>CM070786.1:21712694-24112694 GCA_036346955.1 Dipus sagitta
GTGTGTGTGTGTGTGACGTATGTGGGTATGAATGTTGATATGTCCTGCAGATGCCTGTGACGGCTGTCCTGCTGTATTGCTCTTCCATGCTTCTCTTTGAGCTGGAGTCTCTTCCTGATACTGGAGCTTGCTGCTTTCCACGAGCGGGGGCAATTCGCTGGTCTCTTCGCTCCACTGTGGGCCTGCGATTACAGGTGTACCTGACCCCACCCAGCTGCTTCTGTGGGTTCTGTCGATTCAAACTCAGATGGTTTCAGGCCCCTGTGTTTGCACAGGAAGCACGCTTAGCAGCTAATCCATCTCTCTAGCATCTTCAGTGAGTAGTTTTGTCAAAAAAAAAAAAAAATCAAATGTCTGTACCTGCGTGGGTATATATCTGGATCTTGTCTTCTGTTCTGTTGATCTACACATTGATTTTTGTGCTAGTACCATGCTGTTTTTTCTTATGTTGGCTCTGTAATATGCCTTGAAACAGGTATGGTGATACCTTCAAATTTATATTATCTAACTATCTAACTACTATCTATCTATCTATCTATCTATCTATCTATCTATCTATCTATCTATTTTTGTGCTCAGAATTGGCTATCCAAGGTCTTTTGTGCTTCCAACTGAATTTTAGGGTTTTTTTTTTTTCCCCAAGATAGAGTCTCACCCTAGTCAAGGCTGACCTGGAACTCATTCAGTAGTCCCAGGCTGGCCTCAAATTTACAGCAATCCTTCTACCACTGCCTCCCAAGTGCTAGGATTAAAGGCGTGTGCCACCGGCCGTAGGATTGTATATTTATTTTTTCTATTTCAGTGAAGAATGCCATTGTAATTTTGATGGGGATTGCATTAAATCTATAGATTGCTTTTGGGAAGATATCCATTTTATTTTTAATTTTTAAATGTTTTATTTATTTTTGTTGAGAGGGGGAGAAAGAGAAAAAGGAGAGAGAGGGAGGGAGGGAGAAAGAGAGAGAGAGAGAGACAGAGAATGGGTGTGCCAAGGCCTTTAGCCATTGCAAACAAACTCCAGACACATGCACCACCTTGTGTATCTGGCTTATATGAGTACTGGGGAATCGAACCTGGATCCTTTGACTTCACAGGCAAGTGCCTTAACAACTAAGCTATCCTCCAGCCCAAGACAGCTATTTCCACAATATTGATTCTTCCAATTCATGAGCATGGGATATCTGTCCATTTCCTAGTGTCTTCTCCAATTTCTCTCTTGAGTGTTTGAAAGTTTTCATCGTAAGGTCTTTCATTTTCTTGGTTAGGCTTATTGCAAGGTGTTTTTGTGAGGTGATTATGAATGGGAGTGCTCCCCTGATCTCATCCCCAGAACGTTTGTTATTGGTACAATTTCCGTGTTGTAATTTTGCATCCTGCTACTTTGCTGAAGCATTTATCATCTCTATAAGTTTTCTGGCCGAGTGTTGAGGGTCCCATAGGTATAGAATCATATCATCTGCAAGTAAAGATGATTTGACTTCTTCCTTTCCTGTTTGTATCCCCCCCCTTTTTTTTGCTTCTCTTGTCTTATTGCTCTAGCTAAGACTTCCAGCACTATGGTAAATAAAAGTAGAGAAAATGAATACCTTGGTCTTGTTCCTGATTTTAGTGGAAATGTTTTGGATTTCTTTTCCCATTTAGTATAATGCTGGCTGTAGGTTTGTTGTATCTGGGATTTATTTCTTGTTCCTTCTATTACCAGTCCTTAGGACTTTTATCATGAAGGGATACTGGATTTTTGTTAAATGCCTTTCTGTATCTATTGAGATGATCACGTGATATTTGTCCTTGAGTCTATTTCTACATAGTGGATTACAATTTGCATGTGTTGAACCATCCCTGCATCTCTGGAATAAAACCAATTTGATCATGGTGAATAATCTTCTTGATGTGTTCCTATATTTAGTTTGCAAGTATTTTGTTGAGAAAGTTTGCATCTATGTTCATGAGAGAAATTGGGCTCTAATTTTCCTCTTCTTTTTGTTGTGTCTTTACTTGATTTGCTATCAATGCAATACTGGCTTCATAAAAGAGTTTGGTAGTGTTTCTTCCTTTCTTATTTTATGGAATGGTTGGAGAAGCACTGGTGGCATTTAAATTTTCTGTGAGAAATCTGTTATGATTCTGATGGGAGTGCTCTTGTAAGTGAGTGCTTCCCTACCACTGCTTTCAATACCCTTTCTTTGGCCTCTATTTTTAGTACTTTAATCATAATATGATATGAGGAGGTTCTTTCTGGTCTTGCCTGTTTGGTGTTCTAAGTGCCTCCTGTATTTGTATTACCTCTTTTTCCCTCATTTTTGGAAGTTATTTTTCTAAATAACCATGTGGAAAATAATTACTAAGCTTTTAGACTGAAAATTTTCTCTTTCTTCTTTGCCCAGCAGTCTTAGATTTGATGTCTTCAAGGTGTCCTGAATGTCTTGAAAGTCCCACTCATTCCGCTTATCAATTTATCTTTCTTCTTGTTGTTCTCCATCTTGACTTCAAGCTCATATATTCTGTCCTCGCTTTGGCCCATTCTATGGGTGAGGCTTTCTATGGAGTCTTTATTTGACTTATTGTGTTCTTCATTTCCAGTATTTCAGATTACACTTTCTTTAGTATTTCTATCTCTTTATAGCTTGTATTTAATGCCTATTTCACTTAGCTTATTTCTCCTTTGATTTCTTTGTATATAGTTGTAATCTATCTATCTATCTATCTATCTATCTATAGATTACAACTATATATATATATATATATATATATACATACATATATATATATGTATATATATATTTCTCTGTCTGGCATTTCATCTAATGCACTCTTGCTGGAGGTCATTACTGTGGAATTTTGAAGAAATTATGTTGGCTTGATTTTTTTTTGTGTGTGTGTGTGTGTTCCTTATATTACTGCACTGAGATGTCCACATCTTGAGTTATTTCATTGCTTGAATTTTTTTTTTTTGTTTGTTTTATCAACTGTATTTGTAGGAGTGTAGTTAAGAAGTTATCATCTCAGTTCGGGGTGCCTGGTGTGACCTCCTATATTATTCCCAGAGTAGAATGCTAGTGTTAGGAGTGGCATACCCGCTGTGCTCAGTGGTGAAGGTAATGCCCTTCCTGGTGCACTCTCCACTTGGCTTTCGTCAGCTGGCTCAAAGTTAACTGGCAGGTAACTGAGCATTCCTTCCAGGTATAACCCAACTTCCAATGAGGCTGCTGCAGTGTGAGTAAGCATGGGAATATGGTCTGTACAGTCTCGGGGGTTTCAGTCCGTGGTTACTTGGTCCAGGTGCTTTAGGCGGGTGCTGGCACACACAGTACACCACGGCAGAAGGTGTGCAGAAGAGATCTGTCCACCCCTACTGGCCAGGAGGCAAGAAGGGAAAGGGAAAGATCTACCATCCTACTGTCATCCCTGATACTCCCTTTTAAAAATTTACATTTTATTTTATTTATTTATGAGAAAGAGAGAGAGAGAGAGAGAATGGCTGCACCAGGGCTTCTGGCCACTGCAAGCAAACTCCATATGCATGCGGCTGGCTTGTGCATCTGGCTTATGTGGGTCCTGGGGAATCGAACCTGGGTCTTTAGGCTTCTCAGGCAAGCACCTTAACTGCTAAGCCATCTCTCCAGCCCCATCATCCCTGATATTCTTAACCACGTTTAAGATTTCTTTAGAACAGATAATTTAGAAGATTGGGGTGATATAGAAGGAAGATGGAGAATATCACAGCAAAGAAGAGATTACAATGATTTATAAAACTTGGCCTGCCCCGTAGTTTGTGATTCCTTGAGGGGCTTAAGTTTTACTTTGAGGTGCTAAAAAATGATGGAAAGAACCCACCATGCCATACTCTGTCTCTATATGGAATATAAAGTAGGTGTGCCTCTGTGTGTGTGTGTGTGTGTGTGTGTGTGTGTGTGTGTGCATATTCATGTCACTGTGCATATCTGATAATCTGAGGACAGCTTTGGAGTGATAGTTCTCTCCTCCCACCGTGCTTGAGACAAGGTATCTCCTCTGCCGTTTGTTTTCTGCTGTGCATGTGCCAGTCTAGATGGCCCATAAGATTCTGGACTGTCCCGGCTCTGCCTCCTATTGCCACACATACATTGGCATTACAGACACCTGTGCCACTTCACATCTAGCTTTACATGGATGCTGGGGAATTGAACCTGGGCCAGCATGCTTGTAAACAGGCACCTTTAACTGCGGAGCCATCTTCCCAGGCCCATTCTGTACATATTTTAGTGACAAAGTAACTATGATCGAGATGCAGCAGTTTAAAACTGACGCATAAGGTTATAGTTGTTCAAACAGACTACTAAGCCATTCAACTTAGGCTGTTAGGATTTTTTGAAAATCCACATTTGACCAGAATGCCAGCATTTGACATACTGTGCGCAAGGGACTGGTGTATAGTGAGACTATGCCAGTGTGCATGTGAAAGGGGGTCGGTCAGTTTCATGCCATATGTCCCTACAAGTGTTTCTGATAGGCAAGCATTTGCGTTTTATTTTAAAAACAGTCAAGTTTGCCTTTTAAAAGCTATAATAAAGAACTTAAAATTCAGTGATTAGATGAAAAGTATATTTGCTTTAAAAAGAGGGCACATTAAAATTGGATATGTGTAATCCCGTTTTGTTAACGCATTAAGCACGTGTGTGATTTCATTAAAACAGTTTCACATTCTCATATAGGCATAGCCTAA
Source organism: Dipus sagitta (assembly GCA_036346955.1). NCBI lineage: Eukaryota > Metazoa > Chordata > Mammalia > Rodentia > Dipodidae > Dipus > Dipus sagitta. Next base: position 21,717,397 of record CM070786.1, read on the forward strand.
GCATAAGAAATAGCTGTTTGTTCTTTTGAATGGATATTGTTAATTTGGGTTGTTTATTTAATGACATGGGGATTACAGTGGTCCTTGAGGCACAGGAATTCATTATTGTTTGGTTTATGAAGAAGAATAAAATGTGTTTTGGCAGAGTGCTAGCACAGTGAATTTTCGCTTGTGATAGTTTTGTTAGAAGGTAAACATTTCGAAGTCTAGGAATTAAGAAGTATGGGTCATTTCAGGGAAGGAGAAAGAGGGGGGGGAGGAAAGAAGAGAGAGAGAAAGCGGGGAGGAAAGCAGAGACAAGGAGAGGAGACAAGGTCATCAATGTAGCCATCATCCATGGTCGTTGTTCAGAAATAAAAGTAAGGCTTTTCATTTTGTTTTGCAGATGTCTGAAAATCAAGACACTTGCAGCCAGTTTAAGGTCCAATTTGCTTGAAGAGACTATTTTTTCATATCTTTAGCGGGAAGAAAGTAAATTGCACCCCACCCAATTTCTGAAGGATGTAGGGGGTTCCATGAAGGATTACGTCAGATTGTGATAGCCTGGTATAATAGTGTCTCAGGGCTAAGGGTGATATGTTTATAATTTTAACCTTTAAAATAAATCTGAGCCTATGGATTGTGTGTGTTTTTTGTCTTTTTTCTTTTTTAATCTTATTTTTATTGATTTATTTGTGTGAGAGAGGCAGACAGATAGAGGATGGGTACACCAAGTAGTCTAGCCACTGCAAACGAACTCCAAATGCATGTGCCACCATGTGCATCTGGCTTACATGGGTTAGTGGTTGGGTGTCATGGTAGCAGTTCTCCATGTGTGTTTACCATAAGAAAGAGCTCTGTTAAACATTTATGTGGATTTTTTTCCCATGATTATTATCTGAGTTAAGGCTTGAGCTTGACACTTTAGGGAAACTAGGAGATTAAAAAAGGATTTAGACAAAGGCCCTGTCTCCAAAAGAGATTGTCTGCTGAGCATGTTCAGTGTGTAGAAGGAAAAAAAACTAATAAATGTCAGGAAATATTTACATCAATGAAAATAAAAATGGAATGATTTGAGGCAGCTATTCATACCATGCAGCATAGTTCTCAAGGTATTGCACACACTGTCTCACTTGACCATTCATTCACCAGCAGCGTTAGAAATGAGCATAACCACAGGAGTCATTGCCCATTGGATGCCATGAGGGGCTGGGCACTGTGGAAGCATTTTATAGACATTGTTTCATTTGATTTTTTTTTAAAATAAAAGTGATTATATTCCTTAATCTTGTCTTCTAAAGACACTGATATAAGTTCTCTTTGCATACAGGATTTCATTTAGTTTTTACAAAAGGCTATTAATTTTATGACTCCATTTTGCAGATGAAGACATTGACACAAAGGTTAGGAGTCACATGCAAGTCACATAAAGTGTAAGTGAGAGAGTCAGGACTTAAGCCTATGGCCATTTGTACTTAAAAGCTGATTTTTTTAAATTTTTTTTTTTGTTTATTTATTTGAGAGCGACAGACAGAAGGAGGGAGAGAGAGAGAGAGAGAGAGAGAGAGAATGGGTGTGCCAGAGCTTCCAGCCTCTGTAATCGAACTCCAGATGTGTGCGCCCCCTTGTGCATCTGGCTAACGTGGGTCCTGGGGAATTGAGCCTCGAACCGGGGTCCTTAGGCTTCACAGGCAAGTGCTTAACCGCTAAGCCACTCTCCAGCCCCTTAAAAGCTGATTTTTAAAGCATTTATTTATTTATTTATTTATTTGAGAGAGAGAGAGGGAGAGAATAGGCATGCCAGAGCCTCTAGCCATTGCAAACGAACTCCAGACACATGAGCCACCTGAGCATATGGCTTTACGTGGGTCCTGGGGAATCAAACCTGGGTCCTTAGGCTTTGTAGGTAAGTACTTTAACTGCTGAGTCATCTCTTCAGACATAAGCTGTTTTTTTTTGCAGTATGTGTATGTGTGGTTTGTATGCATGTGCGTATTCATGTTCATATGTTTGTGGGCACACGCGTGTGTGCAGGTGTGCATGCACATGTTTGTTCAAGTATGTGGAGGCCAGAGGTAGATATCACATATCTTCTTCAGTCACTCTCCACCTTATTCTTTGAGATGGGGTCTCCTGCTGAACCTAGAGCTCACTGATTCACTTTCTAGCTAGTAAGCACTAAGGATTCTCCCACGTCCATCTTCCTAGCACTTCACGCGCATTGTTTTACTTGGGTCTGGGGATCCAATCTCAGACCCTCATGTTGGTGTGGCAAACACTCTACCCATTCAGCCATCTCCCCAGCACCAAGCTGAGTCTGTTTAAAAAATATTTTTTGTTTTTATTTCTTTATTTATGAGAAAGAGAGAGAGAGAGAGAGAGAGAATGAGTGCGCTGGGGCCTCTAGCCACTGCAAACGAACTTCAGATGCATGCACCACCATGTGCGTCTGGCTAACATAGGATCTGGGGAATTGAACCTGGGTCCTTAGGCATTCACAGGCAAGTGCCTTAACTGCTTAAGCCATCTCTCCAGCCCACAAAGCTGACTCTTAACTATGTATGTCACATTGCTTTGTGATGACATTTCTGGATTTACAAATGATGAAATATATATAATTGTCAAATTTGAAAATGTTCAATTATATCATTATTTGGGGACTATTATATATATTTGGTTTTTCAAGGTAGGGTCTCACTCTAGCCCAGGCTGACTTGAAATTCACTCAGTAGTGTCAGGGTGGCCTTGAACTCATGGTGATCCTCCTATCTCTGCCTCCCAAGTGCTAGGATTAAAGGCATGTGCCACCACACCTGGCTCTTTTTTCTTGGATTTTTTTTTTTTTTTTGGTGGGGAGCTATTATATTTCTTTGTTTTAGCATATGTGTATATAGTATGTGTTGTGTGTTGTGGGGGCTGTAGCATATGCACATATGTGTACAAAAATGCATGTGGCTGATACACATGTATGTTGCATGTATGTGGAAGCCAGAGAAGGATGTAAGTTGGCCTCTTCTATCTGATTTCTTTGAGATGGGGTCTCTCACTGAACCTGGAGCTCACATCATTTTTTGGTTAGACTGGTTGACCAGTGAGCACCAGTAACCTTCCTGTCTCCACGTCACTCAGTGCTGAGGTTACAGACACGCATGGCATGCTCAGCTTTTTATATAGGCATTGGGAATTGAACTCTAGAGCAAATGCTCCTACCTACTGAACTATCTCTCTAGCCCTACTATTTAAAATAATTTAAAATAAAACATTTCTAGGGTTTTAAAATTTTCATTTCAAAAATCTGCTTATAAACTCACTGTTGTAGTCAGATTTGCATTGCTAGCAGAAATCACCCGACCAAGAACAGCTTGTGTGGAAAGAAAAAGGGGGGTTATTTTGGCTTACAGATCGAGGGAAAGCTCCACGATGGCAGGGAAAAAGGATGGCATGAGCAGAGGGTGGGTATCACCCCCTGGCCAACATAAGGTGGACAACAGGAACAGGAGAGTGTGCCAAACACTAGCAAGGGGAAGCTGGCTTTAATACCCATAAGCCCGCCCCCAACAATACGCTGCCTCCAAGAGGTGTTAATTCCCAAATCTCCATGGGCTGGGAACCTAGCATTCAGAACACCTAAGTTTATGGGGCACACCTGAATCAAACCACCACAATCACCTATAAACAAAAAGCACAGAATAACTCCCACTAAAACCAAAGGGCCATCCGAGTCTGGGGTATCTTGCTTAGTATAATTCTTGCCAGAGCCATCTATTTTTTTTTTCATGGAAATTTTGTAAGCTTTTATGTCCTTACTACCAAGCAAAGTTCCATTGTGTATACGTACTAGTGCGATAAGAGATGGCAAGGAAGGAGGGTGGGGGAAGGGTGAGAGGGCACATGTGACAGGGAAACAGACATGGGGGAGAATAAAAGATAGAATAAAGGGATCTGGGAGAAGAAAGGGAAGAAATATAAATTTAAATATATTTAATATATTATAATATATATAATATGTTATATATATTATTATATATCATATATATTATTATTATATATTATATATATTATTATATATAATAAATATAAATTTAAATATAAATTTAAAATAAAAATTTATAAATTCAAATTTAAAAAGTGTGCTTGAAAATCCCATAATGATACCCAAAACTCTATGCTAACAAGAGCAGCAGCAATGACAGAAAAACCAAGCAGCAGGTACAGGGGGTTCAGGTACAGTGACCCCCCGAGCTTGCGTTGTCTTTCCCCAGTATGCCGGTACTTTCTGCCGCCACTTGTTTCAGGCCATGAAGTGGTCCGCAAGAGTTGCTCTTGTCCTCTAAGAGCCGCCTAGAAAAGTCAAGGCCCAAATGGACGTTTGTTCTGTCTTTGGAGAAAAGGATGAAATTATCTTAAACAGTTATTTATACTTATTTAGGCAAAGGGGGAATAACGTCTTACGCAGAATAACAAGCATGTGCGAAGCGTCTATATTTTCTTCTGGCATAAAACTCATGGCACGCAGTCAGAGACACACACTGTGCCTGCCTCCCTCCTCCCCCAGCCCTGAGGCCCCTCCAGTGACCTCACCAGGCAGAAGGGAGGACGGGCCTGGGTTGTAGGACATACTGCCAACTCCTCTCAAGATAAGCACTACAGAGCAACAACAGTCACTCTCCTCCTCCCTCCTTCTCTTCCTTCTCCTTCCTTGCTTCCTTCCTTCCTCCTCCCATCTCTCTCTCTCATGTATGTGTTCATGTGGAAACCCAGGGACAACTTCAGGAATTGCTCCTTATATATTATCCACCTTTTCTTGAGACAGAGTCTCTCAATGGCCTGGAACACACCAGGTACATTGGACTAGCTAGCCAGCAAGCTTCCTGCTTCTCTGTAGCACTGACATTACAAGCATTGACCAGCATATCTGGCCTTTCTTTTTTTATATATATATATATGAGTTCTAAACTTAAGTCCTCATGCTGCTAAGGAAAGTAGTTTATTGACTAAATTATCTCCCCAGGTCATACTTCTCACGTCGGAGAGCGTGCATGTAAGCATGTCAGTATGTAAATTGTAACAATGGGCTTTGGCAGTTCTTATGAAAATCTGCAGAATATGTCATCATAGGACTCCTAGATGCCTAAGATATTATATTTGGTTTTACCCTAAAAATTAAATTTGTGTAGCACTTGGGATATACCTGTGCACTGTGCAAACTATTCAATTTTTTAAAAAGATTTATTTTATTTATTTGAGAGTGGCAGGCAGAGAAAGAGGGAGAGAGAGAGAGAGAGAGAGAGAATGGGTGCATCAGGGCCTCCAGCCACAGCAAATGAACTCCAGATGCATGTGCCACCTTGTGCATCTGGCTTACGTGAGTACTGGGGAATTGAGCCTCGAATCGGGGTCCTTAGGCTTCATAGGCAAGCACTTAACTGCTAAGTCATCTCTCTAGCCCAAAGTATTCAATTTTTAAAGAAACTTTGCAAGGGTTGTAGTATGTTAGTATAATGTCTTAGGTAGTGAAACTGTGGCATAAAAAGCACGCAGGATCACAGAGTGAGCCGAGACAAGACTCAGACTCCAAGCCACTGCTCTAGAATGCCTGGAGAAGAAAGGAATGCTAATTTAATTTAACTTATATAACTACTTTTAGAATAAAAAAATTCTCTAGTGGCTTCTGTTAGAAGCAATGGACTAAAGACCTCATTCTTCAAAACAGGCCCATGGGTGTTTCCTGGCATGGTTAATATGTGCCCTATTATCTCTACTCTCCCCTCCTAGGTGATGACCAGTTTGTGTGAAGGAGTTAGACATTTAGACAAAGCTGAGTTCGGATCCTGCTCCTACCTTTTATAGGCTGTTGTTATCTCTTGGCCAAGTCATCCACCCACTCCAAACCTCAGTTTGCTCATCTGTAAATGGGGTGGGGGAGGTGATAATTCCACTCTCATAATTCTAAAAAGATGATTCAACGATGGAAGATGTGTACTGTTGAGCAAAACACCTGAAGCAGATGGAACATTCCATTTAGCACCCAGGAAGTAGAAATGCAAAAGAAAGCATTGTCAACCCACGAGAAGTCATTTAAAAAAATCTTAATTTGAATACTATATGCTATAGTTCATGTGGGCAGAACCTTATAGATCAGGTAACCTCAGTTGGATATATAGGGCTTACTTATGGAAATTCCATAGTGAATTTTGGTCCCTGAAAAAAAATTCCAAGGCAGACCACTGGATAACTTGTGCATGTCTTGAGATTCCCCACACAGGCCTTTGCAGACAGCAGAGCTGCCTCAGAGAGCACATGAACCCAGCTAAAGGGACCAAGCCCCTTTCTCTCTCCCTCCTCTGTCAATTTCTCTTCCACACTGTCTTCTCCCTTAAGATGCTGTGCCGCGTACACTTGGCTTGGTGGCTTACATCCTTGGCCAAGGCTAGATTAATCTCTGGAGGGGTGCTTCCCTGGAAATCCAGCCAGATCCGTCATTTCACCGAAAGTCTATCCATAACAGAGTGAGGCAGCTCTTCCTCCTCTGCCATTCCAAACAAGTTCTTCTGCAGAATTGAAGGTAGGAGTTTGGTTCTGTTGCGATTTTTGGAAAATACGGAACATTGCTGTGAGCGATGACTAAATTTTATTCCCATGCTTCTGCCAGGTTTTCTTGAAGTAAAATATATCTGAAGTTCCTGTCTCCCTGAGTAAGATGACTTTTGACTCAGAAGAGAATATTCACACTTTACATTTGACTAAATTTTAGCATTTTCAAGGCAGAGTCATCTATATTTAGTCTTTTTAAAAGAGTTCTATGCTAATCCTGTAAGTAGCAAGTAGCAAGGGAACCTATTTTTAGAAACTTTATAGGTGAAATATGCCTCCTTAGGGAAAAAATGTATATTTTTTGGTGGGTACTTTGGGAAATGATTGAAGTTTTTACTCATTTATAAAAGGAAAAACTAGAAAAAAGTGATATGCGTGAGAAAATATTCCATTACTATTGTAAGTAAGTCTCCTTTTCTACCAGAACATTTGTGAAATTCTTTCTACTATCTTTAATAAAATGTGTTGGTTGACCTTAAAAAAAAAAAAAAAAAAAAAAAAAAAAAAACCTGAAAAACGGAGATTTTGGTGATGGAGTAGATAATACTTGATGTATCAATTACCTTTTCATTGCTGGGACAAAATATCTGACTGGAAGCAATTTAGGGAAGGAAGGAGCTTGCTCTGGCTTATAGTTCCAGAGGGCAGAATCCATCATGGTGGCTGGGGAAAGCTTGGCAGGAGCAGAAGGCCAGGGTCACATCATCACACCAGCATGGAGGAAGTAGAGAGGGATGGTTACAAATGGGGCTGGACTATAAAATCTCAAGGCCCACCCTAGTGACACACTTCCTCCAACAAGGCTCCATCTCCTCAAGGTTGCACAACCTTCCCACACAGCACCTCCGACTGGGGATCAAGTGTTCCAACTCATGAGTTACGGGGGACATTTTACCTGCAAACCACCTCAGCAGAAATGTCCATTCCATTAATCTTTACAGTTCCCAACATACTGTAGCTGAGGGCCTTAGATGTTTTTAGATAGCATTCTTGTTTCATCGCAACCTCCAATTTCAACCAGGAGTTTTAGGAAGAGTTTGAAACTGGGTTCCTGCTGAGAAATGGGAGACCTGCACATTTCAAACATGCTCATGAGATTCGAAGTCCTGATGTATTGGTGAAGGAAGGGTTTGGTACATACACAACCAGTTTTGGGTCCTTTGTGAGAAGGAAGGCAACACGGAACATCTCAAACAGGATGGTCAATTTCCACCCACTAGAACTATCCAAATTTGCCTCCTCCCTTATGTAGCCAACAGGAAGAATATATCAATGAAGCCACAGTTTGTTAAGACAATGGATATTGAAAAAAATGAAAGACATGATCCTGAGAGATGGGTAACAAATAAGGCGAAGAGGCATTGCCTCAGTTTCCTGAAGAGAGTTTCCATGGCATGGCACAGGAAAGGAGAATTCAGGTGGGGCCAGTGAATTCCCAGAGGTGGAGGAGACAGATTAGCAGAATCCAGGGAGACTAGGGGTTACGATGTCACAGGACGGAGGACTCTTGAGGAGAGAACTGTACAGAGAGAGAATCCCAGAGATCTACAGGCAGCGTCCCCAGATTATTCAGAATAGTGCTGATGGCACGACAAGCAGAACATGTGTGTGAGGACATCACCTCAGACCAGGGACGGATCCATCTGAAAAGAGTACAGAGCCACACACGCATAGGGCCAGGAGTTGTGCCCACCAGCAAGGTTGGAAAGACTCACAATTGACGGAGTGTTGTGAGAACTTCAGGGAACTCAGTAAGGGTTTGCCTTCACGTCTGGAAATAATTGGCCTCGTATTAACCTCTGCTCCAGACTCACCAACAAATCGTAACAGCATGACACAAAAAGGATCAAACTCTTCCATGTGCTTTAACTTCTTTCCAAGACACAGATATGTGTGTATATATATCTATGTATATCTATGTATATATATATATGCATATATATGTATATATGTATATATATACACACATATATATGTATGTATATATATACATATATACATACATATATATGTATATATATGCAAAATTATCCCAAGAAGGAGAATTTTACAATACCAGACATGAAACCTTCAGAAAAACTTGACCCGCAATGAAGGGTATAATTGCTTAAAACCAAACCAGACTTGATACAGATGTTAAAACTAGCATAGATATCAAAACAGTTCTAACTGCATTCCATATGTGCATTAATTTTGTGTTGTTGTGACCACAGTTCCTGGCAGAAATAACTTAATGGAGGAAAGGTTTATTTTGCCTCACAGTTTTAGGGAATTACAGTCCAGCATGATGGAGAAGGCATGGCCGGGTGGCTTTGTCTGTGGTAGCAAGTGTGCATGGTGTGTGCCTGCAACAGACCAGGAAGCAGAGAGTAAGGCCAGAACTAAGTGTGGGTACAACCTTCAAAGGCCCGTCTCCAGTGACTTTCTTCTACCAGGCAGGCCCCCCCTCCTAGAGATATTACAGTCTTCAAAATAGATGGGGATCCAGCATTCAAAACATGAGTCTTGGGCTAGAGAGATGGCTCAGAGATTAAAGGCCCTTGCTTGCGAAATGCTAAGTCTGTAAGAACCATTTCAGGTTCAAACCATAATAATATGTTACAGCTGGGATGAGGCAGAGCCCATGTCAAAAGAGATTCAGATCACATTTGTAGAGATGAAATTACAATGCCTGTGGTGAACAACATACAGGGTAGATTAGTGGCAGCTTAGATTTAAATTAGCAAAGAAAAACAATGATGCATGTGAAGATGTAGCAATAAAAAAATTACTAAAATAAAAAGTGGAAAGAGGGCTGGAGAGATGGCTTAGCTGTTAAGGCGCTTGCCTGAGAAGCCTAAGAATTCATGTTCTAATCTCCAGTTCCCACACAAGCACACAGTGTTGCAGTGTGCACGAGGCGGCATACGCGTTCGGGGTTCATTCATAGTGGCTGAAAGCCCTGGTGTGCTCTCTCTCTCTCTCTCTCAAAATAATTAAAAAAATATAGAAAGATTAAAGACTAGAACGAGGGCTGGAGAAATGGTTTAGTGGTTGCCTGCAAAGCCAAAGGACTCAGGTTTGATTCCCCAGGACCCACATAAGATGCACAAGGTAGCATATGCATCTGGAGTTTATTTGCATTAGCTGGAAGCCTTGGTACTTCCATTCTCTCTCTCTCTCTCTCTCTCTCTCCCTCTCTCTCTCTCTCCCTCTTTCTCTCTGTCTCTCTCAAATAAATAAATGAAAATAATTAAAATAAAACAAAAACTAGAATGAACATCAGTGAGTTTCAATATTCTCTCCTGATAACTGACAGAAAAAAAAAATAGACAAGAAAATCAGCAGACATGTGGTAGATATTTTAACAAGACTATGACTTAATTTGACCTATTTGGCATTTCTAGAACACTCCACTCAAGAGTAGAATGCACATTGTTTTCTAGTGCTCATAAAATGCTTATCAAAGTAGACCACACTGTGTATCATCACACAACACTTGAGATTTAAAAGGATTAAAGTCATACCAAGGATATTTTCTGACCAAAACAGAACTAAATTAAAAATAAAGAGCAGAAATATCTTTGAAAAGTCCCTAAGCTTTTAAAAAATAAATGAAACACTTTAAAATAACCCATGATGAAAGAAGAAAATAAGAAGGAAATTAGAAAATTTTGAAATGAATGAAACTGAAATCAATATACCAGAATTTGTGAGCTTCCATTAGAGTTATACTTAGAAGGATTTTGTTTGTTTGTTTGTTTTTGTTTTTCAAGGTAGAGTCTCACTCTAGCCTCGGGCTTTGGAGGAAATTTTAACATTAAGTAGGAAAGAAGAGAGAATTCAAAAAATGACTTCAGCCAGGCGTAGTGGCACACACCTTTAATCCTAGCATTTGGGAGGCAGAAGTAGGAGGATCACTGTGAGTTTGAGGCCACCCTGAGACTACATAGTGAATTCCAGGTCAGCCTGGGTTAGAGTGAGACTCTATCTCAAAAAACCAAAAAGAAAAAAAAAAAAACAATGACTTCAATTTCCATTCTCAAGAAATCTGAAAATAAAAAAAGATAAAATAGAAGAGGGCTGGAGGGATGGCTTAGTGGTTAAGGCGTTTGCCTACAAGGCCAAAGGGACCCAGGTTCGATTCCCCAGGACCCATGTGAGCCAGATGCACAAGGGGGCACACGCGTCTGGAGTTCGTTTGCAATGTCTGGAGGCCCTGGTGTGCCCATTCTCTCTCTCTCTCTCTCCCTCCCTCCCTCTCTTTTTCTCTGTTAAATAAATAAATAAATAAAAATGTTTAAGAAATAGAAGAAACATTTTAGCCGGGCATGGTGGTGCACACCTTTAATCCCAGCACTAAGGATGCAGAGGTAGGAGGATCGCCATGAGTTCAAGGCCACCCTGAGACTACATAGTTAATTCCAGGTCAGCCTGGACCAGAGTGTGACCCTACCTCGAAAAACAAAAAAACAAAAAAACAAAAAAAAAAAAAAAAAAAAATAGAAGAAACATTTTAAACCCAGGGTAAATCAAGAAAAATAATAAAATGTAAAAAGAATTCATAAAAATGAACTGGGGAAAAACAGTGGTGAAAAGGTAATAAACCCAAAAGTTATTTTCTTGGGATCATTAAGATTGATAAGCTCTAATCACATTCACCATGATAAAGGAGAGGATAGAAATAGCCAATGTTGGGCTGGAGAGATGTCTTAGCAGTTAAGGTACTTGCCTGTGAAGCCTACGGACTCATATTTGATTCTCCAAGTCCCTCATCAGCCAGAAGCACAAAATGATGCAAGCACACAAGGTCACACATGTGCACGAGGGGCTGCGTGCGTCTGGAGTTCGATTGCTGTGGCTGAGGCTCTGGTGTGCCAATTCTCTCTCTCTCTCTCTCATGCTTGTCTCAAACAAACAAACAAAAAAGAAATAGTCAATATTAGGAATGAGAGAGGAGTCATACTCCATAGACATTAAAAGGTAACAAGGAAGCCAGGCTTGGTGGCACACGCCTTTAATCTCAGCACTTGGGAGGCAGAGGTAGGAGGATCACTGTGAGTTCAAGGCCACCCTGAGACTTCACAGTGAATTACAAGTCAGCCTGAGCTAGAGTGAGACCCTACCTCGAAAAAGCAAAATAAATAAATAAATAAAAATAAAATAAAGGCAACAAGGAAATGTAATGATCCATTTTTACATATCAATCAGGTGAGGTAAAATACATTAATTTCTTACATCCACAAGTTACCAAGGCTCATTTAAGAAGAAATCACCTAAGTAGCCTATATCTATCAACGCAATTGAATTTGTAGTTCAAACCTTCCCATGAAGAAGACTCCAGGCATAGATGATTTCAATGCCAAAGTCAACAAATGTGTGAGGAACAATAATAATTCTATACAAACTTGTCTAGGAAGTTAAAGAGGACAGAATATTTAACAACTCATTTTGGAGGGCCGGATCACCCTAATACCAACACCAGACAAAGAAATAACATGAAATGAAAACTATTAACCAGAATTTTTCATGAACGTGGATGCAACATTTCTAAACAAACATTTTGGAAATCAAATCTAACAGTAGATTTTGTTTTTTGCCTTAGGAATGCAGTGAATAGAAACAGTAGTGTGATTCTAAAGTCAGTATTTATGCCTACTTTCACGACATTGTTTTGAGGTGCATCTTACCTATGTGTGTGTGAAAATGTATGAATTTGTAAAATGTAGTTTTGACATCTATACCTTCTCTTGATAAAACGTGCAGGAACATGCAAATGTGTACTTCAAATTTTGAATCATGTGTCATGCACCTAAAACAGCAGTATGTTTCTCATCTTACGTGAAAATAGATCCCTGGCGTCAAATCAGTCCTTTTATAAAAACCTGAGGTGGGGAAGGAAATAGATTTCTTAGGTGACAACACGTATCAAGTGACAGTAGGTAGCTCTGCACTATGTGAAGACAGATTTGGAGAATACATCTCGGGAGCAAGCCCTGTGATCGATTGGTGATGTCTGCCACGGGTGTGGGAATGAAGAGCGGCGACACCACATGCCATGGACTTTGCCATTCATGGCTAGGAGCTTCAAGTTAATTCTTTTACTAAGAGCGTCCTGTTTTTCTTTTGCAGGACATCAAAGTCATGGTGGAAGAGAAGAATCGGGTCTTACTGATAAGCCTAGAGATGCGTTTCTTCAAGACTATTACATGGATGCAGTTTTCCTCATAGATGCTTCCCAAAGAGTAGGAGTTGATGAGTTCAAGGAGGTGAAAGCATGTATAAGTTCAGTACTTGATTACTTTCACATCACCCCCAATCCACTGACCTCTGTCTTAGGAGACCGAGTGGCCGTTGCTACGTACTCTCCTCCAGGCTATCAGCCCGACACTGAAGAATGTCCGGCCTACTTGGAATTTGATTTACTTACTTACAAGAGTCGACACCAAATGAAGCATCATCTCCAAGACTCTCTTCAACAGCTCAGTGGAGATGTTTTTATTGGCCATGCCCTCCAGTGGACAATTGACAATGTCTTTGTGGGAATGCCCAATCTAAGGAAAAACAAAGTTATCTTTGTGATATCTGCTGGTGAGACCAACCCTTTAGACCGAGAAGTCTTAAGGAATGTGTCTCTGAGAGCCAAGTGTCAAGGTTACTCTATATTTGTGTTTTCCTTTGGTCCCGTACACAATGATAGGGAGTTAGAAGAATTAGCCAGTGACCCCCTGGACCATCACTTAGTCCAGCTTGGGCGGACGCACAAGCCAGATTGGAACTACATCGTCAAGTTCATCAAGCCATTTGTCTATTCAATCAGGCGTAAGTCATTCAAGCTTTTCTCTTGTTGCTTTGGCAATAGATTTAATGTCTCTGTGTACAGTCTGTCAGCAGATTTAGTCAATCCATCTTCACTTCAGTCAAGAGTGATGGAATGTAAGTGAGCAGACAGTGAAAAATCTCAGAGGGAAAAATAAAAAAAAAACAAAAACACAGGTTGTGTTGACCTTGAGCATTGCTAGTAGCCGCACAGTCAAGGTTTTGGCCAGGAAATCCTCAAATAGAAGAAAGGTTTCCTCTAGGTCAAAGGTGTGAATGGGTAACTATGTACTGGGTTCTTTGAGCAGATTGTGTCATTTAGTCTTCAGCGCAACCCTCAAAGGGAAGTGTCCAGACCCCTTTATACACAGGAGAAATTTAGGCTCAGATTCATTAAACAAATTGTTCAAAAGTTCATGTTAATAACTGGCAAATTCTAGATTCAGCTCTTCCCCTCCACACACATATACTCTGACCTTAGGGTGATACTCTTGTGTTCATCAGACTATGCCTCGGTTACTAAACCCTCAACAGGGTATGCTGCTACTGTAAATCACGCCAGTCCCACAGCAGTGTGTGTAGTCCAAGGACTGGTAGTTTGTCCTGTCATGATAAACTATCCTCGGTTCTGCCTTGAATTCTTATGAGCCACTGGCACAAATGTCTTGGAGAGTCTCTGTCCCAGACATCTAGTTCAGGCACGGCTACATGGGGACCGTTAAAGGAATCTTGACCCCATGAGGCTGTGGCAGTGGCTGCCTTAGCTGCTGCCCGTGGGATGTAATTTTATACATATGTATAGTGCTGCCCAAGATCATTCAGCATTGATAAGTTCTGGCCTGTGCTGGAAATCAGGACCTGGGCAGAGGCCCCACTAAATGGTTGTCTGCACTGACTGGGAGCTTGCTAGAATTTCAGAGGGATAAAGGTTTTCTGGGATACACAGAGTCCCAGGACGTATGTTGTCCTCAGGCATCCTTGAATTTAGGAGCTATATGGAGTAGTAAGTGAAAAACAATGTTTTTCCCAATCCCAAGATTTTTTTTCCCAAAAAAGCATATTTGATAGCTAGTGAAATTGTTCTTTTTTTTTTTTAAATTTTTGTTTATTTATTTATTTGAGAGCGACAGAGAGAAGGAGGCAGAGAGAGAGAGAAAGAGAGAATGGGCACGCCAGAGCTTCCAGCCTCTGTAAACGAACTCCAGATGCCTGCGCCCCCTTGTGCATCTGGCTAACGTGGGTCCTGGAGAATCAAGCCTCGAACCAGGGTCCTTAGGCTTCACAGGCAAGTGCTTAACAGCTAAGCCATCTCTCCAGCCCGAAATTGTTCTTTAAAAATATTTGTTTATTTGTAAGCAGAGAGGAAGGGAGAGAGAATAAAAAAAAGACAGAGAGAATGGGCACTGCAAACGAACTCCAGATGCTTGTGCCAGTTTGTGTGTCTGGCTTTATGTAGGGACTGGGGAATCAAGCCCAGGCTGTCAGAATTTGCAAGCAACTGCCTGTAACTACTGAATCATCTCTCTAGACAACTCATGAAGTCTTAGAAAGATCCTCCAGGCCTGGGGAGATGGTACAACAAGTAGAGTACTTGCTGTTCTAGAATGAAGACTTGAGTTCAGGTTCCCAGAGTCCACATCAAATTCTGGGTGTGGCACTGGAGAGATGGCTTACTGGTTAAGGCATTAATCTGCAAAGCCAAAGGACCCAGGTTTGATTCCCCAGGTCCCACATAAGCCAGATGCACAAGGAAGCACATGTGTCTGGAGTTTATTTGCAGTGGCTAGAGGCTTTGGTAAGACCATTCTCTCTCTCTCAAATAAATAGAAAAAAATAAAATTTAAAAAATTCTGGGTGTGGCAGTGCACATCTGTAATCCCAGTGCCACAGAGGCAGATAAAAGGATCTCCCTGCGGCTGATTGCCTAGTTTGACCAGCTGAATTGGTGACCTCCAGGTCCTGTGAGAGACCTTGGCTCAAGAAGCTCTTTGCTATAATTCTCAGGATCATGATGTTACTCTAACTGAAAAGAGATGTAATCTGGTAGCAATGTAGTAGCTCAAATATAGACATTTACATACTAAAAAAATAAGTTGGAGAGCAGTAGAGGGCACCCTACATGGATCTCTGACCTCCACACACACCTACACATGAGCACACACAAACATACAAACATGCATATGCACATACACATACAAAACAAGAAAGAAAGGAAGAAAGAAGATCCTCCACTCCCAGGGGAGAAAATAGATGGCGCGAGGAATTAAGAGATGTTCTTGCATATAATATCACAAGCCTATCATGTACAGAGAGTGTGGGAACTCAGTTACTGCTATCTCTCGTTGAGTTGGCCAAAAACAAGGTCTTTCAATGTCAAGGTGCCAACTTTGCTGAATCCCTTAAATGATTCATCTTTTATGGAAGACAGGGGCCAGGAAAAGATGAACTGACTGAGGGTGATTGTCATGTGGGAGGGTAAAACTGGACTAACCAGACCTCTCTGTCTCTAGGTGCTATCAACAAATATCCCAACAAAGACCTGAGAGCCAAGTGTGATAATACCACCTTCCCCAGCCCTCAGAACTCTGGTGTGGATGACACTGTACTGTGAGTTTAAAAACAAAATCTCAAATATGGGGAGTCCTATACCTGGAAACGGTCCTTCAGAAATGTGAACTGAATGACATTTTAAATTTCAGGATTCAAGTTATTGGGATATGTGTGTGTGTGTGTGTGTGTGTATGTGTGGTGTGTTTTAAATGCTGTTTTGTGATTAGAACTCAAGGTTAGCAGCAGATAGTACCAAGTTTCAAGCTTGAATAAAACTGGACCTATTGGGGAACATCCATTCAAACTACCACAACAGGGGTAAAAGGGGGTTATCATCCAGGAGTACAAGGAGTTCCCAGCGTAAGAAGGTGAGGGGGAATTGAGTTCACAGCAACCAGAGATGGAGGTAGTGAGAGCTTGGTGTGCAGTCGTGGAGTTGAGAAATGAGAGGGACAAGAGGCAAAGCCACAGGTCCTCAGTGGGCAGAGGAGCCCTGAAATCCCATGAGGGAAGGGGTCTCCCAAGTTTGAACTCTCAAGGTCTCCGCTTGCAGTGACGGCTGCCTTGCTTGGAGATGTCACCTGGATAAGCCTTGATTTCAGTGGGGTCTGAAGGGGACAAGTTTTCAGTAGTTCTGAGATCTGCCTGGAGGTCAAGGGCAGATAGAACATGGTCCTATATTAGAAATAACAATGCTGTCATATCTGTTGGTTTTTAACCAAAAGAACCACTTCTTAGTCCCTTATTAATAACTAAGCAACACAACTCTGGTATTGGGTAGTGCCAAGACAAGAGTTAGGATAGCAGAGGTTAAAGTAGAAGAAAAACATGAAAAAGAAAATCAACCAACATTGTGAATTCAGAAAACATATACGGAGTTGGAGCGATGGCTCAGTGTATAAGGTGCTTGCCATGCGAGGCTAAGGACCTGAGTTCAGATCCCCAGCACCCGTGTAAAGCCCAATACTGTAGCTGCATTGAGAGGAGAGACAGAGACAGAACAGCCTCCTGGAGGCTCGTGGGACAGCCAGCTTGGTGAATGCAGCAGGCACATCAAGGGACCCTGCCTCAAACAAGGTAGAAGGTGAGGAATGACACCTGAAGTTGTCCTTTGACCCCCACACATGCGCCATGGCATGTGTGCACCTACATTCACATGCATGAACATGCACGTGCACATGCGCACACACACGCACAAGGGAGATGCAAGAACATACATAAGAAGATTGGCAAGAAGTATACGTTTAACTTTGCACAGTTAAAACCCTAAGCATGCAATAAAAACGTCAGTGATGGAAACAACATTGGTTTGGAGTCCTAAACCTCTGAGACAAGTAAATGTTTAATTTCCCTTCAGAATATTAGAAAATTGTCCAGGAATTAAATTCTACCCATAAACTACATTTGGACTATTCCAATCACATGCATAAAAAATGGCTTCCCAAGCCGGGCGTGGTGGCGCACGCCTTTAATCCCAGCACTTGGGAGGCAGAGGTTGGAGGATCACCGTGAGTTCAAGGCCACCCTGAGACTACGTAGTGAATTCCAGGTCAGCCTGGGCTAGAGTGAGACCCTACCTCGAAAAACAAACAAACAAACAAAAAAAAAATGGCTTCCTGTAAAAAAATAAAACAAAATAAAAACAAACAATTTAAATCACTGGTGAAGTGGCTTAACAGTTAAGGCATTTGCCTGTGAAGCCTAAGGATCCTGGTTCAATTCCCCAGGACCCACGTAAGCCAGATTCTTAAGGAGGCACATGCATTGGGAGTTCATTTGCAGTGGCTAAAGGCCCTGACACACCCATTCTCTCTTTGTCTCTATCTGCCTCTTTCTCTCTCAAATAAATAAATAAAATATTTTTAAAAATGGCTTTCTGGTCTATTATCTGGCTGTATTTACATCGACTCTTACGAGGGACTTAGCTAACTCCTTTCTCTTCTCTTTTCTTCATCTCCTCAGGCTTATTCCCGAGGTATATGAAGTAGAGACAGGAACCAGTGAGCTGTCTGGAGACTTGGGTTCCCAGGAACAGCATCTCTCTGTACTAGAGAACAGTCACAGTAACGACTCCACGGCTGATTCAATCCATGACTTATATTTACTCTTTTCCTCTGGGGAGCTGATGGTGAATGACAGGGACGAGCCACATTCTGGAGAAACTGCAGTCCCAGCCAGCGACAAACAAGGTGATCTCCGGTGCAGGGGATGACCCTGAGCACCTTAGTTCATTTGGGCTTTCCCCTGGTGGGAGAGGAGCCAAGAGAGCACACTGGGGCAGGTAGGAAGGACAGGCTAGGTGGTGGACAGAGTGTAAGAGTCAAAGGATGGGCAGAGCGCCTCGGAACACTGGCTTCCAGACGTAAGGTGT
Organism: Dipus sagitta; assembly: GCA_036346955.1. Taxonomy (NCBI): domain Eukaryota; kingdom Metazoa; phylum Chordata; class Mammalia; order Rodentia; family Dipodidae; genus Dipus; species Dipus sagitta. Next base: position 21,735,689 of record CM070786.1, read on the forward strand.
GGGTTGCATACATGATTTCACTGCGGCTGTGCATAATATTGGGCCCATCATCATGTTGTCATGGATAATTGAAGAGGGTAAAAAAAAAATGACATCAAAACAGAAGAGGGACTAGTTGGAAATAAGAGAGGGTTGAATGGAGGGAGGGTGGGGAAGGGGAGAACAAAGGAATGTGGTGGGAGGGTATTACGATCAGGGTACGTAGTATGTATGTATGGAGGTTGTGTAGTAATGTTAAAATTAAAAACACAAAGAAATGATAGGATAGGTATAGTCGTCAGCTTCATGCTGCTGGAATGAACCTTCAAACCAGACCCGGTTTATGGGATGGAGAAGGGGTTTATTGAAGCTTACAGATCCAGGGGAAGTTCCATAATGGCAGAAGAAGCTGGCCCCCTTTCAGAGGCCCGTGCACAGAGAAATGCCACGGCCATCACCATCACCGTAAGCAAGCACACTCCAGAACCCCAGGCAAAACTCCCTCTGCTCTCTGCATACTAAGGCAGAATCCCAGATCTGCCCCAAACACACCTTAGGGCTGGACCCTAGGATCTGCCCACAGCGACGTCAAGTTACAAGCTTAAATAAAACTGAACCTACTGGGGAACGTCCATTGAAACTACCACAAGAGAGATAAAAGAGGGCTTATCATCCAGGAGTACAAGGAGTTCCCAGTGTAAGAAGGCGAGGGAGAATTGTGTTCACAGCAACCAGAGATGGAGGTAGTGAGAGCTTGGTGTGCAGTCGCGGAGTTGAGAAATGAGAGGGACAAGAGGCAAAGCCACAGGTCCTCAGTGGGCAGAGGAGCCCTGAAATCCCATGAGGGAAGGGGCCTCCCAAGTTTGAACTCTCAAGGTCTCCGCTTGCAGTGACGGCTGCCTTGCTTGGAGATGTCACCTGGATAAGCCTTGATTTCAGTGGGGTCTGAAGGGGACAAGTTTTCAGTAGTTCTGAGATCTGCCTGGAGGGCAAGGGCAGGTTTGTAGTCTGGGTGGGGAAATGGTTATAGGTCTGTGGCTAAGGATGAAGTGGGAAATGAAAAATAGGAAGCTATACTGAGTTCCAGCTCAGCAATCCACCTCCCTTCTTGTATACCAGCATGGGGTGTGTGTGTGTGGGGGGGGGAGATGTTATTTTAAACTAAATATTGTTGCGTCTATAATAAGCATATTCGGTAACTCCTCAACTTCATTTCAAAAGCCATGGACTAGAATATAGCCACTGTAGTAACTCCCAGATGGGAACAAACATGTCACACCCACGTCAATTAAATATCGAAGAAAAGAAAGGATGGAAAAACCAGCCCAGGGTGTCATTTCAGCAAAGTCCTATAGAGGGCAGTGGAAACCCGGGCAGTAAAGGGACTCAGAGGGCTGGTTTAGGAAGTACAGCTATACCGGCCTGAGGCTGGAAACTGGGCTTTCTTATTCTCTCCTAGATCACACATTTGACAAAAAGCTGCTATAGGGGAGGGAGGTCAATTTCAGGGAGAGAGAGAGAAATCCCAGGCACGCATGGAGCATATGGTCAGGGTACATCCTTCATCTCAACAACCAGCAGGTGCTGACCAATAGCAGGTGCTGATGTTGGAAGTGAAGCCAGTGCTCCTGTGGGGATCGTTGGGGTAGGGGAGCTTGGCAGAGGGAAAGTAGGAGGAGAAGGAATGTCCTAGAAATAAATAACATAAAAGGGTCAAAGGGATTCTGAGCTGAGCTCTGACATGTGTGCAATATATACACCCCTGTTTAATCATTCCAACTACTAAATTTGCTGAGTCTGGAATTTCAAATTGTGACGACAGACACCAGGGTTTCTCCCCAGAGAATTCCGTCTACGGTTCAGCTTACGTACTGCTCGCGTATATCTGCGATCACAGCACGTTGAGTCGTGCTTTTAGTTTGACTGCCGAAAATGGTGGCATTCACCTTACATGTGGTGCATAAGGGAGTAGGCTTATAAAGGAGCATTTTGAAGCCAATATAGTGGCATTAAGGGCAGCATGTATTTCATGTTTTTCAGATGGTGAGGACATAAGATGATCCTAATCAAAAAGAAGATGGCTTTCATTGGCACGGGTAATGCCATGCAGTTCCAACCAAAGAGTGGAAATCGTTTGTTGCAAGTGGCAAACGGCAGGAATATTTAGTGCCCACCATGAGACAGGCATGCTCAATTTAGTTCTCAGACTCCAATGTGAAGGAAAGACTCTTCTCAATAAAGATGTCAATAACAACGGGTCTGAGAAAATAGGAAATGTTGTTATCTCTCTGGAAGACTGGAGAAACTAATTGGCAGATGTAACTAATCTTTTCTGTAATAGCTCTGTTCATTAATTTTGACCAATTTTGATGATGCATCTGTCTAAAGAGAATTTTTGTCATAAATTTCAATTGCAACTCAAATCAGACTTTTGGGCAAAAACAAGTTACAATTAGAATTGTTTAGAACTGTCCATTTCACATATGTAGAAGTCAAACTAATGGCCATGTATTTGGATCTAACACCATCCTTATATTGAATCAAGCACTGGCTACTTGTGAAACCCACCCATCACACAGCTACTGATCACGGCCCATGCATTTCTCCTAACAGGATATTTACAAAAGAATGAATTCATGGGAAAGAAAAGGGAGAAGACGGCTGTCTTATGGACAGCTATTTTGTACTGTGATCATCTGTCTTATATTTTTGTGTGCTTTGCTTTGTGGATGCTTGATTTTTGCTGCAAAAAAAAAATCAGGTAAACATATGTGTACTTGATAGGAAAAGAGGTGTTCTTGGGAACTGCCATATAAGAAGACACCATTTCTAAAATAAAAAAAAAAAGCTTAATTCAGAAGCACGTTCTGTTCATTTTTATCTAACTATAGTCTGACTCAGATCCATGAGAGTACAAGTTCAGGAAAAGACACATAAAATATTTGGGAAACACACATACAGTGTAAAATAAACCAATAGTGAATTTGTTCTAAAAAAATTCAAGTTAGTATATATATATATATATATATATATGTGTGTGTGTGTGTGTGTGTGTGTGTATATGTGTATATATATACACGCATGTATGTGTATATATGTACATATATATATATGATAGACAGACATACAATGGAATATTATTTTGACATGAATAAAATTGTGTCACTTGTAGGAAAACAGATGGAACTAGAATAAAATAAGCCAGGCTCACAGATGAGGACTGTGTGATCTCCTGAGTGTGGAAGGGGAGAAAGGGCATGTGAGTAAAAAGGAAGACGGTTAAGGATTTGGAAGGGGGAAAGAGGGAATGGGCGGGGGTCAGAAAAGGTAACAGAGGAGGCAAGTAGAATGAAAGTGTTTTTCATGCCTGTCTGAAAATGTCATAATGAAACTCATTATTTTGTAGAATTAATATGTACTAATAAAATCACTCCATTTTGTTAAGGCAACAAGTAATTACCAAGTCAATGAGCATGCATTACTATAAAAAATGAAATGACTATGCTAATATAATCATACCACGGGCAACTTTGTATTTGTCCCACACAATTTTCCTTAACATGACTGCTGTTGTTTATGCAATTTAAAAATAACCCAATCAATTAATTCTAAACTGTCCGAATTCGTAAGCAGCCATTTATTACTGTCCTGGAAGTTGTACAGAGAAGTCTATTCAGTTACTAGTTTTACTTGTCCCTAGGAACCTGATGCATATGTATCTGTCTAAATGTATGCGTGAAGATACATCAGATGGCTAAATCTGAAAGTGACATGAATATCAATAGTATGTGTGGCAGTCACCTTTTCATCGTTAGGGAAAGACATGTGACCAGACGCAGCCTATAGGAGGAAAGGGTTTATTTCAGGCTTACGGTTCCCAGAGGAAGTTTTGGCGTGGCGGAGAAAGCATGGAAGAGCCGGCAACCGGCTCACATCTTCGCACTTCAGCAGCAGAGTGGGAGCAGCAAGAGTGAGCTAGCTAGTGAACACCCAGTAGGGTGGGACTCACAAGCCTCAAGGCCCACCCACAGTGATGACATACCTCCCCCCAACCCCGAGCAAGGTGCTGCCAGTTGGAGATTGAACGTGAGGCTTAATCACAAACACATAAGGCTGTGGGGGACATTTCACATTCGAGCCAACACCATGTGAAACCACAGAAACTCGTGCTCTGCTGATAGGAGCATAAGTGGTTATCATTCTGAGCAGCATCGTAGTGATATCTAGTATATATCTAACAATGCCTTTCAGCTCAGCAGTCAATCTATACGAGACCTACATATGACAACTTTCACACATACATATACAAGGAAACGAATGCTAGTATGTGAATTGCAGCACTGTACGCTTTAGCAGAGTTGAGTTTCTAAATACATAACATAATATAGCACATTCATATAACAATATGGTACAGCAGTCAAATCAGTACATGGAAGCTGAAGACTGAGACTGATGGCTCAGCAGTTGAGGTGCTTTGCCTGCAAAGCCTAATAACCTAGGTTCAATTCCCAAGTGCCCATGTAAAGCCAGATGCACAAAGTGGCTCATGCATCTGGAGTTTGTTTGCAGTGACTAGAGGCCCTTGGCATGCCCATGCACTCTCTCTTTCTCTCTCTCTCTGCTTGAAAATAAATAAAAAAGGAATTTTAAAGTAAATTGGAGGGCTGGAGAGATGGCTTAGCAGTTAACCACTTGCCTGCGAAGCCTACAGGCTCCGGTTTGAGGCTCTATTCCCCAGGGCCCACGTAAGGCAGATGCATAAGGTGGCGCATGCATCTGGAGTTCGTTTGCAGTGGCTGGAGGCCCTGGCACGCCCATTCTCTCTCTCTCTGTCTGCCTCTTTCTCTCTCTGTCTGTCGCTCTCAAATAATAAATAAAAATAAGCCAAAAAAGTTTTAAAGAAAAGTAAATTGGAGCTGCATCTACAAAAGACAAATCTCAATGACAACACTGAGCCAAAAAGAGAGAAAGAGTTGCAGAAAGATACATTATAGCATCATTTGTATAGCATTTTCAAGCTTGAGAAACAATACAGTATATTGTTTATGATTACAGATGGCTCTAATGAAAACATCAAGGTACACTGGGCTGGGGACAAGATAGCCAAATTGAAGCAGTTAATAGTCATTTTCACAAAAATAACATATTAAGGGGAGCAGCTAAAAGAGAGCCCTAGAATTTTATTTTTATTTATCTATTTGCAAGGAGAGAGAGACAGAATGGGCGCGCCAGGGCCTCCAACCTCTGCAATGTGCAGAGGATGCATGTGCCACTTCGTGCATCTGGCTTTACGTGGGTACTTGGGAATTGAACCCATGTCATTAGGCTCTGCAGGCAAGCACCTTAACCACTGAGCAATCTCTCCAGCAAGAGCCCTAGAATTTTAACACCAGAAACATGGAAACCTTATAAAGCTTCAGGTTTGGGGTCGCAAGTTATCAAGATTAACAAAACATCCCATCCCCTTTGCCTGGGCTCCATCACCAGCAGAGAGAGAATTGCCCCTCTGAGGGGGTCATGGTGAAGATGTCCAGTGAATTCTATCAGTGCAGGTACTAGCAATTCTGGCTACTGGAAAGATTTGTGGCCCTTGCAGGCCACAGCCTAAAGAAATAAGAGGTCTGAAATCTGTGTAGCAATTAGGCTCTGGAAAAGGAATTCACTTAATCTCCCCCAAAGCATAAAAGCATATTTGGAAACATCAAATGCCAAACTCAAGATCACAGTTATCATTCACAAGTGAGAGGTAAAGTGTGTGGGCCAAGGGTCTAATTGTCACATTTATTTATTTATTTATTTATTTATTTATTTTTCGAGTTAGGGTCTCACTCTAGCTTAGTAGTCTCAGGGTAGCCTTGAACTCATGGTGATCCTCCTACCTCTGCCTCCCAAGTGCTGGGATTAAAGGCATGCACCACCACTCCTGGCTTGTATTATTCTTTTTTAAAAATAAAAACATTTTTGTCATCAGGAGGAAGAAAGACATGAATGCTGGTGCTCAGCTCACTTTCTAACAGTTCCAGGACCCCAGCCCATGGGATGGCACTGCCCACATCAAGATGGGTCTTCCCAGCTCAATTAAACTGTTCTGGAAGTATTCTCACAGGAACACCCAGAATTACATATCCATGCTGATTGTGAATCCAGTCAGGTTGACAATGAAGATGAACCATCATAGCCTGGTGGTCTCACCCCACTGCATCTTCTCGGAGACCCTGGACCACTTCCTCTGGACCCTCACCAGTGAAATAGTGGGCCATGCACCTGTCAATGTCTCCATGGGGCGCTGAAATGGGCATCTGTGCTTATCACACTCCCAAGATGGCATTTGGCACTTAGAAAGAATCCAGTGAAGATTTGATGATGGAATGAACCAATTTACCCTTTTACCATGAAGGTTTGGTGGTGAAGCAGGGGAAACTGGCATGAGCCAGTTTCTAACAAAAGTTAGAAAGAGCCGGGAGTGGTGGCGCATGCCTTTAATCCCAGCACTCGGGAGGCAGAGGTAGGAGGATCGCCATGAGTTCAAGGCCACCCTGAGACTACATAGGAAATTCCAGGTTAGCCTGAGCTAGAGTGAGACCCTACCTTGAAAAACCAAAAAAACAATTTTTTTTTTTTTAAAGTTAGAAAGATACTGGGGTGCGTGGGAAATTGGCAGTGTGTCAGCTGGGCTTGTACGGTGGCCAGGGTGACTGGACTGGGAAGCAGAGGCCACAGCAAGTATGATGAGAAACATGTCTGTTGCTTTTGCTTCTAAAAACAAACAAACAAACAAACAAACAAAACCCGTAGAAGACAAATCTCAAACAACTTCATAGCATGCAATCCATTTGAATTTGGGGTGATCTGTGAGCAGAAGCACATGCCCTTAAAAGAAATCATGGTAGGGCTGGAGATATGACTTAATAGTTAAGGCACTTGCCAGCCAAAGGACCCAAGTTCAATTCCCCAGGACCCATGTAAAGCCAGATGCCCAAAGTGGCACACACATCTGGAGTTCGTTTTTTTTTGGAGGGGGTTGAGGTCCCGGTGCACCCATCTTCTTTCTCTCTCTGCTTACAAATTAACAAAAATACTTTAAAAAAAAAAAGGAATCATGATACATGTATTAAACAACTATTTTCCAAGAAATTCTGTGCAGAAATGACCCGTAGCTGAGCCCCTGCAGGCCCCTATGGGACATGAGACAATGCACTGCAGAACAGCTGGGCAGAATTACAGATGACTAAGAACCCTGTGATATCTCCGGAAAATTTCACTTGACATTTTCAATATGATCCCTACATCTTTCCTCTAAGCGTGAACAGTGGGGATGAAGCATTGAAGAGTTGAGGTTGTAGCTCCTATCAGTCTCTCCGAATTGAAACCTCTTTCCACTTCTTTTAAACAGCTAGTGTTTCCGTCAAAAGCATCTCACCTGCTCCCGGAGTATCAGGGAGCCAGTGTCAGAATTCTGGCATTTTCTTTTGTCTAAATTTCTTCTGTAGCCCTCCACTACTCACCACGACAGACCGTGAGCCTTTCACCTTGAAGAGCATTAGAAAGCCAGAAGGGGCTTAATAACCATCTGTGCTCATGCAAGGAGGGGTTAGGAAGAAGAGCCGTCTTGCAGAGCTTGGATTACATCCTGTTGGCCTCTCTTTCTCCCTCCCAGCTTGTAAATTTGTATTCTGTTCTGAAAGAAAAAAGAACTGCAATATCTTGAGATTATCCTCCACACAAATGCTGCTGACATGGAAGTTCTCATCTCCTGTGGGGCTGCTGTAGTTAGGGTCTTGAATATTCCCCCCCAAGACTCATGTGTTCTAAGCTTGGTCTCATGTTCACGGCACTATAGGGAGGTGGTGGAATCGTTAGGAGGCGGGGCCTAGTGGGAGGAGGTTAGGTCCTTGTGGGTGGATATTGGGATGCTGGTCTCTTCTTCTCTCTGTTCACCTCCCACCTTTGGTTAAGGTAAGCAGTTTCCTCTAATAGGCCGCCTACCAATGCGCTACGTTCTCATAGCCCTCGAAGCAATTGGAGCCAACAGCTAATGAACTGAAACCCCCCAGAATGAGCCAAAGGAAATCTTCCATCTTCTAAGTTGCTTTCACTCAGTTACTTGTTAGAGCAATGGAGAGCTGACTAATGCAGACAGAGACAACTTCTGCACAGTGGAGTAGCTCACAGGTGGAGTGTTTGTAGTCTCTTTCAAACAAAGACAAACAGGTAAGGCTCCATGGTGGTGGATATTAGGAGAGGACATTAGCAAACGGCACATAGCATCTTTGTCTTCTCAGTTACTAGCATACTTCTCTCACCCCCAGACAACTTCCTAGCATTCCTAGCATGGCACACCTGACCTGTGTGTAACGGCTTTGGGCGGTCGCAGTCGTAGTACCCAAAGTGGGTATCATCAGCATGAGGGGCAGCAACATCAGCATCTTCTGGGATCTTGGTAGACACGCAGATCTTCTCAGGACTCCCAGGTGATTCACATGAGTTTGAGAAGTAGAATTCATCGCTTGGAGCTCTGTGCAGGAGCAGGGGCCTTTGGTAGCCTTGCTGGAGGGAGTGAGTCCCTCCCTTGGGTCTTGAGGGCCTTAAGCCCAGCCTTACTTCCTGTTCGCCCTTTGCTTCCCGTACTGTGGTAGTTTGAATGCGAAATGTGCCCCATAGCTTTAAGTGTTTGTGATTAAGCCTTGGAGCAGACAGCTTCAGGTCGCTCAGATGAACTTCCAGACCAGGCACAGTTATGGAGGAAGGGGTTTATTGAAGCTTGCAGCTCCAGGGGAAGTTCCATAATGGTAGAAGAAGCTGGCCTGCTTTCACACGGTTCAAGCAGAGAGAGAGAGAGAGAGAGAGAGAGAGAGAGAGAGAGAGAGAGGCCAAAAGCCAAATCCCTAAAGCCACACCACAAACAAGCACACTTCAGGAACTCCTGGCAGAACTAGACCCTTTGCATATCTTTAGATTGGAATTTCAAATCCGCCACCACACCTTAGAGCTGACCCTAGGATCCACCCAGTGGCACCTTCTCCGCTCAGGTGGCTGCAGATCTAAATGACAAACTGTAACAGAACACTGAGTATACTGGGGACCATCTACTCAAGCTACCACAAGCCTCATACTCAAACCCCTGGCTGGTGGAGCCTCGCTGGAGGAGGTGCATCACTGACGATGGACCGTAAGGTCTATCAGTCCAGCTCCAAGCCCAGTACTTAGACTACTTCCACCCAGATATGCGACAGATCTTTCTCTACCGTGCTGTACTGCCCTGATGAAACTTCCCTTGGAGGCTATAAGCCTTTTCCTCCCATCAACTGCTTTGGGTCGTGTGTTTGGTCCCAGCAAGGAGAAGGCGGCCCCAACACTTCCTGACTGGCTAAAATGTGACTAGATGGCCTCCTACGCCTTGGGCCATGCCTCCCCCTCTCCACAATGGAACATATCCCCTCGAATCTCTAAATCAAAATAGACTCTTCCCTTCCATAAGCTATTTTTTTAAAAAATATATTTTATTCCTATTTATTTATTTGAGAGAGAGAGAATGGGCACCATGGTCTCCAACCATCGCAAATGAGCTCCAGACGTGCACCACCTTGTGCATCTGGCTCATATGGCTCCTGGGGAGTTGAACCTTTGGCTTTGCAAGCAAGCGCCTTAACCACCAAGCAATCTCTCCAGTGACAAGAAAAGTTACTAATATGCCATGTCATCCATAAAGCAGGGATAAAACCTTTGCACTGCTCATTGGACCGAGTGAGAGAAGAGCCAGCATGATGTCTTGCCTATAGAAGATGCTCAGATAAGCTCCTGTGACTGATAGATCCCTCGCCGCTATCAGGAATCAGATGGGTTTGGGTTTATCTTCCCTACGATTCCTTCTGTTTATACATACTGTGATTAGGAATCGGCTACTTTCCTTGGCATCTGCAATTGCTCTCTGAGGTTCTTTAACCAGTGGCTTCATCTTATTTGGGTCTTTGCTGCAAACCAGTCATGCTCTTCCTGAACCCCCTAATGCGCCCAGCTCCAGGCTTGTTCCCTGGCCATCCATCCCCGTTACTGAGCTACGTCCGTGTCTCGGGGCTCCTCCCGGAGGCCCCTCATTTCTCTTGTGCAGTGTTGCTGTGTTCAGCAGTGCCTGTGTGAGAGTCCTTATGCCAGGCCAGCAGGATTTCTGTCCAGTGAACACATTTGCGGTGATAAATGGACCACTCAGCAGCTTCGACGCTAATGATCTCATTCTGCTATCTGATGCCCTATAAGCTTCAGAGATGTGTCCAAAATGCAACTTGGAATCTCACAAAGAATAAGATTTGTTCTACATGCCGGCTATCTGGCACTGGTCTTGGGGCTTAACTTACTGGAGCCTCCATTTTTCTCATCTGTGAAATTGGTTTTGAGAGATCTGTCACATGTGAAGTGTTTTAAACAGCATCTCTGGTTCAGCGCTGTTCCTCAGAGCAGGGGCTGGGAGCCGTCCCTAATAATTCTATTTGGGAAGCTGGTGATAGATTACATTCACGGTAGGCCAAGAAACAGGGTGGAGAGAGCTAATTGCTGCTTTTTAAACCTCTTTTTTTCAGATTTGCTATCATCACAACACTTCTGTCATTGTTTAAGTAGCAGATTTCAGCAACAGATTCCACGTGGGGATTTCTTTTCTTCTTTTGTTTTATTATCTATTTATGAGAGAGAGAGAGAGAGAGAGAGAGAGAGAGAGGTATGCACCAGGGACTCTAGCCACTGCAGATGACCTCCAGACGCATGTGCCACCCTGTGCATCTGGCTTTACGTGGGTCCTGGGGAATTGAACCTTGGTCCTTAGGCTTCGCAAACAGGTGCCTTAACTGCTAAGCCATCTCTCCAGCCCGTGCATTAATATTTTTGTCATTCATCTAAAATGGTTTCACAGGTGCTACTTCACTGGTGAAGTTAAGGCCATACTGAATTACGATGGACCCTATATCCCCAAGTCAATGTGATTATAAGAAGACCATGTGAAGACGTAGAGACTCACACTAGGGAAGGAAAGGCATGTGAAGACAGAAGTAGAGATTGAAGGATGGATCTATAAGCCTTGGCCTGCTAACAAGTGCCAAAAGTTGGGAGAGAAACATGGAAGGCTCTCCCTCAAAGCCTCCAAAAAGAAACCAACCTGCTGATCCACTGATTCTGGCAGAATAAATTTCTACTGTTTTTTTTTTTTTTTTTTTTTTGGTTTTTCGAGGTAGGGTCTCACTCTAGTTCAGGCTGACCTGGAATTCACTATGGAGTCTCAGGGTGGCCTCGAACTCATGGCAATCCTCCTACCTCTGCTTCCCGAGTGCTGGGATTAAAGGCGTGCGCCACCACGCCCGGCTCAAATTTCTACTGTTTTAAGCTACACCATTTGTAGTGCTTTGCTATGGCAACCCTAACATCTTATCCCATTGTGTAGAATACAAAGTGGATGATGGACTATGGTAATTAGTTGACTAACTCAACAAACTTATTCCATTTCAGAAATTTGCTGATGGAAGATAATCTTGGCAGATAACTCACAAAGTGTTCAAATGAGGAGAGAAAAGAAAAAAAAAGGATTTTGATGGAAACGGCGCTCTCTTCTTCCTATAGGCAGTCACTTCTCCACAAGAACACACTGATTGGAAATGAGCCTCTCACATACTTTCCAAAGACCGTTTATCTTGTCAAAATCTAACTAGAAAATCCCTCAGGAATAAGAAAACATTAGCTCAGAGCCAGAATTCGGAGAGATGGCAACAAATTATTCATGGCTCAGGAAAAGAATTCCCATAAAATGTGTTGAATAATCGCATTTGAAATACTAACAAATGTTTTCAAATTCCCACGAGTAGGCCAAAACTGACCGATTTTCTCTCATATTGGGCACTGCCTGATAAAATAGTTTAGAAATGCCTATTCCTGAAAAGTAGAAAATTCATGAAAGACACATGTAAGGAATCTTTTCATTATTTTTTTTCTAGTAAAGATGAACTTACATATTCTTTTTGAATTTTTTGTTCTTTATAAAAGAGATGTTCAATTATAGAAACTCTCCCTCTCCTCTTCTCCTCTACCCATATTTCCTTTCTCTTGCCTCTCTCAAATCTAAAGCCTATAGGTTTTTGTTATCATATAATAAAATACACCTTAAAGCAGAGAGACGGGGAGAGAGCAGTGAGTGAGAGGAGGGGTCAACCAAAACTACGTGTTATGAAACTGCCATCAGGAAACCTGCTACTTTGTAAGAAAATTAAAATAAAATAAATTAAGTGGCTGGAGAGATGGCTTGGCAGTTAAGGTGCTTGCCTGCAAAGCCAAAGGACCCTGGTTCAACTGTCCAGGACCCACGTAAGCCAGATGTACAAGGTGGCGCATGCGTCTGGAGGTCCTAGGGCGCCCATTCTCTCTCTCTCTCTCTCTCTCTGTCTCTGCCTCTTTCTCTCTCTCAAATAAATAAATAAGATATATTTAAAATAAATTAAAACATTGATAGCTATATGCTCTTTGTTAACCAACTATAAACAATGTGTATACTGTGCTTTATTCATTGAAACACATATGTAAAGCATACATTTAATTCAGTTTATGCACACACACACACACACACACACACATATACATTCCAAGTTAAAAATACCTTGAATAATTTGTTTTTGTTATGCTGGAGACTGAATACAAGGTCTTGCACATTGTGATGCTAGTGCCCTACCATTGCACTACACTTCCAGATACCCATAATATTTTTTTTTTGTTATTTATTTTTATTTATTTATTTGAGAGTGACAGAGAAAGAGAGAGAGAGAGAGAGAGAATGGGCACGCCAGGGCCTCCAGCCACTGCAAATGAACTCCAGACATGTGTGCCCCCTTGTGTATCTGGCTAACATGGGTCCTGGGGAATCGAGCCTTGAACTGGGGTCCTTAGGCTTCACAGGCAAGCGCTTAACCGCTAAGCCATCTCTCCAGCCCCATAATGTTTTGAAATGAGTATGAAAAGACTTAGTACATCAGTGAAGGTATACACAGCACCAGCAATAAACCCAAATACACATATGCTTTACATATATATTGTATTTAATATTTTGACTGAATTCTGTTATGTCAATGTATGGTACTATTATAGCATTAACCCCTGATCATTGGTTGTGTATAGGGAAGCAGTTATCATCCTGGTTGCTTGAAGTAGGGTTGGTGTGTGCCTTTTTAAATTATGTATGTATGTATGTATGTATTGATGGATGGATGGCATCATGGTGTGGTGCGGGTATGCATGTGGTGTGTGCCAATGTGTGCATGGCATGTGTGTGCATGTGGAGGAAAGAGGAGAATTTCATTTCCCTATTTCCTCACCTCCGTGGACTGGGGTTACACAAGGGCATGGCCATGCTTTGCAGCGACCTTCTGTTGCTGGGACAGAAGCAGCTTATGGGAGGAAAGGATATATTTCAGGCTTACAGATTCCAAGGGAAGCTTGAAAATAGTGAAAGAAGCTGCCTCGGTTCATCATACATCCATAGCAGAGAGAGAAGGGCAAGCTGAGCTGCTCTGAACACACGGTAGGGCTGCGATCTTCAACCACAAGGTCCACCCCTAGCAATATGCTTCGTACTGTGAGGCTCCACCTCCCAAAGACTCCACCAGCTGGGGACTAAGTAGGAAGCTTAATCAACAATATCTGAGGCTATGGGAGACATGTACATTCAAACAACCACACCATGCCTGCCTTTTTTTTTCTTGGGGAGTCAAACTCAGGTGGTCTCAGGCCCTCCCATGGCCTCATGCTTAAGTGACAAGTCTTCTTAACCATTGAGCATCTCCCCAGCATCTGACTGTGCCTTTTATCTTGACAATTATTAATTGTGTCTCCTTTTGCTCTTAAAAATACCCATTGGGGGCTGGAGAAGATGGATTAGCTTTTAAGGTGCTCACATGCAAAGCCAAAGGACCCAGGCTCAATTCCCCAGGACCCACATAAGCCACATGCACAAGGAGGCACATGCATCTGGAGTTCATTTGCAGTGGCTAGAGGCCCTGGCATGTCCCCCCTCTCTCTCTGTCTCTCTTGCTCCTTCTTTCTCTCTCAAATAAATAAATAAATAAAATATTTTTTAAAAATACCCATTTGGATGATGTACTGTGGGCTCATTCAAGTTATATCTATTGTTTCTAATTTTCTTGTTACAAGCAATACTTTAATAAATATCCTTGCAGTTTAGTCCTTGCATATAATTTTTATGTGACTTGATTAATGTATATGTATGTTTTAAGCTTTTGATATATATATTATTTTGCCTTCCAGAAAGATGATATCAATTTATACTCCCACCCAGCAATTATAAGGAGAGTCATTTTTCCACGACTTAAACAATTTTTACCTGTCTTTGTCAATTTGATGAGTGAAGCAGTAGCTCCCTGTTTTATGGTGCATTTGTTTCATGAATGTTGTGGGTGAACATTTGTAATGTGTTTTTTTTTTTTTTTTTACTTTAAGAAATGACAATAATTCTGGGTGAGTTCAATGACGGGACATGCAGAGAAATGAGCTCAGAGGTCCATAGAACGAATGGAAAGCTAACAAAGCAGGCTCAGCAATGGGCAGGACATGGGCACTTCCAGGGGCGAAGAACATATACTTGAACAAGGGACTCTGTGTGGAAGAGCACCTTTGGGTGGGGATGCTCAAGACGCCATCACAGGAATAGAACAGAGCTGCATTTTGGTCTTCTTAAATCTCTCTTAAGATTCAAGTTCTAGTTGACCTAGTTTGGAGTACACACTTGCCTTTAGGCTAAGAGGAGAAAGGCCTTGATTGCAATCCCATTTAATCATAGCCAAAGAGAAAGGGGTCATTTCTCCAGGGAAGCCAGAGTATGGTTAGGAAGGGGAACTAGATCATGGATATGCAACCAACCTGCATTCATGCTGTCTGCCCAGTTTTTCCAGTAGAATTCACCTTTATTTTATTGACTTGTAAGAGATCTATGAATACATTTTAAAGCTGACCTCAGTAGGTCTCTGCAGACGCTGACTATTGATTTCTTCATTTCTTCTCATTGACAAAAGTTCATCCCACTCCTCTTGCAAGTTTTGTCGCTGTTTGGTCTGTGGCCTGTGATTAAAATGTGTTAAGATAGCTGGTGAGGGGAAGGGAGGAGATGGCTTAACTATTAAAGTGCTTGCCTTGAACCTAGGTCCCTTGGCTTTGGTGGCAAACACCTTAACCATTAAGCCATCTCTCCAGCCCTACGTAAAGCCAGATGCACAAGGTGGCACATGCGTCTGGAGTTCATTTGCAGTGGCTGGAGGCCCTGTCATGTCCATTCTCTCTCTATCTGCCTCTCTCTTTCAAATACAAAGGTGGATGGCGTTCCTGAGGATTGACACTCAAGTTTGCCCTCTGGTCTTTACACACTGGTGCACACATGTGCATGCACATCTATGCACACACTCATTCACACACACATGCACACCATACACATACATAAAAAGGCGTGGAACCACATGTACCGTAACACTTCAATCTCGAAATCTCACTGCTTTATGAGATGACTTTAGAATGCAATTGATCTATCCTAGCCTTGGGCTCAAAAAAGAAAAAAAAAAAAGATGTCTTTAACACCTGGCTCCCAAAATCATTACCATTCTTCTCCTTGACCAGTGAGACCCATGTCTTGTCACTTAGATTCCGGATTCTGGGCTGGAGAGATGGCTTAGTGGCTAAGCGCTTGCCTGTGAAGCCTAAGGACCCTGGTTCAAGGCTCAGCTCCCCAGGACCCACGTTAGCCAGATGCACAAGGGAGCGCATGCGTCTGGAGTTTGTTTGCAGTGGCTGGAGGCCCTGGCGTGCCCATTCTCTCTCTCTCTCTCTCTCTATCGGCCTCATTCTCTCTCTGTCTGTCACTCTCAAATAAATAAATAAAACAAAACAAAACAAAACAAAAGAATCCGGATTCTATGACTACTTGATCAATAAATCATGGCAGAAGTGACATTGTGTCTGTTTCTGGATCCAGACTTCAAAAATCTGTCACCTCGGTCTCTCGGGACATTTCATCGTTGCGCTCGGCCACAGTGCCAAGAGGACAGCAAGCAGTCCGCGTGAAGGCCAAGAGGAAGACTCGCTAGAGTCCTCAACCCTGGGCGAGCTCCAGCGGTCACCCAGCACTTCCTTGACGGCCATGTGTGTGTCACTATCCTGAAAGGAAGTCTTCAACCCTCACTTATGTCATAAGGAGCAGAGGAGGACAACTGCCCTTGATGCGAGTGGTCCAGATTAAAGTTTTATCAGTAAAATAAATAATCGTTATTTTAAGCCTCTGCATTTGGGGGAGTGATTGCTCTATGGACACAAAGTGACATGTCAGAAGCTTGTGTCTCCTACTGTCTCAGCCATGTTTACTGCTGCCCTGTTCATAATAGCTAAGAAACGGAACCAGCCTATATGCCCATCCATAGATGAATGGATAAGGAACACAAACGTGGTACCTACACAGAAAAATGACATCACGACACTTGCAGGAAAATGGGTGGAACTGGAAATCACTATTTTAGGCAAACTATCTCAGACTCAGACAGACAAATATGGTATGTTTCCTGTCTTGTGTGGACTCTAGGTTTTAATTTTTATATATGTGTATGTTTGTGGGGGCGGTGGTATAGTTAATAAAATTAAAAAAGGTCACTATGAAAGGGGGGGAAGAGGTCTTAAGGGAGAGTTGGGAGGGTGGGGGGAGAAAGAAGGTCATAGGATGCGTGAGACATGCAGCAGAAAGGGGACTATTGTGAAAGGCAGGGGGCTTTGCTGGATGATACAGTGGGACCAAGGAGAGGGACAGGAGAGGAGGATCATCAAAAAGAAAGAACGGAGGAAGACACCATAATGAAACCTATTACTTTGTGTTTCAATGTTGAAAGAAACTGATTAAAATTTATAATAAAGTTCCATGGGGATGGCTCAGTGGGAAGAGGACTTGTCATACACGCGTGAGGGCTGGAGTTTGGATCCCCAGAACCCATGGACTCTGGACTCTGTAATGCTAATATTTACGGTCTCATGGGCGAGAAGGGAGGCGGAGGCGGTAGAATTGCCTGGAAGATCACGGGCCAGCTAGCCTGGTGAACGCAGCGTCGAAGAGCAAAAGGAGAGCCCTTGTTTCAGGTACGGTGGAAAGAGAAGAATGACACCCGGATGTTGTCCTCTGATGTCCTCACACTTGCCTTAGCACTTGTGTGCACGTACACACACACACACACACACACACACACACCAAAATCAGCGCTTTTAAAAAAATATTTTTTTGTTCATTTTTATTTATTTATTTGGGAGCAACACAGAGAGAGAAAAAGAGAGAGAGAGAGAGAATGGGCGCTCCAGGGCCTCCAGCCACTGCAAACGAACTCCAGACGCATGCGCCCCCTTGTGCATCTGGCTAACATGGGTCCTGGGGAGTCGAGCCTCGAACCGGGGTCTTTGTGCTTCACAGGCAAGCGCTCAACCGCTAAGCCATCTGTCCAGCCCTTTGTTTTGTTTTTAAGTTTGCTTCTCTTTCATGGTTTAGAATTGATGCTCTGGTGAGTGAATGAGCTTCTGTGTGGTCATTCGGTAGCTTAAAGGAGATTCTTCCCCACCCCCCCTTCTCTTCGGGATGCAGCAGCTCTCTGGGGAAAGAGTAAGGGAGGCGGTACCACGTGCTGCCCAAGCGCTTTGGTTCCTGACAGAGCTCATCATCCTCACGGTCTGTCTGCGGGCTCAGAGCCGTCATATGCATATGGACAAGTGGAAAAATGTCTGGACACTGTGCTTCCCAGTGGGGGGAGGGAGGACAGAGCACAAACCTTCTGTGAAGCAGCAAGCACTATGACACACTTATCAAAGAGACTGTGACTTAATGGTTTTAAAATACAACTAATGAGATATTAGGTCATGCTTCAATATATGTACGCCTTGTGTAATGTTGACATCAGGTTAAACATATCCATCTCCTCAAACATCTGTTGTTTCTTCAGGATGAAAACATGCAACATCCTTTGTCTAGCTCCTTGAGATGCATAGTATAAAATTATCTACTTACCCTACAGAGCTTCCTGCTCATAATTCTTAAGTTTTTATGAATCAATTAAAAAGTAAGGACTCAGGGCTGGAGAGATGGCTTAGCGGTTAAGCACTTGCCTGTGAAGCTTAAGGACCCCAGTTCGAGGCTCCATTCCCCAGGACCCACGTTAGCCAGATGCACAGGGGGGCACACGCGTCTGCAGTTCATTTGCAGTGGCTGGAAGCCCTGGTGTGTCCATTCTGTCTCTCTCTCTATCTGCCTCTTTCTCTCTCTGTCTGTCTCTCTCAAATAAATAAATAAGAGCCTCGGTTCCTCAGGACCCACATTAGCCAAATGCACAGGGGGGCACACTCGTCTGGAGTTCATTTACAGTGGCTGGAGGCCCTTGCGTGCCCATTCTCTCTCTCTTTTTCTCTCTCTCTCTCTGCCTCTTTCTCTCTCTGTTGCTCTCAAATAAATAAATAAAAATAAACAAAAAAATTTTAAAGTAAGGACTGGGGAGATGGCTCAGCAGTTAAAGAAGTTTGCTTGCACAGCATACCAACCTGGGTTGGCTTGGATTCGAATCCTCAGTACCCATGTAAAGCCAAATGCACAAAGTGTACGTGTGTATGGAATTCATTTGCAGAAGAAAGAAGCGCTGGCACACCCATTTTTCTCTCTCTCTAATAAATAAATATGTTTAACAAATTTAATAGCACAATATAGCATATACCAGGTTTTGAAATTTTAGTATATGGGTGTAAAATATTTTAATTTATCTACATCCTTTCACATTGAAGTAATATTTTGGATAGGTTGGCTTAATAAAATGCATGATGAAAATTAGAAAATTATGGAATTAAATCTCTATCTTTTAGGGGCACGAATTTAATTATGGGAAATTAAGTAATTTCTTAATATGAAGTCAGTCGTAGGTGACTTAGAGGAAGATTTCTCTGCACGGTAGGCTAGAATGTACAAAGCACAGAGGAAAAATAGGAATGATAGTTGGATCCTTGGCTCTGGCCCCAATGTGGTGATCTTTCTTAACCTTCCTTGAACCTACATTATGGCAGGTGGGATAGATCTTATTTATTTATTTTGAGTTTTTGAGGTAGGGTTTCACTCTAGTCCAGGCTGCTCTTGAATTCACTCACTCTATAGTTTTAGGCTGTTCTCGAAGTCATAGCAGTCCTCCTACCTCTACCTCCTGAGTGCTGAGATTAAAGGCATTTGACACTACACCCGGGCCCTAGATTAGATCTTTTTGAAGGTTAAAAAAACATCTGCAGGGTGTGATGGCACATACCTTTAATTGCAGCACTTGGGAGGCAGAGATAATAGGCTTGCTATGAGTTTGAGGCCAGCCTGAGACAACATAGTGAATTCCAGGAGGTCAAGCCTGCGCTAGAGTGAGACCCTACCTTGAAAAAAAAAATGAAAAAGACATCCCCTATGAGTTTAGGGACAAGTATGAAAAACCTTTCAGTGTTAAGAAAAAATACTAAATTAGTTTATTATTATATGTCACCAATTAGCATTCATACTCTTCCTAATAAAAGAATGCTGTCCCCAAAGACATTAGGGCGTGAATTATGGATATTTCCATCTTTGCGTAGTGTTCCCTTAGCAACAACAGCAACAGAAATTTCCTTGGAATAGACTATAAGACCCTATTGCTGAAGACTCCACATACTTGGGCTACAAGGTCACTGAGAAATCCTGCTGGAGCTGAGCTGAAAACCTCCTCCATGTAGACCACTTGACAGAAAGCTGGAAAATATTATGCTCCATTCAGTTCAATGGGAGAGAGAGAAATCAACAGTGGAGATACTCAACAGTGGACACTGCAAGCCTTATATTTGGCCAGCCAGGCCAAATGAGCCAACAGGTCCAATAGTGATATGTCTGTTATGGGGGAAACCAACCACTTTCTAATTTGACTGGAGGCCTGCTCCATGGGAGGGAATATATCCCTGATACCGAAAACCTACAACAGGAGTAATCATGAGCCCTAGGGGTGTAACGTCTGCTAGTATCTGGCTAAATGTATATACCATGCTCACCAAACTGCCCAGTAAGCATTTCTCTTAATGTTCATACCCATATATTAATGCTACTCTCACTTTTGGTTAGAGAACCTTCTCTTTTAAGATAGCAGTGATCTTGGGATCACTCAGAAGGCACCATTGTGCTGAGAAGTGACAAAGGAGTGCTCAGCATTGAAATATCTCTATCACACCTTCCAAGGCTCAGGATCCATTGTAGAAGAGGTGGCAGAAAGAATGTAAGAACCAAAGGAAGGATAAGACTCCTTACAACGTGCTCCTCCAGACACAAAATGGCCTGAATATCCATGACCTCATAGTGCCTGACACTACCTACACAAGACCATCATAATAGGAGGAAAAGATGTGATGCCATCAAAATAAAAGAGAGACTGATTGAAATGGGGAGGGGATATGATGGAGAGTGGAGTTTCAAAGGGGGAAGTGGGGGGAGGGAGGGAATTACCAAGGGTTATTGTCTACAATTATGGAAGTTGTCAATAAAATTAAAAAAAAAAGAAACTTTCTTGGGAAATGAAAGATGTAACTTAGGGTTCTTCCCTAGATTATTATCACCCCAGCTTAGCATTCACTTGAGTCCATGATTTCAGCAGAAAAAATGAAACTGAAGTCACTTCCTCCCCACCTCCCAAATTTAACCAGAGGGATCTGCTCCCAGGCGCGTGTGCGGGAGCGAAGTTACACAAACAAATCCTGCATCTGCTCTCGAGTGGTAATCAAGAGAGAGCACGCCAGGCTCTGCTATCTGCGGAGTGCTGACGAGTTAAGTCCCAGGCTTAAGTCTTAGCAAGTAAAGCTTTGCATCTTGGATGCATTTGCTGAGGGTCTCATTTCTTTAGGAAAGTTTGGATAGAATACGCGGCCATAACTGTTCTCCCATAATCCTAGGACTACTGTGAAGACAAATTCTGCTTCTGTCTTTAGAAACTGGAGCCTCAGCAAACTAGAGGAACACATCATATGCAAATTTCTGCATGGAGCGTGTGTGCATGTGTGTGCCTGTACATGTTAATTTCCCACCAGGGATCCCAGCAGGTGGGTGACTAAGCACAGTAAACCTGAACTTCCTCAAAGATTTTAGAGTGTACATGGGGAAGAATTCTGCATCCAGTGTTTAATAACAGCAAGTTCAGTGTAAGAGACTATAGGATGGAAATAACAGACAAGATGGGATGAGTTTGTGAGACATAGCGTGGGGGGGGGGGGGGGTATTGTGCAAGGTTTTCCAAGGCCTTAGCCACAGCAGTCAAACTCCAGATGCTTGCACCACCTTTATGCATGGGATCTGGAGAGAGATCAAACATGGGTTCTTAGGCTTCACAGGCAAGTGCCTCAACCGCTAAGCCATATCTCCAGCCCTTTAATTTTATTTTTTAAATATATTATTTATTTATTTGAGAGAGAATGAAAAAGGGAGAGAGAAAAAGAGAGAGAATGGGTGCACCAGGGCCTCTAGCCACTTCAAACAAACTTCAGAAGCATGCACTTTCTTGTGCATCTGGCTTTACATGTGTACTGGAGCATCTAACCTGGGTCCTTTGGCTTTGCTGGCAAGCACCTTAGCCACTCAGCCATCTCTCCAGCCCTGAGTTGTTCTTAAGGGGACTAATAATATCTTTCTGAAAGTGCTGATTTTATTATTATTATTATTAAACAAATTTGTCCAGATGCCTGAAATCTGGCGATAGCCCAGCAGTCCCAATAAGACCCTCTGCTCTGGCTGAACAAAAGTTCAGAGGACAGCTTGTTCGTGGGTGAGCCTTCACCTTTCCCTCCATGACAGACTCTTATGATTTTACTAACCGCTGTCTGACCTCTTCTTTACAATGTGTTTACCGCAACAAGTTTCTCTGCAAACTCAGTATCTCTGTTTTCATGCTTCTTTGGAGACTGCCCAGTCAGTGTGAACGGAAAGTGGGAGTACGGCTTCTGAATTCAATTGCTCGTGCTTCCTAAATCCTGTGTCCCAGCGGCTCTCCTCCGGTTCCTTAAATACTGCTAAAACAACAGATGGCATGCTTTTGGATGAAAGCTCACACTTCCCAGTGATTTCTTGTTTAACTCTAAATTCTGAAGCTTAATTAATGTGAAATGATAGTCTTGGAAAATGTAACATCAATGCTCACTGGATACAAGCACAATATATATGCCTTAGCTTAAAAATCATGAATAATTGGAGAACGATGAAGATCCCCAAATAAAATTTGCTTCCAAAGAGTATCATGAGTTTTCTTTCTTCCTTCCTTCTTTCCTCCCTCCCTCCCTCACTTTCTCTCTCTCTCTCTCTCTTTCTTTCTTTATTTCTTCTTTCTTTTTCTTTAAAAATTTTTTTTTGTTCATTTTTATTTATTTATTTGAGAGTGACAGAGAGAGAGAGAGAGAGAGAGAGAATGGGCGTGCCAGGGCCTCCAGCCACTGCAAACGAACTCCAGATGCGTGCGCCCCCTTGTGCATCTGGCTAACGTGGGTCCTGGGGAATCGAGCCTCGAACCGGGGTCCTTAGGCTTCACAGGCAAACGCTTAACTGCTAAGCCATCTCTCCAGCCGTTCTTCTTTCTTTCTTAGAGAGAGAGGCAGAGAGAGAGAGAATGGGCGCACCAGGGCCTCCAGCCACCACTGTAAAGGAACGCCAGAAGCATGTGCCCCCTTGTGCATCTGGCTTACATGTGTACTGGGGAATCAAATCTGTGTCCTTAGGCTTTGCAGGCAGACGCCTTAACCACTAAGCAATCTCTCCAGCCCAAGCATCATGAGTTTTACCAAGGGATTTCCTCATAGGCTTGTGAGAACCTCAGAATCATATCTGAAGGCCTAAATTAACCATATCATTAGTGCTTAGCCTTGTGCTAAGGAAAGTAGGCAAGTGGAAGTCACATTCTCTGTGGTATCACTTTATCTGCTTTCTGGGCTGGGAGGAGGCTGGTCAAGCTCAGAAGTAGAGAAGAATGGCGATTGCCAGGGCCTTAAGGTGGGCAGAGTGAGAAGATGTCCGTCCAAGTGTACAGTTATAAGATGTGCAAGTGCTGAAGAGTCGACATATAACAGCTCAGTGACAATACTTAATAGCCCTGTATTGCATACTGGAAGTTTTCTCAGAATGTTTGTAATTGTTCTCACCCAAAAGAATAACTATGTGAGGTGATGGGTGTGTTAATTAATCATTAGACATATATAGACCAAATCATTATGGTGATTTTTTTAAATTTGTTACTTGCGTGTGTATGTATGTGTGTAATGTGGAGTGTGCACATATATGTGCCCTTGAAGTACCTTGTGTGCCCACTTGTAGTGGGATGCACTTGTCTGAGGTGGCCGGAGTGGCAAACTGGGTGTCCGCCACACTTCTGCCAATTCATGTTCGAGCTGGGGTCTCTCATACTTTAAATATATACAATTTTATTTGGAAATGACTCTTCATAAGCTGATAAGAAAAACGAGGTAATTAACTCATAATGGAGTCCGGAGGGTGAGCTCTCTTACTGCATGACCTCCAAGATCAGACAAAATAGGACGTATTCGGGGTGGGTGTGCAGAGTGGGATGCCTATAGATGACTGCTGTCCTATAGTTAAGAAAATCAGGACACCTACAGGTACTGAGAAAAGTACACGAACACTTGGAAAGAGAAGGCCCACCTACGAGTCATGGAGGGAGAACGCAAAGAGCCAAGTCTACAGACTTCTAGGTCATGGACTGCCAGTCTTCACAGCCATACGAGTCAGTTATTTTTTTTTAAATGTTTATTTATTTGGGGGAGAGAGAGTGTGTGTGTATGGGTGCATCAGGGCTTCTTGCCTCTGCAAAGAAACATCAGATGCATGCATCTGGCTTTTCATGGACACAGGGGAATAGAACCCCGGGCTGGTAGGCTTTGCAAGAAAATGTCTTTAACTGCTGAGCCATCTCCCCAGCCCCCATGAGTCAACTATTTAAATTTCTTCCACTGAAGCCACATATTCCTCCAAAGGAAAACATTGAAAAACTCATTATGGTAGATTAATCAACCTCCCCCTCATGATAAGAAAATGCATACAACGAAGGGATTCATGTTATGGCTTTAAACCTTCTACCTAATTTCCAAGTCAGAGAGAGACTTGTTCATCTGAGCCAGGCACTCAGTCAACACATTGAATTATTGCAGATGTAGGTATCCAAGAAAAATCAAACCTTGTCGGATAAAGAGTCATCACATTCTGACCCAGCTTTTGAGCTGTTTTCAGTAACGTTCAATTAAACTCACTGTCAGCTAGAGTTCATTAATCCTAACGAGCCCTGTGCGCGTGGCCCAACTTCTCGAAACAACACAGGGCCACTTCTGCCTTGCCTCCGTTCCTCAAATAGTAAGTAATCCTTGAGGGTAGACAAGTGTTGCCCCCCAGCCCCCCCCCCCACCTCCACCAGCACCAGCAGAGCCAATGGCAACCGAGCGAAAGAACAATTTGGAGGCAGGCAAGACTGCATGAAAAGAGTGACAGGGGCCAATGTGGGAGTTTTGCTGCACACAGCCTCAGGAGGGTTCTGTACGCTGTGTGATTTGAGTTAACGTGAGTCTGCCGTGGGCCCGTCACTTTCTTTGCTGTTGATCCTCCACGCTCCTGGGAGCTCGCAGGGCCTCGCAGCCTCGAACAGTCCTTCCAGCAAGACGCTGTCAGCATGCCCCTTCCCTCTCCACATTCCATCCCCATCTGCAGAAGACTGGCTGGCCTGCCTGCTCCCGGGGCCAGCGGTGATCGCATCCCTGTCGCTGCACAGCCGGTGGCAAACTGGGATTTGGCGGGGACGCAGCTGGCGCTGGTAGCCTGCAGTTTCCCAGCATTCCCCAGTGGGACTGAGCTCTAGCTGTCCATGGCACGGTGACCACTGGTGGCTCGCGCAGCCTGCGCTGGCTGCCTTCCGTTCCCTATCTCGCTTCTCCCCTTCCGGAGCAGCACTTCCCACGCAATCCCACGCTTGAATCCCTGTCTCAGGGTCTGCTTTTGGGTTGGGAGTAGGGGACAAACGGGGACAGTCTCCATGCCTAGCGCAGAGAAGACAGTAGGGTTCTTTAACTGAATTACACGGGCAACATGGGAGAGATACCGAGGCCCTCCAGAAACACAGCCCACCACGCGAACCTTTGTAGATTGCTTGTTTTATCTCGTGCCCTCCTGTTTACTTCCAGGTTCATTTTCTGACTTTTAACCTTAGCTTCAAAAAATAGTAGCTATGGCTTTGCATGGTGGCGCACACCTTTAATCCCAGCACTCGGCAGGCAGAGGTAGGTGGATTGACATGAGTTCAAGGCCACCCTGAGACTCCATAGTGAATTCCAGGTCAGCCTGGACTAGAATGAGCCCTACCCACCCCCCCGCCAAAAAAAAATTAGTAGCTATGTAACCTAGCTTGGACAGTCTCCTTTAATTTTTTGGTGTGCTTATTTCTTTATCTTTTCCTACCATGTAGAGTTAACTTATTGTTGTTTCTCGGTTATACTGAGTCTTTACACAGTGCTGTAGGGATTTCTGGTGCTATGATGAAGAAACTAAGGGGAAAGTTTTGAGCCTCCTAGTGGGCCAGATGCTCAAGATGAAGTGGTTGAGAATGATAGATAGCAGCACCTAGGAGGGAAAGCTGCCTTGAACAAGATAAATGTAGGGGTCAGTAGTCAGATCCACAAAATCCAGCCTGTCAGTTCTGGGCGTTCTTATGAATTGGTTTGATTACAGCAAACACTGTGTTTCTTATGGGAAGTGTGCTGGTTGGAATATGAAATGGTCTCCATAGCCTCACGCATTTGTGATTAAGCCACATATTCAATCCCTAGCTGGCGGAGCCTTTGGGGGGGTGGAGCCTTGCCGGAGGAGGTGTGTCACGGGGGGCAGACCTCGAGGTTTATGAACCCAGCCCTACTACTTGTTCACAAGCTGGCTCACTCTTGGCTGCAACCTCCCAGCTGAGGTGACAAGATATGATGTCGATCCTCGGCTCTGCCATGCTTTCTCCACCAGGATGAAAGTAAGCTGAAACGAAGCCCTTTCCTTCCGTCAGCTGTTTTCGGTTGCATGTATTGTCCCAGTCATGAGAAGGTAACTGCTACCAAAGGTCAGAAAAATTCTACTACTCCCTCCCAGGCTGTGTTTGTTTTCTGTTCCTTTAAGCACAAAACTGCTTGCCACTCCGTCTCCAGAAGAGCACTGGGAGATTTTCTGCTGAATCGTAATTACCCTCTAATGGCCCATAACAGTGAATTGACCTCTCATAAATTGTGCAAGTACAGTAAATCACACAATGAAAGAATTTGGCTCAATGTACCTAGCTTCTTAACATTTATTCCAGTGAATAAGGGGAAAAGATCTTGCTCTAATCTGACTTCATGGCTGATTTGAAAAACCTCAAGGCTTGAAAAGGATATCATCTGTCTTTAAGAGACACACCTTCTCTATGGAATTTTACCAGTGTGCCTGACACGATATGGTAAGTGGAGTCTGAAGATCAGTTGCATAAAATTCAAGGTTGCATTATTGCAAAGTTAGCAAAAAAAAAAAAATCAATGTTTTGGAAAAAAAAAATCTATATGATTTCAGAGGGCCCAAAGGGAAATAATATTTATTCTCTTCTTAACTGACTAAATGGGAGAGT
Organism: Dipus sagitta; assembly: GCA_036346955.1. Lineage (NCBI taxonomy): Eukaryota > Metazoa > Chordata > Mammalia > Rodentia > Dipodidae > Dipus > Dipus sagitta. The sequence continues at coordinate 21,762,382 of CM070786.1, forward strand.
CCTTAGGGTTTGGTCATTTCCTGATCTCTCCAGGCTTCCTGTCTATGATAAAAACTCTACCTATATTGTTCACTTTTCCCATTGCTATGACAACATACCTGACAAGGGCACTAAGGAAGGAAGGGTGTATCTGGCTCATGGCGTGAGAGTGCTGTCCGTCATGGCGGAAGTCACGGCAGCAGGGATTGGAGGGGGCTGGTCACATCGCATCAGCAGTCAGGAAGCAGAGACATGAATGCTGGTGCTCAGCTTGCTTTCTCCTTTTGATCTGAGTCTAAGACTCCAGCTTGTGTATTGGTTCCGACTTCAGTTAATTTTTTTTGTCGGGGGGGGGTGATGCCCTCTTGGACACACCCAGAGCTGTATTTCCATGACATTCCTAAGTTCAGTCAAGTTGACGGTGAACATGAGCCACCATGCTCTCTCCCTCTCTTGAAACGAGGATGTGTCACAACCTTCAAGGCTCAGGGAACATTGCGGATGAGGGAGGGCAGGAAGAATGTAAGAAGATGGGGAGGAGTGCTCTGGGACCCTGTCTTCTGGACATAAAGTGGTCGTTGCATTTATGACCTCACAGCAGCCATCATAAACTGCACAAGACTTGCCCAATATTGGGCCCATCAACATTCCACCTTGGATGATGGGGGGGGCAAATTAGGATGAACTAGTTGTAAATAAGACGCCATAAGGAGGGGAGGGGCATTCAGTGGAATAGGCGACCAAAGAAGGCAATATGAAGGGAGTGTGATCAAAATACATTATATACATGTACAAAAATTGTTGATAAAAGTGTTATTAAAAATGAGGATGAGGCACAGACAGTGTGTGGGTGGGCAGGCATGGTGGTCTGGAGTGAGTAGGCCAGACCCCTGTTTCCAGGCTCCTCCCAGTTCCCTGGTCCAAGTTCCCTGAGCCAGTCTGTGTGCTGGAGAGCACAGAGAGGAGTAAGTAGGTCAGATCCTCCTGTTAGGTCCCCTTGTGCCTTGCTTAGGGGGGTCCTGGTCCCTGTGTGAGCTGGGGAGTCAGGCATTTTGCTCAGGTATCCTGACTGGCCACTGGGTATGAACATCCCTGAGTCAGCTGAGTCAGAGGTCCACAGGCCAAAGGACAAAAACTTGCTTCCTCCTCAATAAAATAAAGAGTCTTCCTAAAATGGGTAGACAACAACACACAAAAAAAGCCAACAAAAGTCAGAAAACAGCGAGCTCTCCACCAAGGATGCCTAGTCCTACAATGGAAGCCTCCAATGAAACCATAGAGAAGTCAACAGAAATTCATTCCCAAAATGAAAACACAACAATCAATGAGACCCTGATCAAAAAAAATCACTGAACTGGAAGCAAATGATGAAAAAACCAACAATTGCATCAATGAAACTGAACAAAATGGTCTCCTACAGCATTCAGCCTTTGACAGTAGGCTTAACTTCATGGAAGAAAATGTTATGACCCTCCAAAGAGATATGAATAAATTGAAGGTAAGTCAAGAAATGGAAGATCTCAACAACAAGTTGATTAAGCTTAATGAAGACGTGATCAAATGCAAGAATGAACTCCAGGAAGCATTAAGAAAATCAGAACTCGAATTGAAATCATACCACTAGTCACCTGTGCTGGACAGTGTTCAGATTTGGGCATCCTTAAGATCACCCGTGTTACAATTACCTTCGTATTCCTGGGACCAAACACCTGGCCAAAAGCAGTTTATGGAAAGAGAGGGATTATTTTAGTTTACAATCTCAAGGGGAAGTTTCATCATAGTAGGAAAACAAGACAGGCCTGAACAGAAAGCCTAGGTCCTATCTCCACGCCCACAGCAATGAAGTAGTTGAGAGAGCTAGCTAGTGAATACGCAGGAGGGTTGGACCAACAAACTTCAAGTCTCCCCCACCCCCGCCACACAGCCTACTCACCATAACACACCTTCTCCAGCAAGGCTCTACCTCCCCAAAGATCTACCATCTGGGGATTAAGTAAGAGGCTGAATTGCAAACATGGGACTGCACGGGGGATATTTTACATCCAAACCACCACAACTTGCATCTGACCCCTTCCAACCTTCCCACTGCCTCAAGCTCCCCCCTTTTATTCCTGCTCACCCCTTAAATTTCATCTGTTTCCCAGGACTTGGCTCTCGGTCCTTGTCTGTTATCATTTATAAGCAATAATATTGTACAAACAGAAGTCACTGTTCTGCTCTAAGCCCTCTATTTATCCTCGTAACCTGCCCCCCTTCCCAAACACCTGCCTGATTTTCGCATCCGCCCACCCTTCCCCGGCTTTCATCATGGTGGTCTCTTCTTTTTCCTCTCATCCCCAGCGATGCCTCTGCCTCAGAGCCTCGGAATAGACCGTTCTCAGTGCCTGCATCACTTTTTCTGCGGATGTCTCTTGGGCTTACTTCTTATGTCTGTTCCAGACTTTTCCCAGAGCCCCCTTTGCATTATATTCAAATGTTGAGGTACAACAGTGGTCCAGGATATGGAAAACATTACAGTCCTCATACACTGCTGGTGGAATACTAAGCAATGCAGCCACTTGGGAAAACAGGCAGTTCCTGAAAAGTTAAAGCATCAAGTTCCCTATGACCCAGCAGCCCAGCAATGCCCCTCATAGGTATGTGTCCACGTAAAGTCCTACCCCAAAATTGTGGACAAGTGTTTAGAGCAGCATTATTTTTAATCAACAAGAACAAGCAAATGTCCATCAACTGATGAGCATATAATGAAAGCTGGTTCATCCACATAGCAGAAAATTATTTGACCATAAAAGGAATAAAGTATTGATACATGGTACAATATGAATAAGCCTGAGAAACTTTATACTGAGTGGAAGAAGCCAGTTACAAGGATTATATATGATTCCTTTTATGTGAAAGGTACAGGGTAGCAAATCAATAGAGGCAGAGGGAAAATGAACAGTCACTAAGGGAATGGGGGATAGAGATGTGATAGCCAGAAGGCAGGGGATTTCCTTTTGAGCTGATGGAAGTGTTCTCAAGTTTGTGATAGTTGCATGTATCTGCAGATAAACTAAGACCATTACATTGTACATTTATTTTTTTTTAATAGCTATTTATTTGAGAGAGTGCAAGAGAGAGGAGAGAGAGCAATAGAAAGGGGGATGCACCTTGGTCACCAGGGCCTCTTGCCACTGCAAATGCAGATGCATCTACCACTTTGTGCAGCTGGTTTAACATGGATACTGTGGAACTGAACTCCAGGCTAGCAAGCTTTGCAAGCAAGTGCCCTTAACTCACGACGCATTTTCCCAGCCTGAATTATACATTCAAATAGATAAGTTGCATATGAATCATAGCTTAATGAGGCTGTTAAAATAAGAATAGATATACTACATATGTATACATATGCATGATTAGATAGATTAGTATTTTATTTATTTATTCTTATAAAGACAGAAAGAAATGGAGAGAGAAAGAGAGAGAGAGAATGGACATGATGCCAGGGCCTAAAGCTACCGCAAACAAACTCCAGACATAGGTGCCACCTTGGGCATCTGGCTTACGTGGGACCTGGAGAATCAAACCTGAGTCCTTAGGCTTCACAGGCAAGCAACTTAACCACTAAGCCATCTCTCCAGCTCTAGATTGCTATTTTAAAAATGACCCTACTTAAGCCAGGCGTGGTGGCGCATGCCTTTAATCCCAGCACTCAGGAGGCAGAGGTAGGAGGATCGCCATGAGTTCGAGGCCACCCTGAGACTCCTTAGTGAATTCTAGGTCAGCCTGGGCTAGAGTGAGATCCTACCTTGAAAAACCAAAAAAAAAAAAAAAAAAAAAAATGACCCTAGTCTTCATAATGCCTGGTTATCTATTAAGTCTTTGACATACAGACAGTTCCTGACTTACGGTGGTTCAGATTAGCAATTTTTAAATTGCTTATTTATTTGGTTCTCTATTTGTGTGGGTGGGTGTGGGCGCATGTTCTAGCACCCATGTGGAGATCAGAAGAGAAATTCAAGGTCTAGGTGCTCCACCTTCTTTGAGACAAGGTGTCTTGCTGCTGCAAACACAGTGCCAGATGGCAAACAAATGTCAGCCTAGCTGACCTGGGAGCTTAGGGTCCTCCTGGCTCTGCTTCCCATCGCTGTAAGCGTGTTTGGGTCACGGATGCATGCGCCATTTTGCATCTGGCTTTACATATGCATTGAGGAATTGAACCCAGGCTGGCAGGCTTTGCAAGCGAACACTGGTAACTGTTGAGCCATCTCCCTAGCCCCAACTTGGCATTTCTTGACTTCGTGATATGCAAAAGTTATTACACGTTTGATAGAAACTGTACTTAAATTTTTGAATTTGGTGGGCTGGGGGAATGGCTCGGCCATTAAAGGCACTAGCTTGTAAAGCCTGCTGATGCACGTTCAATCCTCCCCAGCAGCCATGTAAAGCTGGACTCGAAGTGGTACATGCATCTGTGAGCCGAGTGCACCCATGAGAATGGGAGGCAGAAGCAGAATCCAGAGCTCACGGGCCAGAGAGACTGGTGTTTGCTCACAGCAGCAAGACACCCTGTCTCAAAGAAGGGGAAAGAACACACATAGACACCTTAGGGTTGTACTCTAATATTCACGAGCGCACCATAATGCACATATGCTTGTACACCCATATACACACTTTTTTTTTTTAAAGTTTTTCAAGGTTGGGTTTCACTCTAGTCCAGGCTGACCTGGAATTCACTATGTAGTCTCAGGGTGGCCTTGAACTCATGGTGATCCTCCTACCTCTGCCTCCCAAGGGCTGGAATTAAAGGTGTGCGCCACCACTCCCAGCCACATACAATTTTTTAAAAAATATTTTACTTATTTACTAGAGAGAGAGAGAGTGACAGAGGGAGGGAGGGAGGGAGGGAGAGGGTAGGCATGCCAGGGCTTCTAGCCACTGCAAATGAACTCTGGACACCTGCATCACCTCGTGCATCTGGCTTGTGTGGGTTCTGAGGAATCAAACCTGGATCCTTAGGCTTCACAGACAAGTGCCTTAACCACTACACCATCTCTCCAGCCCACACAATTTTTTTTTCTTATTTTTATTTATTTATTAGAGAGAGAAGGAGGGGGGAGAGAATGGGCATGCTGCAAACGAACTCCAGATGCATGCACCATCATGTGTATCTGGCTTACCTGGGATCTGGAGAATAGAACCTGGATCCTTAGGCTTCACAGGCAAGTGCCTTAACCGCTAAGCCATCCCTCCAGCCCTCACACAATTTTTTAACTTGGTGTTTTTCTGAGCTATCAGTATGTAATACGATACTCACTTACCATGCTAGTCTTTGCAGTGAGTCACAGACCACAAATTAGGTCATTAAAGTCAGCAGAGAGATTAATCAGATATGTGGCTTAGTAAGATCCCAGTCAGCATGAAGAATGAGATGGTAGAAATTGGGTAGGATGAATGAAGGAGAAGATTGGTTTCTGGAAGATCCATTGGGACACAACCTCAGTGGCTTGAGGATTTGAAGATTCGCTGGGTTGATTTGTAGTCTAGCTGGGTTGAGTTCTGGAGATATTTCTGAAGTAGTCCAAGTGGCTCTTCTCAGGCTAATGAGAACTGACTTTATCTCACAGGCTTGAGCTATGAATGCACTAGATCCTTAGGCCTGCACTGTCCATGGTAGACCAGCTTGTCCCTTGATGTAATTCACAGCCTGTTTGATGAGGCTGTCATGGGCTTCAAAAACCCATCCAAATATATATGGCAGACATACCTCCACTTAGGTTACAGATGTCTGTGTAAAAGCTCTGGAAATATATCAGAAAAGCACTGGCTATTGGCCCATCATGTCTCTGTTCCAGAAATCCAGGGGTGCTCAATGGGGGAAACCGGGGTCACTTTAGGCAACCACCTGCATTTATCAAACCCAAGAACTTCTGTTCTTTTGTGCCTTTGTAGTCTAGGCCAGATAAAAGGCAGCCCAATCCCTCGGGCGCTGGTCTAAATTGGATCCGGTTTTGAAAACTGGTTGGGGCATCTGTGAAAATATAGGGTATCATATAGAGTGCCTTGAGATATCTCAAAATATTATGTCAAAAGAAAGTCAATGCATTGCATGAAAGGCAGCGTTGCCAAGCCATCCTATGGGACAGACATGATCGTGGATCCTGGCTTCTCACTTCCACCCAGAAGACCTCCTGTCATGCTGGGTTTCTTATAGGAATATTACAGAATGAGCAGGGTTTACATGTGTGGGGAACCTTTTTTTGTTCATTTGTTAAATTTATTTATTTGAGAGCGACAGACAGAAAGAGGGAGAGAGAGAGAGAGAGAGAGAGAGGATGGGTGCGCCAGGGCTTCCAGCCACTGCAAATGAACTCCAGATGCATGTGTGGGGCACTTTTTGGAGTAGTTTTGGGTGAGCTGGCAACTGACAAGAAACTTTGCCACCCAGGAATCCCCTCTGCCGCTTTCAACACTGACCCTGGAATGAGATAAGTATACTTGTGCTATGAAGTGTAGATTAAAAATGGTAACTATATGAGAATATAAAGACTTTGATCTTAATCACTAAGGCAAACGTGATTATAATTTGAGACCTGCTGATGTTTATGCTTATGTTGCTTTTCCAATGTCTTTTCAGTCTCCCTTGTGCAAGGCTACACAATGAAGAGAAGGGACTCAGTTTTTAGAGGGAGTGTGTGTGTGTGTGTGTGTGTGTGTGTAGGTCAGAGGGCAACCACAGAGTGTTTGTTCTTTCTTTTCACCTTTTAACAAACTGTTTTATTTTTATTTATTTATTTGAAAGGGAGAGAGGCAGAGAGAGGGGGAGAGGAGAGAGGGAGAGGATGGGTGCACCAGGGCCTCCAGCCTCTGCAAACGGACTCCAGATGCATGTACCACCTTGTGCATCTGGCTTATGTGGGTCCTGAGGAACTGAACCTGGATCCTTTGGCTTTGCAGGAGAGCACCTCTAACCTTTCCTTGGAGACAAGGTCTCTTGCTGTGTGTGTGTGCAATCCGTCACTTCCCCTGGATTCCACCTGGCGTGGATTCCCAATGCGCCACTTTGCCTCCGGCTTGATGTGGCTACTAGGGAATTGAACTTGTAAACAAGTGCCTTTAACTGCGGAGCTTCTCCTCAGGGCCCAGCATTTTGAAGCCACCTGTCCTGGTGCTGCTCTTCCACCCCTATGAACGAGAACATGAAGCCAGCCTCCTGGTCCAGGACACACAATGAGGGACATGGGGACATATCTTAACTGAGGTTAAGGACGTGGCCCAAGTTGTAATTGGTGGATCGTCTCCTTGAAACTTGAAGTCTGCCTCAGGTTTCAGAGAGACCACCATTCCCTGGCAAACAGCTTCTCTCTTGAATCTGTCACCGTGTATTACAAGTGCACAGCAGGAACACACACACGCACACACACGCACACACACGAGCTCAACTCTGCATTCTGATACCAGTTCTACCTCTTTAATTTTGAATTTTTTAAAAATAATTATTTTATTATTTTATTTTAATTTATTTATTTATTTGTTTATTTTTTATTTATGAGCGACAGACAGAGAGAGGGAGAGAGAGAGAGAGAGAATGGGCACGCCAGGGCCTCCAGCTACTGCAAACGAACTCCAGATGCGTGCGCCCCCTTGTGCATCTGGCTCACGTGGGTCCTGGGGAATCGAGCCTCGAACCGGGGTCCTTAGGCTTCACAGGCAAGCGCTTAACTGCTAAGCCATCTCTCCAGCCCTAATTTTGAATTTTGATTCAAGTAGGATGGCAACAAAATAGCAAGGGTTTTTTTTTTTTTAATATATATATTTTTTGAGTTAGGGTCTCGGTCTAGTCCAGGCTGACCTGGAATGGAATTCACTATGTAGTCTCAGGCTAGCCTCGAACTCACAGAGCTCCTCCTACCTTTGCCTCCCAAGTGCTGGGATTCAAGGCTTGTGCCAGCACGCCCTGCTAAAATAGCAAGTTTGGCAAAGCAGACTTTTGGCTCTTCCTGGTTCCTTTGTCCTTCTTACTGCCCTTCCACGTGCTTGGGACCTTCTTCCTGATTTTCATACCTAGCTTACTCCTTGGGGTTCATGTGGGAGTTAAGCTTCTCTTGATCCAAGTTTAAGTGAGGTGTTCCGCGCTCAGTGGTTGCCTCTCGTTTTCGCTTGCCTCCCGCGCGTGATCTCTGTAACCAGAGCTAAGAGCTCCACTCATTTGGTTTTGTATCCCTGCTACCTAATCGTAATGTATAGCAGGTACTAAAATACTGATGGAATGAATGGCTAGATAAATGAATGCAGACAGCTAGTAGATCAAAGAGTAACTATTTGGGGGTGGGGTGGGGCTTCTGATTGTGGGTAGAGAAGCCCCTGGCTCGCGCTGGTGCAGGGTGCAGTGACTTAGGTCTATAATCCCCAGCACTTGGGCGGGAGAGGGTAAGGTAGGAGGAACGCCGCGAGTTCAAGGCCAGCCTGGGACTACAGAGTGAGTTCCAGGTCAGCTTGGGCTAGAGTGAGATCTTGCCTTCAGCCTTCTCCCTGACCCCCAAAGGGGAAGACATTCTTGCCACTTTAAACCCCTTGAGTTACTTTGCTAGACCCTGGCCCTCCTGCGAGTCCCTACAGCATACACTAAAGCCCCAGGTGACCTTGGGGATCCAATGATGGGAACCGAGCAGCAGCTCTGAGTGCGCCTAGGTCCCCAGGCCCTGCCGGGTCTGTGGGATGTGGAGAAGAGGAGCCCAAAGTGCGCCCCAAGTTCCCCGCCCTCGATTCCCTCTCACCGTCCGTAGCCGAGTGGGGCGGTCCACGGAGGACAGAAGCCAACGGGGCAGCGCCAGACTTCGCGCATCTGTCACCTCCCCAAAGCTGCGCCCCTTCCCAGAGGACGTGGGCGCTGGGCCCGGGGGCGGAGAGGGGTCGGCCGGGGGCGGGGAGAACGGCGTTTATAAGTGCCGGCGAGGGGCGTGGGAGCTGTCGTTCTCGGGACCCGGGGAGCCCAAGAGGCCGACCCGCGCCGATGCGTCCGTCGGTCCCCTCCAGGCTCGCGATCCGGGGCGCACGGAGCTGCGCTGGGGACGCTGGGGGCCGTGCGCTCCGCCCGCGCTCCGCAAGCCGCTCGTGGCCCGGGAAGCGCAGCCAGGGCCGGGGTTGCGAGGACGACGTGTCCCCGAGGTAAGTCCCCTGCCCGCCCGGACAGCAAAAACCAGAAACCGAGTGCTCAGCAGAGAGAGATGCAGGCGAGGATGGGGGAACTGTGGTGGAGGGAAAGAAGTGAATTCTTATTTGGTCGTTTTTCTTTTGTTTCTTTCATTCTTTTTTTTGGGGGGGGGAGTGAGGTAGGGTCTCACTCTAGCCCAGGCTGACCTGGAACTCACTATGTAGTCTCAGGGTGGCCTCGAACTCACAGCAATGCCTCCTACCTCAGTCTCCCAAGTGCTGGGATTAAAGGCGTGCGCCACTACACCCTGTTGAAAGAAGTGAATGTTAAAGGTTCCGAGTTTTCTCTTTTTGGGGTTTCTCACCGCTTCCAGGCTGCTCTCCAGTGGTGCCCTTTAGGGCCCATCCCCTGCCCCCATCCACCCCTTGCTTCTGAACATCGGAGGAGGAACAACACGTTGCTGTCATTCACTGCTTTGGGCTGGGAGTCCCCCCCCCCCCACCGCACACACTTCGGAGAGCCTCACCCAATACTATGAACCCACGCCCAGGCCTGGCCTGGGCTCCTGGCAGACACCCGGGCCGCTCCAGGATCAGGTCAGTGAGGTTAACTGATGACCCATCAGGACGAGCGCCTGCCAAGGCTGCAAAGTACCCGTCTTGTACATGTACCCCAGCACCTCACACAGGACTCTTAAACACAAGGTTGGGGTTTCATTGTTGGCCGAGGGGATGGGGGGGAGGTGGCAAAGAAGGGAAAAAATGCATCTTTTTTTTCCCCCCAAATCACTTCCCACTGAGTGGAGCTCCCTACCTGGCTTAGAGTCAATCCTGTTTCTGCTGAGGGAGGAGGCTGACCCCGACGGGAGGTAATGTCTTGGAACTAGCAAGTGGCTTTCTTTTCTTCTGTGTCCTCTTGTGATAAGGACTTCTTGTTGCCAGTGTGGGGATATTTCAAGGAAACCTCTGCAAGTGTCCTGGGGTTTGGTAGGGGAGGTGGTGTTGAAGAATAGCTTAGGTGGCCAAAACGTAAGACTTGAGAGAACAGGAATATTAGAAAACTTTTCTCAAGAATGACTTTCGCTGCAGACAGCGGCAGTCCTGTTGGCCCTTTATTTTCAGAGGGACCTATTGGATGACTACTGTCGAGTTTGATGTTTATCCGCATTTATTTTATACTGAATCTGTCTGCACGCCATAAGATGTTGTTTCTTCATTCTCTCGGGACAGCTTGTTTTCCTGTGTGAACTCCTTTTTGGGGGAAGAATTTATTCCTTTTTGGTTAGGGTCAACCTGCATGCGTGGTGGTGGGGTTGGTGGTGGTGGTGGTGGAGGGGTCTGATGGGTGATTGTCACCATGAGCTCTCTCTTAAGTGTAATGGGACATCGTGGGTAACTTTGCTCATCTGGAGATATTCCATGACCAGAGAATCTCTGTCTAAGCCCTCAAGGTCTCTGGGACTCTCTTCCGTCTTAAGCATATGCAGCAAGAAAATGTATCACTCACTTAGGGCCGGGCGTGGTGGCGCATGCCTTTAAGCCCAGCACTCAGGAGGCAGAGGTTGGAGGATCGCCATGAGTTTGAGGCCACCCTGAGACTACATAGTGAATTCCAGGTCAGCCTGGTCTAGAATGAGACCCTACCTCACAAAAAGAAAAGAAAAGAAAAGAAAGGAAGGAAGGAAGGAAGGAAGGAAGGAAGGAAGGAAGGAAGGAAGGAAGGAAGGAAGGAAGGAAATGTCACTCTTTGGGTCATGGGCCCTGAGTCCCGCCCCACTCTTTGGCCTGTGCTTATTTAGTGACTTTGCCCTTGTACCACCAGAAAGACACACTGCTTCTGGAAAATGGCATCTTTAAGAGTCTTCATAACTTTCTTTTTTTAATATTTAAACCATTTTTATTTATTTGAGAGTGACAGAGAGAGAAAAAGGCAGAGAGAGAGAGAGAGAATGAATGGGCGCTCCAGGGCCTCCAACTGCTGCAAACGAACTCCAGACGCGTGCGCCCCCTTGTGCATCTGGCTAACGTGGGTCCTGGGGAATCGAGCCTCGAACCGGGGTCCTTAGGCTTCACAGGCAAGCGCTTAACCGCTAAGCCATCTCTCCAGCCCAACTTTCATTTTTTTAAAAAAAGAATTCTGTGGGTATAGATGTGCGTGCTGTGTGTGTCTGGGTCACGTGCACATGCACGGTGTGACTATGGAGGTCAGAGGACAACTTGGGAGTGTCATTTCTTTCCTTCTAGCTTGTTTGAGACTGGGTCCCTTGTTGTTTGTGGGTCGCTTGTTGTTTGCGGCTGGGAACCAACCACCGAGCCAGCTCTGGGATTCTCCACACAACTCCGCCACCCATGGCTGCGGGCTGTGGGATTACAGATGTGTGGGCCAGGTCTATTTGGGTGCTGGGGACCCGGAGCAAATGCCTTGAACTACTGATGCATCTTACCAGCCTTCCATTGAGTGACTTTTTGGATATGAGTATACTGGATGGCCTAAACAGCTTCATGGTGCTCTTAAAGTGAACACAGAGATTTGAACCCTTGGATGTACATGATTTTGAGGGGTTTTCTGGGTCAAAGGGTTAATGAACCATTTTCACTGGTCACTTCAGACCACTTAGAGAAGGTAGGTATATTTTTAATTCATGTCATTTTCTTTTTTTTTTTTTTTAAATTTTTTTTTGTTGTTCATTTATTTATTTGAGAGTGACAGAGAGAAGGAGGCCGAGAGAGAGAGAGAGAGAGAGAGAGAGAGAGAATGGGCGCGCCAGAGTCTCCTGCCTCTGTAAACGAACTCCAGATGCGTGCGCCCCCTTGTGCATCTGGCTAACGTGGGTCCTGGGGAATTGAGCCTCGAACCTGGGTCCTTAGGCTTCACAGGCAAGCGCTTAACCGCTAAGCCATCTCTCCAGCCCCATGTCATTTTCTTTACATATGTGTATATATATATATATAATTAATGTTCAGGAGTACAATGGGCAGATGAAGTAATTCTCAAAGAAAATAGAAATTTATTTTTCATGGTTTCTTAAGGGTGTACATTGAAATATTATTTGTGGAGGGCATTGCCTAAGATATCGCATTTTAAAAATTATTTAGTTAGTTAGTTATTTGAGAGAGAAAGGGGTAGGTAGATAGATAGATGATAAATAAAATGAGCATGACAGGGCCTCCTGTCACTGCAAACAAAGTTCAGATACATGTGTCACCTTGTGCAGCTGGCTTAAGTGGGTACTTGGGAATTGAACCTGGGTCCTTTGGCTTTGTAGGCAAACGCCTTAACCCCTAAGCCATCTCTCCATCCCTTATCTGCTTTTTTTAAAAAATATATATTTATTTATTTGAAAGAGAGACAGAGACAGAGAGAGAATGGGTGCACCAGGGCCTCCAGCCACTGCAAACAAACTCCAGATGCATGCGCCACCTTGTGCATCTGGCTAATGTGGGTCCTGGGGTGTTGAACCTAGGTCCTTTGGCTTTGCAGGCAAATGCCTTAACCGCTAAGCCATCTTTCCAGCCCCCTTATCTCCAATTCTGCTTCTAGGAGTTTTTCAGTATTAAGCTGTGAGCTTTCTTAAAGTAGTGCAAACAACTGGCTGATTTACTCTAAACCACTCTCCAAATTGGTTCTGCAAAGTATGCTGTATAAATTTTTGCTCCTCACTCTTTCCATTATGACACCTATCCCAGGGTACTGCTCTTAAGCAGGCCAGTTTAAGGTTAGTTTGTTGCTTACTGTTCAGCGTCTTCACAAATGGGGTCGTGTCATAGCTACCTCCTCATTTGATGGGACAAAACACCCAACCAGCAACAGCTTATGGAAAGAAAGAGTTCATTCTGGTCTACAGTTTTGAGGAGCAGTTTCATCATGGCAGGGAAAGCATGACATCACGTGAGCTGGGAAGAAGCAGTGGGAATGAGCTGGCCAGCGCTGACAGGGTGGCTGGCTGGATCACAAATCCCAAGGCCCATCCGCGATGGCACATCTCCCTGAGCAAGGCTCTGCTTCCCAAAGGTCCCATGACTTTCCCAAATTGCCACCAGCTGGGAACTAAGTATGAAGCCCAATCACAAACACATGAAGTTATGGGAGACATTCTATATTCAAACCACAACAGGTCATGTTCATAAAAATCCTAAAGCTTAAAAAAATGGCTTACAAAGGTCAGGCATAGTGGCGCACGCCTTTAATCCCACTACTCAGGAAGAAGAGGTAGGAGGATCGCCATGAGTTCAAGGCCACCCTGAGACTACATAGTGAATTCTAGGTCAGCCTGGGGCTAGAGTGAGACCCTACCTTGAAAAACCAAAAAAAAAAAAAAGCTTACAATATATAGCCTTCAATGGTCTCATTCTTATAAGAGAGTGCCCTTTTCTTCAACTTTTATATTACTTCAAAAGATTAGAAATGCAGAGGAGAACTTGGGGTGGTAAGGGTCTCCTCCACTGAAAAGTGTGGTAGACTTTAGAAGTTAAGCCATGTGAAGTCAAATTTTATGATGTTGATAAGGCTTATGTTCAGCACTCATTACAGAGCAAATTTCTTGCTGGGTGTGGTGGAGCACGCCTTTAATCCCAGCACTCAGGAGGCAGAGGTAGGAGGATCTCCATGAGTTCGAGGCCACCCTGAGACTACATAGTGAATTCCAGGTCAGCCTGGACTAGAGTGAGACCCTACCTTGATAAACCAAAAAAATAAAGAGAGAGAGAGCGAGAGCGAGAAAATTTCTTTTATGAACACAATCCTTTGGATTTTAAGTCTTCTGGTGAAATAATTCTATTAAGAATACTGTGGTTAAACGTAAAATGTGGGCCGGAAGGATGGTTTACCGGTGAAGGCACTTGCTTACACGCAAAAGGATCCAGGTTCGATTCCCCAGGACTCACATAAGCCAGATGCACAAGATGGCGCATGTGTTTGGAGTTTGTTTGCAATGGCAGGAAGCCCTAAAGTGCCCATTCTCTCCCTCTCTCTCTCTTTCTGCCCCCTTTTTTTCTCTCAAACAAATAAATAAAAATAAAAATTGTTAAAATCAAAAAATAAGATGCAGTTTAATTTTTGCAGTTCCTTTTAAATAATCTAAATTTCAGAAAGGTTTTGTATTTGTAGCATCAAGGCAGGGAATATTTATTTACTTATGCAGACAGTACCAACAGCATCTAAGAGTACCACCAAATAAGGATTAGGCTGCAAGAATTATGAATAGACACGGGTGCATTATTTTTCCATCTATATATGTGGTCGGCTACATAGTTCCACTAATGTAATAAAAATGACTGACTAGGGGTTGGAGAGATGGCTTAGTGGTTAAGGCGCTTGCCTGTGAAGCCTAGGGACCCATGTTCAATCTCTCTCCAGATTCCAAATAAGCCAGACTCACAAAGGTGAGGCAAGCGCAAGGCCACACATGCCCACTAGGTGGCGCAGGTGTCTGGCATTCCATTGCAGTGTCTGAGGCCCTGGCATGCTAATTTCTCTCTCGCTCTGTGTGTGTGTGCCTCTCTCTCTCTCTCTCTCTCTTACTCTCTTATTAAAAAATAAAAAGTCTGACTAGGGCTGGGAGGGGTCATGCAGTGGATAAAGTGCCTGCCATCCAAGTGTGATGACTGAGTTGAAATCCTAGCACCTACGTAAAGCCAGATGCAGTAGTAATGTGAGCGTCTGTCATCCTAGTGCATACCCGTGGTGACATGGGAGGTAGAGACAGGAGAATCCTCTGGAAGCTTGTGGGCCAGCAAACACAGTGGTAAACAGTAAGAGACCCTGCCTCAAACAAGGTGGGAGGCAAACGCTGATCCGAGATTGCCCCTCACCTCCAAATGCTTGCAGTGGTACATACATGCCCACATTCCCACATGTGAACATTTATACATGCCATAAAAAATGTCCTCAGTAAAACTCTCAGCACATGTGTCTACCCTTGGAATTTCCTAAAACCAAGTATTGCTAGCTACATTCCCAGGTACATAAGCCAATATTTGCTATTGAACATGGATTCCTACAGTCTCAATAAATGAGCATAAAGGCTAGGTTTTCTAGGCTTCCACTTACTCCTCCTTCTTTATTATTTTTTGGTTTTTCAAGGTAGGGTCTCACTCTAGCCCAGGAAGACCTGGAATTCACACTGTAGTCCCAGGCTAGCCTCGAACTCACAGCGATCCTCTTACCTCTGCTTCCTGAGTGCTGAGATTAAAGGCGTGCGCCACCATACCCGGCCCACTTACTTTTTCTTATGTGTCATTAATATGAGACTTTTCTCCTGGGGATTAAATGCTGGTCTTCATGATTTTGTGGGATGTCGGGGTCAAGAGAGTCGCGAGCCATTTTCCTCCCTTTCTGACCTTTCTGTTGCTATTGTTGGTTTTCAAAGTAGGAAGTGATTAGCTTTTTGGGTTCTTTTTTTTACATTTTTAAAAATATTTATTTGTAATTATTTATTAGAGAGAGAAAGACAGAAAGAGGCAGATAGAGAGAAAGAGAGAGAATGGGTGTACAGGGGCATCTCGTCACTGCAAACGAATTCCAGAAGCATGTGCCACCTTGTGCATCTGGCTTATGTGGGTCCTGGGGAATCAAACCTTGGTCCTTTGGCTTTGCAGGCAAGTGCCTTAATCGCTAAGCCATCTCTCCAGCCCAGAAGTGGTTAGCTTTGGTCTGCAGCAGGTCTAGGGTCAAGTGACCATGAGCTTGGCACATCTTCACCTCATTGAGCCTCATTTTCTCACCTCTCCCATGGAGCAGCCAGGCTGCTGGCCTTACAGGAATGTGTGAGGAGAAAAACCAGGGGAGGATCTTTGTTAACACGCCAAGCACGACTTCATGATCCATGAGGGTAAAGGTGACCGTGAGGGCAGAGGTATAGCCAGGGAGATGGCTCAACAGGTAAGAGTGCGCGCCACACAGCACGAGAGCCCGAATGATCCCCAGCACCCAGGTAAAAATCCAGGCATGGCCACACATGCCTGTGACCCCAGCACTGACCCAGCAGGGACACAAGAATCACTGGTCAGCAAGCAAACAACAATAACAGCAATGGTGAGCCCCAGGTTGAGTGAGAGACTTCGTTTCAAAGAAATAAGACAGAAGAACAATAGAGGAAGATCCCTGTTGTCTGTCCTTGGCATGTGTGCTCATGGGCTGCGTGCATCTTCAAACACATGTGCGCTACATGAACACACCACACATACTACACACACACACACACACACACACGCATGGCTTAAGAATCAAGCAATCGGAGCTGCTTGTGAGAACTCTGTTACCTAGAAGCCTAGTTTATTCAGTGTTCTGACCTCAGTGATAAACCTTGTTTCCATGGAATGTAACACACGATTCACAGAAATGTGCCAAGAGCCATCTCCCTTTTCCCCTGGAAGTGTTCCAGCTTCTAAGGATCATTTTAAAGAACTAACCTGTCACTCTGGCATGCTGCTGTCGGGGAGGAGCTGCTGGGAGGGGTGGTGTCTGTGTTGAGCTCATTACCTGTCTCTTCATATCTTAGGTTTTACAGTCGGGGGAATCTTTTCCCAGAGAGGTCAAAATAGGTGGCTTGAAAAGGTACCTCAGTGTTTCTGTTGCTAAGGATAATAGTTTTGTGATCATAAAAGAATATCTTTCTAGGGCTGGAGAGATGGTTCGGTGGTTAAAGGCACTTGCTTGCAAAGCCTGATTCAGTTCCCCAGTACCCACATAAATCCATATGCACAAGATGGTACATGCATCTGGAGTTCATTTGCAGTGATAGGAGGCCCTGGCACGATCTATACTCACTCTCTTTCTCTCTCAAAAAAAATTTTTTTTTCTTTTAGAAAATCGTTCTAATTTTAGAAAAAGGGAATGATGATTAAAATGCCTGTTAAAATGCCCGTGATATGTTTGTAATTCCAGCGCCCTAAAGGCAGGAGCAAGAGGATAGAGAATTCAAGGCCAGCCTCAACTCCATATTGAATTTGAGGCTAGCCTGGGCTATAATGAGACATTGTCTCAAAATAAAAATAGTCAAGACTCTGGCTGAGGTTAGTTTCTTAAATAGAGCACAGCAGCTGCATTCAGAAAATCCAGTAACATGCAAATTTTTAGAGCACTTAAAATTTTATAACATGAATATTTACATCTTCGGAATCTTAGAGTAAAAAAATCTCCCAAAGCAACTGTAAGTGGTTCAAGGGTAAAAAGAATGAAGATTTGGAAAGGGATAACAAATCTTTTGTCAGGCAGGGACTAATTAGAAGGCAAACTTGTAAATGAAGAAATAAGAGGGATTTTTTTTTTTCCTCACCCTTTCTCCTGGTTTCTCACCCTCCTTCCAAAGCTGATCTTGGAGTACTCGCTCAGCCCTGGCATAGGAATTTGGAAGTGATTACCAAGAGTGAAAATGGACGTTGCTTAGCCAACAGAAGTACGTTGCCAAGGAAAATATCTCTTGTGCTTTTTTTCTCCTTCATGCTTTCCTCAGCACCTGGCACTTAGTAGGTGCTCAATCAATATTTGATAAATGAATGACTTGTGTTTTCAAAACTCCGGCTGCAGCGGGTGTCTCATGGAAAGCTGGGCAGATGCTCTTAGAGGCTCCAATCACGTGCAGAGTTCCACAGTACTTTAAAATCCACAACATGCAAAGTCTCAGGCAGGATATGTCCATGTCCCTGCCTTGGCTGGTCTATGACAACTGACTCT
Source organism: Dipus sagitta (assembly GCA_036346955.1). NCBI lineage: Eukaryota > Metazoa > Chordata > Mammalia > Rodentia > Dipodidae > Dipus > Dipus sagitta. Next base: position 21,780,167 of record CM070786.1, read on the forward strand.
AAACCTCGCCTCTGAGAGCTATCTTGATTGGCTGTCATACTAGTAAGAGCTAGGCTTTTTTTTTTTTTTTTTTTTTTTTTTAATGGTTCCAAGTAACACATCTAAGTAAACTTACTGATCTAATTTTGGCATGTAAAGAGGGCTCTTTATCCAAATCTGCAAATGGTGAAAGGGTAAGGAAACAAAGAGAATGTGAAGTCAAACTTAGTTTTATGAATGTAAACTTTCAAATTCTCCTTAAGTCATGAAACTGTAAGAGTAGCTGCAATCATTTGTTAATCATTTATAGTTATGGAGGTGAACATTGATTTGACTTCAAAATGTTTTGCCCCTTCTAGAGTTAGTTGACAAAAGCCATAGTTTGGGTTTGAAAAACCACAAGCTAATCACTTATCAAGTCCTTTAAAACCAACTTGATTAGTGCTTGGCAAGAAATTCTGACTCAATGTCTCCACTTATGTGTCCAAATACAACTGAACTTTGAAGATCATAAGCAAATCATCTTCATAGTTGGCCATTATTGTTTGGTGGGGGAAAAAAATATCACACAGGGTCAAATGGTGCATGGGCCATGTTGATAGTTCTTCCTCGCCCTAAGTCAGCACAGTTAAAGTCTATACTCTTGCTCACTTCTACATTTTCTCTGGGGTAGTTAGAATCTATAAGCCTAAGGAAATGGCATACGTTACAGCAGATCCCCACAGTGTCCTGGAGTTGTCTTACTGTCAGATCCCTGGCCATGACCTTCTGCCATTTGCTCTCCAAGTGTGCTACGTGGCTCCTTTCCTGTAGCACCGTGGCTCTGTCTGAGAACGTTCTCAGCACTGGGCCCTTGCCTGCCTGCTGTGAGCCAGGCCAGGGTGCTTGGGAGTTAACACACCTGGGAGTGACTCAGTAAAAAGTGAAAGTTGCTGTGGTGACCTGAACGTAAAACATCCCCCTGTGTCTCAAGTGTTTTTATTTTTATTTATTTACTTGAGAGAGAGAGAGAGGCAGACAGAGAGATAGAGAGAGTGGGTGCACCAGGGCCTCCAGCCACTGAAAATGAACTCCAGATGAACGCACCTCATTGTGCATCTGGCTTATGTGGTTCCTGGGGAATTGAACTGGATCCTTTGGCTTTTCAGGCAAGTGCCCCAACAGCTAAGCCATCTATCCAGCCCTCAAGTGTTTTTGATTAAGTTTCTTACTTAGTCCCCAGCTGACGGAGCCTTTTGAAGGTGGAGCCCTGCTGAAGATGGAGTGTCACTGGGGAGTTTGAGGTTGTTTAGTCCAGCCCATTGTATGTTCAAAGCTAGCTCCCCTTCTCTATTCTCACTCTCTCTTTCTCTCTCACTGATATATGAAGATGTGAGCCTGTTACGATGTTTTCTTCACCATGATGAAGCTTTCCCTCAAAACTGTAAGCCTAAACCGGGCATGGTGGCGCACACCTTTAATCCCAGCACTCGGGAGGCAGAGGTAGGAGGATCGCGGTGAGTTCGAGGCCACCCTGAGACTCCATAGTGAATTCTGGGTCAGCCTGGGCTAGAGTGAGACCCTACCTCGGGGGAAAAAAATAAAACAACCTGTAAGCCTAAAACGAATCCTTTCTTCCCATAAGCTGCGTATGGTCAGGTGTTTTGTCCCAGCAATGAAAAGGTACCTGTGATGGTTGGTAAGTACACGTACCACCCTCTTGAGCAACTCTCGAGGTTTGATCTGATCAATTCTTTCAAGGTGCTCAGTGGAATTAAGTACCAGCTGCCCACCACTGTAACTTACCTGCTCATTAGCATTGGCTTTCTTCCCATTTCACTTCCCAGCTCCTCTTCCAGCACGTTCCAGAAATCACCTCCCGATAAGCTTAGTTGCGTGAATTCTTATCCAGGGGCTGCTTTTGAGAGAACCCTGCCTACCATAGGCTTGCTACTGTTTCAGTGCTCAGAGTAGAGGGTATAATTCAATTAGCTACACTTAATCTTAAGAATGCTGCACATGCCATTCTAGCCAAACAGTACATCGGGAATAGTATTCTTGGGACTGGAGAGGTAGCTCAGTGGTTAAAGGCACTTGCTTGCAAAGCAAAGCCTGATGGCCCCAGTTTGATTCCCTGGTGCCCACATAAAGCCAAGTGCACAAAGTGGTGCATGTGTCTGGAGTTCATTTGCAGTGGCAGGAGGTCCTGGCGCACCCATACTCACTATCTGTCTACCTTTCTCTCTCTCTCTCTCTCCCAAATAAAAATATATTTTTTTAATTTTGTTGGTTTTTTTCAAGGTAGGGTTTCACTCTAGCCCACGCCAACCTGGAATTCACTATGTAGACTCAGGGTGGCCTTGAACTCACAGTGCTCCTCCTACCTCTGCTCCCTAGTGCTGACATTAAAGGCATGCACCACCACGCCCAGCCCCAAATAAAAATATTTTAAAATATAACAGAATTCTTGCTTTCTATACTAAAGAAGAGAATATTGTGTCTAGATAAGGCTGTCTCACTTGTGTCTGAGCCAGTGAGTTTATGGTCATGACCGGCTGCTAAATTCCCACCAGATCTTTGGAATCTGTGTCATGGGACGTGGAGGGAGACAGTGAGGATCTTGGAGCAGGGAGGCCGTGCCGGAACCCCATCCTTGGAGAGCACGTGCTGTTCCTCATGGAAGTGGTTCAGACACGTGCTTGTGCAGATGCCTCTGGCTCTTCCGCATGCTGGCTCCCTGTTCCAATTCCCTCCACAGGTTCGGTCACCACTGGCTTAGCAATGACTTCCAATCCACCTCCTCCAGTCAGATCTCTCCGGAGCACTGCAGGCCCAGACATCTCTCTCACACCACAAACCCCAAAATTCCAGAGAGTGCTCACCCTCATCTTCTCTTTGTGAGAATGGCACAATTCGAGGTCCCATCAGAAAACCTTGAAGTAGCCATGAAACTCTGTCGTCCTCTCTAAGCCCTCATTAGCAATCCTGTCTCATCGGTCTCCAGATCCTAACGATTTAATTTTCTAATCATCTCTGCAAACCTCCCCCTTCCCCGATATCACTGCCCCTCATTCCCAACGCCACCGTGTCTTTCACTCGTGCAGTACCTACTTCTGGCCTATCTTCCCACGTCTGCTTTTGCTCCCCTCTGAGCAGTCTCTGTATTTGAACCTGAGTGACCTTGCTTGTGCTTTTCTCTGCTCGAAATGCTCCAGTAGCTTTGGATGAAATCCAAAATCCTTATTCCTGGTTGAAAATCCTCCCACCATCCAATTTGCATGCACCCCTCCTGCCTGTCTATGCCTTTCTGTTTCTTGAACACCACTCGCATTCCTCTAGTTATGGGAGAGACTTGTTCTCTCCCACTGCCTGCCATTTGCATCAGGAATTTCCTTTGCTTAGATCAGTATTGTCTAGACTCAAGCCAGCCAGCTCTCCCCTCCTCTTTCACAGGCATGTGTGTGCGCGTGCACGCGCGTGTGCGTAGGGGGAGAGGCTTCGTGTGTATGTGTATAGTATATGTTGTAGCATGACACATTTCTGGGAAGACCCTGATAAGCACTTGCTCTCCCCTCCCCCCCCCCCCGCCCCAGGGAGGGCACCCTCAACAGTCTCAAGGCTGGTTTCCCTAATGTTCAACCTGTTGAGCCAATGAGTTTATTGGACCTCCTTACATGCTGTCTTAGGTGAGGGGTTACAGGAACATGGAGACCCCCAAAGCAGCCATACCATTGGGAGGTCTTATCCCAGAGATGGCTTAGTGGTTAAGGCGCTTGACTGTGAAGCCTAAGGACCCAGGTTCGAGTCCCCAGTACCCACATAAGCCAGCTGTACAAGGTGGCACATGGGTCTGAAGTTCGTTTGCAGTGGCTACAGGCACTGGTGCACCCATTTTCTCTCTCTCTCTCTCTCTCTCTCTCTCTGCTTCTTTCTTTCAAATAAATAAGTAAAATGTTAAAAAAAAAAAAAAAAGAAATCTCGGCTAGAGGCACTGGTGCACCCATTCTCTCTCTCTCTCTCTCTCTCTCTCTCTGCTTCTTTCTTTCAAATAAATAAGTAAAATGTTAAAAAAGAAAGAAAGAAAGAAAGGAAGAAATCTCGGGCTGGAGAGATGGATTAGTGTAAGGGCATTTGCCTGGAAAGCCAAGGGATCCTGGTTCGATTCTCCAGGACCCGCATAAGCCAGATGCACAAGGGAGTGCATGCATCTGGAGTTCATTTGCAGTGGCTGGATTCCCTGGCATGCCCATTCTCTCTGTCTCTCTCTCTCTCTCTCCCTCTTTCTCTCTCTCAAATAAATAAATAAAATATATTTAAAAAAACAAAACAAGAAATCTCATCCCAAAGTGGAAGACAAAAAGAGATGGAGTTCCACTTCCTTTGATTTTCCACCTTCTTTATATTGTACCTCCCCTGAGGCCATGAGATCTCGTGCATCATTGCATATAACTGGTGCCTGACATCTCAGGTGAGCATTTAACCACCTTCTCCTGCTCTCTCCTTAGGGGGAATGTCAACAAGCCCAGCCTTAATGAATTAATCAGCTGCTTCTGATAAATATGGGAATAGTTGTTTTTCTTGGATGATGGCATCGTAACACAAGGGTGTGTGTGTGTAGGTCAGAGGTTAACTTTGGGTGTCTTTCTCAATAGTACTCCACCTAATTTTTGTGAGACAGGGTCTCTCACTGAACCCAGAACTCTGACTCAGCTAGATTAGCTAACCAGCAGGTCTTGGGGTTCCTCCTGTCTCTGCCTCCCCCGGAGTCGGGATGAGAGCTGTACTGGGTATCCAAACTTGAGTTCTTGTGCATGCCTGGTAAGAATTTTTCTGACTGAGCTATTCCCTGCTTCTCCCCCTCTCCTCGGTGGCTTATTTGCTATACCCACTTCCAAGAGAAGCCTGGCGGGACCTTGTCTACAGGGAAAAGTTATGCTGCTCTGGATCTCCATGGTACCCTCAACCCTGTCCATCACATTGCTACCCCATGAACTACTTACTGTCTTTGCCTTCCATTGCTTACTAGGCAAGCTTCAGGGCCAAGCCTTGAGTAGCTCTTCAGTAAATGCCCAAGGATGAATAAAGGAGCTGAAATCAGGTTCTATACTAGCTGAGAACCTTGAGCGAGTCACAAAAGCTATTTGAGCTTTAGTTTTTCTCATCTGTCATGCAAACAATACCCCTGGCATAAAATAACTGAAAAGATTTTCTGGGCTAGGCGTGGTGGCGCACGCCTTTAATCCCATCACTCGGGAGGCAGAGGTAGGAGGATTGCCATAAGTTCAAGGCCTACCCTGAGAATACATAGTGAATTCCAAGTTAGCTTGAGCTAGAGTGAGACCCTACCTCAAAAAAAAAAAAAAAAAAAAAAAAGATTTTCTAAGCCGGGCGTGGTGGTGCACACCTTTAATCCCAGCACTCGGGAGGCAGAGGTAGGAGGATCGCTGTGAGTTCGAGGCCACCCTGAGACTCCATACTGAATTCCAGGTCAGCCTGGGCTAGAGTGAGACCCTACCTCGGAAAAAAAAAAAAAAAGATTTTCTGAAATTATGGCTTTTGGGTTCCTGGTGCATAGTTGGCGTTTAGTAAATAATAGTTGCTTTGGATCCAGCAAGAGTGGACTCTGCTTGCATTGACCCTGTGATGCTTTGGAACAGTAAAGGCCATATTCCCCAAAGTGTAAGTTGAAGGAGCATTGATAGACCAGCTTGGTGCGAGGAGAGCCGTCAGTCACTTAGCTGGAAGCAGTAGAAGTTAACGAAAGCGTCTCAAACTTGGCGTGGGCTGCACTTTACAAATGCAAGGACCACCATGACACTTCCATGCTTTCCTCCAAAGGACCCTCCTCACGCTTTGACATCTGCCCTCCCTGGATGAGCGCCGCGATTCCAGTTTCTAAGCTACAGAGCTTTCCCCCACTCCCAAGAGTTGTGCGTCAATTAATTACTCCCCACTGCGATTGCTGCTCGGGCGCGTCCCCTCCTCCCTGATCAGTGTCATCAGCCCGGAGAAGCGCCATTAGGCACCTAATTGTTGGGCCTCCAGGGAACCCTTCCCACAATGCTCCTGAGCCACTCTTGCCAGCCGCAGGTGAATTAACTGGGTGCGGGCGCGCGATAAACAAACCCACAGGCTTGCACTGCTGGGTGAGGAAGGGAAAGGACTTCTCTGATCTGTGTAGAGAGCAGCAAGTATATAATTAGGGTGGGAACTCGGATAATAGCTCTCCAGGGAGTTATCTGAAGGCTTCACAAGGACTTGTAGATGTTACTGGCAAGTTACCGATTTGGCCCACTAACCTTATAATCTGTAACTGAACCACTTTCAAGCACATGGGGACAGGGTGTCCTAGCCTGGCCCAGACACACCAACTTTGCAGATTCTTCTAGTTTCCATATAGCCTAATAACTGTGGCACGCATAGTCACTTGGAGTTAACTGTCACTATGCCAGGAAAACTGGGTGAATCGATGAATCACAGTGTTTAAGTTGGGGGCTGAGCCTCAGTAGTGCACTTGCCTCATGAGCATGAGGAACTGAGTTCGATCCCAGTATCATGTTAAATGCCAGACAGGATGGTATGCTCAGTACTCCCTGGCCAGCTAGTGTAGCCTGATTGATGGGCACCAGGCCGATGAGACAAAGGAGATAAATGGGGAGACCAAGAATGACACCCAAGGTTGTCCTCTGTGCACACAAATACACGTGAGCTCATACACGCACATGCATATGCACATAAGAATTTTTAAGAAGTTTATTTTAGAGTGCCACTCCATTTTCTCAGATAGCTGTGACTAGATGAATCCATCAATATTTATTCTTGAGTGCAAAATACTTTAACTGGACGCCCTCTCACTCCCCAGAGCTCAAAGGTTTTCATTTTACCTGTTTATTTACTTATCTCTGGTGCTCCTGAAGGCCTGTCTATTTTTTTTTTTTTTTCATGGAAAAAGTCACAAGTGGACATGAATGTGCCACCTTCAACCAGCAGCAGAGGCATAGCTGGGCAGTGCACTGGACACTCAGAGAGAGAATGCGATGTCTCCTCTCCTGGCCCTGCTGAACTCCTCCCTGGAAAGACAGGGAGCATGCTGTGTGATAAAGAACCCCAATGGGGGGGGGGGGCGGAATGGATAGGACCACCCTGAGGAAAAGGAGGCGGGAGACTCCAGGTCTCACAAAGGGGACCTCTGACTCTTCCACCCAGGTAGGATTTCAACCAATTAATTCAGGATTTATGAAGCACATTATATACATTAATGGCATCTCATCAGCTCAGCAGCTCAGGGAAGAAAATGCCAGTTCATCCCTCTTCCACAAACCAGTGCCTGAGATTTCAAGCTACATCAGTTGCTTAAGATCACAGCTGGGGGAGATGTGAATGCAGGAACGCAGTAAAACATGCGCCTTGACATTGCTACCTGTCTATCCTGCTCAGAAAAGAAAAGGTATCTGCTTCAAAGGCCTGGAAACTAGGGCCTGGGGAGAGATCTCACTGGGAACCCCTGTGCCGAGTTGGGGGACAGACAGCAGATTCCTGGGGCTCACTGGCTAGCTAGTGTAGCAGAATGGGTTAGTTTTCGGTTCAGTGAGAGACCCTGTGTCAAAAACTAAGGTGGAGGGCTGGAGAGATGGCTTAGCGGTTAAGCGCTTGCCTGTGAAGCCTAAGGACCCCGGTTCGAGGCTTGATTCCCCAGGACCCACGTTAGCCAGATGCACAAGGGGGCGCACGCGTCTGGAGTTCGTTTGCAGTGGCTAGAGGCCCCTGGCGCACCCATTCTCTCTCTCTCTCTCTCTCTCTCTCTCTCTCTGCCTCTTTTTCCTCTCTGTATGTTGCTCTCAAATAAATAAATAAAAATGAACAAAACAAAAACTAAGGTGGAAAGTTATTGAAGAAGACATCTGATGTCAACCTTTGGCCCCCACACGTGTGTGTATGTGGAGGCTAAACGCTTAGAAATTTCGTGCTAACACTCAAATTAGATTCCTGACCATCAGAATGAGAGGTCAGAAGTTTTTTTTTTTTTTTTTTCTTTTGAGGTAAACCCAGGCTGACCTGGAATTCACTATGTAGTCTCAGGCTGGCCTTGAACTCACAGTGATCCTCCTACCTCTGCTAGGATTAAAGGCGTGCGCCATCATGCTGGCTGAAGTTGTAATCTGGATTTTTTTTTTTCCAAGGGGGAAGCAAAGGAACATAATGTTCTTAATCTAAACATAAAGCCCTACAGTGGTTGCTAATTAATGAGAAGCCACAAAATTCAGTAGCTTGGGACCTGGGACATGGTTCAGTGGTAGAGTACCTGCTAGCAATGCCCTGGGTTTGATTCCCCAGCACTGGAGATAAAACAAAAAAAAACCTTCAGAAGCTTTAGTCTCTGCCATTGGAATTGACTTTGGTTAATATTTCCAGAAGTCTTAGAATAGCAGAAGTGGACCTAATAAATCTCAAGTATATTTTGTAAGAAAAAGTGATCTGCTTCCACCCTCCTCCATTACTAAAATCCTTTAATGACTTCCCATTGATCTAGGAATAAAGGCATAAATCATTAGTAGGTCCTGACGGACATGCGTGGCCCGGCTGCTTCCTCTTCTCAGCCTCATTTAACACTCTGCTCCTTGCTCTCTACGGCCTGCGCTTGCAGATTTCCTTTGATTGCTGGACCACACCACTCTCCTTCCCACTTAGGACCTTTGCACGAGCTATCCCTCTCCCGGAATACACATCCCTTGGTCTGATAAATCCTCATCATTTCCTCGTCATTATACACTCCCTTAAGGAACCCTTCCCTGATCCTGAGCTCTCTGAGCTAACCACTTCTTTTTATTTAATTTTTTTAATATTAAAAAATTATTTATTTATTTATTAGACAGAGAGAATGGGCATGCCAGAGCCTCCAGCCATTGCAAATGACCTCCAGATGCATGCGCCACCATGTGCATCTGGCTTATGTGGGTGCTGGGGAACCAAACCTGGGTCCTTAAGCATTGCAGGCAAGCACCTTAACTTCTAAGCCATCTTTCCAGCCCCCAACCCCACTTCTTATGACATCAAAAATTATGTCATTGCAGTATATATTTATGTATATGTTATATAATACTTATATATGTATATAATTCAACAAATACCCATGAAGCATCCTTTTATGTACAAAGTCTATTATAGATTATAGATGTTAGAGTGTAAGATGGACAAAGTCACACTCCAAGGGAAAAGACAAAGAGAGGACTCAACAAATCAGTTCCAGCAGGTAGTAAACACCACCTTGGCCAAATGGATTAATGAAGGTGGCTGGTAACTGAGACAAGGTTGGGGGGAGATATTTTTAAATGGGCAGGAAGGCCTCTCTAAGAAGGTGACATTTAGGCAGCGATCAATCTCTCAGCATCTTTGAGTGGATCTACTGGAGCAAACATGAGACTCTGGGGTAGAAGGACAAGGACATTTCTAGGCAGGGCCAACTTTGGCAGGTTCAGGGGGCAAGGAGGCCAGAGTGGGTGGAATGTGGGAGGAGAGACTGAGCACAGCAGGTGAGACCAGGGCCATGTGGGCCGGCCCACCTTAGGTAGAGTCTTATGAGGCTTATGGGTTGGAATTTAGTCTAAGCATGATGGACTCACTAGAAATGTGTGTGTGTGTGTGTGTGAGAGAGAGAGAGAGAGAGAGAGAATAGGCCAGAGGTTGATGTCAGATGTTTTCCTTGGTTGCTCTCCATCTTATTTTTTATTTTTTTTAAATATTTTATTTCTTTAAGAGAGAGAGAGAATGAGAATGGACACGCCAGGGCCTCTAGCCACTGCAAGCAAACTCCATATGCATGTGCCACCTGTGCATCTGGCTTACATGGCTACTGGGGAATCGAACCTGGGTCCTTTGGCTTTGTAGGCAAGCACCTTATCCACTAAGCCATCTCTCCAGCCCATTGTTATTGCTTTTTTTTTTTTTTTTTTTTTTTTTGAGACAGGGTCTTGCTCCAGCTCAGACTGACCTGGAATTCACTATGTAGTCTCAGGCTGGCCTCACAATTTTAGTGATCCTCCTACCTCTGCTACCCGAGTGCTGGGATTAAAGATGTGTACCGCCTTGTCCAGTTCATCTTATTTTGTGAGGCGGGTTTTCTCATGGAATCCAGAGCTCACTGATTTGGCTAGACCAGCTAGCCAGAGAGATTCTGGTGTCGAGGTTGTGCACTGCCACACCCAGCTTATCCATGGATGCTCACAAGCAAGATTCAGGTCTTCAAACTTCAGCAGCAAATGCTTCACTGACAGAGGCATCTCCCCCATGCTCACTGGAGGTTGTGAACATGGTGCTTAGTCTCCTGACTTACAGTCTTCGAAGATGTGTCTCTGCATGAGGAACAGATCAGGAAGAACAAGGCTCTGGGAACTTGGCTCGTACAATAATCCGGCTAGAGGCCATGGTTACACGCATCTGGCTGGGAGGTTGCAAGACCTGGTTAGTTTGGAATGAATGAATTTTGAAGTTACTGTTGAATGGATTTGCTAGTGGGTTGGCTAGGGAACCTCTTCTTTATAGGCATCGTGGTGGTATACTTTGTACGTATCGATGAGTCCCCTGAAACACCTCACTTCACTCTCTCAGCGGACTTTAAACTAGTTTTATGTGTGTATGTAGGTGGGGGATGCACGTGCCTAGGTGCACATGTGGAGGTCAGAGGACAACCCAGGGACGTCACTCCTTGCCTTCCATCTCTTTTGAGACAGTGTCTCTCTTGTTCACCTCTATGAACGCCAGACTAGCTGGCCCATGAGCTTCAAGAGCCTCCTGACTCTTCCGCTCATTGCCGTAAGCACGTTGGCATTATGGACATCTTAGATATATGTGCTACACGTGTCCGGCTTTATGTGGACTATGTGAACTTCATCTCCAGTCTCAGGCTTGCAAAACAAGCACTGTTAACCACTGGACCATCCTCCCAGCCCCTGGCTTTACTTTTATTGCATAGCATCTGCCTAATATGCTCTCAACCATTTGGTGGGTGTTGGAGAAATATTACACGGATGGCTAAGGGACTGGTAAAAATATAAACTCAAATCCATTGTATTTCACAGGTGAGGAAAATGAGTCTCAGGGTTTAACCTGAAAGGTTGGCCTGAGCCTCTCAACACAGGCTGGAGTGTGTCTTTCCACATCTCTCTTTCAGGGGACGGTCTGCCTTACAGTAGAGTCCCTTTAAGCCTCATTCTCCTTTAGCAGAGGGAGGGAGGGCTTACTGAAATACATTTCAAGTATTCCCAGCAGAAGCTAGTCTGTCTTGCCTGGAACCTACCAATGGCAGCAGCATGATTTTACATGTACCACCACCACCATCACCAGCAGCAGCAATATTTTAAACACACACACATATTTATATAGATTTTACAAAGGTTATCGTGTTGAATCTCTTCACCCTTGGTCTCTATTTCCCTGACAGCCCTCCTCAGCAGAGTCCTTGGTGTTCACTGTGGGGTAATTAGGGTCTCTGTCAGTCTCTGGGCGGGGGCTGTACCTCAGGATATTTCTACCCACACTGTGGCTCTTACAGTCTTCACGCCTCCTCCTCCGCTACAGTCCCTGAGCCTTGGCAGGACTGTTACAGTCTCTGTAGACTGTATTTCCATTACAATGTTTTTCAGTTCTCCACCATGTCTATCGCTGTTTCCCTGGAGGCAGTTGTCAGGCTATCACTGGGAGCAGTACTCATTACTGCTTCCTATGTAGATTCTTCTGGATTCCGGTGAATGTGGTAGAGGTGGCACATCTCGTGGTGGGTAGTTGCTATGTTTTCTCGCTGAATCAATGGATCTTAGATCTCCCCAGTGTTCTCTGCCATCTGTAAAATAAAACAGATTCCCCAACCAAGGGTGAGAGCAGCTTTGATTAAGGGGGATACGCATGTAATTTTGAAAGACATTTTGGTGAGGTTACCCACTCACCTTATCCAGAGAACAATGGGGGCTTCTCTCTGCTGGTTGAGCCTCTGTTGGGCCACCTTGAGTCTGTGACATGTTTTCCCTTCCTCTTAAAATCGGTTTTCTTTCCAGTAAAGACCCATGGTATCAGCTCACCATGTGTGAGTGCTAGGCTAGGACCCGAGGGAGGGCAGCCTGAGAGGTCTGACTTGTGTGCCTGTTTTGAAAGACATTACAGATCCTCAGCCAGGAGCAGCTGGAGTGCTTAATTTTCACACAAGAAGCTCGCCATTCGAAGATGTCTACTCCCCTGCAAGGGCATTTGGAACAAAACCAGTTGAGGCAAGCTCCGATGAAGAGGAAACAGAGACTAGGAGGCAATCGAGGCTTTACTGGGCTTTCTTGGAAGAGAACAGCAGCCTGACGTGTTTCCCTTCTCAAGCAGCCATTCTCTCCTGGGCCCTGGGCCTCTCTAATGAAATTCCTGATAGATAGGGATATTTCATGTTTAACAAACAGCTGGGGAAATTGGATCCTGGCTCTGCAGTGCTTTACTAAAGCACCGTAGAATGTCTGCGTGGTTGAACTAACGGTAGTAGTCAAGCCCGGAAGGCACTAGCAGAAGGGGAACTCTAACCTAGCCACCCATCATGCAGGTCCGCCTGGGCCCCATCTTCCCCGGTCTGGTCTGTGTAGTCATTTGTTCTCTCCCGTCAAGTCCCTCTCATTGTCACTGTCCTCCCTTGTGGTCAACACCCAGCGTGATTTGTACAGCTTTTGTGCATGCGCACGTATGTGGATGCGTGTGTGGGTGCATGTGCGTGTGTATGTGGAGGCCAGGGATTGACATTAGGTGTCTTCCTCGCCCACTCTCCTCTTTGTTTTACTAAGTCTAGGCCTCTCACTTGGATTCAGCTAGCTGGCAAGCTTGCCCCAGTGGGTTCCTTGTCCCTGCTTTGCCAATGCCGGGATTACCCAACATTTATGTGAGTGCTAAGGTTCTGAACTTTGACCTATGCACTTGGACAGCAAGCCTTTTATCCACTGAGCCATCTCCCCATTTTTTAAATTGTTTATTTTGCTTTATTTTTTTATGCTAGAGTGAGAGAAAGAGTAGGAGACAGAATTGTCATGCTAAGGGCCCCAGCCACTGCAGTTGAACTCTAGATGTGTGTGCCCCCTTGTGTGCATGTGCAACCTTGAGCGCTTGTGTCGGTGTGCGTCTGGCTTATGTGGGACCTGGAGAGTCAAATATGAGTCCTTTGGCTTTGCAGGCAAACCTTAACCACTAAGCAATCTCTCCAGCCCTTGCTTTATTTATTTATTTTTTGACAGGGTAAAACTAGCTCAGACTAGCCTCAAACTCCTTATGTAGCTCAGAATGACCTGGAATTCCTGATCTGCCTAGCCGGCTTCCCATGTGCCCTGATTACAGGCATGTGACACCTCTGTTGATTCATACTTTTTAGAGCTATTTTACGTTCCATGAGACCCAACCTTCAACCTGAAGAGGCTTCTTTTAATCCCCTGGCTGGGGTAGGGGTAGGGAGGCAGGGGCATCAAAGAGTTACAGATTTGAGTAATGTTTTGAAGAAAAATAACAAAGTGCTATGAAGGTGGCAAAAAAAAAAAAAAATCACAAATGAGACATCATTTAATGAGAAAGACCTGAAGGGCAGAGACTGAACAGGAGCAGGGATGAAGGTGTAAAAAGGCCACAGAGGGCAACGGTGAGATGGACACAGGGAAGGACTTTTCTAACCTTTAGGTTCATACAGGTTGCCTGGGAAACCTGTCATGCCGCAGCTTCTGATTCTGTTTGCATAACCAGAGAGTGTGCGTTTCTAACACGCTCCTGGCCACGGCGATCTGAGGACCACACTTACGGTGGCAATGGGCTAGGGAAGGGCTGGCTATGTTGCTGTAAGGGACCAGATAATATAACACACATCTAGGCCATAACTACTTCCGTGTGCCGCTGGGGAATCAAGGCAGCTGTGGACGATACACAAATGAGCGTGTATGGCTGCATTCTATAAAGCTCTAATCACCAAAGCAGGCAAGAATGTTACCTTGGGCTCACAGACTGCATGGTGCTGACTCGTAGTGGAGCATCAGGTGGTCTTGTTTCTGAGTCTTAGCTGCATGTTGTTTAGAAAACAAACAAACAAGAAACACCCACCAGGCCCTACTTACCAGTGAAAGTGAAATCGACATCTCTGGGGCGGAGCCATCTATCCTGTGCTTGGTTAATTTGCTTCAGTGAGAGGACCACAGGTTAGGGGAGTTAGTGTTGACCCAGGAACCAAATAAATCCTGGCTCCTTTGCTTATAAAAGGTTTAGCTCTGAGTGATCTGCTTCACCTTCCTGAACCTCAGCGTGTTCATCCACGAAATGGAGTCGGTAAAAAATAACAGCAGCTATCGCAGCGGAGTACGCGAGATAAGCCGCTGGAAGCCGTTAGCACTGGGCTGTTTAATGAGGGTAAGTGCTCAGCGTAGGCTGTTAATGCTAAGCTGTGTGTGTGCCCTATGGGGAAATTCTTCAACGTCTCCGAGCCTGACTTCCGTTTAGCTTTACAACAAAGATAGACTTTGCAAGTTAAATGCTTGTAATGGTAATTTTTAGATGTGATTAACACTGAACTTGGTAGATTTTTGTCTAAAGCGTAAGGGATCAACTGAAATTCTTAAAAGCCGAAGGTTCCCCAGAAGGGGAGGGAATTCTGCCTGCAGAGTAAACACCTTCAGACACGGGACGGTCAACTCCGGTGGGCATTTCCAGCTGGTAAATTTGGGACTTGCGTCCCCCCCAATAATCAGGTAGGCCAGTTCCTTAAAATAGACACCTTTCTCTCTTCTCCCATGCCAAACACACCTATGTCCTATTTGCTCTGTTTCCCTGAAGAACAAATACAATGTACTAAATATGCATAGGTTAGGGGGTTCTCGGCAGTGGACAGTGGGCAGGATGACGCTTGGTGACAGGGAACCATCCTGTATCCCGTGGGATGGTGAGCAGTTCCTTGGTCTCTACGTAGTTGATGTCAATAGTACCCCCACCCCCAAAGCAGCTCCAGATATTGCCAAGTGTTCTGTAGGGGTACAAGACTGTCTCTAGTTGAGAGACACGGATATAAACAACTACAAAATGTAAGATCCCTTTTTGCCCTTCTTCACTCCTTTTTAAAAATATTTTTTACTGACACCTTCTATACTTACAGACAACAAACCATGGTATTTCCCTCCCTCCCCTCCCCCCGCTTTCCCCTTCATAACTCTGCTCTCTGTCATATCCCCTCCCTCTCTCCATTAGTCTCTTTTAACTTGATGTCCCTTGTTCACTCCTACTGAACCTTCACAGCATGGCTGCCTACAAGCTCTCACCCGAGCCACATGGTACAGTGAACTGAGCTAAAAGGACGCTTGTCCAACTATGGTCCCCAGACAAGCCACGTTAGCATCCCCTGGGATGTAATTGGCTCTGGAGGCAAATCCTTCCCCCAGACCAGACCTATTCATTCAACAAGTTTATTTTTCACAAAATCTAGTTCAAAATCCTTATCTCCAAAGATAGTCTCATATCCTGTCTCCCCCTTTCAGCTCCCACTCGGCCTCTTGTTTCATCAGTTTTCCAGGGAGCTTTTCAGAGCCTCAGAGGCCTATGCTGTGTTTGTCTGTTCCTATGGAACCCTCTAGAAGACAGGGCCAGTCCTGAAAGAGGAGGAAATAATTTGAGTCCAAATCGTGCTGCTTACCCACTTGTGGCTTTGGGAGAATCACTCATTCATCAGTTCTAGTATTAATAGATGTAAATGGGAGTTCTTGCGTATACATTTTAGTAGACCCACCCCCAGGAGCAAACTCATGACCTTGTTTTTATCTTTAGTGTATAGAGAATAGACAGTGTGTGCTTAGGATGAAATTAGACCTTTGAAAAATACCAAATGGACAAATGAAGGAATGCACGAATTTGCATTTTGCTTTCATTTCTTTTCTTCTGATTGCTTTTGAAGTAATGTTGGCAGAGTCTTCTTAACTGTGTCCTTCTGAGATTAATAGAAAAAAAATACCTAACGGGGCAGTTGCCAATGCAATGCAACTTACCTAGTTCTTGACTTTAAATTCCCGGAAACGATGCCCACAAACATCCCCGTGTCCTGCCGTTGTCCAGGTCTTATCCCTCAGGGAGTACCTGTGCTTAACACTACTCTTCCTTCAGAATGTTTTAAAGGAGAAAGAGGCAGACAGAGTGGGTATGGGCATGCCTGGGCTTCCCGCCACTGCAAATGAACTCTAGATGCATGCGCCACTCAGTGCATCTGGCTTTATGTCGGTACTGGGGAATCAAACCTGGGCTGTAAGGCTTTGCGACCAAGTGCCTTTAACCACTGAGCCATCTCTCAGCCCCTCTCTTCCTTCAAATTTACTGTAGTGACTGTCCTATGGAAAAATACTGCCCTGTACCCCCACTAGCGCTCACTCACGCACGTGGGGTCTCTCTCTCTCTCTCTCTCTCTCTCTCTCATTGAGATGTCTCTCTCCTGACCACCTTGGCCTCGCATCCTAGCACAGGTCTGGCCCCTGCCTCCCAGGTTTGACTTTCCAAAGGCTCGTGAGTTATTTGGCTAACGCAACTGAGTATACTCATGAGAAGGGTATTGACTCACAAAGGCTCCAATACTGTGTGTCTGTCTTCTGCTTGTAGGATGTCTCAATCCTGTGATCGGTAGACATGTCAAATTTAGCATTTCAAGAAACTAAACCTGGTGTTCTTGCTTTATGTACTGGTTAATCTAATCTTGCAGGACAAACTTTTCAAAAAGTAATCGCTCTAAAACACCCATCATGGTTCTGTGGGTTGACTGGGTGGCTGGGCTGGTCTTGTTTGGAGCGTTGGTCAGCTGGTGGGCCAGGCTAGGGCCATTGAGAGCATTTTTGGTCACATGTTTAGCACCTGTTGGGATAGCTGAACCACCTGGTGACTGGTGAGGCATCTCTCCAGAGCACTCCACACAGCCTCTCCATGGAGTGGGCTCGTTTGCCTTTATAGTGTGGTAGTCTACTAAGAGGATAGCACCTTGCGGAGTAACTGACTTTGCCCAGTGCAAATGATCCAAGAGCTTTGTGCTGTTTGGTTTTTCTGCATGGGCGCGTGGTGTGCATGCTTGTGTGTATGGGGGGAGGAGGGTATGTGGGTGTAGAGGCCAGAAGCTAATGTTCAATGTCTTCCTTTATGGCTCTCTACTGTATTTACTGAGGCAGAGCCTCTCCCTTGAACTCAGAGCTTGTCAATTCAGCTAGTCTAGCCAGAGAGCAAGTTGACGCCTGGAATCCCTTGCCGCCGCCGCCACCACCTCCTCCTCCTCCCCTCCCCCTCCCTGGTGGTGGGATTCCAGGATGGCCTCTGTGCCCCCCTGACATTTACATAGGGGCTGCGGGTTCAAACTCAGAACCTCGCCCTTTCCCTGCAAGTGCTTTATCCATTGAGCCATCTCCCCAGCCCAGAACCTGGTGTTTCCCTAGGCAATGACATTCGTAGTCCCTCTGCTGTGAACTGCACACTCAAATCCACTGCCCAGTTTTCTGTTAGATTCTATCTGCTTGCCAAAAATGTTTCCTAGGGTCTACACATTAATCTTCTGTTTAATGTTTGGTCCTAGTTGAGTTGCTTATTTCTTGTTTATGATGTCTTTTGTCAGCATTTAGCGTTTTAACGGCATGGCCTCGCCCTCCTCCTTAGTGGCCTGTTCTTTCACTGGCTCTTCCTTCAGAATTTTAACAATGTCTCTGGATGCTCTTTTATCATGGTGCCTTTGGTGTGTCTGTTGATGGACCTAACAGAGGTTAATCTTAAACAGATATACTTCTTTGAAGAATACAGACTTGAAATGAATGTTCCTTAACTATGCCCCTCCCATCTTGTACGTTCTTATTGCTAAGTATTTTAGTTATTGCTAAGTATTTTAGTTATGCTTTATTTAAAAACGCCCGTCAATTAATAAAAAGAGATTAGGGGGCTGGAGGGATGACTTAGCAGTTAAGGTGTTTGTCTGCAAAGCCAAAGGACCCAGGTTCAATTCCCCAGGACCCACGTTAGCCAGATGCACAAGGGGGCACATGCCTCTGGAGTTTGTTTGTAGTGGCTGGAGCCCTGGCGTGCCCATTCTCTCTCTGTCAAATAAATAAAAATAAATATTTTTTTAAAAAGATATTAGGGCTGGAGAGATGGCTTAGCAGTTAAGGCACTTGCCTGCAAAGCCTAAGGACCCAGTTTTGATTCCCCAGTGCCCATGTAAGCCAGATGCACAAGGTGACGCATGCATCTGGAGTTCAGTTGCAGTTCCCTGGCATGCCCGTTCTCTCTTTCTCTTCCTCCCTCTCTCTCTCTCTCTCTCTCTCTCTCTCAAATAACTAAAGTTTTACAAAAAGATATTAGCAGCCGAATATGGTGACGCACACCTTTCATCCCCACATGTGGGAGGCAGAGGTAGGAGGATCTCTGTGGGTTTGAGGCCAACCTGAGACTACATAGTTAATTCCAGGTCAGCCTGGACCAGAGTGAAAGACTACTTCGAAATAAACAAAACAAAATTTATTAGCATACCAAAAATAAGGTTTTATTATGGTGTTTTCAAACACATTTTGTTCCCCATCACCCCCTCTGCCTCTTCCCTGTACCCCTTGTGCCCTCCCCTACAACTTAGCCCCTTTCTGCTTCCATCCATCCTTCCTTCCCCTTCTCTCCACCCGTGCCCCCTTCTTGACGGTCTCCCATCTTGACTCATAGCCCATAGTCAGCCTCATGTCCCCATATTTACATACAGACAGACATTAAAAGTTAGGATCCACATGTGACAGACAACATGTCAATTTTTTTCTCTCTTGGCCTGAGTTACTTCACGTGGAATGGTTTCTTTTCCTCCAATTCCATCTCTTTTCCTAGCTTTGTCTTTCTTTACAACTGAATAAAACTCGATTAAAACACCCCAAACTTGTATTTTTCCATAATTAATACTCCGATTTATGTACATGCATTCAAATTGTTTCCTCATCATTTCCTGCATTCCTTTCCTTCTCACTGACTTAATTACATCCATTAGTAGGGCTTTAAGTGAAAAATCTAAAAGAGTTTAGTCTGTATATGTTTTCACGCTCATATTTTGAATTATAAATTATTGGGATATTGAGTTTTCCTTACTGTCAAAAGATATTTGTATCATTCTCCAACATCTATTGATGCAAATAACAAGTCTACTCATCACATCCTCTTCATTGTTGACATACTTTTTCAAGTTTAGGGTATCCATACTTTCAGTTCTGGAACATTGCATCCATGACCTCTTCAGACATTCCCTCTTTATTCCCCCCCGCCCCTTGATTTTCTACTACGCTAATCCTCACTTGATGCTGTTCTCTTTCCTGTTGTATATTTTTAAATATCACTTGTTCTGGCTCTACTCTGGGCACCTATCTGTTTATTTTACATTTTCTCTATCAAGCCGAATGTTTAGTAAATCCATTCTGATTCTAGGGAATGGTGGCTTTTCACACTTGCGTTTTGTTTCTTACTCTTCAGGCGCTGGAAGCTTTAGGTCCTGCTGTTATTTTGTATGGTAGCTCTGCTTCCCATGATCTAAGCGCCTCTCAGTGCATTTGTCCTGAGGTCGCTTTCAAATCTTACTGTTTCATGCTCATGAATGTCACATTTCTTTGTGTAACAACCTGCCTCCCTCTCAGAGGGGTTCATATACTTTCATTATAATTTTTGCTTTGGTATCTTCTTCGTGGTACTTTTAACTGTATGAAAAAGTCCCGTGTACCTAAATTCCTGAAAATGTCTCAAAGAGTGATTTGTCTTTTTTACAGTAGCCTTAGTCTCCTGGTTGAAATCAGTTATGACCTTAGCTCTTCGATTTGGGATTGTACCATGTGGTGTTTTATGTTTAAACCCTGTACATACATTTTTAAAAAAAAAACAGACATGAGTTTCTAATCTTACCAGTACCTCTTTTCAAATATAAGATGCCAGGCCAGTTCCATTTCCCCAGGACCCATGTAAAGCCAGATGCACAAAGTGGCACATGCATCTGGAGTTTGTTTCCAATGGCAAGAGGCCTTGGCACACCACACACATAATTTTCTTTCTCTCTTTCCCTGATCAGAAATAAATAATAAGTGTTGGAAATATTAAGATTCCACTGCAACACTGTGATTAAGTCTTGGAAATTTGATGTGAAACGATTTGGGTTCCATCCTATTTGTGCTACTTTCTCATGGTTGGACCTTGAACGCATTATCCATTTCTTCTGAGCCTTGCTTTGTCATCTGTAAAATGGGCATGAGAATAGAACTTCAGGGAATTATTATTATAAATTCTAACCAGATGGTAGCTGGGACATGGTGAGTGAGTTTGATATTCTAGTATTTCTCCAAATGAACGAGCCAAGTGTTTCTATGTCCCTTTGCATGTGCGTGTGCATAGTAGGTGTGATGTGGTGTACGTGTGCATGCACGTGCTGTATGTACAAGTATGCGCAGATGCAGTGCCCTGTGTGTGCATGGGGGCCAGAGGAGAACGTTGGGTGTCCCCCTCCGTTGCTCAACTGCTTATTTCCTTGAGACCGAATATCTTCACTGACGGGCGCTTTTATGGTTTCCTAAGCCCCAGCGCCTCTCTGGCTCTGCCTCCCACGCTACTGGGGTTACGGATATGCGTGCCAGGCCTGCGAGCTCGGCGGTCACGCCTGTGCGCGAGGTTCTCTTACCTGCTGAGCCATCGCCCCAGCCCCTGTTTATTGTACAGAAAGGGCACTACTCCCTGGTAAACTCTTGTGTGTGGAGAAGCTTTCACCACAAGTGTGTGTGACGTGGCGATTTTGTTCATGTATCTTCTGAGACTCCATTTCTTCTCCCCTGCCCCACCGCCCCTACCTCTATACATGTGTTCTGTCCATCCTTCCGCATCAAAGTGCCACTTGTAAAGGGACAACTTTGAGCTCGCATGATGCTCTCATTTTAATGAGGAAACACATTGCCTCCGTAGAATCAAATCATGCAGTAACAGTGACTGAGGGGAAGCAAGTAAAGTAAAGTAAAGTATTTTCAACAGGGGGTGCCAGCCAAGAGTCCCTTTAGGGAGGACATGATACAGAAACAGACAACTAAGGAAAGTGAGAGAGCACGAAAGTCAGAAAGGAGCTCAGAGGTAGAACAAGAAAGCCCTTCACAAGGACAAGCACAGAGAAGCTGGGATGGCATGGGACAGACGACTGGGGAGGAAGGCGATGGGGCCAGAGGGTTAGTGGCACTCAGATCGGATGGGGCCTTGGGGAACAAGAGGAAAAGTTTAGTCTGTAACTGGTCAAGAGCAGAAGCAAAGAGTCCAGCTGACTTTTGCTAAAACCCAGGTGAATCAATGATATCTTAAATTAGCGTAGACTTATGAAAGGTGTTGAGAAATGGCTGGATTCAATTTTAGAAGTAAAACCATCTGGATGTACTCAAGAACATGAAAATAGTAGTGATTTTTTTTTGTTCTATGCTACTAGGCTGGGCATCTTGTTGAATGGTACTACTATTTACTGGATAGTTTGTTCAGAGGTGAATAATTTAATAGCTGTTTAATTATTTTGTGTATTTGTTACAGCTCAATAATTAGATTATACCTTTCCTGGTTTTGGTTTTTTGAGGTAAGGTCTCACTCTAGCTCAGGCTGACCTGGAATTCACTATGGAGTCTCAGGGTGGCCTCGAACTCTCGGCGATCCTCCTACGTCTGCCTCCTGAGTGCTGGGATTGAAGGCGTGTGCCACCACGCTCGGCTTCCTGTTTCCTTTAACATGGGCAAACATACTTGGAGACACTCGGTTCACATTTGACTGAGGTAGACTCATTAGCACCTGTGTGATTTCTGGCAGGCCACATAACCCTAGTCTAATTCAGTCTTCTGTGTAATGCAAGTCAAATAATTTTTAATTCTCACTGTAGTGTTGAGCGAATTGTGTGGCCCCCTAGAACAATGCCTGGCACATAAGTTATTCTGTCTATGTTTGAGACAGGGTCTCATGTAGCCCAGGTTGCCCTTGGACTAGCAGCTATGTAGCACAGAATGACCTTGAATTCCTGACCTGTCTCCACCTCCTGAATGCTGGGGTTGTGGCATTCACCATCATGCTTGGTTTATGCTGCTGGAAGCAGAACCCAGGGCTGCCTGCATACTGAGCAATACCTCTGCCGCCTGAGCTAGATCCCAGTCCTGCTCTTACGCCAGGAAGGCTCCCATTCTGCTCCACCACAGTCAGCCATGTCAGGGGTCCTATGCATTACTCTCTATTGCCTTTGCTCAATGCAACGTCAGAATAGGCTAGAGAGCTGGCTTAGCAGTTAAGGTGCTTGCCTGCAAAGTCAAAGGATCCAGGTTCAACTCCCTAGAACTCATGTAAGCCAGATGAATAAGGTGCCACATGCGTCTGGAGTTTGTTTGCAATGGGTTGAGGCCCTGGCACACTTCTCCATTTCTCTCTCTCTCTCTCTCTCTCTCTCTGCCTCTTAATCTTTCTCAAATAAATAAATACAATAAAGATTTCTTTAAAAGAATGTATTTTTTCTTGATTCCTCCCTCCTCTGCACCATGTTATTGCTGATAATATTACCAAATACTTGAGCTAACAGAAAACCCATGCAGGCCTCGGAATGCTTCTCTCTGTGACCGTCTTTAGTTACAACTGTTTTCCAGACTTTAATCTTAGGAGGTCAACAATTAGCAGACATTTGAATGTCTACTTTGAGCTTAACCACTGGGATATAAAAAAAGGAATAGCCAGACCTCGTTCCCACTTCCTACTTTACCAACTCAGGCATGCTTTCGATTTAGCTGCAATTAATAAATATTTTATCAGTGACCCAATGTATTTTATTACCTCTCTAGTCCTCTGGGGTTTTTCTGGACAGATTTCAGACCAGCTGATGTCACTGTTGGCTTTTGTGAATTGTATCAGGGATAGCTCTTGTATCCTTGGCCAGATATAGAAAATTGCAACTTGGAGCCAGAAAGCCTCTATTCAGACTTAGTGAAATCAGCTGTCAGCAGTAGAAATTCACAACAGTGGTCCCCCTTTCATTGAAAACGAAGACAACTTAAATAATTCCCAGTAAAAACAAAAAATAATAATTGGGCTGAAGAGATGGCTTAGTGGTTAAGGTGCTTGCCTGTGAAGCCTAAGGACCCAGGTTTGATTCCTCAGAACCCACATGAACCAGATGCATGTGGTGGTGCATGTATCTGGAGTTCATTTGCAGTGGCTGGAGGCCCTGGCCCATTTTCTGTCTCAATCTCTCTCATAAATAAATAGTAATTGCAAACATAGATCCTCTGGTGCATTAGAACACATTAGATAAGATTCCTTCGTCTACAGAGAATAGACTATCATATTAAGCTTTGCTTTGAGGAAGGCTTACAGCTGTGTACTGGGCTTGACTGATCACCAGGACCGCCTGTGACCTGAGGAAACGGGGAGCCTAGCCAAGCCGCAGATGTTCCTTTGTGAAAGGGGGAGTAATAATTCCTACCGTCTTCACATGTGTACTTCCAGTATCCAGGGAAATAATGCTATGAAAAGACTTGGGAAGATGCCAAATGTTATACCCATGCAAGCCTATGCGTGTGTTAAGGTTCAGAAGCAGACAGGGGAAGGACTTACTGAGAAGTCCTGTTCCTTTCTAGCACATTCCTGAGCCAGTGCCCTTGTAGATTACTTACTAGCATTGTGAAGAGAGGGATGCCTAGCGTAAGTAATGCTAACTGGGCTGGGGAGATGGCTCCGTGGGCGAAGTGTTTGCCATGCAAACGTGAAGACCTGAGTTCGGATCCCCAGTACCCACAGACAAGCTTAGTGATGATGCTTGTATGATACCATCCCTGGGGAGGCAGAAACAGTTGATTCCCCCCCAAGACTTGCTGGCTAGCTAGTCTAGCTGAATTGCTGAGTCCTGGGTTCAGTGAGAGATCTTGTATCAAAACAAAAATGGTAAAAGAACCTGTTAGGAAGGCATCCAACAACCTCAAGCCTCCATAGGCATGTACTCATATACATACACACATAGGTACATGCATGTGCATGCGTACACACACATCCAGTGGTTGTAGTTACCTTCTTGTTGCTAGAACAAAACACCCAACCATAAGCAGCAGATGGAAGAAAAGGGTTTATTTTGGCTGACGGCTTCACGTGGAAGTTCCGTCACGGCAGGGGACGCATGCCGTGAGCAGGACGCTGGCCACATCGTCACATATCAACAGCAGAGAGGAAGAGAGAGCTAGCCAGCCCTGGAAAGTGGAGCTGGGTTCTGAAACCTCCAAGCCCAGCCCTGGCGACATACATACCTCCTCCAGCAAAGCCTCACCCCCTAAGGACTCTGCTAGCTTGGGGATAAAGTATGATCACACACAAGGCTTGATCACAAACACAGAGTTAAGGGGGACATTTTGCCTTCCAACCTCTACACCAGCTAACATGGATGTCTGTCGCAAGTCGTACCATCGACTCTTTCACATACATTAGTTTAATCTCATCCTCACAGATCCTTGACGAGGGTGTGGTGGCTAACATCATTTTATAGGTTAGAGGCAGACTCGGAGTCATTAAGTTACTAAGGCAGGCGTGAAATCTGTGGGTCACAGAACCAGAGTTTTCCTCGGTCTGATGCCAGAACCCATGAAGTTCAACTGCCAGGCTACTCAGCCTTCCAGCCGGGTCCTAGTGGAGCTGGACTGTGGCTTCAGCAGTGTGGCTTGCTGGGCTGTTTTCAGTGGGTCCATTCGCCCTCCACTCCAGAACCCATTCCTCAGGAATTTGTCCTGTTCTCAGATGCAGCCTGCAGTTCCTCTCCCTGTCTCTACCATTTCAGTCTATCTTACCATCACTGGGTGCTGGAGGCTACATCTGTTTGGGTGACGTTCACTGTGCTAAATAAATTCCCAATGGGTACTGGTTCCCATGTGAAATTCTTCCAGCTTTGACAGAGGTGAGTGGATAAGTTACAGGATGACTCTCTTCCATGCAATCATTTGGGTCCCCACATGGAGCGTCGTCTTACATCTCTGCTTTGGTATCTGAGGTTGTGTCTATTCCATTTGGTCAGAAGGAGGACGGAGTTGGAGGGCAACCTGTGAGACATTCTTGCCTTCCCTCTCATGGACTGTAACTCCAGCCCTGAGCCCCTAAGTGGGAGGAGAGAGGTAGTCCCCAACTGTCAGTTGGGGCTCAGTGGCTAACTCACACTGGTCACATTTCTCCCAAAGAGCTAGAAGTCCCCGTCTCAGGCACCAGGATTGCTCCTAGATAAGTTTTTATTGTGGCGTTTTCATTTCTGCCGCTGGGGGGGGGAGATGGCTTGGTGGGTGAGGGTGCTTGCTGTCTAAGCGTTGAGGATCTGAGTTCAATCCCTAGCACCCACACAAAAACCTAGGTGTGGGGCTGGAGAGATGGCTTAGTGGTTAAAGCACTTGCCTGTGAAGCCCAGGGACTTATGTTCGACTCTCCAGGTCCCATGTAAGCCAGACGCACAAGGTGATGCAAGTGTGCAAGGTCACATATGTGGACAAGGTGGTACACGCGTTTGGAGTTCAACTGCAGTGGCTGGAGGCCCTGGTGTACCAATTCATATTTTCTCTCCCATCCCCCCCTCTCTGTCATAAAAAAAAAAGCCAGCCTGTTGGGTTTGCCTCAACAACACCACCACCACCCCTAGGTGTGGCTACATAGGCCTATAGCACTAGCACTGGGGTGGGGGGTGGGAGGGTCGATAGGAGGGTCACTAGGGCTGGCTTGTCAACCAGTGTAGCCAAAAAAAAAATGGGCTCCAGGCTTACCGAGAGACTTTATCTCAGGAAATAAGGCAGAAGAAGAGTAAAGGAAGGAGTGAAAGGAAGCCATCATCCCCCCTCTCTTTCTCTCTCTCTCTCTCTCACATACACACACACACATGCGTGCACACCTGCACAGATGTGCACACACACTCACGCTATATATCACACACTATATACATCTATACATGTACTACACACACATGCCCCCCAAACTTTTTCCCATTTAGTTCTTTTAATTGGGTCCTCATGGAGGCCATAGGAATTAAAGACTTGGGGAAAGGGTGGAGTTTTTTTGGTTTTGGTCCAAATATGCTTCTTGTTCCTCCTGTCTCCCCCGCCCCAATACTACACAAAGCCATCACACATGACAGCCCGAGGGAACATATTTCTCTGTTCCAAGCCTATTCTCGACATCTAAAAAGTTTTGGCTTCACTGCCTGATCTTTCTTGTTGTTCCAGTATTATTTAATTTTGAAATGCACATACCATTTCTATGCAGTTACTGGACCTCGGGCAGCCCGAAGTTGGATTCATCTCCACGGGTCCTTGGAAGAGGCTCCATCTGCTTATTAATATTAAACCATAAAGCCCTTCCTGCACGATGGCCGGAAGGTTGACAGTGAAGATGTTTACAACGAGTCCACACCTCAGGCCTACCCCTTGCACGACACATGTACGTAACCATTCTCGTGGACCTTAGGTTTATTAGTCCTCTGCTTATTAAATTGGCTTTATATTTTAGGGCAGTTTTAGGATCCCAGAAGCACTGAGCTCTAGGTACAGAGAGTTCCCATTAAGTTTCTGCTCCCAGCATAACCCAATTCCTTCCATTATCAAGATCTTCCATTAGTGAGGTGCACCGGCTTCAGTGATGAACCCACCTCCAATGGGACGTCATTATTACCCAGAGCCCACACTTGACTCACTCTTGAGGCTGTATATTCCATGGATTTGGCCAAATTTAGAGTAACATTTGTCTATTTACTATTATAATATCAGTGGACTCATGGCCTTAAAAGATCCTTACAAATAACCTGTTCATCCCTCCCTACTAACTACTGCAAACCACTCGTGGCTTTTCTTTTTTTTTTTTTACTGATTCCATAATGTTCAAGACTAATGATTGTCATGTGGTTAGAACCACATATGTTGCCTTTTTATATGGAATTGTCAAGTTACTAATAAACATGAAAGTCTGTTCTCTTTCCATGGGTTGACAGCTCATTTCTTTTTAGTGCTGAATAACATTTCATTGTGTGTGTGTGTTTTTTTAATTTGACATAGCCTGTGTTCTGGATCCATGGCCATTCTAGTAGAAGTGTGGGGGTATCATTTTAATTTGCATTTCTCTGACATGATGGGGAATGTCTTTTCATGTACGTCTTTTAAGGGGTGTCTGTTTAGATTCTTGGTCCATTTTTAGATTAGTTTTTTTTAATCGTTGAGTTTTAAATGTTTTGTGCATATTTTTCATGGTTTTTTTAATCAGCTATGTCTTTTGTAAATATTTTCTACCAGTCTGTGGCTTCTCTTTATCAGTCTCTTGGCAATGTACTTCACAAAGCAGAATATTTTTCTGCTAATGAAGTCAAACTTATCAATTCTTTTTAAGAACATTTTTATTTATTCGAGAGAGAGTGAGAGACACAGACAGTGAGATGAGAGAGAGAGAGAAGTAAGTACGGGCACACCAGGGCCTCCTGCCACTGCAAACAAACTCAAGCTGTGTGTGCCACTTTGTGCATCTGGCTGTACGTGGGTGCCGGAGAATCGAACTTGGGCTGTTGGGCTTTGCATGCGAGTGTCTTTAGCCTGAGTCATCTGCCTGGCCTATCAGCGCTTTCTGTTTCATGGATGGTATTAAATCTGAAACATCTTCACCAATCTTAGGACACCAGGTTTCCAACTATGTTGTCATTTTGAGTGAATTTTTGTGGCTGTGTCCACACTTAACTTTTCTGTGTCTGAATGTCCATTGTTCCAGTAGCATTTGTTGAAAAGACACCATTTTCTCCATTTTATTGTTTGCTTTTTTTTTTTTTTAAATCCAAAACCAGTTCAGCGTGCGCATGTGCATGCCAGTGCATGTGTGTTTGTGTGTTTCTGGGCTCACTACTCTGTTGCACTGATTGTGTCATTACCATACTGTCTCGTTTGCCTTTAGCTTTAAAGAAATCTTGGAGTCAGGTTATATCCTCCCCCATCTTTGTTCTTCTCTTTTAATACTGTGTTGGGTGCTTTGCCTTTCAATACAAACTTCAGCATCCATTGTCAATATCCATGAAATAACTTAGTTTTATTTGAATGTGGATTACATGAGTGTGTATAGAACAAGTTAGGGACCAACCTCTTGGTAATGGTATCTTCCTATCCATGAACAAAGACACTTGATCCATTTAGCTCCCCTTTGATGTCTCTTGTCAGAGTTTTGCAGTCTTCCTCATAGATTTTGTGCACATTTCATCTTTTTTTTTTTTTTTTTTGAGGTAGGGTTTCACTCTAGCCCAGGCTGACCTGGAATTCACTATGTAGTCTCAGGGTGGCCTCAAACTCATGGTGATCCTCCTACCTCTGCCTCCCATGTGCTGGGATTAAAGGCGTGTGCCACCACGCCCAGCCACACATTTCATCTTTTATGAGGAGAAATCCATTAAGCTAAATATTGATGTTAAGTATTTCATTTGGGGGTGTGCAAATATAAATGCTACAGTTTAATTACAGTTTTAAAAATTATTTTTGTTTATTTGAGAGAGAGAGAGAGAGAGAAAGAGAGAATGGGAATCCCAGGGCCTCTAGCCAGTGCAAACAAACTCCAGACACATGTGCATCCAGCTTTACATGGGTACTGGGGAATCAAACCTGGGTCCTTAGGCTTCGCAGGTAAGTGTAACTGCTATGCTATCCAGCCCTAATTTCAGTTTTAAAGTGTTATTAGTATATAGGAAAGTGATTGGCTTTTGTATATTAACCTTATATCCTACAAACTTGACACTTTTTTTATTAGTCATAATGGTTAAACACAGTTTTATTTTTTTTTCCCCAACCTGTGTGTCTTTAATTTTCCTTCCTTATTTTATTAGTTAGGACTTTCAATATGATGTTGAAAAATCAATGGTAAGAGGGGTGATTCTTGCCTTGTTCCTGAACTTAATGGGACATATTATAGTTTCTCACCACTAGACTATGCTGTTAGCTATAGGTTTAATGTGGTTATTCTTTCTTGGCATGTATACGTGTATGGTGTACCTGTGCATGTACATGGACGTGTATTTGTATATGTGAATGTGGAAGTCAAAGGTATTTGTCAGGGGCCTTTGGAAGTCACTCGCCACCTTATTCTTTGGGACAAGATCTCTCACTGAACCTAGAACTCATTGGTTTGTCTAGACCAGCTAGCCTGTGGACCCAGGGATTCTGTCTCTCCCTCCACAGTGCTGGGATTGCAGGTGTGTGCCACCTTGCCTGGCAATTTCACATGGGTGCTGGAAATAGAACTCCGCCCATACCAGCATGCCAAGTACTTTACCCATTCCCCATATACAGATATTCTTTATCAAATTGAGACTGTTCCCTCTATTGCTAGTTTAAGAGTAGTTTTTTTTTTTAATTATGAATGAGTATTAGATTCTGTCAAATGCTTTTTATGCCTCCACTGGTAGGTATTTTAGGACCCTTTAACCTGTTGTGATGGATTACATGAATTAGTTTTCAAATGTTAAGCCACACTTACATATTTGTGAGAAATCCCAAATTGCTATTGTGTAATTCTTTTATGTGATTTTGGGTTTAGCTTACCAATTTTGTTGAAGATTTTATATCTATGCATAAAATATTGATGTGCAGTTTTCTTAGAATGTGTTTGATGTGCCTGCTGGGAGGGTGATGTTGGTCTCAGTACATTGGGAAGTATTTGCTTCTATCTCCTGAGAGAGATTACAGAGTTTTGTATACTTTCTTTCTTAAATGGTTTGATAGAATTCACTGGTGAACATATCTGGCTCTGGAATTTTCTTTATTTTTAATATTTACCTACTTTTTGAGAGAGAGAGAGAGAGAGACAGGAGCAGATAGAGAATGGGCATGCCAGAGCCTCTAGCCCCTGCAAATGCTGCCTTGTGCATCTGGTTTTATGTAGGTACTGGGGAATTGAACTTGAGTCCTTAGGCTTTGCAGGCAAGAGCTTGAACTGCTGAGCCATCTCTCCAGCCCCCACACTTGTTTTTTTAAATATTTTATTTATTTATTTGACAAAGAAAGAGGGGGAGAGAGAGAGAGAGAATGGGCATGCCAGGGCCTCCAGCCACTGCAAAGGAACTCCAAACATGTGCACCCCCTTGTGAATCTGGCTAACGTGGGTCCTGGGGTGTCAAACCTGGGTCCTTTGGCTTTGCGGGCAAACTACTTAACTGCTAAGCCATCTCTCCAGCCCCCACACTTGTTTTTTTAAAGTGAATTAATTATTAGCCTAATTTCCTTAATAGATATACACCTGTTCAGATTGGTTATTTCTCGTGTGAGTTTTGGAAAAATCATGTCTTTCATGAAACTGGCCTATTTGATCTGGGTTACCACATTTGTGGGCACAGAGTGTTCATAATATAGTCTGTGAACCTTCAGTGTCCCTGAGATATGTAATGACATACCCTGTTTTGATTCTGAAGTTCACAGCTTGTATCAAGTTAGAAGTGTATCAGGTTTATTTTTTTCTCACAAAAAAATCAGCTTTTGGCCGTGTTGAAATTTTTTTCTATTGATTCTTGGTTTTAATCCCATTGATGTTTTTTTTTTCCTTTTTCCATGATATGTGTGTTGCATGTGTGTGTGCGGCAAATGTGTACGTGTGCTCACAGATGTGTGCAGCCCATGTGCACGTGTATGGAGGCCAGAGGAAAACTCCTCTTCTATCACTCTTCCACATTATTTCCTTGAGATGAAGTATCTAGCTGAACCTGGAGCTCACCAGTTCTAAGTCAAATGGCTGACCAGTGACCCCCAGCCATTCTCTTGTCTCCGCTTTCCTCATCACGGTGTTGAGAGGCATGTATGGCCACTCTAGGGTTTTTAACTGGGTGCTATGGATTAAACTGAATTCCTTATATTTGAGCAGCAAGCACTCTTATCTCTGAGCCATCTCCTCAGGCTGCTGATTTCTTCTCTATTGTTTTAATATTTAATTGTTATTGTTTCTGATAGTACAAGCTTAGATCGTTAGTTTTTATGTCTTTCATTTTTTCCAATATTTGCATTCACTGTTAAGAATTTCTATCTAAACACTATTTTTGCATCTTGTAAGTCTTTGTGTTTCAATGGGCTAGAGAGATGGCTCAGTGGTTAAGACACTTGCCTGCAAAGCTTAAGAGCCCAGGTTTGATTCCCCAGTCCCCACATAAAGTCAGGTGCAAAAGGTGGCACGTGTGTCTGGAGTTTGCAGTGGCTAGAGTCCCCTGGCATGCCCATTCTCTTTCCCCTTCATAAATAAATACTTTAAAAAAGATGCTTCCATTTTCATTTAGTTCAAATTGTTTCCCCATAATATTTAGTCTTGGATCCATGTGTTATTTGGAAGTATACTTTGTGAAGTTATAAAAATTTTTAATGTCTATAGTTTGCCATCTGGAGTTAATATAGCTGCTCTTAACTTTCTCTTGACTAGTATTAGCACGATACATCATTATTTTTAATCTAGAATGAGTATGTCTATATTTGAGGGGGTTATTTGAATCTTCTTTTGTTCCCCTTTGACAGTCTCTGTCTTTTAATTGTGATATCTAGACTAGTTCTTCAAAGAGATTGTTAATAGTTCCACATTTATTGTCTACCACATTTGTTACTGATATCTTTTTGATGCCTTTGGTACGTGTTCCTGTCTTTGTCTCCTTTCTTGCCTTTTCTTGTTTTTAAAAAATAACATGGGGGCTGTGGAGAGACCACTTAGTGGTTAAGGCACTTGCCCAGTAAGAAAAAGGACCCAGGTTCGATTTCCCAGTACCCACAGGTACACAAGGTGGTGCATGTGTTGGTGCATGTATCTGGAGTTTGTTTGCAGTGGCTGGAGGTCCAGGCATGCCCATTCTCATCCCCCCCAATCTTATTCTCTACCTGCCTCTTTCTCTCTCTCTCTCAAATAAATAAATAAAATATTTTTCAAAATAACATAACTGAGCAGATGGCTCAGTTGTTATGTGCTTGCTTGTAAAGCCTGCAAGTCTGGGCTGAATTCTACAGTACCTGTATAAAGCCAGGTGTACAAAGTGGTACATGCACCTGCAATTTGTTTGCAGAAGCAGGAGATACTGTCATGTCCATTCTTTCTCCCCCTCTCCTTCTTTCTGCTAAATAAACATCTTAAAAACCATTTATTTACTTGTGTGTGTACCAAGGCTCTTACCACTGCAAATGAACGCCAGATGCTTTATACTTTTTTGCGGTTGCCTTTATATTGGTGCTGGAAAATCGAACCTAGGACAGCAGGCTTCGTAAGCAAGTGGCTTTAACTATCAAGCAATCTCTCCAGCCCCACATTTTCCGGTTTTAATTGGTCATTTTATTATTGCATTTATCTCCTTCTCATGACTCTTGCACTTGTCCTTTAACTGTTTTTAGTGGTTGCCCTAAAGTTTGCAGTATATATTTACAATAAACCCAAACAACCTTAAAATAACACTGTACTGCTTCATGAGTGATGAAATACCTTATAACAAAATAATCCCGATTCCTCCCTATGCCCATTTTACCATTGCTGCCATTCATTTTACATGTACCCAACTATACATAAAAAATGTCTAAGCAAAGCCAGGTGTGGTGACACACACCTTTAATCTCAGCACTCGGGAGGCAGAGGTAGGAGGATTTCTGTGAGTTCAAGGCCACCCTGAGACTACATAGTGAATTCCAGGTCAGCCTGAGCTAGAGTGAGACCTTACCTCAAAAACAAAACAAAACAAAACAAACAAAGTCAAAGCAAAGCCAGACGTGGTGGCACATGCCTTCAATCTCAGCACTTTGGAGGTAGGGGTAGGAGGATTGCTCTGAGTTCAAGGCCACCCTGACACTACATAGTGAATTGTAGGTCAACCCGGGCTAGAGCAAAAATCTACCTCAAAAAAAAAAAAAAAAGTCTAAGCATATGTTATTAGATGTATTATTCAACTTTCAGTTATTCCTTCTCTAGTACTCTTTTTTTCTTTTGTTAGAATGTTATTTATTTCTTTATTATTTGAGTGGCAGGGCCTCCAGCCACTGAACAAACTCCAGACGTGTGTGTGTGCGCGCGCATCTGGCTTACGTGGGTTCTGGGGAATCGAACCTGGGTCTTTTAGGTTTCATAGGCAAGCGCCTTAATGACTGAACCGTTTCTCCAGCCCCTTTCTTTCTTTCTTTATGTAGATCTGGACCATTACCCATTTCTGTTTGTCATGAGCATCAAGAATCCTAAATTCAATGTGTTCTGTATAACCCTCACATTGTACATTAGATCTCCAGACTTGCTCAATTTTCATATGTGTAATTTTATATTCTTCCACTCGTATGTTCCCATTTCCTCTTCTCCCTTAGTAATCATCATTTTCTCTATTTCTGTATATTCTCTTTTTTCTGTTTTAGGCTTCTGCATATAAATGACCATACAGTATGTTTCTCTCTGCATCTGGATTACTTTGCTTATGTATAATGTCTTTCAGGTTCATCCTTGTTTTGGCAAATGAGAGGCTCTCATCTCTTTTTGTAAAGGATGGCTAATATCCTGTTATATATAATATTATATACAAACATTATCACACTTTGGTTTTATCTGTCCATCCATCGACAGACACTTAATTGACCCCATATCTTGGGATATTGGAAAAATGCTGCAATACGCATGAGGTTGAGGACACCATGGGCCTTGCTCTAGCCCAGGCTGACATGGAGTTCACTGTGTAGTCTCAGGGTGGACTTGAACTCACAGCTTACCTAGTGCTGGGACTTAGAGGCGTGTGCCACCACGCCCAGCTGAAGATTCTATTTTTGCAAGGTGCTGATCTCATTTCCTTTGGGGACATTCTTAGGAGAGGCATTGCTGGGCAGAATTTTAATTCTTTGCATGGTAGCTGCACCAATCTACATTCCAACTACCAGCATTGAAGGGTTCTGCTGTGTCCCCCTCACCACGCTGTCATTTCTCATCATTTTGAGTCATCCTAACAGGTGTGAGGTAGCAGCTTAGCATGGCTCTGGTTTGCATGTCACTGAAGACGAGTGATACTGAGCATCATTTCACACTCTCGCTTGCCATTTTTTATTATTTGGAGAAATTTCTATTCACGTATTCAGGTCATCTTTTTGACTCATTTTATACCCAAGTTATCTTTTTGCTGTTATGGCTTTATGTCTTGAGGTAGTCAAATCTTGAGTAGTGTGACCTTTTAAAATACATATATTGGGCTGGGGAAATGGCTTAGTGGTTAAGGCATTTGTCTATGAAGCCAAAGGACCCTGGTTCAATTCCCCAGGACCCACATAAGCCAGATACCCAAGGGGGTGCATGTGTCTGGAGTTCATTTGCACTGGCTGGAAGCCCTGGCGTGCCCATTCTCTTTCTCTCTGCCTCTTCCTCTCTCTCTCAAATAAATGAAAAATATTTTAAAAAACGAAAATAAAAAATAAGGGTTTTTATAATCATGGAAAATGTTAATAAAAATTGAGAAGAAAAAAATTTTCAAAAATAATTAACTAATTTTAAATACTCATCTTGAAAGAAAGTCTCTGAAAACTTGACCTTAACTTTGTCTTTTATGCCTTGTCAAGATAACCCAGAGTAGCATTACATCCCTGTGAGTTAGGTTAGATAAACTTGATATATACCAAGTTGGGAGGGTTCACTGTCACTATTTGAAGGATTTTATGAAAAGTAGTTTAGGGCTGGAGAGATGGCTTAGCGGTTAAGGCATTTGCCAGCAAAGCCAAAGGAACCCAGTTGGATTCCCCAGGACCCATGTAAGCCAGATGCACAAGGTGGCACATGCGTCTGGAGTTCGTTTGCAGTGGCTGGAGGCCCTAGCATGCCCATTCTCTCTCTTTCTCATAAATAAATTATATTTTAAAAAATATGGGTTTTTTTGTGGCAAGCCCAACAGACTGACCTTTTTCTTATGCAGGAGAGTGAGAGAGAGAGAGAGAGAGAGAGAGAGAGAGAGAAAGAAAGAAATTGGCACACCAGGGCCTTCAGCCACTGCAATTGAACTCTACACATGTGTGCCACCTTGTATGCATGTGTGACCTTGCGCGTTTTGTGCACTTTGTGCATCTGGCTTACGTGGGACCTGGAGAGTCAAACATGGGTCCTTAGGCTTTGCAGGCAAGTGCCTTAACAGCTAAGCCATCTCTCCAGCCCTAAAATCTTATGTTAACACATTATCAGGTATATAGTTGACAAGTGTTTTCTCAATCTATAAGCTGCCCTTCTTTGTGTGTTGTTCCTTTTGTTGTGTAGAAGCACCTTAGTTTGATTCAGCCCCCATAATTTGTTTTGACTTTGGAAGACTGAGCTTCTGATATCCTATCCAAAAAAATCATTACCAAGATCAATGTCAATTTTTCCCTTATGTTTTCTTCTAGGAGTTTGATGGCTTCAGTCTTACACTTAGGTCTTCTGTCCATCTTGAGTTGATTTTTTGTGTGTGTGGTGGGAGATAAAGATCCAATTCTAGGGGGCTGGAGGGATGGCTTGGTGGTAAAGGCACTTGCCTGCAAAGCCAAAGGACCCAGGTTCAGTTCCCCAGGACCCACATGAGCCAGATGCATAAGGTGGTGCATGTGTCTGGAGCTTGCTTGTAATGGCTAGAGACCCAGGGATACCCATTCTCTCTCTGTTCCCCCCACCTCTCAAATAAATAAAAATAAAAATAAAATTTTTAAAATAATTTTTGCAACCATTTAGTTTTTTGGGGGAAGGTATATATGTAAGCTCAGGATTTCAACTAAAGGAAATGTCTTCATTTGGAAGCTTTGGGGGATCAGTTGTAGGTCATGTAGTGGGGAGTAGCACTGAATTTGTCAGAAGACTTAATGACCTTATTTATAGCTTCCAGGACATCCTTTCCAGAAGCTCCGACTGTGAACATCCCAGCCTCTGTGCACACACTTCTAATTACTGCTCCCGTGCCATTCTCTCTCTGTCCTCCTGCTGAAATAAATAAATAAAATATATTTTTTAAGAGATCCGATTCTATTCTTTTGCATATGGCTGTCCAGTGTTTCGAGTATCATTTATTACAGATGATTACTCTTTGCATATGTCATCCTGGTACTCTCTTTCTCCTTCACAGCTTTGAGAATTAACAGGTGCTAAAAGATGCAGGCTCTCTCACTGTGGCCAAGGTTGGCCTGGAAGTTACTATGTTGTCCAGGCTGGCCTTAAACTTATGACAGCCCCCTTTCCACAGTCTCCCAGAGTGTTGTAATTTTTAGATGCAAGCCAGCTTTCTTTCCTTCACTTAAAAAAAAAAAGTGTTCACACATTTTATTTACAAGCACAGACCAGGGCCTCTTGCCACTGCAAAAAAAAAAAAAAAAAATCCTCCAGATGTATGGGCCACCTTGTGCATCTGGTTTACATGGGTACTGGGGAACTGAATTCGGGCCATTAGGCTTTGCATGCAAGCACATTAAGCCACAGAGCCATATCTCCAGCCTTTTCTCTCTCTCTCTCTCTCTCTCTCTCTTTAAGGTAGGGTCTCACTCTAGCCCACGCTGACCTGGAATTAACTAGGTAGTCTCAGGGTGGCCTCGAACTCACAGTGATCCTCCTACCTCTGCCTCCCGAGTGCTGGGACTAAAGGTGTGTGCCACTATGCCCGGCTCCTTTCTTCACTTTTGAAGGATAATTTTAAAAAGCATTCTCTCAACACTCACACGTTTCCTTTGTGCTCTTCTTGCTTTCATGGCTTCTAAGATGTTAGATGTAATTTTTGTCTTTGCTCTTCTGTAAGTGAGAGTCTTTGTCCTTTGTTTTTTTTTTCCAGGATATCTTCTTTATCTTTAATTTTCTATAGGTTGAAAAATAACACGCTCAGTGTAATGTTTTTGACAATTATTCTTAGGTGTTCCCTGAGGTTCCTGTATCTGCTACTTAATAGCTACCATTAATCTGGGGGGAATTATCAGCCATTACTTCAAGTATTTCTTCTGTCTCTTTTCTTCTGGTATTTTCATCATACGTTTTGTAGTCTTACGGTTCTCAGATATTTTATTCTGTTTTTTTTTTTTTTTTTCCTTTAATCATTTCTGTCTGTCAGTCTGGGAGGCTTCCACTGAGATGACCTCAGAGATTCTTTCCTCTGCCCGGTTCAGGATGCCAACGTGCCCACCGGAGGCATCCTCCACTTCTGACGCAGTGTTTAGGATCTCAGTCACTGCCTTCTCGTTCAGTGTTGGAATTTCCATCTCTCTGCTGGCATTGCTTATCTGCCCAACATCTATTGTATCCATTAAAACCCCCTAGAATCTTTACTAAAAATATTTACTTATTTTTGTGAGAGAGCGTATGGGTGTGCCAGGGCCTCTTGCTGCTGCAAACAAATTCCAGACACATGTGCCCCAGTGTGTACCTGGCTTTACGTAGGTGCTGGGAAATTGAACCTCAGCCAGTGGGGTTTTCAAGTAAGTGCCTTTAACTGCTGAGCCATCTCTCCAGCCCATAAAACCCTTAGAATCTTAACATGTTTCTAATTCCTGGGCTGATGACCCCAACATTCCTGCCATAGCTGGGTGTGTTTCTGATAACTATTGATTCTCTTAAGACTGTGATTTTTTGCCTTTGAGTTATGCCTTATAAACTTTTCTTTTTGCATGTGTGTAGATGTATGTGTGTGTATGTGTGGAGTGTATGTGCATGCAGGTACATTGGGAGGTAAGGGGAGAACCTCAGGTGATATTCCTCAGATACTCTATCCACTTCTTTTATTATTATTATTTTATTTACTTATTTTGGTTTTTTGAGATAGGGTCTCACTCTAGCTCAGACTGACCTGGAATTCACTATGTAGTCTCAGGGTGGCCTTGAACTCACCACGATCCTCCTACCTCTGCCTCCTGAGTGCTGGGGTTAAAGGTGTGCACCACCATGCCCAGCTTATTTTATATTTTGAGAGAAAGAGAGAGAGAGAGAGAGAGAATGGGCATGCCAGGGCCACTGTGAACGAACTCAGACATGTGCGCCCCCTTGTGTGCATGTGTGACATTGTGTGCTTGCATCACTATGTGTCTGGCTATGTGGGACCTAGAGATTCGAACCTGCGTTCTTAGGCTTTGCAGGCAAATGCCTTAACCACTGAACCATCTCTCCAGCCCATCCACTTTTTTTTTTTTTTTTTTTTGAGATAGGGTCTTTCATTGGTCTGGAGCTAGACTGGCTGGCAAGCAAGTCCTGGGGGATTCAACTTGTCTCTGCCTCTTGTAATCTTTTCTTGATGACTGGATATTATATGTTGGGTAAAAGGAATTGCCCCAAATAAGCTTTAAGTAGTATGGTGACAAGATGTGGTGGTAGAGGGGTGTGTTGTTATCCTGGGATTATCTGTTAGCCTTGTAGTAAGCCCGAGACTCTGCACTATGGCTTTCGTCTGTATTTTACCTCTTCTGGCCTCCCTTTGGTGGGTCTGGCTGGCTAGAGTGGGAAGGCGAGTCTTTACTTGCTCCATGTGGAAGGCTAGAAGGGGCTTAGGATTGTTTTGCCTCCAGGGAGATTAGGTTCTGGCAAACCCCAGAAATTCAGCTCTGGTTTCTTCAGAAGGGTAGGCCTGGCTAAGAAAAGGGAAATGTTCTTTTTTATCAATCAGTATCCTGAGTTTTGTTGTTTTGAATCTTAATTTTCTTTAATCTTATCTTTATCTTTGTTTTTTTTCTATTTTTCATGTTATCTATTGCACTGATTTATGATCTAATTTTTTAGTCTTTGTATCTCCTTTGAGTTGATTCCAGGTTTCTAACTTGTAAGTTGGACAGTTAATGTCTGGTGAATTTGCATTGCTGAAATGCCAGTGCCCCAAACGTCATGGGGTTTGACCCAGAAAGGATCAGTGGTCAAGACACTCCCCTTTGCTTGCTGGTGGTGTTTGTCCTTCCAGTTCCCCAGGGACAGGTGGTTATGGATTGGGGGGGGGGTGGATTTTCCTCTAAGAGACTGTTTCAAAACACATGCTCAGAGTCCCAGTGTACTCTCGGCTCCAGTCATCGGCACAGTCTGTGTGCTGGTTTTACTACCAGATAGGGCCTGGGTTTTTACATGTGGCTTTTAAAAATATATGATCACAGACATTATAGACTGAGTCCTTTGTACTTGGCCAAGCACCTCCTCAATATAGAAAAGTGTCTATCCCACAAAGTGACAAAGTCCTGCACGATCACCCTATGAAGATTCTTTTTGTGAGTCTATAAAATGCAATTGGAGAGAAATGTAACATTGACATTTACAGCGTTGTAGCTCGTTTGCTCCAAGAATGTGCCTTGTCTTCCATGCCGTCATGGGTTGCATAGTCACTTGTCCCTGTTGTGTGCCAAAGACTCATTCCATAGCATTTTAACATGGATCGACATCTTACTTTGAATATTTCCCTTTTCACCTTTTAAAAAAGATTTATTTGAGAGAGAGAGGGAGATAGAGGGAATGGGCGTGCCACGGCCTCTAGCCACTGCATACAAACTCCAAATGCACGTACCACCTCGTGCATCTGGCTTATGTGGGTACTGGGGAATTGAACTTGGGTCCTTAAGCTTCGCATGCAAATGCATTAACCACTAAGCCATCTCTCCAGCTCCTTTTTACCTTTTAAGATAAGTAGAAGTAAGCAGTCAAGCACGGAGGGCTAAAGATGGTTGAGGAAGGAACCGTCTGCCTTTAACACTGTGGCAAAGACCCAGTGCGTCTAGCAGTGAAGCAGCTGATCATTTTATTTCTGACGAAAAAGAAAATCAGTACCTAGAACTGATGTATCCTGTATCCCTTGTTTCAAAGGAAAGAAGTAACATTTATCTTAATTGTGCTGAAGTCTTATTTGTGTCCCTTCTGGGCTTTAAATATCTTTTTTTCTTCCCCCTCACAGACATGCCCTGGATTGTGAATTGGCTTGTGTGAGACAGAAGTCTCCCCAAGACCCCTGGTTCCTAACAACCTCGGGAGAGGGGTTGCACGAGTTCTAACAGTCTGGGTTTGCGGCCGAAGCCTGGGTAGCTGTGTTGCTTTGGCAGCTGTGCCTTAAATTAGAAACATTCTACTCCTCAACACAAACAGCGATAGACCCAGATTTTCTTTAAAGACTCTTTCATTAAAGCCGGGCGTGGTCGCGCACGCCTTTAATCCCAGCACTTGAGAGGTGGAGGTAGGAGGATGGCTGTGAGTTCGAGGCCACCCTGAGAATACATAGTAAATTCCAGGTCAGCCTGAGCTACGGTGAAACCCTACCTCAAAAAACAAAAAAAAAAAAACAAAAAAAAAAAAACTATTTTATTACATAGAACTTCAAAAAGAGATGCACGGACCTCAGCTTGCTTGATTCGGAATGGAAAGGAATGCCGTGCAGCTCAGATTAAGGTAGCCTGTAGTTCTTGCTCTGTGAGGAGCAATCAATGTTAAGATGATGTGGGAAAGGGGCGATTGCTTGGTGGTTAAAGGCGCTTGCTCTGTAAGCCTGCCCATATGAGGTCAAGCCCCAGGACCTACTGAAAGCCAGATACAAAGGTGCCTGCAATTCCAATGTACCTATGGCAAATGGGGGAGGCAAAGGCAGGAGAATCTAGAAAGTCAAAGGCCAGCTAGACTGGTCCTCCCAGCAGCAGCGAAACAAAGGAGATCTGTCTCAAGGTGTAGGAGAGGTTCCACACCCACAGGGTGTGTTCTGACCACCACAAGCAGGCCATAGCATGTGTGTGTCCATAAACACATACGTATACACATGCAAGTAAATTTTTTAATGATACTGTGGTATTAAAATGGAGTGTGCTGTGAGTCTGAATCTTATATTGGTTAGGTATCATTGCTTACAATGCACATGGGAGAAAATCCTGGTTGCATCTGGTAGAAGAATAGCAGGCACATTATAGATGCTTCATCCATGTTTCGATATAATAAAAAATAACCCCATTTTCCTTGTCTCCCAAGCTCTAATGTGGAGGGTATTTTCTCTACCACAACCTCTTCTCCACATACACACAAAGTAGGGCACATAAGTCCCAAGAGAACCTTTCTCTGGCCTTCAACGTTGTAGAGCCTGGCAGCATAACACACTTTGGATTCCAGTTAAAGGCTGGGGGAAAAAAAATAGTTGCACGTAATGCTACTCTGGACATCTTAACTGTTAATGACGAGTAGTCTCAGCGATCTTCGTGGAGGAATTTCTGGGTCTGCATGCTCCTTTGGCTGTTTTTGTTTGTTTGTTTGTTTGCTTTTTGAGGCAGGGTCTCCCTCTAGCTCAGGCTGACCTGGAATTCACTATGTAGTCTCAGGGTGGCCTCGAGCTCATGGCGATCCTCCTACCTCTGCCTCCCGAGTGCTGGGATTAAAGGCGTGCGCCACCACACCCAGCTCTGACTGCTCCTTTGGGACTGCTGTGATCTCTCCTAGTCCTTCTCTGTCAAGATGTTTAACCTTGCTCAGTACTCCTTTCCTCCCTTCCTGATTGCTGACATCATTGACATCGACCCTATGCACTCATCGCAAAACCTTCTCTCTCTTGTCTCTCCTAACTCCAGAAGACTGCACTAATGAATCAAGCTCATCCTATAAACAGAAAATGAAGAAAATACTACAAAGCCCTGGTTTTAAAACGTTTATAAACAACTGCCAACATCTCCTAATACTTAAAGACAGAAAATGAAGAAGTCGTTTGTTGATGACATTGGGGTTGGGAATTTCTATTGACAAGTTTAGGAGTCAGCTGTGACTCCTTGGTGGCTTACTTGACCCATGTGGACATTCACCCGTGATATACTTCTCCTTTAGAAATCTGTGTTTTCATCTGCAAAATGAGAATGATAACTGTGCCTTCTACTAAGGCTGCTTGTATAAACAGAACAAATGCAAAATTATCAGAGTGAGTTATGGAACTTAGTAAAACTTCAACACATGATAGTACTTGTTTGGTATTCTTACACATGGCAATAGAAAAAAAATGTATTTTTGATGACATGATTTGGGCATTCAATTTCAGGACTTACGTCCTTTAGGATGAAAGGATAAAACTACAAATAACCTCTCAGGAGCCCTTTTTCAGTTCAACGATTGCCACTTAAGTAGGACTGACTTATAGATCTAAGTGTGTGTTCTGTAGTCTGTTGTGATGGAGCAGAACAGAGTCGCAAATTGTGTGTCAGAGAGGCAATGGAACGGCTGAAGAAATAGGGAATGAAGCCATGTTAAAGGTCCCTTTTCTGAAGAAGTGAAACATTAAGCTCGAGGGGGTGAATGTGAAATGGAGGGAGGTGGTCATAGATGGTGCACAGACATACATCTGAGCGGCAAGTAAGCTGTCTGTAGAAATGCTAGTTAGTTGATGGATTAAAAAAAGTGAACCAACTCGCTTGATTTTTGTGAAAAAATGATGGAATAAGCCTTAATCTGTTTTGTTTTAATATTTATTTCCAATATCATTATTATTTAATTCCATGAAATGAGCTGGCTGAACTGAATCTGCAAGACCCTTGCTTCATGGGGTTCTAGGTGATGGACACAAACTGAGCCCCTTGTTCTAAGGAACAAGACTTTTCATGTATCTAAAACTACTCAAGTTTTGTGTGTGTGTGTGTGTGTGTGTGTGTGTGTGTGTGTCTTCTCTCAAATTTCAAACTAAAGGGAACACATTGCCTTTCTAACTAGGGAGGCAGAGGGGGCTTGCGGGGACTTTTGACCATATCTAGAAATGCTACTTGCTCAGAAAGCGTATCTATGTGCTCACGATGGTGAGATTGTTTTAGAAGTCTTAGACCAACTGCGTCCCAGCTGTGAACTCTGAATTATGACAACGACTAGACAGAGGATGCACAAGGGTTCAGGGGCCATGACTAATGCGAATGTATAATGTGGCTGTCACTAGAGGACATCTGGCTACTGGCACCCACTGTTCAACCTCTCATATTTCCAGAGGGTCTGAGGACCAGGAAAAACTCATTTTCCTCAGAGGCACCTCACAAATGAGAGCGTTAGTAAACCTTAGGCCTCCCTCATTCCCTCGGCACACCTAGTTTATTAAATAGTTTTGAGTGTTCTTGTATGTATCCTGATATGC
The DNA here is from genome assembly GCA_036346955.1 of Dipus sagitta. Taxonomy (NCBI): domain Eukaryota; kingdom Metazoa; phylum Chordata; class Mammalia; order Rodentia; family Dipodidae; genus Dipus; species Dipus sagitta. Next base: position 21,823,164 of record CM070786.1, read on the forward strand.
AGAACATCCACAACAATCTTACATCTTTTTATTTTTGCCTTTTCAGCTTCCAAGTTGGAGAGTTTTCAGGTCATAGCATGAAAATGTTGCTGATTTTCTTCCTTGTAACAATTTGTTCCCATATTTGTGCGAACCAAGATTCTGGTAAGGAAAAAAAATGAAAAGAATTCTGCTCCATGATTTTTATTATACTCAGTAGATGGTAAATGAGTTTGACCTATTTAAACGTGAAGAGCTTTGATTGATTTTGCTTTAATTTTGATGGTACTGAGGAGGGAGAGGAGGTAAGTATTTTGAGGTCACCCTGTGTTCCTTTGAAAATCCTAGGTCTTATTTCTTGTTACTGATAAAAGATATGAAGGCTGTCATCCTGTCCTTAGCTTTAACCCACTTTAAGACTCCTGGGAGGTTACATGAAAATTTTGTTGTTGTTAGGTTCAGGTCTGGAAAATGCAAATGCCTCTTTTTAATTGATTTGTTCCAAAAGATTGTCTTGATTAAGGGTCTCGTTTTGTTCCAGCTGCAATTGTCTGCTTATTGTAAAAGGAAAAGCATGCTGGTATTTGCCCTGGTGAGAAAGTTCCTATCTGTCTACTGTCAGCAAGCGTGGCCAGCAACTCGGGTCTAGTGGAATTAAGGTCAAGCTATCCTTTGCCTGCCACTCCTCTACCACGGCTTAAGTAATAGGTGCTTGTGCTGATCCGTTCATGTCCAGGCCACCTACGTTGGCCTTTATAGCTTCCTCAAGGACTTTGACCTTTGAAGCAAGTTTTGTGAAGAGAGAAGCTAGACATTGTCCTAAAACCACCATCCTTTGATGTCTCCCTGAGCCTTGAGCTTTTTTAAGGAGAGGCAGTTTTTCGCCAGTAATTTCATGGTTCAGATGAAATGAAGGACCTGGATTTTCATTGCTGCTTAGCTTTCTTTTCCTACTGAAGCTACAGGTGCCTTAGTGATGAATACAGTTGTCACCGGTGGTCACACGTTACATCCATCCTGAGCAGGGCTCTCTTGACAGGAGGTGCTGACTGGCTCTCAGCCCTTTTTTCAGCTAAGATGCTGCTGGCTGTGTGTGTGGTTGGTGGGAATGAAGTCATTTACAAGATAAGGAAGAAGCCCATGGTATGGTGGTGCATACCTTTAATCTTATCACTGGGGAAGCAGAGGTAGGAGGATTGCTGTGAGTTCAAGGCCACCCTGAGACTACACAGTGAATTCTGGGTCAGCCTGGGCTAAAGTGAGACCCTACCTCAAAAAACATAAGCAAAAACAGCAAGGACCAGTTTATCTACATTGCCTTGATCAGATGCTCTAGACCCTACCAATTGCAGGAAAAAAAAAAAAAAAACATAGACGTTATTTCAATTCAACTAGAGTTTAATCCAGTAACCACTTTCAACCTCATTCTGATAACCTCAGAGTGAGGACATGGCCTTGCTATTTTCTAATTGAATCTACTAATTTTAGACTAGAAGAAACTGAGACCCAAGTGTATTAGATGTCTTGAAAGAGATCGAATTAGCTGGTGACAAAGTCAGGCCTTTCAAGACTTAACTGCACGGTATTTTCTCAGCCATAACACACACACGTGCATGCACATACAAATGCACGCTTATTTCTGTATCTTCTATGGACAAGAAATTGTACTTATGCTAAGTAAATATTGTGAGTCCAGACAAGCAGATCACCTCTAAATATCATTAGTGTTTGAACCCTGTGATTTTGTCGCATAAACATATATAATTCTAAAGCTGTGCATGGTGGGACATGCAATCCCAGGACTTAGAAGGTTGAGGCAGGAGGATCAGTTTAGCCTTGGTTATATGAGACCGTGTCTCAATATATACATACATATATATGTATATATGCACACACACACATATTGAATTTTGCATTGAGAAAGTTCATCAAGGCTGTGTATTTCTATATATATATATTTTTTTTAATTTTTTGTTTGTTTATTTATTTGAGAGTGACAGAGAGAAGGAGGCAGAGAGAGAGAGGGAGAGAGAATGGGCACGCCAGAGCTTCCAGCTTCTGTAAACGAACTCCAGATGCATGCGCCCCCTTGTGCATCTGGCTAACGTGGGTCCTGGGGAATCGAGCCTTGAACCGGGGTCCTCAGGCTTCACAGGCAAGCACTTAACCACTAAGCCATCTCTCCAGCCCATATAATATATTTTAATGGAAATTAAAATAGTAATTTCCAGGTTAATGCTCTTGCCAGCAAGGCCAAAGGACCCAGGTTAGAGTCCCCAGTGCCCACGTGTAAAGCCAGATGCACAAGGTGGTACATACGTCTGGAGTTCATTTACAGTGGCTAGAGTCCCTGATGCACCCATTTTCCCTCTCTCTCTCCTCTCCCTCTCAAATAAATAAAATATTAAAACTATAATTCCCTTTCTCACCTAAAATATTTTGGAGCCATTGGGTTTTGCATATGTGAGAATAAATTTACCAGTTATAGTGCTACTTATGACTCACCAAAATATTGTAAATAACTTCACAATACATTAAGTCAATTCCATATTTTTGTGATTTGTCTAGGCCTTTTTAAAAACTTTATAAATTCAACACTTAAAATTAATAGGTTAATTAGATATCCTGTGGCATTTACTTAAATGAGAATGGCAAAGACTTTCTGATTTTGCTATTCAAACCAATTTGAAAGAATCCGATGCTTAATTAAAATTTTTTTCACTTTAATGTAGATTAAACTCAAATTCTGAAGAAATATACAGTGGGGGAATTATCCATTAGAGGTATAATAAAAGCCCACAATTTTCTACTTCTCTAAATTTACCTATTACTAATTGGCCGATTCTTTGCAAAATGATGCTTAATATTGTGTTCATTTCAAATGTGAATTTGTCCAAAGCAACCAACCCAAGAAACACAAGGTTTTTCTTCTTGAGAGAATGTGCGGTTAGGAGCTATTATTTTCCATTTATTAAGAAGGCACTATAAAGTAAAAGGGGAAATGAAGTTTCTGATCATAAGATAAACTTAGCATTAAACATGGCAGAAAAGTTTTTAAAGTTTCCTTTTTTTTTTTTTTGCTTTATGTTTTCTTATTGTTTGACAGGTCCTGAGTATGCAGATGTGGTCTTTCTGGTGGACAGCTCTGACCACCTGGGAATTAAGTCCTTCCCTCTTGTGAGAATGTTCATCAGCAAGATGATCAACAGCCTCCCCATAGAGGCCAACAAGTACCGCGTGGCCCTGGCCCAGTACAGCAACACTCTCCACCGAGAGTTCCACCTGGACACCTTCAAGAGCAGGAGCCCCATGCTGAACCACCTCAAGAAGAACCTGGGGTTCATGGGCGGCTCCCTGAAGATAGGACACGCCCTGCAGGAGGCTCACAGGACCTACTTCTCTGCTCCCACAAACGGGAGAGACAAGAAACAGTTCCCCCCGGTTTTGGTGGTCCTGGCTTCAGCCGAGTCTGAGGACGATGTGGAAGAGGCCTCGAGGGCCCTGCGGGGAGACGGGGTGAAGATCATCTCGGTGGGGGTGCAGAAGGCTTCCGAGGACAACCTGAAGGCCATGGCCACGTCCGGGTTTCATTTCAACCTCCGGACGGTCAGAGACCTCAGCACGTTTTCCTCCAACATGACGCAGATCATCAGGGACGTGGTCAAGCACCGGGAGGCAGCAGCCGACGATATCATTGTGGAAGGTGGGCTGAGTTCACATTCACAATTTTGATGCTTTTACGTGTGTGTGTATGACTTCACATTTGTGAGTACACGTGTGTGCACATGTAAGGTGGATGGCAAGTGTCTTAAGTTCACTCCACTTTATTTATTATTTATTTATTTATTTTGAGACAGTTTCTCACTGAACCTGTCACTCACTGACACGCCGGGGAAGCAGGCCCCAGGAATTCTCCCATCTCCATCTCCCAGTCTTGCCATTATATAGGCACGTGTTGCCATGCTGGGCTTTGACATGGGTGCTGGGGATTCAAACTCAGGTCCTCATGCTTGTACGGCAAGCATTTTACCCACTGAGCTATCCCCCAGCCCAGAAATTCTTTTTGAAAGGTCCATGCTGAGAGAGGACTTAAACATTCTTGTGAACTCACCTTTTCCCAAACGGGCTGCATTTTCAGGTGTGAAATAACCATTTTAAGAGAGTCCAGCAACCGTGGCCATATTAAATCCGATGGATGCCACGGGTCTTGGTTTGTCACACTCATTTACCCAGGCTGCACGACGTCGCTCAGGCTTCTTGCTTCTCACTTGGCCCTGAGCTACCTCCCAGGGCTCTGGTTGCCCCGTGGTTTCATTACCAGCTCATTTCACACACGAATTTACTCCTTGAAGAAACCTTTGACTCCTGAAGCCATGTAATGCAATCATGGGATGATAGCGCTAAAATGAGCTTCTGGATGTCCAAACCCTCTGCTCTGCTGTGAGCACATAAAGTAACATGGTCTGCTCCAGGACCAGGCGGCAAAATGAAGCCAGAGCTAGGTCCGGACGCCCTGACTTCCAGTCACGTAGTCTGAGCCCCAGATCGCCTCCCTCGTGGCTGCTTTGTTCTGAATTAGCTTGCTGTGTCCTCCGTGGCCAATGGGCAACCCGGGGTCTGGTTTGTCCTCGTTGATAAATCAGTTTGGGATGACATATCCAATTGCCTATTGGTAATACAGACGCTTCTCTTGTGATAACATCTATGATTCCTTGTGACTAGCATTTTTCCCAAGAGATATAATTAAAAGTACAAGTGTATCAGTGATCATTTCTTTGAAGTATTTGGACCCTAACTGCTAATTATAATGGCAACGACAGTTACATAATTTTAATATTTAACAGCCCATTGGTTATTGGATGAATTTTATGTACCAGGCTCCCTGCTAAGTATAGGATCTCATTAATTTTCATGCTAGCTCTTTATTTTTCTTTAAAATTTGTATATGGAGCTGGAGAGATGGCTTAGCAATTAAGGCACTTGCTTGCAAAGCCTAAAGACCCAGGTTTGATCCTCCGGGACCCACGTAAGCCCAGATGCACAAGGTGGCACATGAATCTGGAGTTTGTTTGCAGTGGCTAGAGGCCCTGGCATGCCCACCTCCATCTCAAATAAATAAATAAATAAATAAAAATATTTTTAAAAATTCATGCTAAAAATTTTTCTTAATTGTATATGTGTGCAATTTGTATGTGTGTGCAGTATGTGGTGTGTGTGGTGTACATACATGCAAATGTGTGCACATCTTATGTGTACAAAGGCTACAGGGGACATTGACTCTTCCACCTTACTTCCCTGAAACAGTCTTTCATTGCCCCTGCAGCCCCCCCCTTTCTTGGTTAGACTAAGGATCCCCAGTGACCCACCTGCCTCTGCCTCTTCTGTGCTGGGGTGACAGGCAGGCATGGTTACCCTGGGCTTTTTTATGTGGGTGCTGGGGATTGAACTGAGGTCCTCAGACTTGGTGCAGTGAGCACTTTTACCCACTGAGCCATCTCCCCAGCCCCTCCCATGCTAGTTGTATGAGGTAAATGTCACATCTCATTTAAAAGTATTTTTTATTTTACTTATTTGAAGGGTGGGGGCAGATAGAGAATGGGCATTCCAGGGCCTCCAGCTACTGCAAACAAACTCCAGACACATGTGCTGCCTTGTGTATCTGGCTTACATAGGTACTAGGGAATCAAACCTGGGTCCATAGTCTTTTCAGGCAAGTGCTTGAACTGCTAAGCCATCTCTCCAGCTCATTTAGATGAGGGCATTGAAGCTGGGAGCTTAGCAGAGATCCAGTATCTGGACCCAGGTACCACCGATCTTGGCTTCCCCAACATTTCCGGTACTTGCCTCTTTCTTTAAGCATCTGAATGGGCTCTGCTATATGGTCTCCACGTCTTCTACTAAAACCTTTGCTTGTCCATTCTTTGCCCACGCAGCTTGCCAAGGCCCTTCTGTGGCTGACGTTGTCTTCCTGTTGGATGTGGCAATCAACGGCAGCCAGGAGAACCTTGACCAGCTTAAAGCATTCCTGGAAGAAAGTGTCTCTGCCCTTGACATCAAGGAAAATTGCATGAGGGTTGGCCTGGTGGCCTATAGCAACGAGACCAGCGTGGTCAGCTCCCTGAGTATGGGCATCAATAAGTCAGAGATCCTGCAGCGCATACAGAGCCTGACTCCCCGACTGGGCCAGGCCTACACCGGGGCCGCCATCAGAAAAACCCGGAAGGAGGTCTTCAGCACGCAGAGAGGCAGCCGGAAGAATCAGGGGGTGCCCCAGATCGCCGTGCTGGTGACCCATAGAGCTTCAGAAGACAACGTGACCAAAGCGGCTGTCAACCTCCGGCGGGAGGGCGTGACCATCTTCACCTTGGGCATAGAGGGGGCCAGCACATCCCAGCTGGAAAAGATCGCATCGCACCCGGCTGAGCAGTTTGTCACCAAGCTGAGCAACTTCTCGGACCTGGCCACCCACAACCAGACGTTCCTGAAGAAGCTGAGGAACCAAATCACACACACGGTCTCTGTCCTCTCAGAACGGACGGAAACCCTCAAGTCCGGTAATGTCTCCGTGTGAGAAGCCCGTCTAGAACCTTCTGTTGTCTTTGGGTGCCATCTATATATATAAAAGGGATTGGTGACCTCTCATGTGGGCGGGCAAAATACATTCCCAGTTTCCGCTTCAGCTCGGTGCTCTGAAGCCTGTTGATGTGTCCGCATGGGGAGAAGGGACTTGCCCCTCCTCACTGCCTCCTTGGGGTGGTTTTCCTGGGAACGGTGACTCCAACACTCTGGCATGCCGTCATTTGTCATTTCCCATCCTTCCTTCTTTTTGCTCATTCTTTCCTTTGCCTCCCATGATCCCTTGCTCTTTCCTTTATTCTTTCTGCACTTTTCCTTCTCTTCTCCCTTTATCACCAAATGCCATAGAAAGAATACCCAGGAGATGTGCTTTGTATAGAAAACCAAGTGATTTGTATGAAGCAAACAGCCTAATGTCCGTGAGTGGAGAGAGACAGGGCAGCGTGTTTTATGTTTGTGTACAAGTGGGTATGTATGTTATTCATAAATGCATGTGCACACATACATGTTACGTAAATAGTTCATGGATATGTATGTATATATACAAGTACATGTATGCATACGTTCTACAGCAATGATTGATAGCATATTTATTATAAGTGTCACTGTCTTTGACACACAAGGGCCTTGGTGATATCCCTACTGTAGTTGATTGACTAGGGCTGGGTGAGAAGTAAATGATTTGCAGGACTCCAGGTTTCAAGAAGAGTTTCTTTCATATAGCTACAATATCCTGTTAAGCACCTTCTGTTTCAAATATCTTACTTAACTTTCTCCTAAGTAATTCTCTGATAATGGAGAAAGTAACTTGCAAAGGGAACTTGAACTTCAGAAGACGTGACCGAAGCAACGTCAGGTTTTACTGATCTTAAGTTTTACTAATCTTTTATCTTTTTGCAGGGCCGAGAACTAGGGGTACAGGCTTAAACTGTCAGAAGCAATGTGTTTGGCACAAATGATGCTAAGATCTGCTCATTGTAAGCTAGGAAAGCAAGTTTTTATTTTTATTTTTTTTCAAGGTAGGGTCTCACTCTAGTCCAGGCTGATCTGGAATTCACTGTGGAGTCTCAGGGTAGCCTCGAACTCACGGCAATCCTACCTCTGCCTCCTGAGTGCTGGAATTAAAGGCGTGCACTACCATGCCTGGCAGGAAAGCAAGGTTTTAAAAAATACTTTTTAAATTTTTATTTATTCACACAGAGAGAGAAAGAGGCAGATAGACAGAGAATGGGTGTGCTAGGGCCTCCAGCCATTGCAAACGAACTCCAGATGCATGTGCCACCTTGTGCATCTGGCTTATGTGTGTCCTGGGAAATTGAGCCTTGAACTGGGGTCCTTAGGCTTCACAGGCAAGTGTTTAACTGCTAAGCCATCCCTCCAGCCCGGAAAGCAAGTCTTCTAGGCCTGGAAGCCATTTCCCATTTTTCCTTCTGCAAAAGCTTTTTAACTATTCTCCCTCCCATTTGTACCTATTTCTCTTTTACATTTGTCCCAAATGTCAACCTCAACCTTCTGGTTCCATTTTTAGCCTGTGTGGACACTGAGGAAGCTGACATCTATCTGCTCATTGATGGTTCAGGGAACACCCAGGCCACAGACTTCCACGAAATGAAGACCTTCCTATCGGAGGTGGTGGGGATGTTCAACATCGCTCCCCATAAGGTGCGCGTTGGGGCTGTTCAGTATGCGGACCGCTGGGATTTGGAATTTGAGATTAATAAGTACTCTAACAAGCATGACCTGGGAAGGGCCATCGAGAACATCAGGCAGATGGGTGGGAATCCCCACACGGGGGCGGCCCTGAATTTCACGTTGAAGCTGTTGCAAAAAGCAAGGAAGCAGCGAGGAAACAAAGTGCCGTGTCACCTTGTTGTTCTGACGAATGGCCTGTCCAAGGACAGCGTCGCAGAGCCGGTGCGCAGGCTGAGAGAAGAGAACATCCATACACATGCTATCGGGGTCAAGGAGGCTGACCCGACACAGCTCCAAGAGATCGCAGGAGAGGAAAGAAGAGTGTACTATGTGCATGACTTCGATGCCTTGAAGGACATTAGAAACCAAGTTGTTCAAGAAATCTGTGCTGAGGAAGGTAGGCGAAATGGTGGCTTTAACCTAACAGCAGAGGAATGGCATGCATTTCTTTATTTTATTTTATTTTTATGTATTTATGAGAGGGGGGGTGTGGGCAGATAGAGAACAGGCACAGCAGGGCCTGTAGCTGCTGCAAAGGAACTCCAGACGCATGTGCCACCTTGTGCATCTGCCTTACATGGGTCCTGGGGAGTCAAACCTGGGTCCTTTGGCTTTGCAGGCAAGTGCCTTAACCGCTAAGCCATCTCTCCAGCCCCGGCACGCATTTCTAAGTTGAGATTTGTTGACCTGTGAAACTATATTTGCTCTCCAGAGCAAAACCGAGAGCCCATTGCAATGTCTTGTCCAAAGACTAACGGGGGAATCTAGAGAAATTCTAATAAGTTTTCCTTGGCTTCCTCCAACAAATCCTGGATAGGATGTATGATTAGAAATCATAGGTGTAGTCTACAGCCATATCGTCCTGAATGCACCCAAATCTTGTCTGATCTTAGAAGCTAAGCAGGAATGGGTCAGGTTGGTACTTGGGTGGGAGACATCACAGGTGTAATATGATCACATGTGTTCAGGTTTTGATGAGAACTTCCATTCTATTTAAACTTGAATTTTTTTTAACTTCAATTTTATAATTATTTGATGACTTTCTAGCTTAGATCAGTTTGAAAGTAGTTTTCAACTCTGGGTTATTTTGGGCTCTCAGAGGATTGTAGGTAACTTTCTAGACATCTTTGCTATAACTATGGAGTGTTATAAGCATATTATAGGTGAGGTCAGGGATATTGCTGGCCATCCTATCAGACTGCTCACCATAGTCAAGCTCTGTCCCCAAATGTCTAGTGCTAAAGTTGAGTAGCCCTGAGTTAGTCTCTTAAGCAAATTACTAAATAAATTAATGGAACAATCTTTCTTTTACTGTCTTCAATGTTTTCTTTGCCTACTATCTTTACCAGTCACTAATTCACATAGAATTAGTAATGGTTTGGAGTTTCCTGTTGATTCAATTTCTTTTACACATGAGGACATGAATGAGCATCTCCATTTCTCTCCTGTAGCCTGCAAAGACATGAAAGCCGACATCATGTTTCTGGTGGACAGCTCTGGCAGTATAGGACCTGAAAACTTCAGTAAAATGAAGATCTTTATGAAAAACCTGGTGAGCAAGTCTCAGATCGGACCAGACCGCGTGCAAATTGGCGTGGTCCAGTTCAGTGACGACAGTAAGGAGGAATTTCAGCTCAACAGATTCATGTCCCAAAGTGACATCTCAAATGCCATAGACCAAATGGCTCACATTGGAGAAACAACCATGACAGGCAGCGCCCTGACTTTCGTGTCCCGGTACTTCAGTCCCTCCAAGGGAGCCCGGCCCAACGTCAGGAAGTTTCTCATCCTCATCACAGACGGCGAAGCTCAGGACATAGTAAAGGAGCCGGCAGAGGCACTTCGACAAGAAGGTGTAATCATCTACTCAGTGGGAGTATTTGGCTCTAATGTCACTCAGCTTGAAGAGATCAGTGGGAGACCAGAGATGGTTTTTTACGTTGAGAATTTTGACATTCTGCAGCACATTGAAGATGATCTTGTTCTGGGAATATGCAGCCCCCGTGAAGGTGAGTGTGGGCACCCAAAGGCTGACTCATCATTGTTTGAGTTTAGAGTCATATTTGAATGCCGTAGACATTTTAGTTGAAACATTTATGCTAGTGACTCTGGCCTGTCGAATTAACTAGACAGGCATAGATAGTCATGGTGCGTTACAAATGTCATTCCAATACTGGGAGGCTGAGGTAGGAGTACAATGAATTTGAAGGCAAGCCTGGGGTGCACAGAAAGACCCTGTCTTATTCTCTCCCCAATAAAAAGAAACAACGGAGCTAGAGAGATGCCTTAGCAGTTAAGGTGCTTGCCTGCAAAGCCAAAGAACCCAGGTTTGATTCCCCAGGACCCACGTAAGGTGCATGCATCTGGAGTTCAGTTGTAATGGCTGGAGGCCCTGGAATACCCATTCATATTCATTCTCTCTCTCTCTCTCTCTCTCAAATAAATAAATAATATTTTTAGAAGAAACAATAAAAGAGAACAATTTTGGTTTATCTAGATGGTTCTCACTTATAGACAAAGAGTTCTAGGTGATGCATGCTTCAAGAAAAATGGTATCATGCCAGGACTTAGGTCAGGTTCCCTGGGAAGAGAATTTGAATCAAGAGTTCTTGTGGAAATATCTATTGAGATCTTTCCAAGATGAGAGTAAGGGAATCAGGGCAGAGACAGGAATTAAGCAAGGAAGTCATCTAAGTTGACAGGCTTGTTTCAGTCGCACACGTGTGTGTGTGTGTGTGTGTGTAGGGGAGGTTGGAGCATGAGTTACTCCAGAGTGAGTCCAGTACCATCAGACTGTATGTGGGCTGCTCAAGCAGGCAGTAGAGATCCAGAACCTTCTGAGCAGGAACACTCATGCTGGGTTCCTCATCTATTACTAAAGTAGTGCTTTTTAATTTCTAAAGATCAACACTTGATCGCGTGAAATGTTTGCATAAACACTTTGAAGCCTATTAAATCTTATCAAGAATGATGGTGGTAAGGGAACTTATGCAATGGATGCTTCAAAAGAAGTGAATGGAATAGTCCCCACTCTCTTGCTAGGATACTGCAGAGGAATAGAAGTGATCAAACAGAAGCTCCAGGCTAGAGAGACAACTCAATAGTAGAGCATTCACCTGGCATTGACAAAAACCCAGGTTGATTCCTACCACCCTCCCCCAAAAGCTGAGTTAATACAAGGGCTTGATTTGTGCTGTGTAAGCCCACAGGCTTAATGCCAGAGGCATTCTGAAAAGCCACTCTGAAGGAGATGGCCTGAATGGAGTTTTAAGGGAGGGGAGGAACACTGTTTTCTTATTCCAGTAACAGTTCTCTTCAACTCCCACCATGAGTTTGACAATCTGTTTTTTTTTTTTAATTTTTTGTTCATTTTTATTTATTTGAGAGCAACAGACAGAGAGAGAGAGAAGCAGATACAGAGAGAGAGAATGGGCGCGCCAGGGCCTCCAGCCACTGCAAACGAACTCCAGACGCGTGCGCCCCCTTGTGCATCTGGCTAACGTGGGTCCTGGAGAATGGAGCCTCGAACTGGGGTCCTCAGGCTTCACAGGCAAGCGCTTAACCGCTATGCCATCTCTCCAGCCCCCCCCTTTTTTTTAACAAGAGGGGTACACCTGGCTTGCATTCCCTGGTAATTCTACTCATAATGAATATGAAAGGTTCCAATACTGGGCCATCTTTTCCTCAAGTCCCCCCCGAGTGATTCAATCAACTTCACAGCCAACTGAAGGCCAGAGGGACCTCGTTGTTCTTCTTTAGCGGCATCAGCCTTTCTTGAGAATCTGGTTTATGGCTCTATCCGCACCGCCTTCAGCGAGCACTCAAATATATTGGCTCTTGGGCTTTCGGCAGCCCTCCACGTGACTGGCCTGTGGCTCATGACAGAAGGAAATACGGAAATCCTGCAGGGCAGTGGGGGTAATTCTTTCTCACAATGCTGTTTCTCCAGAATGGATGAGCTAACATTTGAACTGTGTGTTTTTTGTTTTTGTTTTTTTTTTTCCCCTAAGGCTGGGAAAGAGAATACACTATAACATAAGGTTGGAATGACTAGCCAACCGGCTTAGGATTCCACTTTTCCAAAACGGAGAAGTGTTTAGAACTCAGAGGGGAGGAATTCCTTTCAATGACCCATGCCACACATGAACTACTAACGAGGTCCTTCCTCTTTTACGTGTCCATGGCACTAATTTCATACAAATTAGGAATATCATGCCAGGGCAACTTAGTTTGAGCCAAGTGAGACACGGGCTCATTTTTGTAATGAGGTCCAATTATGAAAGATGTCTCAAGAAATGTTAAAAAAAAAAAAAAGGAACATGTAACCTTAAAAAAATAAGCCATCATAGAACCCTTGATAAAAAAAAGCATAGTGTTGCCAAATTCATTTTTGTTTGGGTTATTTCACTCACATTTTATCTTAATTAACACCTCAAAATCCCTATAATTTTAAAAAGACGTATTTGTGAAACATGAATGTGCATATGTGGAAGGAACCATTTTAATGGGAAAATTTATTCGGAATCGTGATTAAGTCCAAAGACTGAAACTTTATTTCCAGTGACTGATTGTCACTTCAGCTTCTCCTACTTCTATGGTAGATGCCACATCCACCTTGTCCTCGGAGCTCACCAGTGTGTCTATATGTGCTAGCAGCCAGTCCTGTCATATACATGTCCCCGTCATCCAGAACTGGCACTCTAATGCATAGCATGGCTCTCATGGGGCGACTGAAAAAGTCAGGGCCTCTCCTGTGCCATCCGAAGCTAATCTCAAGCATTTCTCCTTCCCTCCTCTTCCAGAATGCAAGCGGATCGAAGTTTTGGATGTCGTGTTTGTCATCGACAGCTCTGGCAGCATTGATCATCAAGAATATAACATCATGAAGGAGTTCATGATTGGCTTGGTGAAGAAAGCAGATGTGGGGAGGAATCAGGTCCGGTTCGGAGCTCTGAAGTATGCCGACGATCCGGAAGTGCTGTTTTACCTGGATGACCTCGGTACAAAACTGGAGGTGATGTCCGCGCTCCAGAATGACCAGCCCCTGGGGGGCAACACTTACACCGCGGAGGCCCTCGCCTTCTCAGACCACATGTTCACTGAAGCCCGGGGCAGCCGCCTGCACAAGGGGGTACCCCAAGTCCTCATTGTCATCACGGACGGAGAATCCCACGATGCCGAGAAACTCAATGCCACCGCCAGGGCCCTACGGGATAAGGGCATTCTTGTCCTGGCCGTGGGGATCGCTGGTGCCAACCAGGAGGAGCTGTTAGCCATGGCAGGGTCAAGTGACAAGTACTACTTCGTGGAGACTTTTGGAGGCCTGAGGGGGATATTTTCAGATGTGTCAGCCAGTGTCTGCAACTCTTCAAAAGTAGGTAAGGCTTGTCGACTACACTTTCCTAACACTCCTGTGAAGGCATGAGGAGGTCTGACAAAAGTGTCCAAGTTCAGTCCTGGGGACCCACATAAACATTTTGAGGTGGTCAGTTCTGTGGGTAGACAATTGCCAGGTCTCATAGGGGAAAAAACAATCAGCTTACTGGGCTCAGTAAGAGACTGTGGCTCAGGAACCCTGGGTAGAGCAATGGAAAGCAATACCTGATGTTCCCCTCCCGCCACCCCGGGGCTAGTGCAGCCTGCATGGAAGCACATGCGCATACAGAGCGGGCCAGCAAGCCAACATAAAGCTGCCCACGTGACCGAGTCTCAGGCTTCAAAAGACCTCGAGAATATTTCATCCAGCCTCCTCCCCAAAGAGAAATGCAATTCAAATCACTTTTAATTCATCAGAGGAAGATTCACCATTTTAAAATGGATTTAATTTTATTAGAGTACAAATTTGCTTACATGTTTTTTCACACCCTCCCTCCAATAGTCCTTCTTCCTGCTCACGGCGCAGGCTTCTAAAGTCTGTGTCCTCCTAAGGATTCCCCCCCACCTCAGGTTAGACATCCCTCGTTTCTTCATCTATTTTTGTTATGGTACAAATCCAGTGAAAATGTAGGGAATGTGGAACTGCCCGAGGCAGTTCCAGGACAGAGGACACAGAGGTTTCCTTTGCCATGGATACCGTTTCCATTCCAGCAGCTGCAGGTTGCGCAACTGCACGTGTGTCTGAGCGCTCATTCATTATCCCGTCACTCAAATGCCATTTTGCACATTTAGGTAAGAGTGGAATTGTGCTCTACAAAAACCCCTCGGGCTTGCTGGGCATGGCGGTGCATGTACGTGTAGTTTCAGCACTTGGGAAATTCCCATCCTGAGCTCCAGAGTAAGTTCCAGACCAGCCTGGTTCTGTCATGAGACCCTGTCTCAAAGAAAGAGAGAGAGAGAGAATGGGAGAGGTTAGAGGTTAAGGCGCTTGCTTGTGAAGCTTAAGGATTCAGGTTCAATTCTGCAGATCCCACATAAGCCAGGTGCACATGGTGGTGGCACATGTATCTGAAGTTCATTTGCAATAGCTAGAGGCCCTGACACGCCCATTCTCTCTTTCTCTCCTTCTTTCTGTCTCTAATGAATAAATAAATAAATACATTAAAAAAATACTCTTCTTCCTAAGATGTATTGTCCTTAGCTAAGTTCCTGCTACTCCACAGTGTCAACCATGCATAGTCCTTTTCAACAAGTCTTTGAGCTTCTCTGGTTGGCATGTCCCTCACCTCCTTAGAAGGTAGCTGCTATCTTTATCTTTGACAAAACTGGTTATCTTTCTGTTTAGCATAAGCTGGAACAAATCTTTCTTCTTTATCGGTGAATGCCTAAAATCTGATCTGTCTTCCTGAAGGCCACAGTGAAAATTGGCATTGCAGTTCTGGATTGAAACTTTCGAGTTAAGTGGGGGAAGTATACTTGGTTTCCTTTGTATCTGAATCCAAGGATGGTAATAAGTTAACCATTTCCTAAAAGGATCCAGTTGCCATGTTCTTTAAAATTTGTTTGAGAGAGAAAGAGGTATGGGGGGAGTGGTGGCGAGGAGCTGGCCATGCCAAGGCCTTCAGCGGTCGTAAACAGACTCCAGATGCATGTGCCACCCTTGATCATCTGGCTTACATGGGTCCTAGGGAACTGAACGTGGGTCACTGGGCTTTGCAGGCAAATGCCTTAACCACTAAACCATCTCTCCAGCCCCATATTTGGTTTTATCTCTTCCTTGCCTATCTACACTTCTGGGAATCTGATACCCTTCACTTTTTCTCTGGCTTCAGTGAGAATTAAGTTGGGTCTGTACTGGGATCACTGGGGAGTGCAAGTAAACATTGCTTACCAAAAAGTTAAGGGGTGGCAGGAAGTATGTGCCAGACATAACTCACCCATTCGCAATGGTCTCTGATGGTTTACTTATTTATCTCTGACTATATTGCATTGTGTGCTCAATATATCTTGTTTTTGTTTTTGCCTACATGCACCCCAAAGGAGGCTGATAGAAGAGGTAAATCAACCAGATATAAACCAAGAAGCATGCTTTAAAATCTTCTTCTCTATTTGCCCTAATAACCCAAAAAAAAAAATATTTATTAGCCCAACTGGACCAGAAAGGCTGAGTCAATAATACAAACCATCTGTTTCTATTGGAACCCCTAAATGGGTCCATGCTATTTTGTTTTCTTCACTACTACTGTCCCTGGGCTTTCTGCAAGAGTTCCAACTAGATTGCAGATAAAAAAAAACAAGTTTTATGTAGCCCCCATGGCCAGTTCTCTGGCATCTTGAGAAAGAAAATGGCATAAGACCAAATGGACAAGCCAAAAGAAATACGAAAGGATATGTGAACGGCGGTTCATGCCTCGCATCGCCTTCATGAGAGGCTCGTCTGTGTTTCTTTCCTCTCCAATATGTGTGACTACAGAGTAGCATGAGATAAGAAAGCACTTTCAGAAACACCATTTCTATAAACTTGCAGCCACTTCATTAACTCTAAGTGGGCTCAAGAAAGAATTCTCACCTGGCCTTACCATTGTTTTTCTTTTCCCTTTGCAGATTGTGAAATTGAAAAGGTAGACCTTGTTTTCCTCATGGACGGTTCGAACAGCATTCACCCAAGTGATTTCAAGAAGATGAAGGAGTTTCTGGCATCTGTGGTTCAAGACTTTGACGTCCGCCTCAACAGAGTGCGCATAGGAGTAGCTCAGTTTAGCCACATCTACCGGCCAGAGTTTCTTCTGGGAACTTTCACAGGGGAAAAGGAGATATCGTCACAGATTGAAAGCATCGAGCAGATCTTTGGGTACACCCACATCGGTGAGGCACTCCGGGAGGTGAGGCACTACTTCCAGCCAGATATGGGCAGCAGGATAAACACGGGTACCCCACAGGTGCTGCTGGTCCTCACAGATGGCCAGTCCCAGGACGAGGTGGCTCAGGCGGCGGAGGAGCTGAGACACAGGGGGGTGGACATCTATTCAGTGGGCATCGGGAATGTGGATGACCAGCAACTGATCCAGATCACGGGGACCGCCGAGAAGAAACTGATGGTTCATAACTTCGATGAACTGAAGAAAGTCAAGAAAAGGATTGTTCGCAACATCTGTACCTCGGGGGGTGAGAGCAGTGAGTATTGAACAAGTTCGTTTGTATTTTCTCCCAATGTCTTCACTAATACTTTCCTCAAACTCTGCTTACCTCCCCTGGGGTTTCTGGGAGAATTTAGATTTGTACCTTTGGATTTCAAGTTGAACTTTTTTTTACAGTTATCAATGATTTTTATTTTTATTTTTATTTTTTTTATGGCTTGTGGAGTGAGTAACAGGGTGTTGAAAATCTTGTGTCCTTTTTGCCTTTCTTGAGAATCTGGTTTACGGCTCTATCCGCACCGCCTTCAGCGAGCACTCAAATATATTGGCTCTTGGGCTTTCGGCAGCCCTCCACGTGACTGGCGTGTGGCTCATGACAGAAGGAAATACGGAAATCCTGCAGGGCAGTGGGGGTAATTCTTTCTCACAACGCTGTTTCTCCCGAATGGATGAGCTAACATTTGAACTGTGGTTTTTTTTGTTGTTGTTGTTTGTTTGTTTTTGTTTTTTTCCCTAAGGCTGGGAAAGAGAATACACTATAACATAAGGTCAGAATGACTAGCCAACTGGCTTAGGATTCCACTTTTCCAGAATGGAGAAGTGTTTAGAACTCAGAGGGGAGGAATTCCTTTCGATGACCCATGCTACACATGAACTACTAACCAGGTCCTTCCTCCTTTACGTGTCCATGGCACTAATTTCATACAAATTAGGAATATCATGCCAGGGCAACTTAGTTTGAGCCAAGTGAGACAGGGGCTCATTTTTGTAATGAGGTCCAATTATGAAAGATGTCTCAAGAAATGTTAAAAAAAAAAAAAAGGAACATGTAACCTTAAAAAAAATAAGCCATCATAGAACCCTTGATAAAAAAGCATAGTGTTGCCAAATTCATTTTTGTTTGGGTTATTTCACTCACATTTTATCTTAATTAACACCTCAAAATCCCTATAATTTAAAAAAGACGTATTTGTGAAACATGAATGTGCATATGTGGAAGGAACCATTTTAATGGGAAAATTTATTCGGAATCGTGATTAAGTCCAAAGACTGAAACTTTATTTCCAGTGACTGATTGTCACTTCAGCTTCTCCTACTTCTATGGTAGATGCCACATCCACCTTGTCCTCGGAGCTCACCAGTGTGTCTATATGTGCTAGCAGCCGGTCCTGTCATATACATGTCCCCGTCATCCAGAACCGGCACTCTAATGCATAGCATGGCTCTCATGGGGCGACTGAAAAAGTCAGGGCCCTCTCCTGTGCCATCCAGAGCTAATCTCAAGCGTTTCTCCTTCCCTCCTCTTCCAGAATGCAAGCGGATCGAAGTTTTGGATGTCGTGTTTGTCATCGACAGCTCTGGCAGCATTGATCATCAAGAATATAACATCATGAAGGAGTTCATGATTGGCTTGGTGAAGAAAGCAGATGTGGGGAGGAATCAGGTCCGGTTCGGAGCTCTGAAGTATGCCGACGATCCGGAAGTGCTGTTTTACCTGGATGACCTCGGTACAAAACTGGAGGTGATGTCGGCGCTCCAGAATGACCAGCCCCTGGGGGGCAACACTTACACCGCGGAGGCCCTCGCCTTCTCAGACCACATGTTCACTGAAGCCCGGGGCAGCCGCCTGCACAAGGGGGTACCCCAAGTCCTCATTGTCATCACGGACGGAGAATCCCACGATGCCGAGAAACTCAATGCCACCGCCAGGGCCCTACGGGACAAGGGCATTCTTGTCCTGGCCGTGGGGATCGCTGGTGCCAACCAGGAGGAGCTGTTAGCCATGGCAGGGTCAAGTGACAAGTACTACTTCGTGGAGACTTTTGGAGGCCTGAGGGGGATATTTTCAGATGTGTCAGCCAGTGTCTGCAACTCTTCAAAAGTAGGTAAGGCTTGTCGACTACACTTTCCTAACACTCCTGTGAAGGCATGAGGAGGTCTGACAAAACCTGTACCAGTTCAGTCCTGGGGACCCACATAAACATTTTGAGGTGGTCAGTTCTGTGGGTAGACAATTGCCAGGTCTCATAGGGGAAAAAACAATCAGCTTACTGGGCTCAGTAAGAGACTGTGGCTCAAGAACCGTGGGTAGAGCAATGGAAAGCAATACCTGATGTTCCCCTCCCGCCACCCCGGGGCTAGCGCAGCCTGCACAGAAGCGCATGCGCATACAGAGCGGGCCAGCAAGCCAACATAAAGCTGCTCACGTGACCGAGTCTCAGGCTTCAAAAGACCTCAAGAATATTTCATCCAGCCTCCTCCCCAAAGAGAAATGCAATTCAAATCCCTTCTAGTTCATCAGAGGAAGATTCACCATTTTAAAATGAATTTAATTTTATTAGAGTACAAATTTGCTTACATGATTTTTCACCCCCCCCCCCCAAACAGTCCTCCTTCCTGCTCACGGCGCAGGCTTTCAAAGTCTGTGTCCTCCTAAGAATTCCCCCCCACCTCAGGTTAGATATCCCTCGTTTCTTCATCTATTTTTGTTATGGTACAAATCCAGTGAAAATGTAGGGAATGTGGAACTGCCCGAGGCAGTTCCAGGACAGAGGACACAGAGGTTTCCTTTGCCATGGATACCGTTTCCATTCCAGCAGCTGCAGGTTGCGCAACTGCACGTGTGAGTCTGAGCGCTCATTCATCATCCCGTCGCTCAACTGCCATTTTGCACATTTAGTTAAGAGTGGAATTGTGCTCTACAAAAACCCCTCGGGCTTGCTGGGCATGGCGGTGCATGTACGTGTAGTTTCAGCACTTGGGAAATTCCCATCCTGAGCTACAGAGTAAGTTCCAGACCAGCCTGGATCTGTCATGAAACCCTGTCTCAAAGAAAGAGAGAGAGAATGGGAGAGGTTAGAGGTTAAGGCGCTTGCCTGTGAAGCTTAAGGATTCAGGTTCAATTCTGCAGATCCCACATAAGCCAGATGCACATGGTGGTGGCACATGTATCTGAAGTTCATTTGCAATGGCTAGAGGCCCTGACACGCCCATTCTCTCTTCCTCTCCTTCTTTCTGTCTCTAATAAAGAAATAAATAAATACATTAAAAAAATACTCTTCTTCCTAAGATGTATTGTCCTTAGCTAAGTTCCTGCTACTCCACAGTGTCAACCATGCATAGTCCTTTTCAACAAGTCATTGAGCTTTTCTGGTTTTCATGTCCCTCACCTCCTTAGAAGGTAGCTGCTATCTTTATCTTTGACAAAACTGGTTATCTTTCTGTTTAGCATAAGCTGGAACAAATCTTTCTTCTTTATTGGTGAATGCCTAAAGTTTGATCTGTCTTCCTGAAGGCCACAGTGAAAATTGGCATTGCAGTTCTGGATTGAAACTTTCGAGTTAAGTGGGGGAAGTATACTTGGTTTCCTTTGTATCTGAATCCAAGGATGGCAATAAGTTAACCATTTCCTAAAAGGATCCAGTTGCCATGTTCTTTAAAATTTGTTTGAGAGAGAAAGAGGTATGGGGGGAGTGGTGGCGAGGAGCTGGCCACGCCAAGGCCTTCAGCGGTCGTAAACAGACTCCAGATGCATGTGCCACCCTTGATCATCTGGCTTACATGGGTCCTAGGGAACTGAACGTGGGTCACTGGGCTTTGCAGGCAAATGCCTTAACCACTAAACCATCTCTCCAGCCCCATATTTGGTTTTATCTCTTCCTTGCCTATCTACACTTCTGGGAATCTGATACCCTTCACTTTTTCTCTGGCTTCAGTGAGAATTAAGTTGGGTCTGTACTGGGATCACTGGGGAGTGCAAGTAAACATTGCTTACCAAAAAGTTAAGGGGTGGCAGGAAGTATGTGCCAGACATAACTCACCCATTCGCAATGGTCTCTGATGGTTTACTTATTTATCTCTGACTATATTGCATTGTGTGCTCAATATATCTTGTTTTTGTTTTTGCCTACATGCACCACAAAGGAGGCTGATAGAAGAGGTAAATCAACCAGATATAAACCAAGAAGCATGCTTTAAAATCTTCTTCTCTATTTGCCCTAATAACCCGAAAAAAAAAATATTTATTAGCCCAACTGGACCAGAAAGGCTAAGTCAATAATACAAACCATCTGTTTCTATTGGAACCCTTAAATGGGTCCATGCTATTTTGTTTTCTGCACTACTACTGTCCCTGGGCTTTCTGCAAGAGTTCCAACTAGATTGCAGATAAAAAAAACAAGTTTTATGTAGCCCCCATGGCCAGTTCTCTGGCATCTTGAGAAAGAAAATGGCATAAGACCAAATGGACAAGCCAAAAGAAATACAAAAGGATATGTGAACGGCTGTTCATGCCTCGCATCGCCTTCATGAGAGGCTCATCTGTGTTTCTTTCCTCTCCAATATGTGTGACTACAGAGTAGCATGAGATAAGAAAGCACTTTCAGAAACACCATTTCTATAAACTTGCAGCCACTTCATTAACTCTAAGTGGGCTCAAGAAAGAATTCTCACCTGGCCTTACCATTGTTTTTCTTTTCCCTTTGCAGACTGTGAAATTGAAAAGGTAGACCTTGTTTTCCTCATGGACGGTTCGAACAGCATTCACCCAAGTGACTTCAAGAAGATGAAGGAGTTCCTGGCATCTGTGGTTCAAGACTTTGACGTCCGCCTCAACAGAGTGCGCATAGGAGTAGCTCAGTTTAGCCACATCTACCGGCCAGAGTTTCTTCTGGGAACTTTCACAGGGGAAAAGGAGATATCGTCACAGATTGAAAGCATCGAGCAGATCTTTGGGTACACCCACATCGGTGAGGCACTCCGGGAGGTGAGGCACTACTTCCAGCCAGATATGGGCAGCAGAATAAACACGGGTACCCCACAGGTGCTGCTGGTCCTCACAGACGGCCAGTCCCAAGACGAGGTGGCTCAGGCAGCGGAGGAGCTGAGACACAGGGGGGTGGACATCTATTCAGTGGGCATCGGGAATGTGGATGATCAGCAACTGATCCAGATCACGGGGACCGCCGAGAAGAAACTGACGGTTCATAACTTCGATGAACTGAAGAAAGTCAAGAAAAGGATTGTTCGCAACATCTGTACCTCGGGGGGTGAGAGTAGTGAGTATTGAACAAGTTCGTTTGTATTTTCTCCCAATGTTTTCACTAATACTTTCCTCAAACTCTACTTACCTCCCCTGGGGTTTCTGGGAGAATTTAGATTTGTACCTTTGGATTTCAAGTTGAACTTTTTTTTTACAGTTATCAATGATTTTTATTTTTATTTTTTTATGGCTTGTGGAGTGAGTAACAGGGTGTTGAAAATCTTGTGTCCTTTTTTTTTTTTTTTCCTCCTCACACTTTCCCTGGGGATGCCTGGCCCCTCTGTGAATAAGGAAGCCTGACTGCAGAGGGTGTGAGCAAAGGCCTTCATCTCCAATCTGGCTGCTTTCTGAGGTTGGAGACTGAGTCTCAGAGAAATGAGTTGTTTTATTGGATTTTGGTTGCCTGGCAATAGAGTTGCCAACGCTGTGATTTAAATGGGGAGGGAACGGCTCTAGACGTTTATATCTATATGGTGAAAATTCATCACAGGATATCTTCCTAAGAATTAGTGCATTTGGGGGCCGGGGCGATGGCTCAATGGTAAAGACCTTGCTGTGCAAGCGTGGGGACATGAGTTTGGATCCCCAATATGCACGTCGGAGCTAGGCTTAGTGACGTGTGCCTGTTATCCAGTGCTGAGGAACAGGAGACAAGAGAATCCCTGGGGCTCAATGGCCAGCTGGTCTTGCCTGCTGAGTAAGCTCCAGGTTCAGTGAGAGACCTTGTCTCAAAAACAAATAAGGTGAACAGTGACTGAGGAAAATACCCAACATCAACCCCTGGCATCCATATGCGTGTGTGCGCTCACACATGTGCGCGCGCGCTCTCTCTCTCTCTCTCTCTATCATGCATGTGGGCGTACACACACACACACACACACACACATTTAGCCCATTTCAATACTTCCATAGGTGGAAATGCCCTAGAGGAGTAACTTAATTAATTTATTTTTTATTTATGTATTTATTTACTTTTAGTTATTCAAGGTAGGGTCTCACCCTAGCCCAGACTGACCTGGAACTCACTATGTAGTCTCAGGGTGGCCTCGAACTCACGACGATCTACCTACCTCTGCCTCCCGAGTGCTGGGATTAAAGGCATGCGCCACCATGCCCGACTTTATTTTTCTTTTTAAAGCACCCTATGGTAAACATTAGCCTCAAGTTTCACCAAGAAAAGGAAAGCCATAAGACCATTTAGAGACAGCTGAGACAGGACAGTCCAACCACATACACATGCTCTACGGCTATTTTTTTTTCCATTAGACGAGTCGTTTAACTTCCCAGAGGTGAATTTTCTCATCTGTGGGACATGAAAAACAGCACCATCTGGTTCAAAAGATCACTGCGAGCATTAAACGAGAAATTGCATATTTAGACTTTACACTGAATAAATATGACACCTTGGATGTAATTAGAAAGTCCCTTCATGTCTGTCTACCACTGACCCATTAAATTTATGCGTGAGAGCTAGCTTTCTTGCCCCCCCCCCCCGTCACTTCCATGAAAGGAATGAACCTCCTGTTAGTGACTCATATGCCTATCCCAGCATAACTATTAAAACGTGAAACCCCCTTCAAGGTTGGTCTACTTGTCCAGCCCACCATGGGAGAAGAGGTCACATAAGGCTGAGCTAGATGTCCTTGATTCTTTCTCTCACTGTGATTCATGCTCTGAGGCCTGGCCCCACCCTCCCTGATGACCTGCTCTCTAGCCACTTCAGAATGGGCTGGCTAAGAGAGAAGGATGAAAGAAGCACAGAAAAGGTTGGGTTTTATTTTTGTTTTGTTTTGTTTTGTTGTTAATGGCTAAGCATCTCTCCAGCCCAGAAAACATTTTTTCTTCATTGCACTGCTCAGGAAATGGTTTTCTCTGATGGTAGCCTACATCTAAGTCCTTCCAATATCCTCTGTCCCTTGTTCCATCGCCTGTATCCTCACCAAAGTCCGCTAGTCAGAGGAGATCTCAACTACAGCTCCTTGGAGAAGATGGAGAGTTGATGAATTCTAGATGATCCCTTGTCCCTCCCTCAGCCTCTGGGCCTCTGGTGAGGCCTTCGGCTTGATTCAGCTGAGTGAGCTCTCTCTCTCTCCCCCTCTCCCCGCCCCCCCCTCCCCCTCCCCTTGGATGGGAGCTCAGAGGAGTCTACAACAGCTGCTTTTTCTACTTATTTATTCCCATTCCATGGGCAAGAATAGCCAATCAGTTACCCCCATAAACACCACAAAGAATAGCCCTGGAAGCGGATGTCTCCCCTTTTGTAGGGAGAATAGCGTATTATCCTGTGCCTGGTTCCTTAGAATTTCCAGTCTTGTTACCTCCATTTTACCTCTTAAAGCTCCTCTCTTTCTTTCTCTGTCTCCCTCCCTCTCTCCTTCCCTCCCTCCCTCCCTCTCTCAACCTAAGAAATTTCTTTCTCTGCTTGTGTGAGGAAAAGCTCTAAGCACATGAACTCTCCAAACATACTCTTCCAAACCCTAGTCCCACATCTTTGAGACCCAATGTGTGTGGCTTAAAGGTTAAGGATCCTGAAACTGTTTAGGGACTACTGTCTTTGTATATCTGCTTCTTGATCTATGCGTACTCTACAGTGTGTCTGATTACCCTAGGCAAACTTTTGACATGAATTTCCCATTTCATGAGATACTCATTATGAATTATTAGGTAGGAAATTATCTTAGAACAATCTAGCTTCTACTAAAGTGCATTAAAAAGTAAAAAAAAAAAAGGGGGGGTGTGAACAAATGGCTTAGTGCTTAAAGCGTTTGCCTGCAAAGCCTAAGGAAAGCAGGTACCGTTCCCCGGTATTTACATAAACCAGATGCATAAGGTGGCACAGGCATCTGGAGTTCATTTGCAAGGGCTGGAGGCCCTGCCATGCTCATTCTCTCTCTCTCTCTCTCTCAAAATAAATAAATCAATAAAAATAAAAAATAGATTTATAAAACAAGTTAAAAAAAAATAAGAGCACGAACTCCAAGTAGTGACTTATCTCGAAAGGCAACAATCACAAATGCAAAGCGAAAGTTCTCTGCATTAAGATAAACTTGAAGCCATTACTCCAGCAAGCAGGAATGTAAGGTCTTCGGCGCCAAGCTGTAAGCTGAGGGCTGCTGAGGGTGGAACGAGCACCGATAAAGCTTCGAAGACATGTGCAAATATACTACGGGGTGCCAGACCTTCTGACATCATACATCCCTAAATCAAGGAAGTGGGGCAGTAGCTTGATCTGGCTCAAAGCAAACAGGAATTGGAGCTGGACAATCGTGGTGCCGTCTTTCTCTCTCTTTCCTCTTAGTGTTGGGGATCACGCACGCCAGGCGAGGGCTTTACAACTGAGCTGTACTTCAGCCTGGTGTGCTCTACTTCTCAGTAAAATGTGCCTGACTTTGGAGAAGCCATTGTCCATTCAGAGTCTCAGCTCACTGCGGAAGTGTGAGGGAAGTGACTGGCAGTCAGCGTTTCTGAGCATCTCTGAAGGCCAAGCCAGGAACTCTGAACACTGCACATGCATTATCTCACTTAATTCCCTCCTCCTCCAATGTGGAAACAGAGGTTCAAAGGTAGCAAACAAAAGAATATTTGGAAATTCAGGTCTGTCTGATTCCCAACCCACCTCTGTCTTTTTTGTTGGTGCTAATCTGTCTGTTCTCTTGCTATGATTGTCTAGGCTATCTGATACTACAGATAATTTAGAACTGATATCTTTTTTTTTTTTTTTTTGAGTTAGGGTCTCTTGTAGCCCAGTCTAGTGTCAAATTTGCTATGTAATTAAGGATGACCTTGAACTTCTGGCCTTTCTCTACCTTCTGCATGCTGGGGTTTACAGGCATGTGCCACTTTGCCTGGCTTATGCAGTGCCAAGGGTAAACCCAGGGCTTCGTGAATGATAGGCGAGTATTCTACCAACTGAGCTACATCCCCAGGTTCCTAGAAATTGTGTCTTAATGTTCTCTTTTACCACTTATTAGCTGGGGCTTATGAAGACATTCTGAGTTTATGTTCTTGAACTCATCTGCACAAAAGCCACAGCTCCCACAGGGAACCACTTGCTGATAAGCTCTCACTTTCTATGATATGTCTAGTAGAAGGGATTGTAACTTCCATGACCTAGCACCATTAGGAAGTGATCAAATAAGGAAGTCCAACAAATGGACTCCAAAGGAGCCTGGGTTGGGGTCCCTCGTGTGAAGTGTGGTCACAGTGGTAAGACCTTGGGTAAACATGCCTGATTCATAACTGCTTCTTCTGTGAATTTCTCCTTGCTCCATACTTTCTAAGGGTGAGTGAGATAATGAATGGGCAGTGAGCGGTAAACGTTCAGTAAGTTTTAGTTTCTTTCCATAGCATGTTACAGAGGGCACCTCTGAGTAATCCTATAAATCAGAATACACGGAGGAAGATTTACTAAGAGGCTGTTGGTTTAGGAGCATAAATATTTTAGGAACATTTCAGAAAACTAGTCAAATTTTATGTCTCAACATATGCCAAATTCTCCTAAGCAACTGAACTCCAAAGGCTATGCTTTTTTTTTTTTTTTTTTTTTTTTTTTTAAAACCTTCAAGCCTATTCTTTGAGCCTAGTTCCTCCATCCACTCGAAGGATGGAATGTCTTTGTCTTTGGGCAGTTTTCAGAATGGGAAAGTCCTGCCTGTGGGGTATGAAGCCAAAGAATCAAGAGCCTTTCTCATTTGTTGCTTGCCATCGAGGAGAGGTGATTCCAAGGGGGAGGGGGGATTGAGCAAAAGGTAGAATTAAATAGGATGAGATAAGAGACAGCTTCAGGATTTTGTTCAGGGGATGTGGGGGGGGAGGGAAAAGAAAAAATACAGTTGTTTCCAACTTGACCTGATGAGGCATGCTCTTTTATGTTCCTGGCTTGATGGTATTCTCTAGAAACAGGTCAGAGCAGGGCTGCAGGGATGGCTTAGCAGTTAAGGTACTAACCTGCAAAGCTAAAGGACCTAGGTTCAATTCCCCAGGACCCACATAAACCAGATGCACAAAGTGGTGCATGCTTCTGGAGTTTGTTTGCAGCAGCTAAAGGCCCTGGTGCACCCATTTTCTCTCTCTATCTGCCCCTCTCCTTCTCTCTCTCTCTCTCTCTCTCTCTCTCTCTGCCTCTTTCTCTTTCAAATATAAAAAAGAAACAGGTCAGAGCAAAGTTGATGTGTCAACATGTTATTCTTCGGAGGGCAATAAAACTGAGCAAGGGTGGGCGGAAGAGAAGTGATAAGGGAGAGGAAGGAAAGTAAATAACAGGTGCTATGTTGTCAGCCAGCCACAACTTTGGACAGAAGAGTCAGGCTTTCAGGATTCAGTCAGCAAGACTGCCCATGAATTTGTAATTCATAATCTTCCTGCCTCAGCCTCTTGAGTTCTGGGATTACAGGCATATGCCATCAAGCCCGACCCTAGCCAGAGTTTTTTTTTTTCCTTAATTTTTATTAACATTTTCCATGATTATAAAAAATATCCCATGGTGCTACCCTCCCTCCCCCCACTTTCCCCTTTGAAACTCCATTCTCCATCATATCCCCTCCCCATCTCAATCAGTCTCTCTTTCATTTTGATGTCATGATCTTTTCCTCCTCTTATGATGGTCTTGTGTAGGTAGTGTCAGGCACTATGAGGTCATGGACATCCAGGCCATTTTATGTCTGGAGGGAGGACATTGTAAGGAGTCCTACCCTTCCTTTGGCTCTTACGTTCTTTACGCCATCTCTTCCGCATTAGACCCTGAGCCTTGGAAGGTGTGATCGAGATGTTACTCAGTACTCCAGTCACTTCTTTCCAGCACTATGATACCTTCTGAGTCATCCCAAGGTCACTGCCATCTGAAAAGAGAAGATTCTCTACCCAAAGTGAGAGTAGCGTTAATATAATATAAGAGTTTTTTTAGAGAGCATCTGGTCCATTGCTCAAGCAGAATATCACCAAGGAGTTCAGACAGGACCGCTATATAGGCTGGCCCAGCAGAGGGATTCCAGGAGATTATTCCCGCCCCCCTCCCCTGTCCATCTTTTCCCTCTCTGCAATCAGCTTACCCCACAGAGAGTCAACTCTCCCACACTAGTGCACTGTGCTGCTCAGCCCTTTTGGGAAGCTGCAGGGGAAATGAGATAACAGGCTGCCCAGGCTGTTCATCCAGAGACCAGTCCTTGTATGAGTCACGCGGGTTGTTCATGGATAGCAGAGCCACTACAGCCCTGCTGTGATGGAGACCATGTTGAAGCCCGCTCCTCACCTGTGTGGTGTTGCAAGAGCAAACAGCGGTGACCACTGGGGACCTTAGAGGTACAGACGTTCACTTTCTTTTTTATTATTATTTTTTTTTTTTAGAATGTGAGTTGACACCACTGCAATTGAACTCCAGACACTTGCGCCACCTAGTGGGCGTGTGAAACTGTGTGCTTGCCTCACTTTTGTGCGTCTGGTTTATGTGGGATCTGGAGAGTCGAACATGAGTCCTTAGGTTTTGAAGGCAAGCGCCTTAACTGCTAAGCCATCTCTCCAGCCTGACGTCCAAGTTTTGAGTGGGTCAGAATGAGAAAACCTAGAATTCCTAGAAACTGAGTCTTCTAGAGTACCTAAGTATATTTTCTAGACTATAATTCATATATATATATATATATATATATATATGTATACACACACACACAGATACATACAT
Source organism: Dipus sagitta (assembly GCA_036346955.1). Lineage (NCBI taxonomy): Eukaryota > Metazoa > Chordata > Mammalia > Rodentia > Dipodidae > Dipus > Dipus sagitta. The sequence continues at coordinate 21,851,638 of CM070786.1, forward strand.
ACACACCTTATTTAAAAAGCCCCATAAAATTTTCTCTTATCCAAGCTGGCAACTGCCAATAGACCCACTTTCCCCATTTATTTTCTTAAGCATCATAGTCTCCTTCTGATTATACACACCCTGGCCTCTCAAAAGTGTCTCATTTTTACATGTATATATGTGTGTAGTATGCATGCATGTGTGTAGGCATGTTGGTGTGTGTAGGTTTGTATGAGTGGGTACATGGGCTCGTATGTGGAGGTCAAAGGTCAACATTGGTTACCTTCTTAATTTTATTTATTTATTTGACAGAGAAAGAAGAGGAAATAGGAAAAAAAAAAAAAAAAAAGAATGGGTGCACCAGGGCCTCCAGCTGCTCCCTTGTGCATCTGGCTAATGTGGGTCCTGGGTCATGGAACCTGGGTCCTTTGGCTTTGCAGGCAAATGCCTTAACCACTAAGCCATCCCTCCAGCCCACCTTCCTAATTTTTTAAATGATATTTTTTTTATTTATTTGAGAAAGAGGCAGATAGATGAGAGAGAGAATGGCCATGCCAGGGTCTGTAACCATTGCAAACAAATTCCCAATGCATACACTACCTTGTGCATCTGGCTTCAATGGGTGCTGGGGAACCGAATGTGGGTCCTTAGGCTTCACAGGCAAGTGCTTTAACCACTAAGCCACCTCCACAGCCCCCTTCTTTTTTGCTCTTGTTGCCCCTTACCTATTCTCATTCCTCCTACCTTAGTTGAATTCATGATTTCTCTTTGAAAATCAATGTTAGCCTACTTCCCAGCTTGCTTCCAGAGCTACCCTTACTTCTAATTCACTTACATCACTACAGGCAGACTCACTTTAAAGCACGGCCCCCTCACAAAGGCCTCCCCAGGGCTCCTGACCAAGGGCCCTGCAGGAGAACCCACTTAAGTCCGTTTCTCCTCGTCTCCAGTTGTGCTTAGACACATGGCTGCTCAGTCCGGACTCGCTCACCAAATTCTATCCCGTTCGTCAATTATTATGGATTCATATGTCAATTTCAACTAGACACAGGAGCCTAGACATTGCATTTTCAGAATTTTTAGATGTAAAAAAATATATATATATATGTGTGCAATTTCTATAGACAGCAAATCCCAGGGACAGTCGATGTCATTTTGATGTCCCTGCTGGTGGTTGTTTCTCCTAAGAAAGAATCGGTTTTCCTTGAAGGCAGTAATATATCTTTGTTACTGACTGGTTTTCTGTTCAAAGGTTAAAACAATGTTTATCTAAGAGAAAAGCTTTCAATCTCAAGACAGACAGAAGTTATAGGCTGAAAAGAAAAAAAAAATTTTTTTTTGTTTTGTTTTTCAAGGTAGGGTCTCACTCTAGCTCAGGCTGACCTGGAATTCACTATGGAGTCTCAGGGTGGCCTTGAACTCACGGTGATCCTCCTACTTCTGCCTCCCAAGTGCTGGGATTAAAGGAGTGCACCACCACGCCTGGCTGAAAAGAAATTTTTGAGAGTACATATTCTAATGCTTATTTTTGAATGCCTTCTCTCTCTTCATCGCACTTTCTGAATATCCAAGAAGACAATTCCCAATCAAGTAAAATACGTTGAAGCAGAAAGACCCATCTCCTAAACTTTTTGATAACTTTGATTTACCTTAACTTTCCTGGTGAATATTGATTACAAATACGTCTTCTATTTTCCCTTACTCAGATCTTTTCTCAAAAGCTGAATCCCATTACTAGCCTTCGTCTTAAGAATTGAACTTGAAATTTTGGTTTCAAAGACTTGAAATTGACAAATATCCAATGGATCAGTATGTCTGGGAAGTAATGTAAGCAAGCATTTGTTCATATGCCCCCTTTCCCCCCGCAAAAAAAAATTCTGGAACAATTCCCAATTTAAGCAAAGCAAATTAAAAACCACTCTTCCTTTTCCAAGCAAGCTAGATGTATTGAGTTTTCTGGGAGAGGTTGGAGTGTTTAGTTGTCCAATTTGGACATTCTAGGAAGAAGAGTGCATGTGGCACATGATTTTAGTCTTCTCTAATTATCTGTCTTTAGGAGGCAAATATCAAGCCCATCCAAATGTCTCTAGTGATTATACTTTCTTGGTGTTAATACGATGAGAGCAAGAACCCTTAAACACAGCACTTTTCTAATAACCGTGCCCGATAGCTCTTTCCAAGTGACAGTGCCTTGGGCTTCCTCCGTGGCTGAGCTCCTGAAGGCAGTGTAGTCTTTGACACGGCTAATTTCGACAATTAGGTTTCCAGTTTCTTCACTTATAGGACTTCAATCAAACAAGATCTCGAGGATTATTGCTTTGGACATCCACTCCCTGTGTAGGTGAATGTGAGAGGTCCGAAAGTCAGGCCTGGGAGATAGCTCAGTCAGTAAAGCTCCTGCCTCACAAGCATGAGGATCCAAGATCAAGCCCCGTGACCTGTGTAAAAAGGCACGTGCCTGTAGTCACAGAGCTGAAGAGGCAGAGACAGGCCAATCCCACGGGCTTGCTGGCCAGCTAGTCTAATCAGACAATTTCCAGGCAAATGAGAAACCTTGTCTCAAACTGTGGACAGGGCCTGAAGAGTGATGCTTGAAGGCTGTCTTCCGGTGCATGCACACACACGCACACATGCTCATAAACCTGTACATACACATACATGTAAAGTACCCCATACTAACACACAGAATTTTAAAATTATTAAGAGGAATTAGACACCCTTTTCAGAAAGACAAAGGACTGGTTTTGATCATTTATGATTTTTTTTTTGTTGCTCTAAACAACTTTCTTTGTTCAAATGTTTTGTTTTTTATTTTAATTTTATCTATTTGCAAGCACAAAGAGATAGAAGAGAGACAGACAGAGAATGGGCACAGCAGGGCCTCCAGCCACTGCAAGCTAACTCCAGATGTGTGCTCTACTTTGTGCATCTGGCTTTTTACATGGGTACTGGGGAATCGAACCCAAGCACCTTAAACACTGAACCAGTTCTCCAGCTCCTGTTCAAATGTTTTCACTTTACCTTTATAATCATTAAGATTTAATATTTGTCAAATAACCTCAACTGTTAAAGTCTAAAATATGGAATTCATATCATGCTATTTAACATCCCTACAATGTACTTTAGAGATACTTTAGTGACTCTGCACATTCAAATGTATTTTTAAGTGACTATAGTAAAAAATCTCTCATTGCTTTAGTTGTCATAGAATAGTCCAGATTTTATATCAGCTGGAAAAATACATTTATACTTCTGCAGGTTATAAATGAGTCCCAGTCTCTCTCCTGGCCCACACCCTCCCTTGTTTTTCCACTTTATGACTGGAATGGAAACAAAAATTCTGAGCCTCTAGAATCACGCAAGGCAGCACCATCAAATAAAGGTGTTGTTAATTTTTTTCTTTTTACTTTTTTTTATTTTAGAGAAAGAGAGAGAGGCAGAGAGATAGAGACCGGGAATTGGCATGCCAGGGCCTCAGCCACTGCATTCGAACTCCAGATGCTTCTGCCACCTAGTGGGCATGTGTGACCTTGGGCTTGCCTCACCTTTGTGTGTCCAGCTTACATGGGATCTTGAGAGCCGAACATGGGTCCTTAGGCTTCGCAGGCAAGCACCTCAACCGCTAAGCCATCTCTCCAGCCCAAAGGTGGTGTTAATTTAACAAGCCGTGCTTTTCCCTTGAACCCTAGATTGTTTTGTGGACGTTGTGGTTGGCTTTGATATCTCAAGTCAGAGGAAAGGCCAGATGTTTCTCGAGAGTCAGCCTTGGATGGAAACCTACCTTCAAGACATCTTGCGTGCCATCAGCTCCCTCAATGGGGTAAGCTGTGAGGTGGGCACAGAGACGCAGGTTAGTGTGGCTTTTCAAGTGACAAATGCCATGGAACCCTACTCTGCCAAGTTTGAGATCTACAGTGACAACATCCTGCATAGCCTCAAGGGCCTGACGGTGAGGGGCCCGGCTCGACTCAACACCGACCTGTTGAGTTCTCTGTGGGACACGTTCCAGAATAAGTCAGCCGCTCGAGGAAAGGTAAGGTGCTTCTCTTTTGTTTGTTGGTCTGGTTTCCAGTGAATCTTTTTACTCATCTTCTTTTCTCTTTGGAAAACTTTTCCAGGTGATCCTTTTATTTTCAGATGGGCTGGATGATGGTATTGAGAAACTTGAACAAAAATCCGATGAACTCAGAAAGGAAGGTATTGAGCATGGAGGAGGGGTGGGAATGAGACACTTGTTAACTATCTATTTGATTTTTTTCCTTTGGTGACAGGGTCTCTGAGGCCAGGTTAGCCTGACGGGCATAGTCAACTCATGGTTCATGGGCCATCTGCAGCTCTACGCAGTCCACGTTAGCTATGAATCTGACCCATCATAAAACTATAAACTTACTAAAAGCATTGTGAGAGGTTTTGTGATTTCTTTCTTTCTTTCTTTCTTTCTTTTTTTCTTTTCTTTTTTTTTTTTTTGAATACCATTGCATGGTCCCAGAGCATGAACTTTGTTTTTAGAAACATTTTCTTTTAATTGAGAACTTTAATACCCAAACATGCTACAATTTGATCATATTATTCCCATCCATTCCCATCCCACCAGCCTCTTTTGTCTCCTCCTCCCCATTCAGTGACCACCTTCCTCTTTCCAGGTAGTCCTTCCTCTGTTTTGATGACTCATTGCCTTTATCCTCCCCAATCCTCCATGTTAAAATATTGATGGGGTCAAAAGTGGGCAGGTCTTGGGGTTAACGATGACCATTGGTGGGGGGGGGGGCAGGGGTCATGAATGCACCAGTTAGCTCATGTCTGGAGAACATTGTCCCAAAGTACTCCTGCCCTCTCTCTGGCTCGTATTCTTTCTGCTCCCTCTTCTGCGATGTTCCCTGAGCCTTGGACAGCATGGTAGAGATGTCTCGTTTAGTGTTGAGCTCCCAGCAGCCTCTTATTTTCAGCTTTGAGTTTTGTGTTTCCTCAGTGTCTGAAGCTCACAATGCCAAGAGGCTGGAATACTTGACTGGAGCCCAGGCTGGCCTCAAACACACAGCAATTCTCTTGCTTCAGTCTCCCAAGTGTTGGAATTGCAGGCATAAGCCACCATGCCTAGCTGCTTGTTGTTAACGTTATGATCTCAGAACTTTGGTCTCACTCTTTCCTTTCCAGACACTCCATGCTGTGTGGTTAATGTTGTTGTTGTTGTTTTTGGCAGGGAGGTTTGAGGTAGGCTCTCACTCTCCTCAGGCTGAGCTGGAATTCACTATGGAGTCTCAGGGTGGCCTCAAACTCATGGTGATCCTCCTACCTCTGCCCCCCGATTCTTGGGATTAAAGGCGTGCGCCACCCAAGCCCAGCTTCTCCATGCTGCATAGCATTAGTACAGAAAATGTTCTCTCAAATATTATGACATCTTCATTTTTCATGGACTATGTGTATAACATAATATTGAATACAGAGTTTTATCATTGGTCTTATATGAATATTTCTTTCTCTGGACCTCTCCCAGAGAATGTTCCTTTCTCTCTTGCCCCACATTATCTAATATTTCTACTGTGATGTATGGAAGTGAACAGCATGTCTTTCCTTGACCAGGGAACAAGAGCACTGGATGAGTTTCTTCGAACACTGAACGCTTCCAGAGTTGCAAGCTTCCCTGGACACGATTACTTATGTCTTGGGGTTGTGTCATTGGTTCCTTCCTTCAGAGCACAGATGGACCAACCATGGTGTTTACGAGGTTTTAAAGCTCTGGAACCAGGCTTTTTTTTTGGCTTTGAGAACCAGTGGTCAGTCTGACTTACTGTCAGTTCCTGTTCAAATATGGGTCAGTGGAAGCAAAATGCATCCATGTGTTCTAAGAACCAGTCTTCCTTTTACTGTTACCCTCACTCATCTGCTCATTCCTGTGAGTGTTGATGGCTAATGACTCCCAGCTCAACTCATTCCCGCAAGAATTTCACTTCACCATTGGGAGCCCTCTCACCTGGAAGGTTCTCTTTACCCCACCCCTGGGCAGTGCTGGGGAGTGCAGAGTTGGGCTGTGCTTTGATTTATGAACCAGAGCTCCCCGGGGTCAGGTGAAAGCTAGACTCCAGCTGAAATGAAGTCTCACTCAGATTCTTTCCCTCACCCCCTTCTTCCCTCACCTCATTTCTCTTTCTTCTTCCCCCACCCCCTTTCTTTTTCTTTTTCCCTCACCCCCTTTCATCTGAGAGAATTTCCTCAACAAATTGTGTGTATCCAAATCCTGGCCTCTGGCTTGACTTCCAGGAATCCTGACCAAATACATCTGCCTCTTGCATTAGGTTAATTTGACCAGACTTGTTTTTTCTGCTTGGTTTTCCCTTCAATCTTAAAGAAAGAAAGAGAGAGAGAGAGAGAGAATTGTAAAGTCCACTAGATTTCCGGCCTTATAACAAAGGCTTTTATTTTATACTTTGGCTGCTAAAGCTGCTTTGTCTGCTATCGTCTTGGCCTTTTTCTGTGAGCTATAAATGGAGATTATTTTTTAAAAAGATTTTATTTTTATATAGTTATTAGAGACAGAAGGAGGGAGTGAGAATGGGTGTGCCAGGGCCTCCAGCCACTGTAAACGAACTCCAGATGCATGTGCCACCATGTGCATCTGGCTTATGCAGGACCTGGAGAACCGAACCGGGGTCCTTAGGCTTTGCAGGCATGTGCCTTAACCGCTAAGCCATCTCTCCAGCCCCTAAATAGAGAGTTTTAAGTAAGATTAAGAACATCCAGGTCAGCCTGGGCTAGAGTGAGACCCTACCTTGAAAAACCAAAAAAAAAAAAAAAAAAAAAAGATTAAGAACAAAGCCGAGCATGGTGGCACATGCCTTTAATCCCAGCACTGGGGAGCAGAGTTTAGGAGGGCTGCCATGAGTTCAAGGCCACCCTGAGACTACATAGTGAATTCCAGGTCAGCCTGAGCTAGAGTGAGACCCTACCTCGAAAAACCAACAACAACAAAAGAGATTAAGAACAAAACCTTACTCAGTTTAGGTGGACAGTTTTGTGATTCTAATTACTTCAGCTTTTCTTTTTGAGAAAACAAAAAAGCTATATCCCTTGCAGACATTGTTAGTGTCTCTTCAGGAAGTGCTTTGGAAGATACAGACTTCTAAGAGCAATCACTTTGGTCCAACTCCCAGAGGAAAAGCAGCAGTTCCCACTCCAGAAGCTAGAGGTTTGCTGAGTACGGCCCTCAAATTTGTCATCTTTGAAAAAGGGACAGAGGAGAGGAGGTCACAATAAACTCTGCAGCGTGTCACATGGCTCTCAGTATTGACAAGAAATATCTCTGTCCCTGGCTTCACATAGTTCATCTATTGACCTAGAAAGCTGTCTTAGTTGGAGACTACATAGCTTAGAAAGCTGTCTTAGGTGGAGGCTACATAGCTTTACGAACAAACACCGAGACGAGGCAAGGATCCTTGATGGCATTTGGAGTTTTATAAGTCATACATATGGATTAGTTTAATTTTCATTTTAAAACATGCCTTCGAATCCCCTCAGTGGTATTTCATTCTCACAGTTTATGAATTTCCTTTCTTCCTTAACTCACTTTGAGTAATTGTATTGAAGATTATATGACTCAGTTTTTGGATGAGTCTGCAAGGCGCAAGATTGGAGTCCCCCATTCTAAGAAAGGCAGTTATAAATTATATTTATATGCTTATTTCCTATAAATCAATAATCCCATGGTTCTTGTAACTCTTGGATTTTTACATTTCCTCAAGCTTGTAGGAAAAAGCAGATGGGGTTCCCCCACCATAAGTAGATCCCTAAGCATGCCTTCTCTTGGTCATTAATCTCCAGTTCAGGTTCACGGCATTTCTCTCGTAGCCTACCCTGCAAACTTTTTTCTCCTCTCTCCTCATTATCCTTCCAGAAAGGTGACCGGCTATCCTAGCTTGCTAAAGACAGGCCAGAGATTTGCAGCACTAAAGCCAGGAAAGTCCCAGGCAAACCAGAACAAGTTGGTCATCTCAGTCGTTAATACTTTCTTTCTTTCTTTCCTTTTTTTCTGTTTCACAGCCAACCACTCTGTCAGCCTCTCTTTAAGATGGAGCCGTTCCAATATGCCCCTGAAACCTTAATCCCATCATTCTCTTCTTCAGCTATGCCTCACTTCACTCAAAAGTCACATTGCGTGAACTTATATATAAAGATGTGTCATGGCCAGGAAGATGTTTTACGAAAAAATGCTTGCTACACAAGCATGAGGACTTGAGTTCAGTCCCCAGCACCCATGTAAAACTCGGAATGATCATGCATGTCTATAACCTCACCACTGAGGGAGGCAGAAAGAGGAAGCTAGCTGGGGCTCACTGGTATGCCAATATGACTGATCAATGATCATCTCCAGTCTCAGGGAGTTACTCAGTCCCAGGAGACCAAGGCAGATGAGCAATAGAAGAAAACACTTGAGCTGGAGGGATGGCTCAATGGTTAAGGCACTTGACCATAAAGCCTAAAGACTCGAGTTTGATTCCCCAGTATTCACATAACTCACACAAAGCCAGATGCACAAAGTGGTGCATGTGTCTGGAATTTATTTGCAGGGGCTAGAGGCCCTGGTCCACTCATGCTCGCTCTCTCTGCCAGGAGTGGTGGCTGACCCCTTTAATCCTGCCACTCAGGAGGCAGAGGTAGGAGGATCGCTGTGAGTTTGAGACCAGCCTGACTACATAGTGAATTCCAGGTCAGCCTGAGATAGAACAAGACCCTACTTTGAATAAAAAAACAAAAACAAAGACACCTCTTATTTTCCTCTGGCCTCTACACATGGTGCACACATCTCTGCACACACTTGTGTATCGCCCACCCATCACACACACAAACACACACACACAAACACACTCACACACACAATGATGTCTTGACACAGAAAAGTCTTGGAGCATTTCTTGATCTACTCAGACTGATACCTAAATATTTATCCAAATAATTCTTTGTTCATTCATAGAATAAGAGATTTTACAATTGCCCTTTATTCCATGATTATTTTCTTAGTACATTTTTGTTAAAGTGGCCATGAGTGTAAGGCTTTAGAATTAGGCTTTCTGAGTGAAAATCTAAAATTACCAATTGACCAAGCATTAACCTTCTTTGAGCCTCTGTTTTCTTGTCTTTTTAATACAGTTATTGCTATATCTGAGTACCTATAGGGCTGTGATTGTATTTTACAAAAAAATTACCTATCAAACACTTAACCATCTTCCAGGTGCATAACAATGATTAAAGAATGGTAACAGAATTGTTGACAGGCTACATCCACCATAATGATTGCCAGGTCTACTTCATATTCTTATTTTTGCAAGATAAATCATCGGCCAATATATACTAGCCCCTGAAATTTTTCTTTGAAGCTTTCTTATTTATAAAACTCTAAGGCCTGTGAGCCAAGCTCAAATGGTTATTTGCCATTTGTTTCTACTTACAGTTTAAACTGGAGTATCGGTTCCTTATGAGGTCATTTCAAGCAGATAAATCACCTTTCTGTGTTTTTCTTTTTGGCAGTGCTATGGATTGAATCTGGGACCTCACCCATACTAGGGAAATAAATGTTGTACTTGGGGGGTTTTATTAAAATATAGATTCTAGTTCAGTAGATATGGGATATATCCTGAAATTCTTTTAAAAATATGTTATTTATTTTATTTTGAAAGACAAAGAGGCAGAAGGAATGAGCATACCAGGGCCTCTAGCCACTACACATGAACAGCAGACATAGGTGCCAACTTGTGCTTCTGGCTTACGTGGGTACTAGGGAATCAAACCTGAGTCCTTAGGCTTTTCAGGAAATCACCTTAACCTCTAAGCCATCTCTCCAGCCTAAGATTCACTCACTCTTTCTTTCTTTCTTTTTGGTTTTTCCAGGTAGGGTCTCGCTCTAGCCCAGGCTGACCTGGAATTCACTATGTAGTCTCAGGGTAGCCTTGAACTTGAACTCTCTGCAATTCTCCTATCTCTGCCTCCTGAGTGCTGGGATTAAAGGCATGCGCCACCACGCCCGGCAGATTCTATTTTTTGTGTGTGTGGATCATTTTCCTATGCAAATTTTGTACCTTATTGAAAGATACCATTGGTCAATGTGGGTATACAGCCCAAGAGGTTGTGCATGGCTGAGAAGCTCCTGGATCACGCCAATGCTACAGCTTTAAGAATCCCCCACTTATGGCCAAAAATATAGGCCTGTTCTTTTTTGAGTCCCTCTGTACTTCAGCAAGCTGTGTGGACCTCATAATTCACTGTCTCACTTCAAGTCATCATAGTACCGAAAGTTCTGTTACAACCACCACCGCCCATCTCCAATTTAATTTAATGACTACAGTCATGGTACCTATTTAGCTTTGCATCATGGGATTGGGGAAATGGGCACCAGAACACAACTGTTTACTAAGAATGAAAGCCAGGGCTTCCATATGCAGAATGCTGGGCGTGGTGGCGCACGCCTTTAACCCCAGCACTTGGGAGGCAGAGGTAAGAGGATCGCTGTGAGTTCAAGGCCACCCTGTGACTACATAGTGAATTCCCGGTCAGCCTGGGCTAGGATGAGACCCTACCTCGAAAAACCAAAACAAAAAACGAAATACGCAGAATGACTGGAGTAACCCAGTCCCCCTCACCCATGAAATTATACATGTGCCACACAGGCCTGAATGCCCTCATGACCATCGCTCTGGATGGAGCTGCTGATTCTAGTGACCTGGCTGATCTCCTCTTCATCGAATTTGGGAAAGGATTTGAGTACAGAACACAGTTCACCATGGGCATGAGGGACCTCGGGAGTCAGCTGTCAAAACAGCTGGTAAGTGGCTCGGAAGAGGCTGGGCAGTTGACGTTCTCAACCGTGAGGTGCTGTTCATAATCATCTCGGACGTAGGTTTACTGTTTATGAGCGTAAGCTCGAACTAATCGTGGTCATATGAGTGAAGACCCGTTTTCCTGAGCTAGTGAATGGCCTAAGCAGAGGGTGTTTGAAAGAACTATAGCTGAGATAGGTCAAAGGATGTTTCGTTGATATACTTGGTAGAAAAATGAAGAAAGGAAGGAGGAAGCAGAAAAGAAAACAATATTTCTTGGCAGTGGCAATACTACCCAAAGCGGTCTATGGGCCAAAGAGCATCTGAGCTGTAAGCCCGCCTGGGCTGTGCTCTTCCTGTTCCTTGCAGATCCCAACGTCACAGCTCACCACGCAGTGTGACTCTAGTGTTGAAGATGTGTGTTTCCCCTGCTGTAGCCGACAGCAAATTGCAGTCGGTGTCCAAGCGAGAAAGAGCAGTCCGCCGGGCTGCGGGAGGAGGAGTTAGAGGCGACGAGCTCGTGCCGTGTGCTTTATACGCCAGTGAAAGATTTTTCTCGGCTTGTCTTCACACCTCCAGATTCTCGCCATGTGTTCTATTTTTAGAATCTCACCCCTATATAAGATGTGTCTCCCTCTTTTCCTCTAAGAAGCACGCAAGGACTCAAACTGGAGTGGTCAAGCATCACTGAGTTTGTGACGCTACGTTTACTTTGGTGAATAGCTAATGATTTGCAATTGTTTCAGATTTATAAGATTTTTTTCATTGGCGTACCAAAACGCTATTCAATGAAGTGCTAGTTGCTGCTGTTTTCTACCTGTAGAATTTGCACATGAATAGACAATGAAAAATAGCTTGTTCATAAAAGTGATTATTGAACGACTAGGTAAGTTTTGTTGCAATTTCTGTGTTTATTTTACAAAGTGCATTTTTTTTTCTGCTTAGAATTCTTTGAAAACGATCTTGGTAATTCATAGATGGGGGAAGTTATTCTGTAAGACAAGACCTCCAGATTTGAGATATCACCTGCACACAAAAAAATTAATAAGAAAAACTTAATTTCAGAAACAGATCAATTTGATTCTTAATAGTAGTAGGTTTGATGCTGTAGACTTTTGGTGACGCAAGGAAAATTTTATTAATATGAAATCACAGAATCAATTGTGCTGTTACTGTTTGCTCTCATGCATTTCTAGCTTTATTGCTTTGATCATTTTTTTTGAGATAGGGTCTCACCATATAGTCTAGGCTGGCCTGAATTTTGCTATGTAGGCCGAGTGTATCTTCATTTTTGGGTAGTCCTCCTGTCCTGCCTCTGGAGTGCTGAGGTGTGACTCAACATGCCTTGATTTTTTTTTTTTCTGAAAATTTCATGGGGGAAAAAAAGAGAATTTTATAATACCAGAAAAGTAACATTACAGAACAGGGAATAAAACAAGGTAATCAAATAATCAAAGACTTAATGCTTAAAAACAAAACCAAAAAAAAATCTGATGCATTGTGCTAGAAATTTAACAAGAGGCTCAGCAGTACAAAGAAAGTTTTTATTCCATGAAAGGAAAACATGGAATTTGCTGCAAACAGAATTTTCCTAAAAATAAAATCTGATGCATTAATTATAAAACTACCATGCAACATGGCAGGTATCTGGAAGATGACTAAATCCAGGGAAAAAAAAAAATCCACCCATCTTTTAAAACATCTAACATGGTTTTGCTTTGGCCAGACTATAAAGACATCATTCCCCCTGTGCCCACACCCTGTACAGAAAATGCTTCCAGAATGTTGGCATGCAGTGGGCATTTTTGAAATCTTGTCAGAAATATTCTGGAAGCGTTTCCATTGGCTGCCGTTCCAAAGCAGTGGGCACTGTCTGAATACGATGACAGAGATTTCACAAAATGGGGAACAATATATGTTCATTTCACTGAGCAGAACTTGTGGGACAGAAAACACAGGAAAATGGATGTAGCCGTGATCAATCCTAAGGTGGGATAGGGTGAGAATAGACAACCCCACTGGTAAGTTAGCGTGCAGTGAGCTGGCCATGGCTAGAACCATGAGCCATTGCTAGAAGTCGGACTTCTCTTTTAGTTGATGGGGAATTCCTCCAGGTCGCCAAGAATGGATGTAAACAGCAGAGCACAGCCACTGTGTGACCGTGAGCACTCTGACGTGGGTCACACAGCGCGTGCACACACTTAGGGAAGCGAAGTCACTAAATGCCATGTCTTTCTTGTACCCTGCTCCCAGATCAATGTTGCCGAGAGAACATGCTGCTGTCTGTTCTGCAAGTGCATGGGAGGAGATGGCACTACGGGTGACCCAGGATCGCCTGGGAAAAAGGTGATTTTTGTTTTTTTTTTAATGAGAGAGAGAATTGGTGTGCCAGGGCCTCCAGCCACTGCAATCGAACTCCAGACACATGCACCACCTTGTGCTCATGTGTGACCTTGTGCATTTGGGTCACCTTGTGCACGTGGCTTCCGTGGGACCTGGAGAGTCAAACCTGGGTCCTTAGGCTTTGCAGGCAACTCTCCAGCCCGAAAAAAAGGTGATTTGAGTTCAGACTTCCGGCTCACTTGATTCGAACTGTAGTATGCCTTTTAGGTATGAGTTCAGATAGAAATAAAGAGTGATCTCACACCTTTTACACAGAGCCTCTGGAACTGGCTGGCCATTCATCACACTACTCTTTTTATACGTCTAATTAGATCACTGTCAGTTTTCCTTGGCATTCTAAATTTCTTTAAAGTGTTTTTCTTTTCTTTTCTGGTGAATGTGTGTAGTATGTTGTGGGATAAGTGTCTGGGGGAGGGAGCAGCACATGTATGTAATGCATGCCTGTGTGTGTAAATACGCATGCTCCACGTGCATGTACACAGAGGTCTGAGGAGGATGTTGGGTGTCTGTCACTCAACTGAGACAGACCTGGAACTACTCAGTTTTTTTTTTTTTTTTAGACTGGCCAATCAGAGAGTCCCAGTCAGCCTCTTGTCTCCACCTCTCTCAGTGCTTGGGTGATAAGTGTGTGCAGCCATGCCCATATTCTTTCGTGGGTTCTGGGGTTCTGACTCAAGTCCCCATGCCGCACAGAAAGTGCTCTTACCCACAGAGCCATCTCCCCAGCCCTGAAGTTTTAAAAAACATTTGATTTATTTGCAAGAAAAGAGCGAGAGGCAGATAGAGAGAATAGGCACACCAGGGCCTCCAGGTACTGAAAACAAATTCCAGGCGCATGCGCCACTTTGCGCATCTGGCCTTATGTGGGTACTAGAGAATTGAAACCCTGGTTTCTGGGCATTGCAGGCAAGTGCCTTAGCCACTGAGCCCTCTCTCCAGCCTCAGCCCTGAATTTTTTTAAAGCTCTTCGAGCTGTTTCAGGGAAAACAGGTGTTACATCTGTTTCCCAGTGTTCAAGCCGTGATGAACTTGATGTAGAAAAGTGAAGGGAGGTCCTCACATGGAGCTTTAAGGGCCTCCTGGCTACTCTCTTCAAATCATGGCAGTGCCATTCAAACAAAGCCCATATTTTATTTACTCTGCCACAGCAGAACATGGGAAGACAGGTACATATACACATATGCAAATACCTGGTTTTTAAATATAGATGTATATATGTATATGTATGTATATGTGTATATATGCATGTGTGTGTGTGTGTGTGTGTATGTGTGTATATATATATACATATATCCCCAGCAAGGGTTGAAGTAGTTAAGTAGTTAAGAGCACTTCCTGTGTAAGCATGAAGGCCTGAGGAGACCTGGGCAAACACTGGCATTTGATCCCCAGGACCCACATCACATTGTATGTGTGGCCACACACACCTGTAACCCCAGTCCTGAGGGGAGTAGGGACCAGAGAGTCACTAGAGCTAGTGAAGAAAAAAAAAAAAAAAAAGCTAAGAATCAGTAAGAGGCTCTGGCTCAAGTAAGAATGGGTTAAGAGAACAATGGAGCAGGACACCCCATGTTTCCCGCCAACCATCACAAGCAAGTATACCCACCGCAGGTAAGAGTGCAAGGCACCATGTGGGTACGGACACATGGATACACCCCCCACACACACACACTATGAAAAGGTCGTCAGCAGCATTCATATGAACCAGGGAATATGTGAACATTGCACAAAATATTTTTAGACACTAGGAAATATTCAAGTATGCATAAACATGCTCTGGGATATGTTTAAAAATGATTTCAATATGTCTAGCTTACACGTGTGCTAGATTTTTTTTTTTTTTTGACTGACGCAGATAGCACCACAACCCCCATGTCACCAGAGCTAGCTTGCTCTCTCTGAAGAAAGTTCTGGTCTGGTTACTTCCTAAATGCCTTGACATTGTGTAAAGAAAATGGCAGAATTCAAATCAAAACCAAGGAATGGGGCTGAAAGAATAAAAAGAAATGTGTGTGGCCCGCCTTTTACCATGTGTAGCCTAAATCCTTAAAAAAAAAAAAAAGTTATTTTAATGAAAAGAGGATATTTCTAGTCTGCCCGGGCCAAGTATAGTTGTGGTTGTTGGTGAATTTGTCTGGAGAAGAATTCCAGCGCTATGTCTAACTCTGGAGGGTTCGAAATGGTATTATGAACACACGTGTGCTCACATGGATGCACATGCCCTTGAATTATCCAGACGTTTGTCTGAAAAGTCCATTTCTTTTCTTTAACTTTTTAAAAAATTTTATTTATTTGAAAGTGACAAAGAGGCAGAGAGAGAGAAAGAGAGAGAGAGAATGGGCACGCCAGGGCCTCCAGCCACTGCAAACGAACTCCAGACGCGTGCGCCCCCTGGTGCATCTGGCTGACGTGGGTCCTGGGGAATCGAGCCTCGAACTGGGGTCCTTAGGCTTCACAGGCAAGCGCTTACCTGCTAAGCCATCTCTCCAGCCCTTTTTTTAACTTTTGGGTGTAGTGTGTCCGTGTGGTGTGCGCATGCATGTGCAGACGCATGTGCCCTTGTGCCTGTGTACAGAGTCAGTGGTGAACATTGGGTGTCCTTCTGTCCGTGTGTGTGTGTGTGTGTGTGTGTGTTTGTATGAGTGGGTACAGGGGCTTGTATGTGGAGGTCAAAGGTCAGCATTGGGTACCTTTCTTGCATACGCTCTACTCTGTCTTTTGCTTTAAGTCCTCGCAGCAGTGTCCCTCACTGAACCTGCAGCTGTGTGCTGATCAGTGGTCCTCCCGTCTCCATCCTCCACCCCAGTGCTGCACTGACGGGCATAAGTGGCCTTGCCCAGCTTTTTATATGGAGACTGGAGAACAAACACGGGTTTATACGATGTGCAGCAGACACGTTGACGCACAGAGCCATCTCCCAGCCCCACCATTTCTCTTTTGTCTCTTTTCTTTTTTTGGTTTATTTTTATTTATTTATTTGAGAGCGACAGACAGAAAGAGAGGGAGAGAGAGAGAATGGGTGCGTCAGGGCTTCCAGCCACTGCAAACGAACTCCAGACACGTGCGCCCCCTTGTGCATCTGGCTAACGTGGGTCCTGGGGAATCGAGCCTCGAACCTAGGTCCTTAGGTTTCATAGGCAAGTGCTTAACCACTAAGCTATCTCTCCAGCCCTCTTTTCTTAATAATACTTATTTGCAAGATCAGAGAAGGACAGAGATACAATATGGGTGTACCAGGGGCCTCTTGCTGCTGCAGACAAACTCCAGATATGTGTGCCACTTTGTGCATCTATCTTCATGCGGGTACTGCGAAACTGAATCCCGGGCCGTGAGGCTTTGCAAGCAACACCTTAACCACTGAGTCCTCTCCCTTGCCCATTTCTTTTGTGTCATTGTTGTTTGGGCTTTTCAAGGTAGGGTGTCGCTCTAGCACAGGCTGACCTGAAATTCACTATGTAGTCCCAGGGTGGCCTCAAAGTCACCATGATCCTTCTACCTCTGCCCCCCTCCCCAAGTGCTGGGATTAAAAGCATAGATTGGAGGGGGAAGGACCAGACTTCTCAGACTCTTACTATTGCACCTGAGGTAAAACTCCAGAGTGGCAGAGGTCTGCTTGGGCACCCCTTATCCTACAGTCTGCTCATGTTTTCTCTTTGCTTTTTTCCAGGGACCCTCGGGTTTTAAAGGCAGCGAAGGCTACCTGGGAGAGGAGGGCACTGCTGTAAGTCAGCACTTCTCAGCTCCATTTAGTACCACAGCCCCATGTGCGCTGCGAAACTCCCGCGTCTGGTCTCGGGGAAGCAAGCATGCTTAGAGGCTAAGGATTCCAGTGCAGAGTCTCTGGTCTTCCCCAACCCTCGAGCTCGGCTTCCAGTTCTCCTCGGTGGCTGGTGACCCAACCAACATCGCAGTGAGCGCAGTAGGAAAGTTTCCCTCTCCCTCCCCCTCTTCTTCCCCCCCTTATTCCCCCCCTTATTCATTCATTTCGTGTATGTTAACTAATGTATATGCTAGCAGCAGAAGCCCTAGAAATGAGAAAGATGCATGAGAGGAAAGTGTGCCTCCCTCTTTAGAGACCGTGCAGACTCGTGAACAGATAAATGAGCCAACTGTTCCACACAAGGCTGTGCCAGGGGCTTGGCAAGGTGCCCAGGGTGGTGCAGAACAGGACCGGAATGGCCTCAAGGACAGTCAAGGTGGGAGTGGGCATTGGAGGAAAAGGCTGCAACCTGCAAATGGGGGGGTTGGGGGGGACTTGGGGAGACATTTGAAGGATGATGAGGAGTCACCCTGGAAAAGTCTGTGGGAAGCAGCATTCCACTGCAGACAGGACGGTGTGCGCAAGACGGCCGGCCGAGTCAACGAATTGTGTGTTTGCACAGTGGCCGGCGAGGCTGCATCCGGGACACCGTGGGAGGCGGTGAGGCTATTGGGAGTCCTGGATTGGATCCTGGCTGTAGGGGATGGGCGGTCACTGAGGGAAGCTAAGCTCTGCAGTGACAAGGATCGGAATGAGACGAAAGCGCGCCCAGGCAGCATCGTGGAGGGTAAAACAGAGCTGGCAGGTTAAAAGTCCCAGGTACAAGGCCGCGACTTCCTCATCTTGGCCTTGGACCAGAATGAGCACATATGTAAAGGAAATTAGAAACACACACCTTGGTGGTCACTTGGCTCCACACAGGCAATGTGCAGGTGGGGTCCAAGCGAACAGCTATCATCAGAGTAGCTCTGATTTATTTCCGATCTTTGTTGTATAAGCATGAGTGCTGGAATGCAAGTCATGAAGAGTCACATGTTTTTGTGTTTTTTTTCCAACAAAAATCTTGTCGAGGATCCAAGGCGGACCTCAGATGACACTAGCAATGTGTGCTGTTTCTCAGGGAGAGAGAGGAGCTGCCGGACCAGTGGGAGAGCAAGGTACTAAGGGATGCTATGGCACCAAAGGACCTAAAGTAAGTGTTGCCTGAGACATTGTGACGGCTTCTTGGCGTTTCAGTACAGTTCCCAACGCTAACTGCTGCTGTCTTTTCTCTTTTCAGGGAGCCAGAGGTCTAAATGGAGAAGAGGTTTGGCACCAGGCCCACACATTTTATCTGCCTATGGGTTATCTAGAAAGTGTGTGCGTGAGCGTGTGTGTGTGTAGGTCAGAGGACAACACCAGGTGCCTTTCCTCAGGTACCATCCACCCTTTTTTTTTCTTTTGAGACAGGGTTCCTTACTGCCTTGGAACTTGCTTACTTAGGCTAGACTGGCTGGCTATTAAGCCCCAGGGATTTATCTGTCTCCCCAAGTCCCACACCTGGCCTTTTTTTTTGTTGTTGTTGTATTTTATTTATTTATTAGAAGAGAGGTGAGGGGTGGGAGAGAAGGAGATGATGAGCATACCAAGGCCTCTAGCCACTGCAAATGAACTCCAGATCATGCACTGCCTTGTGCATCTGGCTTACATGGGTCCTGGAGAATCAAACCTGGGTCCTTAGGCTTTGCAAGTAAGTGCCTTAATGGCTGAGACATCTCTCCAGCCCCTTCAAGTTTTTTTTTAATATTATATTTATTTATGTATTTGACAGTGAGAAAGAGGGAGGGAAGGAGAGAGAGAGGGAGAGAATGGGCACACCAGGCCTTTAGCCACTGCAAATGAATTCTAGACACATGCACCACCTTGTGCATCTGGCTAACATGGGTCATGGGGAATCCAACCTGGGTCCTTTGGCTTTGCAGGCAAATGCCTTAACCATTAAGCCATCCCTCCAGCCCCCTCTTAAATTTTTTTAATGTGGCTCCTGGGAATTGAATTCAGGCTCTCATGTTTGCAAGGCAAGCACTTTACTAAGTGAGCTATCTCCCAGTCCACTAAAGTATTTTTGTTTTTTAAGTTATTGGTGACTAGTAGACTATACAGCTAAAGCTTCTGGTAACCTTTCTGTTGAAATGCCAACCATTTCATTATTCATTCCTTTATTTTGTTTCTGTTCTGAAAGTGCTATTTGACCACCCAGGCATAGTCTGCATGCCAAACACAAAACCTCTTTAATGACTGTTTTTCCTTAGTGTCTGACAGATGGGTGCCATGTTCTAATCCCAAGTGTCTTTTCAGGGAGACGTTGGGGAAAGTGGAATTGATGGGCTGAATGGAGAAAAGGTATAATCTTTTCCTTATCCCCCCCAAGCACATTCTGAGATATTTGTTACTAAGAAAATGAGAATTTTAGTTGTCCCTTCTCTATCTTTTCAGGGTGACAGTGGTCTTCCTGGAAGAAAAGGAGAAAAGGGTGATGAGGGATCCCAGGTAAGGATTCAAGAAAGAGAAATTATTAAAACTATACTTGAAATAAGAGGCATAATTTACAAGGCTGGAGAGATGGCTTCGTGGTTAAGGTGCTTGCCTGTGAAGTCTAAGGACCCAGGTCCGATCTCTCTCCAGATCCCACATGAGCCAGATGCACAAAGGTGAGGCAAGCACAAGGTCGCACATGCTCACTAGGTGACACAAGCATCTGGAGTTCGATTATAGTGGCTGAGGCCCTGGCGTGCACATGCACTCTCGTGCTCTCTCTTTAAAAAAAAAAATAATAAGGTATAATTTATAAAGTGAAACAGCTCCCCTGGGTGTATCTGTCAGCTATGGCCACAAACTTGTTTGGGGATAAATATTCATAAAACCCTGGCATGTATAACAGTCAGCACTTATTTCTCATGTGTCTGATGGGTTTGGCTACTGCAGGCTAAGCATGGCTGACCTTGGCGTATGTATATAGTTTGTATGGGGCCATTGCCACATGTCTCTTACCCCACAGGGGTCAGAAAATAGCCTGGAAACACTGGCTATGATGTTTCCATGGAAAGCACGTAGAAACATACAAGGTCTCTCATGGCGTCTTGGGACCTAGGCTTGGGCCTGTCGTAGCAACATTCCTGTCTCTCTTGTTATCAATTGAGAACTTTATTGTATGAACATATTGCATATGGGTCATATTCCCATTGGGTTATAATCTTATTGTTCCCTATCCCCCACCCCCATTCCACTGAGGGCCCTCCTAGGCGAGTTTATTGGTATTCACAATGGGGTCATAAATGCGCCAGTTTCTCTTGACCCACATTGGGTAATGAGTATAGCTGGGAAGAGGATCGTGCTCACCATAATTAGACTTTGTAGCTATATGAGAAAGGAGGAGGGAAATATTGGGAACATGGAAACACCACACTAAGACCAGGAAAAGGGGTGTTGCCCAGGGTCTGTGGTGTGAGGCAGCATATGAAAGTACACATCCCTCATCTCCACCTAGAACACAACAGCGGCCACCCTTCTGTGCTCTGGTTTATCCTCAGAGCATGAACTGTTGAGTCTGAAGCCCTCTTCCTCGGTGATGCAAGTCTGCCTTGGGCAGATAGAGTGATCTTGCTGAGTCTTAGCTGCCTCATTAAGAAGGGAACAGAACAAACAGTACGTACTCATAGAAGTGTGCTAGCTACCAACCATGGTGGCAAATGTGGATGGAGTCAAGTTCTCTACCTTAGCATATAGTTGAGTTCATTACTGGAGTTCTTTATGTGATGCCTGAAACTGTTATTTTTTTTTGGTGGTTCCCTTTTCGAGTTTAAAAACAACCTCAGTAGAAAAAATTTAATTATTCAACCTGGGGAGACTCCACACTTTGTTGATACTTAGTAGTTTCATCACAGATTCTCATCTTGTTCTTATTCTGGTTTGTATTAACTTAGGGAAGCCCAGGGAAGAGAGGGACTTCTGGTGACCATGGAGCAAAAGGGCTCACGAGGAGACCCGGTAAGTGCCTGGGCTGTGTGGCTCATGGATCCCATGCTAGGGCTGAATACCGCCAACCCTTCCCACAGGGGAGGGTGAAGGTGTTTTGCTTAGGGCTCTATAGCAGCAATCCTGGCCTTAAAGCATCATAGTTATCACCATAGACTTTTAAAAGCCAGGACCTACATAGATCCACTTTGGATTCAGAATCGTTCTCATGCTGCAGGATGAGGAAGGAATGTAAGTCCGTCCTGCTGTCGCCCTGAGCACCTCAAACTATGGATGGGATGTGCAGAATGAAGCACTCTCTCTTCTTGTCTATTGTCCAAGACTCAGTCTCTGTTGAGAACAGCAGCTTTGTTCCCCTGAACCCAAAGATTCATGTAGCATTATATCGGGCAAAACTTAGGATATTGAAGGCTCTTGTAAGGAAGGCTCTCTGTAAGTCCAGTAGAGTAGCCAGGACCCACATCCGTACAGGAAATGTGCCAAATCTAGTGGAGTAGCAGTAGCACGGGACTTTCACCCCACGCTCATAGTGCAGTTAATCTGTGGAACCTCGCTGAACTAGGGCTTGGGTTTATTGAAAATGTTTACTGCACTTTTGGCTGAACTATGTAGCACACATCAGAAAGTGCACAACTGTAAACGTGTGGCCTGGTAGTGTGAAAACTGCTGTGTGGGGCTGGAGAGATGGCTTAGCGGTTATGGTGCTCGCCTGCAAAGCCTAAGGACCCATGTTCGACTCTCCAGATCCCACGCAAGCCAGATGCAAAAAGGTGAGGCAAGCGCAAGGTCGCACATGCCCACTAGGTGGCGTAAGCATCTGGAGTTCGATTGCAGCAGCTGAGGCCCTGGGGTGCCAATTCTCTCTCTCTCTCTAAAATTAAAAGTTAATTTTTTTCAGCTGCTGTATGGTGACCACCTAGATAAAGACATAAAACATACCAGCATCCCTGAAGCCCCCCAAGTGCTTGTTCCAGTCATTAATCATGCTTCCCAAAGGGAATTACTATCCTGGTGCCAACAAATTAGTCTCATTTGCTCTTGAACTTGATACAAATGACATCGTTCTGTATGTATCTTCTGTTTTCTGGCTCCTTTTGCCCACTTCCTGCTTGCGAGATTCATCCATGTTGACGATAATTCCAGTTCGTTTCGGGTCAGTGCTGTGCGACATAGATCTGACCTGAGAGTTTTCAAACAACACAAAATACTGAATGTAGAGCCAGAAAATGATAAGGACATAGTCTAAAAAAAAATAAGTGTATTTTACAAATAGCTGGTCAAGTACATGAGCATTACTTTCGTGTACCTGTACGATGACCAAAAATCCATCTGAGGGGCTGGAGAGATGGTTCCATGCCCAGTGCCCACCTAAATGCTGGTGTAGGGGTGCTGGCCAGTAATCCCAGTGCGAGGGAGGTTGAGACAAGGATCCTGGGGAGGCTTACCGGCTAGCTACTCTAGCACAATTGATGAGCACTGGGTTCAGCAAGAGATCCTATCTGAAAACAAATAAGAGAGATGGCTTAGCAGTTAAGCGCTTGCCTGTAAAGCCTAAGGACCCTGGTTTGAGGCTTGATTTCCCCAGGTCCCACGTTAGCCAGATGCAGAAGGGGGCGCATGTGTCTGGAGTTTGTTTGCAGTGGATGAAGGCCCTGGTGCACCCATTCTCTCTCCTCTCTCTCTCTCTCTCTGTGCATCTTTCTGTCTGTTGCTCTCAAATAAATAAAAATGAATAATTTTTTTTAACTCTACTTTATAAAAAACATAATAAGGTAGAGAGTGATTGAGGAAACACCTGACATCAGCCTCTGGCCTCCACACACATGTGCATGCGTGCGTGTGTGCTATTCTCTCAGACATGCATAAATTGTCGCAGTCAGCGTCAGGTTCCTGGGATGACCTTCCAGACCAGACAGTTTATAGGAGGGATGGAATTTATTGAAACTTACAGGTTCAGGGAAAGTTCCATAATGGAAGAAGTTGTCCCCCCCCCACTGCCCCCCGCTTTCACAGATCCAAGCAGAGAGAGCAAAGCTGCCCCCGCCAGCACAAGCCAGCACACTCCGGGGACTGCAGGCAGAGCTCAAGCACTCTGCGGAGCTTCAGACCGGAATTCAGAATCACCCCACCCCCGAGGGCTGGACCCTGGGATCTGCCCACAGCGACACCAAGTTACAAGCTTGAATACAACTCCTGGGTCTATCATAGGACATCCATTCAAACCACCACATACACGTATCTGCATTCAAGCACAAATATACATGTGCACACACACACATGTGCCAAAACTTCATATGAAGTATTCACAATTCCCCTTGACTTTTAAAAAATTATTTATTATCTTAGTTGGTATACAGAGATTAGGTTTCATTCATTGTGACATTTTTTTTTCAAATACTGCTTGTTTTAGTTAATTCTTCTCTCCCTCTTCTCCAGTGCCCCTCCCCACAATCCCCCTCTCTCTTCCCCCTTTCTGTTGACACGTGACATGAATCTTTGCGCTTTTCCTCGCCTCTCTTCCTGCCCTCCTCCTTATAGTCTCCGTTACCCAGTTGGAAGTTCCCATTAATTGTCTGCTATAGACCGTGTGATTCAATACGATTTCTAAATGAACTTGAATAGTGAAAGGGGACTAAGTAATTTGTCATGCTCGGTGACTTCAATATGACTGAAAATTCAGGCCACCAGAGCTTCTGTGATGTGGTGTTGACTACACTAATGTCAGAGGGTTTGTGACGTGCCCCGGTTCACCCTGTGCACTTGGTAAAGGGCATCTCAAATTTAAAACAATTCTGTGCTTTTCTCCTCTTCCCCCCCCCCCATGGGTGGTTTTTAGTGGGTTGCTATTTGAGGAAAAATTTGGGATGAGCAAGAGTGATGGAATGAACAGAGCACACATGGGAGCAGCTTTTTCTTAGGAATGTGTGCAAATGGTACAAATTCCTTTAAAAAGCAACTAGGCTCATTTAGGTAGAATTTCTAGCCGTTTGGTATTTAGAATTTCCCATTTTGGCTGGATGATTATTTTATTTTGTTTTGTTTCCTTGAGACGGGGTCTTATGTAGTCCAGGCTGGCGTCAAACTCAGTGTGGTTGATGCTGGTCTTGAACTTCGGATGTTCCTGCCTCCATTCCCTAAGTGCTTGATTGTGCCCATTCTGCCTCATACCTCTTGGATGGGTTTCTTTTAAAACCCTCATGTACTAGGGGAAAACTGAGACAAAGCATTTATCTGCTCTTACAGAGACTAATAAGTTTCATTTTTTGCATATCGTTATTAGAAACTGTGGTCTAATCATAAACTTGTGTTAAATATATTCTTTAGTCCAGTTTAACAGCTTATAGCAAGATTAAGCCATGGGTCCTGGGGAGCTGGATCAGTGGGTAAAAACACTTACTATGTAAGTGTTGCAGTCAGGTTCACATTGCTGGTAGAAATCACCCAACCAAGAGCAGCTTGTGGGAGAAAGAGGTTTATTTTGGCTTATAGGCTTGAGGGGAAGCTCCACGATGGCAGGGAAAAATGATGGCATGAGCAGAGGGTGGACATCACTCCCTGGTCAACATAAGGTGAACAATAGCAACAGGAGAGTGTACCAAACACTGGCAAGGGGAAACTAGTGATAACACCCATAAGCCCACCCCCAACAATGCACTGCCTCCAGAAGGCATTAATTCCCAAATCTCCATCAGCTGGGAACCTAGCATTCAGAACACCTAAGTTTATGGGGGAACACCTGAATCAAACCACCACAGTAAGGGGAGTGATGGAGTTCAGATCCTTAGAACCCAAGTAAAAGCCTGATGGATACAGAAGGGAATGTCTGTGATCCCAGCCTTCCTGTGGTGAGATGGAAGGTAGGGCAAGGAGAATCCTAGAAAGCTCCCCGGCTGGAGAGCCTGGCATGCAAACTGGCACACAACAGGGACCCTGACTCAAACAAGGTGGATGGAAGGTGAGGACCCACACCCAAAGTTGTTCTCGGACCTCCACGTGAACACCATGACAGGTACACACACACACACACACACACACACCCTTTATACCCAAGTGAGAAAGCTTTTGTTTTGAGCTGCTGAAGATAATATCCCACAGTGGCTGCTTGTTTGCAGTGAGTTTTTGGTGGACTTTTTACCACGTGGCATGTATGTGCAACACACACACACACACACACACACACACACACACAATTTTAGGAAAGGCTAAACTACATTAACCAAACAACCTGTCTACAAACAAGCTAGGCAACTCTAAAGTAAAGTGTGCTGGTATGATTGTTTTATACTATCTCTTCAAAGTAAAGGGTTTATACATTCCGTGAAAACAGATTCAAGACCTGCCCATCCTTATCCCTTCCCTTTTCAAGCAAAATGCAATTTCCAAAGTTTCATTTAGGCATACCCTGTTGGGAAGTTTTACTTGGGCTTGAGGAGGAGATGAAGATGGAGAGGGTGATCCCTGGCTGTGGTGGGGAGGAGAAAGAAATCATTCTTCAGGTGCGTGTTAGTAATATCAGTTATAGAAGACCAGCTCTAAGCTCATCTCCTATTAGCCTAGAGTCACTGAGCGTCCAAAAGCTGTTTGTTTGAGAGCATCCTTAGAATCTGGAACAGTGCTGTGGCTCTGTGGGTGATTGCAAAGGACTTATTGATTGATGAAGGGAATCTGGGGGACTATCAGCAGAATAGCCTGGCAGCTGACGCTCAGCAGGATAGGATCATTGATCCCCTTCTCCATTTATTGGAACATTGAGCAAATGGACTGGTTCAATTGATTGTCTCAGCACCCTGGAGACACAATGCCACTATGGTCCTTACAACTCAAATTAGAAAGCTTTCTTTCTTTCTTTCTTTCTTTCTTTCTTTCTTTCTTTCTTTCTTTCTTTCTTTTTGAGCAACTAAGGATCATATAATGTCCACTTATTTTTCAATCAGTTTCTGCTGGGATGACTGCATGAATATTGGGGAAAGCTTAGGATTCTAGGTTTTCCTCTAAACCAAGAAATGAGCCTATGGAAAATAGGATATGGGGACAGTGAGGTACGTGACTTTTCCTCAGGAGACATGAATAAATGCAGTGATAGGCCAGAGAAACAATCTCACTTTGTGCATCTTGGTGAGCCAGTGGGTTTGTTACAGAACCACTGCAGGGGTTGCCTCAAGGAACACAGGTGACCATAGGCAGCGGCGTTTCTGAGGAGCCCAGCCCCGCCTGAGTGGCGGCGCACTAAAGCTGCGTCCCTGGAGCTCCCTGCCCAACTTGCAGGCAGCTTCACTGAAGAGCGTCTTCTCTCAGCAGTCCTTCCTGCTTGAGGAGCCTCGGGGGAAGGAACCTGTGAGTCTTGTGACTCCCTGAGCTTTGAGTCTTTTGAGCTTTCCTCCTCCTTCCAGGAGGGAATGTTTCCATTTGAAGGAAAAACGGGAAGTGTGCCTAGGGGGGTCCCACCTGGGAGAAATGGGAGGTGTGCCAGGGGCCGTGTATATTTTTTTAATATCTTGTTTGTTTATTTGAGAGAGAGAGATAGAGAAAGAAAACAGGCACGCCAGGCCCTCCAGCCACTGCAAACTCCAAATGCATGTGCCACCTTGTGTATCTATCTTATGTGGGTCTTGGGGAATCGAACCTGGATCCTTAACCTTTGCAGGCAAGCACCTTAACCACTGAGCCATCTCCCCAGCCCCGTCAGGGGTCACCCTGGGCATCTGTCAGTGTACTTGTGTAATTGTGGTAGGACCTGTCACAAGTGTTGACCTTTCCCCTAGGGGAGGAAGGAGAGTTGGAAGGAAGGAAGGGGGGAACAAGCAAGCTAGCTTCCAATTCTCTGGCTAGGGAAATGACTCAGCAGCTAGAAGAGAGCTGACTGTACTCAAACCAGGGCCTGATTTGTCCTGAGTGTGATTGCTCAGCACCCATGGTAGATAGCTAGGCATGGCCATGCATGCCTGTAACCCCAGTCCTGTGATGATTGGAGACTGGAGAACCACTGGGGCCTGCTGGTCAGCCAGTCTGATCCAAAGATAGCAGCCCCAGGTTCAGTGAGAGACTAGTGGATGGCTAAAGAGGATGTTCTCCTCTGGCCCTTTGCATGTGTAGCTGGCACGTGCACATCTGCATATACACATGCATATACTACACACACACACCATACACACATACACCATGCACACATACTATCATATATGTTATATGTGTGCATAAGCCAAAACAAAACAACAAAAACCATACCAGTTCTCAAGTACCTTTTTTTTTTTTTTTTTTTTGCCAATGTTCCAAACAGAGAAAAAATTAAGAGAAGGGGCGGAAGTTCCCAGAAGGGGCACTTCTGAACCCAACATAGACACAGGCCGTGTCCTGTTGCCTCACTTGGCCATGCCTCGAATGGTGACCTCTTGCTTTCTCCCCACACACCACCCTCAGGGCTTCACTCTGAATCTGCTCATGTCAAGTAAAGAGGGAAATGGAATTCCTGTGAGCCACTTTTCACTTCAACCTTTTCTGCTTTCTCTTGTCAAATTCAAAATCTGCTAAAAACCTATTCATCATTCTCTTTATTCCCCCCCACCACCCCCGTAGGGAATTCCTGGACTTGACAATAGCATCCAAGGAGCCAAGGGCTTGCAAGGAGACCGTGGAAGACAGGTAATTATGTGGGCATCTGGAAGTAGCCTTGTAAAATGCTGATGCAGTGGCTATGAAGCTCAGGTCCGTAGCAAAAGAACATAGAATGCCTCATAAGTCACTTTGAATCAGAGCCAAGGTACTTGGTACTGGAAACCTATTGTTAAGAGCAAAACAAACTTTCATTCTTTCTTATCTGCTACAGTGGGATATAAGGAACAGTCTCATCTTACAAATTTGGGGTGAATTGGTTCACCATTCATGAATACAATGATTTAAACTTTAAGTTAAAATGAAAGACTAGTTAATTTAGTAGTTTAAAAAAAAAACACACAAAAAAAAGCCATTTGAGCAAGCGTTCTTGGCCATCCCAGGACCCAGAGCACATAATCTGAGAAGACGTTGAACGCTTAGCATGTGACGGCAAGAACAAGACCTGGGGGATGGCTTACTCCATCAAGGCAAATCTCTCGGGATTTTTCTCATGATATCTCACAAGTCACAATTTGGTCACCTTGCCCTGTTCTTCAAGATTTTCGTTTTTAATCTGGATGATGACTCCACCTGGGGAAGGTGTTTGACACGGAGGAAAGAACTGGACTTTGGGGGTGGGGCTCACTCTTTCCTCAGTCTTTGTTCATGGCCAGCTTTGTGCCCTGGGAGCACTTTTTGGAAACCTTACTTTCCTCACTTGAACAACATGGTAGAGACAGTCTACTTTTATCTTTTCTAGACTCATTAATTTAATCCCATACTTCTGAATTTTGGTAAAACACGTGAAAATCATGGGAATTTATTCACAGGAGGGTGTTAATCTACACAGTTTAGCCAGAGAGGAACCCCAAAGGTAGAGACTTTAACTAGTAGTAGTTTAATTTGAATACCCTGTCACCTGTGCTCCAAACCCAAGTTAGACAATGCCAATGAGACCCTATGGCACTAGTGTTGACATTTCCATGTGGGTCATGAGTTTCGGGAGGACATTTGTGACCAATGGAGGCTAATAGCACATTACAGGGAGAGAGGGAGATGACTGTCTGTCAGTCTGGTACATAGTAGATACTACAGAGGAGCTGTAATGCTTCAAAATTGCCACCACTGGGCTGGAGAGATGGCTTAGTGATTAAGGCACTTGCCTGCGAAGTCTAAGTACCCACGTTCGAGACCTCTCTCCAAATCCCATGTAAGCCAGATACACAAAGGTGAGGCAAGCTCAAGGTCACACATGCCAACTAGGTGGTACAAACATCTGGAGTTCGACTGGATTTTATAGTGGTTGAGGCCCTGGCGCCAATTCTCAATCTCTCTCTTTCTCTCTCTCTCAAATAAAATTTTTTAAAAGAAAAATGCCACCACCCATCTGTGTTCCTTTGACAGGGTAGAAGAGGCTGGCCCGGCTCCCCTGGGACTCCTGGCTCCAGAAGAAAGATGGTGAGAGCCCCTTCTGTGTGGTACCTGTAGATCCATGGCTGCCAAGGCCCAAGCTGTGCTGGCAGGGGGCCATGGAGGGAGGTGCTGGGACGGTCACTGTGGGTCGCTGTGTTGGGGAAGCTGACTGAGCAGATGGCTCAGAATGGGGCTGGCTATGGACTCGGGAAACCGCCCCGAAGATGAAGTAGAAAAGTGCTGGCTCAGCAAGACAGAGGAAGTAGCCAACCAGGGGCAACGTGGTAGAGGTTTGGCCTGATTTCAAGGTTGTCTGAGATTGCCAGTGATATCACCATCAGTCCAGGTTCCACCGTCTGCCAAGTTTTAGCACTTAAAAGCCAGGCGTGGTGGCACACGCCTCTAATCCCAGCACTCGGGAGGCAGAGGTAGGAGGATCGCCGTGAGTTCGAGGCCACCCTGAGACTCCATAGTGAATTCTAGGTCAGCCTTGGCTAGAGTGAGACCCTACCTTGAAAAACCTTTAAAAAAGCAAAAGTTAGGAGCTGAGGAGATGTTAAGGTGCTTGTCTGCAAAGCTTAACAACCTAGTACCCATGTAAAGCCAGATGCACAGAGTGGCACATTCATCTAAAGTTTATTGGCAGTGGCTAGAGCCTCTGACATGCCCATTCTCATTCCTTCTTCCTCCTCCTCCTCTCTCTGTCTCCTTGAAAGTAAATAAAATATATATTTTTTAAAGTTAGTAAAAAAAAAAAGATGAAAAGATCTCCACTAAGCATGTAATGGAGAGTGAAATTCGGTTGCTTGCTATGTGGAATCTATTGTGGGTAATTTTGGTTTGTTTATTCTTTTAAATTTTTGTTTTCTTTTGTTGGTTATTGTTTAAATACATGCTTTAAAAAAAATTCCATGCTCAACCGCTTAGGAAAACAGAAAGATTATATAAAAGAAAATCTTTAGCCAATAAAAAGAGAATATTTAATATGATTCACTTCCATACCTGCACCAGAGTCTAAATTAGGCCTGTTTTTGTCTCATTTTGTAGAGTTTTCTTTTTCATTCTGTCTAGCTACCCAGCCTTGCCTCATTTCCCCTCCTCAAAATGTAAAACGTCTTTAAATCGAGCACAAATGAAGCCCGCCGAGTGCCTCGCGTTTACGATGCATTGTATCTTCTGAGCAGAAGTAGTTTATAGAAGCATCAAAATATTTTTTTGTACCTTGAAGTGTAGCCACTTTGTCTGCAAGGCAGAGAGAATGGAAAGAAGGATCAAGATTCCATTTAGAACGTGCAGGATGGGAGTGTGAGCCAAGCGCTTTGCTGATGCTGTCTGACACAGGCAGGTGAAGAAGACCCGTGTGATTGTCACGGAACTTTCTCAACGGGCGCTCGTAGATTTACCTACCCCTGCAAAACGTCTTTCAGTTTAAAGAATATTATCCATCCTGGCACGTGAGGTGGTGCATTTGCTGTTCTGTGGCCTCCAGAGGCTGTCTTCGTAGCGCCGTGCACTAGTTAAACTCAGAACTCTGACCTTCCCCTGGGGAGACGGATGGAGCTGTGGACTTCAGGAATAAAAGCAGAGCTTGCTATTAAAAATGATACAGCCGGGATACCCTCTGCACTGTTCCTCTCTTGTACAACTTGCTGAAAATTAACCGGCTAGCTAATTAAAAATAGAGAAACCATGACCACAGCTTGAAACCAAAAAATATGACTAACACTGGCCAAGTATTTTTACATCTGTACCCTAGGGAGGAAGGATTTGGAAAGCAGATGCAGGTCAGTTTAGCTCTCAAGCCAGGATCAGATGTCTCTAAAAGCAACTGTCATGACCCAGGAAAGAGCTGGCGGGTAATCTGCACATTTTAAGTGCAGATTTCAAGAGGAACAGGGAATATGCCCATAGAAACTGAGCAAAGGAGACCAAGAGGATGGGCAACTGAAGAGTATGGTGGTGGTATTATTATTATTATTATTATTATTATTATTATTATCTTCAACCAGCAGGGGTGGCCATGGAGGCTGGAAATAATGGGGAGCCGGGTAATGGGGGCTGTGAACAATGGAGGGATGGCAGTGACTGTCACAACAGAGAGAAATTATGATGTAAGGGACTTCCTGTGAGTTCCTTGAATCTCTTAAATGCCAAAAGTTGGAAGAAGATGGAGCCTTAGAGTAGAAGCAAGAATTCACTTTATTTATTTTTAATATGTTTATTTATTTATTTGAGGGAGGGAGAGAGAGAGAGAGAGAGAGAATGGGCATGTCAGGGCCTCCAGCCACTGCAAACGAACTCCAGACTCATGTGCCCTGTTGTGCATCTGGCTTACATGGGTGCTGAGGAATCGAACTGGGATACTTTGGTTTTGCAGGCAAATGTCTTAAATGCTAAGCCATCTGTCCAGCCCAAGAATTCATTTTATGATAAAGTGTGCAGGATAGCATATCCATGTAATTGTTCTGGCCCCGTTCCAGCTCCACCTCCCGTGAGTTCGACAGCACACAGGTAGGTGGTCCCCTTCAAAGATGGTGACTGTTAGAAATAGGGCTGAGCTTAACTGTGAGTTAATCAGACGGTTAGATGGCCAGAAACTGTAAGAGAGAGAAGAAAAATTATGTCCAAAAGGCAACTATACCCTCATTAGAGAATTATTCAAGGAAATAGGTGGAAAAAAGTTCATCTCAAAGAAATAAAGCCAACATTTTTGCTCTGAGAAAAAGTTCAACAAATTGTACAAGACAATAGACCACGAAGGAAAAGAATCGGTAACACTTAGGGAGATGTAGAAGTTTGAAAAAAAAAAAATGCATCACAAAATAGAAATTTTCTTATCTGACTTTGAATGTCTTCTGTTTTATTATTTTTCTTTTTTTAAATTAATTTATTTTTTATTAACAACTTCCATGATTGTAAACAATATCCCATGGTAATGCCCCCCCCCACTTTTCCCTTTGAAACTCCACTCTCCATTATATCCCCTCCCCCTCTCAATCAGTCTTTTATTTTGATGTCATGATCTTTTCCTCCTCTTATGATGGCCTTGTGTAGGTAATGTCAGGCACTGTGAAGTCATGGATATCCAGGCTATTTTGTGCTTGGAGGAGCACGTTGTAAGGAGTCGTACCCTTCCTTTGGCTCTTACGTTCTTTCCGCCACCTCTGCCACAATGGACCCTGAGCCTTGGAAGGTGTGATAGAGATATTTCAGTGCTGAGCACTCCTCTGTCAATTTTTTCCAGCACCATGATGCCTTCTGAGTCATCCCACGGTCACTGCCATCTGAAAAGAGAAGCTTCTCTAACCAAAAGTGAGAGTAGCATTAATATATGGGTATGAATATTAAGAGAAGTGCTTACTGGGCAGGTTGATGATCATAGTATATACATTTAGCCAGACAGCAGCAGACATTACACCCCTAGGGCTCATGACTACCCCTGTTGTAGGTTTTCAGTATCAGGGATGTATTCTCTCTCATGGAGCGGGCCTCCAGTCCAATTAGAGGGCAGTTGGTTTCCACCATGACAGACATGCCACTATATTTTTACTTTTTCTTTATTCAAGTAAAATTAAGTGTAACATTTAAATTTTGAAATGACACAATAGTATGATTTCTTTTCCACCAAAGGTGTCACTCACTAGAATTCTGTCTGTGAAACAATGTCCTAAGAAGCTGCCAGGAATTGTGATTATCAAATGTTAAATAATCATTATTTCTGGGGCTTGGAAGATAGCTCAGTGGGTAAAGTGCTTGCCACACTCACACGTATGAAGACCTGAGTTTGGATCCCCAGTACCCATGCAGAAGCTGGGCATGAAGGCACATGTCTATAACACCAGTACTGGGGAGGCATGGACAGGAAAATGCCTGGGACTTCTGGATAGCTAGGATGTATAGTGCACAGCCAAGGCAGTGAGCCACAGGTTCAGTGAAAGATCCTGCCTCAGAGACTAAGGTGGAGGACTGGAGAGATGGTTCAGCAGTTAAAGGCACTTGCTGACAAAGCCTGATGGCCTGGGTTCTATTTGTTGGTACCCATGCAAAGCCAGATGCACAAAGAGGTGCATGCATCTGGAGTTTGTTTGCAGTGATAGGGGGCCCTGGTGTGTCCATATTCTCATTCTCTCATTCTCTCTCTCCCTCCCTCCTTGCCCACTCTGTGTGTGTGTGTGTTTCTCTCAATTAAAAATATTTTTTTTAAAGAAAAATATTCATAGGGCTGGAGAGATGGTTTAGCAGTTAAGGCGCTTACCCACACAGCATAAGGACTCCTGTTCAAATCCTCCAGATCCCACATATAGCCAGATGCAACAGTAATGAGAACATGCAATGTTGCGCATGCCCATAAGAGGGCGCATGTATCTGGCCTTCGTTCACAGAAGCTGAAAGGCCTTGGCGCACCCATTTTCTCTCTCTCTCTCTCTCAAAAAAAAGAAAAGAAAAATAATAGATCTTTAAAAAAAACTAAAGTAGAAAGTAAGACAATTAGCATCAACATCTGGCTCCACATGCATGCACAACCAGACACATGAGCACACACATTCATCATACCATCCACATACACACAACATAAAAATTTTAATAATTTTAATAATAGCTATTTCCTTTTTTATGTTTATTATTAAGATGTTTCATATGGATAGTTATTTCCTTTTTATATTTTATTTTTATTTACTTGAGAGACAGAGAGAAGCAGATAGAGAGAATGGATGTACCAGAACCTCTAGCCAACTGCAAATGAACTCCAGACGCATGCACCAGCTTGTGCATCTGGCTTATAGGGGCACTGGAAAATCAAACCTGGGTCCTTAGGCTTCACAAGCAAGTGCCTTAACCACTAAGCCATCTCTCCAGACCACTAATAGTTATTTCTATATGGATGGTTTGGAGAGGTGTTCAAATGTTTCTTGTATATATTCCCTGTAATGAGATATTTAAAAATAAGAAAATATTTTTATAACAAAATCACTATTTTTAGAAAGAAAACCACCTAAGCCATTCACTGCAACGTCAGAAGAAGGGGTTCAGTGGAGGGGTCATGAGTAGGAAGACAAAAGAATTTAACGGGTAGCCCTTTCGATCAAAATGCATAATGTGGGGCTGGCGAGATTGCTCAGTGGTTAAGGTGCTTGCCTGCAAAGCCTAATGACTTAAGTTTGGTTTCCCAATACCCATGTAAAGCCAGATGCACAAAGTGCCATATGCTTCTGGAGTTTGTTTTGCAGCGGCTGGAGGCCCTGGCACGTCCATTCTTCCTGCCCCTCCCCCCTTCTATCTGCCTCTTTTTTCTCTCTCCCAAGTAAATCATTTTAAAAAAATCTGTGTCTCTTGGGTTAGGGGCATGAGTCAGGTATTGCTCACCATGCCCCACCCAGTGCCTTGGAAGAAGCAGGGATATGAGAAATATGTGTCCTAGTGACCTATTTTTCATCAAGCTCTTTCAAAATCAGATGTTAGACACACAGGAGGAAGTGTTTGATGATGGTGTTTCAAGCAACATGACAGTGAACTAGAGGAACACTCTTCATGTGGAGTCTGTCCTACATCCCTTAAGCTGTACTAGACGTCCTTTTACTTATTTAATATGTGAGTGTATGTGAGCATATGTATGCACGTGCACATGTGTGAGGAGGCTAGAGGACAGCCTTGGGTGTCCACTTCAGTGATGCCATCAATGTCCTTGGAGACAGGCCTTTCATTGGCCTGGAACTCACCACTGTGGTAGAATGAGTGCCTAGCAAGCCCCAGGGATCCTCCTGTCTCTGCCTCATCCAAAATTTTACGTGGGTAACTGGGACTGTGAACTTAAGTCCTCCTGGGCTGAGATGTGTTCCCAGCCCTTGGAAGCTCGTTATATTGATAGAACATAGCATTACTGGGCTGGAGAGATGGCTTAGCAATTAAGGCACTTGCCTGCAAAGCCAAAGGACCTCGGTTCGATTCCCCAGGACCCATGTAAGTCAGATGCACACGGTGATGCACGCGTCTGGAGATTGTTTGCAGTGGCTGCAGACCCTTTTCCCTTGTCCCTGCCCCCATTCTGTTGGGGACCCTCCTCAGTAGGGTTACAGGTATTCCCCATGGGGCTGTGGTTTATGCATTGTGGGAGCAGCAGTCAGTTATTTGCAGGAGGTGGGGGGACGCAATGCCTCTGGGCATGATGTCTCAACCTGTGGCTTTTACAATCTTTCTGCCTCCTCTTCCGCAAAATTCCCTGAGCCATGGTGGGTGTGTTTTAAATCTACTTCAGTGATGAGCTCTTAGAAGCCTCTGGATCTCTGCTTTGGTAGGTATTGAGTATCCTCAGGGTCTGTCTCCTACACCCTGGCCCTAGCCTGCACTTCTGTTCAGAGGATGATTCCTTCCCATTCCCTGAAAGCCATCTCAAAAAACTTTTCCCCTGGGAAGACTTTTCTGGATCTGAACAACTGCATACAACTACTGTCTTTGAAGCTGCTCTCTCTACCTTCCCTTTTCCTACGGCATGTGATGCACTCTGCTGTGTGAAAGTTTGTAATTCTCCTCTCTCATCCCCCAACACCCAAAAAGCAAGCATTTCGTGGGATTGAAAACTTTGTAATTGATACCTTCATGTTCCCATTTAATGCCCTTCAAAGGGTACCAATACCTTTTTTGAGTAAAAAATTCACTTTTAGGGCTGGAGAAATGGCTTAGTGGTTAAGGGGCTTGCCTGCAAAGCCTAAGGTTCTAGGTTCAATTCCCCAGAACCCACATAAGCCAGACACACAAGGTAGCACATGCATCTGGAGTTCACTTGCAGTGGCTGGAGGCCCTGGTATGCCCATCCTCTCTCTGGGTCTTCCTCACTCCCTCTCTCCCTCTCTCCCTCTCTCCCTCTCTCAAATAAGTACATAATTTAAAAAATTCCACTTGTAGGTATTTTTCTGAATGACACTGAAGTGAAGTGAATGGGAACAAACCCTTGAGCTAAAGCAGTGGAAATGCCTACTTTTCCTTCCTCTGACAAGAAGGATTTAGACTTTCATGAGGACTCATCCTTATTTGAAAGAAACAGGAATATTTCCCAAACAGTTTTGTTTCTTGAATAACAGATTTTGAAATACAATTAGCAGAATTTAAAGTGGGCAACACTGGCCTCTCAGAACATTTCCAAGAAGTTTCCATCAAGACAACGTTGCCTGATGACTGTTGAAACTTGTACATCCCAGTTGGGTGTTTTGCTATAACCTTACTGACAAAGGTAGATAAAATGTATTATCACTTGTCCTTCTGAGCTAGGACATATTGATATGGGAGCATACCTCAAACTCTCACCTTATGTAGAGTGAAAAGTTCACTTGACTGGACAGTGACATTATTTTTGGCTGAATATTTTATTAATATACAGAATAGAGTAATTTTTGAATATCCAGGTTGATTCATTTCTTACTAGTAATCACATTATGAAACAAAACTAGTTGGGCTATCTTTACTTTCTGAGCTTAATCTATTACAAAGTTCCTGGAGCCAATTCTCCCAAGGTTTTCTTCTGGCATCCCATCTTCCAGCTGGTTCATGCCTGATTTCTGGCTTGCTTGGTAGTGCTTGGGGAAAATATAAAATTCAAATCAGTCAATTATGCAGCTGTTGAATGGCCCCAAGAAAGCTTAGTGGGTGGCAGACTATTGACCACAACCTGTTCCCACAGATATCTCTAGCTTTAGGTTGGCTGTGATTTCAATTGCTTATTGCCCTAGGATACAAACTCAGAGTTGGTAACGTTCTGCTTTCACAGTGCAGTGGATAATGGAATGGTATGTGGGAATTATTATTTCCATCAGTGCCATAAGATATTCAGTACTAATTTAAATCAACTATAAAAAGTCATTTTTTTCTTAATTAAAAACATCTAATTTTTTTTCTCTTATTTTAGGTAGCTCATGGACAAAGAGGGCATCCTGGCCCACAGGTCTGTGATTTTATTTTCTTCTCTCCAAATGATAATCTATGTCTAATCAAGGAGCTAAAATCAAAACTATGCTATCTCTTCCCATCTTAACTTGCTTTTGCTTTTTTGATGAAATCGGTTATAGAAAACAATGTTAGAAAATTAATCTCAAGAATTCAAATTTAAAAATTTTCACCCAGATGATTTAAAAATTGATCAAAGGTGATATTTAGCCCAACTAATATTAATTTAGCTTTGCTTGGTTTTCAAATACAAAGTGTGATAGCTTTGAGTAAACTTTCTTTCACATTTTTGTTCAGTTAGTTGTCTAGCTGATGAATTCTATGAAACCCTATATAAACCAAGAAAAAAACGATTAAGCCTTAATGTAAAGTGAATAGGAGCTAGAACGCTTTTGTCAGAAAGTTAGATCCAAGGCCATATTGTGTACCTTTTGCACATGTTGATGATACATTCTGCATGGTTCATGAAAACACAATTATTCATGAAAGAGCAGCTGTGACTTAGAATTTTAAAAACACACATCCTCAGATCAAAACTACAGTGAGGGTGGTACATGCATCTGGAGTCTGTTTGAGGCAGGTAGAGGCCATGGGGCCTGCCCATTCTCTCTATAACCGGGTGTAGTGGTGAACGCTTTTAATCCTAGCACTCAGGAGGCAGAGGTGGTAGGATCGCTGTGAGTTCAAGGCCACCCCCTAAGAGGCTACATAGTGAATTTCATGTCAGCCTGGGCTAGAGTGAAACCCTACCTCAAAATAACAAAAACAAAAAAAACCACAATGAAGGGGCTGGAAAGATGGCTTATCAGTTAAGACGCTTGCCTGAGAAGCCTAAGGACCCAGGTTCCATTCCCAGTATCCACATAAACCAGATGTGCAATGTGGCACATGCGTGTGGAGTTTGTGTGCAGTGGCTAGAGGCCCTGGCGTGCCCATTCTCTATCTATCTGCAGCTTTCGCTTTCTCTCTCAAATAAATATTTAAAAAATAAAAACCACAATGACAATAATACGTTCATTCCATCATGTCATGGTGAAACTCCAAAATTCTAAGGATAAAAAATCTCCTTAAGCACCAGCAGAAAAAAGACAGTTTTACTCAAGAAAGAAGGAATATAGTAGATTATAGCAGACTTCTAGTCAAAAATGTTAAAGAGAACAACAAAGTAATATCTTAAAGGTAGAGAAAAGGTATAACCCAGAATTTTATACCTAACTAAACTATAAGTGAGTATAAATTAGACACTTTCAGACATACGAAGAGAAATTATCATTCAGACATTGCCTCTTTCCAACATACTTTGTCTCAATCTATACCAAGTGTTATGCCAAAATGCCTTAGGCTAAGTCATTTATGAACAGATTTTTTATTTCTCATTATAGAGATTGGGAAGTGTAAGATCAAGTCCTCAGAAGGTTTAGTGTCTGCTGAGGGCTGGCTCCTCTGCTTCAAAAATAATACCTTTTTGCTGCATCCTCACATGGTGGACAAAGGTCATAGCCTCCTGAAGCCCTTTAGAAAGCCTCTAACCACATTTGTTAGGTGGGGCTTTTGTGACCTAGTCACTTAGCAAAGGCCCTGCCTCCTAAGACATCACATTTCAGCACATGCACACTTGGGAGGGTGGACACATTCAGTTCATAGCATGGTTCCACATGAGACATCAACAAAAAGGAGTAAGACAGCAACATGGCCTAAGTAGGTGAGATCAGAGAAAGAAGACATTAAGCAAGTTCTTTTGGATTTCTAAGAAAATATATCGATGAGGGGCATTTAATCATATCCAATTATATGTAATTATATCAACTGTGTGATGCAACCCTAAGCTATCCTAACAGTTCATTAAGCTGTCTTCATGCTTCCTTGATCTCTTTGGAATCCTTTGTGACAGAATCTAAGAACAGTGTGAATAGAATGCTTAATTTTTCAATCCTTAGGTTTTTTTTAAATGTATTTCAATATAAATATATTGTTGTAAGATAACTGGATGTTTGGAAAGAATGTAAATTGTGAGTTCTTTTTAATGTACATACTCAAAATAGATATAGCATTATCCATTTTTTTGAAAAAGTAGGGTTTGTATGAATACAAAAACATACATATGCAAAGACAGAAGGCAAATACATCAACATCTTTGTTTGATAAGGTCTTAGACTTAAAAAAAAAGATTTATTTTTATTTATTAGAGATAGAGAAGGAGAGAAAGAGAGAGAGAGAGAATAAATGGGCATTCCAGGGCCTCTAGCCACTGCAAATGAACTCCAGATTCATGTACCACCATGTGCAACTGGCTAACATGGGACCTGGAGAATCAAACGTGGATCCTTAGGCTTCACAGGCAAGTGCCTTAACTGCTAAACCATCTCTCCAGCCCAGATCTTGGACTTTTTTTCTTCCTTGTGTTCATCTTTACATATGGTATTTTTTGTTTTGCTTTTTTGCAAAAATCCTTCATCGCCATTGCAAGTGGGGAAAAAACGTTTATCATCTTGCACATGAGGGAAATGAAATTTCCAAGAAGTAGCATCAATGGATTCATTTCTCATCACAGGGAAAACCTGGGATTGCAGGCCCCCGTGGACTTGATGGCTCACCAGGACTCCAAGGTCCTCGGGTATGTATTAGGTCGGTCAGAAAGTGAGATCTGGAAGAAGAACCTGGGTGCGCAAGAACCTGGCAACCTTTGCCAGGGTGATGGTGATGGGCACCAGGGATACTCAGAATGTACCAAAGTAGAAATCTAGATGATGCTGAGAGCTCAGCACTACAGGACACTTAAAACACACCCACCAAGGCTCAGGGAACTTTGCAAAAGAGGAGATGGAAAGATTGTAAGAGGTACAGAGTGGGGCATTACCCTTCCTCCCTTCCCCCACCCCGCCCCGCCCCATTGACCGGCTGCTGCTCTCACAACTCATAAACTACAACCCCATGCTGAATACCAGAATTCCCACTGGGGGCGGCCCTCGGTGGACTGGGCGTGTGGGGGGGGAATAATGGTCCCAACAAATATGTCCATATAAAGTTTCTACTTAATAAAAATGCAAATTAGGGCTGGAGAAATGGCTTAGCAGTCAAGATGCTTGTCTTCAAAGCAAAAGGACCCTCCCTCCCTCCCCTCCTTCCCTCCCTTCCCTCCCTTCCCTCCCTTCCCTCCCTTCCCTCCTTCCCTCCTTCCCTCCCTTCCCTCCCTTCCCTCCCTTCCCTCCCTTCCCTCCCTCCCCTCCTTCCCTCTCTCTCCTTCTTCCCTCTCTCTCCTTCTTCCCTCTCTCTCCTTCTTCCCTCTCTCTCCTTCTTCCCTCTCTCTCCTCCTTCCCTCTCTCTCCTCCTTCCCTCTCTCTCCTCCTTCCCTCTCTCTCCTTCTTCCCTCTCTCTCCTCCTTCCCTCTCTCTCCTCCTTCCCTCTCTCTCCTCCTTCCCTCTCTCTCCTCCTTCCCTCTCTCTCTTCCTCCCTCCTTCCCTCCTTCCCTCTCTCCCCTCCTTCCCTCTCTCCTTCTTCCCTCCCTCCCTTCTTCCCTCTTTCCCTCTCTCCTCCCCTCCCTCCCTCCCTCTGTCTCTAATAAATGAATAAATAAAATAAATATTTTTTAATTTAAATTAAAACAAAAAAGGGGGGAATCTAAAGCCTCCATAGAAACCCTCAAGCCACCTTCCAGAGTTACTGATATTTACAGTATGTTCAAGATAACAAAGTAAGGAAGTGGTCAGGTTTTGGCTCATACAGTACTTGGTCTCTTTTGTCTGAGTCTGTCCCCATCAGGAGGTGGACAGAGAAGCATCATGCTGGGCAACCACCCTTGTATTCTGGGTTTGGGGTGGTTAGGGTAATCCAGGAAGACCTTGAGCCAAGGAAAATGTTGAGCCTGAAATCTGGGAACTGTGGTCAGTTTAGCATGGTAATAGCTTGGTGTTACATCTCTGGATGGCTGTGGTGTAGAAAAGCTGGCTCCACTCTAGGAAAGAACTGTTCCATATCCAGCTGGAGGCTTCAGCAGGGTGATCTATAGCATGGCGCTCTGCCCGTTCCTTCCAGCTTTCTTCTCTGGGGAGCTGCCTCCAACACTTTTTCCTCTGTGAGGAACAAGCCACCGTTGGCCCTGCACACTGGCCGTGTGAGCAGAGAGGAAGCATGTGCCAGAGAGAGCAAAATGGCACCTAAAAAAATGACGAAACAGGAAGGGAGCAAATGCCTAAAGGGCTGGATGTAGCTCAGTGGTACAGTGCTATCCGCCTAGCATATGCAAGGTCCTGGGTTGGCTCCCTAACACTGGGGGGAAAAAAATAAGGAAAAAAGACTGCAATAGTTGTTTTTTTTTTTTCCATCTCCAAACTTAGTTTTGAATGCGTGAGAAATAACTGTACTGTTGGGCATAGGCAAGACAATCATTGGTTGTTTTTCAAGGTTTAAAAACAAGTAGTTAAAAATAAAAGCATTATATATTGGCCACTTGGTGCGTGGAAGTTGAGCACAATATCTTTAAACACCAGAAGAGAAACTTTGTCCACATTTTCCCACAATTTCCGAGTGGTAAATCGCCTTCCCCTTGGACCACTATATCTCTCCAGGTTGATGGCTTTTCTTTGTCGCTACTTGCCCAGCTGAGTAAACCTCAATTTTCTTACTTTTAAGTGAGAGATATTTGCCACTGGGACTATGCGGAAGCAGCTCAGTAGATTAACTGCCTTTATTTCATGCTCTGTGAGCAATGCTACAACATTCTTCCTTCCATTTTATATACTCCCCCTTTTTTTTATATAATTCACAACACAATTTAAAACCAGAAGTAAAATCCCAAATACTGCATGAAGGTTTCTCTGGGTAACATACGAAGTCTCAGCTAAGAGGCGACATAATATTCCAGAAGTTAGAAATACCTAAATTTCATCTTGACCAGCTGCCACATCTTCTTGATGACCCATCTTGTATGTGGCTATTGAGTATAAAATTGACTTAGATGTTCTGTTTTCAGATTAGTGTGATTAAGATTTGTTTAATGGGGGCTGGAGAGATGGCTTAGCGGTTAAGCGCTTGCCTATGAAGCCTCAGACCCCAGTTCGAGGCTCGATTCCCCAGGACCCACGTTAGCCAGATGCACAAGGGGGTGCACGCATCTGGAGTTCGTTTGCAGGGCCTGGAGACCCTGGCATGCCCATTCTCTCTCTCTCTCCCTCTTTCTCTCTCTGTTGCTCTCAAATAAATAAAAATAAACAACAACAACAAGATTTGTTTAATGGGGCTGAAGAGATGGCTTAGCTGTTAAGGCATTTGTCTGCAAAGCCAAAGGACCACGGTTCAATTCCCCAGGACCCATGTAGGCCTGA
Source organism: Dipus sagitta (assembly GCA_036346955.1). Lineage (NCBI taxonomy): Eukaryota > Metazoa > Chordata > Mammalia > Rodentia > Dipodidae > Dipus > Dipus sagitta. The sequence goes on from CM070786.1 coordinate 21,893,859, forward strand.
AGCACAAGGTGACACATGCATTTGGAGTTCTTTTACAATGGCTGGAGGTCCTGGTATGCCCATTCTCTCCCTCCCTCCTCCCCCCCTCACGTAAATAAATATTTTTTAAAAAGATTTGTTTAACGTAAGAAGTATGCAGATTCAGATTATGAAGATGCTATAGGTGATAGTGATATTGAAAAAGCTCAGCTATTCCGTATTTATTCCTAGCCCCTTCCACTGTAAAAATTCAAAGAGCAGAACATCAGATTGGACTACACTCCCACACAGATAAGGTAGAACTTGGAAGATCCACCCAGGTTCTGTCTATGTGACTGGCTTTCCCATTCTACCTTTCATATGCATGCTAATATAAAAGGGCTCTCATTGTAGTAGACAATAACACTTTGATTCTGTGTCCTTAGGGCCCAAGAGGAGAGGCTGGTGCAAAAGGAGAAAAAGGAAGTCTGGGAATTAAAGGTCCCCAGGTATGTAAGGAGAGAGAAATGAACTGACTGTTCTTGGCTTTGATCTTGGCTTTACAGTGGATGCCCTGCTGGTCTCTTGTCTGCTTCTGCATTGAATGTGGTGGCCCCATCTTGCTGGGGAGACTGCCATTCCATTAGAGGTAGAAATCATTTCTGGCCCCCTCTGCCTCTACCACTCAGCTAAGGCAAAGAATTCCTCCTCCATGTTAAGTGAGATTAAATCACTTGTACTCCCAAGCCTCTTGGAGCCTCTTTTCCCACCCAGGAGACAAGTCTACTCTAGTGATCCTCACCCTGGCTGTGTGTAAGAACCTCCTTGGGTGACTAAAACATTCCACCACTGGGAGCCCACCTCACAACTCTCAAATCAGTATCTGTGGAAGTGAAATAAAAATGGTGGGATTGATAATCTTGAATCCTCCCCCAAATAACTACAATAGATATACCCAGGGTTGGGAATGATTATCCAACATCGGTGCTTCTCTTTCTTCAAAATGTGGGAGACTCCCCTAGAGAACACGTTGAAATGCAGATCCTGAATCCAGGGCAGGAGGACCTGAGATTTTGCATGTTGAGCAAGCCTCTTCTGATGCTGCTACTACAGGTCTCTGGACCACACTTTGAGTAGCAAGACCCCATATGCTTCACCCTTATTTTTCTTTTTATTTTGGAGAGAGTGAGACAGAGAGAAGAGAGAGAAAGAATTGGCATGCCAGGGCCTCAGCCACCGCAATCAAACTCCAGACGCTTGTGCCACCTTAGTGGGCATGTGCGACCTTGAGCTTGCCTCACCTTTTATGCATGTGGCTTACATGGGATCTGGAGAGTTGAACATGGGTCCTTAGGCTTCGCAGGCAAGTGCCTCAACTGCTAAGCCATCTCTCCAGCCCCTTCACGCTTTTTCTAGCATAGTTTATTTTTGTATATCTCTGGGTCTCATTTTTCTCTGTAAGGACCAGTGTGGTGTTTATGTCCCTGGAGCCTGGCACAGTGGCACTCAATACACTTGTGTAATGAATCAAGCAGTGAATTTCACTCTCCACGCACAGTAGTATACAGGGAATGCATTACTTTGTGACCATTAGTTAAACTGGGCATTGGCCCAACTGTTAAGTGGTTGCGCTCATCACCAGAATATTTAAGGAGCTTATTTGCATAAGCTTGTATAGCATGACATAATATTTCAAAGCACATTAACAATGGCCCGTGATAATGTTTGCTTCCAAGTTTGATGAGAAGTGCTCCTTTCAGAACAAAATGGAAACTTTTATCATCTCACAGCAGAATTGAATTGAGGCTAAGAAACCATACTGCATTCACATCCTTATTCACATCCTTGGCTCAGTCAAAGCTTGCTGGCACCACAAATTAAGACTTTTTTATTATAAACAACAGTAAATGCCAAAGAAAACATATACTGGGTTATTATCTCATCTGATCCTATCAAATATTGATATTCAGATGGGTTGAAATTCAAAGGTCTTAGTCTTTCTTTTGCTCCAGAGTCTACAATTGTATCCAAGTGCTATTACTCTATTAACTTTCCATTTGCCCCATGGTGCCCCTGTGTGAATGGGTCCCTTTAATCTTGCCTTTGGCAAGATGCTTCATAGTCATAAATCATTCATCCCATTGGCATTGCCAGTGAGTCAAAAAGGTACCATGTCTCTCTAGCCTCCACTTCCATTTTTCTGGCTAGAAAGCATGATTTTCTTTGTTTAGTTTTCATAAAATACCTCTGTCAACCAGTTAAAATGCTGTTTCAAAGAAGAGTGGAATTTTCTCTGTGTTCAGAACATGATGAATAGAAGCTCAAAATTGTTGTTTCCAAAGGAAAACCACAGAGACAAACATAGTCAGATATCCAAGAGGGTGTTGTTTTTTTATTGGCTCTACAAACCCATTGCCGTAGATTTCATATTGTTTTACAGCTCATGAGGACCTGCCTCTCTAGTGGAAAAATGTGTTCTGTAATAGCAGGCGTGAAACTTTCCTCAGGACATACATTTAGAAGAAGTGATGTGATTTCTATGGATGGCATACTGAAGGCTTATTAACTTACACAGTGCTGGAGTATTCTACATACATAAAATGTGTTCATCCAGCCAATATGTGGCCATGATATAAAGAAATATAAACTGAGGGCAAGAGGGATGGCTTAGCGATTAAGGCATTTACCTGAAAAGCTAAAGGACCCAGGTTCAATTCTCCAGGACTCACGTTAGCCAGATGCACAAGGGGGTGCAAGTGTCTGGAGTTTGTTTGCAGTGGCTGGAAGCCCTAGCATGCCCATTCTCATTCATTCATTCTCTCTCTCTCTCTCTGTCTCCTCCCCTTTCTCTGTCAAATATATATACATACATATATATATATATATATATATATATATATGAAGAGAAATATAAACTCAGGCACAACAAAAAAGAAAGACCTTTGCAAGGAATAGCATAGTCTTTTGTGTCTCCCTTATGTTTCCTCCCTGGTTTACCACAATGTGCTATTTTAATATTACCAAATGCCCAAAAATATAATAGAAAGCTAGATCCAAACTTCTAAATTTTTTTTCTTTTTTGTGGTAGGGTCTCTCTCTATCCCAGGCTGACCTGGAATTCACTATGTAGTGTCAGGGTGGCCTTGAACTCACAGCAATCCTCCTGCCTCTGCCTCCCAAGTGCTGGGATTAAAGGTATGTACCACCATGCCTGGCCAAACTTCTAATTTTAATTGAAGCTCAAGTTAAACATTTGTGCTTTTTAAAAAATTTTTTTTGGTTTATTTATTTATTTGAGAGCAACAGAGAGAAGAGAAGAGAGAGAGAGAGAGAGAGAGGGTGTGCCAGAGCTTCCAGCCTCTGTAAACGAACTCCAGATGCGTACACTCCCTTGTGCATCTGGCTAACATGGGTCCTGGGAAATTGAGCCTCGAACCAGGGTCCTTAGGCTTCACAGGCAAGCGCCTAACCGCTAAGCCATCTCTCCAGCCCAAGTTAAACATTTGTGCTTTCTTGGTTAAATAATACTAGTGACATATGCACCATCTAGAAAGGTTATAATTAGCTGGATGTGGTTCTAGACACCTGTATTTCCAGGTGGTCAGGAGTTCAAGACCAACCTGGGCTATATGACACCCTGCCTCAAAAAAAAAAAAGAGAGAGAGAGAGAGAGAGAGAAAGAAGAAGAGAGGAGGAGGGAGATGAGGAGGGGAGGAAGGAAAAGTGGAAAAAAAAGGAGAAATATTATAATTGTTCAATGCAGATTTTGAGAACATAGAATTTCTGTTATCTTTACAAAGCTTAGCATAGTAGTCGTAGACATTGGATCTGGAGCCAAAATGCCTAGGTTTGAATTCCAGGCTTGTCCCTTACTATCTGTGTGAACTTGGGCAATTTATTTAACAGAAATCTACCATGAAAGAAGAGTCATGGTCGTTACCTCATTGGATGTTGTGAAAATTAAAATGGCTTGATATTACACAGGTGCAAAAGTAAGCACTACGTATGTGTTTGTGATTACTACTATATTATGTGTGCACTGCCCAACTCAACAGAGGTATTTTGTGTCCCGGACTGTGGCTCACATTTTGAGAAAAGCCCTGGTACTCGTACGAAGATATGTAATACGCCCCACAGTCATTAGGTTTCATTGCTCTACAGCATGTAGATCGGATGGGTCATCAACCCCACTCCCTGTACTAATTTGACAGTTATTTACAACAAATACTTCCAGTGTGGCAGACTCAAGGATGATTTTTCTATTTTCTTTCTTTTTTTTAGATTTTTTTTTTAAATTTAGACATGGGATTTTCCTTTTTTCAAACATTTTTATTAATATTTTATTTATTAATTATTATTTTTGGTTTTTTCAAAGTAGGGTCTTGTTCTAACCCAGGCTGACCTGGAATTCACTATGTAATCTCAGGCTGGTCTCGAACTCACTGTGATCCTCCTACCTCTGCCTCCCAAGTGCTGGGATTAAAAGCATGCATCACCACACTTGGCTTCTAATATTTTATTTTTGGTAATTTACTTGAGAGAGGGGGGGGAGAGAGGGGAATGAATGGATGCTCCAGGGCCTCTAGCCACTGAAAACAAACTCTAAGCACATGTATCACCTTGTGCATCTGGCTTACGTGGGTCTTGGGGAATCGAACCTGGGTCCTTTAGCTTGACAGGCAAGTGCCTTAACTGCTAAGCCATTGTTCCAGCCCAACTTTTCCATTTTGTAAGCCTTTCTGAAAACTATCTCAGGGATGTTTACCCTGTGCTACCTGGACATATTTTTCCACAATGTTAGTGAAATCGATTGAGCTTTCCAATGCATAGCTCATAAAAATTTTGCAAAGATATTTACCCTCAAACAAAGACTGAGCCCTTGCATTTGGTAGAAAGAATTTTTTTTTTTTTTAAGGAAAAATGTCATTTGGAATGCCTTCTTTAAATGGCAGACACTTTAGCTACATCTGGTCTCTGAGCACAATGGTGAGAACCTGAAATCTGTTTGGAACACAAGACTCACGAGGAAGGATCATCATTCAGGCGACATCTGGCATGAATCACTTTATTCATTTTCTTTTATTTACTAGTCTTTATTTGACAGCTGTGGTACTTTTTTCCAGAGCAGGAATCTGAATGGCCATAACTCTTCCCCCATCTGCAGCTCATTTTCCTCTTAGACGAGATGTAAATGCTTTAAGGGAAAGTTGGTCTATGTCTTGCTATATTCATAATCCTTGTTTTGTTTCAGGGGCCTCCTGGACTTGGAGGACAAGCAGGGAATCAAGGCCGTTTGGGAAGCCAAGGAAATAAAGTAGGTCACATTCTTTTTAACCCCCTCCCCCAAGGTTGAAACTTTTTATCTACTCAAAAGGAACTGTGTCTGGCTAGATTGGCCAGAGCCCTTTCACCGCAAAGAAAAACACGTCTCATTGCCCCTAAGCCCTGGCTTGATTCTTAGAGAGCCAGCGATCTCTAAGGACATGGGTGTGGACCATGATGAGGTCAGGGATTCCAGCTCAGCATAATCTCACCAGGGGCTACACCCCATCCAGCTAAGAGATTGCATGGAAGGAGGGCTATTCTGGCTAGGCCTGCCCCCCAACCCCCGGTCTACATCCATCCTTCCTTTTACTTTCGTTCTATGTTTCTTCTTCCTCCTCTCATACCAACATTGGTTGGATGCATTTTAAGACTAAAGGCCTCTCTCTGGCTCAGTGAATATTTATGAATGAATAAACTTCTCAGAGTTATGATGCATAAGACATGAGATCTATCCCCAAAACTGAGAGCTGCTTCAAGGCAATAGACGATGACATAAAGTAGGCAGGGATGAGGGAGGCTGATGTTGTTAGAAAGCATTGTTAGAAGGCTTGGATAGGGCTGGAGAGATGGCTTAGCAGTTAAGGCTCTTGCCTGCAAAGCCAAAGGACCCCGGGTTTGGATTCCCCAAGACCCATGTAAGCCAGATTCACAAAGTGGTATGCCCTGGTATGCCTATTCGATCTCTCTCTCTCTCCTCCCTTCTCTAGCTCTTTTTCTCTCTCAAATAAATAATTTTTTAAAAAAGACTTGGGTAAAGAGGCATCAGAGAGGATATAGTCTTTGGCATTTCAGTTAAAAGGAACAATGTGCAGGAAGGCATGGGTGGGGATGGAACATCCTGGGAGAATGGATGATTTGAGGGATACTTTTCTTTGTTTTTTTTGTTGTTTGTTTGTTTTTTTGAGGTAGGGTCTCACCTGAGCCCAGGCTGACCTGGAAATCACTACGTAGCCTCAGGGTGGCCTCGAACTCATGGTGATCATCCTACCTCTGCCTCCCGAGTGCTGGGATTAAGGGCATGCACCACCACACACGGCTTGAGGGATACTTATTTGAATGAAAAAAAAATGGTCTATCTGGTGCACACTCAAAGAGCAACACACAGTCCATGCGGCGAGTACAGTGCTACTTACTTGTTTGAAGGGAAACTTCCAGACTCTAGTGAGATGGTAAGCAGTCAAATCAGTGTAGAAATGTTTTTGAAGGTCGAGAGCTTGGAAGCCAGGAGACTAGTTGGTCACTCTCACTGAATACAAGCAGTGATTGGGAGACTGAAATGGATGAGAACTCAACGTGTGATGACTGCACAGGCTCTTCTGGGAGGGACCTGAGACAGAAGAAGGGGCTAGATGATGGAACTGAATATAGAATTATTTCATAGGCTCTGCTAGTGGGGAAATGGGGCAGAAGGAGGGGTTTTGATGATGGAACTTAACGTGTGATGATTCCATAGGCTCTTCTGGAAGGGACCTGAGGCACACAGGAAGGGATGGTATAGGGCTCTGGCATGCCAGGAGACAGCACCACAGCTGCAGGAAGGTTGTTAGGATGAGCAGGTTAAAGAGTGAAGGAGGTGGGCTGCAGGGATGGCTTAGCGGTTGAGGCACTTGCCTGCGAAGCGAAAGGACCCAGGTTCAATTCCCCAGGACCCACATAAGCCAGATGCACAAGGAGGCTCATGCATCTGGAGTTTGTTTGCAGCAGCTGAAGGCTCCATCACACCCATTCTCTCCTCTCTCTATCAAATGAATAAAATAAGCAAAAAAAAAATTTTTAAGTGAAGGAGGAGATCACTGGCTCTGTGGCTAGAGTGAAGGATCAGTCACAGATTCAGGCTTCTAACTCATTTGCGTTTGAAGAACCACCTGTTTGTAAGATGTATAAAAGGAAATAAGAGAGGATTGATTATTGGGAATGATGGGGGAAAAAAAGAAAATGATCAACTCATACAGAACAGTTCAGTGGAAAGGAAGAAAAAAAAAGTTAGCACACCTTGTGGGTAACACACTCCAGAGAGTAGTTCCAACAGTAGTACAGCCATTGGTGGGGGGGAGACAGATTGCAAGGGAATGAACAACGTGTCAGGGAGGAGAAATGGATACAGAGCTGTGATCTACTCTTTCTAGACATTCCACCCTTGAGGGAAAGAGAAGGTCATTACTACTTCAGATTGTCAAGGTCTAGAATCCTGAAGTAGGGCTATTTTTTTTTTTTTTTTCTGCTTTTTCGAGGTAGGGTCTCACTCTAGCCCAGGCTGACCTGGAATTCACTATGTAGTCTCAAGGTAGCCTCGAACTCACAGCGATCCTCCTACCTCTGCCTCCCGAGTGCTAGGATTAAAGGCGTGTGCCACCACGCCCAGCAGGGCATTTGTTTTCAATGACAGGAGAGACTTCAGCATGTTCACGATTGGAGAAGAGGAAGCAAGGGGCTGAAAAGACTAGACAGAGTAGCTACAGCAGCTCTTCAGGGTAGAGCAGCTGCCCAGGTTGTTTCTTGACAGAATGAGCTTGAGGCATACGCAGAGGGCTTTGCTTTGTATTGGAGAACGGCTCGCAGAGGCCCATGATGGAGGGCAGCAGCGGGGTGCTGCAGACACCATTGATTGGCAGTGTCATAAAATGCAAAGTTGATGGGGCCAACTGGATTCCAAAGAAAAGGCTTTCTGGAGGGTGTGGTGTAGCAAGAATGGCTGGGAAATGAGAGTGGGAATGAGAGATGAGTGATACTGCAGCTTTGTTCTAAGTATGGAGAAGGGGGGAATCTCTGGTGAGAATGAAGTTTCCATTTCTGTGTGTGTGTGTGTGTGTTGATTCCATGGACATATGCATATTGCATGAGAAAGGAAGATGCTCTGGACAGTGAGATGAGGGGATCTCAAGAACAGGTATAAATTGATGAACCCTCGAACTGGATTAGCAGTGGAAGGGGAGGAAAAGCACAAGCAGGCTGACTGTGCCCCATCAAGACCATTATTAAGAAAAGGAACTTTTCAGCGAGGGGGAGAAGTCATTGAGGGTGAAGGGCGACAAGTGCCCCAAATCAAACTCAAGCGTTTTGGGCAGCCTCCAGATGGGATGATCCCTGGGCTCACTGTCAGTGGAGATAAACCTCAAACACTTACCCTGATCTTCCTCCAGTAAGCTCAAGTTCGTCCATCCTAGGCTCCGTGCCTGAATCTACCAGTCATGGACAAGCCATGTGACTCTGTTTGTTGTCCCGCCTTGAGGCAGATGTCTTCAGATTTCAGTGTGCTTGGGGACCAGCTTGGAAGCTTACTTTAAAACACATAGTTTTGGACTCCACTACAAGACACTTTTAAAGGGCTCTACGAATTTGCTTTTGCACATGAGCCCCTCATGATTGAGGAACGCGTAGCCTCTGGACGCACTCTGAGAATCGTTTCCTGAAAGTCGTGGGGACATGATCTGCCTACTCTCCCGTTCCTTCTCACTCCCATAGCTCAGTGTCCTGGGCATTTGTCTATTTGCAGTTCTCAGCCTTCCCATTTTACTTTTCCTTTCTTTCTTTTTTTGAGATAGGGTCTCACTCTAGCCCAGGCTGACCTGGAATTCACTCTGTAGCCTCAGGTGGCCTCAAACTCACGGCTATCCTCCTACCTCAGCCTCCCGAGTGCTGGGAGATTAAAGGTGTGTGCCACTATGGCTGGCTAAATTTTCTTTTTCAGAAAATGACTTAGCCAGGCATGGTGGTGCATGCCTTTAATTCCAGCACTTGGGAGGCAGAGGTAGGAGGATTGCCGTGACTTCGAGGCCACCCTGGGACTCCATAGTGAATTCCAGGTCAGCCTGAGCTAGAGTGAGACCCTACCTAGGGGAAAAAAATGAGTTAACCACTCCTACCTCTTAGGTGTCAACTCCACATACTTTCACACATTTTCCTCCAAAGAGTGCAATATGAGTAGGGGGAGGTAGATGCAGACTACCTTGACAGTGAGGAATCTTGACCTGTATGATGACAACCAGATGGTCAAAGTTAACACCAGTAGCGATAAGCCATATTGATGGTATGCACCCTTGATGCACCCCAATGAGAATGGCAACTTATCCTTAAGGTCATGGTCCCCAAAGCCCATAATTCTAATTGTAAGGAAAACAGCAGACAACCCCTAGCTGGGGGATATTTACAAATGCCTGACCAATACTCATCAAAGCTAGCAAGTCATCAAACACAGGAAAAGTTTGACAAACTGTCCCAGTTTAGAAGATCCTGAGGAGATGTGACGTTGTCACATATGGGTATATTCCGTGGGATCCTGCAACACAAAAAGAATTGTAGGTAACAGTGAAGGAAATATGACCAAAGTATGGGCTTTGTTGAATGCTAATGATTCATTCAATGTGCCAAATGCAACTAACATAATGTTAACAATAGGGGAAGACAGATGTGGCATACTGGGGACAGCAGTCTCATTGTATGCGCAACAATTCTGCTAATCTAAAACTAAAACACTAAGCTGGGCGTGGTGGCGCACGCCTTTAATCCCAGCACTCGGGAAGTAGAGGTAGGAGGATCACTGTAAATTCGAGGCCACTCTGAGACTGCACAGTGAATTCCAGGTCAGCCTGGACGAGAGTGAGACCCTACTTCAAAAAAAAAAAAAAAAAAAAAAAAAAAAAAAAAAAAAAAACGGGGCTGGAGAGATGGCTTAGCTGTTAAGCACTTGCCTGTGAAGCCTAAGGACCCCGGTTCAAGGCTCGATTGCCCAGGACCCACGTAAACCAGATGCACAAGGTGGCGCATGCATCTGGAGTTCGTTTGCAGTGGCTGGAGGCCCTGGGGCGCCCATTCTCTCTCTCTCTCCCTTCCTCTTTCTCTCTCAAATAAATAATAATAAACAAAACAAAACAAAAGACTATTTTAAACAATATATATCTCTAAAGAAGGGGTTTGCTTTCCTTTGTAAACCTGTGTTCACCAGGCTCTGCAGCACAATAGAGGGTGCACTGGGCTTCAAAACCTGAGTTCATTTTCCCAAGTAGCTGGAGTTTCCCCAAGACAATGCTGACATTTACTTATGCTCCCCCATGGATGCTCTGCTAGTCAGAGGTCAGCTGCTTCTCTGACAACCTGATTTGTCACTCAAAACCTTGAAACTTGACTAATCCATTTGCCATGTTTGCGGGAACCACATGACTTGTGTGGATCATTGTGAGAAACAAATCTGCTCGTTTAGCCGTAGAGAACGTCCTTCCTGACTCATGATAGGGGCATTTTTATGGCACTGAGCAGCTGAGATGGTGGCTTGCACTAAACAATAAATCGGACTTGCTGAGAACCAATCATGGAGGAGACCTCACTGGCCAGCCACAGCCATTCCTCTGTATCACTTGTACAACATGCAGTCCTGGCCACAGCCCACTGCTGGAACACACATGCATGTTTTTAAGTGCCATTATTTCTGGTTGCCATTCCACAACAACCTAATGAAAGCCAGGAGTGGTGTGGAGTATGCCTCTGATATCAGTAGCTAAAAGACTGAGGTAGGAGAGTTACTGCAAGTTTGAGACCAGACTGAACTATAGAGTGAGGCTCTGTCTTAGGAGAGAGAAGAAAAAAAAAAAAAAGGACTGGGGAGATAATTCCATTGGCACAGTGCTTCTTGTGTAAGCAGGAGAACCTGCATTTGATTCCCCACAGCCCATGTGGTGGTGCATGCATATAATTCCGGTGCGAGGAAGGCAGACAGGCAGATCTCTGAGGCTCATTGGCCAGCCGGTGTGACCTACTTGCTGAGTTTCAGGCCAGTGAGAGAACTTACTTCAAAAAAGGCAGACGGCGCCTGAGGAACAACACCTGAGGTTGTCCTCTGGCCTCTACATGCTATAGAGTGCATGTGCATGCATACCTGTATAGGCACACGTAAAATGGGAATACAACCAGGTTGCAGTATGTTCATACATTAAAGTCCCCAATAAAATTGGGCTGGAGAAATGGCTTAGTGCTTAAGGCTCTTGCCTCTAAAGCCAAAGGACTCTGATTCGATTCCCCAGGACCCACATAAGCCAGATGCACAAGGTGGCGCATGCATCTGGAGTTCATTTGCAGTGGCTGGAGGCCCTGGCACACCCATTCTCTCCCTATCTGCCTCTCTTCTCTCTCTAAAGTAAGTAAAAAATGTTTTCTTTTAAAAAAATTACAATTAACAAAACATAATGAAGACCCATCTCACTGTTTTGTTGAACAGGGAGAACCTGGAGACCCAGGAGAAAAGGGAGCTACTGGCTTTCCTGGTCCTCGGGGCCCACAGGTTGGTATTTTGCTTCTTCAATACTGATCTGGCCCATGGAATCCTTTGCTTACATAATCCTTCTCTTGAACCCAGTCTCTGAGAAGCTTTCTGAAGACACATCCAAATCTAGGTGCATCGTGTTCTAGAAACTGGGAGTGAGTGGTATCACTCATTTTGGATGAGCTCCTTGGCCCTGCTTTTCCAAAGCAGCAGACATATGGTCAGGATGCTCTTGAAGCCAAAGGGGCCAGTAGACAAAGTTTCACAGCATCTTCATATCGCTTCCTCCATGCTTGCATCCATCAAGACCTCTCCATCAGACATTCCATCCCGCATGTCTCCTCCCATTGCTCACGGCTCCCACAGGACCAGACAGCAACCATAGGTCAGACATTGTGAAGTGCTTGTTTTTTTTTGTTTTTTTTTTTTTTTTTTTTTGTCTAGCCAACTGCAAATGGATGGCTACAACTTAACATATTAGCATACAGATGTTCTCGCCAAGAGCTGTTAGGAGGCTATTGCCTTTTACGGGGAGATTACAAGAAGCCAAAGCATGACATAGCCGCTCCTTGTTGAAGCTACCTTCTTGTTGATGGGACAAAGTGCCTGACCAAAAAGCAGCTGAAGGAGAAACGGGGTTTGTTTTGGCTGACAGTCTCCAGAGGGAATTTCAGCACGGCAGGGAAAGGATGGTAGAGCAGAGGCTGGACATCAGTTCTTGCCACAGCAGCTGGCTGTGAGCTGAGCTCTGGCCAGGGAGAAGCTGGGCTATCACACCCCAAAGCTTGCCCCCCAGGCACCACACCTCCTCCAGCAAGGCTCCGCCTCCCCAACTGCCACCAGCTGGCGACCAAGCACTCAAAACACGTGAGCTTGTAGGGGACATCTGACTCTCAGCACCACAGTCTTGGTCTTCCTCATGACACTCTGAGTGCGTTTTTTAGTCCCATTTTACAGATGCTTTGAGTGCCATCATCCCAAAGTGTCACTGGCACCTGTCCAGAGACAGGAGCCTGCTACCTAGTATATACGAATGAAACCAAAAATCAGTCTGCCTTGTTCTCTTGTGACTAGGCCTGTCTCTCTCTGTAGTCCGGATGCTTGTAATGAATTGCTTTGTTGCTAGGGTGACGATGGCCATCCCGGTTATGGTGACAGTGGACGTAAAGGGACAAAGGTAAGCCCCATCTACTGAAGCTGGAGCCACTCCATTTATCTCTGTTCGGTGTGCTATAGAGGAGGAGGCAGTGTGTGAAGCAGTTCTCTACAACCTGAAGTCTATTGTGATAATTCACTTGCTGATACCCTGTGGGGAACGTATGGAGGGGAAGCGTGTGAGAGTTTCGGATGCAGGTGAAAATTGAACGTTGAAATGGATTCCCTGTGTGTTGCCGTGATGTGTGGTGAGGGCCTGACTTGTCCCGGCCTGAGCAGCCTCGAATCTGAGCAGCTCTGTACTTGATCTCACCCGGGAGGCAGTCCTGCATTTGTCCTCCCGTTGTTATGATTGCTTCAGCGATTGGTAAGAGACTTCGCGGCATTTTATTTATTTATTTTTTTCTAAATGCAGTGGTCCGAACAGTAATTTTAAAATGAAACTGTGCATCAAAATAATCACTTTATGTTGTCACTGAATATTTATTCTTATGCTTGTTTGTGTGCACATACACACCAGGCTGTCTTGCCATTGAAAGTGAATGCCCGTCTGGCTTTATGTGGGAGGCTGGGGAATTGAACCCGAGGCCAGAAGGCTTGCAAGCAAGAGCCTTTAACCACTTAGCCATCTCTCTAGCCCCATCACTAAATACTTAAATGCCTGAAAGATAAGATAGGTAAGTTCACTAAAATCGGTGTTTCTTAAAGAAAATATTTGAGAGACAGAGAGTGTGTGTGCGTGTGTGTGTATGTGTGTGTACCAGAATACCATGACCTCTTGCCACTGCAGATGAACTCCAGACACATGCCCCAATTTGTGCAACTGTCTTTATGTGGGTACCAGGCAATCAAACCCGGACCATCAAGCTTTGGCAGCAAGTGGCTTGCCCTGCTGAGAGCCGTCTCCCCAAACCAGTGTTTTTGATATACCAATAATTACTACTTAAAAAAAAATCATGAAAGGGCTGGAGATATTGGCTTAGCAGTTAAGGTGCTTGCCTGAGAAGCCTAAGGACCCAGGCTTGATTCCCCAGTACCCACATAAGCCAGCTAGCTGCACATGGTGGTGCGAGCATCTGGGGTCATTTGCAGTGGCTAGAGGCCCTAACAAGCCCATTCTAGCTCTCTTCCCCCTTCCTACTCAAACAAATAAAAACTTTTTTTTTTTGACTTAAGACAAAGCTCTGAGGGCTGGGAACATGACTTAGCAGTTAAAGTGCTTCCTTGTGAAAGCCTAAGGACCCAGGTTCGATTTCCCCAGTTCTCACATAAGCCCAAATGCACAAGGTGGCACAGTTGTCTGGAGTTTGTTTGCAATGACTAGAGGCCCTGGCCCATCCTTTCTATCTATACCCGCTCCTGTCAAATAAGTAAAATATTGTTTTTTAAGTTCTAAGAAATAAACAAATTTCAGTGGGTCTTGGAGTCATAGCAAGTTTCTGTTGGAAAGCCTAAAATAGTACAAAGACTCTGCCTCAAATTAGGTAGACTGCGAGGACCAACATCTGAGGCTGCCCTGATTTCCATGTGTGTGCCCATACATACTTGCGCACACATCCACACATACAAAAAAAAAAGAAAAAAAAATACCAGGCTGGAGAGATTGCTCAGTGGTTAAGGGTGCTTCCTTCTGAAGCCTGCCTACCCCAGGGTTCAATTCCTCAACCCCCACATAAAGCCGGATGCAGTGGTGCATGCACCTGTGATCCCAGCGTGCCTATGAGAACGGGAGGTGGAACCAGGAGGGTTCAGAGCTTGCAGGGCAGGGAGGCTAATGGTTCTATGCAGTCTGGCAGTTTGTAGGGGCTAGGGACCCCGTCTAAAAGAAGGTGGAGCACAGGCTCCTCAGGATTACTCTCTGAGCTCCATGTGTGCACTGTGATACATGCGCCCATATATACGCACACACGCCCATGTATGCACAAAGTAAATACATTGTAAGTAAATAAAAATTTATTTTAAAGCCGGGCGTGGTGGCACATGCCTTTAATCCCAGCACTCGGGAGGCAGAGGTAGGAGGATCGCCGTGAGTTCGAGGCCACCCTGAGACTCCATAGTGAATTCCAGGTCAGTCTGAGCTAGAGCGAGACCCTACCTTCAAAAATCAAAAAAGAAATTATTTAAAATACATATTTCTCATCATGTAGGATGTATTATGCCTTTTTAACTATAAGCTACCACCAAAGTAAGGTAAAAGGCAGACCTTGTACTAAATGGTCACGTTTAGACTGTCAGCTTCCTAAATTTCTCCATTTGAGCAAGGCTGTTCTTAGCCAAATAGCCCCTATTCTGTTACATGCACAGACAATGGAGAGGCGATTTTCAGGGTCCTCCAATCACTTCAGCGTCAGATTCCTTTCAGCTGCTTATTCTGGGCTGCTGTATTTTGGTGATGCCAGTAAGTAATTTAATTTGGGAATTGGAATTAGTTTCTCTAAGAGTGATATACAGTTTCCAACTGGTTCAACCCTTCCTGTGTTCACAGGTACTAAAACTAATCAAGGCAGCAGGTGAAATTAAAGTCGATATAAATCTACTTGGGTGATGTGTGTGTATTGATTTCCTCTGCTGTTGCTTGCAGGGGCAAGAAGGATTCCCTGGAGAAAGTGGACCTAAGGTATTGCATTCTCTCCTTAGTTACTAGAGATCTGTCAGGAAGTCTGTGGGGGTTAGGAAGTTTATCTTAGGCCAAGAGAAAGACAATTCATGATAGATAAGTATTTTGACTGCAGGGGAAAGGTAAGAAACAAATAGTCCACTTCTTCCTATTGTTTAATATATTTAATAATGTAAGAAAGGTATATCAGTTTGCTTTTTAATATAATTTTGAATTTTAAGCCATGTGTCCATATTTTGTATTTTGCCTTTGTCATCTATATAACTATCATCTATAACTGTATTTTTTAAAAGGAACAATACTGGGCTTAAAGAGATTGCTCAGTGGTTCAGGGCACTTCTTATGCAAGCATGAGGGCCTGAGGAGGCCCGAGTTAGCACTCAGGTTTGATTCCCCAGGACCTACACCAACAGCTGAGCATGGTCACACACGTGTAACCTCGGTCCTGTAGGGGAGGAGAGACCTGAGAGTCATTGGAGCTTGGAAAAAAAAAATGGCAAGTTCCAGAATCAGGAAGAGACTTTGGCTCAAATGAGAACAGATGGAACATTGAGAGAGCAGGATGCCCTGTATCCTCCTCAGGCTGCCACAGACTAGGGCAACCTGCTCCAGACGCTCATGGGGCACCTTATGGGCATATACACGGGCACACGCATGCACATGTGCAAATAAAAGAGAACACAAGAAGTCATTTTAAAAAGGAGAGTGTAAGACTTTTGTTAATACTGCTAATATTCTCCATATTGTTAATATTTCACTTTTAGATTTTTATTGTAAAGGAAGAAAGATAATCCTTTTTCAGTTTTTCTCTTCAAATTTATTCCTTCCTCTCTGCCATATGTATTTTTTTTTTTTCTTTGCTTGGAGGAAAGTAAAATGTGAAGAATGAAGAGTGCCCAAGTGATCTGATTTTTTTTTCCTGGCTTGATTTTCCCCGTATATTTACACGTCCTCATCAGATATCGAGTCGACAATGATACCCTCTGCACTAAGGCTTTGGGTTTTTTCTAGTAAAATCAGCTGAACTCAGTAAATGCCAACTCCTGTGATAAGATCAGAGGACCAAACAAAGGACACTGTTGGTGTCGCCAAGGAGCCTGAGTTCTGGTTGGGAAGACAGAACTGTGAGCTAGTGTTGACGCCATGTGCTGTGGAGAAAGCTGCACAGATTAAAAGGAGGGGAAAAAATAAAACTGCTAAAGACAAAAATGTATATGAAAGGCCGGGTGTGGTGGCCCACGCCTTTAATCCCAGCACTCGGAGGCAGAGGTAGGAAGATTGCCATGAGTTCAAGGCCACCCTGAGACTACATAATGAATCCCAGGTCAGCCTGGTCCAGAGTGAGACCCTACCTTGAAAAACAAAACAAAACAAACAAAAAAAAAAAAAGTGTATGAAAATGACCTTGTGTTGGAATCAGTCAATTTACAAGCATAAATATACCTCTGCAACGTGTATGTGTGTCATTTCGATAATGATTTTCTTTTAATGTACGCACTTACTTAGGGCGAGACTGGGGACCCTGGTGAGCCAGGAGAGACTGGACCCAAGGGATCTAGAGGCAAAATGGTAAGACTTTTAGACTCATTGCTGGTGATCTGAGCTGCTTTGACAGTTCCCTCTTCACACACTTATGCTCATTAGAATTGTCATTTGCTCTAAATTGCCTATAATACGCCTGCATTTGGGATTGACGTTAATCTGGGAAGGAAAATGGATCAAGTACTCAACCCTCAATGCCAGCAAAAAGACATTGCACTGTCCACTTTTAGTGAACAAGTTTCCCTGCGCTGTTTGCCAGAGCATCCTGATGAACACTGGACTGTGTTTCTTAAGGAGTCCTTGTTATCTAAAACAAATTGTGTGTGTGTCTGTCTGTCTGTGTGGATGTGTACAAAGTGTATGTGAAGGTCTGAGGACAACCCCAAGGTCTTTGTCCTCTCCCACCACCCTGCTCCCTTGTTCTTACCTTGCTTTTGCCACTTTGATTCATGTGCAGCAGCCTAGCTGGCCCGAGGGTTTCTGGTTTCTCCTGACTCAACCTCCAGTTGCCGTGGAAGCGTTGGGATCACGGATGCATGTGCTGCTTTTCACCTGGCTTTACTTGGGTGCTGGAGAGTTGAACTCAGGCCAGTAGGCTTGCAAGCAAGTGCCTTTAACCACTGAGCCATGCTCCTCCCCAGCCCCGCAAGCTAGTTTGGAATTGTCACAGTATGATCAGCTTAATCCCTGGGAGATTTAGTGCATCCTAAACCTGACTGTCTTCTTATCTTTGTTATAAGGTTTGGTTAAACTATTTTTAAATTAGGCATATGTTGAAGGCCCTTTTGAAATATATCTCCAGAAGGTATTTCTTGAGTTTTGAAGAGAAAGTCTCTGCTTATTTAACTAAATGTGTCTTTATTATTTTGTGCAGGAGTTAAATAGTGCCTATTGCTTGAGATCAGTTGAAACCAACGTGAGTCTCTAGTATTCCTCATAGGCATTAACTTGCCTCAGGCTCCAGGGCATTAGGAATGAATGGCAGTACATACCTCTTTAATATCAGCACTGGTGAGGCTGAGGCAGGAGGATCTTGAGTTTGAGGCCAGCCTTGACTTTATGGCAAGACCATGCCTCAAAAAGGTGGGAGAATTACTTATATTTGTTAACTGTATAGCTTAGACTGTATATAAGTGTGATCACTATTTTATTTTAAGTTTTTTTTTTTTTTTTTTTTTTGAGATAGGGTCTCTATAGCCCAGGCTGACCTGGAATACACACTGTAGTCCCAGGCTGGCCTCATACTCAGAAGCATCCTCTTACTTCTGCCTCCCAAGTGCTGGGATTAAAAACATGTGCCACCACATTCAGCTGCTATTTTATTTTTGTTTATTTTTATAAGTATTTTTAAAAATTTTTTAAATTACTTATAAAAAAATTTTATAAACAAATTTATTTGCAAGCAGAGAGAGAGAGAGAGAAGAGAGACAGACAGAGAATGAGTGTGCCAGAGTCTCTTGCCATTGCAAAAAAAAACTCTGGATGTGTGCACTACTTTGTGCATCTGGCTTTATGTGGGTACTGGGGAATCAAATCTGGGTCATTAGGCTTTGTAGGCAAGTATCTTGACAGATAAGCCATGTCTCCAGCCCCCCCCCCCCATTTTACTTTTAACTAAAACATTTTTAATGTTTCTTCAGAACATTCTTGATCAGGAGAAATAGTCTAGGACCTTGTCAATGAGCAAAAATATAAAAACCCTGATGCAAAAATTTATACTAGAGATAGTTTCCAGCTAGGCATCAGGGTTCATTTGACTGTGATCTAGTTTGTCTCCCTATAAACTATGTGATCTTTATTTATAGATATTATTTATGTAGGTTTTAAGGATGAAAAGTAAACACATTCCTCTTGTTCTGCTCCCAAGGGGATTGTTCCCAGCAATGATTCTTTTCCTCATACATGTTTCCACATAGCTATTCATCAATTCTGAGAGCAGAATGATAAAGCTTAATATAATTACCAAACATAATTGGAAAAGACTTTCAAATTAATCCAGATGTCATCTGCAATGAAGTATCTCTGGATCATTTCCCTTGGCTTATTAACAAAGTCGTTTGACCTTGAACGTCAGGAGCATGCTAACAAGTTCATCCAGTTGTGGGTTTCCTTCCCCACAATGACCCATTAATCGCTTTTTAAATATAATTAACCAATGGAAAGGAAACATATAAACTTTCTCTTGGCCTTTGGAAATCTTTTTTTTTTTTAATTTCCTTATTGTTCTGGACTATTTGTGACTTGCTTTCTTCACCCTATCCAGTTGTTTTCTCCCCATGATGTGAGTGACACTGGAAATTTCCAAGTTTTCCTGTGGGAAAAAAAAAAAGAAAGCAAAAGTTTCTATTGGAAAGAAATACTCAAATTTGACCTTAACTTCTGATTGCCTTTTCATCATGTCTTGCATGTAGTAGGCATATGTTTGTATGCGTGGACAGTATGCATCTGTGCATATGTATGTGGAGACCAGAGGGCAAGGTCAAACGTCTTCCTCAGTTGCTCTCCAGAGACCTTATCTTTTCTTTTTGAGATTGGGGGGGTTGGGGTCTCTCACTGATTGGACTAGACTAGTCAGTCAGCGAGCCCCAGCGATTCTTTCGTCTGTTTCCCCAGAACTGGATTACAGTTTGCATACCGCTAGGCCTGGCTTTGCGGTGGGTTCTGGGGATCCTAACGCAGGTCCTCATGTTGGCATAGCAAACACTTGACCCACTGAGCCTTCTCCGCAGCCCCGTGCGCTTTTGTTTTTCTTTCTTTCTTAAACCAACTTTGCAAGTCATTTAAAGTGGTTTCCCTGACTGGGTCACATTTGTCGCGTTGGGCTGGAAAGCGCTGCTCTGAAGACTGCCTGTGCGTTGTAACGTGTTGTGCAACATACCTGGCACCTTCCCGCCAGAGGCCAGTACCACTCACCCTCTTCGCCTACTTGGAACAAAGCAATTGTGTCTCCAGACACTGCCGTGGGACAGCAGTGACAAAATTCTCTCCATTTGTCATTACTGGTTTAAAGCGTCACGTAGAATCATAAATTTTCTTTTACAAAAAAAGATGTTGCACTTTAATATATTAATTTATTTGAGAAAGAGAATTGTACTTTAGCATATTTATTTATTTGAGAGAGAGGTAGACAGAGAATGGGCACACACCAGGACCTCTAGCCACTGCAAACTAACTCCAGATGAATGCACCACTTTGTACATCTAGGGAAGCGAACCTGGATCCTTAGACTTCACAACCCAGTTTTCTTGTTGTTTTTTAAAATGGTATTTCTCTGTCAACTTAAAAAGAAATTTAAGAAGTAGCAATCCCAGGCTGGGAATGTGGCTCTGTGATCAAGCTTGTCTGTCACATGAAAGACACTCAAGTCTCTCGGTTCCATCTAGGGGGGAAAAAATAGCAAGAGAGAGGGGGGAGTCCTTTCTTCTCTCTCTTGATTTTTCAAGGTAGGTTCTCACTCTGGCCCAGTCTGCCCTGGAATTCACTATGTAGGCTCAGGGTGGCCTTGAACTCATGGCGATCCTTCTACCTCAGCCTCCTGAGTGCTGGGGTGAAAGTCGTGCACCACCACACCCGGCTGTTCTCCTTCTCTTTTAAATCCTTCCATCCTCCCTACAAACAACAAATTTCACTTCAATTGATTATTTTGGAGTCAACAGTATGCATGTGCTCCTGCTCTGTTTATGTCTTTTGTAGCATTACAGACTGACCTCCTACTCTAAAAGTCGCCGAGTTACATTTGGTACCTCGACATTTACCGAAGCATTTTCTGGAGACATTTGTGTGCAGCGGGGGAGTTCTCTCAAGCTCCATCCTTCCCAGCCTGACTGCTCTGGTTTTCCTCTTGGCTGGTACCAGCTGTTACTCCACAGCCATCCCGCGACTTGCCTCTGGGGTTCCTCTCGTCTATTCAGTGTCAGGTCTCCGCCTCTCATTTTTACTCCAGACCTCTCCTGGCTTTCACCTTCATTTCATGGAAAGCTCAAGCTTCATTAGTTTTCTCATCCCTGTGACAAAAATACCTGACACGCACAAATTAAAAGGAGGAAAGATTGATTTTTGGCTCTCAGTTTCAGAGGAGTCAGTCCATGGTC
This sequence comes from Dipus sagitta, assembly GCA_036346955.1. Lineage (NCBI taxonomy): Eukaryota > Metazoa > Chordata > Mammalia > Rodentia > Dipodidae > Dipus > Dipus sagitta. Next base: position 21,914,800 of record CM070786.1, read on the forward strand.
ACTTGGCTCTGTTTCCGGGCCCATTGAAGAGCAGGATACCATGACGCAGGCTGGGGACACAGTATAACCTTCAAAAGCATGTTTCTAGTGACCCACTTCCTCCAGCTAAGCTCTGCTTCCTAATGCTACCAGAACCTCCTGAAATAGGGCCACCAACTGGAGGTCAGACACACAAAACATGAGCCCAATGCTACAAAAGACATGTCATATTCAAGCCATAATGAGCTTTCCACAAAGAGGTGAATGAGAGGTACATTTTTTTTAAGTTGGGGGTTCTCTCGAGCCTGGGCTGACCTGAAATTCATTATGTAGTCTCAGGATGGCTTTGAACTCACATGGATCCTCCCAAGGGCTGTGATTAAAGGCGTGCACCACCACGACCGGCGAGAGGTCCATGTATAGCCAACATCTGGAAGTGACTTTATACTACCTCCAGATGTGTTCATACTTTGGCTAGTATAAAATTCAGGGTTGGAATTAAATCCTTAGAATTTTGAAGGCAGTCATTTTTCCATTGTTTACAGAACTTTTGGTTTTTGGAAGTCCAAGGCTATTCAAGTTCTTATTTTTTTTTTTTTACTTGCCAATAACTCTTTTTAAAATATTATTTATATATTTGAGATAGAGAAAGAGTGAGCAAGTAAGACAGAGAGGGAGAGCAAGACAGCACATGGGTGTGCCAGGACCACCTACCACTGCAAATGAACTCGAGATGAATACTCCACTTTGTGTATCTGCCTTTGTATGGATACTAGGGAATCAAATCTGGGCCATCAGGTTTTACAAGCAAATGCCTTTAAACACTAAGCCATGTTTCCAGCACCCCAGTAACTAATTATACCTTTATATATTTTTAAAAGTTTTTTATATCCATGTTCATGCATCATATAGATAGATAGATAGAGCATATTCCCCCACGCCTTACTTCCCTCTCCCTTCCTTCCTTCACCTCCCATCGACCCCTTTGATCCCTGTTTCATTTCCACTTACATGTCATCAGTACATGTGTGATTTCATATGTCTATAAAATCTCAGACATAGGGCTACAGGGGTGACTTAGCAGCTAAGGCACTTGCCTGTGAAGCCTAAGGATCCAGGTTCGATTCCCCAGTACCCATGTAAGCCAGATACACAAGGTGGCAAATGTGTCTGGAGTTCCTTTGCAGTGGCTGGAGGCCCTGAAGTGCCTATTCATATTCGTTCGTTCGTTCGTTCATTCATTCATTCATTCTCTCTCTCTCTAATAAAATACTTTTTAAAATCTCAGATATACAAATGAGAGAAAACAAGATATTTACCTTTTTGAGATAGGCTTAATTTATTTACTTGGCAACATCATTTTCCTGCAGACATCACAACCTCACTCCTCTTGGTGGCTGAAAACTTCCACTGCGTGTGTGTGTATACCACATTTTCTTTATCCACTTCTCTGTAGTCAGACACCGTGGTTGCTTCCATAGCTTAGCTATTGTGAATAGTGAAGCAACAAACACTGATGTGAAAATATCTCTGACAGGCTGACATGGAGTCTTGTGGTTAAATGAGAAGTGACATAGTAATATAGCCTAATCTTTTTTTATGTGATCCATGTTTTCTCCCTGCATCCCCATTGGATCATCTGTTAATCGCTGGCAACTGCATTTCATGGGCTTTATGAACCTAGAATATAGTCAGTCCATTTTTATTCATTTTTCTGGATACTAGTTAGGCCTCTTGACCCTGAAAATGGGTAGATTTCAGTCCTAAGAAGTGTTTATTATGTTGTCAATTTCTGCTCATGTTTTCTCTATTTTGTATTTTTAAAATTCCTCTCATTTGGTGTACTAATACAGTCCTTTCTTCTCTTCTATTATATATAGCTTTGATGTTTTTGCCCCTGCTAGGAAAGAAAGTCCTTTGACTTTATAATGTTTCTCACAGTTGAACTTTGAAGAGGTTGTTTCTGTTCTCCAAATGCTACTTTTCTATGGATACAGGTGCTGGCTACTCTTGCTACTGAGTCTTGCTGTACATGGGTTCTGGGATCTGAGCTCAAGTCCTCATGCTTGGCAGCAAGGACTTTACCCACTGAGCCATCGCTCCAGTCTCATCATTACTGTTTGTGCCTTTTAAAAAATATCTATCATTTTATAGGGCCAAGGAAACAAACATTGATGTGTGAGTATTTCTGTGGGTAAAGTGCTTGCTACACGAGCATGTGAACCTGAGTTCAGATCCCCAGCACCCAGGCAAATCGCCAGGCATGGTGGTGCACACCTGTAATCCCAGCACTAGGGAAATGGAGACAGGGAATCCTTGGGGTTCACTGGCTGGCTTGCCTAGCTGAGTTGAGTTCTAGGTTCAGTGACAGACCTGACTCATAAAAATAAGGAAGAAAGCAACTGAGGAAGACAACCAAAGTTGGCGTTGAGCCTCCACATGCATGCATGTGTGCACGCGTGCACACACGCACACTCACGCATGCACTGTACGTGCATGTGGCCCCCCCTCTTTCTCACACACACACACGTGTGCATACAAATCTATCACTTGACTGAAATATTGGAAAGGAACAGAAGTACATGTATTCAATCTTCCATTTCTTCCTTGAAGGTTAACCTATATATTCTAAATAATTTACGGCAATAAGTTTATTGTTCTTTAATATCAATATGTAATTGGGGTACTCAGAGGACATCATTAATTCTTCATTACATAGGCAAAGCTTTGAAAAATTAAATTTATGTTTAAACTACTTCATTTTTTTGTTACTGAAAAGATCATAAATCCTGTGGCATTCTGAGTGGGGGGAAAAAGCTTTTTCTATGATAAACTGCCTCACTGAATGTATATTGAAATTTTTCTGACACATAGAAAGCAGATAATGGTTATTTTTATTATTGCTGCTATCTCTGTTTCATTACAGATGTTTCCAGCCAGCTGTTAAGTGTTTCTGGTGTCACTATGTTAGGGAGGCATATTTAATTTGATCAGGTTTTAAATTTTTTGCTTGTTTTTAAGCTTAGTCACCTCCATATCACTAGAAAAAAAAATCACATTGACCCAACAAACCCAGTTCTACTTAACAGTCTTTCCTAATAATTGGAGTTGCACATAAATTTTCCAATAGTATTGCTAGTATGATAAAAAAACTAATAAAGGACCCATTAAATAAAGTGTGAGGCATCCATGTAATAGAATACCATGCAGACATGGAATGTGATTTTGTAAAATCATGTAGCAGCACAAAACTGCCCATATATGTATGTATATACATACATATATGTATGTATTGTCATTATTATTATTACTGAAAAGGGCAATAAGAAGCCAAGGTATATATCTATAATCCCAGCCTGCAGAGACAAGAGGGTCATGAATTCCAGGCCAGCCTGGTTGCAAGACCCTGTCTCCAAGAAACAAAACCAAAAAATGAGGCATCAGGAAAAAGTAATGATACATTTTTTTTTTGTTTTTGAGGTAAATTAAAAGTAATTTTTTACTTTTGGATTTTTCCCTGTGAAATGTAAATATTTTAAATTTGAATGAAAGCATACATATATGTATAGAACTGGTTTTAAAACAAATTAATTCTGCTTTGAGATATCTGCTGGACTTCCAGGAGAGCTGGGATCCCCGGGGGAGTCAGGACCTCCTGGACGCAAGGTAAATGGAGAGATTACAAGTCATACAAGATTTTTTTTTTCTTGGGCTAGAGAGGTGGCGTAGCTATTAAGGTGCTCACCTGCAAAGCCAAAGGACCCAGGTTTGATTCCCCAGGACTCATGTAAGCCAGATGCACAAGATGCCACATGCATCTGGAGTTTGTTTGCAGTGACTAGAAGCCCTGGTGTGCCCATCAAAATCTTTTTTTCTTGAACTTAAAATGTCACTGCATGGAATCCCCATTGTCCAGCAGTGCACGCCTTCTGTCTCTTCTGCTTGACCACTATTTCCACTACTCCATGTTCTCTGAGGAGGGAAGAGAGTGTGCGCTAAATGTATCTCTTGGGAGGGAAAGAGAGAAATGAAAAGCAAAAGACTAAACTTTATCACCATCATCAGTGGATCTGATGTATCAGCCACTGCCTTCTTGGAAGGAGTCAGTGAATGTATAGAAATGAACATACAGTGACCGCGGTGACCATGTTGCATTCTCTGGAATGCACTAGTTGCTTCAGGAGCTTGGGTGAGGTGCCATCACTCTCTTTGAGAGCAACCTGACACTTCCTGTTCCAGGGATAGGACTGAACACAAAAAAGTAAAATCAACTCCACTTGCTTTCCTCCAACCCTAACTCAGACATATGTACATAGAACCTCATTTTCGGAAGGCGGCTGGAATCCAGATGTTCAGTTTGAGGCCTATCCCTTAATCCTTCAACCCCTGGAGGGAAGGGGGCAGGTCAAGGTTCAGCTCATGGGGCAGAACTGCCTAATGGCCACAGGAAGGTGGCCCTGCATGGACGGCTCAGCCTTCACCAGTTCTGAGCTGAACCCTGACTTCAGAGCTCTGCAGGGCCGGGTCAGGTGGGCCTCCCCCTTGGATCCTTGGATAGCCCTGTGTGGTCCAGAGATGGTGCTGAGGAAAGTGGCATTGGAGCCTTGGGTGCAACCAGCTTGTGTGTGGTTCCCCTCAGCTTGCTTGTCTTAACTGGGTGATAAGTAGTGCCCTCCCAGTATTCTTTGTTCCTTCAATCATCATAGGAGTAAAACCTCTTCCAAGTGTCATTTCCTCAGGGTGAGGTTGGTGGACATTCTGGCTACTGAAGTGAATATCTCCAGCCATATAATACACATGTTTTGTTGTTTCCTTCCCCAGGGTCTGAAAGGGGCCAAAGGATTGGCTTCATTTTCCGTACGTATATCTCCTCACTCCAGCAGAGTGCTCTGAGAACTCCATTAACTTTATTTATTTTGAAACGTCATGACCCAGCGGTCCATTAGTTAATTCTCTGTGTTTTACTTTGGAACTGCAGACATGTGACCTCATTCAGTATGTGCGGGACCACAGTCGTAAGTACCTTGCTTGAAATGATCACCCGGGCTGTCAGCTTTCCTGGAAGGGATGCAGCTTTCAGAATAGAGGCAATCTCTCCATCTCGCCACCAGTTTCTTAAAATGAGAGATGTGGATGCATGAAGTTTGAGTCAGCATGGCTGGTGACTGGGAGCCTGTTCCAAGCATGATGCAGTAATCTACCTATCTGGTGCTTTTGACCTGGGGAGAGTACATATTTGAAGTCAAAACTTCCCTACTGGTAAAATCAGTCAGTTTGTTTTAAATGATTGTCGATGGCAGACAGTAAATGACAGAATTGAGCTCACTGGTGTGAAGAGGCAGTCGTGATAACTGGGTCGTGGTGAGAGGAAGGCCTGGCTTTGCTTTATAATCTATTTCCTTTCTGAAGAGAGCTGTCTGATTGCTTTTAGTTGGACTGACTGATTTGCCTGTAAAATTCATGATAATGCTTTTTAGGAATAATTTTCAAGATTATAAAAGCAAAGAAGGGTGTTCAATTAGGCAAATGCTGTTTTCTGCTTTGAGCCCTTCTTAATATTCTGCATAGTAACTAATGCTGTAACATCAGGTTCATGTCACCTGCATTATGTTGAATGTTCAGTTATACACGCATAACTCTTTCCGAATAAACACTATGACAGGAAGAGGCAAAAGCTTTCTTGAGGTATTTTTGGGGAGAAAACTACACAAAGTAGGGCCCATTTCTGTCAAGAGCATTGTTCTCAGATACACAGAATTTTAAAGGTTCTGGAAACAGTATTCACCAGCACTGCACGTTTTGAGAGTAGAATGAAGCCATCTTGGTAATCAAAGCCAGTATGTTGGGTCATGAAGTTTGCCTGGATTAGTCTAGTAGGTTTTCTACATCAGAACTGTGTGGACTGTAATGACTGAGTGGCACAGACAAGAGTGGGACCTGGCCTGTTAAAAGGTGAAGGGTTCCATAAACAAAAACCCAAGTACACAAAATAATTCCCAAAATGTATGGAAACAGTAACTTCTGATATGCACGTGCACACACTTATTTGTGAGAAGAGAGAGGGAGGAAAAGAAAATTCCACTGTAAATGAACTCTAGATGCATGTGCCACTGTGCATGTGGCTTTATGTGGGAACTGGGGAATCAAACCCAGGTCATTAGGCTTTGCAAGCAAGTGCCTTAACCACTGAGCCATGGCTTCAGCACAAACTTCTACATATTTCACAAAAGCACATGTGATTGCATGATGATGGTCATGATGAGGCCCTGGCCTTGCAAGGGGCCTCTGAGTAGGTGGACCAAAGAGGAACCATCGGGTGGAACATTCTGCAGTGGTGGGAGGTACCCTTCGTGCTGTACAACATCATAGCCACTAGCCACATGTGGCCTTGGACATTTAAAATACACGTAAGTGCCACTAAGACCCTAATGTTTTCAATTTCATTTAATCATTTATAATGTAAAAAAAATCCATGGGTTATGGCTGGACCGTGCAAGTCTAAAGCATATGTTCACCTATTTCAGAGTAAACCTATCACTGACATTTACAAAGATACATAAATAGGTATGTTTACAGGATGGGCGTCCCAAACCCCAACATGTGCAATACTCCAAGATTCCAGACTCTTTTTGAGTGCTGACATAAGGTCACACATAGGAAAGTCCACATCTGACCTCATGTGACAGGTTGCAGTTAAAACACAAAGACCCTAGAAATATTATATAAAATCACTTTCAGTCTATATACATAATTTTCATGGAAGTATATTTATATTAAGACCTGAGTCTCAACCCCAAGAGATTTTGGGATACGTGTGTGTGTATATAGGTATAGATGTAGATGTAGATTTCTTTTTTCCGAATTTGGAATATTTACCTAACACTTCTAGTTCCCAAGCATTTCAGATAAGGGAAACAATGTATGCACACAATACTGGATGTAGATATAGACACTTACATATGTGTGTATGTATGTTTGAGCCGAGGTTTTAGGCCAGTAGTAAAGTTCTTGGCTAGCATGGATAAGGCCCTGCAAGCAACAAAAAATAAAGAATTATAGAAGTTTCTATTACTTGGGGTTAGGGATGCAACACGATGGTATAGCACTTTTGCCTTTCATGAAAAAGGCCCTGGGCTTGAACACCAACACCAAAACCAAAAATAAAAATAAAAAATACACACATATACGGTTGACAGCTACAGATAGGTACCTGGAGAAATTATGAAGACACGTTAGGATCATTTAACTTACCAAATCCAGCTTAGTTCCTACCATGTCACATTCCCTCCTGGGCGGAGGTTATCTGCGTCTAACAGCTGTCTGTAGGCTGCTACTCATGGCTGTGTACTGTCGCACTTCTCCTGTCCCCCTCACCTCTGGGAGGGATAAGCGCTATTTACCAAGGTGCTGGCGCCTGCTCTGGGCTGCATGCTTCTCCCAACTCTCTAGTGCCTTGATTTTGGGGTTCCTCATAAAAGCCGCAAGGGCAACAACCCTCACCGCTGTGATTTTCTTGCGCCGTATAGAACTCCATTCTCCTACCGGATAATAACCCAATCTCCTTTGTTCTTCCTCCCCAGCTGGCGGACACGGTGAGTAATCTTTATTTACAGCATGCTTTTCTCAAGCTCCGGAGTGCCATACATCTGGAAAGATCAGTTGGAGTATTGTGCTGCCTGCCAGCTGATAGAAATTTTATCTGGGCTTCCCTTGCTACCTGACACAGTTAGCAGATGCTCGCTTCTCATGACTCACTTGGTTTCAGCTGAGGTTCACTGATCATCTTTCTCAACCAACTGGAAGGCCTTTTTAATACTTTCATAACAATCACTAACATTCTCCTCACTATTAGATCTTTATAATAATTTCCCTCCCTTCTTTCATTTCTCCCTTCCTTTTCTTCTCCCCCCCCCATCTTCTTCTCCCTCTCCTCCACCCTCCATCTCCCTCTCCTCCACCCTCCATCTGTCCTATCTTCTCTTTAGCTCGGTGATTAAGGATTATGATGCAGAATGAAAATAGGAATGGTCAGGTAGCAAGCAGTGGAATGTGCAGCTGAGTTAATAGTAAAACTGATGCAGTTCATGCTTCCTGTGAATTTCAAAACCGCCCTAACACCTTTCAGTGCTGGTTTTTACGTACTTTACAGATGTTCCTATAAACCCATAATCAAGCATGATAGACATCTACACCCTTACAGTTTTTATATAAATTCGCCAATCCCTTGCCCTCTGATTACTTGTCCATTTATTCATTCAGTGCTTCTTGAAAGCCTACAGTGTGCCAATCCCTGTTTTGAGCACTGGGAGACAGAATTGAACGACAAGATGCCTGTACTTGTGAACGCTCATTCTTATGCACAGTGGAGATCATAGCTGGGTAAACAAGTGAAAATTCAGAATGCTATGCTTGCTAAGGAAGAGATGCTAAGAGTCATGTCAGGGGAGGAGAGAGATGCTTTTGGATGACAGCTCCTCTTTGAGGCACTAACAGGGCATCAGTTTTGCAAGTACAAAGGCCATGGAACAAGGGCAGACCTAGGTAGTAACCAAGGAATGGACAGCACCCACATCACTGAGACACAATGAGGGGGAGACATAGAAGCAGAGGCTTTGCAAGTTATGATAGAGGGGCTGGATTTTGTTTAGCATTGTGCTGGGAGCCTGTAACAGTTACCTTCTCTCTACTGGGACAAACCACCCAACGAGAAGCAGCTTATGGTTTCTAGAATTTTCCTCAAGCATGGTAAGCATGGTGGGAGAAGACAGCTGGGTGTCAGTTCCTTTTCATCAGCAGGAAGGAAGGAGAATGAGCTCTCAAGTGACAGACACAAGCAGGGCTGGGCTGTAATACCCCAAGGCCTGCTCTCAGCTACACAACTCCTCCAGCAAGACTCCACCAACTGGGGACTATGTGTAAGGCTTAATCAAAAACACACAATACTGGGAGTGGAAAGGTTTAAGTGCAGCATGGGGAAGGGAATAGAAGAGATGAGAGGATAGGAGGAGGGTTAACAGAAACTAAAAACTTTATGAAAATAGTAGTTAAGTAAAATGCTTTTAAGCCCCCAACTAAAATAGACTTCGTTTAGTTAAAAGGTCTCAATATCCAAGGGGTCTACATGGTTTGAACCACTCTATTGATACCCAAGATGATGAAAATCCTTACATTTTAATATTTATATTTGTGGGCTAAATGATATATGTCCGGAATTTGCTCAAAAATAAACAAAATGCATGCAAAGGGGAAAAACACACATGAGGCTATGGGAGACATCTTTACATCCAAGAACATGACCGGATGGATGATATTTTAAGCTTACTTGAGCATCTGTAGGCTGGAGGAAGAGGGTCAGTATAAAATCTAGAGGACTACTTGTCAAGGGTGTTGGGTACCCAGCCAGAGATGATGGTGGTCTTGATAGGGGCCACTCGTGTCATACGTCAGTGACATGGCAGTGGCTTGGGCTGATCCTCGCTGCCCTGTGTCCCTTCCCCACTTGCTTTGTGGCAAGGAGCAGCCATCAGTGTGTAATCCCCCCCACAGAACCCCACTGGCTAGGTTGCCCCATGCTCATCCATCCTTTGGAGAAGAGCCTCCTGGGAATGTCGGTGATGCAACCGCATGTTCCCCAGAATCCTCTGGATTCCTGGATGCAACTTTGTGTTCTGCAGAATCCTCTGGATTCCTGGAAACTCACTCAGTTCCAGGCTGTACTTGACCAGCTGAATTGGACCTTAGATGTTCTTTTCCTGCAAAATTGAGGTGTTTTGCTCTCTTCAGCCAGGACTGTCAATCTTTTCTTCCCTTTATCTCAAAATTAAACCTGAAACTTTCTTGTTGACATCACCATATGCAAACGGCAGCCCAAACGCAAAGCTAGTGGAGCCAATTTCTATATTTGGTCATAATTCTCATTTTTTAAGAAATTGTAGAGTTAACATGACTTCCATTTATAAAGATCTGCTCATCCCACTAGTTAGACTGAGGCTAGTAAATGATGTCCCACATCCATTGAGATTCATAATGTGAACATTTATTCTCATTGGCCCTGATGGAATTAAAGACCAGAAGGGGATGGTAATCTAGTGCCAAGGTGAAAGACCCAGATGGGACACAAGTAGAGGCCGTTTCCTTGCCAGTCTGAGCTAGCTCAGCAAGTCCGAGTGCCAGAGCTGGTAGGTGTCATACTGCACTCCTTATCTCTGTAAATTTGATTGTGTGTGAGAAAGAAACTGGGGATTGAACCCAGAAGCTTGCGCATGCCAGGCAAATGTCCTGCCAGAGTTACAGAGTTGTGCTCATGATCTCCAAATCTTACTTGCTAGAATGTGGACGGAAGGTGGCACCCCTCCAAGGGAAACACATCACTAGGGTTTCCTTTTGCCATCCTACACCCCCAAAGTAGGCATCTCACGTGTTACTCTTCCACCTGTGGCAAAGGGCTGCTCTTTACCTCTTTCTCATTCATTCCATATTCATTAGACATCGACTCTGTGTCAGGGGCGATTAACTTGGAAGGTCAACAGTCACCGTCCCTATTGCCCCACACTGTAAAGCAATGGGAGAAACACATTAATCAGATAAATAGAAATTGCCAACTGTGATAAATGCAGGTTACTGGGCTGGAATGAATGAATAGGAACCAATGAATAATGATACATAACCCTGCAATGAATGGATTAGACCTTGGTAAACATAATTCAGTTTCTTGGGCTGGAGAGATGCTTTAGCAGTTAAGCACTTGCCTGCAAAGCCAAGGTTCAATTCCCCAGGACCCACATAAGTCAGATGCACAAGGTGGTGCTTATGTCTGGAGTTTGTCTGGAGTGGCTAGAGGCCCTGGCATGCCCATTCTCTTTCTCTCTCAGGTAATAAATAGTCTCTCTACAGAGTGAGACATATGTTATTGATTAACTTGATTTTGTAACTGTTTACTAAAAAGTTTTCAGGGGGCTGGAGAGATTGCCTAGTGGTTAAGGCGCTTGCCTGCAAAGCCAAAGGCCCCAGGTTCAGTTCCCCAGGACCCATATAAGCCAGATGCACAAGGTGGCATATACAGCTGCAGTTTGTTTGCAGCAACTCGGTCCTGATGCACCAATTCTCTCTACATGCCTGCCTCTCCTTCTCTGTCTACACAGCCCCTCTCTCTTCCTCGCTTTCAAATAAATAACATACTTAGTTTTCAGGGGAAGCTTTCATCGTTCCCCTTTTAGGGATGTAATTGTTCTCAACAGGAATGGTGTGGGCGTGTCACAACAGCAATGCAAACATTGGTTGAGCACCTACTGTGTGCCAGGCACCATCTGAGTGCTTTACCTGTGCTGGTTCATTCGGTCCTCATCACAGTGCAGTCGAGGACACATGACTCACATTTTACAGATAAGGAGATGGAGGCACAGAGAAGACACGAGTAATTTGGACATGGTCACATATAGTTATTATTGGAGTCAGGCTCTGAAACCCCTTCTAAAAAAATTTCAGGGCTGGAGAGATGGCTTAGTGGTTAAGGCACTTGCCTTTAAAGCCTAAGGAACCATGTTTGACTCTTCAGATCCCATGTAAGCCGGATGCACAAGGTGGTACATGTGCACAAGGTGGTGCATGCATCTGGAGTTCGAGTAGAGTGCTGGAGGCCCTGGCATGCCAATTCTCTCTTGCTCTGTCTCTCTCGTGCTCTCACTCATAAAAGAAAAAAGCCGCCAGGCGTGGTGGCGCAGGCCTTTAATCCCAGCACTCAGGAGGCAGAGGTAGGGGGAACACTGTGAGTTCGAGGCCACCCTGAGACTACAGCATGAATTCTAGATCAGACTGTGCTAGAGACCCTACCTCAAAAAATAAATAAATAAAAGGAAAAAAAGAAAAAATCCCAGTCTGTTGGGCTTGCTTCAAAACAAAAATTTTTAGTTGGCATACAGAGATTTATGTATCACTCATTCCATTTTCAAATATGGTTTGCTTCTGTTGGGTCCTGACCTTCTTTCTCTCCCCTGCTCTCTGCCCCTCCCTCCCAGTCTCCTTCTCCCCTTCTGTTTACATATCACATATATATTTTTGCCCTTCCCTCAGCCCTCTTCCAGCTCATCTCTTGTTGTACTTAACACATTGCTGGCAGAAAGCATCCCACCAAAAGCAGCTTGTGGGAGGAAAGGGTTTATTTTGGCTTACAGGCTTGAGGGAAGCTCCATGATGGCAGGGAAAAACGAGGCATGAGCAGAGGGTGGACATCACCTCCTGGCTAATATCAGATGGACAACAGCAGCAGGAGAGTGTGCCAAGTACTGGCAAGGGGAAGCTGGCTATAACATCCATAAGGCTGCCCCCCAACAATACACTGCCTCCAAGAGGCTCCAATTCCCAAATTGCCACCAGCTAGGGTCTTAGCATTCAGAAGATGTAAGTTTATGGGAGACACCTGAATCAAACCACTACATATCTTTATTTTTGCTTTTGGTTATCATTCTCTCTCTCTCTCTAGGTTTTATCCATACCCCCCCCCATATATACAAATTATAGCTATTCCAGTTATAGATGCTACAAACTAAAAGCTGCGTATCAAAGAGAAAATGTTGTGGTTGTTCTGAGTTCAACACACTTAATACTATTCTTTCTGGGTCTGTCCATTTTCTCGCCAACTTCATTCTCCTGTACTGCTGAATAGAATTCCATTGTGTATATATGTATCACATTTTTATTACCCATTCACCTGTCGGCAGGCATTGAGGATGTTTCCAATTCTTAGCTATTGTAAGTAGACCTACGATAAACATACATGTGCAAGTTCCTCTGTACTAGAGGGTGGAGTCCTTAGGGTATATACTCAGGAGTGGTATATCTGGGTCATTATGGAAGTTCTAGTTCTAATTTTCTTGGACACCTCCATACTGATTTCTGTAATGTAAGCCCTACCCTTTATCGCCTGCTCTCCTCCCATCCAGCTCTCTGCTCCAGATTATCCATGCCACGTATCTTCCATTTATTTTCTGAAACCATGAAGTCTTCACAGCCATTTCTTTTTTGTGTTGTTGTTCACTTATTTATTTGAGAGCAACAGACACAGAAAGAAAGAGGCACATACAGAGAGAGAGAGAGAATGGGCGCGCCAGGGCCTCCAGCCACTGCAAACGAAGTCCAGATGTGTGCGCCCCCTTTTGCATCTGGCTCACGTGGATCCTGGGGAATCGAGCCTCGAACCGGGGTCCTTAGGCTTCACAGGCAAGCGCTTAACCGCTAAGCCATCTCTCCAGCCCCACCCACAGCCATTTCTTTTTAAGCCTTTTAACCCTCGTTATTCCTCGTGGAACTGTTATTTATGTTTTAGCTTGCGTAAAGTCTCAGAAACAAAAGATGTCTTTGATCCCATCCCTGCATTTCCCAGAGGGTTCCACTCTCTAGAAGGAATTGGGCAATTAACTGACAAATTTAATGACAAATCACATTGAATTCTAGACGTTTTTCTTTTGTCTTTGACTCCAAAGAGCAAACTGCTTTTAGAACAATTTTAATTATTCCAAATCTAAACACTTGATGTTGTATCTTTGCCTTAATATTTACATTGTTGATTATTCGGTGTTTCGATATTGAAATCGTTGGCTTTTTAAATTACTTTGCCGTCCATGCGTTTCTTTGAGGCCAGCATGCTATGTGATAAGAGGCAATGTGTTTTTTTTTTTGTTTGTTTGTTTTTGTTTTTTGTCTTTTAGGCAAACCCGAATGCCCAGTGCATCCAACTGAGTTGGTGTTTGCCCTGGACCAGTCCCGGGGTGTCACGCAGCAGGACTTCGAGCGCATGAAGGGGATACTGGTCAACCTGGTGAGGGCCGTCAAGGTCCGGGAGAACAGCTGCCCCGTGGGGGCGCGCGTGGCCGTCCTCTCCTACAGCTCCCACGCCACGCACCTCGTCCGCTTCTCGGACACCTACGGCAAGGAGCAGCTGCTCAGGGAAATTAGAGCTCTGCCCTACGAGCCATCCGCAGACGGCAGGGAGATCGGCAGAGCCATGAGGTTCATCTCCAGGAACGTCTTCAAGCGCACCCTGCCGGGCGCTCACGCGAGGAGGATCGCCACGGTCTTCAGCGGAGGTCAGTCGGCCGACGCTCAGTCCATCACCACGGCCGCCATGGAATTCAGCGCCCTGGACATCGTGCCCGTGGTCATCGCCTTCGGCAACGTGCCCTCCGTCCGGAGAGCGTTTGCGGTAAACGGTCCAACTTTTGACTCTTGCTTTATTTAGGAAAAGGAAGGTAAGATCCAAAATAGCTGCGGTCCCATTTTGGAAAGGACAGGTGACAGTCAACAGGAACCTTCAGGTTTGGTTTAAGTCAGAATTTTCAGAGAGCAAATTTTTGCTTTGACTGTGGGTGTGTATTAAGTAGATGAAATCCAGGTGGGCAAGCCACCACCTTTCCGAGAAGAGAACACCCTCTGTAAAGGCAGTCCGGTGTAACTTTTGCATTTTTTTTTAATTTAAAGTATTTTATTTGTTTATTAGAGAGAGAGAATGAATGAATGTACCAGGGCCTCTAGCCACTGCAAACAAACTCCAGACACATGCGCCACCTTGTGCATCTGGCTTACTTGGGTCCTGGTGAATTGAACCTGGGTCCTTGGGCTTCACAAGCAAGCGCCTTAACCACTAAGCAATCTCCCTGGCCCTGACTTCTATATTCTTAATGCCAGCTCTGAGATATTAGGGGTGTGTCTCTGGAAGTATCTGAGAGTCACAGCACGAACAGAATTGAAATAAATTTCTCATCTGGTGAATGAGGAAAACACTATCTACTCCCTAGAAGTGCTGTGAGGAGTAAATGCTATAACCCTGGGCCTTGGGGCGGGGGCGGGGGGATCACATTCTAGCAAGCACCCACTCAGGGTGACAGCTCTGTTTTAATTATTATTACCATTCTGTAGCTTGACACTGTGAAACTATAATCTGTTCAATAATAATGAGGCCTGAGTAGAACGGGATGAAACCTCTATTAGCATGGCTGAACTGACACTTAGAATTATGCAAATAAAAGGGCAGTGCGTCAGAAAGGAAAATGCACATGAAATTACACGAGACGGGCCAGGCTACGTGAATGAAGCTGCCATGGGAAGCCCGGGCTCAAAATCTATAAGTGATTTTTTTGACTACAGTCCTTGTGGTTCCCTTATCCACTGGCTTTATCTGGTGACAAAACAAGGTACTGCTTCATATCCTTATTCAAACAGTTGATGGCAGTTGTGATAAATGCTTAAACAGATACAATTCCAACTATTCCAAGGGTACATGCCCATCATGTAACTTATGAAAAGGTACTTTTTTTGGGGGGGGGGTCCGTATGAGTGGGCACACGTGGAGGCCACAGGTCAACACTGGGGGTCTTCCTCATTCACTTCACTTTATTTTTTGAGGCATGGTCTCTCACTGAACCTGAAGGTAACCCATCGGGCTAGACTAGTTGTCTAGCAAGCACCAGAGATGCTCCAGTCCCTGCTTCCCAGTGCTGAGATTACGGGTGTGTGCCACCATGGCTGGCTTTCTCGTGGGTGCTAGGGCTCTGAGCTCAGGTCCTCCTCGTGCTTGTGTGGCAAGCATTTTACCAACTGAGACATCTCCACAATCCCTTGTTAGTCTTTGTTTCTAAACTTTGGGATGGCATGATCCTCAGAGATGGATACATCCGGTTTCTTGATGCTCTGTTACTGAGGATCAAATTTTTAAAAATTTGCACTAATCTGGGCATCACTGCCCACTAGAACTCCTTGGACAGCAGTGGAATAGTTGGTGATGAGGCCAGAAGTCAGGATTGGTCCCTAAGGTTCATTCATCTGATGGATGTTTAGGGAGCGTCTCATGCATACCACCAGGTGCCATCTTAGGTTCTGAGGATGCAAGAATAAGGCACCACACCCAAGAAGCCCACCCTGCTAGGAGGGTTCATGTTTGGACACTTTAAACAGAGGTAACTAGACCACTTGCAGAACTCAATAGCTGACACCACAAAAGGGGAATGACTCCGCTACTTCTTTTTGCTGCCTTTTCCTTTCTTCTGCCTACATTCTTCCCCTGTTCCTTGCCTAAACTCAATCGGTTATTTTACTGCTACTATTGTTACTTAAGAGTAGAACTCAAAAGTCTAGTGAAGCAGCACATCTTGATTTAAGGGCCATATTTTAAAACCCAAATTTGTTTCATGCCACCGTGGCTTTTCTAAGTCTTAGTTCTCCCGAGGGTTGGATAAGCCAGGGTGAAATTTGGTACCTGCGCAGCTGTGTGGGGAGGACACCTTCGAAGTAGCGTTCCACCCTCAGGGACGGATCAGGATACGGACTGCGACACCATCTTGGAGGCTTGTCATGGTGGTCACAAGTGGACGATCAGCTGTCCGTTCCTTCTGAAGTGGAAGCCCCTTTGTGACTGGAAGCCCCTCAATCTATTGCACTACTAGGGTTTCCCCTCTAAATTTAGTTAGCGATTCTTTTTTTCTTTTTCTTTCTTTTTTCTTTTTCTTTTTTTGAGGCAAGCCCAACAGACTGGCCTTTTTCTTTTTTTCTATGCAAGAGAGGGAGAGAATTGGCACTCCAGGGCCTCCAGCCACTGCAGTGGAACTCCAGGTGCTTGCACTACCTTGTGCATATGTGCTGCCTTGCACACTTGCATCACTTTGTGTGTCTGGCCTACATGGGACCTGGAGAGTTGAGCGTGAGTCCTTAGGCTTCATAGGCAGGTGCCTTAACGACTAAGCCATCCTGATGAGAGTTTATGTAGCTGCATACTAAGGCTTCTAATCTATGGTGGGTTTCCTCCTTTTATACTTTTGTTAGAAATATGTATCACTGGCCTGGAGAGATGGCTTGGTAGTTAAAGGCAGTAACTTGCAAAGCCTGATGGGCTGGGTACAATTCCCCAGTGCCCACGTAAAGACAGATGTTCAAAGTGGCACATGCATCTGGAGTTTGTTTGCAGTGGCAAGAGACCCTGACATGCCCATTAATTCTCTAATAAACAAAATACTTTTTAAAAAACTACATATTATTTTTAGCCACCCCTTTGTGTGTGTGTGTGTGTGTGGTTTTTTGAGGTAGGGTCTCACACTAGCCCAGGCTGAGCTGGAATTTACTGTGTATTCTCAGGGTGGCCTCGAACTCATGGCAGTCCTCCTAACTCTGTCTCCCAAGTGCTGGGATTAAAGGAATATGCCACCATGCCCAGGTATTTTGTTTTCTTTTACTCTGGTATATAGCATATGAGGGAGAGAAACATTAAGTGTAGAGGTTTTCTTTTGGGTTTGTTTGTTTTTGTGTTTGTGTTTGTTTTTGTTTTTGTTTTTGTTTATTGACATAGGATCATGCTATGTAGCCCCAGGCTGGCTACAAACTCATGATTCCCCTACCTCAGCTCAGTGCTGGAATAACAGGTTTGCACCACCTCTAAATGAATTATTTGATTTGACATATTTTCTAGTGGCTGGAGACTGAGTTAAAATTAAAGGAAAGCATTTTAGTGGAATATTGACAGTTCACTCATCTAACCTCTTTGAGATTTACTTTGTTAATGTAGAATTTTCTACAGAGAGAAAATTGCCAGTAACAATAATCACACTCTTTTCTTGTGTGCCATGTTCTGGAGCCTTATGATGTAGAGGGAGGAAAGAGCAGGGTGCCATCCAGAATCCTCCAGGGTGCCCGTATGGTCATGATGGTTATACTCGCCTCCAAGCTGACACTTCTTTGAGGCCACAGGAAACTGAGCCACAACAAAAGTG
Organism: Dipus sagitta; assembly: GCA_036346955.1. Lineage (NCBI taxonomy): Eukaryota > Metazoa > Chordata > Mammalia > Rodentia > Dipodidae > Dipus > Dipus sagitta. Next base: position 21,932,529 of record CM070786.1, read on the forward strand.
ACCACAGAATCTTTTCTTATTTAAAAAATTTTTTTCTATTTATTTGAGAGAGAGAATGGTCATGCCAGGGCCTCTAGCCACACTGCAAACCAACTCCAGATGCATGTGCCACCTTGTGTACTTGGCTTCATGTGGGTACTGGGCAATTGACCCTGCATCCTTTGGCTTTGCAGGCAAGTGCCTTAACTGCTAAGCCGTCTCTCTATCCCTCTTATTTTTATTGCATGTGTGATGATGTGTGCTTGCGTGCATGAATGTGGGTGTGGATATGCCATGGTGCCTGTGTGGATGTCAGTCTCCGGCGCCAGTCCTTGTCTTCTGAGGCAGGGTCTCTTGTTTGTAGCTACTTTTGTTGGCCCAGCTGACCCAGAAGCTTCCAGATTCTCCTTTCTCTGCCTCCTTTTTCTCTGGAGGCATTCTGGGATTACCGACGTGTGCTGCATGCCCAGCTTTACGTAGGTGCTAGGATCTGAACTCAGGTCTTCAGGCTTGTAGAACAAGCCTTTTATCCACTGAGCCATCTCCACAGCCCAGAAGCTTTGCATCTTGTCTTGTTTTGGTTTCGAGGTAGGGTCTCAGTCTAGCACAAGCTGAGCCGGAATTTACTGTGTAGTCTCAAACTGGCCTTAATTAAACTCAAGGCGATCTCCTACCTCGGCCTCCCAAGTGCTGGGATTAAAGTCGTGTTCCACCACACCCAGCAAACCTTGCATTTTCAATCCTTAGCTCACATTGAGTTTAAGGCATTTTTCTGTGACATGTTGTTGTAGTTCCTCTGATGCTATTCTAATAACCACATCTTTCAAACTTTATGAAAAAGATCGTTTGCAAGGAATGTTGGGAGCACATAGCCAATCCCACACACACACCCAGGTGAATTCTTCCCAGTAAAGTAACTCACTAGAATCAACACAGATGACCCTGCTGTTAACTTGACCCTAATGTGCTGATGCACGATTAAATGTGAGCCTACATTGCTCAGTAGGATCTCTGCCAGAAATATGGAAGTTCTATGGTGTAGACATGTACAGCAAGACTAGTTGGCACAGGGCAACAATCCCTGGATGATATCCCTGGATGTATGAGGGACACTGCTCTGGGTTAAGTAGGGATCCACTGATGCCTGAATTTAGCAAGAAAATGGCTTATGCAGAAGATGGAAAATGGTCTGGTATGGGGAGAGGAAAACTTACACTGACACCTTCCATATCCCATCTCTGTTGAGAGTTCACGTTCCTCATCTGTCGAACTATGAGGTTGGATCACATGAATGTATGTAGATATAGATACATAGTATATGTATCTATACATGTATCTATATGTATGTTTGCACATATGTGTGTGTATATATCATACATATAATGTGCATGTGTATGTATGTATATATGGGCAGGGTCTCACTGCGGCCCAGGCTGGCTTGAACTCCTAGTAATCCTCCTACTTCAGCCTCCCAAGTGCTGGGCTGAAAGGTGTGTATCACTGTGTCTGGCTCTAAAATTGTTCTCACCTATTCTCCCTGTTCACTCCAGATCCAGTGGGTGGTAGTAAGAAAGGTCTTTGACCCCCCCCCCCATTCCCACCCAGCCCACATGTGTGAGCCATGCTCGCTGAGCTGACACCGGCTTGATTTCCAGATACTCACACTCATCACAGTTCAGACGGAGCTGTGTGATTCGCCTGAAACACTGCAGACAACTTTTAAAGCCACCAGCAGTGTAGGCTTTCTCCTGGGGTACTAGACACCTGGTTCACAGAGGACCAGAACCAACTTAAGGTAGCTTAGGTCTACACACGTACACCCTTCGTAGAATTCATTTCGAGGACTTGGAGGTGGCCCAGGGATCCTCAAGGCCCAAGTCCAGGTGAGCAGCCTCTAGTGTCATCCTGTGCTCTCTTGGATGCAGTTCAGCATTTCCTTGCAAAACTTCATCAGCACAGTCAGTAACACAGACTTGGCTGAAGATGGTCACACGCAGGGGCTCGGCATGCAGAGCAGCACGTTGCTGTGCATAATAACCCCATTCCTGTCACCACTGCTCCTCCTCTGTCTCCATTGCCCCTCCTCTGTCTCTACTGCCCCTCCTGTGTCTCTACTGCCCCTCCTCTGTCTCTACTGCCCCCCCATGTTTGCTTTTACTACGTTGTTTCTCCCCTCTCTTTCCCTGTGTAGCTGTGTCTAGCAAGTTACTCAAATCTTGAATTATCACATAGCCCCTCAGAATCTTCCCCTCTAGCCCCCCAAAAGCATAAGAAGGCGAAACAATGGTCTCCCAGAAAGGAATCTGATGAGCACAGAGTTCTCCATCGGTTGTACCCAGAACGTACAGACACAGTTGTCTCGGGAAGACATTCTTCCCGCTTTCTTACTCCTCTCATTTCCCTTCTCAGTTCACATGGTAGACTAGGGCACCAATGGCTCTGAAGGATCTTGCCTCTAAATAGACTGGCAACCTTCAGGACCCCAGCTCCAAGCTCCTGGCTCTAGCTGGCTGGTTCAGGTGTCCTGCCCTCCTGGTCCACTTGGCTGTTATTAGAGAATGGTGTTATCCCATGTAACCAGGACCCCACAGTCCCACATCCAAGGATTAAGTATGGGAAAGACACTTCCCAGAGGATGACGGGAAGTTTACAAGAGAGAGGAAGCTGGAGAGAGGTGTTTCCAAGGGGAAACGTGGCATCGGACCCAACTCTTGGCCAGGAGATAAGATCACAACTACATCCTTCCTTCACCCCCCTGTTAACTTGGAGATGGCTGACTGACGGGTGGGTCACTGGTGATTATTTGGAGCCTCCTGATCTTATCGTCACCCTCTCTGAGGTAGCACTGGCCTGGTCTGCGGTCACTCATCACCCAGCAGGAGCAAGTACAAATCACTAAAAATCCTGCAGTCACTTCTTACAGTAACCAGCCGTGCAGACTGACTGCTGGGGAACTCGACGAGGCTAAACCCGCCAGCTCTCAAAGCAGGTTACTCACTGTGTTACATGAAAGAGCTGGGAAGTTTCAGGGAGGAGAGCCATCTAAATGAGGATCTGGGTCTCTCTCAGAACCAGCCTAGTTCACAATGGAAATTTCAGGACAGTTATAAAGACCAGCCTGTGGTTGTTTTTTTTTTTTTTTTTTTTTTTTTTTTTTTTTTTTTTACATGCGTGGTGGTTTCATTGTAAAATGTCCTGCATGGACTCGTGGGTTTGAATACTTAATGCTCAGTTGGTGGTGCTCTTTGGGAAGCATGTGGAATCTTTAGGAGGCGAAAGCCTTGCTGGAGGAAGTGTCACCGGGGCTGGGCCTTGAGGATGTTCAGCCTTGCTGCACTTGTTCCCTGTTCTCTGCTTCCTGTGCTGAGATGTGACGTGAGCTTCTCGCTTCAGCCTGCCATGCTTTCCCCGCCATGATAAAACGTCCCCCTTGAAAATGTAAGCCATTCCTCCCACAAGCTGCTTCCCGTTGGGTCTTTTGTCCTGGCAGTGAGAAAGTAACTGGTACAACATGGTTCTCTGCCACTTCGGGATGTGTCTGGGCGTCTCTGGTCCTTTCCTTGCAATGGATTCAGTGTAGTGTCTTCTGGTCAGCTGTTAACATTTCTCTGGGCTTCGAGTTTCTTCATGGGATGAACTCAAGCCCTAACTGACAGGGTATGGTGGTTTGAATTAGGTGTCCCACATAAACTCATGTGCTCTGAATGCCACATCCCCAGCTGGTGGTAATCTGGGAATCACAGTTTGTCAGCAGACGTGTGTAGTTGGGGGTGGGCTTGTGGGTGTTATAAACAGCTTCCCCTTGCCCGTACTCAGCTTATTCAACTGCTGGCATTGGCCAGGTGGTGATGACTACCCTCTGCTCATGCCATGGTTTCCCCTACCATCACGGAGCTTCCCCTTGGGTGTATAAACCAAAATGAACCCTTTCCTCCCACAAAGTGCTTGATGGTCAGGTGTTTTGTGCCAGCAGCGGAAGCTGACTGCAGCACAGGGTTATCGAGATGACAGGTCTGAAATGCTTTGTGCTCTTTAGTGATCCGCATGACACCACTCTGAGAGCAAGGGGCTCACAAGAGAGAGCTCCCAGTGCCCTTGCAGATAGTGGTCACAGCATTCTGATTGGACAGCTAGAGAGAGGATCGGGGGTTAAACCTAGCTGTGCTCTTAGCCACCTCCCTATGGCCTTCTTGGAGCAGGGTTGACCTCCCCAGACTTCAGCTCCCTGAATGGTGCTGGAGGGTCTTGTCTTCCTGTCCATTAAACAGCCCTTCCTCCTGCTCCTACTTCTTGCAGATCGATGACACGGGCACATTCCAAGTTGTTATGGTTCCCACCGGGACCGACGACATGCTAGCCTTAGAGAGACTCCGGCGGTGCACTTTCTGCTACGGTAAGACCCACGGAGAGAAAATAATTTCATCAAGCCTGCTAAGTGCATTGAGTCAGTGTTGGCGGGAGCAGCTGGAATTTGGCCGCGGGGATGTGCGTGACCTGGGGGGAGGACCTCCCTGGAGCTGGGGAGCACCTCATCACACTGCCTCGCCCACAGATGGAGCCTCTCAGCTCAGCCTGCAGGGTCTGCCCCTATGCATCCCAGCGGGGCGGGGGGGGGTGTTACAATCCTGGCCCCTCTGCTTAGTGCAGCTTCCAGGAAACAGTAATGGTTTTTAGGAAAACTTCATCTGTCTCCTTGCCAAGTTTTTCATGTTGTAAAGTATTTTATATGTTTTCTAAATATCAAATGTTCACAGGCCCTAAGAAATGCTAGAAAGAAATCTGGCACTCTCCTACCTGATTGGAGATTTTTTTTTTTTTTTTTTTTTTTACTACAGTAGAAGTAGAAAAACAGCAGACACTCATGCATTTCTCATTGAAGAGAATGTACCTAGACTCCCAAGGGTTAAGCATCAAAAAGATTTGCAGTATTGATTTTTCTACGGTGTTTATACACACTGTCTATAGGTCTAGCTGGAAAAGCTCTCATCTTCCATTTGATTGTTCTAGTTAAGAGCACTGGAAGCCACTGAGCTTACTGGTAGATGGAATAGCTGAGACTTACCACGTTTTTGCCATTGGCTGTGCACTGTTTGAGTTACGCTATATGAAACTGCTAATGGCCTTGACAGTGGAGACTTAAGCTATTGGCCTGATTCTGTCCCAAGCATTGTTCTAATCAGCGTACTTTTCTAGCTTTGTAATCACCTCAAGACATTTGAACCATCATTAGCTCCACTGTACAGAGGAGGAGAGTAAAGTTTACATAGATGCGATCAGTTGCTCAAGGCCTCATGACCGGATCACACTCAAGAGAGCTGGCTGAGGTGCCTGGGGTTGGGGGAGGGATGCAGGTCTCACTCTGCTCCCCAAGTTCTTCATCTGGGCCTGGAGAAAATGTCCGATTCCTCTCCATCTCCATGTGCATCAGTGAGATGCTAGTGTTGGTGGCACAGGTGACCTCACGAGGAGAGGGGATTCTGAAGAAGGGGGTCTTTCCCCCCAGGCGGCTCCCACTGCCTCTAGTCTGACCTCTACGTCAGTCTAGTCAGCTCCTTGGCTCACACTCCTCAGCCCTGTGCATCACACTGGGTGGGACTGGGCCCCGGCCGTCCCCCACAAGGCACTGAAGCAGGTATTGTATTATATATATATTCCCATTTCCAACAATAGACTGGTAGGTTGCACAGTACGAAACTGCACATATGTGACTGGGGATAGATTTTTTTTTTTTTTTTTGGCTCCATTTCTTGGCTTAAACCCTTGTTTTGTCTCTTAGGCATATAATGGAAGATATCTTGGCTGTCATTTCTTACAATTAAAACCCCACAAAATGGAGCAAATGGGCAGCCTGCTGTCCCCGATTTTAGAAATTGCCTTGTGCACAGGTGACTCTTCTGTCATCTGACCATTATACAGGGTCATAAAATTTCATTAAATTTCAGTAAGGGACCGTGGCAGAACCGTCTTTATTGAGTCTGTGAGCAACAGTGAAGTTAGGTAGTTTGGTACATCCATAGAATCTGCATTCTGACCATCAGGTTTTTTATTTAATAGTCTTTATGTATAGCCCATGCCTATATCTAAGTACCAGCTATCTGCATATATGTTATTCCATTTCTCTCTTTAAGTTTTTGTTTGTTTGTTTGTTTTGTTGTTTTCTGAGGTAGGGTCCCACTCTAGCCCAGGCTGACCTACCTGTGTCCTCCTACCTCTGCCTCCCAAATGCTGGGATTAAAGGTGTGCACCACCATACCTGGCCTTCTTTTTAAGTTTTTGCATGGAAGTGTGTAGAGGAAGTGCTTATGCATGTATGTATGAGGGTGCATGTGTGTATACATGTATGTAGAAGCCAGAGAACCAGAGGTGTCACCCCCAGGAACACAATCCAACTGTTTTCCTCCTTTTAAGACAAGGTTTCTTACTGGTCTGGATCTCAAGCACTTAGACTCGATTGACTAGCCAGGATTCCCCTGGCTCTGCCTTCCTGGCACTGGGATTACAGACGTGGGTCACCATGTCCAGCATTTTTATACAGAAACTGAGGATCGAACTCAGGTTGTCCTGTTTGCAAGGCAGGTACTTTACTTACTAAACTCTCTCTCTAGCTATACTTTGGTTTTTAAACAAGCCATTGTCGTCCTCAGTTACCAACTTGATTGAAAAACTAGACAGAATGTTAGCCTTGCAAGAACCCCTGGGTCAGTCTGATGGCAGTTAGGTACAATTACCTGAAACTGTGCAGGAAGACCACAGAATTGAGGCCAAGAAGTAACTTAGCTAGAGGAAAGAATTCTTCTCCCCCACTTTTTTTCTCATGCCAAGACCAGAGCCCAAATATATCCCAGCTCTCAAACCAAGGAACTTCCCCATGACCTCATCTAATGTTGTCTTATCTAACAAATGCTGTCTTCGTAGGTAGAAACTTCTAGTAATAGGATAGTGCATCCTTTGGTAAAACTGATGTACTTTTCTGGCTTCAGTCTGTTCCACAAAATTAGAGGATTAAATGATCTCTAGGCTCCTCCCATTGCCAATTTATTTTATGCCTCTGAATATTCACTGTGGTCATATTCAACAAAATCCACTCTATTTTTATTACTGCACGTTCTTAATGAGATTCACATACTTCTGAAAGCGCCCTCATATTTTATGGAAGATCATAAATAAGCAGAATTTCTATTTGCTCACTTAACAAATGTTTTGTGCTTTCAGTGGATAAGCATTGTGGAGAATCAAAGTGAGATGTAGCTCTGTAAGGAGTAGACACAGGTGGACATGAAGTTGTAAACTCTTACTTGAATGGAAATAAAATATGTATTTTTTATTTTAACCAGGATTTATTTATTTAGTTAGTTAGTTAGTTTTTCAAGGTAGGGTTTTGCTCTAGCCCAGGCTGACCTGGAATTTACTATGTAGTCTCAGGGTGGCCTCGAACTCATGGTGATTCTCCTACCTCTGCCTCCCAAGTGCTGGGATTAAAGGCGTGCGCCAACACACCCGGCTTTAGTTATTTATTAGAAGGACAGAACCAAACAGAAAGGTATGGCCACTTGCCACTGCAAACAAACTCCAGGTGCATGTACCCCTTTATGTATCTGGCTTTATGTGGGTACTGGGGAATTGAACCCAGGCCGTCAGGCTTTGAAAGTGAACAACTGTAACTGCTGAGCCATCTCTCCAGCCCTAAAATTATTTTGTTTTTCAAAGTCTTTTTTTTTTCAATTTTTAATGCTTTATTACTTACAAGCAGAGAGAGAAACAGAGTGAGAATGAGAGAATGGGCATGCCAGAGCCTCTTGCCACTACAAACAAATGTCAGATGCATGTGCCACTCTGTGCATCTGGCTTTTATGTGGGCACAAGGCAATCTAACCCGAGCCCTTAGTCCTTTCCAACAAGTGCCTTAACCACTGAGCAGACTCTCCAGCTCCAAGATGCATTGTTTTTGTTAGGCTTGCTTTTTTACTGCAGATTAGTTTATCACAGAAAAATAATAAGCATAGCAACAAAGGCCATTGGTTTAAGCTATATCTTGTCAACCTAGAGTCTATTATGACACAGCATATTCCAGTGTGCAAGAGATAAACTGCTCCCTTCAGACTTTATAAAGGTGACAGCCAAAATCAGATTTCTGTTGAATGTAACTTAATCTTAAAAAAAAAAAAAAATACAGGCTGGGTGTGGTGGCGCATGCCTTTAATCCCAGCATTCAGGAGGCAGAGGTAGGAGGATCGCCATGAGTTCAAGACCACCCTGAGACTACATAGTGCATTCCAGGTCAGCCTGGGCCAGAGTGAGACCCTACCTCGAAAAAAAAAAAAAAATACAGGAGCTTGAAATGAATGAAGCTCAGTGTACTCTGTACTTTTTGGCAATAGAGAAAATCTTGCTTTTGTTGATATTTAAAGTCATTTTATAATTATTTTAACATCAAGGCCTATGCAGTTCCTAAATGTCCAGATAGCTGAGGTATGAACTTTCTGTTTCTGTCCATGTCTGCTTAGTAACCGTAAGTGACTTTGTTTGCAGATATATGCAAGCCAGATGCTTCCTGTGACCAAGAGAGACCACCTCCTGTGCAGTCCTACCTGGATGCTGCCTTCTTGTTAGATGGCTCCCGTCATGTGGAAAGTGTGGACTTTGAAGACATAAGAACCCTCCTAGGAGCACTGTTAGATCACTTTGAAATCACCCCAGAGCCAAAGACCTCTGTCACTGGAGACAGGGTGGCCCTATTGAGCCATGCTCCTCCAGACTTCCTACCAAATACTCACAAGAGTCCTGTCAGGACTGAATTCAACCTCACCACGTACAGCAGTAAGCGCCTCATGAAGAGGCACGTGGAACAAGCTGTCCACCAGCTCAATGGAGATGCTTTCATTGGCCATGCCTTGCGGTGGACTCTAGACAATGTCTTTTCAAGCACGCCCAATCTGAGGAGAAACAAAGTCATATTTGTGATATCTGCTGGGGAAAGCAGCCACTTGGATGGGGAAGCCTTAAAGAAAGAGGCCTTGAGAGCCAAATGTCAAGGCTATGCCCTATTTGTGTTCTCCTTGGGCCCTGCTTGGAATGCCAGGGAACTGGAAGATCTAGCCAGCCACCCTGTGGACCATCACCTGATCCAGCTTGGCCGAATTCATAAACCTGACCACAGATATGGCGTGAAGTTTGTGAAGTCCTTTATAAACTCGATCAGGCGTAAGTCATAAAATTGTTCTTTCTTGCACATTAAGAGTAAAATTAGTATTCTCCAGAAAAGGGTTGATGAGCTGACATTACTTGGAAATCTCTTGTCTATCCTCAAGGGCACTGAAGGGTCAGAAAGGAAAATATGTAATAATGGATGGTGGGAGGGAGGAAACCTTTGCTTCCTAAGTGTTTAATTTTCTGGCTTTTCTTATGCCTCTTGTTCCTACGGAGACACGATCATAACAAGCAGCTGTTCACACATCTGTCGGCACAGAGCGATGTAGTCTGGGGGTGTGAATCACAGCCTGGACTCTGGCTGCAGAGTAGAACCTTTGCCATGTAACATCAGCATGCTGTCCTTGGATGGAAGGTTTCATCAGTTGACACACCAGAAGAAGCCAGAAAAAAATTAAACAGTTCTTGGCTTTGCTTTTACCAGTTCCAGAGGCAAAGCTTGGAGTGTTTGGGAGATACCATTTTACCTGTCAGAATGAAACACACAGGCTCACAAAACTTTCTTGGCCTCATGACTTTTTATGATGCCAGGAGCGAGTATAACTGGTGCCCATAAAAAGCAAACATGGGCTGTTTTTCTTGGAATGAGCTTCCTTGAAAAATAGGCAATCCATTTTTTTAATGCAACAGGATGGCTAACAAAAACCTATGCCTGGATCTAAGTCTAAAGGCTAAAAAGCATGGGATACAATTTCTGAATGTTTTCAGGGTAAATGGTCTCTTGGAGTTCATGTAAAGACAAGTTAATGTCCAGGCTGAAGCATGCTCAAGTGAGTCCTCACTGTGTCTCAAACTTGTCACATGTACTAAACAGTGAGACAGCTAAGGCCTTAAAGACAGTGCAAGGCAAGGGGGACAGCAGATGGGGCTGATGTCATGCCCTCTTCTATCCATTGGGAATCCCCACAGGACCAGCGTTACCTAGGAACTGGTTAGAAGTGAAATTTTTAGTCCTTGCCCTAGACGCTCTGAACAGAATCCATAGTTTATCAAAGATCCTGAGGGGACTCATATATACCTTATGGTTTAAGAAAACTGGTAGGCTCCCAGAAGGAAGTTTATTTTGGTGTTTTCTGGTGTTTTCTGGAATATAATCCCCCAAATAGAAGACAGAAAAAAAAAATGGGGCCAGAGGTCATTCTGAAGTAAGTCACCACAAGACTTTCCTAAGTATAAGACAGAAGGCCACCTGAAAAATCTTTGCTACACTTGAAAAGAAACACTCTTTATGAGGCCAGAAGTCTTGATGGAATTTTTTTTTCTGGTACCCCATACTCTTGGTGACTGTTCATGGCAATTAATCCAATTACATGACCAGATAAGGTACTATCCCCCTCAGGTAAAGGACAAAGATTACAAGAAGAAAAAATAGTTAGAATACATGACATACACTGAGTACCTTTGAAAAGATAAAGCCATGATGCAGCCATATACCTTCTTTCTAGAATTTAGATATCTAGAACTCTCTTGTCCTTAAAGCATAGCTATAAACGTGTAAGAAATCAGCTCCACACAGTCACACTCGCCCGTTCAACATTAACAGATTTATTTAGCACCTACTCTGAGCCCCCGTGGTTCAGGCGCAGCGCTTAGGGAGTGAGCGGACTGACTTGCCATGCCCTTCTGGAGCTTTGAATGCTGAGTGTTTGGCTCCTATTTGAAAACACTGCTGCAACAGAAACAGGCTGGGGGGGGGGGTGCCTTGCATAGTCCCTAAGAGAAGGGAAACTGTGGACTAGCAATCTAACTTAAAACACGGAAAGCTGGGGCTGGGGAGATGGCTCCATGGATAGAGCATTCGCCACACAAGTGTCAGTACCTGAGTTTGCATACCTAGACCCCCACCTAAAATACTGGATGCTGTGGTGGGCTTCTGTAATCCCAGCATGCCTACAGGTAAGATGGGAGGCAGAGAGAGAATTTCCTGGAAGCACATGGATCACTTAACCTAGTCAACAGGTGGATGAGAGACCCTGCCTCCAAGGTGGACGGCAAGGACCTACCCTGAAATTTGTCTTCCTTTGACCTCCACATGTGCACCATGTCATACATGGGACACACACATATTATCCACACACATTTAAAAAAAAACATTAAAGGGCTGGAGGGATGGCTTAGTGGTTAAGACGTTTGCCTACAAAGCCAAAGGACCCAGGTTCGATTTCCCAGGACTCACGTTAGCCAGATGTACAAGAGGGCACACATGTCTAGAGTTTATCTGTAATGGCTGGAGGCCCTGGCACACCCATATTCATTCTCTCTCTCTCTCTCTCTCTCAAATAGATAAATAAAAATATTTTTAAAGAACATTAAAATTTTAAGCCAGATGTGGTGCACACCTGTGATCCCAGCTGTTGGGAGGCAGAGCCAGGAGGATTGCTACAATTTTGAAGCCAATCTGGACCACACAGAGTTCCAGGCCAGCCTGGAATACACAGTGAGATGCTATCTCAAGTACACATATGAAACAGCCCTAGAAGTAAGGCACATCAGTGTTAAGTCATTCATTCCACACAGCCCCTTGTGTAGCAGGAACCCTAATGTACTAAGGTACACCAAGGCAAACTTGCTACTTGTAAAGACCCTGTGTCATCAGAGGTTTAATTGTGCCTAACAAGTCTATTTGACTTGCTATTTTAAAGAATATATAATGTATTTTAGAGTTTTCTATAAAAAGTACCTTTTAAGTTTTAAAATGGTACGAGGCATGCTTTGTTATGGAAAATTAGTGCACCTCCAGATGCAGTGAGTAATCAATTGAACCCAAATGGCACTGATGATGATTCTGACACAAAGACCATAAAGTGAATAATACCCCTTTCCATTTGCATCTTGATAATTTACAGGAACAAATAAATCACTTCAGGGGCTGGAGAGATGGCTTAGCGGTTAAGGCGCTACAAAGCCAAAGGACCCAGGTTCAATTCCCCAGGACCACATAAGCCAGATGCACAAGGTGGCACATGCATCTGGAGCGGTTTTCAGTGGCTGGAGGCCTTGGCATGCCCATCCTCTGTCTGTCTGTCTGTCTGTCTGTCTGTCTCTCTCACACACACACACTGTCTCTGATAAATAATGAAAAATATTTTTAAAAAATTCAGATCAACTATAGTCAAGGTCATTAGAACTGGCTCATGTCATCTTTTTTTTTTAAAGGATAACAACTAGGAGCTAAACATGTCTTCATAAAAACTTAGTTGAATTCAAGAGAGACTTTCTAAGTTAAACTTCAAGGGTTTCCCTGAGGTTCCTCCCACTTCACATGACTGTCTTTGAGCGGTTATTGGAAACCATGAAGTAACACTGTATGGAATGGACTATGGCCACATTAACAGCATGAGAGCGAGCCTCAACACAGCCTTTTCTTCGTCCTAGGTGCAGTCAACAAATATCCACCAGTAAACTTCAAGGCCAAGTGCAACAAACTCAGCTCCATGGACCCAAAGCAATCCTCACGGCAGTTTCAAAGGTACTGTCTGCTTCATATAATATAAATGAATACTTACTAACTACCCCTTCTCTATTTTTCCTCCCTTCTTTCTTCCTCTTCCTCCTTCCCTATTCTATTTAGACAAAAATATGTTGCTGTATCATATAAAAATATAATCAGAGGGATGACATTTTTAAATGTCCAAGGGCTCTGAAAGTAACCAATAAAAGGTTTACTTTTAACTGGAAAGTCAGACTACTAAACACCCAGTGGCCACCCCGATGGTTATGAGCATGCCCAGTGGCCATATCTTGGTTTCTAAATGCCATTCCACATCAAAAGGAACCAGAGTCTCTGGGCTCCTTACTCAATTCTGGGGTGTGCTGCGGGAGCAGCAGTGCTGGCCTGCACCAGGGGGTTACCCAGGAAGAAAGACAATTCTCAGACATTAATCGTGTTTGCCGTGTCAGAAGGACAAACCCTTGAGCAGATTCACACGGGTCTCATACTGGATAACTCCGTAATCAGAAAGAATAATGCAAGGGCCAGAGTGATGGCTAAGTGTGTGAAACGCTTTCTGGCCCAGCATGAACCCCTGAATTCGGATCCCCAGCACCATGTAAAAGCTGGGCATGGTGCCATGTACCTTGTAATCCCAGTGCTGGGGAAGCAGAGACAGGTGAGTCCCTGGGCTTGCTGGCTCTAGTCTAGTTGAATCAGTGAGTTTCTGGTTTAGTAAGAGAGCTTGTCTCAAAAAATAGAAAATGATTGAGGAAGACATCAATATTGACCTCTGGCCTCCACATTCACATACATGCACGCGCACCCACTCATGTATGTGCCCACATGCATCCACATGTGCACAGCATACACATACATGCAAAATAGTAAACAATAGTGAATTATAACGGTGTTTTAAATCCACAAATCTATGTAGAGACTCAAGAGGGGGAAGAAAGTAAAAGCTTCATATAAGAATATCACATCAATATGTTCATGTATTAAAGTTCTCAAAGACAAAACAAAACAAAGAATACTTGTCAGTAAACATCAGGAAATGGTAAAACTAGAAAAACCACCAACTTATAATCACAATGCTAATTACAAGTTAGTGACAGGTCACTAACAGATGTGACAGTAACAGATGACAGGCGCTGATGTGTGTGCCTTCTGATGTCCTGCAATGGGACTTACATAGCAACGCCAGTGTGAGATGTTGGATCCAAGTCTAATGAGAAAATCAATGCATGATCTGAGGGTGTAGAGTGTCACTCAGAACTGTGCCTGTGATCTCAGGTCTTACGTTATGAAAAATGAAGGGATGTGGATGACTGTACTAGAATGCAAGAAACTACAGAGAAAAAAAAAAACAGCTAAATGTAATTCTGTGAGCTTTGACTGGATCCTGGATCAGAAAGAAACAAGAGCTGATGTAAACGTAGAGGGAACAATATATTGGTTGAAGTTATTTGTTTCTTTGGTTTTTCAAGGCAGTGTCTCACTCTAGCCCAGGCTAACCTGGAATTCACTATACAGACTCAGGCTGGCCTCAAACTCACAGCGGTCCTTCTACCTCTGCCTCCCAAGTGCTGGGATTAAAGGTGTGAGCCACCACACCCAGCTGGTTGAAGTTACTGAATTTGGTAGTTTTCTTAGGTGTGCTATGAGTCTCATGTTTGTATAGAGAATTCCTTTGTTTTGAGAGAGGTGGACCAAAGTATTTAAGTCATGCATACAGTGGTTACAGGCTATATTCAGATGGCTTTTCTAAAGTAAAATGGTGTTTTGTACACAAACATGTTATATACGTGTACACAGGCACATGTACAGAAAGAGAATTGAGGTGAAAAGTGTGCAGATTTTACTTTTTGTGAACTTCACAATTTTCAACATTAAAAATAACAAAACTCGAGAGTGACAGACAGACATACTTGAAGAAAAACAACTAGCAAAACAAAAAAAAATACTCAAAATCAGATGATGGCTATACATTTAGAAACAGAATGGAATGGAAAGGCCTAACCTCCATTAAGTTGGAATTCTAGGGGAAAAAAAAGAAATGAGAGACAATATTGAGAGCTATAAAGGAATGATTACTGTGCAGAAGTTATGTGAGACATGCATTCAAAGATGAAGAAGAGCTAAACTATAGAAGACAGAAGAAATAAAAAAGCAGCACAAATGTACTTTTAACAAAACCATTTTGTAGGGATAGTCTCCACACAGTAACAAAGTGTTAGTGAGGAATATAAAACAATCCTAAATTTCTGTGAGGATCATAAAAGAACCTTAAAATCCAGAAAATAGAAACTAGGCAAGGACAGGAAGAAATTACCCTTGGGCTGTCCTCAAAACTGAAGCTTTTGGTATATGGATTGATGGATCAGCCTGACAGAAACTAGCCAAGACATAAAAGATTTAAATGCAAGTCACACGCTTGAATTAATAAACACATACAGTACCCTGCAGAAAAACCTGGCATTCCTCTGAAGAACCCAGGACACGGAACGTTGACAACTGCTGGACGGAAGGGATAGTGTGCAATGTTCTGATCACAGAGTATGGCCTATAAAGCAGGTACCAACAGAGCTCTAAGAACTGGTGTTCTATAACCCACTCCATATCACCACAGTGCAATGGGCAGAAATGAATAACTGTATTTTTAAAGTCCACATTTTCTACTAAAATCACATTTTGGAATAAGTAAAAGAGAGTAACAAATTTAAAAATACTTTTAAAAATTGGACTGGAGAGATTTCTCAGTGGTTAAATGCTTGCCTGCAAAGCCTAATGACCTAGGTTCAATTCCCCAGTAGCCACATAAAGCCAGATGCACAAAGTGGTGCATGCATCTGGACTTCATTTGCAGTGCTTCATTTGCAGTGGCTAGTCCACCCTCTCTCTCTCTTTCTGCCTATTCTCTCTGCTTGCAAATAAATGAGGGCTGGAGACATGGCTTAGTGGTTAAGGCATTTGCCTGCAAAGCCAAAGGACCCAGGTTCAATTCCCCAGTACCCACATAAAGCCAGATCACATGTGTCTGGAGTTGGTTTGCAGTGGCTGAGGCCCTGGCATGCCCATTTATATTCTCTCTCTCAAATAAAATATTTTAAAATAAGACATTTTAAAAAAAAACACCTAAATAGTGTAACAATTAAAATGCTCCGTGTCAGCTGGACATTGCAATTCTAGCACTCAAGAGGCTAAGGTAAAAGGATGGCAAATTCAGGTGACTCCATTTTTTTTCCCAAGCTATTTGTCAAAACTTGTATAATGCATCAGAAATTATGATTTAATAATGTGTATAGTCATATTGCTATGTTAGAGAAAACGTTTAAAACTCCTTGACAAAAAAGGAAAACCCTAAACCCAAAGAAGAGAATTTTTTTTTTGTTGTTGTTTAGGACATAATATCAGCAAGCACAAAAGTTAGTGCTAACTTTCATGGGTATTGTATATTTTACAATGTGACATCACTTACATTTAGAAGACATGTGAAGTCCGGTATTCAGGAATGTCCCCGTGATAAATCATTCTGTGCCCACACACATAGCCACCCAGCAACTGACCACAACACACAGCAGCAGCCTGCGCTCACACCTAGGTAAGTGCCTTTGTAATTGTTCAGTGTGCACACTCGTGTGTGGGCAGGCACCGAGAGTGGACACCTCTGAGAAGCCCCTGCCTGGGATCTCTGGCTCTGCCTGCAGCAGTGAGCGGGCCAGGGGAACTGTCCAGCACCAAATGCCTCCTGAAGTGCAGCCGGAACTGGGTCTCTGCAGCCAGTCCAAGAAGAGCAGGGCTCCCCCTGCTGCAGGTGCCTGGCAGAGGGGAGGGAGGATGTCAAGGCCGTGTGACTGACGAAGCTGGCATCTGGGGTGAACACGGTGCTGAGGACCGTGTGGCAGGCATGACAAGCTAGCCAGTCTTGAGGTCAGCAGGGTGGTGCGGTTGGGCTGAGTCGTTGCCGTTACCTTTAAATGTGTGTTTTCCATGTGAAGGACGATGGAAAGACACTCACTCACGGCCTTTGTTCATTGCTCTCACCTACTGCTGCCTCCCTGGCAGGCAGCCATTCTTTCAGTCACTTGTACCTTCTGGCTCCCCAGGCCTCCCCCTCCCCACTGTCCTTAAGGAAAGGCCTGGAGTTAGGAATGGTGCAGTCTTATTTAAAAATTATTTTTAATTTTACTGAGAGAGAATGGGCGTGTCAGGGCCTCCAGCCACTGCAAACTCCAGACGTGTGTGTCAACTTGTGCATCTGGCTTATGTGGATACTTGGGAATTGAACCTCAATCCTTAGGCTTCACAAGCAAGCACTTAACCACTAAGCCATCTCTCCAGGCCAACACACGGTCTTGAAACCTTCTGGCCCAAGCTGGTGATGCCAGAGTCTGGTAACCTTCTATCTGTCTCTGTCTATGTACTTGGCATGTCTCAGCAAAGAGGTGGTGATACACTTGGGGACTGCCTTCTGGCAGGAATTAGGGCGCTGGCTGAGGAAAGGAACAGGCCTTGGCTTGAAGGCTTCTGTTTAAGAGACTGGTGAGAGGAGAAATCCAACAGCAGGCTGGCATGGGGCAGGGTCTCCACGAGGGCCCACACTGGCCTGTGAGAATCCCTATGCCAGAGGAACTCGACATTAAATGACAAGTGAGAACTCCTTCATGGGCAGACGAGGAGAAAAAGATCACAGAAACAAGCTAGCTTTATTTGACCCAGGGGCTTGGGCTTGAATTTGCACTCTGTATTGGGCTCTGCACATACGTAGTCAGCTCTGGCCACAAAGCATGCTTTCTGATGAAGAGCAACAAGAGCAGGAAGAACAAGCCACAGGGATTTTGGACCTCTTTTCCCTCTCCACAGCCTGATCCGCCCCGGAGGCTCATCTTCTCCTTGAGTTAAAAATGGGCAAACGGCTGAGGCATCAAGGAATAGCGATACAGGATCTATTCCCGCTGCCTGTGAACTCCTGATGGTATAATAGCCGGCCTCTCCTGGCTTTCTCTAAGTGACCAAAGACTGTAACAAAAGGTAATGAGTCACACAGCTGCTTCTGAAGCACCCTGCCTGAGCCTTTTAAGAGAAGTGAGGCAGAATGGAGCCCAGGACTAAGGGGGAGAGAATGACTGCTGGGCAGAAGGGCCGGGAGGACAGCTGACCCGCTGTCCTGAGAACGAGCTGCACAGGAATTGGAGCACTCTGCTGTGGGCTTTGAGAGAAGCCCGCGGAAGCTGGTTTGTACCAGAAGGGACAGAGGAGCTGCATCTAACCACAGGCATCCAAGGTGACAGATGGCCGGAGGGGGGACAGTACAGGGCAGTTCTGCATATGCACTCGGATCTGCCTGGACAGAATAAAAGGCAGGAAGCCACCTGCGTGTCTGCTTCATGCAGGCAGGGACACACTTCAGCCCAGCTCCAAAGCGAAGGCAGGCAGAGCCAGAAGCAGTGAGCTGCAGGAGCGGACGGCCCCCACTACTGTGACTGATACGTCTGCTGCAGTTTTGCTTCCACGGTGTGGCTTCCGGACACACAGAGAGCACACTGACATACAGAGAATTCTGGAAATAGGAGCAGCCACGCCTGGAGTGTCTACTCCAGCGCATCCAGTCACTAGTCATATAGCCCGGCTGCCTCCTGATGAGCTCAACGGAGGGACGGATCTGCCCTCAGGCCCGGAAATCAACAGTGAGCCCCACCCAACCCTTGTCTACATTGACCACTGTTTTTTTATCTCCCACAAGCTTTACTGGAGTTAGGTGCAAGTTGCAAAATGAATAGATTGTGACATATTTAAAACAAAAAACATTATTTGAGAGAGAGGGAGAGGCAGATAGAGAATAGGTGTGCCGGGGCCTCTAGCCACTGCAAATGAACTCCAGGCACACGCACCACCTTGTGCGTCTGGTTTATGTGGGTACTGGGGAATTGAACCTGAGTTCTTAATCTTCGCAGGCAAGTGCCTAAATTGCTAAGCCATCTCTCCAGCCCTTACGACATTCTTATTTCTGTTGTTACCAATCAGCAAAGAATTTCCTAAACTGGGTATCAAAGATTCGTATCAAATACATATTCCTACATAGACTAGCACAGTGAATGAGGAATACCATAACGTGTTCGACTCCTTTGAAAAGAAAACGATCTGAGAAAAGATAGCAATGCAACTTAGAAGCAGTTGCCAACTTAATGTTTTCTTGACAAAGATAACTAGATGTGTACGGTAGCTTGAATGTGATAGTTGGCATGTGTGGTCCCACAGACTCGGGTGTTTTATTAAAATGGAGCCCGTAGCAGGCTGACTCCTGCCACGAGGGGCGTGTCACCGGGGTAGCTCTTGAGTACAGCCCTCAGTGGTGTGGAGCGCAGCTGGAGCTCTGGGGGGTCTTATGGTGCTGGTTGGTGTGCTGTGTCTCTGCTTGGATCTATGGAAGGAAGCCAACCTCACTACTCGTGGTATTCTGTTTGTAAGCCTGGGAGAAATCCCTTCCTCCCATAAGCTGCTTCTGCTTGGATGTTTGTCTCAGCAAGAAGCTGACTGCAACAACTAAAAAGGAGGAAAGAGTTCTAGAGAGAGCTTGGTGGGTGAAAGGATTGCCTGCAAACACGAGGACCCTATTTCAATCCCCAGCATTTAGTAAATGCTAGATGTAGCCGTGCATGCCTGTAATCCCAGTGCTGGGGAGGCAGACAGCTGATCTCTGGAGTCCACTGGCTAACCAGTTTAGCTTAACCATTAAGACCAAGGCCAGTGAGGGACTGTCTAAAAAAAAGAGGTGGATGCATACTTGAGGGTCACACCTGAGCTTGTCCTCTGGCCTCCACATGTATGTGCATACACGTGCCTACACATTCACAGGCAAAAGCGAAAAAGTGGGGTGAGCAGAATATAGATAATCAAGTCATGAAAACAGTATTCTTTAGTCTTGGAAGAATTCTCCTTCCCTTCATCAGCAGAGCCACGTTCCGTGCATATAGGCAATCAAGATTTTGGAAAACAGACTTCATAATCTTCCGTCTGGAAATTAAGGCAAGAAAAGTGAAAGATGGGGCTAGATGAGGAAACTGGCACTGCAACTTAGCCAGTGGCTGCTGTTCTTGGTAAGTGGAGCTTGGTCAATTTGGCCCTGTCCTGAAAGCACGGGCAGAAGGGAGCTGAGCACCTTGTGAGTAGAGTTTCAGAAACCCAGGTATATAGTGCATCGTGCAAGTGGACCTTGAGATATATTTGTAACCTGAGTAAATGGTCTTTAGTATTGTTTCCCCCACCTTGTTTAAAAAAATTATTTATTTGTAAGAGAAAGGGAGGGGGGAAAGAATGGGCACACCAAGGCCTCTAGCCATTGCAAACAAACTCCAGAAACATGCACCACCTTGTGCATCTGGCTTATGTGGGTACTGGGGAATCACACCTAGGTCCTTAGGCTTTGTAGGCAAGCACCTTACCCACTAAACCATCTCTCCAGCCCCTACACCTCATTCTTAACAGGTGAAACAAATAATGCATAAGGTATGTGTGTTTGTGTGAGAGAAATAATTCTGATTTAAATATGCTCCACATTTTTCCATTGTACTCATTTAATCTTTGTGTGTATGGGCATATGCCTGTCATAGTGCACTTATGGAGGTCAGAGAACAACCTCGAGGTATCTGTGCTCTGCTATTTATTTATTTGTTTGTTTATTGGTTTTTCAAAGTAGGGTCCCGCTCTAACCCAGGCTGACCTGGAATTCACTGTCTCAGGTTGGCTTCAAGCTCACAGTGATTCTCCTGCCTTCTCCTACCTCTGCCTCCTGAGTGCTGGGATTATCTGCCTTCTTTTCAAGACAGGGCCTCTTGCTGCAAATGAATGTCAGGCTAGCTGCCCAAGGGAGCTTGATTCTCCTGACTCTGGCCTTCTCCCCCACTGTTGTAGGAGCACTGGGAAAACACACACACACACGCACGCATGAACGCACGCACGCGCGCGTGCCAGCTTTACAAGGGTGCTGGCAATTAAACCCAGGTTGGCAGACTTTGCAAGCAAGCATCTTTAACCACTGAGGCATCTTCCCACCCTCACTTTACAAATCCTGGTGTTTTGTGAGAGGTTGTATTTTATAGTTGGTGAAAGTAGACAGGTAAAGAAATGGATCACAGTGATTATTTCCATTGTTGTCCTAATCCCAACACATTGAAGGTCTCCTGAATACTCCCTGGACCGCAGTTCAGCTCTGTTCCACACTGCACTGGGCACAGCCCCTTTCATAAAGGGGACAGGTGGGAGGGAGAAAAGAGTGGTGTACATTTATTTTTTCATTAAAGAATTATTAGCCAGGCATGGTGGCGCACACCTTTTAATCCCAGAACTTGGGAGGCAGAGGTAGGAGGATCGCCATGAGTTCGAGGCCACCCTGAGACTACATAGTAAATTCCAGGATTCCAGGTCAGCCTGGGCTAGAGCGAGACCCTACCTTGAAAAAAAAAAAATTACTTGAGGATTCCCACAACAAAAACGTATCATGTGCTGGGCATGGTGGCACATACTTTTAATCGCAGCAGAGGTAGAGGTAGGAGGATCGCTGTGACTACATAGTCTAAAACCACATAGGGCTACAGCGAGACCCTACCTCACAAAACCAAAAAAAAAAAAAAACTAAAAAGTCTCATGAGACTTACCTTGTTTGGATGAGAAGAGTATAACACAGGACATAAGGTTGATAAGTAAAAACTCAGGGAAAAATATTCAGGTCATGCTGAGTGCTACGAGAACAAACTAAGGACATTCTGTAATGAAGGACTGGAAGTGGAAATGGAACTGGGAAAATTCTAGATAGGCAGTTCCCAATGACAGCCCATCTGAACGCACTCTGAGTAATCAGATCACCACAGGAAGATTCGGATGATCCACAAAGACATGGTGAAATCACACCTGTGCGCTTTAATAAGGTGCCTCGTTTATAGCTTCTGATGTGTGGGTCAAAGTAAATCTCCAGTTTATTAACTTTTTGTGCGTGACCATGGAGAAAGGCGACAAGGAAATCGGGGTAGCGGTCTAAGGAGGGAGGTGACGAGGGCGTGGGCTGAAGTGGGCGTGGGGCGCACCTTACCCGCTGCTCTTTCTCTTTCTCGCTCTGCAGCTTCGCTCCCGGAGCACCTCCAGCCGCCCTCCGAGAAGACGCCCGGCAGAAGGCCAAGCTCTTCCCCGACAGGAAACCTCTTTCACGAGTGCTGAGAGGAGGCAGAGACGACGCTGTTCGAAACATTTCCAGGAGCACGTTCCATACTTTAAAACAGGAAAAAGGGGTGGCAAACGCTCTCAAACCACACGGGAAAAGACGTGCTTGAACAACTTAGCCGTACAAACACGGTCAGACTCCACAACCTGAGCCCCCCCTTCTGCGTCGGATATGTACTTGCACCCAGAAAGCCACTGTGGGGGACGGGAACGCCACAGGTCGTGGATAATCAGGTAACCTGACCTCCGGCACGCACTGCTAGTAACATACAACTTGTTCCTTTGGCTTTCCTGACAATTCCAGCACTCTAAGGCTGATGTGTTCAACTATTACCATTAGAAGATGGGAGAATGAAAGTCGTGTTTTGAAAAGTTTAATGAAGGTATAATCAAATTTTACAAAATGTATGCATGTGTGGACGTGAGCCAATGTAAATTCTCTTGACTGCAGTTCTGTTCCATTTTCTATAAACAAAGCTATCTTAGTATGGTTTAATGCTCATCTGGTTAAGCAAAGGTCGTCAATGTTGTAGGCTAACAGCTGGTATAGAAGTCGATGCTGTTTCTTCGTCATGTTTTGGGGAAACTGGCCATTGTGGCTTCTGCTTAAACGTGCACTGCCTGTGTAGCTGGTTCTTGGAGGGGCTTTTGCTGTAAGACAGCCCCTCTTGTTCTGCAGCTGTCTGCCTGGACTGGTGAGAAAGATAATCCTATCCATCCTAAATGCTCTTCACCAAGAAACCCATGAAGTCTCCAGGAACATGAATCACTGAGTTGGAAGTTCTCTGTATTATAGAATTTCACACCAAGCCATTTCTGAGGCTTTCCTGTCTTGTCTTCCTTGTTATGGGCATTTATGAAGTTTGACCATTTCATATGTTCCTTAGACAAGAAGAAATACAACTCATGGGTGAGGCTCTGGGTTATTTTTCCTCACAGCAAACAGTAAGTACCAAAACAGGATTGGCAGAACTCTGAAAGAGGCTTAAGTAGCCACTGAAGTTTGAAATGGTAAGAAAATGCCATTTAATCTATAAATCCATATGGATTGAAATGCAAGTGAGACTGAAGTTAGACCAGGAAAGGTCTTTGAGGAGCCTAGCCTCTGGGAGCATTCTGGTGGCTTTGTCTCATCATCCCCACCCAATTTTTCCTCTTAGGTTGGGGATATTTTCAACAACTTAATACCAGTAGCGCAGTTTAGACACAGTATTCAGGTCTTACCTCAGTCTAGAGCTGGCTCCACAGACGGTAGCAATGGCTCTGCTAGGCAGAATGCCACACTGTCTTTGGGGAGAAAGGAAGCCCTGGGGTCATGTGGAGCAGGAGTGACTGACAGCGAAGGCCAGGAGAGCGCACTTGGGTTTTTCTTTCTATACCTCTCTGAAAAGAGGAGCCATGAGCAGTGCTTCTTTTGACCACTCTGCCATCTTTCCTCAGGCAGCTCCCAGTGTCTTCAGAGAGATGGTCAAGCAGTAAATGCCATGTTCATACTCAGGTAATGGAGAAAGAAGCATATCCGGTTTCTTCATCTATTCTAAACGGTGCTTAGAGGTTCAGGAAAATTTCATGTTCCGAGAACAGGAAATTGCTGAACAATTCTTAAGATGTATTTTAATAAGGCTTTTTCTAATCAATTTAGGAGAGAGATTATCTGTGCTTAATCCAATTTATTGTTGGAAATATCCTGAAAATATATTTGTTTTTTTCTGTGTTAGTAAATAAAGTACACAAAAATATTCCCTTAGCGATTAGGACTATTTTAGCATCTTGAGTCACGTTTTTAATCATTGGCAGGTGAAGGGTCTAACGCTGCTGCAAGTGGAAGTTCCCTTATAAAAACAAATTCCTAATATTAGCATTTTCTGTGTCTGACCTCTTCCTCCAAAGGGTAGAAAACAAAAACAACAAAAGAATGTAAATTTAATTAAACTGTATTTCAATAAAAAATAAGCATTGATGATTCTTAGTTTTAAAATATTAATTATAACTAATTTTAATAATCCGCCTCCCCATTATTTTTGTACCAGGCTATAAGTCTAAATTGTTAAAGGGAAAAAAGTAGAGGTCAAAACAGACATAATTTAAAACACCCTCAGTAAGAAATCAGAAACAGTGAAGGACTTACCCTTGTCAAATGGGTCATTTGTGGATGGGTGTGAGGTGAGGGACGACGAGGGTCCTATCTCTGTCAGCCCACTCCACGTAATCCTCAGGACTCCCCGCGTTTGTCAGACTTGCAGCTTATTTAATACTCCAGGCCTAAGGCTCATTTTTTTTTTCCCTTGAGGTAGGGTCCCACTCTAGCTCAGGCTGACCTGGAATTCACTCTGTAGTCTCAGGGTGGCTTCGAAATCATGATGATCCTCCTACCTCTGCCTCCCGAGTGCTGGGATTAAAGGCATGTGCCACCACACCAGGCTCTAAGGCTCATTTTTGATGGAAGACTTTATGAACTTTCCCCTACCCCTGTGAATTCTGATGGCAAAGAGCCAAAAACCTTATAAATGATCTTTAGAAACACAGCACCACATGACAGTGGCAATGCCAGACTTACTCATCCACTAGGCTCCCTGGTCTGATTGGAGTTGGTCCATCACTACCCACTTCAGCTGGCATTTTCTGACAATTCTGTGCACTGTAAACCGCCATGTCCCACAACTAAGGTATGCAGTAACAGGAATATTAAAAAATGTTAAAATTTCAGAATAGCTATTCAGCTTTTTTGGGTTTGTATTCAACTAATTTGGGACATAAACATTTTTATAAACAGATGAATATAAAATATGGAGTGGGAATTAGGTCTGTTTGTAAACAGGAATCCATTATCTTTTAAATGTCTTTTTTTTCAATTTGTGAGTGTGTGAGAAAGAGGCAGAGAATAGGTCCATCGGGGCCTCTGGCCACTGCAAATAAACTCCAGATGCATATGCCACCTTGTACACATATGGCTTCATGTGGGTACTGGGGAATCAAACCTTGGACCATAGCCTTTGTAGGCAAGCGTCTTAACCACTGGTCCATCTCTCCAGCCCAGGAATACATTAATTATTGAAAGCTTTTATCTTAGTGGAAAAGGCTAATTTGGGGGAATGTTTTTAACTTGATCCTTTTATTTTTCATGCATTTAATTGACATTGGATAAGTCCAGGCTGGTGGGCCAAGCTACAGAACTCATAGTAGGGCTTGTAGCAGCAATGAGGCAGAGCCCCACCTCTGCAGAGTGGGTAACAGGAAACCAGCTCTGTACGGTTAGTCAGCCAGTAAGGCCAACTGCAAACACAGGAAGACGACCAGCAGAGCAGGAGCCCAGCCCAAGTTCTGTGGGGAGTTTACCCCCTTGCTTCCCCAAACAAACCACAACTCCTGGGGTGCTTCGATATAGTTTACTTACAGGTTTGAATAGCATTTATAATAGCAAAAATGTGTTTACATAATAGCTTACAACCATCTTTTTTCAATACAAAATAAATGACATCACACTCATCTTTGCTTTTTACACTTCTCCCCTGTGACGCATACAATGCGAACTCCCAGGCAGTTCTGTCTCGCTGAGTCTTCAGAGATGCGGGAGTAACTCGCCATGTCACCTTCCCACACCACTTTGGATGGGACGTTTAGTCAAAGAGTAATATGTACATGATTTTAAAGACTAGAAAAATGAATGTCCTCATGTCTGTTCACTAGAAATACCTTTTCTCCTGAATTATGGTACATTTAGCACTTTAAACAATTTATACAAGGCAGCAGGTTTTATTTCCACACCTTCACAATCCCATCTCTAGAAGCAGTCACGATGAAGCCTTGGGTTGTCTGAAAGGTGGCAATATCTGTGATAATATCATGGTGTCCTACAGGCAGAGATTCTGGGCCCCTTCGAGGGGTGTCATCACTTGGTCCAACCTTCTGCTTATTCTGAATTTCCTGGTTAAAGGCAAGAAGTCAAGGAAAAACCCAGAAGTTACATCTGTACTCCAGCCTACCTCTTGTCAATATTAATGTGACTAGTATGTATTGTTTTGAAGGTGAGACTTTGCATAAAGTTGTCATACTTTACAGATACACTGAACAAAAGTCCCAAGTGGCATACTAGGTTTCCAGTCTCTGGACTGCACGAGTAATGACCAACAAAGAAGGCTAGCAGAACTGACCAGAGCGTTCTCCAATGCTCTGGCAGCCTGTCTGCAGAAAGGAAGTGCTCTTTCTATTATGAGGCACCTTTAGGTCAAGAACAAAAGCTGTAAAGTGCTGGCAGCCATGTCTAGATCTGTTTTGAAAAATTACTTGTCTGTTCCTAAAATTCTCATCAAGGGACCCAGGGTTTGATTCCCCAGTACCCACATAAAGCCTAATGTACAAAGTGGCACATGTGTCTGGAGTTCACTTGCAATGGCAGAAGGCCCTGGCACACCCATTCTCTCTCAGTCCTTCACTTTGAGCTATACTTATCTGTACTGAGTTATACCTTGATAAATGGTCATTATTAAGACTAGAAAGTGAGCCAAGTATAGTGGCATATAACCTCAGCACTTGGGAGGCAGAAGCAAAGTACTAAATTTTACAGATGAGACCCCATCTCAATGCTCTCCCCTCACCAAATTTTATTTATATATATATATATTGTGTGTGTGTATATATACATATATATATGTATATACACACACACATACATATACATCCCAGAAATTCAAAGTCTTGGGCAAAGCCTCTTTTGTGTCTACAAAAGTTGAAAGAAACAAAGCGAGAGGTACGGTACCTGTACGACTTCGGTGCCTTCTATTACCTTCCTGTAGTACGACACTGATGGCGAACTAGAACTTCCTGCCACAACATAGGACCTTTCTGGGTAAGCCAAGTCCCAAAACCTAGGGGAGAGGAAATGGCTGGTGACAATCTCTACAGGCTAATGGGAGGAGCTGCCCGTCAACGCAGTGTGTGCTTTCTTTTGCATCAGGAAAAGATCTTTCTAGGACCATTAGCATAACACTAGTAGCTGTTGAGTTTAAACATTACAGCCTCCTCCAGATCTAGACTAACACCACTGCTCAGAAGCCAAAGGACTGTGTCAAATGTGGAGCATTCTTTACGAGACGCTGCACCTTATTTTCGTGTCTGAGCCAGCGGTCAGCAGGATCGGGTTTCCATCTGCAGGACTGCAGTAGATGCCATGGACACTGTGAGGAGAAGGCTGCAGAGAAAACATGGGGTCAGGTAAGACATCAATATATTCATAAATGATACTGCTATTTCTAGAAGCAATTTAATTACCTGAAGAAATGAGAGACCAGTTTTGTGGGGACTTTAAAGTTGAAGAGCTGCAGATACAGCTTAGGGCAGAGCTCTTACCTAGCATGGACAAGGCCCTGGGTTCAATCACCCACTCCAAACAACCCTGGGCCTGAATATGGAGGTGCACACCCATAACCCCAGCTTGTCCAAAGAAACAAAGTGTAAAAATACAGATGCTCAACTTCCTAATATTTTCAGGACCACCTTAAGCAAGACCCAACTAAAGGGACTTTTAAAACATCAAGTCCTTGCAAGACTTTTGTTACAACATGGCACTATTAAAAACAAAATTCTTAGCACCCCGCAGATTTCATAAGTTGAAAATACATTTAATACTCCTAACCTGGCACATTCGGTTGTTCATCCCTGTGACCTGACCTAGGGCTCACTGTCGAGCACTACGAGAGAGTACTACACCACATACTGCTAGCCTGGGAAAAGATCAAAATGCCACACACGTTTTCTATAGCATGCATACTGCTTTCACATCACCATAAAGACAAGAAGAATCTTGTTAAACATTACAGGTCAGGTCCCTCTGCATATATAAGAGGGTTAGAGCCCATGCATTAATAACCTAAGTTTCAATCCAGGCTTTGCCTAATGAATTTAAGAGCTACAGAGGTTCCAGTGAGAGACTACGAGCCTTATGGATTAGCAGACAAGACACTGGCAAGATAGCGGAATTAAAAAACACCCAGGCAGAAGCGGCCACATGATACTTGATGTTATTAAAAATCTAAATTTAAACATAACTCCAGAAAGCATTTGCTAACATACCTGAATATGCTCAGGATATACACAATAATATTTTCCTTTACAATAAATTGGAGACAAACCTGTAACTCAGAAAGTGGCGGTGCACTGCTGGCCCAGAGAGTAAATCTTCTGTCACCAGTCTCCATGTCCCACATGGACACTTCATTATTGCCCTGAACAGCTACGGGAACAAAGGTCAGAACCATTAGACAGGGAGGCGCTTGCCCTCAAGAGTTTCACACCTCGGTCCATAACACAAACCAGCCCGCATCCATTTCCATTTTCCACCCTACAAGCAACACTAATATTTTTAAACAACAGCATGACCTCTCACCAGACTGGATGAGTTAAAACAGTTTTATTCTTTCTTAAAAGCCTAATGGCTAAACACTGGTCTACATACAGATTTTGCTTTAAGAAACCTACAATCTAGAAATGGGAGGGGGTGATATACGGGGACAAAGAGAAAGTACAAAGTTCCACCGGAACTTTGGGGAAGAAAAGCGTCCCATCCAGTGGGTGGGTATCAAGATCACTTCATGAACAAGATGGGCTAGCCTAGAGGGATAGGGGTGGCTGGTGGACTATTTCAGGTATAAAAACTTAAGCAACAAATAAAAAAATATATTTTGGATAAATAGAAGTTTCTGGTCTAACTGAAAAATATTTGTGACAAGGAGTAGAGGCAGACTATTGAAAGTGGAAATCACAGGCCTGAGAGAGAGAGACTGTCCCTTAGGTACTATGAGGCAGGAGAAGCAGTATTCTGAGTAATATTTTCTACAGGTTTTGCAGTGAGAAAAAATGGCAAACCCTGCAGACATTCCCTGCAGCATGGAGCTTCCGTTCTAGGGGCACACTGAACAGGAAAATACAAAAGCCCTGGAGCTGATGAAGGAAGGGAGATGGCGGGAGAAAGGACACAAGTGCTTGTTACTCTACACTCCCCGCACTGAGGCTGGCCTGCAAGACCCACACCATAGACTCTTGTACCTCTGGCTTCTAGATGGGTTTGGCCTGTGGCAGGCAAAAATGGTTCTCAAGAGATTCAAGTTCTACTCCCTAGAACTTGTGGCTGTTGCCTTAAGTGACTTGGAAGATGTGATGAAGGGTAAGGACCTCGAACAGGAGATGATTCTGTGATCACAACCATCCTTGTGAAAGGAGGCCATACAACGACGAACCATGCTATGCTCTGACTCTGAGGACGGAAGGGGGGCCATTCGCCAAGGAGTGAAGCAAGAGCACACATTCTCACCTACTCCCTCCAGAGCTGTTCTAAAACAAGTTTGTCTTAAGTTGTCACGTTTGTGGTTGTGTTACAGGGATGATTAAACACACACACTCACGCGCGCACGTTCCTAGGAAGAGCCCCAGTAGCAGACAAACGGAGAGAAGAAAGAAGTCGACTGGCCTGGCCCTTGCCCTCACGTCACTGCTCCTCCCAAGGTGGTCTTATGTACTTCTTTCCAAACTCCAAGGACCACACCTTTCCCAAATGCCTTCTGCCACTCTGCTATTGCTAATCCTATATTCTTTGTGACACCCCTGTCCCCACTTTGGAAACAAAACCGCCTTGGAAATGCCATCTGTGTCTTCCTGGAACCCTGAACAGTAAAGTAAGAGGCCAGAGAGGCGGCAAGAGCCTTTTGGACCAGTGTAAGGAATTGAACTGTTAAGTCAGATTTTCTGTCACTGAAAACCAAGCAAACCAACTTAAGTGAGGACAGATTTTCTTGATGCGGGATCTCATGCCAGTCCATCACAGCAAGCAGGATGTGACAAATCAGAGCCACTCATGCCAGGGTGGGAGGAGGCAGGGGACAGAAATGTCTGTGCTGGGCTAGCTGGTGTTCTCCTTTTCCCTTTCACTCCATCCATGTTCTTCAAGGGTGAGACAGTATTGCTTTCATTCCAGGCAGGTTTCTCCCTAAGTTAATCCTCTCTGCAGGGACACTCACACCTCAGTCAATTTAACCATCAAATTTGAAATGAAAAGCTACTGTGAAATACAGAGAAGACAAAACAATCTTGACAGGTAGAATAAGGAAGACGCTAAATTGAAAAGGGAGATTATGGAGGTTCTGACTAGGGACGGTGATGGACAAAAGGTCAAATTCTGGACCTATTTGAAGGCAGAACGAGATGAAGAGCCAAGGACAGCCCCAGACATTTGTTTCCGCCCCCAGCAGGGAAAAGCTTCTGTCCCCCAAGAGACTGTCATAGTAAGAGCCAGTTTGTCCCCAGGAAGGAGGTGGTGAGGATCCAGTAGAGAGGAAATTGAGGGAACTGTTTCAGCATGCCAAGTTTATAAAGTAGGCAACTTAGGAAGACTTTAAGTACACAGATAAAATATATTTGCTCTTTAAAGCCTGGGACTGGATGAGATCTTGCACAGAGCCAGTGATGAAAGCAAAGGTAAAGACCAAACAGCATCAAAGCAGGTCACAATTTAGGTCAGGAAGAAAGAACCAAGAGAGATGACCTTGGAACCAGGTAAGGAAAGTATCTTAAAAAGAGAAAATGGTATCAACTGACCAAATGATGTCAGACAGGAGGGAGGGTTCAGTAATGGCAATGCGGTTGACTTTGACAGCACCAGTGCATTGCTAGACTGTGTATATAATAAGGACCACACAGGCCTGCAAAGAAGAGGACTAATGAAGGAACCTAAAAATAACAGCTATTATCTAGTTAGCATGTAGTGTATGCCAGACTCAGTCCTACATATTTTCTCTCAAATTATTGTAAATTTATAAGGTATTTTCAACCATATTTTATAGATGATTAAATTTCAGTATCTGCCCAAGAATTCATTCTGAAAAAAAGTATGAGCATTCCAAGAAGGAAAGAAAATGCAACATATGATAAACATAAGAAATGGGTGCTGGAGATGGCTCAGTGGGTAAAGTGCTGGCCATGCAAGCATGAGATCATATCCAAAGAACCCACACAAAAATGCCAGGGGTAATCCCAGTGTTGGGAGGCAGAGACCTGGAACAAGCTGGCTAGCAGAATCAGCAAGCTCCAGGCCCAAGTGTGAGACCTTGCCTCAATAAGTCAGAGGGCAATCAAGGAAGACACCCAATTATCAACTTCTGGCCTCAACACACTAGTGAGCATGTACGTACGTGTACACACACACAAAAGAGTAAGTCAGTTTCTAACAGTTCTAGGAAGAGGGGTGGTAGCAGTCTGCATAAACAGGGTACTCAGGAAACCCAATTGAAAGATAATGGTAGAAAGGTATGGAAGGCAGAAATACTGGTAACATTACTTTTGATATGAGGTAACAGTAGAGAACTTTCACAATCAAAACAATAAACAGCCAGGCATGGTGGCGCACACCTTTAATCCCAGCACTCGGGAGGCAGGAGGAGAAGGATCACCATGAGTTCGAGGCCACCCTGAGACTACATAGTGAATTCTATGTCAGCCTGGGCCAGAGTGAGACCCTACCTCGAAATACTTGAAAAAAAAAAAAAAAAAAACACTTGGCTCCTATATAAAATAGAAGCTTTAACAACATGAGTCTTAGCAACAAGGTATGATGTACCTTCCAAGACATGAGAGTCAGCTCTGCAGCTTACCTGCAATTACCCAAGACTGATACAGGGGATGCATTGAGAGGCGCCTGATTCGAGCCCTGGAGGGATGACAGTGACTGGAAATTGGTAACTGGAACCTCATGTCCCAACATGCCATGGTGCCATTGCTTGTACCTTAAATTTAAAAAACATGAAAAACATTGCCATGTAGTGATTAAAGCACATTGAGCTGCATTTATACACAAGATAAACAGCATTCGCTTTATTTCAAAACCACCTTAGACATTTAGAAAAGGGCCTTATTGCTAGGCCTATAATCCTACCTACTCTGGAGGCCAAGGCAGGAGAATTACAAGTTCAAGGTCTGCCTGGGCTACAGATTAAGTTCAATATAATAAGACCCTGTCTCAAGAAGAAAAAAAGGAAAAGAAAACAGGGCTAGCTCAGTGGTCTAGCACTTGCCTAGAGTGCACAAAGCACTAGGTTCAATCCTTAGTACTTCCAAAGAAGAAAAAGGATCTGTTCTCATGAGACTCTCATCACTACCAAAGAGCACCTACAATTGTTAAATGACAGACATAAAATATTTATCATAATATGAACTACAGTACGGTCTAATGAATGTAAATTCAAAATGAATAATTCATTGTTATTGACACTTATTAATTGCCAAAGACCCTCATAAAAGTAGGAACTGTAGAGAAGACATAACTGAATTTAGAAAGGCAAAATGTTCAGCCAGTCTTAACTAGCAGCTGTTTTACTGCTACCGAGAGGTCACTTTCACATCCAAAGGGGGAGCAGCTTTGCAGCTGTCATCAGATTCCAACCATCTCCATGTGTTCTTTTCTCTAAGCACTCCGAAGACAAGCATTGGTGCCCCTAGCAGAAACTAGGTGAGGCCCCTGGCAACTTGAACTCCATGAAAGGAGAAAGACCCAATACTGACCTAACATACTACTTACTCCAACCCTGCCCTACTCAGCAACGATGACTAAATAGTCACAGGTAGTCGTGAGCTGCCCTCCTCAAAGCTGGTCAGGATGCCTAAGGCATTACTACTGTTGGCCAATTTGCTGGTTATGTAATACTTACTCTTCAATGTCACATATTCCTGCGCCTACATAAAAATATAGGAAAGGGCAGATATTTCATAATGACACACTATAAGTTAGAGAATCGAGACACCAAAATTCAAGCACAGAAAATTACAATTCTTCTGAAAAGGGAGGAAGACGACGATGTAGTAGCTTCTCGAGGGACTGGGGCTGAACTCAGCTATAGAGTGCTTGCCTAGCATACTTGATCCCCACTATCACATAAACATGCCTGTTAAGCACTTGAGGTGGAGGTAAAAGGTTCAGAAGTTCAAGGTCATCTTCAGCTTTTTTAAGGCCAGCTTGGGACACATCAGACTGTCTCAAAGGAAAAAGTGCATGACTGGAGTCAAGGTTGATTTCAAAATAGAGAAAAAAGGATAGAGTGATGAGAAAAGGAAAAACATAGTCCAGTGGCATACAGTTTCTCAGGAGGAACAGCTTTTATGCCTTATTGTACTGAATGTATGTATCCGTCAGTATAATTAATGATGTGTGTTGTATATTTCAAAGTTGCTAAAAGGTTTCAAATACTTTCAACATTAAAAAGATGTAATGGGGCTGGAGGGATGGTTTAGCGGTTAAAGCCTTTGCCTGCAAAGGACCTTGGTTCGATTCCCCAGGACCCACGTTAGCCAGATGCACAAGGGAGCGCACATGTCTGGAGGCCCTGGCGCGCCCATTCTCTCTCCCTCTCTCTCAAATAAATAAAAATAAAAGTAAAAAAAAATGATTTGCTAAGTGTCTGATTTAATCATTCTACAATATAAACATCACATTGTATCACATATATACTATTACTTGCAATTAAAACTAAAAATAAAAAAATCAGCAATCCCACTCTTGGATATGTACTTGAGAAAAACGGAAACATAATATTTCCACAAACACCTATTTGAAAATGTTTACAGCAGGTTGACTCAAAAAAAAAAAAATCCCAAACTAGAAAGGACTGGATGATGTATGAATATACAAAATTGTGCACAAAATTGGAATTATTTCTCAAAAATAAACTCCTCTACATGCAACCATATGAAAAAGGCTCACTACACTTAATGCTTAGTTATAAAAAAAAAAAAAGTCCATATAATTCCATTTATATGCCATCCTGGAAAAGGCAAAACTGTGCAAACAGAAATTGAGTGAGTGGTTATAAAGTGGTTAGAGTGAGACAACGATAGAAATGTTTGCATTCTGCTCGTGGAGAGCATGGGCCAAACAATGGCATATAATTTTCAACACTCATCAAATTACACTTTAAAGAACAAATGATGACAATAACAACAATGAAAATAGATGAAAGAAACAAAGACAATCACAAATACATTTTCACTCTTTGGGGGAAGGGAGTGGGAAGATAACAGAGAAAACCCTTGTTCGGCTCTTCCACCAGGCACTGAATGGCTGCTTTTAGCTCATTAAATCTTCAAAGCAGCCCCTGAAGGAATTGTCCCATTAGAAGATGAAGACGCTGAGACTTACAGTTCAGTAGCTTGCCTGAGGTTACTAGAATTTAAAACTGTTGGCCCAAACCCCAATGCTATTTGCCTTAAGCCTGCTGCTTCCCCAACAGAATAAGAGAACACCAGCAAATTTAATCAGTACGATGATTACAAAGAGGCTCGTTGAAGAACAAGGAGAAAGAAGAGATTGATTTATGCTTTATGATAGTAATTTTGCCCTTCTTTCACAATACTACTTTTTATAAATTTTTTACTTTATTTATTTATTAGAGAGAGAGAGAAAAAAAATGGGTGTGCCAGGGCCTCAAGAGACTGCAGACAAACTCCAGGTGCATGTGCCACCATATGCATGTGGCTTACGTGGGTACTGGAGAATTGAACCTGGGTCCTTAGGTTTTGGAGGCAAGCACCTAACTGCTAAGCCATCTCTCCAGCACCCCCTCCCCTTTTTATTGTTTAAGATGCAGGGTCTTGCCCGGCATGGTGGCATACGCCTTTAATCCCAGCACCCAGGAGGCAGAGGTAGGTAGATGGCTGTGAGTTCGAGGCCAGCCTGAGACTATATAGCGAATCCCAGGTCAGCCAGGGCTAGAGCGAGACCCTACCTCAAACCCCCGTGCAAAAAAAAGAAAAGAAAAGAAAAAGATACAGGGTAGCAAGTAGCCCAGGCTGGCCTTGACTTGCTATGTAGTTAAAGCTGTCCTTAAACTCCTGTTGCTCTGCCTCTGCCTGCCACATGCTGGGGTTACAAGCTTGTTTCACCACACATTGCTGCTCAAATGTGTCTGTGTGTGTGTGTTTTATGGTGTTGGTGATTAAAACCACAGTCTTGGGAATGCTAGACAAGCTTTCTCACTGAGCTACATTCCCAGCTTCATACATGCCTTTTAAGTAAAGTAAACTGGGGCTAGAGAGCTGGCTCAGCAGTTAAAGGCACTCACTTACAAAGCCTGACAACCTGGGTTCAATTCCCCAGTACTCACATAAAGTCAGATGCATAAAGAGGTAAATGTAGTGGCAAAAGATCCTGACATGCCCATCTTATTTTCATTATCTCTGCAATAAATAAAAATGTTACAAAAAAAAAAAGAGGGACTGGAGATATGGCTTAGCAGTTAAGGTACTTGCCTGCAAAGCCAAAGGACCCAGGTTCAATTCCCCAGGACTCATATAAGCCAGATGCACATGAGTCTGGATTTGTTTTCAGTAGCTGGAGGCCCTTAGCATGCCCATTCTCTCCCTCTCTTAAATAAATAAATAAAAATATTAAAAAAGAAAAGTAAAAGTGCCAAGAGATTATAACATAGCAGTTGAAATTAAAGGAGATGGGTGAAAAATCACCAAAAAAGAAAACAGGAAAAATCAGCTTTCATAAGTCAGCAACTGCTGGCATCTTATAGGCAGCTAGTGACTCACCAATGCAGAGCCAGCACTGGTGGATGTCCACAGCAAAGGAAGTGATGAGGCCTGACTTCAAATCATGCTTTAATGTCCACGCATTGCTAGAAGACCTCAGGTCCCAGCCCACCAGAGAGCCATTCACGGTGGCATAGGCAAGAATGGACTGTGCCCCGGAGTTGAAGTGATGCATGTCCACCACACAACCATCTTCCTTCTGATCCAGAATCCTGCAGAAAGGTACAAAACAAATGCTAAGACTTTCCCAGCCACCATATGAGTATATGTCCTGTCGATGGTCAAGAATAAAAAATCATGTGACCCTAAGGCAATTATAGCCAAGGCATTTTTAAAAGACAATTTTAGACACACAGTATTATAAAAATAGCACAGAATTTCAGTATATCTTTCATTCAGCTTCCCCTGTTACCATCTTATACAATAATTAGAAAACATTCATTAAAACTACAAAATTACCTTTGTCACATCAGTAAACTTCGCTTGTTTTGTAGGTAGATTATGACAAACACAACTACGTATCATCCATCACAGAGACACACAAAACAATCTGGCATCCTCCCAATTACTTTGTGTGACCCATCTGTATTCCAATTTCCTCAAACTGTGGCAGCTATCAATCTGGTTCCTTGCTATAATTTTACATTTTCCAGAATGTCATAGATTTGAAAACATACAATATCTGGCTCAGACTTCTCTCATTAACAAAATGTACTTAAGATTCACCAATGTTGCAATGAGCCAATACTTCATTCCTTTATATTGATGGGTATAATGGTTTGTTTTCTTCAAGCTGAGGCACTTTTAACACTGAAAAGAGCATCATAGTGCTGGGGATGCAGCTCAGCAGTAGAGCATTTGTCTAACAAGCATAAGAACCTGTGTTTGATCCCAGAACTGCACAAATGAAGGAAAAGGAGGAAGAAGAGCATGGTAACACGCACTGACTTGTCTCCATGACAAGTACATATCATGCTTTGACACATACTGTCTTATTTTTATTTCCATCTCCGAAACTAGAAGTCGGCAAATATTTTCTGTAACATCAGGTAGTTAAGTATTTTAGGCTTCCTGAGTCATATACACCTCTGCTGCATATTCTTTATTCATTTTTATTTTGAGCAAGGCAAAAGCAGATTTATTAAGGAGATGAAAAATGAGATAGACACAGAAAGACAGAGACAAAGAATGAATAGGAGGGGTCACCAAAAGAGATGTTGCTCTCTTCCTTCTTAAAAATGTAAACAGTCCTATTTTATGGGTCATACTGTAGTGTATGGTTTCTGATGTCTATCTTAATTAAACAATTGCATTTATAAATATTCTGTTATATTTATATACAGTGAAATGATTAGTCTAAATGTTAAGTAAAATGTAAAATGGTTCACTCCACAAATTCTAATTCTTAAGAAGCAGCCATAGTCAATATGGCTGAATGAAACAAACCAACAAACGGCTCAAAGCAAGGTTTCTTTACAGCATGCTGCGGCCAGGCAGTGTAGTCCAAACTTCTCAGCAAGGCCTCCCAATCTTGGTGGTAAATATTTGCTTAGGGTAAAGAATAACACTCACAGTAAAACCGCTGTCAGTTGAGAGACAACCATGTGAAGAATATGTCTGTCTGTCTGTCTACCTGAAGGTGAAGTATTGTAGATGAACTCACAAGTGTATTACTATACAGCCGTCCTGTGTTGAAGCGGACTTTAGAGAAAGCCGGTAGGCATTCTTTGTTTAGTTAAAGGCCACACATCTATAATGTCTTAGGTAAAAGCCACTCAAATCTGTCTAGTGATTATGATGAAAATAACATGCATTTTTTAATGCAAAAGCAAACAATAAAAATGAAAATACCCAAGCCAAGTGTGGTGGCTCGTGCCTTTAATCCCAGCACTGGGGAGGCAGAGGTAGGAGGATTGTTGTGAGTTCCAGGCCACCCTGAGACTACAGAGTGAATTCCAGGTCAGCCTGGGCTAAAGCGAGACCCTACCTCAAAAAAACAAAAATGAAAAAGACAAAACCGAAAAAAAAATACTCTAGGTGATCCAACAAATATCCTAAAGTGACACAATGGCCATGAGCCAGTAGACACTGAACTGAAAGTCTTGTTTCGCTTGCATCCAGTGAGCCTCCTCAGCCACCTGCTTCAGCAGCTCACTCACCTTCACTCTCTACTACCCTTTTCATTAGCTCATGCGAAGCAGGTAACATGGAACATTACCATACTGCAGTAAAGTTGTCTGCTCACTTGTCACCTTCTCTCCCACAAGACAGTGGAATCTTAAGAGTACACAGTGTAACTTAGAGTTCACAGTGTAAATAAATGACTTGTTGGAATCCTCAGTGTATAACACATACTGGTCAGCAAAAAAATAAGTTTGTTTTGTATTTATTTAACAGGTGTTTAATTTGTAAATAATGATAACTTATAATAAGAAGTGAGGGAATTCCTAACTAAATTCAGTCAGCATTTTGTTTTACAATAAATATGCAAACCCTTTGTGTGGAAACTGGTGCTACCAACCTCAGAGACTTTCATGTTAAGGAAGAGAATGCTGAGATTTAAATTGTCATTAATGAAGAACGTGCAAAACTCTCAGAATCAGCAGCACTGGGCTTTTCGTAGACAGAAGACAGAGCAGATGTTGTTATTCAGATTCCAGACTAGCCCTGAGAGGATCAAAGCTGCCCTTCTGATCTTTTGACAAACTGACAGAAAATACAATGTAAAGACACTGTCTTCTAAAATTAACCACGTCTGATAGTTTTGAGTTAGAAGCAAAATTTTAGTCACACTATGGACTTAAAAAATACAATATAAGCCAGGTGTGGTGGCGCACGCCTTTAATCCCAGCCCTTGGGAGACAGAGATAGGAGGATTGCTGTGAGTTCGAGGCCACCCTGAGACTATGTAGTGAATTCCAGGTCAGCCTGAGCTAGAGTGAGACCCTACCTTGAAAAACCAAAAAAAAAAAAAAAAAAAAAACATATGTGTGTGTGTGTGTGTGTGTGTGTGTGTGTGTGTGTATGTATGTATGTATCTCCAAACAACATTGCAAGGTGTAGGGAAGGTTTAAAAAGACAACAGACAGATACCTGCTTTGTAGAGGATGGATTTTAGGAGACTTAGGCAACTTGGAAGCCTCAATCCCAAGAAGCTGGACCGCACCATTATCAGACGCGATGGCCAAGTAGTGGGAGCCTTGGCAGAATGTAAGGGTCTTGACTCGTCCTCCAATTCGGCTATATGTCAGAATAGACCTGAATGAACAAGAAATAAGATTTCATTTCTGAAATAGCCACGAGCACCTTATTGCTGATGTTCAGTAAATATCCACATGGCTATTAACAAACAAAATTACTACGTCAAGGTCCATTTTATCTTCCTGATTGCAAAACAAGCATCTGGCCAGCGTGCACACCTTTACTTTAATCCTGGCACTCAGGAGGCAGAGGTAGGAGGATCACTGTGAGTTTGAGGCCACCCTGAGATTACACAGTGAATTCCAGGTCAGCCTGGGCTAGAATAAGACCCTACCTTAAAAAAAAAAAAAAAAAAAAGTGTCTACCCCCAAAAGCAATGGCACAAAATCACCTTTCATTTTCAAATAGCCATTATCACATACTACATACTTTACTCAGCTATAGAAGACTGACCCTCCTCTTTTCTAGTCAGAACCCCTAATACCAACTCTTCAACAGTACAGTACTTTAAACTCACACAACCTCCATTCAGTTACTCTATAATCCTCCAAAGCACTGACTTGAAAAGCAAAATTCTATTACCAATAACCTCTATCATTGTGGTCAAGCTCTCTGTGACTCGGTTTACTCATCCACAAAACAGTTATTTAATAGGACCACAGTGGAAATCAAATACTATATAGACCACCAAAACCTCCATAAATACAAATTCCATTATAATACTTAGTCTCTCCAGCACACATGCTGACCTCTCAAGCTGTCTTTTACCCTCTGCCTGTAAGTTCACTGGCAGGCGTTTCCAACGTACAGTCTGAACGGGGCGCTTACCATCATCACCACTGCCCTCCTTCATCATTCCACAGAGAATCTGCATCTTCTCCCATCTAACACCAAATTCATTCATCTATCATTCATAATTTTTTCTTTATATACACTAACAAATATCAAATGTAGAAAAAAATGTTGTACTGAAAACCTAATCGAAAGCCTATGGCAGGGGAGGTCATGAGCCTTAGGGGTATAAAGCTTGCTTTTGTCTGGATAAATGCATATATTATTCTCACAAAACTGCCTTGAAAGCACTACACTTAATGTTCATACTCATATATTAATGTTACTCTCTCTTTTGGTTAGAGAAGCTTCTCTTTTCAGATGGCAGTGACCACTGGGATGAACCAAAAGGCAACATAATGCTGAGAAGTGACAGAGGAGTGTCCAGCACTGGGGCATCTCTATCACTCTCTCCAAGGCTCAGGGTTCATTGAGGAAGAAGTGGTAGAAAGAATGTAAAAGCCAAAGGAAGGGTACCACTCCTTACACTGCAACTGTCCAGACAGAAATTGGCCTCAATATCCATGACCTCGCAGTGCCTCGTACTACCTTCATAAGAGCCTCATAACAGGAGGAAAAGACGATGACATCAAAATAAAAAGAGACTAATGGAGAGAGGGAGGGGCTATGATGGAGAGTGGAGTTGTGACAGGGAAAGTGGGGGAGGGAAGGGAAATATCATGGTTTATTGTCTGTAAGTATAGAAGTTGTCAATAAAAAAATTGAAAAAAAAGAAAATATTGAAATGTAAAAAAATCCAGAAGTAGGGCTGGAGAGATGGCTTAGTGGTTAAGCGCTTGCCTATGAAGCCTAAGGACCCTGGTTCGAGGCTCAATTCCCCAGGACCCACGTTAGCCAGATGCACAAGGGGGTACATGCGTCTGGAGTTCGTTTACAGAGGCTGGAAGCTCTGGCGCGCCCATTCTCTCTCTCTCTGCCTCCTTCTCTCCGTCGCTCTCAAATAAATAAAAAAAAATTTTTTAAAAATCCAGAAGTAAAAATATATACCACCCAAACAGAAATGATTTAACATTTTGTAACATATGTATATCCATACTTGACTTTAAATAAAAATAGAACCTTTTTTAAATGTTTAACCATCACCTCTCCCTCATTCACTTTTTCTTAGTCATAGCTTTAGAGAGGTGACTTTTATTTATAGTAAAGTGTATCTGACTAGTGACAGCAGCATTAGAAGTGCAATGAATTTTTGTTTATAATACTGATCATGTATTCTGCCATTTTGTTGAGTTCATTTATTGGTTTAAAAAATACTGGTTAAGCAGCCGGACGTGGTGGCGCACCTTTAATCCCAGCACTCAGGAGGCAGAGGTAGGAGGATTGCTCTGAGTTCAAGGCCAGCCTGAGACTACATAATGAATTCCAGGTCAGCCTGGGATTCAGCAAGACACTACCTCAAAAAAAAAAAAAATATATATATATATATATATGTGTGTGTGTGTGTGTGTGTGTGTACACACATACTTACATGGCTTAAGATTTTCTATGCATTTGATCATGCTGACTGCTCACAGAAAATTTTATGTTTTTTTTTTTCCAATTTATATTCATTTTCTTTTCCTGGCCTACATGAGGCTTAGAACATCCAATACAACACACAATAAACTGGCAAAAATGAACATTATTTTTTTTATATTTTTGCATGTGTACATGAGTGTGAGTGTGTGTGTGGAGGCCAGAGGTTGATGGTGGGGACCAGATGTTGACATCAGGGGTCTTCCTCAATTGTTCTCCACTTGATTTACTACTTTATTTACTGGGGAAGGATCTTTCACTTGAACATAGATCTTGCTTATTTAGCTAGTTTAGCTAGCCAGCTTATCTCAGGGATACCCTGACTACACTGTCCAAGTGCTAGAATTACAGCTGGGCCATGTTGGCTTGCCCAGAATTTATATGGGTCCTGGGGATCCAAACTCATGTTCCACTGAGCCATCTCCCCAACCCCTCCCCACCAGTGGACATTCTTATCTTAGTCCTCACCTTAGAGGGAAAGCTTTCAGTCTTTTACCATTAGTACAATGGCAGCTATGGTTTCTGTAGATGGCTTTGATTAGAGCTCTTGGTGTTCATCACTAAAAAGGTGAATTTTCTCAAATGCATTCTGACAGTCTATTGAAATGATCACATATGATACATCCATCAATTGACCTTCAGAGGTTGAACTAGCCTTGCATTCCTGAGACAAATGTTGCTTGCTCCAGGTATACAGTCCTTTTCATGTCAGAGTCAGTGTATGATGTTTTATATGCTGACTAGAAAGGTCTGTCTGTAGGTCCCTTGTGATGTACCTGTCTTCTTATGGTGTCAAGTTAATATCTGCATATAGAGTAAATTAAACATTCCTTCATCTATTACTTAGATGACTTTTGAAAGGTGGATTATTATTGTCTAAATGTTTAACAGAATCATTTCATGAAGCCATCTCAGCTTGGGCTGTTCCTTGTGAACTTTTGATTACTAACTTAATTTCTTTCCTATAGATCTATTCAGATCTTCTGTTTCTTTTTGATTCATTTTAAGCAGCTCGAACCTTTCTAGGAATTTTTCCATTTCATCCAAGTTATCTAATTTGATGGCATATAGCTATTCTTTTTCAATTCTAATTTCAGTAATAGTAATAAGTCTTTTCTCTTTTTTGTAACAAAATGGTTATTGTCATAAAGATTTGCCAGTCTAGGGCTGGAGAGATGACTCAGCAGATAAGGCATTTGCCTGCAAAGCCTAATACAATAACCTGGATTCAATTCCCCAGTACCCACATAAAGCCAAATGCTCAAAATGGTGGGTGCACACATCTAGAGTTTGTTTGCAGTGGCTAGAAGCCTTGTAAATAAATAAATAAAATATTTAAAACGATAACAATAATTTAGAGATTTTTCAATTGGGGGCTGAAAAAATGGTTCAGGAGTTAAAAGTGTTTGCTTTTGCACAAGAGCCTCTCGAGCAAAGGACCACCAAGTTCATCTCCCCAGAGCCCATGTAAAAAGCTGGGTGTAGCCACATATGTCTGTAACCCCAGCATGTGGGGGCAGAGACCTAAGAATTGCTGGGGCTTGCTGACCAACAGCATCCCAGATTGAGGGAGAGACCCTGTCTCAAGGAAATACATGGAAGAGCACTAAGAGGACACCCAACATCCTCCTCTGGCTTCTGTATGCTTGTGCATGGGACATGCACATACACACACACACACATGTGCATACACCACATATCAAACACACTACACATAACATACCACTCACATACTCTACACAAACACACACTCAAGAGATTTACCAGTTCTGCTGATCTTTATAAAGAACCGACTTCTGCTTTTCTTGACTTTTTCTGTTTTACTGTTCTTTATTTCACTCATTAGACTTTTTCCTTGTGCATGCTTCAGGTTGTCTACTCTTGCTAACTTATCACAGATAAATTATGACTTGAGATCTTTTTTTATACAGATGTAATATTTACAAGTATACATTTCCTCAACATTTTTTGGCTATGTTCCCATGTTTCTGCATACTGTGTTCTCATTTTCATTACTCTAAACATTTTCTAACTTTCTGTGAGCCACTAACCATTCAGTCAAAACCTGTTGAATCTCTGCACACACGAATTTCCTGTTAGTAAGACCCTATTTTACTCCACTCTGGTTGGAAAACATACTTTGTATGCTTTCAGTCCTTTTAAATTTATTAAGCTTGTTTTATGAACTAAAATATGGTTTAATCTGGAAAACATTCCATGTGCACCTCAGAAAAATTGATCTACTCTTGCTGGGCAGAGCATCCTACCGATGGCTGTCAGATCTGAAAGCCTTGCAGCACTGCTCAGAGCTTCTCCTAGCCGCTCTTAGACTCCTCTGGGCCAGCCATATGTTGAAGTCTCTTGCCACTGTAATAAAATTCTGTCTTTACCTTCAATTCTATCAACTTTTGTTTCATCTGGGGAAGATTGGTGGCTAGATGTATGTTTGTGATTTTCATGCCTTCCTGATGGCTTGAGATTTTATCATTACAAAATGTGCATGTTTCTAGGAGCAGTATTTGCCTTAAAGCTAATCTTTTTCCATCTCTCCCTCAGGTACTTTATGCACGGTATGTCATTTTTGATCCTTTCAACCTATTTGTGCCTTTGA
The DNA here is from genome assembly GCA_036346955.1 of Dipus sagitta. Taxonomy (NCBI): domain Eukaryota; kingdom Metazoa; phylum Chordata; class Mammalia; order Rodentia; family Dipodidae; genus Dipus; species Dipus sagitta. The sequence goes on from CM070786.1 coordinate 21,976,112, forward strand.
ATTTAAAATGTGTCTCTTCTGCACAGCATGCAGCTGGATCAAACCGTTCTCATCCGTTCTACTGGCATTGCATTCTGATTACAGTACTGTGATTACCAATAAGGAAATTAGACTTATAGCTGACATTTTTCTTTTTCTTTTTTTTTTTTCTGGTGGTTTTTGTTGTGCTAGTTCTCCATGCTATCGTCTTTTATACTGGGTACTTTCTAATATTTCTAACACTTCATTTTCCTTGTTTCTGAGTTTTACAGAAAGTTTTCAAGTTGTTGTGATAAATACAACTAACAACCTAAAGCAATCAAATAAATGCCAATTTAAATGCAAAATCCATGCATGTGTACATGTGGTCACACACATATGAACCCACACTGCATCTTGCTGAGGATGGAACCTAGGGTCTTGGGCATGTTAGGCAAGTACTTTCCCACCAAATTAAGATGGCAGCAAGCCAGTCTTGTAACTATCTCTTTACGCAGATGTCTTTTCAGATAAAAGGAGTTAAAAACACATAACCCACAATCCCATGGGGAATACCTGCAACCCCACTGAGGAGGGTCCCCAACAGAATAGGGGCAGGGATGAGGGAAAAGAGGGTACCAACACATGATATATCCACATAAAATATGTTGTTAGGCAAATTTAAAAATAATTTGAATTTTATTTCATATTTCCTTTTGTTTTTACTTATACTGTTTTTCCTTATTTCCTTATAAGAATTCAAATTACAGTCTTCTGTGCACTGGTTTCAACAAGACTCCCTTTAATATTTCTTTTAGGGCAAATATACTAGCAATAAACTCCTGTTTTTACTTATCTTTGTTTCTGAAGGACAGTTTTATTAGCTATAAACTTTAACTGGTACTGAAAACCTAGTCTAAAAAGCCTATGGCTAGGAAGGTCATAAGCCTTAGGGGGAAAACTACTACTGCTGTCTGGCTAAGCAGATATATTATGTCTACCAAACTGGCCTATAAACACTTATGTTTATGCCCATATATTAATGCTACTCCCACTTTTGGTTAGAGAAACTTCTCTTTTCAGATAGCAGTGACCACTGGGTGACTCAAAACTCACCATAGGGCTGAGAAAAAGTGACAGTGGAGTGTTCAGCACTAAGTGAGTCAACTCTATCATACCCTTCAAGGCTCAGGGACCATTGTGGAAGAGGTAGCAGAAAGAATATAAGTATTCCTTATAATGCAATCTCCCAGGCACAAAGTGGCCTTGATACTCATGACCTCACAGTGGCTGACACTACCTACATAAGACCTGCATGGGGCGGGGGAATGGCTGAAACAACATCATCAAAATAGGAGAGAGATTAGTTAGTAAGAAGGGATTCAGTGGAGGGTGATTTGGGAGGGAAAATGGGAGTGTTGGGAGGGGATTATGATCATGTATATTGTCTATACTTATGGAAGTCTTCAATAAAAAGTGTTTTTTTTTTTTTAATCCTGGGGAGATGGCTCAATAGACAGGTGTTGCCACACAAGCACGACCCTGACTACAGATCCCCAGGGCCCATGTAAAAAGCTGGACACTGTGGCAGGCGTCTGTAATCTCAGTACGCTTACAGGCGAGAAGGAAGACAGAAACAAAATTTCCTGGAAGCTTATGGGCCAAGATTACTATTTCTAGCAAAGCTGTATTATAAGATTCACAGAGAAATAAGAACTTTTTAAAAACTATTTATTGGCATATATCATGCTCACCAAACTGCTCTATAATCACTTCTCTAAATGTTCATACATATATATTAATGCTACTCTCACTTTTGGTTAGAGAAGCTTCTCTTTTCAGATGGCAGTGACCTTGGGATGACTCAGAAGGCACCATGGTGCTGAGAAGAAGTGACAGAGGAATTCTCAGCACTGAAATATCTCTATCACACCTTCCAAAGCTCAGAGTCCATTGTGGAAAAGGCGGCAGAAAGAATATAAGAGCCAAAGGAAGGGTAGGACCCTTACAACGTGCTCCTCCAGACACAAAGTGGACTGGATATCCATGACCTCACAGTGCCTGACACTACCTACACAAGACCCTCATAGTAGGAGGAAAAGATGATGATGACATCAAAATAAAAGAGACTAATTGAGAGAGGGAGAGGATATGATATAAAGTGGATGTGTGAAGGGGAAAGTGGGGGAGAGGAGGTAATTATCATGGTTTAGTGTCTATAATTATGGAAGCTGTCAATAAAAAAAAGTTTTTTAAAACATTTGTTTGTTTGTTTGTTTGTTTGCAAGCAGAGCAGGAGATGGAAAGAATCAGAGAGAATGGGCATGCCAGGGCCTCCAGCCACTGCAAGCTCCAGATGCAGGCACCACTTGGAGCACCTGGCTTTAGGTGGGTACTAGGGAATCAAACCCAGGTCATTAGGCTTTGTAGGCAAGTACTTTAACCACTTAGCCATCACTCTAGCCTAAGAAGTAAGAACATTTTAAGATAAGCACAAACGAAGGCAGTTCATGATCATCAAGTGAACACTATAGAAGATACTTAAAGTCAGTCTGAATCATGAAAGACAGGAAAGAATGTATTTGATGAAAGGAATTGCTGAACAAAGGAAAGCTATGAAGGATCCATCATATCCAACGCAGTCAACCAGCAAGCATTTGATACTGATGGGAGAGAAGAACAAATAATAACCCAACCAGATAAACCAGCAAACATCTCCCAATAAGGACCTTAAATGTAAATGGCCTCAACTCGCCAATGAAGGGGAACAAATGGAGACTGAATGACTGGATTAAAGTTTGGTCCAACTTTCTGTTCTTGCTAAGAAATATGGCATACTGGTAAAGGTACCCAGAGATTGAAAGTCAAAAAGATAGAAAACATTCTACCAAGCAGACTGAAACTGAAAACAAGCTGGTGTAGCTATTCTGATAGCTGATAAAATAGACTTAAAACCAAAATTGGCCTGAAGAAATAAAGATTACTCCATATTAATAAATGTAATAATTCATCAAAAGATAGAGCAATTGTAAAAACAGATGCATCAAATTCTGAGGTTTCCATTTCATTCTCTTTTCAGATGGCAGTGACCTTGTGATGACCGAGAAGGCCCCACAGTGCTGAGAAGTAACAGGAGTGCTCAGCACTACAATATCTCTATCACACCTTCCAAGGCTCAGGGTCCATTGTGGAAGAGGTGGTGGAAAGAATGTAAGAGCCAAAGGAAGGGTAGGACCCCTTACAACATGTTCCTCCAGACACAAAACGGCCTGGATATCCATGACCTCACAGTGCTTGACACAACATACACAAGACCATCATAATAGGAGGAAAAGTTGATGACATCAAAAATAAAAGAGACTGACTGACAGGGGAAGAGCTATGATGGAGAGTTGTGAAAGGGAATGTGGGGGGGATTACCATGCTTTATTGTCTATAATTATGGAAATTGTCAACAAAAAAAATTTTTAAGAAAAAAATGGAAGAGAGACTTAGAAGAAGGGATTCAATTGAGGAGGAATGTGGGAAGAGGGAAAAGGGAAGGTGGTGGGAGGGGATTATGACCATGGTATACTGTTTATATTTATGAGTTGTCAAAAAAAAGTTTTTGCCTGGTGTGGTGTCGCACGCCTTTCATCCCAGCACTTGGGAGGCAGAGGTAAGAGGATTGCCATGAGTTCGAGGCCACCCTGAGACTCCATGGTGAATTCCAGATCAGCCTGGGCTAGAGTGAGACCCTACCTCAAAAAAACAAACAAAAAAAAAATGTTTTTAAAGAAACAAAAAAAAGTTGGTTGACATAAAACGCCAGATAAGTGCTAATACAATAATAATGGGTGCTTTCAATACCCCATATTCATCAACAGCTATGTCACTCAAACAACCAAGAAACCTTAGAGTTAAACTCTACCATAGATCAAATGGACTTAACAGATATCTACAGATTATTCAGGCTACAGAAACACAATACACCATTGCCTCAGCAGTGCATGGAACTTGCTGAACAATAAAACCACATTCTAGGTCAGAAATCAAATCATAACCAAATATAAAAGAACCGAAGGCTGGATGTGGTAGCACACACCTTTAATCCTAGTACTCAGGAGGCAGAGGTAGGAGGATCACCATGAGTTCAAGGCCACCCTGAGACTACATAGTGAATTGCAGGTCAGCCTGAGCTAGAGTGAAACTCTGCCTTGAAAAATCAAGAAAAATAAAAAAGAACCGAAATAATCATTTGCATCTTACCAAATCATACTGCTATACAACTAGAAAGCAACAGTAGGAAAAATGACAAACTAAAACTACAAAAGTGCACAGACAATGAAAATCCTTTTTTTTTTTTGGTTTTTTAAGGTAGGCTCTCATGCTAGCCCAGGGTGACCTGGAATTCACTATGTAGTCTCAAACAGCGATCCTCCTACCTCTGCCACCCCCTTCACACCCAGCTTGAAGATATACTCTTGAATGGCAGTGCATTATTACAGAAAATCAGGGAGGAACTTGGAGTTCCTAGACACAGGAAAATGAAGGCACAACTCTCCAGAACCTTTGGGATACAGCTAAGGCAGTTCTCATAAGAAAGTTTATAGCTAAGAGTGCTTCCATTTAAAAAAGAATCAGAAATATCTCAAACAAATAATTTAATGATACATATCAGGGTCCTAGGAAAATGAGAACAATCCAAACCCAAAAGGAGTAGACAACAAAAAATAGTAAGTATCAGGAAAGAAAGTAATGAAATAGAGAATAAAAGAACAATATTCAGAATCGACCAAAGAGTAGACTTTTTGAAAAAATAAGTAAGACTGCCAAACTCCTAGCCAATTTCAAAACAGAGAAACAAAATTAATGAAATTAAAGATGGAAAAGGGGTGGGGGAGTTACTACAGATTCTAATGAAACATAGAAAATCAAATACTTTGAAAACTTACATCCAAAAAACTAGAAAATCTAGAAGAAATAGATAAATTCCTAGACACATATGACCTGCTGCTAAAATTAAATCAAGAAGACATAAAAACTGAAGCAGATCCAGTAACAATCAACAAGACTGTGGCAGTAATAAAAAGCCTCCAACAAAGAAAAGCCCAGGACCAGATGGATTCACTTCTGAATCCTACCAAACCATTAGAGAAAAGCTAATATTAATGTTCCTCAAACTATTTCATAAAAAAAGAAAAGGAACATTGGAGCTGGAGAGATGGTTCTGTGGTTAAGGCACTTGCCTACAAAGCCTAATGACCAGGGTCCGATTCCCCAGGACCCACATAAAGCCAGATGCACAAGGTGGCACATGCTTCTAGAGTTCATTTTTGGTGACTAGAGGCCCTGGCATACTCATTCTCCCTCGTCCCCTCTCCCCCCGCCACTTAATTAATTATTTTTTTAAAAAATAGAAAGAGGGGCTGGAGAGATGGCTTAGCGGTTAAGCGCTTGCCTGTGAAGCCTAAGGCCCCCGGTTCAAGGCTTGATTCGCCAGGACCCACATTAGCCAGATGCACAAGGGGGCACATGCATCTGGAGTTCGTTGCAGTGGCTGGAGGCCCTGGCATGCCCATTCTCTCATTCTCTCTCTCTCTCTCTCTCTCTCTCTCTCCCTCTTTCTCTGTCTGTCACTCTCAAATAAATAAAACTAAACAAAAAAATTAAAAAAATAGAAAGAGGGCTGAAAAGATGGCATAGCAGTTAAGGCGCTTGCCTGCAAAGCCTAAGAACACAGGTTCGAATCTCCAGGTCCCACGTAGCCAGACACAGTGACACAAGGGTGCAGTGTTGCACATGTGCCAAAAGGGGGTACACACGTCTGGAGTTCGTTTACAGGGGCTGAAGGCCCTAGCAAGCCCATTCTCGATCTCTCTCTGCCTCTTTCTCCCTCTCTCTCAAAACAAAAAAAGAAAAGGGGAAAAAAAAAAAAAAAGAGCCAGGAGTAGTGGTGCATGCCTTTAATCCCAGCACTCAGGAGGCAGAGGTAGAAGAACTGCTATGAGTTTGAGACTACTCTCATACTACACAGTGATGGGTGGAGAAATGGCTTAGTAGTTCAGGCACTTGCCTGCAAAACCTAAGGACCCAGGTTCAATTCCCCAGGACTCCTGTAAACCAGATATACTCCGTGGTACATGTCTCTGGAGTTCATTTGCAGTGGCTAGAGGCCTTGGTGTGCCTGTTTCTTTTTTTTTTTTTTTTTTCTCTCTCTCTCTCTCTCTCCCTCCTTCCCTCCCTCCCTCCCTCTCAAATAAATTAAAAAAAAAAAGACTACATAGTGAATTCTAGGTTATCCTGGGCTAGTGCAAGAGCCTACCTTGAAAAAACCAGGAGAAAAACCATGAGAAGGAATATTACTAGGCTTTTTCCATGTTATGTTTCCAGTATTACCCTGGTACCAGTGTACCTGACATCCTCATACCAGGGAGGAATACCTCAAAGGAGAGGCACTAAAGATCAACTTGTCTGGTGAAGATAAATGCCAAATTTCATGTAAATTAAATCAAAGAACACATTAAGATCATGCGCCATAATCAAGCTGGTTTCATTTCAGAGATCCAAGGCTGGCGTGACATATGCAAATCAGCAAGTATAATTTAACACATAAGAAGACTTAAGAGCAGAAATAACATGATCATCTCAATTGATGCAGGAAAAGCCTCTGACCAAGATCCCTTCAAGATAAAAAGCCCCAAAGAAACTAGCAATGAAAGGGGCATACTTTAAGATGATAAAAGCATTATGCAACAAATCTGTAACTAAGATTTTACTAAATGAGGAAAAACTGTGAGCATTTCCTCTAAGATCTAGAACAAGACTAGGGTGCCCGCTTTCTCCACTTATTCAATGTAGTACTTGAAGACTTTTAGAGGAAAAGAAAGGGAAAAAAGGAATACAAATTGAAGAAGTCAATTTATCTCTATTTTCAGACAATATGATCCCACACTTAAAAGATCCTAATGATTCTGCCAGAAAACTCAGCAAAGTAGCAGGATATAAAATCAAAATTAGAAAACCAGTAGCTTTTCTACATGTCAATAATGAATGTGCCAACAAAGAAATCAGAGGGAAAATGTCCCACTCACAACAGCTTAAAAACAAAACATACAAACAAACAAAAGACCACCTATGAATAACCCCAACCAAGGAGTGACTAACCTTCATAGGCGTGTGTCCACTGGCCCAGGGTAACATGCAGCCCAGGAGAACTATGAATGTGGCCCTCAAAATCATAAACTTAAGATACAATGAGACCTCATCATTTTTGGTAGCTCAATTAAGTGGGTCTAGCCTTGCATGAAACCTTTAAGACACTGGGGGGAAAATAAACAAACAGAAAACACAGGATGTAAGAAGACCTCTCATGCTCATGGATTGGCAGAACTTTTTGAAAACTGCTATATCACTGAACACAATTTGTAGATTAAGTGCAATTCTCCTCAAAATACCAATGATATTCTTTAGGGGGTAAGGGGGAAAAAAGATCCTAAAATTTATATAAAAGCACAAAAGGTTCCAAATAGCCAAGCCAATCTTTAGCAGAAGGCGCAATGCTGGAGGAATCACAATACCAGTCTCAAACTACATTGGAGAGCCATAGTAACAGCGCAATGCTGGCACAAAAACAGACACACAGACGAAAGGAACAGAACAGAAGACACAGAAATAAACCCAAACAGGGCTGGGAAAACTTGATTTCACTAGGGAGAAGAATGAAACTGGGTCTATCTCTCTCACCCTTTATGAAAATCAATTCTAAATGGATCAAAGACATGATACTTTGAAACTACTAGAAGAAAATACAGATAGAACACTTTAAGAGATAGATAAAGGCAAGGATTTTCTGAGCAAGACTCCAAGCACAAAAAACAACCACAAGAATTGATAACTGGGATCACAGGACGAAGCTTCTACCTGCACAGGAAACAACCAGAGTGAGGGGACAGCCTGCAACATGGGAAAAGCCTTCCCCAACCACACACATCAGATGCCAAACTGGCATTAACATCCATGACACATAAAAAATGGCAAAAATTAAACACTCGAAAGCCAAAATCATTTGATCAATAAGTTGGCTAATGAGCTGCATAAATAGCTCTCAAAAGAAAAACTAATATTCAATAAATATTCAAAAAACTATCTAACATCCTTATCAATCAAAGGAATTCTAACTACAACTGCTCTGAGATTCTGTCTCACCCAGTGAGAATGGCTGCCATCAAAAAAGCAACCAAAAATGAACCCAACATGGCTCAGGGAAATTTTGCAGAACAGGGGGAGGAAAGAATGTCAGAGCCACACGTGGATCATGATACACAGAGGTATTTCTCCTACCCATAACTGTGGGCTAACTCCACAATGCATACCCCATATACCTCAACAAGGAGGGGCCAGGGGGAGGATGTAGGACATGGATGAGCCTAACAATGGTACCAACTTGACTGTATTCACTGAGTACAAAATTAATTAATAAAAATAAGTACATAAATAAATAAAGTAATGATAGCACACACTGGCCAGGTGTGGGAAGGGGAGCCTCCTATTGCACTGCCGGTAAGAGTGTAAACTTGTGCGGCCATCATGGGAAATCAGTACAGAGGTTCCTCAAATAACTGAAAATAGAATCACCATATGACCCAGATATGGCACTCTTGGGTATACACCCAAAACTCTACGTCAACATTTCAGAAATACTTGCATATTCACGTTTATAGCTACACTATTCACAACGGCTATCTAGGAAACGGAACTAGCCTATATGTCCATCAACAGATGAATGGAGAAAGAATGGAATTTTATGCAGCTGAAAAGAAAAGTGAAGCCATTTATAGGAAAATGGATGCAAGTAGAAATCATTATGTTGAGTGAGGTAAGCCAATCAGAAAGACAATACTGCATGTTTTCTCTCATGTGTGTGACCCGGATTTAAGTGTGTGTGTGTGTGTGTGTGTGTAGGTCATGACTAGTAAGGGAATTAAGAGAGAGGGGGAAGAGATCTGGGTGGTGAGAGAGAGAGAGAGAGAGTACAATGGAACAGGAAAGCAGGAGGGAGGACTAACTGGGAGAAGAAAGGGAAGCATCAGGGGAGAAATGGGGAGGGGGCACATAGGGGGTGAGGACAAGCGAGAAGCGGAATGACGCGTATGTATGAAAATGCCATGACAAAGCCCAGTACTTTATATACTAACCCCAAACAACAACCACCATAAAGGTAAATAACCTTAAAACAAATATCTGGGCGTATTCTTATTTCCTTTGGATATATACATTTAAAAACTAGTGATATACACCATCAAAAAGCCCTTCAGGGAAGACTTAGCTGGACTCTACCAGAGGGCACTATATGAGAATGCCCGAGTAGCCTAGGTTCTCATCACACTTGGCTTTTCTATTATATTTGGGAGAGGTCAAGGAATTCCTGTCTTAAAATTCTTCTGTTGTAGAGCCACAGGTTGGGACATTTTGCACAGAGACATTGTCTCTCCCCCATAACTGAGTGCTGCCCCATAATGCATGACCCACAATCCCCTTGGGATTGACCTGCATCCCCAACCTGGAAGGCCTCTTCAGAAAAGGGGAAGGGAGGAGGGAAAGGATGGTACCAACATGTGTTATTTACATACTAAATATGTCCATATCTAATAAAAAAGAAAGAAAGAAAGAAACAGGTTTCAAAGAGATGTTCCCATCCCTCCCCATAAGTAAACCCAGGCTCCGCTCTGGGACCCCGGAGGCGGCACCTATCTCATAGCAGCTCCTAAGCCCTTCAGGATCCCTCCCTTGGAGCTGATGCCTGGGAAACTTAGGTCCTGATCAAAGCCCACCTAGAAAGAATTGGGATGGCAGCACGGCGTCATTGTAAGTTTCCATCTCTATGTGAAACTGATACAACAAAATGCAGAGTACTAACCTTCCCTAGTTCCCCAGAAGACCTTAAAACCTTCCATTCCCCTCCTAGGTGAATCAGAGCTCCCTCCCCTGTTTCTTTGCTCTGAATCCTGCCAGCAACTTATTTAACATTAATAAATACCATGGGTCCAGAAAAGAAAAATTGTTCTGTTGCAGTTCAAGATGTAACATATACGGTTTCCTCTTCCTTCTTTTCTGGCCTGTCACAGTCCCAAATTCAGTTCTCAACATTCAGGCATCAGGTGCCGTTGCTCTTGTATTCCACTTCCTTTAGGGTGGCCACGCCTCAACAACTTTGACTTCCAACACTAACAGACTCAAAACTATGTATCGTAACAGTTTCCTTTTTTCCTTTCTTTCCTTCCCTCCCTCCCTCTCTCCCTCCCTTCCCTCCTCTCTCCTCCTGCCCTCCCTTCTTTCCATCCTTCCTCTTTTCCTCCCTCCCTTTTTAATAGGGTCTCAATGATCCCAGCCTCAAACTTGGTATGTATCCAAAGATGACCTTGAACTTCTAATCCTCTTGTGCCACCGTGCCCAGTTTATGTGGTGTTAGGGGTCAAACCCAGAGCTGTATGTGTGCTAGGCAAGGGCTCTACCAACTGAGCTACATCGCCCCACCCCCGCAGCCTTCTCATGTGCCTTATGTTCTAACTCTCCACTGTAACAAACTCTACTTGGATGTTTTAATATCACTTCAAGTTGAAAAAGTACCAAATGGATCAATTTCCCCTAAAATTGCCAAGCTAAATGAGTCAGAAATAAGATAGCACAAGACATGGGAAATATTTTTAAAATACTATAGTGGAATGAATCAAAAAACATTTGTGAAAGTTTTGAAAGAGCAATTTTTCAAAAATTAGTCCATTAGAGACAAACCAAAGTGTAAACTCAAATAACAAATGAGAAAATGGCAAAGCCAAGATGTAGATGGTGTGAATCACCAATCATAGCCCATGAGAAAGTCCCGACTAGGAACTAGGTGATGCTGCACTGGGGAAAGCTTCGGTGGTCGGAATGCACACGTCACGTTTCCTGAGAACACACATTCGTGTCTTGCTGTTCTTCGTCTGGTACCAGCTGTTGCCCACTTGGCTCTGGCAGTAACAACTGCTTCCCCTCCCCCCTCCCTGCCAGTCCTGGAAGACATGCAAAGAAGGTGACACATTCTGTTCCCTTGCCTCTTTCTCACCCTGGAACCTGGATGAGGACCACAAACCAAGACCCACTACACTCTACAAACAAGACAACAGTGTTACAACAAAGCAACAGACAGCTGTTAATCCTAATACACACACTTCCCACAGCCTATACTCTCAGGAAAACCACTACTTGAAATGTGACAGTGAATGGAAGCTGCCTCAAAATATGACACTGGGATACATGACTCTAGAAAAATAATTTGGGCATTAACAAGCAAGGTTCTTGCAAAATAAACAGATGATTCTAAGTTCTTAAGTATTTCACTTCTGTTAACTAAACTTCTAATGAAGGAGCCAAGGAATCCAACTAGTAACAAAAAACCATTCAGAAAATAGTTGTCAGGAGTGTTAAAATGCTATTAAGCAAGAGGACTCTGATGATGGTGGGATTTTAAAAAGCAAGAGTAGCTGGGCGTGGCGGCGCACGCCTTTAATCCCAGCACTTGGGAGGCAGAGGTAGGAGGATCGCCATGAGTTCGAGGCCACCCTGAGACTACATAGTGAATTCCAGGTCAGCCTGGGCTAGAGTGAGACCCTACCTCGGAAAACCAAAAAAATAAAAATAAAAAATAAAAAATAAAAAATAAAAAGCAAGAGTGATTCGAGTAAAGGAGGAAGTTAGATGGGGAAGGGATGGTTATACACTGAATCTTCAGGGGAGTTCAGTTTGCGGAAGTGTATTCATGAGAATTCAAGAAATGGTTCACTGAAGATCTGTTTACTAGTGCACTTAGGATCTAGTGCACTAGATCTATGTACCTTGTGCACACCTGTAATACCAGCAGTCAGGGGAGACTTGGGCAGAAGGATTACCACGAGTTCAAGGCCAGCCCAAGCTACATAGCAAGACTCTGTGTCAAAACCCAAAACAACTAAAAAAGAGCTGTGTACTTCATAGCATACAAATGTTATGTTAAAAAGAAAAATTATAAATGTCAAACTGTAGCGAATGAAATGCATGCTGAAATTTTAGAGGATAAATACTGTTTTGAAATAAAAACTAAATAGGAGCTGGAGGCACGGCCCAGTGGCAGGCAGGAAAATGGATGGTTATGACAGCAATATTACTCTAAGACAGTAAATTTATTAACTATAGAACTTGACAAGTACATACATGTTTACTGTGAAACAACTATTCTTGTAGGCTTAAAAGTTCTGTAATAGCAGGGCGTGGTGGTGTATTAATCTCAGTACTCAGGAGGCTGAAGTAGGAGGATCACTATGAGTTTGAGGTCACCCTGACAAGAGACTCTACCTTGAAAATAAAATTGTAATACTAGATTTTAAAAATTACTATATAAAAAAGGAAAATTTCTACAGAAACCTACAATTCTTTTACTTATTCTTCATTTATATTCTGACCAATTCAATAGCAAGAGAGAAGGCACACAAAAGCAGTAATTAGGCACAATGGGAAAACACAAAGCCCTTTAAAAAGACACATAAGGGCTGGAGAGATGGCTTAGCAGTTAAGGCGTTTGCCTGCAAAGCCAAAGGACCCAGGTTCGATTCCCCAGGACCCACATAAGACAGCTGCACAAGGGGCACATGCATCTGGAGTTCATTTGCAGTGGCTACAGGCCCTGGTGTACCCATTCTCTCTCTGTTTCTCTTCTCTCTCTGTGTGTCTCTCTCTGTGTGCAAATAAATAAATTAATTTTTAAAAAGACAAAAAATAGTACAAAATCTTACCAGCTGGTAAGAAGTACTTTTAAAATATCTTAATTATCAATGATACTTGGTTTGATGATATTTTGATTAATAATGGTTAGTGAACTGATAACAAGGAAAGGAGAGTGTTCCTCATATTCTTTTAATGTAAATCAGATTCAGTTTTGATTTCTAGGAGTTTTTTCAAATCAAAGTAGGCAAAAAATAAATAGAAATATGGTAGAATTGAAAGTCAGAGAAACACAGATGGAAGTAAAGAAAGACTGAAAATGAGGAAGGGACATAACTAGTAAGTTGCACAAATCAAAAATACTTATAATGCCCGGCGTGGTGGCACATGCCTTTAATCCCAGCACTCGGGAGGCAGAGGTAGGAGGATTGCTGTGTTTGAGGCCACCCTGAGACTACATAGTGCACTCCAAGTCAGCCTGAGCAGCAGTGAAACCCTACCTCAAAAAAACAAAACAAAATAAAAAAAAAAAATACTTATAATGAGCTGAGCGTGGTGGTGCACATCTTTAAGACCAGTACTAGGGAAGCAGAGGTAGGAGGATCACCATGAGTTCGAGGCCACCCTGAGACTACATACTGAATTCCAGGTCAACCTGGATTAGAGTGAAACCCTACCTCAGAAAACCAAAACCTTACACTAATCATTTGTATCACAATGACATCATGAGCACTCAAAGCCTTAGGGACAGTGAGTACAAACCATCCTCTGGTCCACAGCAATGACACAGTACTGACTTCCGCCATCTGCACCGCTACCACTCTGGCGGCACCTTCCCTCGCCTTCACACCTGTTAACATCCCCTAGCTGCTTCTGCCTTGCCTCTCCTTCACTCTGCTCTCAATACAACAGCAGACTCACTCTGTTGAGCTCCAATGTCCATCATGACTCTCCCCTGCTCACAACCATCCAGAGACGCCCATCTCACTCCGGGTCTAAAGTCCTCTACAACAGCCTACAAGACCCTAGCTAACCTGCTCCTCCTGCCTCTCCCTTGCACTACAACCCTTTCTATTCAAGGTGCCAAGTGGACTCTTTCTGCAGGACCTTTGAAATTCTGTTTTCACTAACTGGAATACTCAACATCCCACATGATTCTTACCAGAACTTCTTTCCCAACTTGCCTCAAACGCCATTTGGCTCTGTGCGGTTAATCGGGACAATTTATCTAAAACCCTACCCCTAATGCATTGCTTCTTCTATCTACATTTTCAAAAAATATTTTATTTATTTATGATAGAGAGTGAGGCAGAGAGAGAGAGAAGAGAGAGAGAGAGAAACAGGCACACCAAGGCCTCTAGCCACTGCAAATGAACTCCAGAGACATGTACCACGGAGTATATCTGGTTTACAGGAGTCCTGGGAAATTCAACCTGGGTCCTTAGGCTTCGCTGGCAAGTGCCTTAACCACTAATCCATCTCTCCAGCCCTGTATGTTTTTCATAGTATTTTTTGCCATAAGTACGTATTTTACTTATTTATGCTTTTTATGGACTCTCACTTTCCACCAGGACAGCTCCACAGGATTTCTGCTATTAGTACTAATGTATCCCATGTGCCTGACACAGGCCTGTTAGAGAAGCACTCAGTCTTTGTTGACATCAATGAGTAAACTGGTTCATTCCTGATCATGTTACCTCGTAGTGGTGGTCTTCCCCTCCATCTTCTGACTGTTCCAGATTTTCACTGTGCCATCGTTTGAACAAGTAGCAAAAAGGGAGTGTTCATCAGAGACTCTAATGCGATTCACAGCAGATTTGTGCTCGTGAAGATGTGCAACCAGGAGCCCTTTAGGCCGCCACCCTTAAGAAAAAGTAAAGGAGTGCTCCTTAAGGTTCAGTTGCAGACACCCTCATCCTCTCTCTACCAGCAGTCACCAATGACAAGCTTAAGAACAACAGAAGAACTAAGCCGTTAATGTGCCCAGAGCTGGAACGGAGCAGTCTACTGGACCAGGGCACATTACCGACTCAGACATCAGATAACCAGTGTTGCTCAAACAGCTTCATGAAGACTCCACCTTAGAGCCTTTTCAGGATGTGCATGGACAAGACAGTCAATTGCTTCTCCGCACAATGACTGACTACTGCTTCAGCAGGCTGGAGCATGATCACAGTGGCCTAGAGAAACGCATGGGGACATGGCCAGAGTGTCAAAGTTGTCCCCTGGCACATCCTGACGGGTGATCCTGGGCTTTATGTTCCTGAAATGTAATGTGAGGGACACACTGCTAAAAGCAGGGGCGCATACGTGGACAAACAAGGTATGTGAGGACAGCACTGTCCCTGCCCACATTAAATACTGATTTCCTCTTCATGGCTAATCATGTGTTCTATGGTATAAACATGATAGGATTAGAAATTACAGTCTCAGAATGTATACAGACTTTTAAATGATATCTACGATTTTCTACATTTTATTATGCATAGTGTTTTTATGTGTGAGTAATTTCCTCAGTTAAATAATAAATTCTCAGGCCAGAAACCATGTCTTTACCCTTTCTGAATTATTTTGGTACCTGGCAAAGGTCCCTATATACAACTGTCTTGAACAGTTAATGAATGAATTTTTTGTAATAAGTATAGTATTTTTTTAATATTTAATATACTTGAGTCTAAAATAAAATAGAAAGCTGAGCTGAAGACCATACTGTAGTGGGTGTCAGCACTGGATTCCAACAATGTCATTTTAGAAATGACTTTATTTACCAAGAAACAAAAATGAAAACAAGGCCAGGCATGGTGGCTTAATCCCAGCACCCAGGAAGCTGAGGTAGGAGGATGGCTGTGAGTTCGAGGACAGCCTGAGACTTGATAGTGATTCCAGGTCAGCCTGGGCTAGAGCAAGACCCTACCTTAAAACTCACCCCTGAAAGAAAATGAAAATAAGACCATTGCCAAACCTGATTACCCTAAAAAAATTATATATATATATGTATGTATGTGTATATGAATGAATGATTCCTTTGGACTTTTAGGCACTTGTGTGGGAATAAGAGCTGAATGTGATTTCTAAAAAGGATATGCTGCATTTGAGTGACCAAAAATTACTTTGCCATGTAGTCTACATAACCTACTAAGTTAGAGTGGACATTTCTCTCTATAGAAAAATCAATTTCACACAACCACTCAAGTGTGGAGAGTGAAAAATTAAGAGCTCAATAGTCACTGCACATCTTCTGAACCGTATCATCATGCACACACCTTTTCTGTGACTGCTGAATAAAATGTGTAAGTCCACTATGCAGAAAACCAACCTGTAAAGAAAGACTGTCATCAAAGTAGTTTGTGGTCATCTTTTTTTAAGCACAGTTAATAAATAAATAAATAAACAACTTAAATATTCCAGATATGTATGTTGATAAGAATATGTGACTACAGATTCTGCTTAGCACTTAAAAATACTTTCTTGCCGGGCGTGGTGGCGCACGCCTTTAATCCTAGCACTCGGGAGGCAGAGGTAGGAGGATTGCTGTGAGTTTGAGGCCACCATGAGAATTCAGAGTGAATTCCAGGTCAGCCTGGGCTAAGTGAGACCCTACCTTGAAAAGAAAAAATATATATACTTTTTAAATCTTTAAATAGCCTATACTAATATTTTCCCTGAGTCCACATAAAAAGCTCATTGGAATTCAAAGTCCACACATAAGTATATGACAATTCTTCTTAGAGTTTGTTAGATTTCCATTATTACAGTCTACATACAAAACTCATTAATTTTTTTTTAAAAAATCTACAAATATAACATCAAAGAGTAGCTCTGGGGCTGGGAAGATGGCTCAGTGATTAAAGGCCTTTGCTTGTGAAGTCTGTAGGCCCTGGTTCAATTCCCCAGTACCCCTGCAAAGGCAGATGCACAAAGTGGAACATGCATCTGGAATTCATTTGCTGGGGCAAGAGGCCCTGGTACAACCGTGTTCCCTCACCCTCTCTCACTCATTCTCTCTCCCTCCTTCCCTCCCTCTCTTGAACACAAATAAATAAGAATACTACTCTGATACACTACATGAGGCAAGCTTGCTAACACACGTGAACCTCTCAACACTCTCAATTTCTGTGATCCCAGGCGTGGGTGCCTATGAACTGACCAGGTGGAGGTGGTTTGCTCTCCCATTCAGCATCCTCCATCATCTGCTTGGCTATCCGCTCAGCATTACACTGCTCCCGCTTTTGCTGGATGAGTTGCTGAAGTTCAGTTTTACAGGTTGTGATCCGAATCTGGTAAGTAGACGGCAAAATGGTGCTGCTTAAAACCTGTATTACTGGTTTTTTATTTGGAATATTTGTTACTTCTGAAACCTGTAAAACAAACAAAAGTGTTGGTATCTCATGGCCTAAGCAAAGTGTATTTGGAGATAAAAATGCTTGCATGTAATATCTATACACGTGCCAGTTTGAAACAATTTTAACACATTTCTGTATATTTGGTTGGTTGGTTATTTAGGTTTTTGTTTGTTGGAAACAAGGTCTCATTATGTAACACAGACTGGCCTCAAACTTGTCGTTCTCCTGTGGCTAGCTTCCTAGAAGTACTGGGAGTAGACGTATGGGCCACATGCTCAGCTCCAAATTCTACATTTCTAAACTTCAACATTGCATTTTTTTTTTAATTTTAGCACAAAAATAACATTCAGTCTAAAAATGCTTCAGTAAGCCAGGTGTGGTGGCGCATACCTCTAATCCCAGCACTTGGGAGGCAGAAGTAGGAAGATCACCATGATGAGTTCAAAGCCACCCTGAGATGACATAGTGAATTCCAGGTCAGCCTGGGCTACAGTGAGATTCTACCTCGAAAAACAAAAAAAGGGAAAAAAAAAAAAAGTTCACAGTAAACTAAGTGACAAGAAGAAAGAATCTTCAATTTAACAGTCTGATTCAATTAATATTTTTCAGATAAGACATAACTGGTTTGGTGGCGTCATCTTAAGTTATAAACTCTTCAAATATAAGAAAATCATCATGACATTTATCACATACAGCCAACTTGGAACTTTGTCCCAGAAGTATTTTTACGTCTTTGTTAAAGGAAGGATATAAAAGATTTAAAAGGCTCACTGCAGCCTAATTATAATCTCAGTTAATATCTGTAACCTGCAATTCAGTTCACATTGTTGGCAAGGACTCTTAGGGGAGACCTTTTTGGTAATTTCCATAAATTGATTTCCTCTTAGGGATAAACTTAGAGCAAACCTGTCTTAGAAGGAAATAAGTCTTCGTTTCTAAAGGACAATCACCATATTGATTTTTCTGGTACAATATGCAGCCTTTGAATATCTGAAACAGCAGAGCGGAATTCAAAGATTCAAACAGAATGACCATGGCCTCGGTGACAGTACCTGAGGAGAAGTCGACAAAGGGACACAAACGCCCGCAGAGGACTCGGAACGCGGCGGCTTCCCAGCCTGAATCACCTCATGGTCACTGGCTTTAGGCAGGGCCTGTGGAATAGTTGCTGGTTCCAGGGACCCAAACATGCTTTTCCACTCTTCATTTACATTTGCGTCTTGTTTCACATGTTTTCTAGCTATGAAAACATATTGACAAGTTAGTCTGAAGGTACAAACCGAAACTATGACTTGCTCTCCTGTTCTGCTGTTTTCTCCAAAGGGGAAGCAACAGGGTTCACTGGTGTTTGCTCCTTTGGCTCTCGGCTTCATGCAGAGACCTGACTTGCATGTCTTCAGCTTTGCTATGTTCAAATGCTAATCTCCACGTGCGGAGACGCTCCTTCTCCTGCAGCTTTTGCCACCGCTGCGTGCCATCACTTTATGATTTACCTCTACATGTCTAATCTTCTCCCAGTCTTGCTTTTCCTCTGGGGTCCTTGCTTTGTGCTTACTTGCATAAGGCATTACATACCATAGATGTAAGCCATTAAAAATTAAGTTGCAAAGATGATTATTTACTTGCTGTCCTCAAAATCTAATACCGGAACAAAGGGATTTTGAAGGTATATATTTGACAGTGAAATATATCTGCAGAAGGGGTATAATATACAAGGTCTTATAAACCCATAGAACCAATGTCATTGTCACAAGGGTAAACAGTTCCAAATCCTGAGTCTTCAAATGACTAAGAGTTCATTGGTCTCTGCTCTTTTGTATTTCACTGTTTATAATAAAAGCATTATTTTATATTCATTGGGCAGTAGAATTAGTAACAAATTAGAAACTTCTGATTTTACATAGACTGGCTTTCAGTTGGTGGTTAAGGATGAGAAAACAGCACTTAATCTTTGATCATCCACTCATAAAGAAGCAATGCCATTTTACTACTAAGTGTGGCGCTTTGGAGACACAGTCAGCGCTATAACTTGGGCAGGTTGCGTAGCTCTGAGCGCTACATCAGCCCAGTGACTAATGTAGTCGCTGCATTTCAAAGTTCTAATTCTGAGAATGAGGCTTTTTGTTTTCAGTCTTACGAATTAACTAAATAACAAGGTAAACATACACCAATGTACTAACCCCGTTTGTCATCTGGCTCTTGTTTAGTCTTAACAAGATCAACTTGTCTCCCCGTTATGCCTAAGGCTGCCAAGTCAATCACTCCTTTCTGGCTACTATCATGAAGGTGGCTCTGGTCTACTATATTTGCTTTCGCTCTATTTGATTTCATCATGAAGTCTTTCAGTGCCAGAAGTTTGTCTTCCTCTTCCTCTGTCATTCCCTAAAACCACATAAAAACATACATTTTAGGTTATTTACAAAAGGAAAAACAAGTCTCAAAACAACTAACAAATGAAGATTACTCAATTTAAAGCTGAAAGAATAAAATAATGAGAAAACAAAAGAGTAAAAGAATGTATCGCTACACAGCAGCTATCCCTGGGACCTCATAGAATAACCCACAACTTACATCTGAAATTTTATCTTACTCTGTTCTACAGGTCCTAGCACTACAATAAGGCAAAGAAAAGTTATTCAAAATTGGGGGAAAATGAATAAAACTGTTACTATTCACTCACTATACAACTAAGAAAATATAAATTCCAAAAATATAGACAAGCAAATTATTAGAACCAAAAAATTTTATAAAGTGCCTGGGTATAGTGTCCATCACATAAGCCAGATGCATAAGGGGGCACATGTGTCTGGAGTTCGTTTGCAGTGGCTGGAGGCCCTGGTGTGCCCATTCTCCAACCACCCCCCCACCCCGCTTCTCTGCCCCATCTGCTTCTCTCTCTCTCTCTCTCAAATAGAAATGAAATACAAAAAAAATTACATATACCAGTTACAAATAGAAAATAAAAATCTTAAAAAACTTTATTTGAAGGGGCATACCAGGCTTTATGTAGGTACTAGGGAATTAAACCCAGGGCAGCAGGCTTTGCAAGCCAAGTCTCTTTAACCACTGAGCAATCTCCTCAGCCTGGAAAATGAAATTTTAATATACCAAATATAATTGTATTTTAAAAGTTCAAATACTCAAGTCAGGTGTGGTTTATGTCAATAATTCAAGCACTCGAAAGTGGAAGGCTATATAGGGAGACCTAAGTCAAAAATAAATAAACAGCCTGGGCCTGGTGGCACACGCCTTTAATCCCAGCACTCAGGAGGCAGAGATAGAAGGATCTCTGTGAGTTCAAGGCCGGCCTGAGACTACATAGTGAATTCCAGGTCAGCCTGGGCTATACAGCGAGACCCTACCTTAAAAAAACAAAATAAATAAATAATAAACAGTAAATAATCAAATGCCCAAAATATTTATAATACATAAAACTACATATTAAACCCATAAAACATGAGTCAAATAAAAATAACCTAATAAAATGAGAACATATGTTAGACACTGTTGCATATAATCCCAGCATGCCATAGGTGAGCAGGAAGACAGAGACAAGAGAACCTACTAGAAGCTTGCTGGCCAGTAGCCTGATGAACTGAGTAGTGGACATGGTGAACACAAGAGAGATAAAGAGAAGGGAAGACTAACACATGAAAATTGTCTCTGACCTCCACATGTGCTCCAGTACTCACATACACACACCCAGAATAAAACTCTTTTTAAAAACTGAAAACATGGGGAGGCAGAGGTAGGAGGATCACTGTGAGTTCGAGGCTACCCTGAGACAACATAGAGAATGCTAGGTCAGCCTGAGCTAAAGTGAGACCCTACCTCGAAAAACCAAAAAAAAAAAAAAAAAAAAAAAAAACTGAAAACAGGGCTGTAGAGATGGCTCAGAGGTTAAGGTGTTTGCCTGCAAAACCTAAAAACCCGAGCGCAACTCCCCAGTAACCACATAAAGCCAGATGCACAAAAGAGACACACGCATCTGGAGTTCATTTGCAGCGGCCAGAGGCCCTGGCGTGCCCATTTTCATATTCTCTCTCTCTCTCTCACTCTCTCATAAATAAATAAAATGAAAAACTATTTTAAAAAGGGGGCTGGAGAGATTGGTTAGCAGTAAAGGCACTTACTTATAATAAAGCCAAAGGACCCACGTAAACCAGATGCACAAAGTAGCACATGTGTCTAGAGTTCGTCTGCAGGGGCTAGAGGCCCTGGCATGCCCATTCTCTCTCTCTCTATCTCTCTCAAATAAATAAACATTTTTCAGAAAACTAAGAAACCCTAATTTTCAGATGTAGGAAAGGGGCCCTGATAGATATACTCCCTAAGGCAGAGAGCTGAGTCCTACAATTGTCCTGGAATACTCTCTGGAAAGCTCCCAGGCCATGGCCATGAAGAAGGAACTGAGGGCAACAGAGCTGAGTTCAAAGGGCTGAGCAGAGCTGAAGAAAGCCTGCGAAGTTCAATTTGGGGGAAGAGAAATAAAGAGGTGGGATCTGGACATAGTGGCCGCTCAAGAGAGCTAGAGGGGTCTTCTCCATTCTTTGTCTTAACATGAGGAACACAGAAATGGAAAAGCAGCAGGCCAATAATTCCCAGAGCATATGCAGTGAATAGTCTACTTTCTCTCAGGCAAAACAGAGCTGAAAGAACACACAGAGAACAGCATGTACTTATATCCACAGAGCACAGTGTTAGCAGGCTAAATCAACCAACTACAGTGTGCTCTGGAGCTGTCCTAACAAAGCTTAAAAACAAGATTTAAAAAGATGAAACTCATTCCAAGGGACTTGTCAATGGATCAAGTCCAACACAATATAAAGGAGTTCAACACCCAACAACATAAAATTTACTATCATCAGAGAAAGAACTGGATGCCTGATGATCATATATTAGAGAAAAAGTCATATTCCATTATGCAGCCTCTCATACCTTTTCAATTTTATACTTGCATTTATGCTACTCAGCCAAAAAAAAAAGTTAAAAGTATACTTGTTATTTTTTAAATAAGGAGTGAAATCATTCTGCATTCTTTATTAGCATCTGATTAAATGAATACAAATGAAACAAGCAGCTTTGGTCCATGAGATCCCTCTAAAGAGTCCTGCATGGGCCACCTCCTGACGGTGATGTAAATGCTACTGAAAACTGAGTCTGGAAATGTTCTAGGAGTGTGCTTCAAGTGCGCTATCAGAACCTCAGAACATGCGTCATAAAAGCTGGTCTAGAAATGCCTGCTTTATCAGTGACGCACCTCTCCAGTACAGAGCTGTGTAAAGAACACTGCTGAACCCCGAGTGAAAAACCTATAGGCGTTTGGAACTCCCACTTGCAGAAGCTGCAATCTCCCTCCCTTCTGCAGCCTGGACATTACGAACAAGGACTCCATTTCTATCTCCAACGTCTCCCCTGGCTCCAAACCTCTACTGGCAGTCCTAAGTAACTCAGCAATATAGGGGCCCAGAAGGAAAGGTAGAGAAAAGCCTTGCATGAGGCCAGAAGAGACAAAATTCACATGGGCTTCTTCCTAGTCTATTGCAAACCGAAGCAAGCTTATCAGTCTCAGCTGTCTCCATGGCATAGTAAACAGCATGGGTGGTCAGCAGGCTAGGTTTATGTTGAAGAGCCACCTTTGAAACGTACTGTGGAAGCACAGACAAGTCTCTCAGTTTCCTTATCTGTGAAGTAGAGATCACACATGCTGCTCAAGCTTATTTTAAGGACAGTCACAAAATATGGAAAGCATAAACTACAATGGAACACACTGTAGGTCTTCACAAAAATGGAAGCTAATGTTTTTTAGTGTTGCTATTTTTTTCTAAGGACATCAGAAATTCTGGCCTGTTCTTCCTTCTCCTGGCAGGGAGTGTCCCTTAAGCAGAGGACCGTCTCCTAACCATTGTGAGCCCCCTAAGGCCATCACCCTCAACAACATAAAGAAGGCTTACTTGTTCCTTTTCTCCCTTCAGATACGTGGTGACACATGACACACCCCCTAGGTGTTGAATTTCAGAGGTGCTCTGTCAGATTACTGGACTGACTTTATCACACAGCCCACGGAGGGAGGCGACACTGCAGGAAGTACAGAAACAGAAGGCTATGGGAACTGTTCCTTCCTTTCATCCAAAACCACAGCAAGGTGAGAAGGAGGAGAGGAGATAGAGTGGCTCCGTGAAGTAACTATCAAAAACAGAATATTCGGAGTAGAGGCTTTTAATGTACTGATGTCCAAGCCAGAAGAGACATTTAGATTTTGACAGTTTATGGCCTGCTGAAATCTTTTTGATGAGGATGACTTTATTCCAGAGAAACAATAGAAAAATGTGACTCAGAATCCAATTTTCCAAAAATTACTGTCTAAAATTCAAATGACATCTAAAGTTAAAAGAAAACTGAAGAAAAAAGCTCTTCAGAAATGTAAGTCAATCAAATTAAGTATTCATGAACACAAGAAACAACCACCATCCTGGAAGAGAGACTCAGAGGGAGCCCTGGCCCTAGGCAAACCTGGATCTGAAAACAACAACATAAAACAAGGAAAAGCCCCAAGTGTTCCAGCCTCCCCAGGACCCTGTTTCAATTCCAATCAACCCAACTAGCCGCTGCTTCCCAAGCAGCAGTGGGGGGCCTGGAGACATAGCTCAGTGGGGAGCACTTGGTCCAGCACACCCTACCCTACCCCCCCCCAGAAAAAAAGAAAATCAATCCAACAAAAAAGAACACTGAGTATTCAGTGTCAAGTAAAATACATGAAAAGATTTACACTGTAAAACTCATTCCCTCTGAAACAGTCTGCATTTTCTCACCTTATTCTTGGATAAGAGGTGACTCTAAAACCAGTCTGCATAATTAAAGACATCATTAAGGGTGTCCCTCAGTCTTCCTCATATGGCTCATGAAACATATATCCAGTAATTACAGTCTTTACTCCTAAGCATCTTTATTCCTGTTTTGACTCTCTAGGTCCCACACACGGCTCATAAAATGGGGATGTATCTAAATTTAGTATTTCTAATGTGAAGTATAATGAAAACATTACTTCATAATTTTAACAAGATTTTTTAATTGATCCAAATTCATATGCTTTTACGACACAACAGTAAAGACCTGGTTTAGTTAACCTAAGGTGCCCCGCAATCCAAGATGTCTCTGCTGTCTCATGTAGTGAGAACCGAACTTGGGCTGAAGTAAAACAGAACTTTTCCATATTGTTCCTGTGTTTTGAGATGTTGCTTCTACATGAATCTCACTGTGGATGAGATGTACTACTGAACCAAGAATATCACTCAAATCTAAGGCTATTTTTACTCTTTCTTTTATTTGACCAGAAATCACAGAAAAATGAAATAGGTCTCCATGACTCCTTTGATTTACTCAACCTGGCGCCACGTCATCACCTAGCACCTCTGCTTACACACCACAGCAAGTGCAGAAGACGTCTGCCGGGCTGACTGCATGTGTCACGTTGTAACCTAACGAAAACTATTTTAACATCTGAGTGCATGCTTCCATACTTTCACGAAACGGGCTTAAATGCAAGACTTGAGGAAGACAAGACAACCTGTGAGAGTAGTTTCTTCAGAAGCTGGGCTATGGCCGGATCCTCAGGCGGGGGGCAGGCAGGAAGACACCCGCTCCGCTTCTTCTGGCGCAGGTGAAGATGTCGGAACAAGCTAGCAATGTCCTTGGACCTCAGAGCGTAATCAAAGATAGACCGACTTACTGGCTCTTTTAAAACACTGAGTAGAACAAGTTTCCTTTCAATCTGTATTCGAAAAAGAAAAAGGACTGATGAAAAATACAGCATATAGGAAAATTATTTTCTCTACAAAGCTAACAATGTGATTGATTTTCTAAGAAAACAAGATTTTTGAGAAGACAGTGCTATAGTGTAGTTTAAAGAGTTAAAGTATTTCTCACTGCTCATTATTACCACTAAAATGCCCATTTGCATGTGTCCTCAAAAGACTAATAAGTTCCCAAGCCAGAAAATTTCAGAAAGTCAAAAGGCGCTTCCTTCCAGATGCCAAACAGGTCACAGTACTTCCTAAAGCCTGGCTAGCCCAGAGAAGATTTCAGTAACCATGGGCCTGCGAGTCTACCCCTCAGTCTTACAATAACATCCAGTCCCCAAGAGACTCAACTATTTCGTGAAACATTAATCTCTCCATAGAGCTCAAAAGTCTTCCTTTTATTGCCCCCTAAGGAAACTTTTCTTGTCAACATATATTATAAAAAGGATGAACACTGCTAACAGTAACCAAAGGACTTTCACTCTTCTCTTCTTCCAGTGTTGGGTGGACCCCAGAGCCCTGCACATGCGCAGCAAGTGCTCTACCAGAGCTGTGTCCCGCAGCCTGGTTTTCTGAAACAGATCTCACTATGTAGCACAGGCCAGCCTTAAATTCTCTATGTAGCCCAGATGGACCTCAAACTCATGGTTCTCCTGCCTTAGTGTCTTGAGTGATTATAGGGTTATAGGTATGACCACCACACCCAACTCAACAGGTTTCTGTAAACAGAGTGGAAAGTTAAAAGGGTACCTTTTATACGTGACAGATGATCATTATCCCCTCAACTTCTGATCCTGGCCTTTCTGTCCATAGAAATCCATGGCAAAAGCAATTTTTTGTTGTTGTTGTTTATTTTTATTTATTTGAAAGTGACAGGCAGAGAAAGAGGCAGACAGACAGAGAGAATGGGCACGTCAGGGCCTCCAGCCACTGCAAACAAACTCCAGACACATGCACCCCCTTGTGCATCTGGCTAATGTGGGTCCTGGGGAATCGAGCCTTGAACCGGGGTCCTAAGGCTTCAGAGGCAAGCACTTAACAGCTAAGCCATCTCTCCAGCCTAAAAGCAAAGTTTAATAAACTAGGCGGAATGGTCAAAAGGAGTGGGTATCTAAAGCTGATTTCCAAGAAAGCATCAATAAACCCTTAAATAACAAACAGCATTTTGCCAAATACGTGGTTTGGTGGTAGAGGAAAGTACTGGCTTAGCATGCACAAGGCCCTGGGTTCCATCTGCAGCACTGCATATTTTCTGTACTGTAGCCATCTTTTAGGTATGCAAGAATTGCCATAGCGGCAAAAAACATTCTACAAACTCCATGAAGTAAAGAATGATGATCCCTAGAAAGAGATTAATGTGTGAGGAAAGTTAACAACTGAAGGCCTGGCATAGCCACAGCCTCCTAGCCTCCAGCACATCCAAGGCGACTGTCTCCACCCAAAGGGAGGGCACACAGATACTGATGTAGAAGGCCAGACTGTATGCTTTGGCCAATGGACGTCAGCAAACATGGCACAGAGGGAAACCTGAAAGCCGCTGCACAGCTAGGCTTGCCTCCTGTGCCTTGCCATCACCGTGAGGACGTAACCTGGCCAGCCGCAGCCACTCCAGCCAGAGCCCCAGAACACAACAGTCAGATCACAAGCACCAAAGAGCCTAAACAGAACCACTCAACCCCACTGACTGACTGACACCAGCATCGTCATGTCAGGGATTAGTTGAGACAAACCACATCAAATCCTTAAGAAGCCCGAGTCAAAAGAATTCCTATAAACTAGTCCACTCCATCTTTTCTCTAATAGACTCCAGTTCTCTGGTGATAAGCATAAGGGAAGGCAAGTATTTATTATTATTTCAGCAAGAATGTTACAGTTTTTAAAACAACAGATGTATTCTCTTACAAATCTCTATACCAAACTGAGTGCAGTGAAGCATGCCTGAGATCTCAGAGGCCGAGGCAGGAGGATCATGAATTTAAGGCCAGACTGGACTATAACGCAAGACCTGGATACAGTTCATTGGGTATATACCCAGGAGTAGTATGGCCGGGTCATACAGCAGTTCGGTTTTTAGCTTTTTGAGAAACTACACTGATTAGCTACACTAGTTTACACTTCCATCTACAGTGGATAGATAAGGGTTCCCTTCTCCACGCACTCTTGCCAGCATTTGTGGTCATCTGTTTTCTTATGATAGGCATTCTGACTAGGGTGAGATGGAATTTCTATGTGGTTTCAATTCCCTGATAGCTAAGAATATTGTGTATTTTTAAAATATCTTCTGGCCAATTTTGTTTCTTCTTTTACATGTGTATACATTTCATTAGTTCACTTAATGATCAGCAGTTTTGTGTGCATACGTTTAATTTTTGCAGGTCTTTATATATTTGTGATATCAACCCATGTCTGAGGTGTAGCTGGGAAAGATTTCTCTCCCATTCTGAAGGTTCACTCTACTGCTTTTATCAGTGTCTTAATGATTTCTTTGTAAAGGTCTTTCACATCCTTGCTGAGGCTTATCCCTAGGTAATTTAGTTTGGGGGGATATTATTTCTAATTTCTTTCTCAGCAAGCCCATTATGCAATATATGAACATTACTGATTTATGCATGCTCATTTTGTATTCTACAACTTTGCTGAATATATTTATTACATCTAAGAATTTTCTAGTAGAGTCTATAGGGTCCCAAGCATAGAATCATGTCATCTGTGAACAGGGATAGTTTTTTTTTTTCCTTTCCTATTTTTATCCCTTTTGTATCTTCCTCTTCTCTTATTGTCCTAGTTAAGACCAAACAGTTGATGGGGTGGAGAGATGGCTTAGCAATGAAGGTGCTTGCCTACAAAGCCAAAAAACCGAGTTCAATTCCCCTGTGCCCACTAAAGCCATTTGCACAAGGTGGTGCACACATCTGGAGCTCATTTTCAGAGCTGGAGGCCTGGCATAGCCACAGCCTCCTAGCCTCCAGCACATCCAAGGCGACTTTCTCTGTCACTCACTCAAAAAAATAAAATAAAACACAAGAACAAACAAAAAAATAAAGCTCTGAGCTTATAAAGATATCAGTAAGGGGGTTGGGGATTTAGCTCAGTGGATGAGCGCTTGCCTAGCAAGCGCAAGGCCCTGAGTTCGGTCCTCAGCACCGAAAAAAAAAAAAAAAAAAAAAGATATCAGTAAGGCAGAAGATATTGGTTAAGAAATTCTTGGTAATAAATAAGTCTCACCATGTACTAAGAATATTTGTGTAAAAGGGAAAAGGAGAAAAGATACATTCAAAATATGTCTTTTCTTTTTTTTTAATTTTTTTTTGTTATTTTTATTTATTTATTTGAGAGCGACAGACAGAGAGAGAAAGAGGCAGAGAGAGAGAGAGAGAGAGATTGGGCACACCAGGGCTTCCAGCCACTGTAAACGAACTCCAGATGCATGCTCCCCCTTGTGCATCTGGTTTATGTGGGTCCTGGGGAATCGAGCCTCGAACCGGGGTCCTTAGGCTTCACAGACAAGCGCTTAACCGCTAAGCCACCTCTCCAGCCCCCAAAATATGTCTTTTCAAACTCTGAAATTTCCAGTTCTTCTCATTA
The DNA here is from genome assembly GCA_036346955.1 of Dipus sagitta. Taxonomy (NCBI): domain Eukaryota; kingdom Metazoa; phylum Chordata; class Mammalia; order Rodentia; family Dipodidae; genus Dipus; species Dipus sagitta. Next base: position 22,004,514 of record CM070786.1, read on the forward strand.
CACATGAAGGTTTTGATTATTTCATGAACAACCCACAGCCTCTGATCCATCAGACAAGGGGTTATGTTTCCTTTTACAGAAGACCGGCAACGGGCTGAGGTTGTATCTCACTGGTACAGCACCTAACAATGTCCACGACCCTGCACTTGATCCCCAGCAACAGTTTGTGAAAGTAAGAACTAGACAAATCCTGAGGACCTCCAGGAAGAAGACCCAACCATAACCGCACAGCAGGACTGAACACTGGGCCACAGCCTGCACTTGCCGACATCACACACCCACGTGCAGACCTGCTATGCACTGGTGCTCAACTACTTCTCCCGGCCCTCGGTGTCAGCTCAGTCACGCCAGTTGCTTTGGCCAATGGACGTCAGCAAACATGGCACAGAGGGAAACCTGAAAGCCGCTGCACAGCTAGGCTTGCCTCCTGTGCCTTGCCATCACCGTGAGGACGTAACCTGGCCAGCCGCAGCCACTCCAGCCAGAGCCCCAGAACACAACAGTCAGATCACAAGCACCAAAGAGCCTAAACAGAACCACTCAACCCCACTGACTGGCTGACACCAGCATCGTCATGTCAGGGATTAGTTGAGACAAACCACATCAAATCCTTAAGAAGCCCGAGTCAAAAGAATTTCCTATACACTAGTCCACTCCATCTTTTCTCTAATAGACTCCAGTTCTCTGGTGATAAGCATAAGGGAAGGCAAGTATTTATTATTATTTCAGCAAGAATGTTACAGTTTTTAAAACAACAGATGTATTCTCTTACAAATCTCTATACCAAACTGAGTGCAGTGAAGCATGCCTGAGATCTCAGAGGCCGAGGCAGGAGGATCGTGAATTTAAGGCCAGACTGGACTATAACGCAAGACCTGGATACAGTTCATTGGGTATATACCCAGGAGTAGTATGGCCGGGTCATACAGCAGTTCGGTTTTTAGCTTTTTGAGAAACTACACTGATTAGCTACACTAGTTTACACTTCCATCTACAGTGGATAGATAAGGGTTCCCTTCTCCACGCACTCTTGCCAGCATTTGTGGTCATCTGTTTTCTTATGATAGGCATTCTGACTAGGGTGAGATGGAATTTCTATGTGGTTTCAATTCCCTGATAGCTAAGAATATTGAGTATTTTTAAAATATCTGCTGGCCAATTTTGTTTCTTCTTTTACATGTCTATACATTTCATTAGTTCACTTAATGATCAGCAGTTTTGTGTGCATACGTTTAATTTTTGCAGGTCTTTATATATTTGTGATATCAACCCATGTCTGAGGTGTAGCTGGGAAAGATTTCTCTCCCATTCTGAAGGTTCACTCTACTGCTTTTATCAGTGTCTTAATGATTTCTTTGTAAAGGTCTTTCACATCCTTGCTGAGGCTTATCCCTAGGTAATTTAGTTTGGGGGGATATTATTTCTAATTTCTTTCTCAGCAAGCCCATTATTGCAATATATGAACATTACTGATTTATGCATGCTCATTTTGTATTCTACAACTTTGCTGAATATATTTATTACATCTAAGAATTTTCTAGTAGAGTCTATAGGGTCCCAAGCATAGAATCATGTCATCTGTGAACAGGGATAATTTTTTTTTTCCTTTCCTATTTTTATCCCTTTTGTATCTTCCTCTTCTCTTATTGTCCTAGTTAAGACCAAACAGTTGATGGGGTGGAGAGATGGCTTAGCAATGAAGGTGCTTGCCTACAAAGCCAAAAAACCCGAGTTCAATTCCCCTGTGCCCACTAAAGCCAGTTGCACAAGGTGGTGCACACATCTGGAGCTCATTTTCAGAGCTGGAGGCCCTGGCATGCCCATTCTGTCTCTCTCTTCTATCTCTCTCTGCTTGCAAATAAATAAATAAATATTTAAAGAAAAAAAAAAAGGAGTGGAGACAGTGAGCACCTTTATCTTAATCCAGATTTTTCCTCCAGTGCTCACAGAAACTTAGTAACAGATGAAAATAAATGACGATTTCCCAACCCTGGGCAGGAAGCTGGTCAAGTAAGCCAGCCTGTGTATTTATCATATGTATGTAAGCGTGTGTGTATGTACATACATATACACATGTACATATACAGAAAATAAATCAACAGCTGAAATGGTAAAGTTGCACTTCTTAATATAATTACGTAGAAATTTTACAAAGTTATTCCCATGCTCCAATTCTCATTCTATGTTTCCAAAACAGAAACTTACCAATATCACTGGCAAACTCGTAGACATGGGGTTTCTGCAGCAGCCCTAACTGGCACATACAGGTAAGGGCATTGAGAGCTTTCACAATAACAAATTCTTCAGCATCACTGAGACCTTGTTGGAGCAAGGGCTTGAGGATTGAGGAGCTCTGCCAACCAACATAGGCAGCAACACCTGAAAATCAGTAACAAATTGCATCAAGATTCAATATCTGAAATTCACATTATCAAGTAAAGTGTTAATATTAACCACAGCAAACATAATGATCAACACCCAGGAAAGATCACACTTCCTTCCCAGCACAGTAAGTGAAAAAGACCTACACAAAAGCCAGTCATCAAGAAGCTCTGGGGCACTAGGGAAACAGGCCCTAAGAACTTGAAACAGAAAACACAGGTCTAAAATGGGAGACCCACACTGGCATCAGATGATCTTCAGCAATACCGGAGGAGAAGACAACAGAGCAAGTCCTCTGAAGTTGTGAAATTCTATTCCCAGACCATCCATTAAATAAGAAAACAAACTAAATCATTTCAATACAAACCTTTTCAGAAACTTGCCTGAGACAGCAAAACAAAGAGGAATATGAAAAATGTACAGATGGTAGAACCAGCCTAGGGACCCAACAAGGGGGGATGACAGCTAATAAACACCTAGAAAAATGTACAGAGTGGTAGAACCAGCCTAGAGATCCATTAAGGGGGGATGACAGCTAATAAACACCTAGAAAAATGTACAGAGTGGTAGAACCAGCCTAGAGATTCATTAAGGGGGAATGACAGCTAACAAACACCTAGAAAAATGTACAGAGTGGTAGAACCAGCCTAGAGATTCATTAAGGGGGGAGGACAGATAATAAACATCTAGAAAAATGTACAGAATGTAAATATTACGAACTATGGCAATGAAATTGTTAACTGAGAATTCAACTATTCAGGAGAGGAAAAGTGTGGAGGCAAAGGGAAATTAATCTTACAGTAAAAATCAAATATGGGGGCAATAAGAATTATACTGAATTACTGAGACTTAAAAAAAAAAAAAAAGAAAACAAAACACTCTGGGGCTGAGAGATGGCTTAGCGTTAAGAGCTTGCCTGCAAAGCCAAAGACCTCGGTTTCATCTCCTAGCCAGAACTACCTAAGCCAGATGGCACTAGGAGCACATGTGTCCTGGAGTTCGTTACAGGCTGGAAGCACTGGCATGCCCTTTTCTCGCTCTCTCTCTCCTCTACCTGCCCACTTCTTCTCTATCACTCTTTCCTCTCAAAAAATAAATAAAAATAAAACAAACAAAAAAAAAACTCTGAGCTTATAACAGTAAAAGGTGAACATTTAACACTAATAATGAGCAAGCGCAAGGCCTGGTTGGAGCAGTAAATATTCGTAAGCAGGATTGGAGAAATTCTTGGTTTAAACCCATGACTAAGAATAGGAAAAGGGAAAAGGGAAAAGATAATTCAAATATGTTTTTCTTTTTTTTTAATTTTTTTTTGTTATTTTTATTTATTTATTTGAGAGCGACAGACAGAGAGAGAAAGAGGCAGAGAGAGAGAGAGAGAGAGATTGGGCACACCAGGGCTTCCAGCCACTGTAAACGAACTCCAGACGCATGCGCCCCCTTGTGCATCTGGCTAACGTGGGTCCTGGGGAATCGAGCCTCGAACCGGGGTCCTTAGGCTTCACAGACAAGCGCTTAACCGCTAAGCCACCTCTCCAGCCCCCAAAATATGTCTTTTCAAACTCTGAAATTTCCAGTTCTTCTCATTACACATGAAGGTTTTGATTATCTCATGAACAACCCACAGCCTCTGATCCATCAGACAAGGGGTTATGTTTCCTTTTACAGAAGACCGGCAACGGGCTGAGGTTGTATCTCACTGGTACAGCACCTAACAATGCCCACGACCCTGCACTTGATCCCCAGCAACAGTTTGTGAAAGTAAGAACTAGACAAATCCTGAGGACCTCCAGGAAGAAGACCCAACCATAACCGCACAGCAGGACTGAACACTGGGCCACAGCCTGCACTTGCCGACATCACACACCCACGTGCAGACCTGCTATGCACTGGTGCTATACAAACTACTTCTCCCGGCCCTCGGTGTCAGCTCAGTCACGCCAGTTGCTTTGGCCAATGGACGTCAGCAAACATGGCACAGAGGGAAACCTGAAAGCCGCTGCACAGCTAGGCTTGCCTCCTGTGCCTTGCCATCACCGTGAGGACGTAACCTGGCCAGCCGCAGCCACTCCAGCCAGAGCCCCAGAACACAACAGTCAGATCACAAGCACCAAAGAGCCTAAACAGAACCACTCAACCCCACTGACTGACTGACACCAGCATCGTCATGTCAGGGATTAGTTGAGACAAACCACATCAAATCCTTAAGAAGCCCGAGTCAAAAGAATTTCCTATAAACTAGTCCACTCCATCTTTTCTCTAATAGACTCCAGTTCTCTGGTGATAAGCATAAGGGAAGGCAAGTATTTATTATTATCTCAGCAAGAATGTTACAGTTTTTAAAACAACAGATGTATTCTCTTACAAATCTCTATACCAAACTGAGTGCAGTGAAGCATGCCTGAGATCTCAGAGGCCGAGGCAGGAGGATCATGAATTTAAGGCCAGACTGGACTATAACGCAAGACCTGGATACAGTTCATTGGGTATATACCCAGGAGTAGTATGGCCGGGTCATACAGCAGTTCGATTTTTAGCTTTTTGAGAAACTACACTGATTAGCTACACTAGTTTACACTTCCATCTACAGTGGATAGATAAGGGTTCCCTTCTCCACGCACTCTTGCCAGCATTTGTGGTCATCTGTTTTCTTATGATAGGCATTCTGACTAGGGTGAGATGGAATTTCTATGTGGTTTCAACTCCCTGATAGCTAAGAATATTGAGTATTTTTAAAATATCTTCTGGCCAATTTTGTTTCTTCTTTTACATGTGTATACATTTCATTAGTTCACTTAATGATCAGCAGTTCTGTGTGCATATGTTTAATTTTTGCAGGTCTTTATATATTCGTGATATCAACCCATGTCTGAGGTGTAGCTGGGAAAGATTTCTCTCCCATTCTGAAGGTTCACTCTACTGCTTTTATCAGTGTCTTAATGATTTCTTTGTAAAGGTCTTTCACATCCTTGCTGAGGCTTATCCCTAGGTAATTTAGTTTGGGGGGATATTATTTCTAATTTCTTTCTCAGCAAGCCCATTATTGCAATATATGAACATTACTGATTTATGCATGCTCATTTTGTATTCTACAACTTTGCTGAATATATTTATTACATCTAAGAATTTTCTAGTAGAGTCTATAGGGTCCCAAGCATAGAATCATGTCATCTGTGAACAGGGATAGTTTTTTTTTTCCTTTCCTATTTTTATCCCTTTTGTATCTTCCTCTTCTCTTATTGTCCTAGTTAAGACCAAACAGTTGATGGGGTGGAGAGATGGCTTAGCAATGAAGGTGCTTGCCTACAAAGCCAAAAAACCCGAGTTCAATTCCCCTGTGCCCACTAAAGCCAGTTGCACAAGGTGGTGCACACATCTGGAGCTCATTTTCAGAGCTGGAGGCCCTGGCATGCCCATTCTGTCTCTCTCTTCTATCTCTCTCTGCTTGCAAATAAATAAATAAATATTTAAAGAAAAAAAAAAGGAGTGGAGACAGTGAGCACCTTTATCTTAATCCAGATTTTTCCTCCAGTGCTCACAGAAACTTAGTAACAGATGAAAATAAATGACGATTTCCCAACCCTGGGCAGGAAGCTGGTCAAGTAAGCCAGCCTGTGTATTTATCATATGTATGTAAGCGTGTGTGTATGTACATACATATACACATGTACATATACACAAAATAAATCAACAGCTGAAACGGTAAAGTTGCAGTTCTTAATATAATTACGTAGAAATTGTACAAAGTTATTCCCATGCTCCAATTCTCATTCTATGTTTCCAAAACAGAAACTTACCAATATCACTGGCAAACTCGTAGACATGGGGTTTCTGCAGCAGCCCTAACTGGCACATACAGGTAAGGGCATTGAGAGCTTTCACAATAACAAATTCTTCAGCATCACTGAGACCTTGTTGGAGCAAGGGCTTGAGGATTGAGGAGCTCTGCCAACCAACATAGGCAGCAACACCTGAAAATCAGTAACAAATTGCGTCAAGATTCAATATCTGAAATTCACATTATCAAGTAAAGTGTTAATATTAACCACAGCAAACATAATGATCAACACCCAGGAAAGATCACACTTCCTTCCCAGCACAGTAAGTGAAAAAGACCTACACAAAAGCCAGTCATCAAGAAGCTCTGGGGCACTAGGGAAACAGGCCCTAAGAACTTTAAACAGAAAACACAGGTCTAAAATGGGAGACCCACACTGGCATCAGATGATCTTCAGCAATACCGGAGGAGAAGACAACAGAGCAAGTCCTCTGAAGTTGTGAAATTCTATTCCCAGACCATCCATTAAATAAGAAAACAAACTAAATCATTTCAATACAAACCTTTTCAGAAACTTGCCTGAGACAGCAAAACAAAGAGGAATATGAAAAATGTACAGAATGGTAGAACCAGCCTAGGGACCCAACAAGGGGGGATGACAGCTAATAAACACCTAGAAAAATGTACAGAGTGGTAGAACCAGCCTAGAGATCCATTAAGGGGGGATGACAGCTAATAAACACCTAGAAAAATGTACAGAGTGGTAGAACCAGCCTAGAGATTCATTAAGGGGGAATGACAGCTAACAAACACCTAGAAAAATGTACAGAGTGGTAGAACCAGCCTAGAGATTCATTAAGGGGGGAGGACAGAAAATAAACATCTAGAAAAATGTACAGAATGTAAATATTACGAACTATGGCAATGAAATTGTTAACTGAGAATTCAACTATTCAGGAGAGGAAAAGTGTGGAGGCAAAGGGAAATTAATCTTACAGTAAAAATCAAATATGGGGCAATAAGAATTATACTGAATTACTGAGACTTAAAAAAAAAAAAGAAAACAAAACACTCTGGGGCTGGAGAGATGGCTTAGCGGTTAAGGAGCTTGCCTGCAAAGCCAAAGGACCTCGGTTCCATTCTCCAGAACCTACCTAAGCCAGATGCACTAGGAGGCACATGTGTCTGGAGTTCGTTTACAGGGCTGGAAGCACTGGCATGCCCATTTTCTCTCTCTCTCTCTCTCTACCTGCCTACTTCTGTATCTATCTCTTTCTCTCTCAAATAAATAAATAAAAGTAAAATATTTTAAAAAAACAACACTCTGAAAACTGAATTACACTGAAAACAGGATGAACACTTCAAAAACTAATAAGAGAAGAGAAGAGAATCAAGGCATGGTTGTGAGCTGGTTAATTCTTCCCCTGGAGCCAGGAGTGGAGGAACATGCATGCCTGTAACTCCAGCACTGGGGAGGACAAGGCTAGAGAGTGGTGAATTAAGGCCAATCCTGTTTTTTGATTTGTTTTTCTTTTTTTAATTATTATGTTTTGAGGCAAGCCCAAGAGAGAGAGAAAGAATTGGTGCACCAAAGCAACCTTGCATGCTTGCGTCACTATGCATCTGGCTTACGTGGGACCTGGAGAGCGAACATGAGTCCTTAGGCTTTGCAGGCAAGAGTTTTAACTGTTAAACCATCTCTCCAGCCCAAGGCTAACTAGTCAATGAGACTATCCCTCAAAAAATCAAACAAGAACTTTGTAAAACATTTTAAAAATATATAAAAAGCAAGGCTAGAGAGATGGCTTAGCAGTTAAGGAACTTGGCTGCAAAGCCTGAGGACCCAGGTCTGATTCCCCAGTACCCACATAGGCCAGGTGCACATGGTAGTACAGGCATCTGGAGTTCATTTGCAGTGGCTGGAAGCCCTGGCGTGCCCAATCTCTTTCTCCCTCTCTATATCTGCCTCACTCTCTCTCAAATAAATAAATAAATACAGTCTTTTTTAAAAAATATGGCCACCCTGAGACTAGATAGTGAATTCCTGGTCAGAAAAGAAAACAAAACACTCTGGGGCTGGAGAGATGGCTTAGCGGTTAAGGAGCTTGCCTGCAAAGCCAAAGGACCTCGGTTCCATTCTCCAGAACCTACCTAAGCCAGATGCACTAGGAGGCACATGTGTCTGGAGTTCGTTTACAGGGCTGGAAGCACTGGCATGCCCATTTTCTCTCTCTCTCTCTCTCTACCTGCCTACTTCTGTATCTATCTCTTTCTCTCTCAAATAAATAAATAAAAATAAAATATTTTAAAAAAAACAACACTTTGAAAACTGAATTACACTGAAAACAGGATGAACACTTCAAAAACTAATAAGAGAAGAGAAGAGAATCAAGGCATGGTTGTGAGCTGGTTAATTCTTCCCCCGGAGCCAGGAGTGGAGGAACATGCATGCCTGTAACTCCAGCACTGGGGAGGACAAGGCTAGAGAGTGGTGAATTAAGGCCAATCCTGTTTTTTGTTTTGTTTTTCTTTTTTTAATTATTATGTTTTGAGGCAAGCCCAAGAGAGAGAGAAAGAATTGGTGCACCAAAGCAACCTTGCATGCTTGCGTCACTATGCATCTGGCTTACGTGGGACCTGGAGAGCGAACATGAGTCCTTAGGCTTTGCAGGCAAGAGTTTTAACTGTTAAACCATCTCTCCAGCCCAAGGCTAACTAGTCAATGAGACTATCCCTCAAAAAATCAAACAAGAACTTTGTAAAACATTTTAAAAATATATAAAAAGCAAGGCTAGAGAGATGGCTTAGCAGTTAAGGAACTTGGCTGCAAAGCCTGAGGACCCAGGTCTGATTCCCCAGTACCCACATAGGCCAGGTGCACATGGTAGTACAGGCATCTGGAGTTCATTTGCAGTGGCTGGAAGCCCTGGCGTGCCCAATCTCTTTCTCCCTCTCTATATCTGCCTCACTCTCTCTCAAATAAATAAATAAATACAGTCTTTTTTAAAAAATATGGCCACCCTGAGACTAGATAGTGAATTCCTGGTCAGCCTGTGCTAGAGTAAAACCCTACCTCAAGAAAAAAAAAAAAAACATATATATATATATGGAGAGAGAGAGAGAGAGAATGCACGAGAGCAAGCAAGCACACGCACACAAAAATCAAAATCAAGTTAAGGGCTTCATAGATGGCTCAGCAGTTAAAAGCACATGTTTGCAAAGCCTGCCAAATCCAGATTCTATTCTCCAGTACCCACATAAAGCCAAATGCACAAAGTGGAACCTGGAGTTCATTTACACTGGCAAGACACCCAGGTTCAATCACTTTCTCTCTCTCTCTCTCTCTCTCTCTCTCTCTCTCATAAAAATATTTTTTTAAATCAAGTTAAAACAAACCTGAAAAAGTATTTGACTTCAAAATGATAAAAAGTTAATACTTTATATATATAAAAAAGAGTAAGTCCACCAGAAGAATATACCAAAATAAAAGACTCAGAAAGTCAGCCGGGTGTGATGGCACACACCTTTAATCCCAGCACTCAGGAGGCAGAGGTAGGAGGATTGCTATAAGTTCAAAGCCACCCTTAAACTACATAGTGAAATCCAGGTCAGCCTGGGCTACAGTAAGAGCCTACCTCAAAATCCTCCCACATAAAGAAAAAGTAATAAATGTGAACAAGTAAACAACATGAAAAGCCTTTTCAACTTGATGGATAAGCAAAAACATACAAAAGGCTGGAGAGCTGGCTTAGCAGCTAAGGCACTTGCCTGCAAAGCCAAAGGATCCCGGTTCAATTCTCCAGGACCCAAGTAAGCTTGATGCACAAGGTGGCACATGCATCTGGAGTTCATTTGCAGTGGCCCTGGCGCACCCATTCTCTCCCTCTCTCTCTCTCAAATAAATAAAGTACATTTTTAAAAACATGAAAAACAGTTATTTTACCCTTCTAACAAGCAAAGATTAAACACAGGCCATTCCTGGCTGAGAGTGTTTGGGGGGGGCGGGGATGAGGGGAATGCAGCACCTAATGCTGATGGGAATGAAAGCTAGCATAGTCTTTCTGAAATACTCATAAATGTATGAAAAGTTTTCAATGTATATTCATATTCTTTTTTTTTTTTTTTGAAGTAGAGTCTCACTGGCTGGCCTCAAACTCATAGCAATCCTCCTACCTCAGCCTATATATTCATATTCTTAAAAAAATATGGTTTGGGGGCTGGAGAAATGGCTTAGTAGTTAAGGCACTTGCCTGCAAAGCCAAAGGACCCAGGTTTGAGTCCCTAGGACCCACGTAAGCCAGGTGCACAAGGTGACACATGCATCTGGAATTTGTTTGTAGTGGTTAGAAGTCCTGATATGCCCATTCTTACTCTCCCCCCCCCTTTCTTGAATAAATGAATAAATAAAATATTTTTAAATGTTTTCTTTCTGTGTATGTGTGTGACAGGGTCTCACTCTGGTTGCCTAGGCTGGATTCAAATTTGCTACGTAAAATATTATACATCTAGGGGCTGGAGAGATGGCTCAGTGGTTAAAAGTCCTTGCTTGTGAAACCTGCTAACCCAGGTTCAAATCCACATTCATCTACATAAAGCCAGACAGGCATCCATTTGCTATGGTAAGAGATCTTGGAAGGGCCCTGGAGAGGGTGAGATAAAGCCTAACCTTAAAAAAATTTTTGGAGCTGGGCGTGGTGGCGCACACCTTTAATCCCAGCACTCCGGAGGCAGAGATAGGAGGATCACCATGAGTTTGAGGCCACCCTGAGACTACATAGTTAATTCCAGGTCAGCCTGGACCAGACTGAGACCCTACCTTGACAAAAAATATTTATTTTGGAGCCGGGTGTCATGGCACACACCTTTAATCCCAGCACCTGAGAGGCAGAAATAGAAGATCGCCATGAGTTCGAGGCCACTCTGAGACTACATAATAAATTCCAGGACAGCCTGAACTAAACTTAAGTGAGACCCTACCTCGAAAACCAAAAAAAGAAAAAAAGAAAAAGAAACTGGTTCTGGCCTGTAGCTCCCAGTACCCATAATGAGCTGTTGATCAGAGAGACCTATGAGGTCCCCAAAACAAGACAGGCTTCTGTCAAAGCACTTGATTACCTGCATGAGATAAAAGTTAAGACCCTATTGCTGAAGATACCACATACTGCTGGCATAGAATACAGAGTGACCTGGCTAGAATGCGGAAGGGAGCCAGTCCATCTAGAGCTACTGGGGAAAAGTGGCCAAAAACAGTCTGAGCAACCAGGGGTCTAAGCTACTCAGAAGCAAACACCCTGACAAGTGTACACATAAGTGCAATCAATAGTGGCACACAGCCTTGGTGGGTAACCAATAGCTTTCTGATTGGCTAAGAGATCCACTCAGTGGAAAGGAACCCATATCTGGAAGTGGGAACCAGATTAGAATCCTATGGAGACAAAGATTATGCTCTCCAGTGTCAAGCTCCCACTAGTTTTTGGCTAAAAGAAGGGCTACATCCATCAAATTCTCCCTAAATTAATAAGGTTTATCCCATTTAACCTAGGCTAACTTAACTCTCCATTGGAGAATCTAGTTTTTCTCTTTCAGAAGGTAGCGAGACCCGAAGAGACAAACTACCTCTCACGCTTCAGCAGAGGCCCAGCTGAAACCACGGCGTAATTAGGGAGATGAGAAAGAATGCAGCTTCCAGGGTGAGCCTGACAATCAGCGCCAGGGTGAAGGAGACAGACGCTGAGGATACTCCACACTTACCAAAGCAGAGATCCAGAAGCTCCTAAGAGCTCATCACTGAAGCAGACTTAAAACACACCCAACACAGCTCAGGGAACTTTGAGGAAGAGGGAGCGGAAAGACTGTAAGAGCCACAGACTGGGACATCACGTCCAGAGGCATTGCCTTCCCACAACAACTGACTGCTGCTCCCACAACGCATAACCCATGACACCATGGGAGGAGGGCCCCCAGCGGAAGGAGGCAGGGATGAGGGAAATAATGGTACCAACTCATGACGTATCCATACTAAGTATGTTCACAGTTAATAAAGAAAAAACAAAAAAAATTAAAAAAATTAAAAAAGAGATCTTGGGATGCCCATACATGTGCATGCACGTGTGTGCACACGTGCAAATAAGTAATGTTGTATTAAATTGTATTTCTACCCTTAGCAAATAATCAGAAATACGGTCATGTACCAAATAACAACCAACTGCAGTACATGACAGTGGACCCACAGACCACATCACTTTGTGATGATGCAGTGTAAAAGCACACTCCTTTAAACAGTCATGGGATCACCTAGCATTGTTTCTCAAGACGAACCTCCGTCACTGAGCAGCACATGACTGTACTTAAATACTTAATTATTTACATTAATATGTAAAATGTTATCTGCATAATATAGTTAAAAATAAAAATAATTTAACTGGACATGGAATCACGTAACTATAAGGCGGCCAAGGCAGGAAGATCTTGAATCTGAGGCCAGCCTGGGCTACATAGGTGAGACCTTCTCAAAACACAAAGCCAAAGAAACAAAAGAAAAGTTTAAACCAGGCGTGGTGGTGCACACCTTTAATCCCAGCACTCCGGAGGCAGAGGTAGGAGGATCACTGTGACTTCAAGGCCACCCTAAGACTACATACTGAATTCCAGGTCAGCCTGGGTTAGAGTGAGATCCTACCTCAAAAAAAGCAAAGGTCTGGAGAGATGGCTTAGTGGTTAAGACACTTGCCTGCAAAGCCTAAGGACCCAGGTTTGACTCTCCAGAACCCACATAAGCCAGACGCACAAGGTGACGCACGCATAAAAGGTCATGCATGAGCACTAGGTGGCACGTGCATCTGGAGCTTGAGTGCAGTGGCTAGAGACACTGGCACGCCAAGTCTTTCTCTTTCTCTTGCTCACGCTCTCATAAAAAAAAAACACATTAAATATCCAAAATAAAGATTAAATGAATTTTATTAAAATTATATAATGGAGTAATTTGCATCTATTAAAGTATAGTTTCAGGAGTGGAGATACAACTTAAGAGGCTAAGGTGCTTGTCTACGGAGCCTAAGGACCCAGGTTCCATTTCCCAGAACCCACATAAGCCGGATGCACAAGGTGGCACATGCATCTTCAGTTCATTTGCAATGGCCAGAAACCCTGGCATGCCCATTCTGCCTCTCCCCGCCCCCTCATTCCTTCCCTCCCCCTCTCAAGTAAATAAATAAGAGTCTCAAAGAACTTTTAATAATATTAGAAATGTTTATAGTTTTAAAGCTTTAAAAAAGACTAAGAAGTATTATGGCTGAAGATATGGCTATTATATAGTGTACCTACGTGTCCAACCCTATTATGCAGAACTTAATTTATCTCACAACAACAAATAAGACAGATAGTATAATTATTCCCACTTACATATGAGAAAATAAAGGAAACAAAAGAAATTAAACCATTTTCTTAAGAACCACAACTAGTAAGTCACCTAGCCAGAGCCTGAACCCCACAATCTAGCTACACAGTGACATGATGGAGTATGAATAGTAGAAAGACAAAAGACAGACCTACAGGAAAAACATCAAAACATTAGAAGAGGTTTACATGGGTAGAGAATTAGAAGTGTTTGTTTTCTGCACTCACCAAATTTTCTATCATGTGTAGTATTACTTTTATTAACAAAAAAATGAAAATTATTTTAAATTAAAAAAGAACTAATATGAAGATATGTTTCATTTTTAAAACAATATTTGATTTATTTGCAAGCAGAGAGACAGAGAGAGATAAAGAGAAGAGAGACAGAAAGAGAGAATGGACATGATAGGGCCTCTAGCTGCTGCAAATGAACTTCAGATACATGTACCGCTTTGTGCAACTGGCTTTACATGGGTACTGGGGACTCGAACCCAGGTAGTTAGACGTTGCAGAGCCATCTCTCCAACCCTAAATATTTTATATATATAATTTATTTATTTTAGTTTTTCGAGGTAGGGTCTCACTCTAGCTCAGGCTGACCTGGAATTCACTGTGTAGTCTCAGGGTGGCCTTGAACTCATACCTCTGCCTCCCAAGTGCTGGGATTAAAGGCATGCGCCACCACGCCCGGCTTAAGATATATATATTTAAATATCTTATTTGTTTGTTTGTTTATTTAAAAGAGATATGGAGACAGAGAAAGAAAGAGGAAGACACAAATCAAGTGAGTATGGGCATGCCAGGGAGTCCTGCCACTGCCAACAAACTCCATATGCAAGCCACTTCGTGCATCTCGTTTTACATGGATACTGTAAAATCGAATTCAGGCTGTCAGGCTTTTCAAGAAAGTACCTTTGGGCTGAAGAGATAACTTAGCAGTTAAGGTGCTTGCCTGCAAAACCAAAGACCTCGGTTCAATTCCCCAGGACCCACGTAAACCAGATGCACAAGGTGGCGCATGCATCTGGAGTTCGTTTTCAGTGGCTGGAGGCCCTGGCACACCCATTCATTCTCTCTGTCTGCCTCATTCTCTCTTGCTCTCTCAAATAAATAAATTAAAAAAAAAAAAAAGCAAAGAAAGTACCTTTATGCCAGGCATGGTAGGTGGTGCATGCCTTTAATCCCAGGAGGCAGAGGTAAAAGGATCCCTGTGAGTTCAAGGCCAGCCTGGGACTACATGGTGAATTCCAGGTCAGCCTGGGCTAAAGAGAGACCCTACTTCAAAAACCAAACCAAACAAAAAAGTGCCTTTAACCACTGAGCCATCTCTCCAGTCCAGTAAAGATATATTTCTAACATACATGACTGACCAGTAGATAGTTCTACAAACCACTTTTTTCCTCCCAAGAAAATAGTGTTATTTAGAAGGCAAAGAAAGACTAAACAATGTAAGAAAAATATACTGAATTCAGGAATGAGTTGATAAAAGTCCTAGAAATGAGTCTGAGATGCATTAACAAATTAATTAAAAAATAAAAACAAGTTAAAGATGTCTGAAAAGCGCTGGAGAGCTGATTTAGTGGTTAAGGCACTTGTCTGCAAAGCCTAAGGTCCCAGTTTGATTCTCCAGATCCCACATAAGCCAGATGCACATGGAGATGCATGCATCTGGATTTTGTTTGCAGTGGCTAGAGGCCCTATCATACCTATTCTCTCTCTCATAAATAAATAAATAAATGTATATACTTTTAAAAAAATAGACGTCTGAAAAGAAGATTTTAGTAACTGCCCATAATAAAGCAAGAAATTTTAATTTTGCCTTTGAAAGCAAAAAGCACCCTTTTCTCCAAAATATGAGATCAAACATATAGCCATTAAGGGTTTCTTTCATGTTTTTAGATTTTACCAAAAAAAAAAAAAATTGAATAGCAAACTTACAGTACTTGCTTTGCTAAAGCTTACAGCTTGTGCTATGGCAAGAGAGTCAGGTACCAGCCACAACTTTCAATGTGCAGAACAGTCTTAAACCCTTCAAGGGTAACCAACAAGCTGCTACAACACCATGGAACAGAAGCAGTAGTGGAGACCATAATGTGGATTCAATATAGTATTTCCTAACTGACCTAACTTAATACTGAAAAGAGGCCCCTTGGAAGGAGGAGAATATTAAATCCTATGTTAAATATGACATAGGGCTGGAGAGATGGCTTAGTGGTTAAGGCACTTGCCTGCAAAGCCAAAGGACCGAGGTTCAATTCCCCAGGACCCACATAAGCCAGATGCACAAGGGGGCGCATGAATCTGGAGTTCGTTTGCAATGGCTGGAGGACCTGGCGTGCCCATTCTTTCTCTCTCCCTGCCTATTTCTATATATCTCTCCCAAATAAATAAATAAATACAATAAGATGTTAAACATGACATAGCCTATTCAAAATAAATAAATTTGAATATAAATAGAAACCATAAAGAAAAGATAAAAGCTAAGATGCTTGTCTTCTTTAGATAAATTTGAAAATTAGGAATGTGAGATGAAAGCAAGAAAAGCTACTTGAAAGGGACTGGGGAGACGGTTCAATGGCTAAAGGCACTTGCTTGAAAAGCTACTTGATTTTTTTTTTTGTTTATTTTTGTTTTGAAATTTTTTCAGTTTAATATCAATGGCTATGTATGTTAAACTTAGTATTTGATGAGTAACCAAGATGAAAAGAAAGGAGTCAGATCTTCCAGAAAACGAAGATAGGAACTTTTGAGATCCTGTAACTAAAATACAATAGTCATCTTTAAAAAAAAACATTGTTCTTAAAAGAATTCAGTTTACACTTAGTTTTTAATGATCAGATGCTATTTCATCACATGGATAATGCCACAAATAAACCCTACCTTGATCAGCTAAAATACATCTAAAAGCTACATGAAGACCAACAAAAATACTAAGAACTCACTTCATTATTAATAGAACTAGGTAATAGTATCTGTCAACCTGAATGGAAATATTTGAGAGGACAATTTATAATCTTAAAGACGAATTTAAAAGCAAACAAAAACATACCAACTATGCTATCAAAGAAAGCTCCACGTAGATGCCAATCATTCTTGTCATTCAGGAAAGTGATCATGTGAGATAACAAAACGTCGTTGGCTTTCTGCCGTCCAAAGAACACACAGAGCCGAGTTATTCCATTCTCCATTAAAGTTTGTTTCACAATATTTTCAGGATCACTTAATAAAGTGACAACTTTCTGCTGCACCATTTCATGTAAGGCTTGGAGCTCTAAAAAACAAAACAAAAAATACGTTCATGTTTCCCCAAATGCATAGACCAAGTCTACCTCGATCTCCCACTCCCGCGAGCATATGGAGAAAGGGTCTTCAGTACGTAGCTCAGGCTGTCTTGGAAATAACAAACTCAAGGATCCTTCTGCCTTAGCCTCCGGAGTGCAGGAGTCACCGGAGTGCACCACCAACCCAGGCTGCCTTGTTCACTGGAGTCACAGACCAATCATGGCAGCTTCCACAGAAAGTCTCCACTAAGTTCTTCCACTGCTCTGCTGCAAGATCCGGGAAAATGTAGGATGGGGCACCAGAAAGGAAACCACTCTACCCCAAACGATCAATGTAAGCAGGGGCCAGAAAATACCAGATGGTTTCAGGGATATAATGTATGAAACATTGAGAAAAAAATTTTGAAAGTATTTTTTAAAGTAGGTTAGCTGGGCGTGGTGGCACACGCCTTTGATCCCAGCACTCAGGAGGCACAGGTAGGAGGATCATCGTGAGTTTGAGGCCACCCTGAGACTACAGAGTGAATTCCAGGTCAGCCTGGGCTACAGTGAGACCTTATCTGGAATAACCAAAAAAAAAGAAAGTAAGTAAATGGACGGTATTGTAGAAAAGCAGAAAATATGCAAATATGCTGTGAGTCCTTTATGTGACCTCTACACCCTTCTTCTCTGACTTGACCTCCCACTCACCTACCTACCTATTCCCACTTATTTACTTAGTGGTCTGTTTGCCCTTATTCCAGTGTAAGCTCATGAGCACAGAACATTCTGGTCCGTTCATGCCCACTTCCCTAAGCTTCATGACCGTCTGGTGCAGAGCATGCTTAACAACTATCTACGGACTACATGAGAGGAAAGAGGCTGTTCCTGCTCCATCCAGCTACAATTAAGGGAAATGGTGCACAATGACATGCTCCCATTAAAGCACGAGCTTTAACTCCTCAAAAGTTTTGATACTTAAATTCATCTGAGAAGTTAGGCCTCCATTACAGTTCTCTATGGCATAAAACTCTATAAACTAGTTATTAGGAACAGAGCTCAGTGGGTGAAAAGCTTGAAGCCATGCAAACCCCAGACGCAGCACTTGCTGCAACCCCAGAGCTGGGAGGTGGAGACAGGGGCATCCCCGAAGCGCACCAGCCTGCCAGTCTAGCCAGACTGGTGAGCTACAGGCCAATGAAGGACCCAGGCTCAAGGAGAAGGGGGTGGGATTCCTGAAGGTAACACCCGAGGGTGTCTTCTGGCCTCTACACGCACATGTGTGCCCACACACATGCACACATACCACACACACACACACATCTATACACTGCATTTCTCTAGTAGTTCTCACCTAAAACCATCATGGAGCAGATCAAGAACATCATTTACTTCTAAATGGTTCCCACAACAAACCCTAGCTAAACACCTGTTAAAACCCATTTGGATGTAGGAAACCTAAGCCAGAGACGTCAGTGAGCTTATTATTAGAGGTGTTTCCAAACAGTAGAAGGGGTGAATTTTGACATATAAGTCAAAGACAATGTGTTTATGAGTACACTCATGAATACACTCAAAATGTACTCATAGAAGGAGAAAAGGATTTAGTTATGATGTTTGCACTTTTTAATGATAATTACATAATTCAGGTAGCTTTGGTGTTTACACAAACAAATCTGGCTGTAAAACAAGTTTGCTATAGGGACATGCTGGTCATTTTCTAATGAGGTAAGTGTATGGGACAGAAAGAACAACCAGGCCCCAGGAACTTCAATTCTCTCTCCCTCCGTCCCTCCCTCCCTCCCTCCCTCCCTCTCTCCCTCCCTCCCTCCCTCTCTCTCTCTCTCTCTCTCTCTCTCACACACACACACACACACACACACACACACAAATACACAAAATGACAAAGGACATTTTTGGCAAGTCAGTATTAATAATTTATCCTAAAGAATAGAGATTTGAGGAAGAGAAGATGATACAACCTATGTCATAGTTCCCATTTGGATGTGTGACTTCATCCATTTCTTCACCATTAGGGTCATTTTCCATGTTGAGATTTTTCAGCTGCACTAATTCCAGGAATCTCAGGGCTGTTTCTGCCAGTAGAGCAATGTTTTCTTAGATAAAAACAGAGAAAATTCATCATCATAACCTTAAATCATCATGTTTCTTATAACTTTTCCTACCTAAACCTTTTTTTAATCACCTTTTTGAGACAGGGTCCCATTATGTAGCCCATATAGCCTCAAACTCACTATTTAACCCAGACTGGCCTCAAAACTTAGCTTATCCTATGTATCTGTCTCCAGAATGCTATGATTATAGGTGCACACCCTATATCCAGACTCCAAAAGTCTCAAGACACATACATAATAATGCCAAGAGGAAGAGCGGGGCTTTCCATTTAACAATATTTTAGTAACTAATCTCTTAATTTATAACAATCCCCAAACTATCAGTTTTAGCAGTAAAACATCCTTTTATAAAAATAAAAAAATAGGACCCAAATCTAATGAGGTAAAACATGAAAGTTTAGTCCTACCCTTTAAGAGAATCTAGGAAGCTGAGTGAACTACTGTTAGGCTGCTTTGTGAGTAGCATTCTGAAGTTCTCAGTGGACCAACGTGTAAACTGCTTGCCACACATGGGCAGTTGTCTCCTCTGACAACCTGTTAAGACCGGTAACTCCTCATCACCTCAGAGTATATACTTCCAATTTCTAAAGTCACATCCGCTATCAATGAAAGTTGTTCTTCACTTAACTTTCTTGTCCTTCTATTTTTATTCATTCCTGTTTTTGTACCCTCTCTTGCCTCCTGCTTGTGTGCTGATCTTATAACCCTAGCCAAAGACTACACACTTTTCTTTCTCAGCAACGAATATACACTGAATATCCACCAAATATACAATTCAATCCATAAACTTAAAATAAGACTGGTTTACCTTTTTTTTTTTTTTTTTTTTGAAGGACTGGAAATAAGCACACAGCCTTAAACATTTCCTTACTTTGTAACATCTATGAAATCAAAACGCACCTTACAGGAGCTATAAAGATGAACTCAGCTGGTAAATGCTTGCTCAGCATTGCGACCTTAGTTCAACCCTCAGAATCCAAATAAGAAATGTCAGGGGCCGGAGAGATGGCTTAGTGGTTAAGCGCTTGCCTGTGAAGCCTAAGGACCCCAGTTCGAGGCTCGATTCCCGAGGACCCATGTTAGCCAGATGCACAAGGGGGCACATGCGTCTGGAGTTCATTTGCAGTGGCTGGAGGCCCTGGCATGCCCATTCTCAATCTCTCTCTCTATCTGCCTCTTTCTCTTTCTCTGCGTCACTCTCAAATAAATAAATAAAAATGAACAAAAAATATTTTTAAAAATGTCAGATGGGGGCTAGAGATGGCTTAGTGGGTAAGGCACCTGCCTGCAAAGCCAAAGGACCCAGGTTCAATTCCCCAGTACCCACATATGCCAGATGCACAAGGTGGCACATGCATCTGGAATTCATCTGCAGTGACTGGAGGTCCTGGCATGCCAATATTCTCTCATTCTCTCTCTCTCTCTCTCTCTCTCTCTCTCTCTCTCTCACACACACACACACACACACACACACACACAAATAAAAATAAATTTTAAATGTCAGATGTGAGGGTACATGTATGTAATCCTTGCACTAGGAGGCAGAGACAGGCAGATCCTTGGGGCTCATTGGCCAGCCCCTAACTAGGTGAGTTCTAGGCCAATGAGAAACCCTATCTCAAAAGGGGGGTAGGGGTAGGTAGCATTTCTGAGGTTTTCTGGTACAGACACACACACACACACCCCAAAAAAGAAAAAAAGAGAGAAAGAAAACACCTTATAGTAGTTGATCTCTGAGTCTGTAACATACAATGATTCTCTTCACTTGGGGTCCCTCTCCCTACCAGTGCCAAGTTCAACATTCCTGTGAATAAAACAAAAACTTACCTCTTAGTAAGATGTTAATATTCTATTGCCTGCTCATCCTAAGATGGGACAGATCCATTATAGGATGCCTGCCTATCAGGTAGTAGAAAGGCCTTGGGTCTGATTCCCCAGAAATAAACAAATTTTAAAATGCACAATTTCTAGGCCATGCTCAAAACTCTAGAGGAATATCCCTACTTCAGTAAGTAGTTTTCCCCAGTATTCATGGGGAAGGAGCATGTTACAGAACCACTTTTGGTGTCAAAAATCTGTAGATGCTCAAGTCCCTGTATAAAGTGGTATCATACTTGTACATAATTTATGCATAGCCTCCAATTTAAATTAAACCATCTTTATGCTACTTTACACTACTTATAATGCCCGATACAATGCTACTCAAAAAGTTGTAGCCGAACATGGTGATGCACGCCTTTAATCACAGCACTTGGGAGGCAGAGGTAGGAGGATCACTGTGAGTTCGAGGCTGCCCTGAGACTACCTAGTGAATTCCAGGTCAGCCTGAGCTGCAGCGAGATCCTACCTCAAAAAATTAAAAATAATAATAATAATAAAATAAAGTTGTATTAAATTATTTAGGGAATAACCAAAAAGAAGTTTGCACATGTCAAGCAAAGACATTTTCCCACACAGTTTTGATCTGTAGTTTGCGGGATCCGTGGATATGAAACTCATAGCTATGGAGGGCTGACTATGCTTTCCTCTTTTACTTTCCTGGGCCTTTTAAAATCTGAGTAAATCTATACGTATTTCCCACATTTAAGTCCATAAACACAACAGACTTGAAAGCTCACTTTGCACAAAATACCAACCTTATGCCAGCATCTCTCAAGACGAAAAAGAAAACTTTAAGGCTGGAGAGATGGCTCAGCAGTTAAGACACTTGCCTGTAAAGCCTAACAACCCGGGGTTTGAATCCCTAATACCCACATAAGCCAGATGCACAAGGTGGCACATGTACCTGGAGGTCGTCTGTAGTGGCTGGAGGCCCTAGCGTATCCATATTTACTCACTCTCACTCTTATTCCTCTCTCTCTCTCTCTCTCTCTACATATATATATATATATATATATATTTCTCTGTGTGTTTGCAAATAAAATATTTTTGATAAATAAATACAGAATACTTAAAGGAAAAATATTCATTGTAAACTTTTATACTTACTGGCACATATGATTTCGTTATATTTAGACACACAAGTTCAGACAAGGCCCTGGCTCTATTAACTGTCTGTTTTGTCACTCAGTGGGCCAGGAAGCGACACTGACAGGTGCTGACACTGATCCTAAATTATTATGAACACTCACCATGAAGATCCAGAGGACCAAAGAGAAGCAAGCCTGGTTCAAACCCAAGTTCTAGTCTGGCAGCTCTAAGGACTAAGAATTGGACCAGGCACAGTTGGGTCATCTTATTTAGCTTTCTTAACCTTAAGCTGAAGGTAATATATCATTTTTAACCTGATGTTGTTGCAACAGTTTACTGCCAGACCTCACAGCCAATGCTTGCAGCAACCTTGAGCAACAGATGCCTAATGTCAAGCAAGTTTTTCAATACATAATAGCTATTGCTTTTATGCTAAGGCTATTACTAGTAACTGTAAAGTATGTTAATATGTTGCTGAACATCAGAAGTTGATCTAATTAACATAACTGAAAACAGGAAGGATTGCCTAAGCTCAAAGCAGGACCATAATCTTTTTTTTTTTTTTTTTAAGTACAGGCTGTTTGTAAAAACCTGCACACATTTTTTCCTATGTGCTGCTTAATCCAACAGATTCCCAAATCAATTATAAAATGGTAGTTACAAATAATAAAATCTCATTTGTCCCCAAGAAATCTTGGTGCTTCTAGGTCTCAGGTTTATATCTATACAATATGGAAACAAGTAACCACAAATAAAAAGTCAGCAAACAATAACAGATGTATGGAAAAAGAAAAACACTCAACATCCACCAATCTCTTCTGGCTGTGCCTAGAGATGAAAGTGGCATTCAAAGACCCTTTTTCAGATGTTCTACTAAAACAGTGACAAGAAATAGACTATGAACACAGTGCTATGTACTGTGTACAAAGACTTTAAAACAGAAGGTCTCAGCACCTGGGCGGCAGAAGTAGGAGGACACCATGAGTTCAAGGCCACCCTGAGACTACACAGTGAATTCTAGGTCAGCCTGAGGTACAGTGAAGCCCTACCTCAAAAAACCAAAAAAAAAAAACAAACAAACAAAAACAAAACAAAAACCAAAAACCAGAAGGTCTAATTTCAATCAAATTATAGATTATAGAATTACATATACATTTCTGAGACATTCATCATAATAGTAAACATTCAGAATTAATTTGGGGAGATAAAAATATGAACTTGTATCATTTCCTTTTATGAGTGAGAATTAAAGAACAAATAGGTCTATACCGAACACTAATCCCACTACAAAGAAGCCTCACATTCTAAGCGCTAAAGTAACCTGAAAAGGACCTAAGAACTCAGATAATTCAAAGATAGGATCTTTCACAACACCAAGTTACTAAGCAAAATTGATCTTCAATAGCAACAGAATGTTCTATACTAAAATTAAGAGTCAAGCAAGTGGACTGAAGAGATGGCTTAGTGGATAAGGCATTTGTCACCAAAGGACTCAGGTTTGATTCCCCATGGCCCAGGTAAGCCAGATGCACAAGGTGGCACATGCAGCTGGAGTTTGTATGCAGTGGCTAGAAGCCTTGGAGTGCCCATTTTCTCTCTTTCTCTCTCAAATAATTTTTTTTTAAAAAAAGAGCCATTAAAGTGTGTTCAGGGAAACTTTGTAAAGGTCTAAAAGACATTGGATCAGAAGCATGCATTTGTAATCCATCTTACACCAAAGTAAATGTTGTCCAAGTAAACACATTAGATTGCATACGATCTACTTGTTCACTTGATAAATTTGATCACTTCAAATATGAAAGTCTAAGATCTACACTAATAACTCAAAGAGCAATGTTCACACTTAGAATTCCCAAAGAAATCAGAAAACAAGAGGCATGCTCATTATTAGTTGTAAAAATATCTGAGTGCCAATTACCAGGAAAGGACAAGAAAATCTTACCAGCATAGGCTAGTCTAACAATAGTAGCATCATCCTGGGCGAGGTGGGCTATGCCTGGAAGAATGTATTCTGGGTAGATATTGACGTCATTGCGAGGAACTTCTTTGACAAGAGCAAGGACTTTGGTCAGCGTCCTCAAGGCTTCTGCCCTCACTCTAGGAACAGAGTCATTGCTGAAATGCAGAAGATATGGAGTGATTCGATCCAAAAGGATTTCCACACTTAGTCTTGGGGCCAAGTGTAGAATAAGTTCTAAAGCAGCAAGCTTAGAGTCACAGTATTTAAGAGTCTGTAGGCAGGATGTAATAACAGACACCAATATAACCAGCCCACTTTCCTTTGGCTCGCCTTCTGCTTTTTCTGGCAGATCCTGTCCACAGAGATTGTGAATAATGTTGCCCAAATCCTTCCGTATAACCAGAATGCGCTCATCAGCAGAAAGAAAAGTTTCCTTAGCAAACTGTGCCATGTAAGGCTGAAGGAAAGTATAAAATATCTCAGGGAAGGCATTGCCACGCTGCTGCTTTAAGTAATCTTCAGCCTCGAAACGTTTTTCTGGCTCACGGTGAATCATCTGTGTTACCTGCATGAAAAGGAGAGGAGGAAAAAGGAGAAACAATAGACTTAAGAAAATGAAATTAATACCAGGTGGGGGTGGGGTGGCTGAGATTAAAAGCATGCGCCACCACACCTGGCTTTATATTCCATATTTAGTAAGAAAACAATGGTAAGCCAGGTGTGGTGGTGCACACCTTTAATCCCAACAATCAGGAGGTAGAGGTAGGAGGATCTCCATGAGTTCAAGGCCACCCTGAGACTACACAATGAATTCCAGGTCAACCTGGGTTAAAGCGACCCTATCTCAGGGGGTAGGGGGAAACAAGGGCTGGCGAGATGTCTTAGCAGTGAAGGTGATTGCCTACAAACCCTAAGGACGCATGTTCAACTCTCCAGATAGCATGTAAGCCAGACACACAAAGATGAGGCAAGTACAAGGTGGCACATGACCACTAGGTACTGCACGTGTCTAGAGTGCGACTGCAGGGGCTAAGGCCCTGGCCAACTCTCTCTCGCGTGCGCTCCTCTAAAGTAATTTTTAAAAAATGGACTTGCTTCAGAGAAGTATATATACAAGTTTGCATACAAAATTACATATACTACCAGAAGGAATAACAAAAGCATTACAATCATTTACTTGATTTAAACTTTAACAACACAAATCTAAAGAAATTATACATGATTTAAGTGTAGCTCTAGAATCTACTCAAGTGAAGAGTTAGAGGTCAACTGGGCTAGAATAAGACCCAACCTCAAAAAAAAGAAAAAAAGATACACCTAATGTGAATTTAATTTAATTAGGAAATAAATTCTTTCAATATCTAGAAAATAGTTTAATCTTTCCATTTCTTAAATAATAAAAATGAATCATCCATTTGAGATTTATGTTTTAGTGTAAATAAGAAACTGGCATTGAACTCAAGGGAGTCTAAGGTACTATATGGAAAAATGGTGTAGGAACTACTTTTACTTTGGATCAGGCTTTAAAACTTAAATAAATTTATGGGCTAGAGAGATGCTTACTGGTTAAGGCACTTGCCTGTGAAGCTTAAGGACCCATGTTTGACTCTCCAGGTCCCACATAAGCCAGACGCACAAGGTCACACATGTGCACAAGGAGGCACACACATCTGGAATTCAATTGCAGAAGCTGGATGCCCTGGTACACCAATTTTCTTTCTCTCTCTCTCTCTCTCTATCTATCTCACCCTTGCTCACACTCTCTCACATTAAAAAAAAAAAAAAAAGGTCAGTCTGTGAAGCCTAAGGACCCTGGTTTGAGGCTCAATTCCCCAAGATCCATGTTAGCCAGATGCACAAGGGGGTGCATGCATCTGGAGTTCGTTTGCAGTGGCTGGAGGCCCTG
The DNA here is from genome assembly GCA_036346955.1 of Dipus sagitta. Lineage (NCBI taxonomy): Eukaryota > Metazoa > Chordata > Mammalia > Rodentia > Dipodidae > Dipus > Dipus sagitta. Next base: position 22,030,300 of record CM070786.1, read on the forward strand.
GCGCGTCCATTCTCTCTCTCTCTCTCTCTCTCTCTCTCTCTCTCTCACTGCCTCTTTCTCTCTCTGTCACTCTTAAATAAATAAATAAATAACAAATAAAAAGGTCAGTCTGTTGGACTTGCCTCAAAAAAGAAAAAAAAAATTTTAAACAAATTCCAGAGAATGCAAGCCAGAAAACATGAAGTTACTTAGGCAAGCTAACATGACAGATGACCGCCACACTCAAAGAAAGGCGAGCCAGGCATGCCCACTCCTCGCCCAGCACAATAGTCACAGAACACAAGCTCCACTGGCATCCTCTAAAGCATCTATGGTTGGTATTACTCCCCTTGAGAAATTCTGCCTTTGGAGACAGAATCTCACTATAGGGTGCAGGCTGGCCATGATCTCACACTCCGGCTTCAGCCTCCTAAGAACTGAGATTATAAGTCTGCACCATTTACCTTGCAATATTTAGCCTTTTTCTACAGGAGAGGGCATTAGGGCTTAAATCTAGGGCCTAGTACATGACTAGCAAGTGCTATAACACTTGAGCTATAGCCCCAGGTTTGTGTTTTAATTATATCTATTGCAATTGCTTTGTATTTGTTCATATATTTAGTTAGTTAGTTATTTTTGAAATAGTCTTGCTAAATTGATTAAGCTGGCTTGCTGGCCTTGAACTTGCTCTGAACCCAAGGCAGGCACTGAATTTGACATCCTCCTGCTTCAGATTCCTGAGGAGCTGGGATTATAGCCCCATGCCACCAAGTCTGGCATTTTCCATTTCTAAGAGGAATTAAAACATAGTCACATTCCCCTACTTTATCAAGGAGTATTCTAAATAAACCATAATCTTTTCCAAGGCTCAAAGTCAATACCCCAAGTATCAGTCACCATACACTAAGTTTAGAAAGATGCCCTGGATGGTAATGTATACATGGATTAAGCTATCTTCCACAGAATGCCTACAGCTCATACCGAGCTGTGACTCTACAGCTCCCCTTCCAGAGTTATCCAATTTGCTTCTATAGGAAATGGCCTGCACTGCTCTATTCTCTTCAAGCTCTTGCTTTCTGTCTCCACTGGAAATGTCTGTCTGCTTCCTTTTGTACTAGCCGGCTCCTTCCAGGACAACCTCTCCAACACCCGTGCATGCAGACACCTCCTTCCAAATCTGTTTCTTTCTGTTGTTTTTAAGTCAGATGAGTTCTGTGGCTAAGAGGGAAAACTCAACAGTACATTTCTATAAAAACAACACACTACCTGTACTAGGATGCAGTGTTTTAGTGGCTTATTTCAAATTTGTTGAGAAAAAAAAAATTAAAAAAAAATCTTGGTAGGATATGCCTATAATCTCAGCACTCAGGAAGCTAAGGCAGGAGGATTGCCATGAGTTTAAGGCCAGCCTGGGATAGTGAGTTCCAGGTCAGCCTAGACCACAAGGTGAGAAGCTGTCTCAAAAAATAAAATAAATAAAATTTCTTGCAGTCCTGAGAAATGACTAATTCAATGAAAAGCCTGGACATAATCCTATTAAAAACTTCATGGCAAGTATTTGTAGCATAGTTACCAATTCTCTGATGCTGCGATCTTCTATTTTATTTAGCACTTGTTCAGGAAAAAAGTGTCCATTTCTATATGCCAACAGTTGAGAGAGATCAAACAATGGCACACCTTCTGTAAAAAGCTCAGCTATCACACAGCCTGCAAGACAACACATAAAATCCATTACAAATGGAATGCAAGGGATTGTGTAATACAGAATTCAGAAAAATCACAAAACTCCAAATGTAAAATCCAAAGTAAAATGAACTTAAATCAGTAATGCATCATACAACTACTGTCAAGTACATGTCTAATCACTTGAACATCACATATTAAGGCAAAAAAGCCATTCAACTTTTCTCTTGCTTAAGAAAGCATGTGCACATTTACATAGAGATAAATCCACTAGAAACCATTTCAGTACAAATTTACAGACATTAAGTTCATAAAGAACTGCTAAGCTGTTATATCTGATCATTCACTCATTCATCATTAGGTACTGACTCTAAAGTAGGTACTACCAGTACATACAAGAGATAAAATTCTTGCCCTCATGAAACTTACACTGTAAAAAGAAAAAATAAACCAATGAATGCATATAAAATGTAAAGCAAGCAAGGCAGTGAAATTAGAGAAGAGACAGCATCCATTTTTTAAGATTTATTTTTATTTATTTATTAGAGATAGACAGAGGGAGAGAGAATGAGAATGGGCAGATAGACAGAGGGAGAGAGAATGAGAATGGGCACACCAGGACCTTTAGCCACTGCAAACGAACTCCAGACACATGCACCACCATGTGCAGTGGCTTATGTGGGAGGTCAAGAATCAAACCTGGGTCCTTGGGCTTCGCAAGCAAGCGCCTTAACCATTAAGCCATCTCTGCAGCCCATAACATCCATTTTGTACCAACCAGAAATTTCTTAAAAGCACAAAGAAATTTCATTGAATCATTATATGACATGCATTTAACAGGTCTTATAGAGAACCTTAAATGCCGTTACCCAGACTTGGCACCTCCTGGTGCCTATGCCAAGGATACTATTACCCCAAGTATTAGTATGGGTTAAACCTCCAACTCTTTCAAATCTTTAAAGTCATCTCAGGAGTAAGGCCTTTCTTAATCACCTGGTTAAATTTTGAGTCCCACTGCAACTACCCACATTCATCATATGCTACCTTCCTTTTTCCTTTCATCTACTATTATTCACCCACAGCACTAACTGGTACATCTTTTGTTATTTATTACCTACATACCCAACTAGAATGAAAATTCCATGAGACTTTTCTCTATTTTGTTCAGTGAAAAATCCTAGCAACTAAGTTCCTAGAACTAACAGTTAGTAAATTTGTTAATTTCTACCTATATAGTGTTAAATTTTAGAATAAAGGACTTCAAACAATAGCTATTTAAAAACAAAAACACCACAAGCAGCAGAAAACAGAAGATCTGAGCAAGCAAATCGGTGGCTGGACACTCTGACAGCAGAATACAAATTCTTCAAGAGCACAACACCTAGACCACACCCAAGCCAAAACCCAAGCATAAAATGAGCCTCAAAATTGCAGTTTAAATATGGTTTCTGTGCACCCCACCCCTTCCTGTGTTGAAAGTGAATCCCCATCTTGAGGTATTAAAATGGTGAAGACTTAATCTGACAATGGCATTCAGAGGTGGTGCCTGGGAGAAGTGAACAGGATTAGGGTGGAGCCTTACCACTGAATCCAAGTAGCTTCATAAGAAGAGGAAGACCAGGCTGGGCACTCTGGGGGCAATGGTAGGAGAATCTGTGAGTTCCAGGTCAGCCTGAGCTAGAGTGAGACCCTACTCGCAAAAACAAAACAAAGGGGAGGGAGAAGAGACCAATGGAGATACATGCGCACACTCCGTATTTCTTGCTTTATGAAGCCTCTGTGCCACCTCCAGACTTTGCCAGCAAGAAAGCCAGCACCAGATGTGGTCCCTTGACCCTTGACCTGCAGAATCCTGTGCCAAAATAAACCTCTTCTCTTTATAAAGTAGCCTATCACAGGTATCATATTAGAGTAATAAAACATGGACTAAGGCTGGAGAGATGGCTTAGCTGTTAAGGCGCTTGCCTGCGAAGCCCAAGGACCTAGGTTTGAATCCCCAGGACCCACACAAGCCAGATGCACAAGGTGACACATACATCTGGAGTTCATTTGCAGTGGCTGGAAGCCCTGGCACACCCATTCTTTCTCTCTTTCTCTAATAAATAAATCAGTTAAAATATTGTTTAAATGGACTAAGTAAATAAAAAACGATTGAAATAAAAAACAATACCCTTCAAACACACAATGGAATGAAATAAATCAATTAAAAGAAAATTTGAAACTTATAAACATGTAGAAAGACACTCCTAAGTAACCAATGATCAAAGGGAAATGGGAACGTGCACACCTGTAGCCCAGCTACTCAGAAGCCTGAGGCAAGATGATCAAAAGATAAAGGCCAGCCTGGGCAATTTGGCAAGATCCTATCTAAAGTAAAATAAAGCCGGGCATGGTGGCGCACACCTTTAATCCCAGCACTGGGGGGGAAGGGGAAGAGGTAGGAGGATAGACATGAGTTCAGGGCCACCCTGAGACTACATAGTGAATTCCAGGTCAGCCTGGGCCAGAGTGAGACCCTACCTCGAAAAACCAAAAAAATAAAAATAAAAGTACAAAAAAAAGTAAAAATAAAAATGGGATTTCAAAAGTACTTGACTAATATGAATGAAAGCCTGGGTTCAAGATCCAGTATTGAAGGAAAAAAAAAAAAAAAAGAAAATTCTTTGCGATGAATATACAGTATGTAAAACTTATAGAATGTCACTATAGTTGCATTCCGAGTATATATATTATTACAATTACCAATATTAAAATTAAAAAGTGCAATAAATAACAGCCGTAAGAGAAAGAAAAACTAAATTATACACAAAAGAAATTATCAAAACATTAGGAAACCAGACTCAGGAATACGCACCATGATCAAGTGGGATTTATTCCATAGGAATGAGAGAAAGGCCTACATATGAAAATCAATAAATGAACGTAGCACTAGTAAAGTTAATAATGAGGCTGTGGTAGTTTCCTTGTCACTGCTGGGACAAAGCACCCAAACCAAAAGCAGCTGATGGGAGGAAAGGACTCATTTTGGCTTACAGTCTCCAGGGGAAGCTCCGCGACGGCGGGGAAAGCATGGCATGAGCAGTCTGGACATCACCTCTCCCGCTGCATGACGGTGAACAGAATTCCAGCAAAGCAGAGCTGGCTGTAACACCCCTAAGACCGCTCCCAACAACACGCCTCCTCCAGCCGCCGCCACTCCCACACCAAATTGCCACCAGCTGGGACCAAGCATTCAGAACACATGAGTTTTGAGGGACATCTGCTTCAAAGCACCACAGAGGCACTCAGAAGCAGGGAAAAGCTGTGTGTGGTGGCCCATGCATTTAGTCCCAGCACTTTCAAGGCTGAGGTAGGTAGAAGGATCACTGTGAGTTTGAGGCCAGCCTGGGCTAGAGCGAAACCCTGCTTCAAAACAAACAACCAAGCCAGGGTGTGGTGGTGCATGCCTTTAATCCCAGCACTCGGGAGGCAGAGGTAGGAGGATCACCATGAGTTCGAGGCCACCCTGAGACTCCATAGTGAATTACAGGTCAGCCTGGGCTAGAGTGAGACCCTACCTCAAAAAAACAACAACAACAAAAAAAAAAAAAAGTAAAAACAACCAGCACAGAAGCCCATCTGTGAAAGCCAACCCTGTCTTAACTGAGGCACTCGCCAAGTAAAAGCCAGCCACAAAGCTCCCAGCTGACACAGCTGGTAGTGACAGACCAAGCGCCTCTTCCCAAGACAGGAACGGTGTCGGCGCTCACCGCCTCAACCACGGACCTAAAAGGTCTAGCCCGGAAATAAATGAAAAAGAAAATATACACAGTGGAAGAAAATATTTGAAAATCAGGCATCTGATAGAAGACTTGTATCCCCATTATATAAAGAACTCCTACAACTCAGTAACAAAAAAGTTTTAAAAAGACAAATAATTTGAAAAGACATTCTCCAAAGAAAACATATGAATAGACAAATGAGCACAAGAAAAGATGCTTGGGCTGGTGCTACACTGCTCAATAGTAGAGCACTTGACTAGCATTTAGAGGTTCTAAAACAAATAAAATATGTAATCAGAGAAATGCAAATCAAAACCACAGTGCAAGCCGGGCATGGTGGCAGACACGCACCTTTAATCCCAGCACTCAGGAGGCAGAGGCAGGAGTTTGAAATCACCTTGAAACATAGTGAATTCCAGCCTGAGGCGGTGAGACCAAAACAACAACCAAAAACAGTGTAATACTGCATCACACTACCAGGAAGTACACAAAAAGATCACAATTATCAGTGAAGATGTGGCCATTAGCCACTCCACTCAGGAATGTAGAATGGCAGATCGCTTTGGAAAAGTTTGGCAGTTTCTTAAAATATTAAAGTTACAAGTCAGGCACGAAGGTGCACACCTTTAATCCCACTAGTGAGGAGGCAGTGTGGTAGTTTGAATAGATGGCCTACAATATAGTCAGTGTTTATTAGTTTGTAGTTTGCATCTGCAGCCCCCTGGCTGGAGGTGGTGTCACTGGGCAGATCTTAAGGTGTGGTGGTGGATTTGAGATTGCAATCTAAAAATATACAAAGTGTGCCTAGCTGGAATTCCTGAAGTGTGCTGTGCTGTGTGGCTGTTGGCTTTTGGCTTGTGCTTCTCTCTCTCTGCTTGGTCCTGTGAAGACAGGTCAGCTTCTTCTGCCATTATGGAACTTCCCCTAGATCTGTAAGCTTCAATAAATATTCCTTTCTCCATAAATGTGCCTGGTCTGGAAGTTCATCTCAGGGAACCTGAAGCTGTCTGCTACACAAAGATAGGAGGATCATTGTGATTTCAAGGCCAGCCTGAGGCTACATAGTGAATACCAGGTCAGCCTGGGCTAAAGCAAGACCCTACCTTGAAGAACAAGAAAAAAACAAAATTAAAGTTACCATATGAACCACAATGATACGACTAGGGAATACTTCCAAGGTGTTAAAATGTAAGTCCACCTACCCATAAATATCTGTTCACTGCAGCATTATTCACAGGAGCCGAAAGACAGGAACCACATGGACAAAGTGAGGTATGCAACAGTCAACGGAACATTAGCCATAAGATGAATCAAGTGTAAGTACAGGCTACAATGTAGATGAGCCTTGGAAACATGCTAAGAAGCCAGCCACAAAATACCACATACTGTATGACTGTGTACACATGAAACGTCCACAAAAGCCAGATACTTAGATAGGAATGGATTTAATAGGTTCCAAGGAACATCAAGAGAAGGGGTTGGAAGACAGAACAGGTGATTTTCTATTTGGAATGATGAAAATGCTCTGTAATTAGTGGTGAGGGGCACACAACTCTGATTACACTTAAAAAACTTTAAAATGTACAATTATTTATATTTTTATTTTTGTGAGCTCCACCTGTATGTGCTGCAGATGTGCATATGTGTGTAGCCACAGTGTTTGTGTATGAGTGTGAGTGTAGAGGCCAGAGGTCAACGTCAGGTATCTTCCTCAATCACTCTCCACATTATTTTGGAGAGTGTCTCTCACTGAAGCTGACTGCCAGCAGCCCCAGGAATCCTCCTCCATCACCTCAGTCAGCACTGACATTACAGGAGCCACCACCATGACCCGCTTTTCATGTAAGTGCTGGGCATCTGAACTCAGGTCCTCATGCTTGCACAGCACGCCTTTCACTCACTGAACCAACTCCCAAATGCTGAAACCATATAATCTTAAATGAAAGGTAAATTTTGGGCTGGAGAGATGGCTTAGCGGTTAAGGCGCTTGCCTGAAAAGCCAAAGGACTCAGGTTCAATTCCCCAGGACACACATAAAGCCAAGATGCACAAGGTAGCACAAGCAGCTGGAGACTGTTTGCAGCAGCTAGAGGCCCTGGCGCACCCATTCTCTCTCTCTTATCTGCCTCTCTCTCAAATAAATAAAACTTTAAAATAGGTAAATTTTATAGTATATAAAATCAATAAAGTTGCAATTTTTTAAAAATGAACATAAATGGCATGCTACCTTTTATGTAAGAAGGAAAACTGAAAAATACACATGTATTATGTGTACACATATATATGTACATGCACGTGTACAGTTCGCACCCTTTAGCCAGATGTGGTGGTGCACACCTTTAATCCCAGAACTCAGGAGGCAGAGGTAGGTGAATCGCTGTGAGTTCAAGGTCACCCTGAGACTACATAGTGAATTTCAGGTCAGCCTGGGCTACAGCAAGACTCTACCTCCAAAAACCAAAATAAAATAAAATAACAGTTTTTCACCTTTGCAGAAACACAAAATGACAAATCAGAAAATAAGTTGGTTATACAAAGGGTATATGAGATACCAAAGGGATTGATTTTCACTTTCAGAAAACTTGCTCTTGGGCTGAAGAGATGGCTTAGCAGTTAAGGCAGTTGCTTACAAAGCCCAAGGACCCAGGTTTGATTCCCCCAGGACCCACATAAACCAGAAGCACAAGGTAGCACATGCATCTGGAGTTCACTTCAGTGGCTAGAGGCCCTGGCGTGCCCATTCTCTTTCTCTCTCTCTCTCTCTCTGCCCACCCCCAGACTAAATAAATAAATAAATATTTAAAAAATAAAAACATATTCTCATTCACAGGTTAAATTAATTAGAATGGAAAAGAAAAGAAACTCCAAATAGTGGGCCCAAGTGTATTTGAACTAAACACTATAACCATAATAAAAGAGGGCAAAATGGAGCTGGCCTTAAAGAAATTCTAAAGTGACCTTATAGACAAAAGTATTCATAAGACCCTTCTCGTTCCAAAAGCCCCACTACAACCACGGAGGGAGGGATGTATACAGCGCAAAGAAATCAGGAATGCTGAAGCAGACAGGCCTTGGAGAGTTTCCCCACCCAGTCCCCTTAGCCGTAGCTTCCGGTCTTCATCCAGGCACATTTTCCACTGTGCCTACACAATGAAGTTCCCACAAATACCCAAAGGACAGGGTACTGAGAACTTGCACACAGCTTAACACACGCAGGTTCCACAGGCTGGCCTGTGTGTGAAGGGCATGGTGCTGTGAGCCTCTCCCATTACCTGTTTACTGTAAGAGTCAAGTCACCACAAACCAGCAAATAGCAATTAGGCAATAAGCACAAGCACTAGATTCAGCTTTTAATATTAGTCACTACACACTTTAAAAACATCATAGGGCTCTGGAGAAATAGTTGGGGCAGGCTAGGGGAGGAGGGAAAACAAACACAAAATTAAAACCAAACTGAGCTGATACCATAGAAACCTTTATCCTGGAAGATAGCCTAAAAGATATAACCCTCAAGCTGGGCATGGTAGTGCACACCTTTAATCCCAGCACTCGGGAGGCAGAGGTAGGAGGATCACTGTGAGTTCGAGGGCACCCTGACACTACATAGTGAATTCCAGGTCAGCCTGGACCAGAGAGACACCCTACCTCAAGAAAAAAAAAAAAAAAAAAAAAAGCTATAACCCTCAAAAGGAGTAAGGGGGAGGGGGGGCACCTGAAAATAATAAACAATTTTTTAAATGCTTAGAAACTCATGATGACAGCATCACAAGGACAAGGATCAGCCTAAAGGAACTCTGACCAAATCTGAAACAACTGGTACAATACAAAGTACAGTAAGAAATGTACCTCACTGAAAGCACTGAAAGTGAGGGCATGCCAGGCTGAGGGGGTAGTTCAGAGTACTTGCCGAGCATGCGTGAGGCCCTGAGTTTAATCCCCAGAATCACAAATGTCTGTATACAGTCCACACCAAGGCATTAAAAACAAAAAGTAGCCAGGTGTGGTGGCACACGCCTCTAATCCCAGCACCCAGAAGGCAGAGGTAGGAGGGTGGCTGTGAGTTACAGGGTCACCCTGAGACTACATAGTGAATTCCAAGCCAGCCAAGGCTAGAGCAAAACCCTACCTCAAAAAAAAAAAAAAAAAAGGCTGGAGATAAGGCTTAGTAGTTAAGGCGCTTGCCTGCAAAGTGAAAGGACCCAGGTTTGATTCCCCAGGACCCAGATAAGCCAGATGCACAAGGTGGCACATGCATCTGGAGTTTTCAGTGACTACAGGCCCTGGCATGCCCATATTCTCTCTCTCTCTCTCTGCCTCTTTCTACCTCTCTCTCTCTCTCAAATAAATAAATTTTTTAAAAGTTAATGACAGGGAAGGGAAACTTAAGAAGATTTTGACCAAGTAATCAAAATTAACATTACAAGGGCTGAAATGGAGCTTAGTGGTAGAACATTTGACTAATATGCACAAGGCCCTTGGTCCACACCAGTAATATACACATACATACACATGCAAAGACACACTCATGCATGTGTACACACACACACACACACACACTAACGTTACCAACAAATGTCATTTGTCTCCCAACATGATACTGTGAAAACACATTATGCAGTATTCCTACTGAGAATAAAAAACTTGAATGTACTCATGAGGAAACATCAGATAATACCAAAATAAAGAATATCCTATTTTAAAAAGGGGGTCTGAGCCAGGCATGGAGGCGCACGCCTTTAATCCTAGCACTCAAGAGGCAGAGGTAGGAGGATCACCATGAGTTCAAGGCCACCCTGAGACTACATAGTGGATTCCAGGTCAGCCTGGGCTAGAGTGAGACCCTACCTCGAAAAACCAAATAATAATAATAATAAAATAAAATAAAATAAAATAGGGGGTCTGGGTGGAGGTGTTCGGCGGCAAGTTACACGGAAACAGACACAGAAAAAAGGAAATGAAAATATGAAGTCAAATCAGGCTATGTCATGTATGTGACGAGAATCAGCAGGATACATACACTTCTTCCAAACGAGCAGCCAGGAACCAGGAGGGGAAAGGAGCACAGACCTTGAAGATTCCAGTCTCAAGGGTTCTGAGAAGCAGAAGCCATCCATCTGTTTTTCAAAGGTATAAAAAGGGCCTACCTCCAACCAAAGTAACATTGAACTGGTTTTACATGTTTTTATTTTTGGTTTGGGTTTTTTGAGGTAGGGTCTTGCTCTAGCCCACATTCACCTGGAATTCACTATGTAGTATCTCAGGCTGGCCTCAAACTCAGTGATCCTCCTACCTTTGCCTCCTGAGTATAGGGATTAAAGGCATGTTCCATCATACCCTGCAACATAAAACTTTTTAATCGGGGGGAGGGGGAACACTTTCAGGGTGTTGTCACACACCTTCAATGCCAATACTTGGTAAGCAGAGGTAGGAGGATCACTGGAGGTTTGAGGCCAACCTGAGACTAGAGAGTGAATTCCAGGTCAGTGTGACCTAGAGTGAGACCCCACCTCAAGAAACAACAACCAAAAAGTAAGATTTTTCTTTTCCTTTTTTTTTTTTGAAATGTACAAAACCACACAATGCAAACAAATAGGACAACTATAAACTCACCAACCTCTGAAATTTTAAACCTACAACAAACTCTCTGAAGCTAGAAAGTGATCTGATCTCTAAGCCAAAGAAGTAGTATTTACAACTGTAATATAGGAATGGTATTTCAGGGGCTAAGGAGATAGCTTAGTGGATAAAACACTTATCACCCAGCCAGGCCTGCTGGCGCACACCTTTAATCCCAGCACTCAGGAGGCAGAGGTAGGAGGATCCCATGAGCTCAAGGTCAGCCTGAGACTACAGAGTGAATTCCAGGTTAGCCTGAGCTAGAGTGAGACCCTACCTCGGAAAAAACAAAACAAAACAAAAAAAAAAAAAAACACTTGCCACCCAAGCTATAACACCTAAATTCAATCCCCACACCCCACATCAAAAGCTAGAGCCATTGTGGGCTTCTGTAACCCCAGCACCCTGACTTTTGATGGTGAATGACATGGCAAGCAGTCAGAGGAAATCTTCCAGAAGCTCCAGGCTAAAGACTCCAGAGCAAGAGAAACTCTTGCCTCACATGAAGTAGACAGGTGAGGACCAACCGGAACGTTGTCCTCTGACCTCCAAATGCTCTATACACACAGGCGGCGCACTCACAAATTCATTCATACACACAAACATGCAGTAATAAATAATAAATGTTAAAAATAGTTCAAAAAATTTAGGCAGGGCTGGAGAGATGGCTTAGCGGTTAAGCGCTTACCTGTGAAACCTAAGGACCTTGGTTCAAGGCTCGATTCCCCAGGACCCACGTAAGCCAGATGCAAAAGGTGGCGCGTGTATCTAGAGTTCAATTGCAATGGCCGGAGACCCCGGTGCGCCCATTCTCTCTCCCTGTCTCTCTCTCTCTCGTTCTCAAATAAATAAATTTTTAAAAAGACAATTGTGCCCCTCAAAAAAAAAAAAAAATGAGGTAAGTGCACTAAATTGACTATCCCTAGCTTAACTTGAGACACCCAGTGTTTCAGACGCAGTTAGTTGTTAAGACTTTGGAACGTTTGCACAGACTTTACCTATTTGAACATCCCTAATTTAAGAATCAGCAATTCAAAATGCTTCAGAGTACAGGTTTTCAGATTAGGGATATTTAACCTGTCCTGCTGTCCAGGACACTAACCCTATCCTATTAAAACACCCTTCAGTTCTGAGATATCAGATGAATGGAAGGAGTGAGCCAATTTAGAGACTAGCTGCAATGCTTACTCACTCAACACTTTGGTTTTCTTTGGTGTGTGCATATGATCTGTCTGGGTGTATGCGAGCAAGTACCGGCTCATGTGTTTCGGTCAGAGGGCAGCTTTTCAAGTGTGGGACCTTGCCTTCCACCTCATTTAAGAGAAGGGCTCTCATTCTTGTTGGTTACTGCTGCATTCACCAGGCTAGCTGGTCGGGGAACTTCCAGGAATTCGGTCTCCCTCCCATCTCACCGTTAGCATGCTGAGATGACAGAAGTCCGCCTCAACTTGTGATTGTTCACATGTGGTCTGGAGATCTGAACTTGGGTATTCACACTTGAATACAAGCCCTTTATCCACTGAGCAACCTTCCCAGCCCCTCACTAATACTTCTTTACGTTGCTTTTCTCAATTCATCTAAACTTTGGTTCAATTTGTGGTTTTCGTGCAGTTAACCTACAGGTAAGGAAAACATTAAGCCAAAACACACCTCTAAATTTACTGAAAATGACACTAACGTTACACTTCATATGGCACTCCTCAGAGTACTACTAGCTTCAACTCTTTCTCCTCCTTCCTAGTCTAGATAGAAGTTCTTAGATTTCCTGTATGTGTGTGTTGTGTGACGCGATCCTCCAAGTAAAACAACTACTGCCACCTTTATCGGAAACCGCTGTGACTGCGCATGAGCCTCTCAGAACTGGTACTGTTGACATTTCTTCCTAGAAAGAGGTGGGCAGGAAGGGCCATGAGACCCTCACCTAAGACCTCAGCCAGCTATATTCATGAAGTCTCATGGCCTCGGGTGTAAGGTCAAGACACAGGGAGCTCTATCTATGCAGCTCAAGGGAGGTCATCATCCACGCTGGAGGCGACCTTTGATGCTGCAGCTGCTTTGGGGTCTCCATGCTTGGTAAGGAAGCCCAATGTGGAATAGACTTGAGTCTGTCACAGTGCCCTGACTGGGGACCCCAGAGCAGTCCATGCAACAATATACAACAATGCATATGAACACACGGAACATTGTTCCAGAGGAGTTCACTGACTCTCTTCAAACTCTACTGCCTACAAAACCCATTCTCCTGACTTCAATCATTCCTGATTTTCCAATAATCCCAGATCTCAACCTCAAATTTCCATTCACCAAACATTCACCTCCTGGTACTTCCAAGTTGCCCTATCTAAAACAGGTATTATCTCCCCTCTGCCTGCTCTTCCTGGTGTCTCCGCAGGACCAGCACCGCCATATACTTGCTTTCCTCTAAAGAAGTGGGTAAAGTGGCACAGCTTATCATCTGGTTACAAAATCCCAACATGCCCACTTAGCAGGGCTCCTTTAAATATTACCACCTCTACCACAACCTTCAGCTGGTCACAATCATTCCTATCTCGAACCTTAACTGGAGACAGGAAAAGCAATCCACTCTCCATGCTACATCAGTGTTTTCCCTAAAACACATACCTGATACACCAGTATGAGCAGAGCAGAGCAGAGCAGACCCTTCCTTCATACTAAACTAGTTGAGGCGTCCTACAGTGTCAATACATAATGCTCTGTTCTTTAAACCTTTGTATACACAATACCCATTGGGGAGGGGGGGGATTGGCCAGGGGGAACTACCAGAACTACCAAAGCTAACTTCCAATCATTTTACAGGTCTCACATTAAACATCATCACTCTACTAGAGAGGGCTTTCTTCACCCTGCCTCTCTACCCACCCATTACCTAAGACTTATTTAAGTAGCTGTGTGTTTCTATAACAGCATCTGTGATGATTTGATTCAGGTGTTCCCCTTAAACTTAGGTGTTCTGCATGCTAGGTTCCCAGCTGACAGAGATTTGGGGATTAATGCCTCCAAGAAATTTTTTTAACATATGGCAAACTTAAAAAAAAAAGAAAAAAACATTTCTATGTTGGACAGTTAAAACATGTAAATGTGGCAATCGGCAAATCTAACCAACTCAAATACCTGCTGAAAAGATGTCCATTGCTCTCTTCAACTCTCCTCTTGTCCTCTGATTGCTATTTAAGTCTACCAGCGGAGTTGAGGGATCTCTCATACATTCTAACTCAGTGGCAAACATGCCACCGTCAACGAAACGTTCCGGAGCAATGTAACAGGTCCTCCTCCGAGAAGTATCAAAGAAGTAGTTGAAATCTGCTGGGTTATCCTCTGGAAGATAAGTGGGCTTGAAACTGGCAAAGTCAGTTAGAAGAACCCAGTTCCAACTGGTGACCATCACGTTCTCAGTCTTGATGTCCCCATGACGGACTCCAGACTTGTGGGCTTGGTCCACCGCGGTCAGGATCTGGAAAGCGATCCAGCGCTTCTCAATGTTATTTAAGAACGGACGGGTACTGATGCGATCATAGAGGTTGTCTCTCACGTACTGTCTGAACAGCATGGCTGCTTTCTCGGATGCCTTTTCTGCTGCTTTCTGGAAAGGGAGGCAGTTCTGTGCAGAATGCAGCCTGATTTTCAACTCCTCCAGCTCCTGTTTATAACTGGTTAAGGGCAATGTGGGATCTTGAATGGCGAAGACCTTCACAACCACCAGCCCTTCCCGGTGCTTAGCTCTAGCAACCTTGAAAAAGCGAGTACTTCCCAGGCTCTTGTCATATTCAAAGTCATGGATGTCTGAGAAGTAACTCTCTACAGAAAGGATCTGGGAAGGCGCAATGCCAGCGAGTTGATTTCCCATAATGACCAGCAGCTCTGGGTCAGCAACTTAAGCAGCACCTATTTAAAACAAGGGAGAGTCAGCCTGGACCAGAGTGAGACCCTACCTAGAAAGAAACAATAAATAAATAACTAGGGGAAGGGAGGGGGAAGAGAAGAGGGAAAACTGAGCATTAAAATGGAAAAAGAAGTCAAAGCATTATTGGGCCAAAAAGACAAAAAAAAAAAAAGTACTATGTTTCTCTTATACTAAGAATATGGTAACTAACGTCCCGAGCATTCACATTTAATCTAAACAGATTGTTTTCAGAGCTGGGGGCGTTTGAGGTAGGGTCTCACTCTAGCCCAAGCTGACCTGGAATTCACTATGCAGTCTCAGGAAGGCCTCAAACTCACAGGGATCCTCCTACCTCTGCCTTCTGAGTGCTGGGATTAAAGGTGTATACCATCACACCCAGCCTAAACAGTTTTAAAAAAAATGTTTTTATGTATTTGAGAGAGAGGGGGGGGGGCAGACAGAAACAGAGTGAGCGTGGGGACGCCGGAGTCTCCTGCCACTGCAAACGAAGTGCAGACACATGCACCACCCTGTGCATCTGGCTCTACGTGGGTACCGGGAAATTAAACCAGGATTATCAGGGCTTTCAGGTTTAGGAAGCAAGTGCTTTTAACAGCTGAGCCATGTCTCTCCAGCCCCAAGATTTTGCTATGTTATCTTAAAAAAAAAAAAAAGGTCGTGTTACTTCATGCCAGGAGCTGAACTATATATTTAAATAGATCCCTTCAACATTAAGCTAAAAGTATCACACTAGTACTCACTGATATTCGGATAAAAGGTAATAATGAGCCTTTCCTGTGTGTTCAGTACTGTGCTTCGGGCTATGGCCAGTCAACGAAAGTACTGTATGACACAGCCCTGCAGTTTTCTTGGAGGTAAGAAACACACTACAAAGTTAAAATTAGTTATCACTGATACAAATAGGTCATGTGAATTCCTGAGAGGGTCAAGCTAAGAACCACAAAAAAAAAATCAAGTTATCTCCAGGGCCCTTTCGGCCTAATTTCAGTGTGCCCTCCCACCCTATACAACGCCCAAGGCACAAACGTCCTCGTGGTATGCAAAAAATAAAAATAAAAAAAAACAGGAAGCAGACCCCCGTGTTCAAGTCAAGGAAGCTAAAAAAAATACACACCTGCCCAAGGTTATCTCAAGTTGTGTCCGTCACCCACAGACACATGGACCTTAGGCCCCTGCCAACTCAACAAGAAATCGCTGACAGCTCCCAGAGAGGTCAGGGCACTTTGGGGGCTTGGGCGTGCGAGGATGTCAGCCAAGGGGGAAAGTTGTCCGTGGGAGTTAAGTTCTTCCTTCGAAGGCGGGACAGGGCGCTGGCAAGGCCCAGCTTATCCAGGAAGGCCCGCGGTGCGCAGCGGACAGACCGAGCCACGCCGCACACACCGCAGCTCCCCGGGGTCGCTGACCCCGCCGGCCCCAGCCCGCGCCGGCACCCCCGGGGCCCTTGTCTTCCTCTCGCGTGGGTGTCGTCGGGACCCTCTCTCGGGGCCTCTCGACCAGACGCCGAGGGTGCTGGGGGAAAGCAGAGAACGCCGGTCCAGGGAAAACACACACACACACAACACAAAAACACTACTTCACCTACAGCCAACGCTGAACTCCCGGGAAAGCTGCCGGCTTGACCTCACTTCCTGCGGCGGAGCGGAAGTGGTGGCGGCCGGACGATTAAGGAAGAGCACCAGTAGGAAGCTGGTCGCTAGGAAACGGGGACGGGGCGTGGCTTTCGCTTGCCTGAACCGAGAGGAAGATGCTTTTTGATGCTGTCGTCTGGTGTGGGGGGGGGGGGGGGGGGAACTGTTCAAACACCGCTTCGTTCTCAGTACATGTCTGACAACAGAGTTCTTTAAGGAAGCGTACAAGGGGGCTGGGGAGATGGTTCAGTGATTAAGGCGCTTGGCTGCAAAGCCTGACGATCAGGGTTCGATTCCCCAGAACCCATATAAAGCCACGTGATGCACGAAGTGGCACCTGCCTCTGGAGTTCATTTGCACCCGCTAGAGGCCCAGGATTGCCCATTTTCTCGGTCTCTCTCCTTATCTGTCTCTCTCCATTTGCAAATAGACTTTTTTTTTAAGTGTACAGGCATGTTTAGGAAGGTTAATAGTCCCAACCAAGTTGGATTTTAAAATAGATTTATTGAGGTTAAATTTAGATGCCATAAAGTTTGTCTGTTTAAAAACTATACAACTCAGTGGTATTTATGTGTTTATTTATTTTAGGTATTGCCTCATTCTGCAGCGCAATCTGACCTCGAATTTGAGTCTTCCTGCTTTCAACCTCCCGAGGGCTGGGATTGCATGCAAGGGTGACACTGTGTTGGGCAATAAGTGACTTGGTGGGTTTTATCTGGAGACGTAACTCCGGTGGTGGAGCACACACCTAGACTGTGAGGGTCTGGGTTGAAACCTGAGCACCGCAAAAAATAAAATTAAGCCAGGGTTTTTCATCTATACTCGGTTATGAAAGCATCCCTATAGTCTAGTTTTAGACGTTTTTCATTCAACAATATGAAAGCCTAAAACCATGAGAAATTATTCCTCGTTTCCATTCTTATCCCTACTCTTAAGCAGTCACTAATACACCTTGTTTCCACAGACCTTGCCTATTCTGGATATGTTATATATGTATAAATAGAACATAGGGTCTTTTTAAAATTACTTTATTTTATTTATTTGAGAAAGAGGCAGATAGAGAGAGAGGATGGGTGCGCCAGGGCCTCTAGCCACTGCAAATGCTCCAGGCGCATGTGCCGCCTTGTGCATCTGGCTTATGTGGGCACTGGGGAATCAAACCTGGCTGCTTTGGCTTTGCAGGCAAGTGCCTCAACCGCCAAGCCATCCCTCCAGCCCAGAACATATAGTCTTTGTAATTGGCTTCTTTCGATTTACTAAGTGCTGAGGGTTATGGTTGGCTATGGTTTGTGTCAGTTCTTCATTTATTTTTTATTGTTGCTATTTATGTGCAAGTAGAGGGATAGAATGAAGAGAGACAGAGACAGAGAGAACCCAGGCCATCAGGCTTTGCAAACAAGTGCCTTTAAGCTCTGAGAATTCTCTCCATGCCCTTTCTCTTCATAGACCTTGTCCCTGAAATCATTTGATTAGGGGGAAGTAAGTCTCTTTTCCCCTCAGACAATGAAATTCTCTGAAGGCAGTGATTGACTGATTCTCATTCATTGGAGTCTCTTCAACACCCTAGAACAGCATCTGTCACATAGAAGATATTCAAAAGAATACTTGTTGAACTAATAAATGTGGGACTGAGTTGTTCAGTACTTAAGGTTCTTCGTGTGGGCCAGAACCCACATCAAGCCACCTGCACAGAGTGGTGCATGCATATGGAGTTTGTTTGCACTGACTGTAGGTCCTGGAATGCCCATGCTCATTCTCATTCATTCTCTCCCTCTCCTTGAAAATAAATAAGTTAAATTAAAAATAAAAATAAATGTGACCTCTGTGAGGTTTGTGACCACTAAGAACAAAGGCATGAGGCCTGGAACATGGAATATTTTCAATATTTTTTTTAATTTGCTTCCCCAGTCTATGCTTTTTATTATTTATTTATTTATTTATTTATTTCAGAGCGACAGGCAGAAAGAGGCAGGGAGAGAGAGAGAGAGAGGGAGAGAGGGAGGGAGGGAGGGAGGGAGGGAGGAAGGGAGGGACAGGGAGAGAATGGTCGCGCCAGGGCCTCCAGCCACTACAAACGAACTCCAGACGTGAGCGCCCCCTTGTGCATCTGGCTAACGTGGGTCCTGGGGAACCGAGCCTCAAACAGGGGTCCTTGGGCTTCACAGGCAAGCGCTTAACCACTAAGCCATCTCTCCAGCCCTGTTTTCAATATTTATAAGAATTAGTACAAGCAGGGGCTGGGGAGACAGCTCAGCGGAAAAGAGCACTTGCCGTGCAAGTGCGAGGACCTGCGTTGGATTTGTAGCGCTCATATTGAAAGCTGAACATGGGGGCTAGAGAGATGGCTCAGCATTAAGGTGCTTGCAAGGCCTAATGACCCAAGTTTGATTCCCCACTACCCACATACAGCCTTATGCACTACATGGCACATGCATGTGAGTTTGTTTTAAGTGGCAGAAAGCCCTGACATGCCTATACTCACTGTGTCTTTCTCTTTCTTTCTTCCTCTCTCTCTCTCTCTAATAAATTAATATTTTTTAAAATGCTGAATATAGGGCTGGAGAGATGGCTTAGCGTTTAAGTGCTTGCCTGTGAAGCCTAAGGACCCCTGTTCTAGGCTCGATTCCCCAGGACCCACGTTAGCCAGATGCACAAGGGGGCACACGCATCTGGAGTTTGTTTGCAGTGGCTGGAGGCCCTGGCATGCCCATTCTCTCCCCTCCCTCTCTCTCTCTCTCTCTCTCTGTCTCTGCCTCTTTCTCCCTCTGTCTGTCGCTCTCAAATGAATAAATAAAAATAACAAAAAAAAATTTTTTAAGAGCCGGGCGTGGTGGCGCACGCCTTTAATCCCAGCACTCGGGAGGCAGAGGTAGGAGGATCGCTGAGAGTTCGAGGCCACCCTGAGACTACAGAGTGAATTCCAGGTCAGCCTGAGCTAGAGTGAGACCCTACCTCAAAAAAACAAAAAAAAAAAAAAAAAAACTTTTTTTTAAGCTGAATATAGCCAGGCGTGGTGGCACACACCTTTAATCCCAGCACTCAGAAGGCAGAAGTAGGAGGATCTCGCTATGAACTCAAGGCCACCCGGAAACTACATAGTGAATTCCAGGTCAGCCTGGGCTAGAGCGAGACCCTACCTTGAAAAAACGCAAAAATGAAAAAAGCTGAACGTAGCTGTGCATGCCCAGTGCTGGGGGCAGGTAGAGATAGAAGAGTGACTGGTGCTCACTGGCTGTCCAGTCTAACCAGAAAAAAAAAAAAAAGTGAGTTCCAGGTTTAGAAAGAAATTGTCTCAAGAAAATAAGGCAGAAAAGTGTCAGAGGAGGACCCCCAACGTCTTCCCCTGACCTCCACATGTGTTCATCCCATGCACATATATACATATATATATACACATATACACACACACACATGTATATACCACCCCCTCTGCCACCACACCACACATACATACCACATACTACACACACCAAAAAAGCAATTAGTACACTCAAAATATCAGAAAATAACTTTACAACACTTTTATGTTTCAGATTAATACCATGTGTGCAAAACCTTTAGAGATCTCTCCAGTAGAAAAATCATACTGCAAAAACACAACAAATCCATTTCAGTGTAGATTACCACTGAATATCTTCCCTTGTATTTTTTTTTGTCATCTCATTTTGTGAAATAACTCAAAATATTGTTCAGCACTTTTAAGACTGAGATATACTTTTCTGGGGTCTATTTTTTTCCTTTACTGCTTTATTTCAGTCATTCCCCCACTCTATTTTGTTTTGTTTTGTCTTAATTTGTTTTGTAGTGCTGGGAATGGACCAAAGGCTTGCATATGCTAGGCAGCACTCTACCATTTAGTTATACCCACAGCCCTCACCCTGTTTTTAACTAGCAGTTGCGGCTGCCCATGTAGGATTTTTCTCTAGGAAATTCATCTAGAATAAATTGAAATTTTAAATTTTTTGGTTACTGATGAGGAAAGAAAATTAAGAGCTAGCAAACACTGGTCCGTCCTCTGGCCAGTAGCCTCACAGCTGCATTGTAATGGCTGCATTGAATGTCAACTGTTCACTTCCACAGAAACAAGGCTTTTCTGAAAAGGTACCATCCTTTTTTTTTTAATTTTTTGTTTGTTTATTTATTTGAGAGCAACAGAGAGAAGGAGGCAGAGAGAGAGAGAGAGGGAGAGAGAGAGAGAGAATGGGCGTGCCAGAGTTCCCAGCCTCTGTAAATGAATTCCAGATGTGTGTGCCCCCTTGTGCATCTGGCTAACGTGGGTCCTGGGGAATTGAGCCTTGAACCGGGGTCCTTAGGTTTCAAAGGCAAGCACTTAACCGCTAAGCCATCTCTCCAGCCCATGAAAAGGTACTATTCTTTAAGGACTACATTATTGCCTTTGCCTGGCATGGCGGCACACGCCTTTAATCCCAGCATTCAGGAGGCAGAGCTAGGAGGATCCCTGTGAGTTCAAGGCTACCCTGAGACTATATAGTAAAGTCCAGGTCAGCCTGGGTTAAAGAGAGACTCTACCACTAAGGACCAAAAAAAAAAAAAAAAAAAAAAGAAGGAAAAAGAAAAAAGAAACTATATTTTCCCATTCATTTCCATCCCTAAGTGGGGCCATTTAGGTGGTTCTGACTATGAAGTTCAGTAGAAATTATATACTTAACTTCCAGGTCAATGTAGTTAAGAAGTGAATGCTCTCTACTCTTTTTCCCCTTCATCCCAGACACAGTGAACTTCAAAGCCCTAGGTAATGCAGAGCTTCAAGATGATGGGAGCCTGTGGCCTGAATTATAGCCTAGGAAAAGACTACCTGTTAAACAGGCAAACCTATGTGAGTGTTTTACATAAGCAAAATTAGACGATCCTGTTAAGCCTCTGAAACCTTGGGGTTTATTTACTACAGCAGTTAGCTGTACCTCCCCAAGAACATTCATTCTCTGCCTCCTCTCTAGTCATTCCCCGTTCTTCTGGACTGTTCATTCTGCAAGGCACTGCTGAACCTGTGAGCTATCCACGTAGATTCTCTGCTCTCTTTGTATCTTTCTAATTTTATGATTTTTATTTTTTGGTTTTTCTTTTTTGTGCCCAACTTCCTTAATTATAGACAATAAAAACCATGATAATTCCCTCCCCCCTCACTTTCCCCTTCACAACTCCACTCTCTATCATATCTCCTCCTCCTCTCAATTAGTCTCTATTTTGATGTTATCATCTTTTCCTACTATTATGAAGGTCTTGTGTAGGTAGTGCCAAGCACCACAAGGTCATTGGTATCCAGACCATTTTGTATCTGGAAGAGTGCACTGTTGTAGTCCTACCCTTCCTTTGGCTCTTACATTCTTTTTGCCACCTCGTCTGCAATGGACCCTGAGCCTTGGAAAGATTGATAGAGATGTTTTAATGCTGAGCACTCCTCTGTCGCTTCTTCGCAGCATTATGTTGCCTTTTGAGTCATCCCAGAGGTCACTGCCATCTAAAAAGAAAAGCTTCTCTATCCAAAAGTGAGAGTATCATTAATACATGGGTATGAACATTAAGAGAAGTGCTTACTGGGCAGTTTGGTGAGCATAATATATGCATTTAGCCAGACATCAGCAAGTGTTACACTCCTGGAACTCATGACCTCCCCCATCATAGATTTTTAGTATAAGGCATTATTCCCTCCCATGGAGCAGACCTCCAGTCCAATTGGACAGCGGTTGGTTTCCCCCATAACAGACATGCCACTATTGCACCCATTGGCTCATTTGGCCTGGCTGGCCAAATTTAAGGCTTGCAGTGTCCATTGTTGTTTATCTCCATTAGTGACTTCTCTCTCTCCCATGGAGCTCCATGAAGCATGGGTTTGTTTTTTTTTTTTTTTTTTCCAGCTTTCTGTCTGCAGTCTACACAGAGGAGGTTTTCAGCTCAGCCCCCGCAAGATTTCTCAGTGACCTTGAAGCCTAAGCATATGGAGTTTTCAGCATTAGGGTCTTACCATCTCTTCCTGGTGGGAAACCAAGAGCTTCAGCAATAACCTGTAATGTTTTGTGGGCATCAGGGACCTCCATGGCCAACAACTCACTGTAAAGCATCCCATCCTTGGCACTGAAAATTTTCTAGTAACAATTTATGGCTTCTGTGTGCACCATTGTCCAAAAAAGTAGGTTTCCATATGACTTATTCATACCCTCTTAGATTTTGACTATCCCTTCCCAACCCTTCCTTTACTCAGTCTCTTCCCCTGATCTCACTTAGACCTTCCCACACCAGTAATCTATTCACCTGCTTTTATTTTTTACTTTTATTTTTTAAATTGTAGCTTTGAGGCATTTGATTACAAAATGTTGGTGCTCATATACATAATCTAATAGGAACTTAAAATTCATCATGCATGTACTTTTTATTTCTTTATTTATTGGTTTTTCAATGTAGGGTCTTGGCTCTAGCCAAAGCTGACCTAAAATTCACTATGTAGTCTCAGGGTGGCCTGTAACTCACGATCCTCCTACCTCTGCGTCCCCAGTGCTGGGATTAAAGGTGTGCACCGCCTTCACTTTTTAGCTTGACCTTCTAGTAAATCTTTAGCTTCATTGCTTTTGGTTGCTACGTATGGAGATCCACCTTAAACCTACTATTAATGCTGCTTCTTGTATTGCCATTTTGGGTTTAAACCCACCCTGCAATAGCTTCCACTGAAGGCAGATTTTGGTAGACTTTTAAAAACTTGTTTTACTTGAGGCTCCACATGCCTCATGACTTGTAAAACATAACGACCTGTAAATCCTGAAGCAGCTGTGGTCAGTCCAACTTCTACCCCTGCACCGGCCACAGCTCCAACTTGGAGGTGCGGTTCATTCCAGCTCTGGCCCACGGCCACCAACCACAAAGCTTCACTGGACAGTAACCTAAACCTTTAAAAAAAAAATACTTTTGGGCTGGAGGAATGGCTTGGCAGTTAAGGCATTTGCCTGCAAAAAGGCAAAGGACCCAGGTTCGATTCCCCAGGACCCACGTTAGCCAGATGCACAGGGGGCACACGTGTCTGGAGTTCATTTGCAGTGGCTGGAGGCCCTGGCACGCCCATTCTCTCTCTCTCTCTCTCTCTCTCTCTCTCTCTCTCTCTCTCCCCCCCGACTCCCTCTGTCAAATAAAAGAATAAAAATAAATAAATAAATATTTTTAAATACTTTTATTTATTTACTTATTTGAGGGGGGGGGGAGAGAGAGGCAGAGAGGGAGTTGGGCATGCCAGGGCCTCCAGCCACTGCAAACAAACTCCAGACATGGGCATTATCTTGTATACCTGGCTTATATGGGTACTGGAGAATCAAACCTGGGTCCTTAAGCTTCTCAGGCAAGCGCTATAACTGCTAAGCCATCTCTCCAGCCCTTTCTTTATATCTTAAGGAAAAGGAGTACAGAAAATCTCCAGGGCTAAGGAGATATTTCTCAGTGAGAATGCTTGCCATTCAAGCATGAGGGCCTGATTCATCCTGAGTTCAATTCCCCAGATCCCTCATAACCCCCAGGTATGGTCACGCATGTCTGCAACCCCATTCCAGTGGGAAGTGTCGCCACCCCACACATACCACAAACATACGCACCACATGTTACATACGCATGCAAAAATACTCCCATTGTGGTAGGGTCTCACTCTAGTCTAGGCTGACCCAGAACTCATTTCATAGCACCAGGCTGGCCTCAGACTCATGGTGATCCTCCAACCTCAGCCTCTTGTGAATTATTTTTCGGAGACAGGGTCTCACTATGTAGTCCCACCTAGCCTTGAACTCTTGGGTGCCTCTATGCCAGGATTATGTTAATTTTGTCACTCAAATTTTGCCTTGTCTCTGGGTTCATGTATTCAGTTAACTGCTCAACCTTTATACTTAAACATGCAGTATTAATTGTAAAAGTTAACATGAGCCAGGCATGGTAGTGCACACCTTTCATCACAGCACTTGGGAGGCAGAGGTAGGAGGATCACTGTGAGTTCGAGGCCACCCTGAGAATATATAATGCATGCCAGGTCAGCCTGAGTTAGAGCAAGACCCTACCTTGAGAAAACAAAAAACAAACCACCACCACCACCACCACCAACAACAACAACAACAAAGAGCTATCATGTGTATGGGGCTTAAAATGTGCCAAGATTATTTAAACTGCCCACTAATTCTATTAAATAGATACTATTTCTATCACCATTTTCCAAATAATAAAATGCACAGAGAAGTGAATCATACAACTAGTAGATCAAAAGTAGTAAATGGGTGTGTGTGGGGGGGGGAGTGTGAAGAGATGTCTTAGCTAACAGGGCGTTTGCCCTGGCAGATGCACAAGGTGGCACATGTGTCTGGAGTTGGGTTACAGAAGCTAAAGATCCTGGCATGCCCATTCTATCTATCTACCTCTCTCTCCCTCCCTCTCTCTCTAATAAAATAAATAAATTAAAAAATTTTAAAGAACATTTTAAGAAAGTAGTAAATGACAAACTCAAAAATAATGATCTAGGGCTGGAGAGATGGCTTAGTGGTTAAGCGCTTGCCTGTGAAGCCTAAGGACCCTGGTTCGAAGCTCAATTCCCCAGGACCCACATTAGCCAGATGCACAAGGGGGTGCACGCATCTGGAGTTCGTTTGCAGTGGCTGGAGGCCCTGGTGCGCCCATTCATTCTCAATCTCTCTCTCTCTCTCTTTCTCTCTCTCTGTCACACTCAAATAAATAAATAAAAATGATTTTGAGCCGGACGTGGTGGCGCACGCCTTTAATCCCAGCACTCGGGAGGCAGAGGTAGGAGGATCGCCGTGAGTTCGAGGCCACCCTGAGACTACAGAGTGAATTCCAGGTCAGTCTGGGCTAGAGTGAGACCCTTCCTCGAAAAACCAAAAAAAAAAAAAAAAAATGATTTTAAAAAAATAATAAACTAGAGCCAGGCAGCCAGGCATGGTCACACACGCCTTTAATCCCAGCACTCGGGAGGCAGAGGTAGGAGGATCGCCGTGAGTTCGAGGCCACCCTGAGACTACAGAGTGAATTCCAGGTCAGCCTGAGCTAGAGAGAGACCCTACTTTGAAAAAAAAATAAGTGATCTGCTAGATAGTTTTTAAGTGAGCAGTACTAAGTCCATTCATGACGTGATCATTTTGTGACTCCTACTTCCATGTTTAATCATATCTTTGGGCATGACATAACTATTTGGAAATTAAGATTCTTTATTAGATACTAGTTAGGTTACATGAGATGATACTAGTATGTATTAGGATTTTGATACACATTATATGCTCTAATGGGTATGCATACATGTCTGTCTAAAAGGCTATCAACATGTGATTGATTCCTTTTCTTGTATTATATTATTAAAGTTTCAGTGCTGTAGACTTAACCTTCCACACTGCTTTAAATCTCTATTTCTTCATTTTAATTCACTTTTATTTTTATTTATTTATTAGAGAGATAGAAAAAAAGAAAGAGAGAATGGGTGCACCAGGGCCTCTAGCCACTGCCAACAAACTCCAGACACATGCACCACCTTTTTGCATCTGGCTTTCATGGGTTCTGGGTAGTACAACCTGGGTCCTTAGGCTTCTCAGGCAAGTGCCTTAACTGCTACCCCTTTGATATTTAATTTTTCATATGGAAAGGCCCATGCCTTCTTAACTTGATGGAGGAGGCTATGATTACACAACAGGCCTTTGTATATGCAATATGCACTTTATTTACTAAGGTGTCTATGAACATTTGATCAAGACAAATGGTAAATTTTGTAATTTCAGATGCTGCAGGCATGCGCAATGTCCAGTCCCAGCCAACATCCCCCTTGTCTGCCTCCATGATGGCGTCTGAAGAAGCTAAATACATGTGCCCCTCCCCCGCCCTCCCAATGGCTTTGAGACAATGATTTGCTCACATTGTACTCAGACAGTCCTGGAATTCACCAGGTAGCCCAGGCTGGCCTCGAACTTATGATACTCATGCCTCTGCCTGCCAACCACTGAGATTTTTCAGGTGTGAGCCACTATGGTGCCCTTCCCACTGTTTATGACACTTGGCAGAAGCCAAGTCACACAGCTTTGCCCAGGGAGCTATCGGGAGAAATCTGCTGACAGCACCCGTTTTACTCGTTGACCTTCTAGCACTCTTGAATACAGATACAACATCCAGCACTGTGGTGTGGTCAATTTAAGGAAAAGGTAAGGAAATAGAAACACCAGCTAGCCCTGATAATATTTAAACCTTTGAACCAATGTCAACAGCCCTGATCTCCAAATTCCTAAAATTAAAGCCAGCCATGGTGGTACATGTCTTTAATCCCAGCACTCTACTCAGGAGGCAGAAGTAGGAGAATTGCCGTGAGTTCGAGGCCAGCCTGAGACTACATAGTGAATTCCAGGTTAGCTTGGGCTAGAGCAAGACCCAATCTCACAAAAACAAAAACAAAAACAAAAACAAACAAACAAAAAAAAAACAAGAAAAAAATTCCTAAAATTACATGAGTAAAAGAAACATTTATTGAAACCATTCCTGGCTGGATTTTCTGCTATTTGTACCCAAAGATCTTCCTTAACTAACACAGTGTTGTTTAAAAAAAAAAAAAAAAAAAGTTAACTCATTTATCTTGTTTCTAGACCTTTAAGGTCATTTAATTCCAGGGGATCTCATTGTGCAGAGTTTGCGATTATACTGGAGCTGCCTTTTAGATTATCATCTGACCTTTACAGGCCTTGTTTGTAGCAGGTAGTTATGCCCATGTGGCTTGAAAAAATAAAACTAAACCCATGGCCTTTAGTTCATGTGTTTCTGGCAGCTGACAGTGGTTTGCCGGTAGGAATGAAAATGCCCCTGAAATGTTAATTGATTCAGTTTGACAGGACTCACCATATCATCAATCAATAGCGTGGTGTTTGTGTGAGCCAGCGATAAAGTTGGTGGCATGAGGGAAGGATATGGTAGTTAAGGGACGTGGTGGTTAGCTTTTAATCTTGTTTTGTTTTTAATGGAACTCGGGAGGATCAAAATCCTGGTCCCCTGCAGAATGTTTGTTGGGGTGGAGGGGGAGGGTAGGATAACATTAGTTTTATGGGCTAAACCTCATCCTAATCAATACCAGAGATCATTTCTCTCTCTCTCTCTCTCTCTCTCTCTTTATCTTTCCTTCCTTGCTCACTGTCTCTCCCCTTCCTTCTTTGCTTGCTCTTGCATCAGCTGTGTGTGTGTGTGTTGTGTATGTTATAGTGTATGTGGTATATGAGGTGTACAAACTTCCACATGCCCTTGAGGTACCCCATGTGCTCACCTATAGGGGGGCTCAACTGCGAGGGCTATTGGGTGTCCCAGTCCATTGCTCTTCTGCCTGTTCTTATTTGAGCTGGAGTCTCTTACTGATACCGGAGCTTGCTGTTTTGCACAAGCCTGGGAGATTCCTTGGTCTCCGCTCGCCTTTGTGTGCGTGACCACACTGCTTATAAGGGACCTGGAGATTCAAATTCGGGTGGTTTCAGACCCTCTCGGGCCACCTTACACAGGAAGTGCACTTATCCACTGAGCCATCGCTCCAACCCCAGAGATTGTTCTTTCTTTTAAATTGGACAAATAGATGATTTTATCAGTGTGATTTCACTTACGTGCTCCAGTTATTGCTGCATGAGAAATTATTTCACAACTTAGTGGTTGAAGGTAATCTTGTTTTGCTCTTGTTCTGAGACACAGTGTTTGTTATCTAGACCTGAAACTGGCAATCCTCCTGCCTCCAAAGTGGTAGGATAACAGACATGCACTGCCATGCTCAGATTGAAAGTAACTTTTAATATATATATTATTTCTCATGGTTTCTGTGGGTCTGAACCTCAGACAGGGATAGGATGTCTCTGCTCTGTTATGTCTGTGTCCTTACTTGTATTTGAAGACTGGAGTTAAAAGCATCTGATGAGGGCTGGAGAGATGGCTTAGTGGTTAAGCGCTTGCCTGTGAAGCCTAAGGACCCCGGTTCGAGGCTCGATTCCCCAGGACCCACATTAGCCAGATGCACAAGGGGCGCACGCGTCTGGAGTTCGTTTGCAGTGCCTGGAGGCCCTGGAGCGCCCATTCTCTCTCTCTATCTGTCTCTTTCTCTCTGTGTGTCTGTTGCTCTCAAATAAATAAATAAACAAAAAAATTTTTAAAAAAGCATCTGATGAGGGCTGGAGAAATGGCTTAGCAGTTAAGGCGCTTGCCTGTGAAGCCTAAGGACTCATATTCAACTCTCCAGGTCCCACATAAGCCGGACGCACAGTGAGTGATGCAAGCATGCAAGGTCGTACATGTGCACAAGGGGTGCACACAGTTAGAGTTTGATTGCAGTGGCTGGATGCCCTGGCACGTCAATTCTTTCTCATACACTCTCTTTTTCATTAAAAAAAAAAAAAAAAAGCATCTGATAAAACTTCATAGGTCTAGAGGCTGGGGCTGAACCCTCCCAGGCTAGGACTATCAACCACAGTAACCACTCATGACCTCCCTGTAGGACTCGGGCTTCCTCCTAACGTGATGGCTGGGCTCTGAGGGCAAGCATCCGGAGCCAGGTGGGAGCCCTGTTGTTTTCTATAACATGATGTCTCATCCACTGTCTTATTCTGGGTGAAGCCTGACAAAGGTATACCCAGGCTCAAAGGAAAGGAACATAGACCCTTGCTCCCCACCGCTTACACATCTTTTGACTGAGGTATATCAAGACCCACATTATAGGAACAGCAAGCATAATATATACACACAGCCACATCTGGAAACACCCCCTGTCATGCTATTATCATGCCCCACCTTAGTCTGAATCTTTTGTGTGTTTATGTGTGCGCACGCATGCGTGTGAGTGTAGATGTGCACATGCCATGGCACGTGTGTGGAAGTCAGAGGACACCTTTGGGTGTCGGCCCTCACCTTTTACCTTGTTTGAAACAGGGTCTCTTACTCCCCACTGCATGTGCTGGCCTACCTGGTCCACGAGCTTCCAGAGATCCTCCTGTCTCTGCCTCTCATCTCACTGTAGGAACACTGGGATTTGCAGATGTCTGCAATAGCATCTGGCTTTATATAGGTTCTGGGGATCTGAACTTGGGTCATGTATAGGGTATCCTTCTAGCTCAGACTAATCTGGAATTCACCATGTAGTCTCAGGCTGGCCTCAAACTCAGTGATCCACCTACCTCCACCTCCTGAGTGTGGGGATTAAAAGCCAGCATGCCTGACCAAAGAACTTATTAAATACAGATTCCACGTTTTCCTCCTACTGTGTTTTTACATTCGAGGGCATGTTTGTCAGGGCAACATTACGCTCTTTGTGTGAGTATTTTATTCCCGTTCTACTTGGAAGCACAGTTTCTTCAAAATTGCTTTTTGTTCGATATTGGCCACCTTCCTCCCTATCCTAAAATCTAAGCTTAAAGGAAATAAATAGTCTTAGGGGAGGGCATTGCACGAAGTAATTTTCTTAGGAATCCTTGCACAACCTTGTCTTTTATTAAAGATTATGCATGCCATACAGCCTTGTCTTTGCTGCCTTTTTTTTTTTTTCATGTTGGTAATTCGCTGTGAATAAAAAGATACCTAATTTTTTAAGAGCCAGCTCTCTAATAAAGATGAAAGCCGCAGGTTTCTCCCTCCCCTCCTCAGCATGGCCCACTGACTGCACACAAAGCAAGTATAACTCACCAGTCAGCCCTTTTCCACGTGATAGCATCAGCAATTTTGCCCAGGGCTTCTTTTTTGATGAACAATAGCAGAAATAATGGCCTAATTCACTTTTAAATAAAGGAAAGACAGAAGAAAATCCATCCCTGTTGCTTTTGGCGATCCAATCCAATATTAGACCGGACGCCTCCCTAATTAAACCAGGGCCATCCAATTATGCATTTTAATGCTATGATGGTTTTATCACGGTGCTAAAGTGAAAGAGATTCATTAGAGAATTATTTCAAACCGAGGAATTAATGTAAGCTCAGAGGAAAGCAAATGCAGATTTATTTGAATTTTCCTGTGTTTCAAATGTATTTGCAAGTTCTTTATGGAGCCCAGGAGAGTTTCTTAGTACTGGTCCTGACCCAATCTGACATATACTCGAGTCTTTAAACGTAGCTTGAGGGGAGATGCTTGGAAAGGCTATTAGCTTCAGAGAATAGGGCAGCCATGTTGGTTTCAACACTATGACAATGAATTCTTATTTCTTGGAGTGTATTTGGAATTTCTGTAGGGCTTTCCAATCATGTCCTTAGAAATAAACATGTCTCCCTACATTAAAAAAGGTAGGCAAAAGGCATTTTTATTTTTTTTTATGTTTGAGATGAAATAGTAACAACAAAATTATACAATAGAAAGCACCTTTTCTTTTTTTTTTTAACATTTCATTTATTTATTTGAGAGGGAGAAAGAGAATGGGCGTGCCAGGGCATCCAGCCACTGCAGACGAACTCCAGGCGCATACGCCCTTGTGCATCTGGCTTAAGTGGGTCCTGGAGAACCAAACTGGGATCCTTTGGCTTTGCAGGCAAATGCCTTAACCACTAAGCCATCTCTCCAGCCCCAAAGGCACCTTTTCTTCCTGGGACATGGGAGAGGGTGAAAACGTGTTTATGAGCAGAATTCTGCCAGGGGGCAGGGCGTCCCAGTGCAGTTTCAGAGCTGAGCGTCACAGGTCAGGCTAAGTCAAAAGATGGGAAGCAAACACAGTGAACGTTGTCAATATAATACTAAGTAAAAAAAAAAAATTTTTTTAATTCAGATAATCTATAAAAGTTCTGTATATTTGTGGGCAAGTACTGTATAGTTAAGAGCCAAATCCCAAGCTTAGTCAGACCAGAGAGTTAATCTTATCTGCATCATTTAAATAGCAACATGCCCTTGAATGAGTTGTTTAAATGCCCTTAAGTCTCACTTTTGTCATCTGTAAAATGGAAAAGATTAAAGGCATCACACAATACAGTTGTGGGCGCTATAAAGAATCGTGCATGTAAATGCTCCTGTAAGGTATCAAGCATATACTTTTTTTTTCTTTTCTTTTTTTGGTTTTTCAAGGTAGAGTCTCACTCTAGTCCAGGCTGACCTGGAATTCACTCTGTAGTCTCAGGGTGGCCTCGAACTCATAACAATCCTCCTATCTCTGTCTCCCAAGTGCTGGGATTAAAGATATATGTCACCACGTCTGGCTTTCAAGCATATACTTTTGCTTACAAACAACCAAAAAATTAAAAAAAAGCAAGATGAGAAGAATGACAAAAAAATAATAATAATAAAACACACTCGGGAGGCAGAGGTAGGAGGATCGCCGTGAGTTCCAGGCCACCCTGAGAGTACAGAGTGAATTCCAGGTCAGCCTGAGCTAGAGTGAGACCCTGCCTCGAAAAACCAATAATAACAATGGAACATACATAAGGTGAGGTTGCTAGGGAGGTAGCTCAGTTTATAGAGTGCATGCCTAGCATGCATGCAGCACTGGGTTCAGTGCTTCAGTGTCTCATAAGCCAATGTGGTGGTAAACCCAGCACTCAGGAAGAAGAGACAAGGAAGACCAGGAGTTCAAGGTCATTCTTAGCTACATAGCAAGTTTGAGGCCATTCTGGGATATATGAGATCTTGTCTGCAAAAACAGATGTAGGAAAATAAAATAATTATTAATTATTAGACTAAGTAGGGTCTAGGCTTCTTATACTGATTTATCGTATTAAATTTACATTGGAGAGTTTTGATGGTACATATACATATTTGAATTCATCTTTAATTATTCTCTTCCATAAGCCCCTAAAAACTTTAAGCTTCAGAAAGAAAAATTTTCATCGAGGTACAGTATGCTATTCTTGTCATATTAATGTCTAGAATATCATTATCCCATTTTTATTATTGATTCTCATCTCTTAACTGAATGATCTGTTGACTTCCTAAGGGGAGAGGAAATGGAATATGGAGATAATTTGTCTTTTAATACCTTTATATGTTTTTCCGATAAGCTTTGTAGTATGAGGAATGGCGTAATATATTCTAGAATATTCGGTGCATGAAAATTTCATCTGATGAAAAGTAGAAATACTTAATGCATTTTCACATGTGACAACAACTTTTCATAAGACAATGACTTAAATATGAATCCTGGTAATCCTGTAGCTGTCTTTTGTACACAATAATTCTATGTCACAGACTCAACCGGGAGAAGTCACTTAGGGCTATGATTTTCCATCACTGACAATGAAAGGTCATTCAGAAAGAAAGATTTGATGCTTCAGAAATTATAGTGCGAGTCAAAATGGAAATATTTAATTTATTAAAAACCTTGATTTATATATGTTCACTCTGTCTGTAGCCTTTTGAAAGTAGCTGACTCACATTCCCATCATGTGAAAAAGATTAATTAAAGGCCAAGCCCAGGCATTAGCTGCCACTTCAGAGACTTGTCTCGATTATAACTTTCCTCCACAATGGCCATCTGTCATGCCTCTACCACGACCAACGATGCCATCATTACCCCTGTCTCTACCACCACCCTGCCTTGATGAATCATCTCTCCCATTAAAAAAAGGTCACT
This sequence comes from Dipus sagitta, assembly GCA_036346955.1. NCBI lineage: Eukaryota > Metazoa > Chordata > Mammalia > Rodentia > Dipodidae > Dipus > Dipus sagitta. The sequence continues at coordinate 22,063,417 of CM070786.1, forward strand.
TGGGCTGGAGAGATGGCTTAGCACTTAAGGCATTCACTTGCAAAACCAAAGGACCCAGGTTCAATTCCCCAGGACCTATGTAAGATGCACACAGTGGTGCATATGTCTGGAGTTCATTTGCAGCACCTGATATGCCCATTCTCTCTTTCTCTCTCTCAAATAATAATAATAATAATAATAATAATAAAAGATCAGCCTGGAGAGATTGCTTAGTGGTTAAGGTGCTTGCCTGAGATGACTAAAAACTCATGTTCCAATCTCCAGGTACCACATGGCCAGATGCACAGTGATACAAGTGCACAATGTCGCACATGCACACAAGGAGGCGCGTGCGTCTGGAGTTCATTCACAGTGGCTGAAGGCCCTGGTGTGCCTATTCTGTCTCTCTCTCTCTCAAAAATAAATAATAATAAAAAATATCACCCCACTTATCTGATCCCACCTAGTCAGTTAATAGACAGAAACTGGTTAGAGATTTCCTGTGCCTCACTAAATTCTAACCTCAGGCATATATGACAATACATTCCTAGGAAACAAAGGATCATAGGCACACACCTCTATGTCTACACCATCACAGATGCTTGGAACATCAGGGCTATGCTGATGACTAGGAAATAAAGTCACACCAGAGAGCTGAGAAGCTATCCTCCTACCACATACCTATGACAGATGTACTGTGTGGTCCCCAAGGCAAGTTCTCATCACTAGAGTGTATTCCAGAAGAGTCTCCAGAAATAAGAAGGGAAAACAATAGCAGTAACAGAAGGTGACCAGTAGTCTCAACTTACCCTCTGATCCTTGCCTTTTTTGATAGATGTAAGGCTACCTAGACAAAGGGAACCAAAAGAAACATACCCTACATCTGTCCCTTTAAAGGGGTCTGACTTATCTGTGCATTGTCCCACACATGACAAAGGAAGAGAGGTAAGTGGCAACAGAATATCTGGAGATTGGCCCATAACACCCTCTCCCACGTACAGGTGGCATTTACCTAGAGGCATCTCTTTGTTTTGAATTCTCATTCAGCCATATTGAATGACACTGCCACTCCCCTCTTTTGTTCTCCACTAGCCTGCTCCTCTTGCTTTTATCTTACAGGTTAGATAACATTACTGCTATATTCCTTGCTTTCCCCACTAACAGGAGAAAATGGAACATGTGGCTTGAAGGCCATGCTCAGCATGTTGATCAAGGTTCTTCCCTTACAATTTAGTGTCTTAGATTCAAGGTGGTTGTGCATTATGCCTATGGATTACAGAAAAGACCTAAACCACAAAGAAGCTAATTTCTTCCTATCCGGAAAGGATACGCTGTCTTCTGCCAGCAATTAATATCCATCTGTGTGCTTCCATTAACATAGATCTAGTGTGTTGGTAAGGTCTTGGCAGAGTGACAGAAGATATCTTCGTCTAGGGGCAAAAGTAATTTATTAGGAGGATGCGAGGAGAGACAGGCAGGTGTTCCTTGAATTAGTGATAAGAAATCTCTGGAGAAGCTTTGGGAGCAGGAGTGTTGTGCATGTGACTGACGTCTTGCAATTGGTCTCTAACTTCTCAGAGGATGACCTCTGAATTCAGCCTCAAATCCTGAAGCAGAAGGGAGCCTTGTGGGAAGCTTTCAGGAAGACCTCTGAGTTCCGTGCCTGGGTTTAATGATCTCTCCCCACTTGTGGACTCTGGCAAAGTCACTGAGGCGCTAGTGCCCTGCCAGCCAACTGGCCACTCCTGCAGAGACTGATAAATCATCCTCAACCCAGGCAGAATTCTCTACACACTCCACAGTCACTGATCCATGGCATGCAAATGAGCATGCAAATGAGCACCGCAAGCAGGAAAGCCAGGCACATGATGGTGGCCGACGGGCCATGTGGGCCACTGCTCTGGCATGCCTACGGTGATAAACGTCACGGCTGGACATACTTTCAGCATTCAGATCTGTACCGTCCATCCAGTAGCTGGGACGATGAGCCACTCTCTGTCATTTTGGGGCCGCCTTTGACATTGAATCATCACAGTTGGGTCTACTTTTCCTGAAGTCTCATGAGCCTTTGTGATGGGGTTGTGGTTTGAATCAGATATTCCCCACAGCCTCATATATTTTGAATACTTGGTCCTCAGCTGGTGGCATTTGGGGAGGTGGAGACTTGCTAGGGGAAGTGAAGTGTGTTGTTGGGTCGTGGGCGTTGGGAGTGCTGGGGCCCAGCTCCCCTTGGCCAGAGCTAGCCAGCTCACTCTTGCTTCTTTCTACCTTCCAGCTGCTGGGGCAAGATGTGACGTCCAGCTACTGCTCTGCCCTGGTTTTCCCTGCCATGATGAAGCGTCCCCACAAGATTATAGGCTGAAATAAGCCCTTTTTTTCTCAGAAACTGTTTTTGTCCCAGCAATAACAAGGTAGCTGCTACAGAAAGCTGATCCTCATTGTCAATCTGTTTAGATGGAGAGGTGCCCAAGAGGTTAGTAAAGCACACTTCTTTGTGTGTCTGAAGAGACAGTTCCAGAAAGGACTTGACTACATGGGGGAAAGACCTTTTCTGAATGTAAATGGCACCATTCCCTAGGCTTAGGAGTCAGCTGGAATAAAAAGAAGAAGCAGCTGGGCGTGGTGGCACGCACCTTTAGTCCCAGCACTTGGGAGACAGAGGGAGGAGGATGGCTGTGAGTTTGAGGCCGGCCTGAAACCTCATAATAAATTCCAGGTTAGCCTGGGCCTAGAGTCGACTCTACCTCAAAAACAAAAAAACAAAAAAACAAAAAAACAAAAAAAAAAAAAAAACATTTTAAGAAGAGGAAGCAGGGGAGCCTGCCAGTATAGGCACTCTGTCTGTCTGCTTTCTGGCCACTTTCTGGTGAGCTGCTCTGTTTCAGCACACTCCTATTGTAAAGGAGTGAAGTCATTGAATCTATGAACAGTAAAATCCTTCATCCGTTAGGTTGTTTGCATGGGTATTTTGTCATGGTGAAAGACATTCAGACTAACACAGCCCTAAATAAGACAACATAATTTAATTTAACTCATTTACTAGAGAGAGAGAGAGAAAGAGAGAGAGAGAATGGGTATGCCAGGGCCTCCAGCCACTGCAAATGGACTCCAGATGCATAGCCCCCCCCACCCTTGCACATCTGGCTTATGTGGGTCCTGGGGAATCAAACCCAAATCCTTTGGCTTTGCAAGCAAATGCCTTAACCACTAAGCCATCTCTCCAGCACCATAATTTATTTTTTTAAAATATTTTATTTATTTATTTATTGGAGAGAGAAAGAAGGAGAGAGAGAGAGAGAGTGGGCATGTCAGAGCCTCTAGCCACTGCAAAAGAACTCCAGATGCATGTACCATCATGTGCATTTGGCTTATGTGGATACTATAGGGTTGAACCTGGGTCCTTAGGCTTCTCAGGCAAGTGCATTAACTGCTAAGCCATCTCTCAAGCCTATATTTTATTATTTATTTATTTGTTTGTTTTGTTTTTTTCGAGGTAGGGTCTCACTCTAGCCCACGCTGACCTGGAATTCACTCTGTATTCTCAGGGTGGCCTTGAACTCAGTGGCAACCCTCCCACCTCTGCCTCCCGAGCGCTGGGATTAAAGGCATGCACCACCACACCCAGCTTCTATAATTTATTTTTTAAATATAGTTATTTATTTGAGGGAGAGGGAGAGAGAGAGAAAGGGGCAGATAGAAAGAGAGAATGAGAGTTCCAGTGTCTCTAGATACTGCAAACAAACTCCAGGCACATGTGCCACCTTGTGCATCTGGCTTGCGTGGGTACTAGGGAATCAAACCTGAGTCCTTAGACTTCTCAGGCAAGTGCATTAACCACTAAGCTATCTCTCCAGTTCCCAAAAAACAACATAATTTAAAAGCTACCCAAGTAAACACGAATCCCACAAGACACATCATATAATGAAGAAAAATCATATATTTTAGTGCTTAAATATATAGCTTGATGGAAATAGGTCTCTCTTAAGCAAGATTTAAAAATTTTAAGGCATATTAGCAAAAACTGCTCAACTTGAGGGTATGCACATGAACCAGGATAGAGGAATAACAACCAAAAGTCCAGACTGAGGCACTGGCAAATGGCATGGCATCTGTTCAACTTGGCAGAGTTTCCTTGAAATAGCTTTTCATTGCCCCAGCCTGGCAGTCAGCATAGCCCAAAAAGCTCCGACATTAAATAAGCCTGAATCTCTAGCCAGATGCGAACAACAATTTTCATCTTGTTTCTCTGGGCAAGGCCTGTAACTTCACTGATTTCTATTCTCTAGGTGGGTCTTGACTCCGCCTTGAACTTGACTGTGACTGCGCACTGCTAATCCGCCTTTAACTCACGTCTCTTCCATGGTGACGGAGGCGTGGAACGTCTGGTTAAAGCATCCTCCCCACATGACTGTGTCCCCAGGCGTCTCCTTTCCACTGTCATTGGTAACTGTGGAGCTCACCTCCTGACCCTTGGTCCAGTAGTAATTTACCCATTGGAATGTAAAAGGTACTAGAATGGCTGGGAGATGGCTCAGTGGATAAAGTGCTGGCCGTGTAAGCATGAGGACCTGAGTTCAGATCCCCACACTCCTGTAACAAGCCAGGCATGACATCATGCGCCTGTTATCCCAGGGCTGGGAAGGTGGGGACAGGCAGATCTCTAGGGCTTGCTGGCTTGCTGCTCTAGCCAAATTGGTAAGCCCCAGGTTCAGCAAGAGACGTTGTCTCAAAAAATATAAGGTGGAGAGCAAGACATCTGACATTAACCTCTGGCCTCCACACGTACACACACATGCATGCACGCTCACACGTACGTGTGCAGACACACATACACAACAGGAAAGGGCACTGAAAAGGTTTCTCCTTCCCTCCTTACTTCCGTATGGAAGCCTTCCTCATATGGCCTTGTAGAACTAGCAAATTCTTTCTTTGCTTTGTACTTACAAGCTTTGCTGAATTACTTAATATATGAATGTAGCTTTCTCTGCTCCACTCCCTCCATCACAGACGCTCAGTGTCACTTAACTTTATTCTTTTCTGTTGTCCTGCACACAACTTTCATAGCACGTGATGGGCCTTCAGCAAAGGTTTGAAGAATGCATGTATATAGGCATGCGTGAATGAACTTGGTTATATATATATGCTTATGGGCATACGTTTGAACACATGCCTAAAAAGGGCTCACAACCACGTTCAAACAACAACTGCCTCTACAGCGAGGCAGGTACATAGGACTGGCCTAGAGAACAAGGGGAATCATATGTTCAATTTTCATCATGTATATGTGCTATGTGTGTATGCATTTGTGCATGTGTGTGGACACACATATGTGCACATGTGTGCTGGTTGTGGTCAGGTATCTTCTATTTATTTATTTATTTGAGAGAGAAAGTGGCAAAGGAAGAGACAGACAGACAGACAGAGAACGGGCATGCCAGGGCCTCTAGCCACTGCAAACAAACTCCAGACACATGTGCCACCTTGTACATCTGGCTTACACGGGTCCTGGGGAATCGAACCAGAGTCCTTAGGCTTTGCAGGCCAGTGCTTTAGCCACTAAGCCATCTCTGTAGCCCCTGTTGTCAGGTATCTTTCTCAATTGCTCTCCATCATTTTTTTTTTTTTAGTGAGACAGAGTCTCTCATTGAATCTGGAGCTCCCTGACTCAGATAGACTAGGCAGCCTCAGTGACCCCCTGTCTCAGTGACCTCCCCAGCACTGGGATTAGTGGTGTGCACCATCCCTGGCTTTTAAAAGTCAGAGCTGAAGATCCAAACTCAGGTCCTCATGTTTTTGCGGCGAGCACTTTTACTCACTGAGCTATCTCCCCAGCCCCATATATTTTTTTAAATAATAATAGTAAAAAAAAAAAAAAGGCTGGAGATATAGTAAAGTGGCAGAGTGCTTGCCCAGAATGTGTGAGGCCTTAGGTGCGATCCTTAGCACCACGCCCACAAAGGCGAATCTGCTTCAAACTCACACATGTGTGGTGGTGGTGTACTGTAGGAATCCCAGCATCTGGGAGAAGGATCAGGAGTTCAAGGCCAATCTGAGCTACATAGTGAGTTTTGAGGCCAGTCTGGGTTAGATGACATGCTTTCTCAAACAAATAAACAAACAAACAAATGGTATGAACCATGGGGCTTTACACAGCCATAAAGAAGAATGAAATCATGGCATTCCCAGGAGCATGGATGGAACTGATGATAATCATGTTGAGTAAAACGATCCTGATTCAGAAAGATGACATTTTCTCTCCTATGTAGAATCCATAACAAATGTGTGCATACGTGAATGACATGAAAGTATGGATGAAGGAAGGGGACCAGGTGCAGAGAGAGCAACAAGAAAGGCTAATGGGGAACAGTGAATATGAAGGAAGCATGTGTATAAAAATGTCATAACGAGGGCTGGCGAGATGGCTTAAGAGATAGTTAAGGTGCTTGCCTGCAAAGCCTAAGGACCCAGGTTTGATTCCCCAGGACCCCCATAAGCCAGATACACAAGGTAGCACATGCATCTGGAGTTTGTTTGCAGTGGCTGGAGGCCCTGGTGCACCCATTCTTTCTCTCTCTCTGTCTCAAATAAGTAAATAAAAATTATATATATATAAATATATAATATATATATATACATATTACATATATACATACATATTACATACATATATACATAATACATATATATTATATATATGTATACATACATACACACACATATAGATAGATAGATAGATAGATAGATAGATAGATAGATAGATAGATAGTGCCATAATGAAATCCATTATTTTGTATGGTAAGTTCTAAAATTTTAAAAATTACTGTGAGGCAGAGTCAGCTACGGTGGCCGTGCATGAGAGGCCAGCATCTGGGAGACTGAAGTGGAAGAGTGAAACTCTGAGGCCAGCTCAGGCTACATTAGTGAGACACCACCATCTTAGAAAAAAAAAAAGTTAAACCTTAAAATTGTGTGAAGCAAATATAACAAAATAATCAGATTTTTGGATTTCTAGGCCGTCACTATAGAGATGTTGATAATACTGGTCTTCTTTTCATGTTCAAAATCTTTTCTTAAAAATTCAAACTTGCCAGGCGTGGTGGCGCACGCTTTTAATCCCAGCACTCGGGAGGCAGAGGTAGGAGGATCGCTGTGAGTTTGAGGCCACCCTGAGGCTCCATAGTGAATTCCAAGTCAGCCTGGGCTAGAGTGAGACCCTACCTTGAAAAACAAACAAACAAACAAACAAAAAATTCAAACACTTCCCTGTTTGTTCTGAGTTGATTCAGAGGAGTTTAACAGAATCTAGTAAAAGAGGCTGCAATAAGAGACAGAGAAATAAAAAAAATTAAAAAACCTCCGATGTTCAAGAGATGAATGACTGTCTATGCACCTACTACAAAGCTGGTTCCTCTTCAAGGCCACCCGTGGTTATTTACCAGCAACGATGAGAGTTTAGCCCCATCAGTCCTTATTTCTTTTAAAGGCACGTGGAGCCTCTGCAGCTCACATTCTTTTTTTTTTTTTTTAATTTTTTTTGTTCATTTTAATTTATTTGAGAGCAACAGACAGACAGAGAAAGAGGCAGATAGAGAGAGAGAGAGAGAGAGAGAGAGAGAATGGGTGCGCCAGGGCCTCCAGCCACTGCAAACGAACTCCAGATGCATGTGCCCCATTGTGCATCTGGCTAACGTGGGTCCTGGGGAACTGAGCCTTGAACCAGGGTACTTAGGCTTCACAGGCAAGCGCTTAACCGCTAAGCCATCTCTCCAGCCCTGCAGCTCACATTCTAATACCACTTGTCTTTGGTAAATCCTGCCACCCAAGCTGCTAAGAGACTAACAACATTAAAGCACTATTCAAAACCTAGCAAATGAAGCCAGGTGCAGACTGAAAAACACAATTCTGTAAGCGAGCCAAACCAACCCCCTGCCCCCTGTAATATTATCTTACATCCAGATTCTTGTCGAAAGACTTTCAAGCCTGGCGTTGGTGGCTCACGCCTGTAACTCCAGCACTTGGTGGGGGGGGGGGGCTGCGGTAGGAGGAGGATGGTGAGTTTGATGTTAGCCTAGGACCACAGAGTGAGACCTGGTCTTTTAAAAATATGTCTTTCGGGGCTGGAGAGATGGCTTAGCAGCTAAGGCGCTTGCCTGCAAAGCCAAAGGATCCAGATTCAGTTCCCCAGGACCCTCATAAGCCAGATGCATAAAGCGATGCATGTGTCTGGAGTTTGTTTGCAGTGGCTGGATGCCCTGGTGTGCCCATTCTCTCTCTCTCTCTCTTTCCCTCTCTCTGCCTCTTTCTCTCTCTCAAATAAATAATAAAACATAAAAATATGTCTTTTGGATCCCACATAAGCCAGAGTTACAAAGGTGAGGCAAGTGCAAGGTTGCACATGCCCACTAGGTGGCGCAAACATCTGGAATTCCATTGCAGTGGCTGAGGCCCTGGCGCACCAATCCTCTCTCATTGTCTCTTGCTCTATCTTAAAAAAAAGAAAATTGGTTCCACGAGTAAAAGCATTTACTGTGCAAGCATGATGATCTGAGTTCAGATGCCCAGAACCCACATAAGACGAACCCAGGAGGATATCAATCTGAAATCCGGATGCACTAACGGTGATATGGAGAGTGGAGATGGAAGAATCCTGGAAGCTCAGTTCCCGGTGAATGAAGCAGCCAAGAAACCACAAAATTAACCGGTCTTAGTTGAAGCAGAAGGCAAGCCTAACACCTAAGATTGCCCCCATCCTCCCCGTGTGTGCCACGACATGCACATGCCCACTACACACGTGAACATATGTAAATTATACACACACATACACAAACATTCAAAAAAAAAACAACCCTACGTCTTTTGAGGAGTTGGGGGCTAACTTAAAAGAGTTGTCTCAAACGTGGGATTATTTCAGCATGAACAAGGGTAATGTCTGCAGAAAGGCTTATACTGAATAAGTTTAAACCCATAAATTCATCACCACACACACACACACAGTTGATTGGTCCCACTCTGGAGATGCCATTGAATCAATTGTTTAGTTTAAGAGTTTGTAGAGAGGGCTGGAGAGATGGTTCAGTGCTTAAAGGCCCTTGCTTGAAAGCTTGATGGCCTGGGTTCAATTCGCTACTATCTGTGTAAAGCCAGATGCACAAAGTGGTGCATGCATCTGGAATTTGCTTGCGGGAGCAAGAAGCCCAGGTGCACCTGCACCTATTCTTATTCTCTTTCTCCTCTTTCTCTCTCTCCTTCTTTGAAAATAAATGATAAGTAAATTTTTTTTCTAAAGAAGAGCTTGTATTTTATTGTTTATTTAATTTGTTTATTCACAAGCAGAGAGAGACAGGCACACACACACACACACACACAGAGAGAGAGAGAGAGAGAGAGAGAGAGAGAGAGAGACAGAGAGAGAGACAGAGAGACAGAGAGACAGAGAGAGAATGGGCGCACCAGGGCCTCTAGCTGCTGCAAACAAACTCCAGATGCATGTGCCACTTTGTGCGTCTGGCTTTCTGTGGGTACTTGGAAATCAAACTCAGGTCCTTAGGTTTTGCAGTCAAGCACCTAATCACTGAGCCATCTTCCCAGCCCTAAAAAGAGAGTTTGTAAATAACAAAAAGAATTGTTCATTTATTTTTCTTTTTTTTTTTCTTTCTTTTTTTTTTTTTTTTGGTTTTTCGAGGTAGGGTCTCACTCTGGTCCAGGCTGACCTGGAATTCACTATGTAGTCTCAGGGTGGCCTTGAACTCATGGCAATCCTCCTACCTCTGCCTCCCTAGTGCTGGGATTAAAGGCGTGCGCCACCACGCCCGGCTTCATTTATTTTTCTTATGTGACTTAAATCATTATATAAGCAATTTGTAGAAAGGACAATGTTCCTTTTCAAAAAAACATTTTTAAAATATATTTACTTAAGAAAGAAGACAGGCAGAGAGAAAGGGGGAGGGGAGAGATTGGGCACCCCTGGGCCTTCAGCTGCTGCAGATGAACTCCAGATGCATGCACCACCTTGTGCATCTGGCTTACGTGGGTACTGGGGAATCAAACCCAGGTCCTTTGGCTTTGCAGGCAAGTGCCTTAACCGCTAAGCCATCTCTCCAGCCCAAAAGCACAATGTTTCTAACAAAGGAAAGAGGAGCTGTGAAAACAAGAATATCACCATATTGCACTCCTCATAGAGTTAAAGAATCTGTGCGTTGAACATCCGCAGCTGCCCAGGACAACGATTCACGCCTCCTTATGAAACACAAGCCACCACCAGAGAACCAGGCTGTGGCTGGACACATGTAAGGTTCGCGGAGTATCTGGAGAATGTCTTCTGACGCAAGGGAGGAACACAAAGCTGCTTACTTTAAATAATTCATTAAGCTGCCAGGGCCACTGATTAAAGACAGACAGCCTACTGAACGTTAAGTATTGAAATTTAGCAAGCCGAGGAATAGAAAGAAAAATAATGCCACTATTCATCCGTTCCTCATAGAACTTGAATAGGCCTGTAAATTACATGGTTCCTATCAAAAGCTTTGAGAGCACATGAAGAAATTACAGAATGTTACAGAGAAATAATGTCAGGGCTCCATCGAACAGCTGCAAGCTTAAGGCCCAGGATTTGATTCTTAGCACTGAAAGAGAAAAGAGGGGAGATGGGAGAGACGGCTTAGCAGTTAAGGCCCTTGTAAAGGACCCAGGTTTGATTCCCCAGTACCCACGTAAGCCAGATGCACAAGGTGGTACATACGTCTGGAGTTCCTTTGCAGTGGCTGGAGGCCCAGGCGCACCTATTCTCTCTCGCGCAAATAAGTAAATAAATAAAATTTATTTTATTTGTTTTACTTATTCGAGGAAGAGAGGGAGGAAGAAGAAGAAGAGGAAGGGAGGAAGGGGGAGGAATAGGTCAAAGTGGAAAGAGGGGGAGAAGAAATATGGTGAAAATTATATTCCATTTGGCTTTTTGTTTTCTGGACGTAAACACCATGTGTTATTTGCCAAGAGAATTCTAGAGCTGTATTTCCTGTCATGTCATTAAGAAGCAAAACATAGCCAGGCAGAGTGGCCATGCCTTTAATCTCAGCACTCAGGAGGCTGAGGCAGAGGATCGCCTTGCTTTCAAGGTCAGCCTAGGCTGCAGATGAGTTCCAGGTCAGCCTGGGCTACAGCGAAGCCTTGTCTCAAAAAGAAAACATGAAAAGAGAAGCAGCAATGTAAGAATTTCAGATATCAGGTCATGAAAAACAATTTAAACTCTTTAGATGCCACAGAACAAAACTAAATTTCCCTTCCGCATTTTAGTATATACCTTATCCCAAAGCAAATCACAGTCCAATATAGCATACCTTAATTTATTACCTGGAAAGTCACACAACAGAGCTTAAGTGTAAATTAAACAGCAAGTGTTCACTGTTAATGGGGGAATTGGCAAGATTTGTCTTCATACATTACTGATACTAAGACATGTATTTTAAAGAAGCTTTATAATACAATAATTATATACTTTTTGTATCAGCTCACTCAAGTATTTTGCACATAAAATGACTTTAAGAATTAAAAATGAATTTTCAAAATTACCACTATACATTCATTCACTAGAGTAACAGATTCTATTTGACCTTTTTTTTTTTTTTTTTTTTTAGTTTTTCGATAGGGTCTCAAACAGTGATCCTCCTACCTCAGTCTCCCAAGTGCTGGGATTAGAGGCGTGTGCCACCACACCTGGCTGAGCAACAAATTTTATACGTGTGATACTACTTAGGTAGGTGAGGTCATGGAACTGCCAAAACTCTGATACACAGTGGGTGGAAGTGGAAAATGATGCAACTACTTTGAAAACCAGTTCAATAGTTTTTTATTTTATTTTATTTATTTATTTATTTATTTATTTATTTTTGGTTTTTCGGTTTTTCGAGGTAGGGTTTCACTCTAGCCCAGGCTGACCTGGAATTCACTATGGAGTCTCAGGGTGGCCTTGAACTCACGGCAATCCTCCTACCTCTGCCTCCCGAGTGCTGGGATTAAAGGCGTGTGCCACCACGCCCGGCTTCAATAGTTTTTTAAATGAACATATATGTGTCATACATTTTTTTTTTTTGTGTGTGTGTGTGTGTGTGTGTGGTATGTAGGTGAGAAAGAAAAATTTAAAAGTCCAGTGCTAAAATGGGGATTAGAGGAATGGTTTCCAGGGACAAGGAGAGGGAGGAAATGGAGAGATGTAGGTCACAAGATACAACCTGACAATTATGTTTGCTGAAGATTTATCTATTTATTTATCTGAGCCAGCCTCTCTGTAACCCAACCTCTCCTCAACTCATTGTGCCCACCAAGCTGGCCTTGAACTCGTGGTGATCTGGCTGCCACAGCTGGGACTGAAGATACAAGCCCCACTTGTCTTTTAGTCACAACCCTTGGTGACACTAACTCTGCAATGTCTGGGATACTTTTCTTAGTGGTAAAAGCAGTTGAAAGCATCTTAACCAACTAGTGCAAAATGCAAAAAGATTGTACCGAACCAACACGCTTCAAGTCTATAGCATTTAAGCTTAGTTTTTAATATATTCATTTATTTATTTATAAGCAGAGATAGAAGAGTGATAGAGAGAATGGGGGCTCTAGGTCCTCCTGCCACTGCACACAAACTCCACACGCATGTGCCATTTTATGCATCTGGCTTTACGTGGGGACTGGGGAGCTGAGGCTTTACAGGCAAGCTCCTTAGCTACCGAACCACCTCTCCAGCCCAAGTCTACAGCAGTAAAAATAACTTTTTTGAGGGCTGGAGAGATGGCTTAGCGGTTAAGCGCTTGCCTGTGAAGCCTAACGACCCGTGGTTCGAGACTCGATTCCCCAGGACCCACATTAGCCAGATGCACAAGGGGGCGTCTGGAATTTGTTTGCAGTGGCTGGAGGCCCTGGTGTGCCCATTCTCTCTGTCTGTCTCTGTCTTTGTCTCTCTCTCTCAAATAAATAAATAAAAGTATCTTTTTTAAAAAAAGATTGTGTTGTATACTGAACATTTGTTAGGAGATCCTTTTAGGTGAACTTACCATAGACATACAAACAACAAAGATCACTACATGAGGCAATGGGTATATAACTTGCTATGTATGTGTACATCAAAATATGTTGTACTCTTAGATAAATATAATAATGAATGAATGAATGAATTGCTCCATTTTTAATATTTTTGTTCATTTATTTGCAAGCAGAGAGAGAGAAAGAGAGAGAGCAAATGTGTGTGAGAAAAAGAGAATGGGCATGCCAGGGCGTTTTGCCACGCTAAATGAACTCCAGATGCATGTGCCACTTTGTACATCTGGCCTTTATGTGGGTATGGGGGGAATCAAACCCTGGGCCATCAGGCTTCGTAAGTAAGCACCTTTAACCACTGAGCCATCTCTCCAGCCCCCAAATTGTTATTTTAAAAAAGAAATCACATATCTACACAAAGACTATCTACGGGTGTCCCATATTAGCTTTGCGCTTGCAAACCACTGTAAACGTTCAAGATTCTTAACAAATGGGTCAACTAATTGAAGTGCATTATTATAATGGAATATAACTCAGCAATAAACGAGCATGATATACCAACCAACACAACACAAATAGATCTCAAAAATATTATGCAGAGCCACATAAGTAGGGCTTTAAAGAGTGTGTGTCTTATCATTCCACTGGCGATGGTCCAGCATACCCAAAAGTAATCTCTAATGACAGACGGTAGCTCAAGAGTTACGTAGCAGGTGAGGCTGTAGCTCAGGGGCAGAGTATTTGCATAGCACTCCTGAGGCCTGGGGTTTGATCCCTAGAAAACCAGGAGTTGGCTGGGAGCAGAAGTGGTGGTATGGTGGAGGGGGGAGTTGAAGATCAACTGCTTAGTATAGGAAAGAACCTTCTGGAGTGATGAAATTATTCTCTGCCTTGGTTGGGAGCAAATATAAGGGTCTAGATCTTTGCCAGGATCCATCAGACTTTTATTTGAACATATTTTATTGTATGTGAGTTATAGTTCAATACCGTCAATTTTTTTTTTTTTTTGCAAAAGGAATTTCTAGTAGAAACTATGCATTAAATGTGCTGAAAGAGTCAGGGTGTGGTGGTACAACACACCTTTTAATCCCAGCACTGGGGAGGCAGAGGTAGGAGGATCACCATGAGTTTGAGGCCAGCCTGAGACTCCATAGTGAATTCCAGGTCAGCCTGGGCTAAAGTGAGACCCTACCTCGAAAAAAAACAAAGTGCTAAGAGGGGCCTGGAGAGATGGCTTAGCAGTTAAGGCATTTTCCTGCAAAGCCAAAGGACCTTGGTTCGACTCCCTAGGACCCACATAAGCCAGATGCACAAAGTGTGCTAAAAGGGGGCTGAAGAGATGGCTCAGTGGTTAAGGCACTTGCCAGCAAATCCTAAGGATGTATGTTCAAATTTCCAGGTCGCAGACAGACGGACGTAGTGATGCAAGCATGCAATGTCTCACATGTGCACAAGGGGGCGCACATGTTTGCAGCGGTGAAGGCCCTGGCACGCCCATTCTCTTTCTCTGCCTCTTTCTCTCTCTCTCAAATTAAAAAAAAAAAAAAAAAAGGTGCTAAAAGCATAGGAGATTCAGGGGTGAGAAAAGAGTTAGCTTGCTGCAATCCCAAGAGAGGGCTGCCTGGAACAAGGATGTGAAGTCACAAGCCAGCTTGGGAACAGAAGAAAGCAGGAACAAAACAGGGAATTAACACAGTGAAAAAAAAATTTTTTAAAGATAAATTAAATAAAAATAACTTTAAAAGATAATTATTATGTTTTGAAGTTTTGAGTTTTTTTGACAAATTGATGTTGCTAAGGATTTGGGCTTTTATTATTTTCCTAATATTCCTTAGTAGCAATAAAGCACCTTTAAAGATGCACTGGAGATTAAATATGACTGCATGTAAGTAATGTTTCTCCAGATTTTGCCCGATGGATTTTTCAGGAGGTTGAATGGTCATGTCTAGTCCTTGACCTACACAGTTTGATTATCCTTATCGACTGACTCGTGAAATTCTATCATGCGCAGTGTGTGCTATAAATGAAGCTTTGTTCTTTTTCTGAAATTGAGAGCTCTCTGCTCTTTCTCCTGGCTCAGCATCAAGAAGTAGGCTGCATCTTCTCACACTGCCCGAGACAGAAACCTAACAAGACAAATGACCATGAGCAACACATCTTGATATCTTATGAGAAGTCCACACAAGCAGTGCATACGAGATTCTTTTTGATTTTTGATTTTTATTTACTTATTTACGAGAGAGAGAAAGAGAAAGAAAGAGAATGGGCATGCCAGGGCCTCTAGCCACTACAAACGAACTCCAGACGCATGTGCCACCCCCTGCATCTGGCTTACATGGGTTCTGGGGAATCAAACTTGGATCCTTAGGCTTCACAGACAAGCATCTTAACTGTTAGGCAATCTCTCCAGCACCCCCCTTCTAAATTTATTTATTTGCAAGTAGAGAGAGACAGACAGAATGGGTACATCAGGGCCTCCAGCCACTGCAAATCAACTCCAAACAGATGCTCCACTTGTGTATCAGGCTTTACGTGGGTATTGGGGAACTGAAACCAGGTCCTTAGGTTTTGCAGGCAAGCACTGAGCCATCTCTCCATCTCCTTGTCTTATTATTTATTATTATTATTTTTTAAGATTTTATTTTTATTTATTTATTAGAGACAGAGAGAGGGAAAGAGAGAGTGTGTGAGAATAGACCTC
This sequence comes from Dipus sagitta, assembly GCA_036346955.1. Lineage (NCBI taxonomy): Eukaryota > Metazoa > Chordata > Mammalia > Rodentia > Dipodidae > Dipus > Dipus sagitta. The sequence continues at coordinate 22,079,117 of CM070786.1, forward strand.
TAGCCACTGCAAATGAACTCCAGATGCATGTGCCACTATGTGCATCTGGCTGACATGGGACCTGGAGATTCAAACCTGGGTCTTTAGGTTTTGCAGGCATGCACCTTAACTGCTAAGCCATCTCTCCAGCTCCTTGTTTTATTTTGTTTTTAAATATTTTATTTTTATTTATTCACTTGAGAGAGAGAGAGAGAGAGACAGAGAGACAGAGAGACAGAGAGACAGAGAGAATGGGAACACCAGGTCCTTCAGTCGCTGCAAACAAACTCCTGACACATGCACCACTTTGTGCATCTGGTTTAAGTGGGTCCTGGAGAATTGAACCTTGGTCCTTTGGCTTTGCAGGCAAGAGCCTTAACTGCTACTCTTGTTTTGTTTTTTTAAGCAGGGTCTCACTGTAGCCCAGACTGACCTGGAAATCACTCTGTTTCCTAGGCTGGCCTTGAAATAGTGTCAATCTTCCTACTTCAGCCTCCTGAATGCTGGGAGAAAAAGTGTTCACCATGTGCTCTGCTTGGTGATCTCCGCTTGGATCTCTCTCTCTTGCTTGCAAATAAATAAATATTTTTTTTAAAAAAAGGGTTCACCATCATATCTGGCTTCATATGAACTTCTTTTTAATTACACGGTGAAAAAGGATTTCAGAGTGAGAAATCTTCCTCAATTGCTTTCTACCTTATTTTTTTGAATTTATATATTTATGAGAGAGGGGGGAGAAAGAGACAGAGAGGGAAAAAGGCAGAAAGATTGAGACAGAGAGAGAGAGAGAGAGGGAGGATGGGCATGCCAGGGCCTCTAGTCAATGCAAACAAACTCCAGATGCATGTACCACCTTGTGCATGTGGCTTTACTTGGGTACTAGGGAACTGAACCCCGGTCCTTAGGCTTTGCAGACAAGCACCTGAACCACTGAACCATCTTTCCAGCCCTCCACTTATTATTTGAGATGAGGCTTCTCACTGAATACAGCTCACCAATTTAGCTAGACAAGTTCCACAGTGAGCTCCAGGGATCCTCCTGTCTCCGCCTCCCCAGTGCTAGAGTTAGAGGCATGCCCGGTGGTGCCCAGCTTGCGTGTAGGTGCTAGGGGTCCAAATTCAGGTCTTCACACTTGTGTGACAAGCATTTTACTGACTGAGCCATCTCCTCAGCCCCCTATATATTTTTTTGAAAAGGGTGTATCCATTTCCTCTTGGAGATGATTATGTGCTTGCATTCCGATTAATCTGAATGGTAAATATGATGTCTATCTCACGAAAAGAATGTAGCATTCATGTGGCATATAACTGAAAAATCAAAGCCAGCATATGCATGTTTGTGTGTGTGTATGTGAGTGGTATGTGTGTGATGCATGGAAGTATGTGGACACATGCATGCGCCCCATGCACGTGAATGCAGAGACCAGAGGAGAACACGAGGTGTCTTTCTCTATTGCTCTTCAGCTTGTGTCTCCCATGTGCCTGTTTCCTTGAGATGGAGTCTCTCGGGCACTCACAGCACGCAGAACTGCTAATTTTTTTTTCTGTCACACTGACTGACCAGTAAGCCCCAGAAATTCTCTAATCTCTGCTCTCTACAGAACTGGGGTTGCAGGCATGCCTGGCCATTCCCAGTTGTTGACATGGGTGCTGGGGAATCAAGTCCTCTCAAGTCCTCATGGTTCTGTGGCAAACACTGTTACCCGCTGAGCCAGCTCCCCAGCCCCTGCCTACTCACGTTCTCATAGCATCATTCACAATAGCCAGGGTATGGAGTCGGTCGTCAGTGGACGGGGTTTTACTCAGTCATAACGAGAACCGGGATTATGTCGCTTACAGGAAAACTGGTGGAACTAGAGATTATCACGTTAAGTGAAATAAGCCAGACTCTGAGAGACAAACATTCATGCTCATTTTTTTTCCTCATGAATCTACATAGTCAAATAAGACATAAAAGTAAAAGGGGGGGGGTTATTTGGGAAGAGGAAGAAGAGCAATTGAAGAGGGAAGGGAGGACAAGAGAGGATGATGGGGGATGACTATGAACAAAGTACGTTGTACACATATATGAAAATGTCATCATGAAACTTCATATTTTGTACAATTTAGCGTTCATGTAAAATTTATCTTTCCTGCTTTCCCTTCCTCCCTCCATTTCTCTGTGCCTCTTTTATTCTTTCATTCTTTCCCTCTCTCTCTCTTTGGCAGGATTTTACCTTATAGCCCAGGCTGTCCTTGAACTTGTAATCCTCCTTCCTTCCTTCCTTCCCTTCTGCTGGGATCACAGGTGTACACCAGCATGCCTGGGTTGAGCAGCAATGCTTCGGTTTAGACAGCTCTGAGCTCTCCACTCTGCCTCATCCACACACTCATTTTTTTTTTTTTTTCTGGTTTTTCAAGGTAGGGTCTCACTGTGGTCTAGGCTGACCTGGAATTAACTATGTGGTCTCAGGGTAGCCTCAAACTCACGTTGGTCCTCCTACCTCTGCCTCCCAGGTGCTGGGATTAAAGGCATGTGCCACCACGCCTGGCCACACTCACCATTTTTATTTATTTGCATTTTAAATTTTATTTTAGGGAGACAGAGAGAGAGAGAGGGAGAGAGAGAATTGGCATGTCAGGGCCTCAGCCACTGCAGTCGAACTCCAGGTGCCTGCGCCACCTAGTGGTCATGTGCGACCTTGTGCTTGCCTCACCTTTGTGCATCTGGCTTATGTGGGACCTGGAGAGTTGAACATGGTTCCTTAGGCTCCGAAGGCAAGCGCCTTAACGGGCTAAGTCGTCTCTCCAGCCCCACACTCGCCACTTTTAATCATCTGTCTTCTCCAATGCAAACTGAGGTGACAATCTCTGCTCCAGACACAGACTTAGGAAAGGCATCATAGATAGCCAAGGGCAGGTTTCCCCGGCAAGGAACAGAACTGCCATCGTGTCCGGAGTGAGGCCCCTCCGCTGTGGATGGAGGGGCGCAGCAAACACACACGCAGCACAGACGACTTAGGACGCCTTGACCTATCTGAAAGCTAACCCAGAACCAGCGTTCTGTGGAAAGTGACTGGCAGTGGAGAAATGAGGAGAATAAACACCAGAAAAGGCCTCCTTCAAGCCTCCCTCGCTCATTGTCATTATCAGTAATATTTATGAGACATTTTCTGCAGTTAGAGGGCTGCAGACACAAAGAACACTTAGAACAGCTGCCCGTTGCTGAATGGAGTGAATTCAATGCAATCCGAGAGCCTTTTATGTTATGAAAAAGAAATCATTCGTTAACGACCGATGCCGCTATTATTTTGGCAGAACAGAAAGCAGATGCAGTTCCACACAATCAATAGGGACCCACGGACATCATGGGCTGGGGATGAGACTATGTTGTTTCCACCCCCCCCCACCACCACCGCCCCTTCCAGCCTGAAAAGAGTGGGGTTGGGAGGCACAGGAGTGCCTGGCAGTGCCAGGCCTATTAACAGAAGGAAGTGGTCCGTCCTTGCCTCCTGCAGGGAAGTACAAAGAGGAAGCCACTCCCTCTTAACAGCCCACCATCCAGAGGAGGAAGCCTTGACTCTTCACACCTTCCTTCCTTCCTATAATCTTCCATGCATTTCTACTAACATTGCCTGACCCTTCCCGGACTGAAATTTGTCTCTATGTCTTTGAGTTAGTGTGATGGTTTTGGATCAAGTGAATGGTCCGCAGGACAAAAAATAAATACATAAATAAAAATAAAAATCGGGGGGGGGGGTCCGTGTTGTTTGGGGACTGGAGAGATAATTCAGTCAGCAAAGAGTTTGCCACACAAGCATGAGGACCTGAGTTTGAATCGGCATCCCTCATGAAAAAGGCCAAGAGTGCTGTGTGTGTCTATTATCCCAGTGTCGGGGAGGTAGGCTAGGAACCCTGAGGCTCACGCGCTAGTTACTCTAGCTGGATCAGCGAGCTCTACGTTTTTATTATTATTTTTATTTTATATTTTGTGGTTTTTTTTTCGAGGTAGGGTCTCACTCTAGTGCAGGCTGACCTGGAATTCACTATGGAGTCTCAGGCTGGCGTTGAACTCACGGCGATCCTCCTACCTCTGTCTGCCTCCCCGAGTGCTGGGATTAAAGGCGTGCGCCACCAGGCCCGGTGTGCTCTAGGTTTAGTGAGGAAATAAGACAGAGAGCCATTGAGGAAGATTACCAATATAGACCTCTGGCCTCCACATGCATGCATACACAGTGTGGGCACACATTTGAGAACACGTGCACACACACACACACACACACACACACACACACACAGAGAGAGAGAGAGAGTTGAAAAAAAAAAAGGAGGGCAGGTTGGGCCACTGCATCCTCATCACAGCCCATCATGTGAATCAACCCTCAGAAACACCAGCAGCCAAGCACGGAGGTTTATTCCTGTAAACCCAGCAACTAGGAGAGTGACTCAGGAAGACTGCCACAAATTCAGGGCACGGTGAATTCTATGCTAGCCTGGGCTACAAAGTGAAACCCTGCTTTTAAAAAACAAAAAGGGCTAGGGAGATGGCTTAGCAGTTAAGGAGCTTGCCTAAGGACACAGGTTCAAATCCCTAGTACCCATGAAAGCCAAATGTACACGGTGGCATATGCGTCTGGAGTTTGTTCACAGTGGCTAGAGGCCCTGGCGTACCCATTCTCTATTTCTCTCTCTCTCCCTCCCTCTCTCTCTCTCTGCCTCTCTTTCTCTCAAATAAATATACAAAATATTTTAAAACATCAAAAAGATGGATGGAAGGAAGGAGGTGCAAAGGGAGTGAAGGAAGGATAGAACTAGTGGAAATCAAGGGATGGAAAGAAAAATCCAGGATGCTTGGGGATCGTCTGAGGCCCCTTCTGCATGCCGCTGCGGCTGACAGAACACTGCATTCTAAAGCAGAAGGGAGGGAAACCACGCATCCAGGCCGTATTTCTATCGTTTAGGAACCAAATAAATCAGAGCCATCATCATTTGTCAGAGTTTGGTGTGAATTAAATGACTCCATCAGATGTCAACAGCGAAGACAGATGAGAGCTCCTTCTCCATCCGCCTCATTGTTAGCTGCCCACAACCACCTCAAGGTCTGAGAGCAGGGCTTGATTTCCAAGAGTGTGCTTCTCAACGATTAAGACGAGAAGCTGCTGATTTTAGCTCGTCCCCACCCCTCCCCCAGACCAGAATAGGCCCATCCTGCCACAAAAAGCTCAAATTTGGAGCCCTGAGTCTCCACTGGGATCTGCTCTCTCTCTCTCTCTCTCTCTCTCTCTCATTCCCTGTTATGCCTTCCCAAGTTTCCACTGCTTCCACCCCGTCTCCAGCTTTAGCCCATCAGACAGTCTGCACCCTCATATTTCAACCCACAGATTTCTCCTCTGGTTCATAACCAGTATCTCCTTTGTCTTGGGTTTAGGTTTTTGCTATTGCGTTAGCAAATGCTTTGACGCAAGTGACCTAAAAGGTAAATAAATATTATTTTAAAATATATTTTATTTATCAATAACCAGAGGGGGTGGGGGGAATGGGCATGCCAGGGCCTCTAGCCACTGCATACGAACTCCAAATACATGAGCCACTTGTGGGTGCTAGGGAATTGATCCCAGGCTGTCGGGCTTTGCAAACAAGTGCCTTGAACCACTGAGCCACCTCTCCAGCCGCCTAAATAAATATTGTTGTTTAAATTGCATATGTACCAAAAGTTTACATATATGATAGGCATCGCAATGATAGGGAATAGGAATAACGTAGCTCCTATTTTGTAGGCAGCTAGTCAAGATTACAGGACAGGCCCCAAACTGAAAAAGCAGAGATATCTGTATGGTCTCACAGAGCCAACGGGCATGGAGATTTAAGTCCAGAAAGTAAAAAGTCTAGGAACTGAAATCTTAAAGTTCCCGGCTTCCATAAAGTCAAAAGCACTGACTTGCTGACTCATTCGTTAGCTGCCTTATTTCAAGCAACCAAGCCTCTGTCTAACCCATGAACCTATCAGGAGCCCTCACATACATCCAAAGTAACCAATCCAATCCACTCCACTTGATGCCTAATTTACATCCCCAAGGGTATTGGCAGTCTATCAGAAGCCCCATATACATATTAAATGACCAATACAATCTACCTCGAGTTGACACTTAATTTACATTCCCCGAGGTTATGAAAACCCCTGACCCAAGCCGCCACGTGGCTGCTATCCGCTGCAGACCGCTCCTGGCCTGGGAGCTGTTCTGCCTCGTTCTCACTTTCGGCTTTGCTTTCAGCGTAATGAACCCCGGCTTAGCTTGCTCTCCTGCCGTTTCCGCACTGGTCATTCTTGGGTTGTTACAACACAATGAACTTGAGAGCCCTTGGCTTGGGGAGTTTTAATGACCACTGAGAAAATGCCTGGTGCTCTGAGCCTTAGCTAAACCCATCCAGAACCCAAGACAGGCTGTGTTGCTCTCAAAACCCACAACAGGGCTGGAGAGATGGTTTAGAAGTTAAGGCACCTGCCTGTAAAGCCTAAGGACCCCAGTACCCACATAAAGCCAGATGCACAAGGTAGCACATCTGTCTGGAGTTTGTTTGCAGTAGTTGGAGGCCCTGGCATGCCCATTCTCTCTCTCTCTTTTTCTCTCTCTGTCTATCTATCTATGTATCTATCTATCTATCTATCCACACACACACACACACACACACACACATATTCTCTCTCTTTTTCTCTCTCTCTATCTATCTATCCACGCACATATATATATATATGTGTGTGTGTGTGTGTGTGTGTGTGTGTGTATATATATATATATATATACACCTATCTTCTCTCTGTCAAATAAATTAAATATATGAAAAAAATTAAAAACCCACAACAATAACTAGAAAATTAAGTTCATCCATTTTTTAAAATATTTATTTATAAGCTGGGCGTTGTGGCACACGCCTTTAATCCTAGCACTTGGGAGGCAGAGGGAGGAGGACCACCAAGAGTTCAAGGCCACCTGGAGACTATACAGTGAATTACAAGTCAGCCTGGGCTAGAGTGAGACCCTACCTTGAAAAACCAAAAAAATAAAATAAAATAAACCTTATTTATTTATTTTCACATGTGCCAGTGTGTATGATTGGGTGCTTGTGTGCACACCAGGGTGTCGTGCTGCTACAGAGTGCCAGGTTCTTGCCCTCCTCTTTTCCTTCTGACTTTATAGGTGGCTGGGGAATTGGACCTTGGTGGTCAGGCTTTGCAAGCAAGTACCTTTAGCTGCTGAGCCATCCTCCAGCCCCAGGTTTATCCATTCTTCTGTTACTTACGATAACACAAGCCATTTCTTTTCAAAATCACAGTCTTCCTGCTTCCAACCCTGAGTGCTGGGATGATAGACGTGTGCCACCCCAGTGTGCTAACAGCCACTTCTAATCACATCCCTTTACTGTTAGATTGTGACCTCGCAGGATAAGGGCCTGTCTGGACCACCACTGCCTACTCCAATTCCTCACAACATCAGCTCTCTGGCAAGTGATGAGTCACCACCTAGGCCTCTCAGTTTGCATCCCAGTAGCCATCTGGCTTGCTGGTCTACCCACAGTTGTGTTTGAGCCAGGTAGATGGAGACCAGCGTTGGCCTATTATCACCAAAATGGTCTGCTTCATGAAAGGTGCCTAGCTGGGAGTGAAAGACTTCTGGTACCCTAGACCTCAATTCCTAGAGCCAGTGACTAAGTCACAAAGCTAAGTTCAGGTTTTAAGGATGTCCTTTTGCTAGCCTGACCTCCCTCGTTCTCCTTTTGAGAATTCATTCAACAGCCAGCCACGTTGGGTTTCTTGCTTCCATATTGGAAAATAATCAAAGTGAAAAGGATCCCAAGATAGTTCTCTGACCTAAACCCACAACATAGCACTCTATACAACCTCATAGCGCTTTACATAATTTTGGGGCTTTCAAACTTTGTTGGTGCTGGAGAGGTGGCTCAGTGGGTAAGAGCACTTCCTGCACAAGGGCGACATTAGTTTGAACCCCAGCAACTATATGAAAAACCAGCAATGGCCACGCATGCTTGAAACCCCAGACCTAAAGGACCAGAGACAGAAAGTTCACTGGAGCTCCCTGGGTAGCCAGTCTAACAGAAAACTGGGGAGCTCCAGGAGTTAGTAGACTCTGCCTCAGGAAAGTAAGGCAGAAGAGTGTTAGAGGGGGATGCTTGACATCTTCCCCCGCACTGTGAACGCATCTGCACGCACATGTGCATGTACCTACCACATTGCACACACATAAACATGTATCACATTGCACACACATACACATGTACCACATTGCACACACATATGCATCCCACAAATACTAATACACACACCAGCAAAAGTTAAACACTTCGTCAGCGGCTATCTTTCTGCCTGGCGCAGCGCTAAATATAAGTTTGGTCGTTGTCCCACTGACAGTGTTCCTGGGGATGTGTCCTCAAAAAACAGATGGTTGGGACAGTGGAGAAGGTTATCATTATAGAATCATCTACATTTCTCAAATGTGACATATAAGCCAGTTTCCTTAGTTACATCAGCCATCAGCAGAAGCGGACTAAAATCCAAACGAGACCTTTCCCAGTGAGTTTGTGGGCGACGCTGAGGATATAAAACACATTCAGGAGACATTAGAAAGACATCAGAGAGAGAATTAAGTTCAATGCCCTCCATTTTCTGCATAATAACCTGTGGCTGCCGTCCCTCAAAGCTCATCAGTTGCAGCAGAACAAGGTATTTCTTGAGGTTATAACCACACTTAAACCTTAACATTATGCTCTGCAATTTAATAAGTTTTTTCTAATCAGCTTTCTCTGTAGTGTCAGCATCATACTAAGCCCCATGCAGAAGCCTCAGAGGACATTCAGCCCCAGGCTAAGCAGTTCCATGACAGTCAGGAGCCATGGGTGTTACATCAGCTCCGCGACCTTATGAGAGTCACAGTTTCTTTGGGACGTCTTTTCATAATCTATAAGGTTAAGGGAGGGGCACAAATGGTCCACATCTTTTTCTTTTGTTTTTTAAAAATTTATTTATTTATTTATTTGAAAGAGAGAGGCAGATAGAGATAGATGTAGAAAGAGAGAGAGACAGAGAATGGACACGCCAGGGCCTCCAGCCGCTGCAGATGCATGCGCCACCTTGTGTATCTGGTTAGCGTGGGTCCTGGGGAATCGAACCTAGGTCCTTTGGCTTTGCAGGTAAGTGCCTTAACCACTAAGCCATTTCTCCAGCCCAGTGCGCATCTTTTTCAGAGCTGATGTCTCCATCACGCCATTCATCTTCCATTACACAAGTTATACCTTTGGAAGTCCGATCAAGTAAATAGTGATTAAATGTGATGGCGGGGAAGATGAAGAGGGTCTTGAAGAAGGAAGGACTTTGGACACAAACTTCCATAATCCTCTCGGCACTGTCCATTTTTAGATGCGCACAGCTGGCTTTGATCATTGAAGATAAAGTGCTAAGTCAGCCAGCCTGGAAACAACACTCCCTTTCTAGGGACGGTGCTGTGCCTGAATCCTCTCCATGACCGAAATGCTTGGGTTGTGCTTGGCCAGGGCTGAGCACTGGGAATCACGGGCAAGGCGGCAATGTGGAGGGGAGCATGCATCCCACCCTGAGCACCCTGTGGCTCCCCAGCTGGGACTCTCAGTGTATTTTACAGCTAAGGGTGCGGCCCTCAGTTCCTGTGCTGCGCTGCTATTTCACACCTGCGACCTTCAGAAACTTCTTCTTGGCTCTTGGAGCTTGTGGTAGTTTCACTAGATGGTCCCCCGATATATTCAGAGTTTTATTAGTTTGTAGTTTGGATCTGTAGCCACCTAGCTGGAGAAGGTGTCACTGGGTGGATCTTAGGGTCCAACCCTAAGGGGTGGCGGTGGATTTGCAATTCCAGTCTAAAAATATGCAAAGTGCCTGGAGTTCCTGAAGTGTGCTGTGTGGTGTGGCTTCTCTCTCTCTCTCTGCTTGGTCCTGTGAAAGCAGGCCAGCTTCTTCTGTCATTTTGGAACTTCCCTTGGATCTGTAAGCTTCGAGAGATGTCCCTTCTTCCATAACTGCCTGGTTTGGAAGTTCATCTCACCGAACCTGAAGCTGTCTGCTACAGATTAAACACGAATTATCTAGAGGTTGTGGTCTCCCCTCTTCCTGGACATCCATAGCCGATGGTGCTCATATTCCTTTAATTCGAAGCAAGGCAAGTGCTCAGTTATCTTTGGCTGACGCCGAGACGTTCCCCGAAGTCTCACTTCTGCTGGGCTTCCCTCCTTCCTCATCCTGCTCCCCAAGACCCTTATGCCTTTACCAAATGCTTTGGGAAGCATCTTTGAGGGTTTGATTTTTTTTTTTTCCTGGCAGGGTCTCATGTATCCCAGGCTAACCTCGAACTTTCTATGTAGCTAAGGATGACCTTAAAGTCCTAATCCTCCTGCCTCTGCCTCCCAAGTGCTGAGATGACAGGGGCGTACCACCATGCCCAGCCTGGGAGCACTTTCTTAGTAAATCTCCTGCAGCCAAGTCCTTGTGTCAGAGTCCTCATCCAGGATCACGTGACCTACAATACTACGTAAATGCGCACATACACAACCTTTCCAAAAGTTTATTGTCTGTTAAATCAAGCGCATCACAGAGAACCAAATTTAATCAAGAGACCGCTAGGCTGCAAGACCTGCCTTCATTTGAGAATAATAATAATAATAATAATAATTCTCAGTCCATTGCAGAAAGCAGAGGTCTTGACAAGGGTGCTTGTTGAAACACTTGAGGGAGAGGCTGAGAGTGTCGGGAGACATCTCTCTGATGCCCGTGGCTGTGATGAGTGCTGAGATTTCCTAACGCGGCCGCTTCTCTCGGCTCCACGTACCCTCGCTGTAAATGTCAGAGCGGGAGCGGAGCAAGGTCGATCCTGGGCTGGTTTACGACGCAGAGCAGACATCACTAACCCTTCCATGCATTACAGACTGCGTACTGTGGCACGTACGGGCAATGCCTGGCATTTGTTTGGTGTAATATAGCTTGCAAAGTGCCTTCCAACTATCCAGTGCGCTTCTTACAGCGTCGCTGTGAGGGATTTTATGATCCCAATTTCACAGATGAGGACGGTACTCTGAAAGTTGCAAATCAGATCAACCGGGCTATAAAGCAGGGATGTTTGGTTGGCGAATGACGCGCGATCTTCAGTGCTTGGCAGCTCCAAGCCTCCTAGTCGTAGGAGAAGAGCATGCAACGGCTGAGGCCAACAGGGAGAATTCAAAGACAGCAGGAAGAAAGAAGGTAAGGCAGGAAGCTGCAGGCAAAACAAAACAAAATTTAAAAAGTGGCATTAGAGCCAGGCGTGCTGGCGCACGCTTTTAATCCCAGCACTCGGGAGGCAGAGGTAGGAGGATCGCCATGAGTTCGAGACCACTCTGAGACTACATAGTGAATTCCAGGTCAGCCTGGGCTAGAGTGAGACCCTACCTTGAAAAAAAAAGTGAAATTGTGAAAAGCTGGAAATATAGGCAAAACTGTAAGCTAGATCAGGCAGTTCCAACATTAGGTCCTAAAGATTCTGCTCAAGGCATATATTCCAAAATCTTCACTCCATTGAGCAGGGACAACCTTGGCTTGGCATGCTAATGCTGACACAGAGACCCAACCACCAAAGCTGAGGTTCAAGACACACCAGCTCAAGTCTGTGCTGCACGTCAGTACGTGGCTGATCTGGAGTTCGAATTGTTCCTGTTTGCTGGTTTCATTGACTCCAGAACTTGAAGTCAGGTGGAGAAATTGTCTTGCACAGTCATTAAAGGTATAGACTCCTGGGCTGGGGTGATGGCTCAGTGGTTAAAAGGTTTTGCTCCACAAACCTGTCAACCACAGTTCGAATCCCCAGCACCCACATAAAGCTGGATGCAAACGTGAAAAGCGGTGTGTCCATGTCTGTAATCCCACACATCTGTGGTAATGTGAGGTAGAGGCGGGCAAATCCCCAAGCCCAAATGGTCCAGCTAGTTTGGCCTTCCCAGCGGAAAAGCAAGGGAAACTCTAATTATTTATTTTATTTTATTCATTTATTTGAGAAAGAGAGCGAAGGAGGGAGGGACACAGGAAAAGAGAGAGAGAGAATGGGCATAGGCGCACCAGGGCCTCTTGCCACTGGAGACCTACTCCAGACACATGCTTCATTTTGTTCACCTGTCTTTACATGGGTACTAAAGAACTGCAAGCAAGGGGCCCTAACCGCTGAGCAACCCCCCCTCAACTCTGAGAGACCCTGTTTCAAACTAAGTGAGCAAAGAGAAGTGACACATCTTGAGGTTATCTTCTGACCTCCACATGTGTGCCAAGATGCACACGTGTCCACACGCCACATACACACATCTCTCTCACACACATACACACAAATAAATATAAATCAATAAAACAATAAAGCATAGATAGACTCCCTAGAGAGAGTCTGCGTAGCTCAAATCCTAGTTCTGCCAGTTGGGAGCTACATGGCTTTTGGATATATTACTTATTTTTATGACTTTGGACATGTTACTTTTTTCTGTGCATGGGTTTCTCTGTCTGTGAAACATAGGTAAGCACTGTTAGAAGCATTATATTAAAATAGGCAAAGTGGGGCTGGAGAGATAGGCTCAGCTGTTAAGGTGCTTGCCTGCAAAGCCTAATGACCTGGGTTCGATTCCCCAGTATCCATGTAAAGCCAGATGCACAAAGTGGTACATGCATCTGGAGTTCATTTGCAGCAGGCTCTGATGTGCCCCTTCTCTCTGTCTCTCTTCTCTGTATCTCTCTCTGCTCACAAATAAATACACAAATAAAGTGTTCTAAAAGTATGCAAAGTGGTTAGAAAAATAGCTAATCCATGGTGCACATTATACAGGGGGTGACTTATTTAGGGTGGAGATTATAGCGGGTACAGGAAAGAGGCTGACTAGCCAAAAAGTCAGGCAATTATTACAAGTGGGGAGGGAAGGAAAACTCTTAGGAAACAATATAGCATTTTAGCAAAGACTCCTGGATGTCTTTGGAAAAGGATTACAGACGCTGATGAGAAACCACTGGCAGAATTTGATCGTTTCATTTTCTGTGTGACCCGTAATATTTGCTTTGTGGGGATCATATGCCCATCTTTGTAAGCCCTGTAAGGTCAGGAACTTGGCAGTAAGCCTGCACTGGCTCAGACCTCGCTCTTTGTTATGTGCAGACACCAAGTTCAATTCCATGAATACATGAGTCTACAAACCGGGACGCTCTCTGTAACCTGTCCCGACTCCTACAACCTTCTACCTGGGAGAAACTGTGCCTACCAAGCGGGGAAAGGATGAAACTGTGATTGAAAGTAGACATCTTGGCTGGATGTGGTGGCGCATGACGGGAATCGTAGTGCTCAGGAGGTAGGAGCAGGAGGATCATGAGTTCAAGGCCAGCCTGAGCTACATTGTGATGATACAGGAATGCGGGGTGTCTTGGGGAGCGACGGAGCTTTTCTTAGCTCTTGGATGGGCTGTAACAAATGAAACCCATACACCATAGAGGGTGAAGTTTAGAAAGGCTTTATTACAGAGTTTACAGGAATAGAACTTAAGAGAAAGAAAAAAGCAGAGCTCCTGCCAGAGAGGATGTCCTAAAACTGGTAAAGCCTACCTGGTGTCATTGACTGAGTCATTTATGGGAATTTCCTCAGATGGGGACTAAGCCGGTCAGTGTAGCCCTCATGCCAGGTGTGCAGGCTCTATGCCTCTTTTCTAGGGCAGAAGGTACTTCTTTAGGGAGAAGAGGTAAGGAACGACTAGACCTTTCTTCACACATTTTTGGCCTTTAGCCAGGGGAGGCTGTGAGGACTCCTTTAGGGACAGAGAGATATGGAAGGACCAGTTTCTCTCTTAAAGGTTCAAGGACATCTCTCTCCTTACAGGCACTTTTAGTTTACACTCAGGGGCCCTATTAACCCTAAACTGCCTGTCTCTTTGAGACCCAGTCTCAAAAGACTGAAAAGAAAAGAAAAGGAATAAAATAAAAATCTTTCAATACGGGACGATGGAGATGGTTTTTATAATGCGAAAGTAGCCTCAGAGAGATTAAGTGTTTACTAAGTTATTATTGCAGGGCCTGGGAGAATGGCTCAGCAGGTAAGGGTGCTTACTGTGCAAGTATGAGGGTCCAAGTCTGATTCCCAGCACCCACATAAAAAGCCCTGGGTACAGCTGTGTAGGCCTATAATCCCAGAACTGAGACAGCCAGAGCCAGGAGGATTGCTGAAGCCCAGCCAGTCTAACCCAAAATAAGGAGGTCCAGGTTCAGTGAGGGACTCTGTCTTGGGGAAATGAGACAGAAGAGGAATAGGTGTGGACATTCAGCATCTCCCTTTGGCCTGCAGATGGGATGTGCACATCTACATGTGTGTACACACACACACACACACACACACACACACAGAACTGCCACCCTCCCCCCAAGAAAATTATCATTATTTCAGGTCTCTGAAATAAGTCCAAAAGCTTTTGGACACCGGGGCTGGGGAAATTGCTCAGTGGATAAAGCCCTCACTACTCAGGTCTAAGTATCCGGGTTCAATCCTCAGACCTTCACATAGAACAGCGGGAAGCTGTGGTGGGCTTTGTCATTCCCGCGCGCTGATGGCAAGATGAGAGGGCAGAGGCAGAAATTCCCAGAAGCTCACTCCAAGCTCAGCACAAAGAACAACAGCAAAGCAAGATGCAGGGAAACCCTGCCTCAGATGAGGTAAAACAGTGACCCTGGACTCGAAAGCTGTCCTCTGACCTCTGCGCAAGGGCCATCACATGCACACATCTGCGTGCGCGCACACACACCACCAAAATCTAATTTTTAAAAATCTTATATTTAAAAAAATAGTTTACACATTTATTAAAGAGATAGAGACAGAGAGAAAGAGGCAGACACAGAGAGAGTGAGTGTGGGTGCACCAGCACCTCCTGCTGTTGCAGACGAACCCCAGATGCGTGTGCCACTTCATGCGTCTGGCTTTATGTGGATGTTGGGGAATCGAACCTGGGCCATCAGTCTTTGAAAACAGGCACCTTTAACTACTGAGTCATCTCTCCATCCCTTAAAAAGCTTTTGAGAGGGCTGGAGAGATGGCTTAGCAGTTAAGCGCTTGCCTGTGAAGCCTAAGGACCCCGGTTCGAGGCTCGATTCCCCAGGACCCACGTTAGCCAGATGTACAAGGGGGCGCACGCGTCTGGAGTTTGTTTGCAGTGGCTGGAGGCCCTGATGTGCCCATTCTCTCTCTCTCTCTCTTTCTCTCTCTATGCCTCTCTCTTTCTCTCTCTCTGTCTGTCTGTTGCTCTCAAATAAATAAATAAAATAAACCAAAAAAAAAAAAAAAAAAAGAAAGCTTTTTGGTCACAAGACTTTACTTGGGCAGAGAATCAAAGAAAGCCTGCAGTGTTAGCTCTATTAGAAGACTGATTTGAAGAAATATAACAATGATGGAGATACTCAAATCTCAACAGCAGGACAGTATAGGACCCCCACACAAGACCCAGATATCCTCCCAACACTGTTTTTTAAAAACTCTCAAATGACAACCTCCACACATATACACATGTACCCTGATCATAACCCCCTTCTACCCCCTCCTTGGTTTTCCTTCCATATCCCCCTTCACTGAGCCCTTTCTTTTGTCCAACTCGTCCCTTTTCTATTTTGCCGTCATCATTTTTTGTTGTCGTTCTCATGTTATGCAGCTCTTTTTTTTTTAATTTTTTTTGTTTATTTATTTGAGAGCGACAGAGAGAAGAGAGAGAGAGAGAGAGAGAGAATGGGCGCGCCAGAGCTTCCAGCCTCTGCAAACGAACTCCAGATGCATGCGCCCCCTTGTGCATCTGGCTAACGTGGGTCCTGGGGAATTGAGCCTCGAACCGGGGTCCTTAGGCTTCACAGGCAAGCGCTTAACCGCTAAGCCATCTCTCCAGCCCTATGCAGCTCTTATGTAGGTAGTGTCAGCCACCGTGAGGTCAGGAATGCCACAGCTACTTTGTGCCTGAAAGACAGTGTCCCAAAGCGCTCCTCCCCTTCTTGTGGCTCTTAAGTTCTTTCTGCCACCTCTTTTGCAAGCCAACACTCGTGTTCGAAGCTCGTGGTATGTGATAAACTGATCTAACTATATTTATACCACACCTAATTTTCGCCACCATAGATGTGTTTCAGATGCTAACGCCACAAGGAAAATTAACCAGTGGCTCAGCTTTTTTATGGAATGTATGATTATATAACAAGCAGCCCATCCATCAAGTTGAATTAAAATATTAATTTTCTGGGAGCTCTGAGAGTTGCACATTTAATTTCTATATTATATATTTAGCACCTCCTAAAAATGAGCTATGACTGCTATGATCGTTTTGGTAGAATTCCCCCCTGGACCCTTTTATTTCCCTCCTAGACCGTGTTAAGTTTCTGGCTGATGCCGGAGTGGCAGAGAGCTAACTGAAAGGTAGCAAGCTCATTTGCTGGGACCATTTTTCTCAGTCTGAAAGATAATGACAGTGACAGCCAAGCACGAGGAAAGGGTCTGGAGATAACCTAGAAGCCATTCTGTGCACCTGCTCAGAATCACAGATACAATATGACCTGAAGATGGGCTGGCCAGGCATGGACCTCTGTAAGCAAACATTTATGGAGGGACTGCTGCACAAAAGATAGGTGATTATATGTGATAGGAGAGCCGAGAAAAGCAGAACTGACTCATACCCACTTTTCCTAAGAATGTCTGTGGCCCACGGCAGGGGAAAGAAACACAAACATACCTGAAAATGAGGTGAAAAGTCAGAATGAGGGCTGGAGAGGTAGATGGCTCAGACACTCGCACAACCTGTTGAGCCAGGTTCAATTCCCCAGTACCCACGTGAAGCCAGTTGCACAAAGTGGTACATGCATCTAGAGTTTGCAGAGGCCCTGGCATGTCCATTCCTTTTCTCTCTCTCTCTCTCTCTCTCTCTCTCTCAAATTATAAATAAATAAAAAATATTTTAAAGCCGGGCAGTGGTGGAGCACGCCTTTAATCCCAGCACCCAGGAGGCAGAGGTAGGAAGATTGCCATGAGTTCAAGGCCACGCTGAGACTGCATGGTGAATTCCAGGTCAGCCTGGGCTAGAACGAAACCCTACCTTGAAAAACCTACATATATATATATATATATATATATATATATATATATATATATATATATATTAAGAAATCAGAATGAAAGGGATCTACACGTACATAACAGAGAAGTCAATTTAAATATTAGGAGGTGTTGGGTTCTTGTATCTGAAAGATGCAAAGATCAGAGAAGCTCCAGTTGGTTTGACTGGTTGCCAAGGCCTCAAAGTCTTCTGCTTACTTCAACTCCCTTTTCCCTTAGGCTGGCATCATACTCCTGAAATGGCTGTCACCATTCCAGATTATGATGCCCCCCCCCCCGGTTCATATTTTGGATGCTTGTTCTCCAGCTGTTGGTGCCACTTTTGGAGGCTGTGGAATCTTTAGGAGGAGGGGGCTGGCTGGCAGAAGTAGGTAGGTCTGTAGGGGCAGGCCTTGGGCAGTTAACAGCCCTGACTCGGGTTCCAGCAACACTCTCTGATGCCTGGTTTGCTGCTGTGTGATGGTCCAGTCACCATGCACTCTGCCGTATCTTCCTTGCAGAAATGAACTGGGACTCTCTGACACTGTGAGCCAAAATAGACTTTTTTTTTCTCATAACTAATTTCTTTTTTTAAAATATTTTTATTTATTTGTTTGAGGGCGACAGAGAGAGAGAGAAAGAGAGAGAGTGGGCGCGCCAGGGCTTCCAGCCACTGCAAACGAACTCCAGACGCGTGCGCCCCCTCTGGCTAACGTGGGTCCTGGGGAATCGAGCCTCGAACCGGGGTCCTTAGGCTTCACAGGCAAGCGCTTAACCACTAAGCCATCTCTCTAGACCCAGTAATTTCTTTTTTAATTAAATTTTTAAAAATATCTTTATTTATGTACTTGGTAGAAAGAGAGAGAGAGAAAATGGGCATGCCAGGGCCTCCAGCTGCTGCAAACTAACTCTAGACACATGCGCCACCTTGTGCATCTGGCTTATGTGAGTACTGGGAAATGGAACCTTGGTCCTTTTGGCTGCTAAGCCATGTCTCTGGCCCGTCATAAGTAATTTCTGTCAGGCATTTTTGTCTCAATGACACAGAAGTACTCACACACTGGCATCACACCTAAACATCACATTTATCTTTCTGGAGAAAGACATCATTTCCCAACTTTTAAAGGCAAGTCATACAATTCACTCAAATTCTTAAATCTTATGGCTGCTTGGGTGATGGGTGTGTTCTTCAACAAAAGGCAACTGGGGTGTGGGAACTGGGGCAAGGGTGGATTTCCCTTGTAAAATAGTACAGCAATTTTTTCCCCGAATTGAAACATTTCATTTCTTTTTTGTTGTGTGTTGTTTGTTTGTTTTTGTTTTTTGAGGTAGGGTCTCACTCCAGCCCAGGCTGACCTGGAATTCACTATGTAGTCTCAGGGTGGCCTCGAACTCACGGCGATCCTCCTACCTCTGCCTCCCGAGTGCTGGGATTAAAGGCGTGTGCCACCACGCCCGGCTCATTTCATTTTATTCTGGAGGGAGGCTGATAGGAAGTTCCAGGCTGAAACACAAGCCTCAATGAGGAAGGCTCAGAATGCACACAGGGCTCACCTCACAAGTCTTAGGAAGCTCCTGAAATTCACCAGACCCACAAGGTCCCTCCTCGCGGTTACATGAGCCATAAAACCTGCTTGACGGTTGCAGTGGCCTTCTCACGCTGGACAAACACCCGGCCAGAAGCAGCTTGTGGGAGGAAAGGGTTTCTTTCAGGCTGACAGATCCCAGGGGAAACTCCATGGTGACAGCAGAAGCTGGCTCGCTTCCATAAATTAACAGCAAAAAGACACGAGCAAACTCAAACAGCCAGAGCTCCAACTGCTCTTTTACGAACCTTAGGGCTGGACTCCAAGAGCCACTCCCAGTGACACCTTTAACCCTGCCAGAGACTCAGGTTGAAAGCTTTATCAACAAGACGTCAGGGGGCTGGAGAGATGGCTTAGTGGTTAAGGCATTTGCTGGCAAAACCAAAGGACCCAGGCTCGATTCCTCAGTACCCATGTAAATAAAGCCAGATGCACAAGGTGGTGCATGCGTCCGGAGCTTGTTTGCAGTGGCTGGAGGCCCTGGGGAGCCCATTTTCTCTCTTTCTCAATCTGTCTCTTTCTCTCATTTTCTCCCTCAAATAAACAAATAAAATAAATACCTCAGGCTATGGGGGATCATACATTCACGTTCTGGCCCACGTTAGCCAGATGCACGAGGTGGTGCATGCATCTGGAGTTTGTTTGCAGTGGCCGGAGGCCCTGATGTACCCATTCTCTCTCTCTCTCCCTTTGTCCCTTTCTCTCTCTCTCTAATAACTGAATAAATAAATCATTTTTTAAAAATTTGAAAAAAGAACAGCAGAGTGAGAATCCTGAGAGGCCTTGCCTCAGTGAGATGGAAAGGTAAGGATCCACCCAAAACTTGTCCCCGACCTCCACATGTTTACCGGGGCACACGCACAGACACACACACGTGTGAACATGTGCACATGTGTATATGCACGCATACTAGATAAAAAAATAGTAATATTCCAGCTTGAGCAAGGCTGAGCACAACTAGTGACTAAAAGTTATTTCTGCACTTCATGTAAAGATAAACAAAGAATAAGTCTCGGCACCTGTAAGTTTGTCACTTAAAAAATTATTCCAAGGTTAATATATTAAAACCAGCTGTCCTTCTTCAGTATTCAAACTGTGCCCCCCCCAAATCACTTAATCCTCCTCCAAAGCCGCGGCGTGGCCCACACGCATTACAGTACAGAAATGATTAATGATTTAAGTATGCTAATAACATTTTTATAGCTCTGCTTCAAGTGTTGCTGATTAACTGATTTTAGACAAGGTTATTTAGAATGCAACATGTAGTAAAATGAATACTTTTTTGCTTTCAAAGTCAGTAGAAATTCCATGACTAAAGCAATTCTTGAAAGGGTTAAAAAAAAACAAGAAAAAAATGCAAATAATTTTATAATGTTGAGTTTAAGCAAGGGGTAAAAGGACTCAGTTAAAGACAGGCCAAAAAAAAAAAAAAAAAAGTAACTAGGCTGTACGTCCTCATCAGAATGAACTGGAACAAGAAAAATGAGCCATCTGGTCAGGAACTGAGAGGAAAATGTCCTGGTCCTGTCACCTGCATTAGCACAAAGTTATGCTCAGTGACATTCCTTTTTTGTGAGGAAGGCTCCTCTTCACGCATTTGCAAATGCTTCTGACACTGGTAACTTCTAACAATCACAGCATGACGGTTCTAAATGCCTTCCATATTCCTTTCCTTTTCTTTTCTTGCTGAAAACTAAATGCTCTTTTCAGGGTTACACACTCCAGAAAGAATACGTAGCAAGCTGGATGCTGTCTGGGTTGTATGACCTTCAGTGGAACATTTGGCCTTGAAGGAAAAAGGCTTCACCCTAGAGACTTGGTTAATTCAATCAAAATCCTGTGATTTCTGGGAACATTGCCAACTACGACGAGACGTTTTTTAACTTTCTCTGTTCACTCAAACATATATTCTGAAATGGACAGACTTGGAACAGATCATACTCAGCGAACTCACACAATCACAGAAAGACAAACGCCACATGGTGTCACTTATCCGTGGTTCCTCATCTGGACCTGCCTGAGTTGCTGTCATACCCGATAGACAACTCAGAGCCCAGACAATGGGGATGGGAGGGTTTGGGGGAAAGGAAGGAGAGGGGAAACAAACACAGAATTAAAACCAAATTGAGCTGATACCATAGAAGCCTTTATCCTGGGAGATAGCCTAAAAGCTATAACCCTCAAAAGGAGTAAGTGGGGGAGCACCTGAAAAGTAGGGCTCTGGTGAGGGTGGGATAAAGCCTAAGCTTAAAAGAAAGAAAATTTTCTGTCTCTGACCTGTAACTCCCAGTACCAGAGATGGGTTACTAGCCACATGGAGCTGTTGATAAGAGAGACCTACAAGGTCCCCGAATCCAGATAGGTTTCTTTTTTTTTTTTTCTCAATTTTTATTAACATTCCATGATTATAAAAAATATCCCATGGTAATACCCTCTCTCCCCCCACTTTCCCCTTTGAAATTCCATTCTCCATCATATCCCCTCCCCATCTCAATCAGTCTCTCTTTTATTTTGATGTCATGATCTTTTCCTCCTCTTATGATGGTCTTGTGTAGGTAGTGTCAGGCACTATGAGGTCATGGATATCCAGGCCATTTTATGTCTGGAGGGGGCACGTTGTAAGGAGTCCTACACTTCCTTTGGCTCTTACATTCTTTCTACCACCTCTTCTGCATTAGACCCTGAGCCTTGGAAGGTGTGATAGAGATGTTAGTCCGTACTCCAGTCACTTCTTTCCAGCACTATGATACATTCTGAGTCGTCCCAAGGTCACTGCCATCTGAAAAGAGAAGATTCTCTACCCAAAGTGAGAGTAGCATTAATATAAGGGTATAAATATTAAGAGAAGTGCTTACTGGGCAGTTTGATAAGCATAGTATATACATTTATCCAGACATGTTACATCCCTAGGGCTCATGACTACCCTTGTTTTAAGTTTCCAGTATCAGGGATGTATTCCCTCGCATGGAGTGGGCCTCCAGTCCAATTGGAGGGAAGACAGGTTTCTGTCAAAGGACTTGATTACCTGCCTGAGGCAAAAGCTAAGACCTCATTGCTGAAGACACCATGTGCTGCTGACACAGAGCATGGAGAGACCTGGCTGGAATTCAGAAGAAAGCCAGTCCCCAGACAGTTAGCCTGTTTAGTGCTGGAAAGTGCTACATGAGCTACTGAGGGAAAATGGCCAACGACACTCTGAGCAACCAGAGGTCTAAGCTACTCACACGCAAACACCCTGACACCATGTACACACCACTGCAATAGTGGCACACAGCCTCAGTGGGTAACCAAGAGCTCTCTGACTGGCTAAGAGATCCTCTCAGTGTAAAGGAACCCATATCTGGAATTGGGAACTAGATCAGAATCCTATGGAGTCAAAGATTATGTTCTCTAGTGTCATGCTCTCACCAGTCTTTGGCTAAAAGAGGGATTACATACATCATATTCTCCCTAAATTAATAATGCTTATCCCATTAAAACTATACTGATTTCACTCTCCATGGGAGAATCTGTTCTTCTTTTTCAGAAGGTAGTGAGATCCACACTTTAGCCAAGCCACAGCTGAATCCACAGAGGAATGTGGAGATGAGCAAGAGTGCTGCTTCCATACTGTTCCTGATAATCAGTGCCCGGATGGATGTAGGAGACAGACCCTGAGGATACTCAACACCTACCAAAGCAGAGATCCAGAGGCTCCTAAGAGCTCATCACTGAAGTAGACTTAAAACTCACCCATCACTGCTCAGGGATTTTACAGAAGAGGGGGCAGAAAGAGTATAAGAGCAACAGGTTGAGACATCATGCCCAGAGGCATTCCTTCCTCTCCCAGAATAACTGGCTACTGCTCCCACAACGCATAAACTACTGCCCTATGTGGAATACCTTTAACCCCACTGAGGAGGGTCCCCAACAGAATGGGGGCAGGGAGGTGGGAAAAGAGGGTACCAACACATGATATATCCATATGAAACATCTTGTTAATAATAATAATAATAATAATAAACATAAAAAACATATTTTTGTTCTATTTCTTATTTATCTATTACTCAAATATTAAATATTTGAATTAAATATTATTATCTAATGTTTATCTATTAATCTGATATAAAACTAAATTTACATGCTTATAATATAGTAATTATACTGTTATATAACTATACAATTTTTTTTTTTTTTTTTTTTTTTTTTGGTTTTTAAAGGTAGGGTCTCGCTCTGGTCCAGGCTGACCTGGAATTAACTCTGTAGTCTCAGGGTAGCCTTGAACTCATGGCGATCCTCCTACCTCTGCCTCCCAAGTGCTGGGATTAAAGGTGTGCACCACCACGCCCGGCTAGTGTTCCTCTTTTATAAAGAAACATACACACATTTTGACCAACCTTAACAAATCAATTGTTCTTTCTTCATTTGTTTGTCCAGTTCATGTCCATATGTTTACATGATTAAAATTTAATCAAGCCTTAATATAAATACAACTTTATAATCAGCTTTGTTCATTTAGTAGTGTCAGTATTTTAATCATCTCATAATAGTCAGTTAAGACTGTAGTTCTGTAGTTCACCCAACAATTTCTCCATTGCTGTGCATACAAATTATTTTCAATTTTTCTTGACTACAAATGAAGCTGCCATGAGTTTTATTTTCATAAAACCTTCTGGTTTGATGTTTCCTTAGGACAAAGTCTCACATACCTCGGTATAATTTTTTAAATGTCCCTATGTTCTTCTGGTCTGGAATATTGCTCAAATCTGCTGCTTAAACTGATTTTCTGTCTGGCTAGTCAATGTGTGTTGAAAGAGTATTAAAGTTTCAGACTTTTACGACATTGTTGCTAATTTCTCTTTTCAGATCTGTTGGTATTTGCTTCATATACTTAGATGCTCTGATACTTAGAGAATATGTGTTTACAATTGTTATATGTAACTATTGAACGGACCCATTTATCATTATGTAATGACTACATGTGTCTCTAGAAGCTGTTTTTTGTACATATTTTATTTCACTTTTATTTATTTGAGAGAGAAAGAGGCAGATAGATAGATGGAAATATAGATCGGTAGGTAGGTAGATAGGTAGGTAGGTAGGTAGATAGATAGATAGATAGATAGATAGATAGATAGATAGATAGATAGATAAATGGAGAATAGGTACATCAGGGCCTCCACCGCAAACAAGCTCCAGACACGTGCGGCACCATGTGGATCTGGCTTATGTGGGTACTGGGGAATCGAACCTGGGTCCTTAGGCTTCACAGGCAAGTACCTTAACCACTCAGCCATCATCTATCTCTCCATCCCCAGAGGCCTTTTTTTTAAAATTATTTTTTATTGACAACTTCCATAATTATATACAAAAAAAAATGGTAATTCCCTCCTCCACACACTTTCCCCTTCACAACTCCACTCTCCATCATATCCCCTCCCCCTCTCAATCAGTCTCTCTTTTATTTTGATGTCATCATCTTTTCCTCCTATTATGATGGTCTTATGTAGGTCATGTCAGGCACTGCGAGGTCATGGATATCCAGGCCATTTTGTGTCTGGAAGAGTGCATTGAAAGGTGTTCTATCCTTCCTTTGGCTCTTACATTTTTTCCGCTACCTCTGCCGCAATGGACCCTGATCCTTGGAAGGTGTGATAGAGATATTGCAGCATTCTAGAGGCCATTTTTAAAATTTAAAGTCTCTGTGTATATCTCCAGAGGCTGGTTTTTGTTTTTTTCAATTTAAAGTCTGTTTTCTTTCTTCCTTCCTTCTTTTCTTTCTCTTTCTTTCTTTCTTTCTTTCTTTCCTTCTTTCTTTCTTTCTTTCTTTCTTTCTTTCTTTCTTTCTTTCTTTCTTTCTCACTCTAGCTCAGACTGACCTGGAATTCACTATGTCATCTCAGGGTGGCCTTAAACTCATGGTGATCCTCCTATCTCTGCCTCCCCAGTGCTGAGATTAAAGGTGTGCGCCACCATACTCTGCTTGAAAGTCCGTTTTCTTGTAAGTAAAAGTCACTCCATGTCTTCTGGTTACCATTTGCACAAGTATTTTTCCATCCTTTCAATTTCAGCCTGTTTATGTCCTTGAATCTAAAGTGAGGCTTGGGCTGACAGAGATGGCTCAGCAGTTAAAGGTGCTTGCTTACAAACCTCGACATCCAGAGTTTGATTCCCCAGTACTCACATCAAGCCAGATACAGAAAGTGGAATATGCAGGCTGGAGGGATGACTTAGCGGTTAAGGCGTTTGCCTGCAAAGCCGAAGGACCCAGGTTCGATTCCTCAGGACCCACATTAGCCAGATGCACAAGGGGGCGCACACGTCTGGAGTTTGCAGTGGCTGGAGGCCCTGGCACGCCCATTCTCTCTCTCCTCTCCCTCTCTCTCTTTGCTTGAAAATAAATAAAAATATTTGAATTGAGTCTCTTGCAAGTAGCATAAAGTTGGATCTTGTTGTTTTGATCCTCTCAGCAATGCTGTGTCTTTTTAGTGGGGGCTATAGTCTGTTTACATTTAAAGTAATCATCGGTAAGGAAGAGCTTGCTATTAACATTATGTTAAGTCTTCTGTTTGCTCTGGTTTTATCTCCTCCCTTTTCTCTTGCTATCTTTTGTATATATATTTGAGAGAGAGAGAGAAAGGGCGTGCCCAGGCCTCTAGCCATTGCAAACAAACTCAAGATGCATGTGCCACCATGTGCATCTGGTTTTACGTGGGTCCTGGGGGATCAAACCTGGGTCGACAGGCTTTGCAGGCAAACACCTTAGCCACTGAGCCATCCCTCCAGTCTCCTTCTGTGTTTCTTTTTTAGAAACATTTTTATTTATTATTTATTTACAGAGAGAGCAAAATGGGCCGGCCAGGGCCTTCAGCCCCTGCAAATGAACTCCAGATGCAATGCAACACATTGTGCATCTGGCTCTAAATAGGTACTGGGGAATTGAACCCAGGTTCTCAGGCCTTGCAAGCAAGTGTCCTTAACGGCTGAGCAATCTCTCCAGCCCTCTTTTCTGTTTCACTGTTTTTATTTTATTGAAATATTTTATTTATTCTTTTGCAAGGAGAGAGAGAGAGAGAGAGGGAGATGAGAGAGAGACAGAGAATGGATAAACCAGGGCCTCTTGCCACTGCAAGTGTAACTCCAGACACACGCACCATTTTGTGCACCTGGCTGGCTTTAATGTCAGTGATGGATCAAACCTGGGCCATCAGGCTTTGCAAGCAAGTACCTTTAACCACTAAGCCATCTCCTCAGCCCAATATATCTTTTTTTTTTTTTTTTGATTCTTTGAGGCTGTAGCCCAGGCTAACCTGGAACTCACTCTCTTGTCCCAGACTGGCCTACTTCTGCCTCCCAAGTGCAGAGATTAAAGGCATGCACCACCATGCCCAGGTATTATTTTTATTTACTGCTAGTTTTTGATCTTTTTCTTCTTCTTTTATGTAACTTGCACAAGCATTTTTTTGTCTTAGTTTTCAAGAGACTCCCATAAAGCTTCTTATAGTTACAACAGCTTATTTTAAGATAATAACTTTTCTCACATTCAACAGCCCTACACTTTCATGTCCCCCTATTATATGCCATTAATATTACAACTTACAACAATTTATATTATTATATGCTATCAACATAATTTAGTTGTGATTTTCATACTTGTGTCTTTTGGTCTTTATAGCTAAATTACAACGATTTACCCTCCACGATTATAGTTATACTGTATTGTTTTGTGTATTTTTTTGTGTATATGTTTATCAGTAAGTTTAAAACAGTCCTTTTTTTATGTTCCCATGTTGTTTAGAAGTCTCTCGTTTCAATGTAAGGAGCTCTGTCTCTCTCTTTTGGCATTTCTTACACAGAATATCTAGTGACCATAAACTTCCTCACTCTGGTTTGTCCAAGACAGCCGGTGTCATCTCTTCCTTTTTGAAGGACTGGTTTCCTGGGTATAGTGTTCTCAGCAGTTTTTTTTTTTCCCTTTCTTTCAGTACTTAGAACATATAATTGCACTCCCTTCTGACATGTAAAACCACAACACAAAACTACCTCATGCTTGTTAGAATGCTATGACCCCCCCTGGACAAGAGGAACAAGCACTGGTGACTAGAGAGAGACTCTTTGCATCTGGGGCCTTCGTGGAAATACAAATTAGTGAAGCCATGACCGAAAAATGAATAGGGATTCCTCAGACCTTAAAAACAGAGCTGTCATATGACCCAGCAATTCCCCTGCTGGATATGCGCCCAAAGGAAATGCAACCAATACCTACACAAATATGTGCACTTCCATGTTCATTACTGTGTTATTAATAATAACCAAGGCATGGAACCAAGTAGAGTGTCCATCAAAACCTAGGTAGACAAAGAAACTGTGATATATAAATGCATATGTATGTGTGTGTGTGTATATATATATATACATATATAATATCCATTGTATATATCTTATTTATTTTCAAACAGAAAGAGGGAGAGAGACAGAGAGAATATGCACAAGCCAGTGCTTCTTTTGTCACTGAAACTGTAACTCCAGACACATTGCACATCTGACTAGCTTTACATGAGTACCCGGGAATCAAACCTGGCTTACCAGGCTTTGCAAGCAACTTCATTTAAATGCTGAGCCTTCTCCTCAACCCAAGATATCTGATGTATGTATGCATGTATGTGTTTTTGGTTCTTGAAGTGTTTCCCTTTTTTTTTCAACAAGAAAAATCCTTCCAGAGTCACTTGCATTCATCCTAATCTAAATGGCATGTGAGAACCCAGAAGACAGAAGACCAAGCTCCTCTTGGAGTCCTGACTGTACAGATGTTGCAGTGAGACGTGCGTGAATAGAACGCTACTGCGCAAGAGAGAGAGTGAGCGTTCAGATGCTTTTTCTGAGAGAGGTGGAAAAATCCAATTAGCTGTTTTCATAGCACCAGATGGCTCCTTAGAGCCAGAAGAAATAACACCTCCCAGGAGGAAGTAAGCATTTCTTCCCCTTCCGGTTAGAAACACAGTCACTGCGTGGTGCGCCTTCCCTACGAGCTCAGACTACCTGTTAAACAACATTGGTGGTAATTAGGATGACAGTCCCAGCAAGTAGTGAGGAGGTGGATTCTCAACTTTGGTGCTTATTTTCTAATCTTTATTTAATTTGCCTAGGTGGTTTTAGTACTAATGAGATTTATTTTTAGCTTTATTTATTTATTTATGAGACACACAGAGCGGGGGGCGGGGGGAGATGGACACACCAGGGCCTCTAGCCTCTACAAACGAACTCCAGACACATGTGTCACCATGTGCATCTGGCTTACATGGGTTCTGGGGAATGGAACCTGGGTCCTTAGGCTTCGCAGGTAAGTGCCTTAACCACTAAGCCATCTCTTGAGCTCACTAATGAAATGTTAAACACGATTTCAAGTTTAGACTCACTATCCTGTCATACAAGCACCCATCTGCCTTAAGTAGCTAACTTTATTTCTTGGGGAAGCAGGGTGAATTATAGGTGGGTGTCTCCCAGTTTCCATTACTCATATATTAATATTAATTAATTCATATGCACACATTTAACATACCAGGCCAGCCCTTAGACATTCCTGTGCCTACCAGCACTCTGGTTTTTTTTTTTAAATAATTTTTTAAATTTATTTTTATTTATTTATTTGAGAGCAACAGACAGAGAGAGAGAGAGAGAGAGAATGGGCACACCAGGGCCTTCAGCTATTGCAAACGAACTCCAGATGCATGCGCTACCTTGTGCATCTGGCTTACTTGGGCCTGGGGAATCGAGGCTCAAACTGGGATCCTTAGGCTTCATAGGCAAGTACTTAACCTCTAAGCCACCTCTCCAGCCCCCCCTTTTTTTTTCAGGTAGGGTCTCACTCTAGCCAAAGCTGACCTGGAATTCACTGTGTAGTCTCATGGTAGCCTCAAACTCAAGGCAATCCTCCTACCTCTGCCTCCCAAGTGCTGGGGTTAAAGGCATATGCCACCACACCCAGGTGGGCACTCATTTCCTAAGTGGGAACTTCTTGCCTTAGGGCTTTAGATCTCTTGCTAACTCACTCTCAGGTTTGGACAGAAGTAAAAGTGCATGCCAATCTCATTCAACTGTTCTCTTAACATCCTCACCAAGACATCTACTGGAGTCCCACATCTTTTATTTTATTTATTAAAGTAGTTTATTTTTATTTACTTATTGGAGAGAGAGAGAGAGAATGGGCATGCCAGGGTCTCTAGGCACTGCAAACAAACTCCAGATGCATGTGCCATCGTGTGCATCTGGCTTACGTAGGATCTGGACAATCGAACCTGGGTGCTTAGGCTTCACAGGCAAGCACCTTAACTGCTAAGCCATCTCTCTAGCCCTTATTTTATTTTATTTTAAAAATTTTGTTTATGTATTTTAAATCAGAGAGAGAGAGAAGACAGATAGACAGAGAGAGACTGGGAATGCCAGGGCCTCCAGCCACTGCAGATGAACTCCAGACGCATGTGCCCCTTGTGCATCTGGCTTAATGTGGGTCCTGGGGGATCAAACCGAGGTCCTTTGGCTTGTGAAACAAACACCTTAACTGCTAAGTCACCTCTCCAGCCCTATTTTTTTTTTTATTTGCAAGTAGAGGGAGGGGGAAATGGGCATGCCAGGGCCTCCTACCACTGCAAACGAACTCCAGCTGCGTGCTCCACTTTGTGCATCAGGCTTTACATGGGTACTAGGGAATCAAACACAGATCATTAGGCTTTGTAAGCCAGCACCTTTAACCACTGAGCCATCACTCTGGCCCGGGTTCCCCATCTTAATAGGTCTAAACCCAACAGCCAACAGCACTCGCCCAGAACCAAATCTCCTCTCCTTCTCACACATCTAAAGTTCCAAATTGGATTAACTTTATCCCATGAAGATCAAGTATTCATCCCCTATCTCCATCCTCATTCTCTCGGACTAAGGCATTGCTGCTTCCACACTGGGGCCTGGCCTCCAGTCACGGCACGATCATCACCCAGTTCCATCTTAACTTTTGGCCCCATCTATGTCCTTCCCCCCATCCCCCTTCACACTATATGCTTCTCCCTCCTATCTAAAGATGAAATCTCTTTTTCCGCTGGTATTAGTCAAGGTTCTCTAGAGGAACAGAACCAAGAGAATGAATACATATTATAAAGAGGGTTTATTGCATTAGTTTACAGGATATGGGCTGTGCGGTACAACTATAGACATGTGTAGACTGGACAGTCTCAGAACCCGGTAGCCACTAAGTCACAAGGCTGGAGGCCTCAGCGGTCCCCGTCTGGCACTGAAGTCCGGCAGGATTCCTAGAGAGCCTCTGGTCTGCGGTCCACGTTAGAAGGCTGACGACAGCCAGGCAAAAGGCTCTGTGTTCACATCAAGGTTCTTTTTACATAGTCCACCACTGTAACGGCTGCCCACTCTGCTGAGGGAAGGTCTTCCCGCCTTCCCAAATATTGCCTAGAAAATCCCTCACAGACCTGCCCAAGAGGCATGTCTCTTACTTGACCTCTAATCTGATCAAGCTGATGATAGAACTCAACCATCACGCCACTGCTGGATCTTGCTTTGGTGAAAGGGATGGGGGGGGGGGGAAGTGACACTAAGGTCTCCAGGCATGTACCCAGCTCAAGCCACCATGGGCACACACTACCCAGTGAGTCAGCTGGCTTGCCCCTAGCCCTGGAGGACGGAGCACAAGATTCCAGGCATCATCCTCCTGAGTTATTTTGAAATAGTTTTTTATTTTTTTCTCTACATGCTGGCTGCAGTATTGGTGGTAGAATATCCTATAATGGATCATCTCTACTTCTATATTTATTTATTTATTACTAGATCTCAACCAGTCTTCTTCCCCTTCCACCTCTCTGCCTATAGGATGTACTGTATGTAGTCATGCACTTTGTATTAATATAGTAGAAATCTACAGATCTGTTTTTGTACCTTTTATACTGTTGGATACTTATAATCAAAGTTTTAAAAATATTTTGTTTTTATTTATTTATTTGACAGAGAGAGAGAGAGAGAGAGAGAATGGGCACGTCAGGGCCTCCAGCCACTGCAAACAAACTCCAGGCGCCTGTGCCCCTTGTGCATCTGGCTAACGTGGGTCCTGGGGAATTGAACCTGGATCTTTTGGCAAATGCCCTAACCGCTAAGCCATCCCTCCAACCCATAGTCAAATCTTTTACTAGGGTATTGAATAAATTTAGTCTTATTAGAAAAAAAAAAAGATATCCAGACATGGCTGTCAAAGGACCATATACTTTCCTGTTATTTTTTTTGGTTTCTTGAGGTAGGGTCTCACTCTAGCCCAGTCTGACCTGGAATTCACTATGTAGCCTCAGGGTGGCCTTAAACTCTTCGTGATCCTCCTACCTCTGCCTCTCCAGTGCTGGGATTAAAGGCGTGCGCCACCACACCCAGCCACCTTCCTTTTTTTTTTTTTTTTTTTCCTATCTCGGAAAAATTAAATGGAAGGCGTATGGTGAGAGGCTGTCCTCCCTGCAACTCCTAGTGAAGATGCCTAGGGTGAGGCCCCTTGCTGATGAAACCTCTCAGAGAGACGCCCCGTGCACAGCCAGCAGACAGGTCCCCTTCGGAGTCCGGGCCAGAATCTTAAATGTTACAATCCCAAGAGAACAGTTCCAGTGACTAAAGTCCTAAAAGTTCAAAACCTTAAAAACCAAAACAATTCTGGAAAAAAAATTTAGAAAAATTCCAAGAAGATATTTATTGGGAATTTTTTTAAGGGTAATTTCTTTGCAAAATATGAAAATATGGCAAAACACTTCATGGGCCATTTTATACACTAATATAGGCAATAATACATACTTTAGCAGGCATAAACACTCAGATTTACTAACAAGTCTCTTGGGTAATAACATTTATGAGTAGATGAACTCTATTCATAAAGAAATTGTTCCAAAATCCGTGGATTCATCTCTAGTGTATGCGTGTGTGTCACGCACGCATGCCGCGCACACACGCACACACACACACGCATGCACACACATCACATATCCTACCAGGCCTGGTGGCACAGGGCAGACCCTGAGGCAAGTGGATAGTGGCAAGTTCAAGGCCTGCTGGTGCTATAGAGTAAGGTGGGGTTTGTTTTTTGTTTTTTTTGTTTTGTTTTGTTTTGTTTTGTTTTGTTTTTGGTTTTCAAGGTAAGGTCTCACTCTAGCCCAGGCTGACCTGGAATTCACCATGTAGTCTCAGGGTGGCCTCGAACTCACAGCAATCTTCCTACCTCTACCTCCGGAGTGCTGGGATTAAAGGTGTGCACCACAAGGCCCAGCTAGAGCAAGTTTTAAGATTAGTCTGGGCAATTTAGTGAGACATTGTAGATTTCTAATACATTAATACAAAGTGCATGAGTACATTTAAAAAAAAAGACAGAAATACATACAAAAGAAAATATATAAGCATATCATCATTGTTGATAGTTGTATGCATCCAGCTTTCAAACTACAACCATCTAAACAGCCATGGCACACAACCTAAGTCAACAGGGGCAATCAAAATCATCAACGAGCTGGAAATGGTGGTGAATACAGCCGATTCCAGCACTCAAGAAGCTTAAGCAGAAGAAAGATGAGTTTGAGGCCAGTGTGGTGGTTTGAATAGAATAGATGGCCCCCAATATATTCAGTTGCTTGTTTATAGTTTGCATCTGCAGCCACCTGGCTGGAGTCAGTGCCATTGTGTGGATCTTAGGGTGTGGTGGTGGGTTTTAGGTTTCAATCTACACATATGCAAAGTGTGCCTAGCTGGAGTTCCTGAAGTGTGCTGTGCTGTGTGGCTTTTGGCTTTAGGTTTGTACTTCTCTCTCTCTGCTTGGTCCTGTGAAGGCAGGCCAACTTCTTCTGCCATTTATGGAACTTCCCCTGGATCTGTAAGCTTCAATAAATATCCCTTCCTCCATGACTGTGCCTGGTCTGGAAGTTCATCTCAGCGAACCTGAATCTGTCTGCTACAGCCAGCCTGAGCTCCAGAGTGAGTTACAGTCCTGCCTGCGCTATGTAACAAGAGCCTACTTAAAAAAAAAAAAAAAAAAAAAAAACTATAAAAATAAACCAGGCATGGTGGCACACGCCTTTAATCCCAGCACTCAGGAGAAAATATTTGCAAATTGTATCTTCTTTCCATGTTACTGATAAGGAACTTGTTTCCAGAATATTTAAAGAATTCATACAACTCAAGAAGAAGAAGAAAAATTATGGAATTAAAGCTGGGGAAAAGATTTGAACAGACATTTTCCCAAGAAAGTATAGAAATCAACAAGCATGCAAAAAGATTCTCAACATTAAGTCATAAGGGAAATGTGAATTAAGACCACAGAAGAATGCTGGGAACGCAGCTTGTGGGTAGAACACTTGCCAAGTGTGTGCAAGGCCTTCGGTTCAATTGTAAAACGTTAAAAAAAAAATAAAGAAAGAAAATGTAAACATAGAATTACCATGTGACTCTGTGGTTCTCTTAAATATAATCCCAGTATAACTAAACACACAGATCTTCACAATTCCCTGTGCATGACGAATGTTCATAGCACCATTACTCATAGTATCTCTCAGATGGATACTCCAGTGTGTACCAACTGATGAATGAATAATGTATAATAGAAGATCCATTCACTGGAATATTATTCAACTGGAAAAAGAAATGAGGTAGCAATGTGCGCTACCACTGAAGTAGACCTTGATGCATGCTTAGCCTGGGAAGGACAGGAGACCTGAAAAGTGACACCTAAGATATAGAGAGTTCTTGTTGGAGGGGATGAAAATGTTCTCAATAGATCATTACACAGCCCTGTAAAGTATATTTTAAAATAAGTAAGGGGGGCTGGAGGGATGGCTTAGCGGTTAAGGTGCTTGCCTGCAAAGCCAAAGGATCCTGGTTTGATTCCCCAGGACCCACGTTAGCCAGATGCACAAGGGGATGCACACATCTGGAGTTCATTTGCAGTGGCTGGAGGCCCTGGTGTGCCCATTCTCTCTCTCTCTCTGTCTCTCTGTCTCTCTGTCTCAATCTCTTTCTCCCTCTTTCTCTGTCAAATAAATAAATAAAATTTTAAAAAAATAAGTAAGGGGCTAGCTCAGTGGGTAAAAATACTTGCTGCTCCAACATGAAGACCTGAGTTTGATTCCCAGCACCCACAGAAAGCTGGGCATGCTTGCCCGTACTTGTGACCCCAGGCATGAAGAGGGGGAGACAGTAGGATCACCTTGTGCATCTGGCTTTACATGGGTACTGGGGAATTGAACTGGGGTCCTTAGGCCATCTGTCCAGCCCCACTGGCCCCTCCTTTCCAACTAGTCCCTCTTCAACTTTGAGGTCTTTTTTTTGTTGTTGTTGTTATTGTTTTTGGCACTCCTCCACCATCCATGATGGGA
The DNA here is from genome assembly GCA_036346955.1 of Dipus sagitta. Taxonomy (NCBI): domain Eukaryota; kingdom Metazoa; phylum Chordata; class Mammalia; order Rodentia; family Dipodidae; genus Dipus; species Dipus sagitta. The sequence continues at coordinate 22,113,172 of CM070786.1, forward strand.
CCCAGTAATGTGCAGCAGGAACTGGTCAGGTAGCAACAGCTGCTGTGAGATCCCGGACGCCAGGATCTGGGCTTTTTATCTACTACGCAACATCGCCCCTCTGAAAGCTCAGGCTCTGTCCGAAATCTCATGTGTGCTTGCCTGCTGGGTCTGACATGGGAACCTGTGGGGACTTTTAAAGCTGCCTGCAGGAGTTCTTGTCATAGCAAACTACATTCCCGAGGCTCGGTCCGACAGCTCCCTACTCAGATTCGAACAGTCTCTTTCCCTGAGAAGTGAGCCAACATCTACAATGAGTTAGAAAAACAAAACAAAACAAAAAACTGAGGTCTAAAATGAGAGTGAAATGGGCGGGGGTAAACCCCGAGGCTGGAAGTGTGGCACTGCTTTAACAAGGAGAAGTAAAAAGTAAAATCAATTTTAGAAGAGAGACGCTGACAAGTATCATAGAGGGGAATTACCCTGTGAACCTTGGCCCGGTTAAAACTCGGGGTTCTACTAAAAGCCTTGTAATGAGAGTGGAATCCTCTTTTCCTTTTAAAGTGCTCATACTGAGCCATTACGCCGCTTTCACTCATTGCTTTGATGACAGCCTGGACTGAATTTTGTCAGCTTATTCTGACCCCTGGCTGACACACAGCCAAGTTATCTACCCATCCAAAGTTTTGAATTGGAAGGAAATTGCGTGTGATTGGGTTTCTCTTTTACTTCCTCCAAATAATGGCTTCTATCCCTGGTAAGTCAGAGCATTTAGCTAGTGTTCATATGCGTCTCCCCGACTTCTCTCCTGCCTTGCCCTCACCCACTTTAAATCCCACCCATGCTCCATTTGCATAAGGATATTCCTTTTCCTTTCTGCTGTTTCAGCTCCTGGGGATCCTATGAGATGCTGCCCTCCTTCATCCTGTGCCCCATAAGGATATGATGAGGGGGTGTGCCAGGAGAGAGGCTGAGATGCTAAACTCACCCTGGGATCTCCTTCCTCCGGACTTCTTAGACATGAGAGGTTTAAGTGATTTGATTGCTTCAAGTCAGTTTTCTATTCTATCAGAAGGTATCCCAAGGGATCAAGTAATTCCCAATATCGTGTGCATGTATGTGTGTGTGTACATCAAGGCCTCTTGCTACTACCAACAAACATCAGTTGTGCCACCTTGTGCATCTGGCCTATGTGGGGCCTAGGGAATCAAACGTAGATCCTTAGGCTTTGCAAGCAAGTGCCTTAATGTCACAGCCACTTTTCGTTTCTGGCCTATGTCGGTGACTTGGGAATTGAACCCAGGCTAGTCGGCTTTGCAATCAAGAGCTTTTCTTAAACCTCTGAGCCATTTTTCCAGTCCCCCATCACTTGGTTTTTTTTTCCCCCTCATGTCTTCCTTGACTCTTCTTCAGCATTGGGTTGGGGTGGGAGAGGGTGAGTGGAGAATGGTACACCCCACCAGGTTCCTCACCCAATGCCAATTTTCCCCATCAGCATTTCCTGCTTTCTTCTTTCTCTCCTTCACCCCTGAACCCCTAACTTGCCAGGCCCTAGCAATCAAAACCTTCCAGAACAACTTCCTTTCCCCCCCACTGTGTGTCTGTGTCATAAGAGAAGGGCAAAGGTCAGCACGCCAGGAGCTTCCTATGGAGGAGGAGGCTCTCCTGCCTTTCTTCTGTGGGGCTCGTCTCTAGCTTCGCAAAATACTGAGCATTGTTTTATCATGTATTACCTAGGTTTCATTTGATGAAACATGTTCTCCAATTCAAAAAGCAATATGCAATATATATATATATATATATATATATATATATATATATGAATGAATAAAGTTTTGGTAGCAAAAAGTAAATGCCTTGTTTTCTTTCACATCCACTAAGGTGTTTTTTACTAACTTGAGCTCTGCATTCATTCTGATGTCTGCTTCTACAAAGACATTAATGTGTTCAGTTCAGCTGAATTTCTTGCCTTTCCCCATGCCATTTCTTTCCGGTGACATTATCCTACTGTGATTGATGGCAGTACTGGACGATGTGCTAGCATAGTAAAAAATTGTATTGGGGCTTTCCAACTTGTAACAACAACAACAAAAAACTTGAGTATACCTACTAAAGCAATCTTAATTCTCTATCAAAACCAGAGTGGGTTGTGACTCTTTTTTGAGCATAAAAAAAAAAAAAAACTTTCAGAGCTAGAGAGATGGCTTAGCAGTTAAGGTTCTTGCTTGCAAAGCCTAAGGATCCACATTTGATTCCCTAGGCCCCACACAGGGCCAGATGCACAAGGAGGCGCGTACATTTGGATTTCATCTGCAATGGCTAGAGCCCTGGTGCTGCCCATTCTCTCTCTCTCTCTCCCTCTCTCCTTCTCTCTCTATATAAATAAATAAATAAAATAGTTAAAAATAAACTTTTAGGAGCTGGTGTGGTGGCGCACACCTTTAATCCCAGCACTCGGGAGGCTGAGGTAGGAGGATTTACTGTGAGTTTGAGGCCACCCCGAGACTACATAGTGAATTCCAGGTCAGCCTGGGTTAGAGTGAAACCCTACCTTGGAAAACCAGAAAAAAAGAAAGAAAGAAAGAAAGAAAGAAAGAAAGAAAGAAAGAAAGAAAGAAGAAAGAAAAACAAAAACAAAAAACCTTATATTTTAATTTTTAGTTGGCATACAGAGTTTTAGGTATTATTATACATTTTCAAAGGCAACTTTAGTTACTTTTCTTCCTCTCCTCCTCTTCCCAATGCCCTGCCTCCTTCTTTCTGTTTACATGTTCCGTGTGTGCTGTTTTAAAATACGTCTACTTTTATTTTGGACTTTAATATATGGACATGCTGTGAATTGGTCCTATTCCCATCGGGCTATCCTCTTTTCTCCCCTCTGCCCCGCCCCCATTGCACTGAAGACCCTCCTGGTGCGGGGGGTGGGGGGCGGTATCCATGATCACTGTGTTGTTTGCGTTGGGAGGACAGAGCACCACATTTTGCCTTCCCACACTTTGTTTATGTTTTGCACGTGTAATGTGGTGTGCGTGGTGTATGCAGGTGTATGTGCCCTTTGGGGCACTCCATACACTCACCTGGGATTGGGTGGGACATTGAGTGAACTGCTCCATCACTGTTCCTCCTGGTTTTCTTCCTGTCTGCCTGCCTGTCTGCCTTCCTTCCTTCCTTCCTTCCTTCCTTCCTTCCTTCCTTCCTTCCTTCCTTCCTTCCTTCCTTCCCTCCTTCCTTCCTTCCTTCTTTCCTTTCTTTTCTCTTTGTTCTTTCTTTCTTTGTTTTTTTCTTTCCTTCTTTCTAATCTTCCAATGAGTCCCAGGTCTCTGCAGAGCTGGGGTTTCAGGCACATATGGCCATGCCTAACTGTTTTACTTGAGATCTGGAGATTTTTAGCTCTAGTAGTCTCAAGCCCCTTCAGGCCCTCAAGTTTGTGCAAAAAGTACATTTAATGGTTGAGCTATCTTTTCAACCTATTTTTTTTTAAAAAAATATTTAATTAATTTATTTATTTTAGAGAGAGAGAGAGAATTGGTGCTCCAGGGCCTCAGCCACTAAAATCAAACTCCAGACACTTGCACCAGCTAGTGGGCACGTGCGACTTTATGCTTGCCTCACCTTTGTGTATCTGGCTTACATGGGATCTGGAGAGTTGAACAACTAGGCTTCGCAGGCAAGCGCCTTAACCACTAAGCCATCTCTCCAGCCCCAGCCTAATTTTTATGTATGTGTTTGAATGACTCCAGAAACTATCTTGGACAAGGGGTAGAGTGCACTTTATGTTTCGGCAGTTGCTTCATCACAAACTAACAAAGAGTAGACAAAGTTCTCTGTGGAGTCTGTTCGCCAGATCCCATCTTCACTATAACCTTTTGGAAAATTAGAACAGAGCCGGGCTGAGAGGCTGAACCTCCTCTGACATATGGCAAGCTCTATGATCGGGTTGTCATGAGGACTTGCTAACAGAGTCTGTCTCCCCAGAAATAAAATGAGAATGTGCTGCTGTGACAGAAGGTGTCTACCACAGGCAATGACAATCCTCTTCATGGGACTTCAGCTCTGATCTATTCCCACTGTATTCCACTGGGAAAGGGATTTAAATTCTATCCACACATGACTATTTCTCAACTGATTTAAATCGAGAAGTAGCATTTAAGCCTGCTTCACACATTGGTGAAATCTGTGCATGTCTACAGAAGCTGTCCTCAGGAGACATTCAACTCAGCCTCATGTAGCGTGGACTGAGTTTATGAATGGTACCTTAACCCAGGTTTGATCTATGAATATGATGGTTGTTCTGTTATTATAAACCACCTGGACTCTCCTGACAATACTGGGTTCCATGGAGATGACATTCCAAGACAGGCAGGCTTGTTCTAAACCCTCTTCCAGTCTTGGGATGTAGCTCATTTAGTTGAATAAATGTGTGAGGTCCTGGGTTTGATCCTCCACTCTGTATAAACTAGGCACAGTGGTCACACCTATAATCCCCAGCACTTGGGAGGTTGAGGCAAGAGATCAAAAATTCAAGATCATCCTTAGCTGCCTAGTGATTTTGAGCTAGAGGCCACCTGGGGCTACATGAAACCCTGTCTCAACGAAACAAAACAACAGAGTTCACGTGAGTAGATTGGAGTCGGAGATTCACCCAGTCTTAGAAAAACCATGTGAACTACCTGTGAAGGGGGTCATGTAGCAGGGAGCAGTGGACAGGCTCAAGTTGGTCAGGGTTGCCTGCCACTCTTAGCCAGAAGGTGGGGCTTGGATTTGGTGGCTCATGCCTGTAAACTCAGCACTGGGGAACTGGAGGCGGGAGGACCAGAAGTTCAAGGTCATAGTGTGTTTGAGGTCAGTCTGAGATACATGAGATTCTATCTCAAAAAAGAAGATAGAGAAGAAGATGGAGAATAAGAAACTGGGTCTCTATGTCACACCACTCAAGGAACTGAATTTTTTTTTTGTTTTGTTTTTTTTGTTTGTTCGAGGTAGGGTCTCACTCTAGCCCAGGCTGACCTGGAATTCACTATGGAGTATCAGGGTGGCCTCGAACTCACGGCAATCCTCCTACCTCTGCCTCCCGAGTGCTGGGATTAAAGGCTTGTGCCACCACGCCCGGCTTGGAACTGAATTTTTTTTGAAAATATTTTTTTATTGACAATTTCCAAAATTACAGACAATAAACCATGGTAATTTCCTCCCTCCCTTTCCCCTTTGCAACTCCACTCTTCATCATATCCCTTCCCCCTCTCAATAAGCCTCTCTTTTATTTTGATGTCATCATCTTTTCCTCCTATTATGGTGGTCTTATGTAGGCAGTGTTAGGCACTGTGAGGTCATGGATCTCCAGGCCATTTTGTGTCTGGAGGAGTGCATTGTCAGCAGTTTTCAGCTCAACTCTAGCAGGATTTCTCAGTGACCTTGCAGCCCAAGTATGTGAAGTCTTCAGCAATAGATTCTTACCATCTATTCCTGGTGAGAACCCAAGAGCCTTGGAAATGACCTGTAATGTTTTGAGGAGTATCAGGGACCTCCCTGGCCAAGAACTCACCGGAAGGTATCCTATCCTTGGCACTGAAAATTTTCTAATAACAATCTATGGCTTCTAGATGCATGGCATTTTCCAAAAAAGTAAGTTTCTATATGACTTATTCATACCCTCTTAGATTTTGAGTAGCCCTCCCCCAGCCTTTCCTTTACTCAGACTCTTCCCCTGACCTCACTTAGGCCTTTCCACCCCCAGTAATCTGTTCTTCTACTTACATGTGTACAATACCATCCTCTTAAGTCCTCCCCTCCTCCTTCCCTCTCTATTCCCTTTATATCCCTTTTCTAACTTATTGGCCTCTGCTACTGAGTTTTATTCCAACTCACATAGAAGCCCAAACATTTGTAGCTAGGATCCACATATGAGAGAGAATTTTTCCAACAACCTAGATGAGCTTAAAAGTAGATTCTTCCAGGCTGGAGAGATAGCTTAGCAGTTAAGGGATTTGCCTACAAAGCCTAATGACCTGGGTTTGATTCCCCAGTACCCACATAAAGCCAGATGTACAAAGTGGCACATGCATCTGGAGAGATAGCTTAGCAGTTAAGCCTCTTGCCTGTGAAGGCTAAGGATCCAGGTTCAATTCCCCAGTACAATAAAAAGATGTTTTATTTATTTATTTGCAAGCAGAGAGATACAGACAGAGAAAGAGAGCGAATGAATGCACCAGGACCTCCAGCCACTGCAAATGAATTTCAGATGCATGCACCACCTTGCGCATCTGGCTTACGTGGGTCCCAGGGAATCGGAATTGAAACTGGGTGCTTAGGCTTCACAGGCAAGGGCCTTAAACATTAATCCATCTCTCCAGCACCCCCCATGGGAACTTTAAAGCAACAGTTATGTATTGTTTAAAGCTGATCCTCTTGCCTTCACCTCCCAAACGCTGGGACGACAAGCGTGTGCCACCACGCTCAGTTTACATGACGCTGGGGGTTGAACCCAGGGCCTTGTGCCTGTTCGACAAGCACTATAAGAACTGAGTCTCATCCCAGCCCTTACCACTAGAGTTGTCAGGGCTTAGGAGGTGTGCCATTCAAAACACTCAGAAAGGCTGGAGGGATGGCCCGTCAGTTTAATGTGCCCCCCACCATGCGTGACAACCTGAGGAGACCTGAGACTGCCCGAGTTCAAATCTCTAGAGCCACAGAAACAGTTGAACATAGCCATAAATGTCTGTAACCCCAGCCTGGCAGAGGGGCAGAGATGCCGGCGGAAGAGCCACATGTGAGGGCATGGGGCACCACAGGGGGGAACACTCGCCTATGCACCACACACGCAAGAAAAAAAAGCAAATAATAATCATGCTAATAATTTAAAATAAACATTCAGAAGCTCTTAAAAGCCCAATTCTGGTGAATGTGAGCCTAGAAGTTTCAGATTTCTTTGGTAGTTGTCAACAGCCACACTATCATGAATCCTACCCCCCCCCCCCAAGGTAGTGTGTCACTCTAGCCCAGGCTGACCTGGAACTCATTCGTTTTTTGTTTATTTATTTATTCATTTTGTTTTTATTTATTTATTTATTTATTTGAGAGCAACAGACACAGAGAGAAAGACAGATAGAGAGAGAATGGGCCCGCCAGGGCCTCCAGCCGCTGCAAACAAACTCCAGACGCATGCGCCCCCTTGTGCATCTGGCTAACGTGGATCCTGGGGAATTGAGCCTCGAACCGGGATCCTTAGGCTTCACAGGCAAGCGCTTAACCACTAAGCCATCTCTCCAACCCTGGAACTCACTCTTTAATCCCAGGCTGGCCTTGAACTCATGGTGATCCTCCTAACTCTGCCTCCCTAGTGCTAGGATTAAAGGTGTGCACCACCACACCCGGCCTATCATGCGTTTTGTCAACACATTTCAATAAGCAAAGAGCAAGTCACCTTAACAGTTTGGAGGCGGACATGCCCATCTCCTCTGAGTAACCTAACATCCCCACCACGCTATTAACGCCAGTTTCTTCACACAGCCCTTGGTTATCTGCCTCCCTCCCCAGGAGCAGAGAAGAGCAATGTGTATTGATCTTTCTCTCTTTGCGGTTTTCTCTTCGTGATGGAAGTGGAGACCAGGAAAGCACGGTGAGTGCGAGGCCAGCTCCTGGAGATGACTGAAGAGGGTAATGTCCCCTGTGCTGCTCACCAGCCTTTTGCTCTTGTACAATTTTCTGTGAGATCAAGCTAACAAAACCACGACAGTAAAGCATCCGCCACAGAGCCTGAATATGGAAGGTCCTCATTAATGATGGTTGTTACATGATTATTATCGATAATAGGTTACTTCTCATGACTACTGTGGCTGTTGTTTTATAGTAAATTTAGATTTATCATGTAGTCTTTAACATCTCTAGCAGAGTTCAGCTAGAAGGACATCAGAGAGAAAAATTTCCCAAGGGCCTGGAGAAATGGCTAAGTGGTTAAGACACTTGCCTGGGAAGCCCAAGGACCCAGGTTCAATTCTCCAGGACCCATGTAAACCATATGCACAAGGTGGCACATGTGTCTGGAGTTTGTTTGCATTGGCTAGAGACCCTGGCACACCATTCTGTCTCTGTATCTGCCTCTCTCTCTCTCTCTCTCTCTCTCTCTTTCTCTCTTTCTCAAATATTTATTTATTTATTTATTTATTTTAAGAGAGAGAGAAAGATACAGAGAGAGAGAGAGAATGGGTGTGCCAGGGCCTCTAGCCACTGAAATGAACTTCAGATGCATGCGCCCCTTGTGCATCTGGTTAATGTGGGTCCTGGAGAATCCAACCTGAGTCCTTTGGCTTTGCAGGCAGGTTCCTTAAGTGCTCTCTCTCTCTCTCTCAAATAAGTAAACAAAACATTTAAAAAGTTTCAAAAAAAAAAATTTTCCCGAGCTGGGTTGGAGAGATGGCTCAGTGGTTGCACTTGCCTGCAAAGGCGAAAGACCCAGGTTTGATTCCCCAGCACCCAACTAAAGCCGGATGCACAAAGTGGTACATTTGTCTGGAGCCTGTTTGCAGCGGCAGGAGGCCCGTACTCCCTCTTTTCCTGCTGCCTCTTTCTCTCCATCTCTCAAATAAATAAATAAAAATATTTTTTAAAAAAATCTCCCAAGCTTAATTCAATGAAACTGAATTGCTTAAAACTATGATCTAGCCCAAAGGTTCTCAAACTTTCTCTCGAAAGGGCCAGATAGTAAATATTTTAGGCTTATAGGCCATATGGTGCGTGTTGCCTCAACTGAGCTCTGCAGCTAAGCTCAAAGTCAGCCACAGGGAATCCATTAGCAAGTGGGTGTGTGTTCCAACTAAATGTCATCTGCAGAAAGAATGGGCCCAAGATGTTTGCCAACTCCTGCCCTTCGCCTATGCACAGCAAGGTAATACTAAGCAAAACTGTAACAAGAAGGGTACGTGCCAAAGTGGACACAATGGCATTTGAGTCTCAGTTTGCCCCAGAATTTAGCACTCTGGGAATGTTCCTTAACTCTGTAGTATTCTGAGAATATTACTTCATTCTTCCGTGCCTCCGGTTAGGGTTATTCCTTTAAAAAGCTTAGGCAATAGTACTTCCTATAAGGATTATTAATAGAAAAACAATCCCAACTACATAAAATGTGTTTAAGTTAAAGAGATAATCATGTTTCATATATATATATATATATATATATATATATATATATATATATATATAGTATATATGGTGTCAGTGTGTATATTGCAGGAGTTTCGTGGTTAATTTATTTGTTTTGAGGTTGTTGTTGTTGTTGTTGTTATTGTTGTTGTTGTTGTTGAAGTAGGGTCTCATGTAGCCCAGGCTGGACTTGAACTCTTTTTTGTTTAACTCTTTTTTTTTTAATTTTTTTGTTCATTTTTATTTATTTATTTGAGAGTGACAGAGAGAGAAAGAGTCAGATAGGGAGAGAGAGAGAGAGAGAGAATGGGCGCACCAGGGCTTCCAGCCACTGCAAACGAACTCCAGACGCATGCACCCCCTTGTGCATCTGGCTAACGTGGGTCCTGGGGAATCGAGCCTCCAACCGGGGTTCTTAGGCTTCACAGGCAAGCGCTTAACCACTAAGCCATCTCTCCAGCCCCTTGTTTAACTCTTTTTATATATTGATTGATTGATTGATTGATTGATTTGAGAGAGAGCAAGAGAGGCAGATAGAGACAGCAAGAGAATGGGTGCACCAGGGCCTCTAGCCTCTGCAAACTAAGTCCAGATGCATGTGCATCTGGCTTATGTGGGTACTGGGGAATTGAACCTGGGTGCTTAGGCTTCACATGCAAGTGCCTTAACTGCTAAGCCATCTCTCCAGCCCCTGAACACATTTTTAAAATATTTTTTTTAATTTTTATTTATTTGCAAGTAAAGAGAGAGACAGAGAGAAGTGAGGCAGAGAAAGGGTGGGGAGGGAAAGAACGGGCACACCAGGGCCTAAAGGCCACTGCATATGAACTACAGATGCATACGTCACACCATGTGCATCTGGCTTATGTGGGTACTGGGGAATTGAACCTGGGTCCTTAGGCTTCACAGGCAAGCGCCTTAAGTGCTGAGTCATCTCCCCAGCCCTGGTCTTTAACTCTTGTTTCTCCTGCCTGAGTGATGTGTGCCACAGTGCCTGTGTGTGTGTGTGTATGCATGTGTGTGTGTGTGTGTGTGTGTGTGTGTGTGTGATAGTTTCTCATCTGTCCAACTGGATAGATTGGGAATTTGCTGAAGGCTAAACGACTATCACCTGTTGTCTTCTTTCTTCCAGTCTCCTCCTGAGGCAACAAAAGTCGTGTGCACAGAGGAGCGCATCACGGGTACTCCTGCTTTTGTCATTCTCAAGGGGCCACTTGTTCTCAGTTGCAGATAACAGAAACCCACACCCGCCAAGAGGAACAGCAGGCCATTTGTTGGGAGCACTTGTGGAGACGGGCACAACCTGGCAGCCAGCTCTCTCCTGTGCCGCTGCTGTTTTGCCTATGACCCCTGACTCCTCTGCTCCCGGCCTCCCCCAGCATCCCCCTCAGGGACAACCTTCCTCAGTCACCCCACTGTGTAAGAGCCTCCCCTCCACCCAATGGGAAAGGGTCAGGAGGCAGGGCAGTAAGACAAATGGCAGACGTCTGTTGCGCTCAGCATCTGCAGACCTGGGCACCTGTTTGTGGTGAACACCTGGATCGCAATCGAGTCTACCTCCAAACTTTCCAACTCATGACATGTCAAGCAGACGGGGAAATCAATTGAGCCCCCCAGGTTTTCTCGCTGGCTCCCCTGCCGCAGACATGCACGTCCCTTCTCTATCTCTCCCCTTTCCTGTGCAAACCAGCCTGCCCTGCAACAACAGCAGCTGGAAATCTGCAGGGCTGCTGGAACCCACTTGGCCTCCATGCAAAGCAGACTCGAGGTACCTGGACAATGTCTAACCTACCAGGGACATTCCTTCACCAGAATTTATGAGCTCTTCGGCTCCTTGGCCCCACAGCTGGGACCGTAATGTGTTTTACACGACTTTTAAAAACTTCTCAGTTGAACTGAAAACTTAGTCAAAAGCCTATGGCTGAGAAAGTCATAAGCCCTAGAGGGAAAGCTGCTATTGTTGTCTGGCTAAATGGATATATGATGTCCACCAAACTGCCCTCCAAACACTCATGTTTATGCCCGTATATCAATGCTGCTCTCACTCTTGTTTAGAGAAACTTCTCTTTTCACATCGGTGGTGACTACTGGGGTGACTCAAAACGACCATAGTGCTGAGGAGAAATGACAGAGGAGTGCTCAGCACTGAGACATCTCTATCACACCCTCCAAGGCTCAGGGATGATTGCAGAAGAGGCGGTGGAAAAAAATGTCAGAGCCAAAGGGAGGGGAGGACTGTTTACAATACTGTCTTTCAGACACAAAGTGGCCTTGATACTCATGACCTCACAGTAGCTGATGCTACCTATGGAAGACTTGCATAATAGGAGGGGAAAAAATGATGACATCAAAGTCGAAGATAGACTACTTAGAAAGAAGGGATTCAGTAGATTTGGGAGGGGGGAAAAGGGGAGCGCTGGGAGGGGATTATGATCGTGGTAAATTGACTATATTTATAGACATTGTCATACAAAGTGCAAAACAGAGGCTGAGGGCTGGAGAGATGGCTTAGCACTTGCCTATGAAGCCTAAGGACCCAGGTTCGATTCCCCAGGACCCACGTAAGTGAGATGCACAAGGTAGGGCATGCATCTGGAGTTTGTCTACAGTGGCTGGAGGCCCTAGCACACCCATTCTCTCTCTCTCTCTCTTTCTGCATCTTTCTCTCTCTCATTCTCTTAAATAAATAAATAATGTAAAACAAAAGAGGCTGATAGGACCTGAAGAACAACACTCAAGGTTATCCTCCAGCCTCCACGTGCACGTGTGCACACGTGGCGCATGCACCCTGACATACATGTACCCCCCCACACACAAACCTACATGTTTACATGCACATCACAAACACACACACAGAAAGTATCACGACAATGACAGAAGCAAGAATTAACTTGCTTTACTTCTGTCTCAGAGGGAGATGGGAAACGATTTGCTATCTGCGCCACACCCGTTTCTAGAAATCTGCTCTTAAACTCCTCTGAACCATCAAACTCAGCTGCCAGGCATTGGCCTGGCTGGGAGAAGAGCCCCTGCAAAGGCAGGAAGCTGGGCCAAGGAAGGACCACCGCAAGCCATCGATGACCCATCATTGGACACCCAATGAATCTCCTACCTGTGCCCGGTCCTCACAAAGACCCCAACTCTCAATCCTGAAACTGACGATCTACAGAAAAGCCTCCGTTTCTACCCATTCTTTCATCTTCTTTCTCCAGCGTTGGAAGGAAACTCAGATAAAACCGCGTCCCAATAACGATGTAGACCGGGCTGGCCTCATGCTTACGTGTCCTCCTGCCTCTGCTTCTCAAGGGCTGGGACTATAGGTATGCACCGCCATGCCTCTGTAAACTCATTTTCAGTGTGATTTATGACACACTGAATGTAAATATCCCAAATGAACATAAACACACAAAAAGATCTTTTTTTTTTTTTTTTCTTGTAGTGGTATGGCCATTGGGAGGTTGCATGTACTCTGGTAAGAGAGAAAAAATTAAACAATAAATCCTGCATTCATGCTCATGCAGGCAATCCTAATTAGACTCAGTAGGGCACACAAGTACACAAGGAAAAAAAAGACATCAAAGTAGAAGAGAGCAATAGTTGGGGGCAAAAGGGAGTTGAGTGGAAGGGGGACAAGAGAAGGTAATGGGCGTGGCTTATGATCAAAACACTTTGCATGCATTATACAAAAGTTGTCAATAAAAACAAAAACAATAAATAAAAATCTTCAATCCTTTTGACAATTTCTATTAAGAATTCCATGTGAAGCCGGGCGTGGTGGCGCACTCCTTCAATCCCAGCACTTGGGAGGCAGAGGTAGGAGGATCACCGTGAGTTCAAGGCCACCCTGAGACAACATAGTGAATTCCAGGTCAGCCTGGGTTAGAGCGAGACCCTACCTCAGAAAAAAAAAAAAAAAAAAAAAAGAATTCCAGGTGAAGAAAAGTGCCACCGTGCAAATAAAGTCTGATTTGGGGATTGAACTCAAAACTTCTCAGTAGAAAAACAGTCTGAGGCTATGACTCCGTGGAAGAGCACTTGCCTTGACCGTTCAATTCCTAATACTGAAAACAAACAAACAAATAAATACACTGAGAGCCAGTCATGATGACACACAGCACGGGGGAACCTGGTTTACATAATAAGGCTCTGTCTCAAAAAAAATTGGCAGGGGGGTGGCGGCTGGACAGAAGGCTGAGCAGTTAAAGCATTTGCCTGCAAAGCCTAAGGACTCACCTGGATTCAATGCCCCAGTACTCACATGAAGCCAGATGCACACGGTGGGACATGCATCTGGAGTTTGTTTGCAGTGGCTAAAGGCCCTGGTGTGCCTGTTGTTTTTTTTTTTCCTCTCTCTCTCTCTCTCTCAAGTATTTTTAAAAATTGGGGGTCTGGGGGGGCGTAGATCAGTGCTAATGGGCTTGTCTTGCATGTATGAGTCCCTAGGTATAATCTCCAGTACTCCCCCCAAAATCCTCCTTCATAGATACATGCATACACACATGCACACACACACACTCTTCTGGCTACTCTGCCTAGATCTCACAGCATCCCAAACAACTACCTGCATTCAATCTCTGTCCTGAGTGTGCTTATGGAGGGGCCCTCACTAACATCTCCCCCTATCTGAATGTTGGCGTATTGTTTTTCTGACAAATCAAGAAAATCAATACAACTATCACCACAAATCCTATGGCCCATTAAAAACGACAGCAAATGCTTAACTAGGGAAATATGAGAAAAAAATAATACTTTCTCTATTTTTTTTAATGAAAAATGGAACTGTATGTTTGTATGGGACCTATCTCGATGATGAAGACACCGATGTGTGAGAGAGGAATGGAAGGAGAGAGGAGAGAAAGGAGGACAAAGGAAAAGAAGAAGAAAGAAAACAAAAATAGGCAGGCATTGTTTAGGAGAATCAGTGGCACGAAACTGGAGCAAGGCCTTAAACTTCTGGGAGATAAGGGAAATTGCTTTGAGGCAAGAGGGTTAAGAAGAGAGCTCCCCGTCCTCTGGAAAAGGGAGATATGAGAAGCAAATACGAGGGGCCGTAAATCACCGCGTAACCGAAGCCAGTGTTATTCCGCGGGGTGCGGCGAAAGCAGTCAGGAGATGAAAAGTCAGGTCAACTCTCTAGGACCAAGAAAAGCCCAAAGCCGCCCAGTCTCTAAACCCGCGGGCTCCCCTCCATGCTTCCCACCACATCGGGGCGCCAGTGCGGCTGCTGTGTGTGCTCCGCTTGGAGTTGGGGGGGGGGCGAGGTCTCTTGTTGCATGCTCTTGTACAAGGAGGGGGGGATAACTTGGACTTATTTCTTCCCTCTTCCTTTCAACCTGAAAAAAATTGAATTGTGATGATAAAGATCAGGCAATCGTCCTGAAGCACTGAACTCTTTATGAAATAAAAGCCCAAGTGCTAACCTGTAATCTTATTTCTTGGTTGGAACAGGGAAAGAATTGCTACTTATGCTGTCTACCTGACTATGCAGAGGCAGAAAGATGGATGGTTAGTCACTATCTGCCCTGTGTCCAGAGTTCTCCCTGATGAAGGGAACCAGATAGACGTTCTAATTTGGAGGACGAAAGGTGTTAGATCTGTATCCGGAGGATAGAAGAAACTCCTTGGGGCTGAAGGATGGTTACGAGCAGAAGTGGTGACGTGTTTTGGCTGCGGGATACTGAGAAATTAAGCTGGAGCTGAGCTGCTGACTGTCATCGTGGTTGGAATAAGGTGTGCAGCCCTCTGGGGTAGAAAAGTCACCGATGAGCTTAACCAGCATTGGGCTCCCCAGCTACAAGACTGGCCAGCCATGCCAAATGGTACAATGGTGGCTTATCTGCTATGCCACCTGCCACCTGATGGGATTTGAGGCCTGCTAAGTTTCATGCCTGGTACTGAAATCCTAGCCAAAAGGTCATGACTAAGAAGGTCATAAGCACTGTGAGGAAGCTACTACTGTTGTTTGGCCCCCCCAAATTGCCCTCTAAATATTTATAATTATTCTAATATGTTAATGTGCCTTTCATTTTTTTTCTTTCATTTTTTATATTTGAGAGAGAGAGAGAGAAAGAGAGAGAGAGAATGGGTGCACCAGGGCCTTCAGCCACTGTGAACAAGCTCCAGACATATGCAGCCCCCTGTGGTGCATGTAGGACATTCTGCGCTTGCATCACTGTGTGTCTGGCTACATGGGACCTGGAGATTCGAACATGAGTTCTTAGGCTTCAAAGGCAAGTGCCCTAACTGCTAAGCTGTCTCTTCAGGCTGTACTTTTACATTTGATGAGAGGAGCTTCTTTTCAGATGGTGGTGACCCCTGGGGAGACTCAAAACCCATCAAAGTGCTGAGAAGTGACAGTGGAATGTTCAGCACAAAGAGAAATGTTTATTACACCCTCCGCGACCATTGCAAAAGAGGTGGTGGAAAGAATGTAAGAAGCCAGGCATGGTGGCACACGCCTTTAATCCCAGAACTTGGGAGGCAGAGGTTGGAGGATCACTGTGAGATGGAGGCTACCCTGAGACTACATAGTGGATTCCAGGTCAGCCTGGCTAGAGGGAAACCCTACCTCAAACAAACACACAACAACAACAAAAGGGCTGGAGAGATGGCTTAGTGGTTAAACGCTTGCCTGTGAAGCCTAAGGATCCCAGTTTGAGGCTCGATTACCCAGGACCCATGTAAGCCAGATGCGCAAGGGGGCGCAGGCATCTGGAGTTCGTTTGCACTGGCTGGAGGCCCTGATGCACCCTTTCTCTCTCTCTCTCTCTCTCTCTCTCTCTCTCTCTCTCTGTGTATGTGTGTGTACCTTTTTCTCTCTCTGTCTGTCGCTTTCACATAAATAAGTAAAAAAAAAAAAAAAAAAAAAAACAGTTAAAAAAAAGAAAAAGAAAAGAGAATGTAAGAGCCAAAGAGTAGGGAGGAGTGCTTGGAATGTTTGCTTCCAGACACAAAGTAGCTACTGCATTCATGACCTCACAGTGGCTGATAATACATATATAAGACCTATATAATATGAGGCAAAAAAAAGGATGGCATCAAAATAGAAGACAGACTACTAGGAAAGAAAAAGAACTCCAGTGAAGAGGGGGGATGGAAGAGATGACTAAGGACGTGGTAGGAAGGGATTATGATCAGGTACATTGTGTATATGTATGGAGATTGTCAATAAAATGTTTTTTAAATGAGAGAATACATGTGGTGAAGGAGGAATAAATTGACCCCTGGAAATTAAATACAATAATAGATCGTTTTCAGCTCTCATCCAAAACACAATTTATGACTGAGAAAGAACCGCTACCCTGAAAAAACAGGTGACAGATGTTTGGGACTAAGGAGGTAGTTTAGTGGATGAAGTGTTTGCTGCTCAAGCATGAGGACCTGAATTCAGAAACCCAAACCCACAGGAAGCTGAATGCAGTAGCATGAGCATCTATAATAAAGCACTGTGGTGAGACAGGAGCATCTATAATAAAGCACAGTGGTGAGACAGGAGCATCTATAATCCAGCACCTATGGTGAGACAGGAGCATCTATAATCCAGCACTATGGTGAGACAGGAGTATCTATAATCCAGCACTATGGTGAGACAGGAGTATCTATAACCTACCACTATGGTGAGACAGGAGTATCTATAATCCAGGACCTGTGGTGAGACCAGAGCATCTATAACCCAGCACTATGGTGAGACAGGAGTATCTATAATCCAGCACTGTGGTGAGACAGGAGCATGTATAACCCAGCACTATGGTGAGATAGGAGTATCTATAATCCAGAACCTATGGTGAGACAGGAGCATCTATAATCCAGCACTATGGTGAGACAGGAGCATCTATAATCCAGCACTATGTTGAGGACAGGAGCATCTATAATCCAGCACTATGGTGAGACAGGAGTATCTATAAATCCCGAGCACTATGGTGAGACAGGAGCATCTATAATCCAGCACCTATGGTGAGACAGGAGCATCTATAATCCAGCACTATGGTGAGACAGGAGCATCTATAATCCAGCACTATGGTGAGACAGGAGTATCTATAATCCAGCACTATGGTGAGACAGAAGCATCTATAATCCAGCACTATGGTGAGACAGGAGTATCTATAATCCAGCACTATGGTGAGACAGGAGTATCTATAATCCAGCACTATGGTGAGACAGGAGTGTCTATAATCCAGCACCTATGGTGAGACAGGAGTGTCTATAATCCAGCACTATGGTGAGACAGGAGTGTCTATAATCCAGCACTATGGTGAGACAGGAGTGTCTATAATCCAGCACTATGGTGAGACAGGAGTGTCTATAATCCAGCACTATGGTGAGACAGGAGCATCTATAATCCAGCACTATGGTGAGACAGGAGCATCTATAATCCAACACCTATGGTGAGACAGGAGTATCTATAATCCAGCACTATGGTGAGACAGGAGCATCTATAATCCAGCACTATGGTGAGACAGGAGTATCTATAATCCAGCACCTATGGTGAGACAGGAGTATCTATAATCCAGCACTGTGGTGAGACAGGAGCATCTATAATCCAGCACTATGGTGAGACAGGAGTATCTATAATCTAGCACCTATGGTGAGACAGGAGTATCTATAATCCAGCACTATGGTGAGACAGGAGCATCTATAATCCAGCACCTATGGTGAGACAGGAGTATCTATAATCCAGCACCTATGGTGAGACAGGAGCATCTATAATCCAGCACCTATGGTGAGACAGGAGTATCTATAATCCAGCACCTATGGTGAGACAGGAGCATCTATAACCCAGCACTGTGGTGAGACAGGAGTATCTATAATCCAGCACTATGGTGAGACAGGAGTATCTATAATCCAGCACTATGGTGAGACAGGAGTATCTATAATCCAGCACTATGGTGAGACAGGAGTATCTATAATCTAGCACCTATGGTGAGACAGGAGTATCTATAATCCTGCACCTATGGTGAGACAGGAGCATCTATAATCCAGCACCTATGGTGAGACAGGAGCATCTATAATCCAGCACCTATGGTGAGACAGGAGCATCTATAATCCAGCACTATGGTGAGACAGGAGTATCTATAATCCAGCACTATGTTGAGACAGGAGCATCTATAATCCAGCACTATGGTGAGACAGGAGCATCTATAATCCAGCACTATGGTGAGATATGAGGCAGAAACAAGAGAACCCCAGAATCTCCAGGACAATCGAGCCTGGTGAAAGAACAATAAATAGTGAGAGGCCTTGTCTCACATACAGAAAGCCAGCACCAACACCCAGGGCAGTCTTCTGCCCTCTACACACGTGCCGTGGCACCGGCACGCCTCCCACATCCACACACATGAACATGCACATTGTCCCGAAAATGTGACATCTGTGTATTTGGGCAGAAAAAGCCAATCTGGTTAGCATAGGAAATTCTGACTAAATGCATATTTATGTGTAGACTTAAAGCCAAATAGTGTCATTGTCATCAACAGCAAAGATTCCAAAAGCTCAGCACATGTTGGACTGATTTATAACGCAATTTCTTTTTCTGATAATAGCACACTTTCTTTTCCTGAATTTCCCACATGAGGCCTTCTCAGCCTATTCTTGGGGCACAGAAAATAACCCGTCTTGACTCTTGATCATACCAAGAGGCTTATGTGGAAGAGGTTGGTTCAGGCAGCCAAGACTATTTAGCTCATCTATGGTGAGGGGCAGTGATTTGTTTTTTAAAGACCACCATTTTTCTTTTTGAGGCCGGCTCTCACTGTAGGCCAGGCTGACCTGGAATTCACTATGTAGTCTTAGTTTGGCCTCAAACTCACAATGTTCCCCCTACTTCTTCCCCCCCCCCCCGAGTGCTGGGATTAAAGGCATGCATCACCATGCCCAGCAAAGACTATTATTTTTTAAATAAGTGCTTTTTATTTACTTATTGTTATTTTTCTTTCTTTCTTTTTTTCTTTTCCTTTTTTTCTTTGGGGGGGGGTTTCGAGGTAGGGTCTCACTCTAGCCCAGGCTGACCTGGAATTCACTATGTAGTCTCAGGATGGCCTCCAATTCATGGCAATCCTCCTATCTCTGCCTCCCGAGTGCTGGGATTAAAGTTGTGCGCCACCACGCCCCGGCTTTATTTACTTATTGTTTTAAGTGTGTGTATATGTAGTGTGTGCATGTGTGTGTGTGTGTGTGTATTATGCAGATGCCCTTGCCATGCCTGTGTGCTCACACGTGGAGGCCAAAGTAGGCAGTTACGTGCCCTCTATTACTCTTTGACCTTATTTCCTGGAGACGGAATCTTTCACTGAACCTGGAGTTCATCATTTTCTTTTTGGGGGGCCAGGCTGGCTGATCAGTAATATCCAGAAACCCTCCTGTGCCCGTCCCTGTCACCGCTGGGGTTGTGGGCATGCGCAGCCTTGTCCAGCTCTCCACATGGTACTAGGGACTGAATCAGGACCTCACGTTTGTGCAGCCTGCGCTCTTACCCGCTGAGTCCTATCTTCAGCCACCGAAGACTATCTTTTTTTTTTTTAAGTTATTTATTTATTTAAGAGAGAAAGAGACAGAGGGAGAGAGAGAGAGAGAGAAACTGGACATATCAGGACCTCTAGCCACTGCAAACAAACTCCAGATGCAGGCGCCACCATATGCGTCTGGCTTTACATGGGTAGTGGGGAATCAAACCTGGGTTCCTTGGCTTTGCAGGCAAGTGCCTTAACCACTAAACAATCTCACCAGCCGTGTTCCCCCCACCCCTCCCCCACAAAAAGACTATCTTTAAGCAGCAATATTGTGACTGTGGCTGAGTCCCTCGACACTTTGTTACTTCTGTGTCTGAAATGCTAAGGCATGGCTCTTCCAGGACTTAGCTGGAAGTGGTCTCACATAACAATTCTTGACAACCTATGCACAGGCCTGTAAATGCATTAAAATCCACACCTGGTCGTTAGTAACTGTTGACAAGTGACAGATGTGAAACAAATGAGTTCTAGAACATTTCTTTTTTAAAAATATTTTATTTACTGATGAGAGAGAAAGAGACAGATAGAGAGAAAGAGAGAATGGGCGAGCCAGGGCCTCTAGCCACCGCATACGAACTCCAGACACATGTGCCCCCTTGTGCATCTGCCTTACATGGGTCCTGGAGAATCGAACCCAGGTCCTTAGACTTTGCAGGCAAATGCCATAACTGCTAAGCCATTTCCCCAGCCCCCCCCCCGAACATTTCTTTATCTTAAAAAAAAAAACTGAATTTTGAACATTTTAGGAGTGATATTAAAGTAAAAAATGTTTCTTCCATTCTGAATTTCATGTAGCATTTATAAAAATGTTGCAATAATTCGAGCTGGCATGGTGGTGCATGCCTTTAATCCCAGCACTCAGGAGGCAGAGGAAGGAGGCCACCCTGAGAATACATAGTGAATTCCAGGTCAGCCTGAGCTAGAGTGATACCCTGTCTCAACAAACAAACAAACATACAAACAAAAAGTTGCACTAACCTGAATGGACAAAGAATTGTATATTGTTGTATAATTTTGAAGAATGCTTTACTTAATCAAATATTTGAAAGTTTGAAGTAAAGTCAAGTTGTTCAAAATATCAGTGTCAAAGCTTTAATGAAGGGCTGAAGAGAGAGCTTAGTGGTTAAGGTGCTTGCCTGCGAAGCCTAAGGACATATGTTTGGATCTCCAGGTCCCACATAGCCAGACAATGACGGAAGTGCACAATGTCGCATATGCACCACAAGGGGGCCCACACATCTGGAGTTGGTTCACAGTGGCTGAAAGACCCTGGTGCACCCATTCTCTCTCTCTCTCTCCCTCTTACTCTCTCCCTCAAAGCTATTTTTTTTTTTTTTTTTTTTTTGGTTTTTCGAAGTAGGATCTCACTCTACCTCAGGCTGACCTAGAATTCACTATGTAGTCTCAGGGTGGCCTTGAACTCACAGCCATCCTACCTCTGCCTCCCGAGTGCTGAGATTAAAGGCCTGTGCCACCACGCCCAGCAAAAATAATTAGAAAAATAAAGTTTTGATCAAATCTTAGACATGAAGTAGCGCACAGACCAAGAAGGCTCAGTGACAAGGAGGCAGACAAACCCAGTGAGGAAGGCGACTGCAGAAGAGGTGGACCAGGACCGTGATGCCTTTGAGAATGCTTGTATCTGCCGGATTGACTCCAAAGACTCACTCCGCACTCTCTTCTCTCTGCAGAACGATGGAATCCCAGCTTTCAGTGTCTCTCTCACCCACACTTTATTCTAGGTCTTCTAAATCTCTTCCGGGTTCCAAGAAATAGAGCTCATCTACAGATAACTAAACAGAACCAGCCAGCAGGGACGAGGAGGCTTCCAACTCCATCACAGCTTCACTTCTCAGTATCCTGTAACTAAAGCGAGTGGTGTCTTCAGTAATAGGATTGCACCATCTAGCTCTGGTGGGCTACCAAGAGCACTGGCAACAGACTGTATTGTCTTAGGGGGGCTCATGGGGTTTTATATAACAACCCACTCCAGAGGGGTACTTCTGCCTAAATCTCTCTCTCTCTCTCTCTTTGAATTTATATTCTCTAATTCGTTCATGAAGAAGTAGGTTTCTACATGGCTTATTTATAACGTCTTTAGTTTTGTATCAGAAAGTGCTATGGAAGCTGCTGGGGGAAAAGTCATCAACAGTCTAACTAGCAGTGAATCCTACAAGCTACCCAGCTGGCCAGCCAGGTAAGATGTGCCCTCTGGCACAATAGTGGCATGTCAGTTATGGGGGTAACCAACTGCTTCCTAATCGGATTTGAGGCCTGCTCCATTGGAGGAAATTCATGTCTGGTACTGGAAGCCCAGTCAAAATCTTATGGCTTGGGAAGTTATAGGTCAGAAGGGAGAAGCTACCATTGCTCTTTGGCTAAATAAATACATTGTAGGCATCACATTGCCCTCTAAATATTTATATTTATGCCCATAGATTAGTGCTGTTCTCGCTTTTGGTTAGAGAAGCTTCCTTTTTTTTTTCTTTATTAGTTAGTTTTGTATTCAGCAAATACAGTCAGCTTGGTACCATTATTAGGCTCATCCGTGACCTACCCCCTCCCCTTGGCCCCTCCTTGTTGAGGTATACGGGTCATGCATTGTGGAGTTAGCCCACAGTTATGGGTAAGCTAAATGTCTCTGCATATCATGACCCAACATGTGGCTCTGACATTCTTTCCGCCCCCTCTTCCACAAAATTTCCCTGAGCCATGTTGGGTTCATTTTTGGTCTGGAGAAGCTTCTTTTTGCAGGTGGAGGTGACAACTAGGGAGAGCCGAGACTAGTCAAGTTGCTGAGACGTGGCACCTGCGTGCTCAGCACTGGATGAGACGTCTGTGTCGCACCTGCCAGGGCTCAGGAAGCATCAGAGAGGCGGTGGCGGGAAGATTAGTGCTGCTCTCACCGCTGGCCAGAGAAACTGCGTCTTTTTGGAGATGGTAATAGATACCGGGGACACTCGAAACTCATCCGAGTGTTGAAAATGAGAGGCTCCTGAGAGCTCAGAACTGAACGAGACATCTCTTAATATGCCCTTCAAGGCTCAGGGCGCATCACAAAGACGGAGCGGAGACAATGTAAGAGCTAGAGGGTGGGGAGGAGTACCTGGGGATGCTGTCCTCCAGACCTGAGCTGAGTGCTGCATTCATGACCTCTCAGGGACTGTAGGCTGTCATTGCCTCTGTAAATCCCACACAATATTCAGCCCATCAACATTCTGACATGGATCATGGAAGAGGACAAGAAGAATGAGACATCAAAATAGAAGGACTACTGGGAAAGAGGAGGGATTTCAACGCAGTGGGGGCAGGGGAGGGGACAAAAGAGAGTAATGGAAGGGGCTTATGGTCAAATTACTGTACCTTCATAGATAAAAATTCTCAATTTCAAAATATTCTTTATCCAAAAAGGAAGTAATCAATTTTCATGACCAACAGCATTAAGTGTAGGTGTTATTATATTAGGAAATGGTCTAAACTAGTAAGATTCCTTGAATTCAGTCTGATACAAATACCACATCATGTACAGAACTGGATAATGCCTTTTCATGTTAGCCTATTCAGGACCACTAGCAAATTATGGGAGGAAAAGTCACTTCTTAGCTTTGTGTGTGCATTTGTAAGTGAGTGAGTGTGTGTGTGTGTGTGCGTGTGTACGTGTAAGTGTGTGTGCCATGGCATGTCTATGAAGGTCAGAGGGCCACCTTGGGTGTCGGTCCTCTTGCCTTCCTCCTTGTTTGAAGGGGGTCTCTCGTTTATCTCTGCATATGCCAGGCTTGCGGGCCCACGAGTTTCTGAGGATTCTCCTGTCTCGGCCTCTCCTTTTGCAGCAGGAGCCCTGGGGTTCCAGAAGCATTCTACCACCTCTGGCTTGGACGCTCCAGATCCAAACTCAGGTCCTCATGCTTGTGTGGTAAGCGCTTTGTGCACTGAGCCATCGCCTCAGCCGGAAGTCACTTTTTATACTGTACATACTAAAAACAGTTCTTCATATTATGTTCTTACATCTTGTAGATTATAGATTTGTAGTGTGAAGGAAAAACAAAAAAAACACCAAGAAATCTTTCTGGCTAGGGAAAGGCTGCCCCTTCCGGGGTTAGCTGATTCTTACAGACAGCAAAAAGCTCAGTGTAGGCTATGCTTTTTTAAAATATATTTTATTTATTTATTTGTTTGAGAGAGATAGAGAAAGGGAGTAGAAAGAGAGAAAATGGGTGCACCAGGGCCTCCAGCCACTGTTAACGAACTCCAGATGCATGTGCCCCTTGTGCATCTGGCTTACATGGGTCCAGGGGAATCGAACCCGGATCCTTTGGCTTTGCAGGCAAACGCCTTAACCACTAAGCCATCTTCTCCAGCCCTATGCTTTTAAAATGCAACATAACCATCCCAGAGCCAGATCTCCTCTATGTGGGCCAACACCCCTGGACACAATGTTCTTCTGTTGCAATTACCCCAGGACCAGGTACCAGGGAATTAAGGACCATGCTTGTACTCTAGAATCTGGCCAAATTATTCAGCCCTATGTTGCTCACCCAGCCCTGCCCTCCCCTGCCCTGCCCTGCCCTGCCTGAGGAAACCCCGCTGAAGGCTCTGGCCTCATAGTTTTTCCCCTTCTCTTATTGTCTGCCATCTTCCCACTCTGCTGTCCCTCTCATGTGGCCCACGCATGACATATGGCCTCCTTTCTTAGGACCTGAGAGTACAATGAAATTTGTTTTTCCAGGCCTCTTCCATGTCTCCACTTACGGCCATACATGACTGACCGTCACATAAAAGAATAACAGGCACTTTTGATAGAATCTGCTAATATGTTCTGAGCCTCCATGCTGCTCACTCAAAGCAGTCAAGCAGCGATCTCATTAACTACGATGGAAGAATAGGAGCATTTATTAAATTCACAACTGGGCGTAGGAATCAGTAGATAAAATATGTGGATGCTGGCTTCTGTTGCTGCATCATAAATTACTGCAACCTTAGTACCTTAAAAGAGCACACCATCAGCTCACAGTTGTGTGTCTGATATGTGCATGTATATGTGTTTTTACATATGTGCATGTGTATATATGCATGTGAGGCCAGAGGTCGACATCAGGTGTCTTCCACAGTCTTGCTTTCCATTTTATTTTAAAGATTTTATTTATTTATTTACAAAGGGAGAGAGAGGGCAAGAGAGAGGATGGGCATGCTAACCTCTAGTCATGACAAATGGACTCCTGATGCATGTGTGACTTTGTATATCTGGCTTTATGTGGGTACTGGGGAATCAAACCTGGGTTGTTAGGCATTACAGGCAAGAGTGTTAACTGCTGAGCCATCTCTCCAGCCCTCCATTTTAATTATTTTATTTTATTTTTATTTGTGTGAGAGAGAGATACAGAAACAGGCAGGTAGAGAGAGAGAGAGAGAGAGAGAAGCAGGATGGGCATGCCAGGGCCTCCAGCCACTGCGAACGAACTGCAGATGTGTGCGCCCCCTTGTGCATCTGGCTTACGTGGGTCCTGGGGAGTTGAACCTGGATCCTTTGGCTTTGCAGGCAAACACCTTAACTACTAAGCCATCTGTCCAGCCTCCATTTTATTTAGCACCTCTCACTGAACTCAGCGCTCACTGATACAGCTAGACTAAAGCCAGCAAATATCAAACATCCTCATGTCTTGTCTCTCCAGCACTGGGATTGTAGTGTCAATGGAAACCACAACTCTCAGCTCAAAGAGAATGAGATCCAGTTTATCCTGGAGCCAAACTATCAGTGACCATGGCCCAGGTACACAGATTTTGGTTTCCTCAGATGCTATATTCTAATGTGTTAGCAATTCCAAAGCTTTTACAGTTACAGAACAGAAGAAGTTCATAAACCAAAGCACTTTTCAAATACGTTGGTGGAAATGACAGCCAAGTGGAAAAATCTCTGCTCTAGGCTTCAGATGCTCTCTGATGACATTCTTAGCCTTTGAGTTGGTGGACGCTGGTGGCCCGTTAGTACATTCCAGAAAGGTTTCACCTGATCACTCCATAGCCACAGCAGTGGGCAATAAGTGGCTATGGGGGGGCTAAAGTTAGTCCAGGGTAATTTGTCTCGGATCCTGCGACATCAATCTCTCTATGATCATGGGAATTCTATCAGTCCGTTCTGCTTTGCTCCAAGTAGATACGGTGCCTTTTGTTTGTTTGTTTGTTTTTATTTATTTGTTTGAGAGCGACAGACAGAGCGAGAAAGAGGCAGAGAGAGCGAGACACAGAGAATGGGCACGCCAGAGCCTCCAGCCACTGCAAACGAACTCCAGACGCGTGTGCCCCCTTGTGCATCTGGCTAACGTGCGTCCTGGGGAGTCGAGCCTCGAACCGGGGTCCTTAGGCTTCACAGGCAAGCGCTTAACCGCTAAGCCATCTCTCCAGCCCTATACGGTGCCTTTTTGTAACTTCAGTTCACAATAGAGGCACGTCCCGGTCCCTGGCTTTTCCCGTGGGTCCTGGGAACGTGAACTCAGGTCTTCATGCTTGCCTGGCAAGCACTTCACGGAGTGTAGCTCAGGGTTTCAATGGGTCCAGGCACAGCCTAGGCCCTCTGTTCAGGATCACGGTAGGCGGCAGTCCAGGTGTTGACTGTGCTGTGCTCCCGTCCAGAGGCTCAGCTAGGGAAGAAACGACTGGAATCAGGTGTTGGCAGAATTCCTTTACCAGTGCTCAAAGGACTGGGGCCTTGGCTTCTTACTGGAGGTTGCTGGGGACACCCTCAGGGCCTGCATGCAGCCTGCCGCTTCTTGCCACATGGGATTTCCCACGTGACCATTTACCTGGTCAGACCAGCAAGGGGAGTCTCTAGAGCAGGACTTTCTCATAGAGTGATACAACGTAATCATGCGGAAGACAACCCGTTTTCTTTATAGCATTCCACTGGTGCGAAGCTAAGAGGTCCGTCAAAGAGATTTATAAGGTTTTATAAGGAGGTAAGCAGGAATGCCTGATGGTCAGGACCCCCAGACAGCAACGGCTGTTGGAAGGGTTCCCTTCTATCTTTGTGGTCTGTCCTTGCAGGGTTTAACTTGCTGCCAATGCATCAGTAGCTGCAAATGCACCAGAAGCGACCAGACTCTTCTCTGGAGGGCAATTTAGCAAACATGAGGTCACCTCGGAGAAGAAAGGAATAGGGTTTCCACCACTCTTGTCTTTGAAAGTCTCTATGTAGGACACTCTTCTCCATCAAAGCAAAACTCTGGTTCTTGCTTTTCATTTATTTTTAGTGAGAAAGAGAGGAGGGGCTCACTGTGATGCCCAAGTTGTCCTCAAACTCCTGGGCTTGTGTGATTCTCCTACCCAGCTTCCTAAGAAACTAGGGCTAACAGACATGCACTACCATACCTGACTTAAAAATCTGTTTTGGGGGGGGGGGTGCTGGAGGAATGGCTTAGTGGTTAAGGCACTTGCCTGCAAAACCAAAGGACCCAGGTTTGATTCCCCAGGGCCCATGTAAGCCAGATGCACAGGGTGGCACAGGCATCTGGAGTTCATTTGCAGAGGCTGGAGGCCCTGGTGCACCCATTCTCCTCTCTCTCTCTCTCTCTTTCTCTCTCTCCCCCTCTTTCTCTCTGTCAAATAAATAAATAAAATAAAAACTATTTTTTAAAAATCTGTTTTTGCAGGAAGCAAAACAATGACGATGAAGATGAATAAGCTCAACCACTGGCTTGCCGTTGAGAGATTTATGGCATCAATTTCACTTTCTTTTTCTCCCACATATGTTTTTGATCTTTTCATGGCAATTTTCCACATAAAAGCTATATGGCTGGCTTTCTGCCGCTCGGGTTCCAACCTTGTTTTATCCTTGAAAACATCCTCAAGTGCCAAATAAACCAACAATCTGATAAGAGTGGAGGGGGAGGGTGGGCACAGAAAGAGTCTAGCCCAGCAAGACTGAGACTGCTACCATTAAAGACTAGACCAGCCGCGACTGCCTGAGATTTCACTCGACTCTATCAGAACGGGGACGTGCTTCAGCACTCTGAAATAATGACTGTTTAATCTCAGGTCCACCTATCACTATCTAAAGACAAGGGCGGGGGGGGGGAGCTGAAGGTATAAAATAGTGAGGAAAGGTGAGAGTACTGCCTCATTACCCATAAAATAAGCTTCATTTCAAACTGCAAGGCAATTCCTTTTCTCTCTACTTCTAAGAGTTATTTAGCCTTACACACTAAGACTTTCACTTCATAGCTTACTGTAAGGAGAGAGAGAGAGAGAGAAAAAAAAAAGCTCTCCTTTTGCTTTAAAATTTGTTTCTATGAAATTGTTTTCTCTGTATGTAATGAGTTTTCTCACTCTTTCTGAAATATGCTTATTGTCTATAAAACAGACCCAGGGTTCTGGGATTCTGCAGAGGGAAATGCAGGTAGAGCCATAGCATGTCACCCGGGACATATTAGCTAAACTTTGAACCGGCGCGGTTGGGTGTGGTGACACATGCCTGTCACCTCAGCACTTGGATGGTGTGGTAGTTTAAATAGATGTCCCCCAGGAGGATCTCCAGCAGCCTGGCTGGAGGGGGTGTCACTGCAGGTGGATCCTGCAGCCCAGCCCTAAGGTGTAACTGGGAGCGGCTCTGCATTCCAGCCTGAGGTCCGCAGAAGGTCTGAGTTCTGTCTGGGGGTCCCGGTGGTTTGGCTGCTGGTTTTTGCTCTTGGTTCTGGTGGTGGGTTTCTCTTTTCTGCCACTATGGAACTTCCCCTGGATCTGTAAGCTTCAATAAATCCCGTTCCTCCTATAAACTGTGTCTGGTTTGGAGGCTCATCGCCACACCTATGGAAGCTCCCTATGACAGGCGACCAAGGCAGGAGGATTGCTGTGAGTTTTGAAGCCAGTCTAGGCTGTATAGAGATTATCAGGCTAGTCAGGGTTATATAGCAAGACCTTGTTTCAAACAAAACAAGCCCCCCTCTTCTCTGCAAAAAAAAAAAATAGATTATGAATGAGAAATATCCTTAGCAATGCAATGGGTCAGAAATGAGATGATTACATATTGCTGTTCATGTAAATCTTTTTTATTTGATGCTCCTGTGGCCATTGGCACAATCAACAAACTAAAATAAGTATCCCTTCTATTCTGGAACACAGTTATATCCTTATCCCATCTTAGTGTACTTAATGGGATTCTGTCTCTTTTCAAATCTATGCCTAATCCTTTGAATTTCCGCAGGTGGTACCCACGGTCCTTACCAGTATTTAAATCATGGCTCTGCTATATTACAAGCATACAAACCAGCCCATATGCTGAACCTCAGTGCGTCTGTTACCTCGTCTATATAACGGGCCTTCAACACTACCTTCTTCATTATGCTGTGCTTCCACAAGTAACCTGCAAATGTACACAGTGCTCAGCCTGCTACAGGATCCTCTTTCCTCCTGTTTTCGCCCTCAGATGCCCCAGCTCCCCACTGCGTCTAGCAATCACTGCATTCAAATGATGCTCCAATTGCGCTGTGTAACCTGGGCATCGCTCTTGCATCTTCAGTAACATGATGAGCATTTTTCTCTATGTTCAGTTTCCCTTCAACATTAGTCTGTGTGAAATCAGTCTTATCATCTTATTTCCCTTGGGTGGTGAGAGAGGGAGCCAAACATTAAAATAGTTCACAGTTCTTCAAAAGGCTAATCATGGAGTTTCCACATGATCCAGTGTTATGTGCCTTTCTTTTTTTCTTTTCTTTTCTTTTCTTTTTTCTTTTTTCTTTTTTCTTTTCTTTTCTTTTTTTTTTTTTTGAGGTCAGGTCTTCCTCTAGCCAAGGCTGACCTGGAATTCACTATGTAGTCTCAGGGTGGCCTCAAACTCACAGCGATCCTCCTACCTCAGCCTCCCCAGTGCTGGAATTAAAGGCATGTGCCATCATGCCTGGCTTGTTGTGTGACTTTTCCTAGAGCAAACATCGACTTGTCCTAGATAGGGCACCAATGACAGATCAAAGAAATGATTCCACCCAAGCCTGAGTTAGTGAAGCAGTGGGTTTATTGGGGGTTACTGGTAGGAATATGGGTGAAGAATGACTTACAGGAACATGGATGATTCAAAGTCAGCCATATCACCCCAAAGCCCACCCCAGCGCGAGGGACGACTCTCTCATGAAAGCGGCATCTCTCACGAAAATTGCATCTCAACTCTGCCTGTCAGAGTCTCTTCTCTCCAGCATTCCTTACTGCTTGCGTAACCTTGGGGAGGGGAACTTGTGACTCTTGTTTCAGGAACTTCCTGAGATTTAGTAGGTTGTCTCAGCCTTGTAAATTTCATCAACTTGCTTAGACTTAGAGAGCCTCCCTCCAGGCTGGAATGTTTCCATTTGGAGGAAATTGCTACGGAGCACCTAGCAATTGCAATAACTGGTACACACCTGTTGAGGTTACCTTCTTGTTGATAGGACAAAGCACCTGACCAGAAGCAGCTCATGGGAGGTAAAGGTTCATTTCAGACTTACAACGTTCCCAGGGGAAGTTTCATCATGGTGGAGAAGGCATGGCAGAACAGGCACCCAGCTCATGGCTTCACACAGCAGCAGCAGGGCAGGAGCAGTGTAAATGAGCTAGTGAACACCCAGTGGAGCTGGACTAATGAGCCTCAAGGTCTGCACGCCCCATGACACACCTCCTCCAGCAAAACTGTACCTCCCACTGGGGACTGAGTATGAGGCTATGGAGGACAATTCACATTTAAACTTCCACAATACCCAGGCTGGAGAGATGGCTTACCTGTTAAGGCACTTGCTTGTGAAGCCTAAGGACCCAGATTCAATTCCCCAGTACTCATGTAAACCAGATGCACAAGGTGGCACATGCATGTGGAGTTCATTTGCAGTGGCTGGAGGCCCTCGTGCGCCCATATTCTCTCTCTCCAATAAATAAGCAAATAAATGTTTTTTCCAGAAAAGCTACCACAATACCCATGAAAAGTGAGAGTACACGTTCGTACAAACACTTTGACATGGATATTCATAGCAACATTATTCATCTTAACCCCCAATAGAAACAATCTAACGTAGTCACCAACAGGTGAATAGACAAGTGTCCAGTCAATGGAGTGGCATGCACCCATACCAAAAGACACACTACTGATGTACGACACAACATGAGTGAACCATGGAAACGTGCTAAGTAGAAAAAGCCAGACACAAAGTCCAAGCACTACATGATGCCATCTGTATAAAAATACCAAGAACAAGGGCTGGAGAGATGGCTTAGCAGTTAAGCACTTGCCTGTGAAGCCTAAGGACCCCGGTTCGAGGCTCGATTCTCCAGGACCCATGTTAGCCAGATGCACAAGGGGGCGCACGCGTCTGGAGTTCATTTGCAGTGGCCAGAGGCCCTGGCGCACCATTCTCTCTCTGTCTCTCTATCTGCCTCTTTCTCTCTCTCTCTCTCCGTCGCTTTCAAATAAAGAAATAAAATAAACAAAAAAAATTTAAAAATACCAAGAACAAGCAGACCTATGGGACAGGAAATAGATCAGTGGTTGCCCGAGGAGGGAGGATGCCTCGAGAAGTCCGATGTGACAGCTAGGGGACACAGAACATGTTTTAGGGGTAATGGGAATGTTCTGGAATTAGATAATACTGCTATCGCACATGAATTAACTAAAGATCACTGAAATGTATTCTCATCAGTGCCTAAATGATAAATTTCATGTCATGTGGATTTTATATCAATTTTGTGAAAAGAAAAAAAAAATGAGCAAACATTGTAATTGGAACAGATGCCGTGCTATGGAAGTACGGGGAAGTGAGCCAGAAATGGCGGAGAAATCTTTGCTCTCCGGCAAACCAAGACCCTCATTAGAGCCAGAGCGCGGTCCTGAGGAGGTGTTGTGTGCTGACTTCCAGGCAGTATTAACATCTGACTCCTGAGGCTCAAGCAAAAGGGTCACTTAGGGAGCTCTGCTGGAATATATTCAAATCCAGACCGGAAGACGTGTAAGAGTGTAGAGACTGCAGGCTGAAAACAAGCAGAGGAACAGACTTGAGGTGGAAAAGAAACCTCTTAGGGAACACATTTGTTATATTTATGATTGCCAGGTTGAGCTGAAAGGGCAATAAATCATGTGTTCTCGATACATTTAATATTTCCCATGTATTTTATCTCTATGTCATCCTCTTTCTCCCCCTTTAATCAAAAGTTTGACTGTCAAGGCAAACAGGAGTTCTGGGACTTTGATTTACAAAACAAAACAACATCTAGTCCTTACACGAGCCCAGCCTGGAGCCAGTTTCTTTGAAGGTAGGCTGTCAGATGACCTGATTAAAGGTGATGACAATATATCAGAGAGCTTTAAGACATACCGTACCCGCCTCTATCAAGACTTTATTAATCTTTAGTTTTTGGAGAAGTTCTCATGAAAACGACCTGGGAGAAAGAAAATAATAAAACATTCCCAGAGCACCCATTCTGACTAGAATAGAGCTTAATAGCCACAAACTGGGCAGGGGGGCGGGGGGTGAGTCCATGCCTTCCCACAGATGGCTGCTGGGAAATCACTAATGCTTATCAGTTTGAGAAAACAGGAAGAACGAACACAGGAGGAAGGAACTCCTCCACTTAGTCGAGGCTTGTTCAAAGTCTCTCAAGTGGTCTAAGACAAATGGTCGGCAGTGAGTTAGTTCTCCCGGAGACCTTTGGCTTCCAAGTGCGGTTTTCACAGCAAAGTGTTTTGGAAAGCGCCGACAGTGCCTTCTGGTCTGTTGTGCACGCGGCAAACTGAAGATGACTGAGGAAAAAGGATGCACCCTACTACAGTTGTCGTGATTTGCTCGGCTGTCGCAGCCAACCACCACGAATATGTGGCTTAAACAACAGAAACGTATTGTCTCAAAAAAACTGAGGGGGGTGGTGCTGAAGAGATGGCTTAGCAGTTAAGGCGCTTGCCTGCAAAGCCAAAGGACCCAAGTTCGATTCCCCCAGTAACCACGTAAGCCAGATGCACAAAGTGGAGCATGCATCTGGAGTTTGTCTGTAGTGGCTGGAGGCCCTGGTGCACCTCTTCTTTCTCTCTCTCTCTCTCAAATAAATAAATAAAATATTAAAAACAATTTTTGTTTTGTTTTTCGAAGTAGGGTCTCGCTCTAGCCCAGGCTGACCTGACCTGGAATTCACTATGTAGTCTCGGACTAACAGCGATCCTCCTACCTCTCCCTCCCGAGTGCTGGGATTAAAGGCGTGCGCCACCACACCTGGCTAAAAAACAAATTTTAAAGAAAGCAAAAAGAGGGCTGGGAAGATGGCCAGATGGGAAATGCCAGCTACACAAGCATGAGCACCCGTGTTCAGGTGCCTAGCCTCCACGTGAAAGAAACACTGAGCAGGACAGCCTGTGTCAGTAATACAAGTTCTGAGGAGGCAGAGATAGGAGGGGCCCTAGGGCTGGCTGGCTAGTTAGTCTAGCTAAATTGGTGAGTTCCACATACAGTGAGAGACATTGTCTCAAAAAACAAATTGCTGGGAAGGGATTATGATCAGGGTATATTTTCTATATGTATGGAGCTTATCAATAAAAAGTTTAATGAATAATTAATAATGGAGACCTTTGGGGCTGGAGAGATGGCTCGGCAGTTAAGGCACTTGCCAACAAAGCCTAATGACCCAAGTTTGATTTCCCAGGACCCATATAAAGCCAGATGCACAGAAGTTCATTTGCAATGGCTAGAGGTCCTGCCATGCCATTCTCTCTTTCTCTCTCTCTCCTTGCAAATAAATAAATAAAATATTTTAAAAAAATAAAACAGTCAGGTGTGGTGGTACATGCCTTTAATCCCAGCACTCAGGAGGCAGAGGTAGGAGGATCACTGTGAGTTTGAGGCCACCCTGAGACTGCATAGTGAATTCTAGGTCAGCTTGGGCTAGAGCGAGACCTTACCTCAAAAAATCAAAAATGAAAAATAAATAAAATAATGGAGAATATTGAGGAAGACTCCTGGCATTGATCATGGGCAGCCATATGCATGAGCGTGCATGTGCCCACACACATACAAATAAATAAATTCACACACACACACACACACACACACACACACACAGGCTCAGCATACACACATGAAAAAGAAATGAAAAGAAAAAAAAGGAGAGAGGGAAGAAAAAAGGAGAAGGGAGGAGAATGTGGAGAAAAGAGCAAGGAAGAGAAAGAGGAAAAGAGAAGGAGAGGGGGAGGGAAGGAGGAAGAAATCTATTGTCTCATGTTTATGAGGCTGAGAGTGTGAAATAAAACAGTGAACAGGGTTGGACGTTTTTTATTTTTTCCTAAGGCAGAGTCTCACTCTAAGCCAGACTGACCTAGAACTCATTCTGTAGCTCTAGGCTGGCCTGGAACTCATGGTGATCCTCCAACCTCTGCCTTCTGAGTTCTGAGTTCTGGGATTGAAGGTGTGCGCCACCAGGCACGGGGCTGGTTCCTTCTGAGCGCTATGAAGAAGGGATCTGTTCCAATCTCTCTCTGTGGCTGGTAGATGTTCATCACTGTGTCTCCTTGCATTGTCTACTCTTTTTTTTTTTTTTTTTTCGAGGTAGGGTCTCACTCTAGCCCAGGCTGACCTGGAATTCACTATGGAGTCTCAGGGTGGCCTCGAACTCATGGCGATCCTCCTACCTCTGCCTCCCGAGTGCTGGGATTAAAGGCGTGTGCCACCACGCCGGGCTGCATTGTCTACTCTTTATTGCGACTTTGTGTACAAAATTACTGATTATCTTCCATGGAGTCCTGTTGGACAAGGGTCCACCTTGGATAACTTCTGTAAAGATCCAATAACCATATAAGGTCATTATTCTGAGGTGCCAGAAGTCAGGACTCCAAAACACCTGTTATTTATTTATTTATTTGTTTGTTTGTTTAACAGAGACAGACAGAGAGAGAGAGAGAGAGAGAGAGAGAGAATGGGTGCGCCAGGGCCTCCAGCCATTGGAAACGAACTCCAGGCGCATGCGCCCCCTTGTGCATTTGGCTAACGTGGGTCCTGGGGAATCGAGCCTTGAACCAGGGTCCTTAGGCTTCACAGGCAAGTGCTTAACTGCTAAGCCATCTCTCCAGCCCCTGTTTTTTGTTAATAATTATTTTATGAGAGTGCCATTGCAATTGAACTCCAGATGCATGCACCACCTTGTGCACATGTGCAACCTTGCACACTTACATCACCTTGTGTATCTGGCTTATGTGGGACCTAGAGAGTTGAACATGGGTCCTCGGGCTTTGCAGGCAAGCGCCTTAACTGCTGAGCCATCTCTCCAACCCCAGAACACCTGTTTTTGAGGAGAGATAATTCAATTTGTAACTGGTCTGTGCAACTTAATGGAGCTCTGAGGAAGAGAGAGGCCTTGAAATGCCTAGAAAAACCTCGGTCAAAGCTGGACCTAGAGGAGTTTGGTTTGGGGCCAACAAGTACGGGTTTGGACCAGGGGTGGTATGGTTCAGGAAGAGAAGGATGTACAGAGAACTGGAGAGAGGAAACAGAAGGATGTGTGCAATCAACAGCAGTCTCGAGGAGAGAGTTGTACACAGACGACTTGTAGTCTGGGCCAATTAACATGCACAGGCAAAAATCAGACTCTAGGTGCCCAAAACCAGCATAGATGCTCAGCAAGAATCTGTTAAAGTAAAAGAAATGCAAAGAACCCAGCTGGCACAAATGCAAAACAAAGGCAAGACAAGATTATATCGCCTCACATAAACAAATTCATTAAGAAGATATTAGGAATACAAGGAAACTTTGAAAATAAATACCTTAACTGTGTATAGTGTCTAAGCTTGTCAAATTGTGCACCTTATCAGGCAATTGATTGTCAGTTATATCTCAATAAAACTGTTTTTTAAAAGATATTGGGCCAAATGTGGTGGCGCACGCCTTTAATCCCAGCACTCGGGAGACAGAGGTAGGAGGATCGCTGTGAGTTCGAGGCCGCCCTGAGATTACATAGTAAATTCCAGGTCAGGCTGAGCTAGAGTGAGACCCTACCTCGAAAAACCAAACAACAACAACAACAACAACAACAAAAAGATATTGGGTGGGATGGAGAGATGGCTCTATGGTTAAAGGGGGCACTTGCTTGCAGAGACTAACAGCCCAGGTTCAATTCCCCAGTACCCATGTAAACCCAGATGCACAAAGTAGCACATGCTTCTGGAGTTTGCAGTAGCACTCTCTTTCTGACTGCCTCTTTCTGTCTTTCTCGCAAATAAACAAACAAACAAATAAATACATTTTCACTACGACTTACACTAACACATGCCCGTTTTCAAAGAAAACATATCGGAAACATGAGGCTGAGAGTATAAACTGGTATGATCATGTTGTAACCAAACTCAGTTAGTAAAGCGTCCAAAGAAGCACAGTCAATAAATAAATAAAGAGCAGAGGAAGACTCACCAGCCGCGGCAGTTGAGGACAGCACCAGAGTTGTTTCCAAAGCAGTATTCTCTCAGAACAAAGGAAGCCCGGCAAATTTTATTTGAGGAGGTCTCTACATATTCATAGAGGAAGACACCTCAAGACTGGACACATAGCTGAGCATGCTCAGGTAAGAAGTACATTCGTGGGCATGCGTAGTTAAAGCAAGAAAGATGGCAGACACACTTCTCAGACATGTTGGCTCAAGGTCATAGAGCACATGTTCAGACTGTTCAAATGGTGAGCAGGTACACTTTGGGCACCCTCAGCTTGTGGCAAAAAGATGAAGAACAGGAACACCACTGGGCAGGCTCAGTTTTCTTTTTTCGTTTCTTTTCTTTTTTCTTTTTTTGTTTCTTTGTTTTGTTTTGTTTTGTTTTTTCGAGGTAGGAGCTCACTCTAGCTCAGGCTGACCTGGAATTCACTCTGTAGTCTCAGGGTGGCTTCGAACTCACAGAGACCCTCCAACCACTGCTTCCCGAGTGCTGGAATTAAAGGTGCGTGCCACCAGGCCTGGCTCATCCAAAAAGTTTTATTTGTTTGCAAGCAGAGAGAGATAGAGAAAAGAGACAGAGAGAATGGGCACATCAGGGCTTCCAGCCACTGCAGGCAAAGTCCAGGTAGATGCACCACTTTATGCATCTGGCTTTATGTGGTTACTGGGGAATTGAACTTGGGTCTCTAGGTTTTGTAGGCAAGTGCCTGACCTGCCAAGCCCTCATCCAAAAAATTTTAACTGAAGCAAAAGGAAAGAACATTTTGAAGGTGTGTTAATATAGAAGTCAGTAGGCGCCTGTCTCGTTTAGCTGATAACAACTTTGGAAAACTCAGGCATTGCATATGAAAGCTGAACAAATGTTACCTTCTTTAACTTGCCATTCCCAATCCTTTCCTATGGAAAGGCATCCAAATACTCACCAAAAAACATATACAATGAACCAGGCGTGGCAGTGCATGCCTTTAATCCCAGCACTTGGGAGGCAGAGGTAGGAGGACTGCCTTGAGTTCAAGGCCACCCTGAGACTACATAGTGAATTCCAGGTCAGCCTGAGCTAGAGTGAGACCCTACCTTGAAAAAACAAAACAAACAAACAAACAAAAACACACATACAATGGTGTTCATAGCAGCAATATTCGAAACTTAACCTGCCTAGATTCTAATTGGCATGGTGGTATACATAAAGTATTGACTTGTGAGGGGGGGAGGCTAGGTTACTCAAAACCTGTACATTCTCAAAATCATAGTGTGTGTTTGATGAAATTGGGAGCACCTATGTTAGGTGCATATATGTTTAGAATTGTAATATATCCCTGTTGAGTTGTTCCTTTAATCAATATAAAGTGGCCCTTCTTTATCTTTCCTGACTAATGTTGGTTTGAAGTCTGTCCTGTCAGATATTAGGAACACAACATCTGCTTGTTTCCTAGCCCCATTTGTTTGAAATAACTTTTTCTATCCTTTTATCCTAAGATAGTGTCTGTCTTTTATGGAGAAGTGAGTTACTTGGAGGCAACAAACAGAAGATCCTGCCCTTTTAAATTTATTTTTATTTTTAGAGAAAGCAAGACAGAGAGAGAGAGAGAATTGCTATGCCAGGGCCTCAGCCACTGCAATTGAACTCCAGATGCTTGTGCTACCTAGTGGGCATGTGCAACCTTGCACTTGCCTCATCTTTGTACATCTGGCTTACATGGTATCTGGAGAGTAGAACATGGATCCTTAGGCTTCACAGGCAAGTGCCTTAACCACTAAGCCATCTCTCCAGACTGGATCCTGCCTTTTAATCCAGTCTGCAAGCTTGTGTCTTTTGGTTGGGGCATTGAAGCCATTGATATTAAGAGTTATTATTTGAGCTGGGTGTGGTAGCACACATCTTTAATCCCAGCCCTCAGGAGGCAGAGGTAGGAGGATCACTGTGAGTTTGAGGCCACCCTGAGACTACATAGTTAATTCCAGGTCAGCCTGGACCAAAGTGAGACCCTACCTCAACCCCCCCCCAAAAAAGAGTATATTATTGAAAGGTGTGAATTTATTCTTGCCATTATTCTTATTTTGTGGTGTTTCCTGTTTTCCCTCTCCTCTCTTGTATTAAGTATTATTTGAGTTTGGTTTATTTTTTCCTGTTTCCTCATGTATGTGCTTCCCTTTCTCTTCGGCATGAAGGACCCCTTCAAGTATTTTCTCTAGAACTGGATTAGTGGTCATATATTCCTTTAGCCATTTTTTTTGTTGTGGAATGTCCTTATATCTCTGTCAATTTGGATGGATCGCTTTGCTGTATAAAATAACCTTGGTTGACAGTTGTTATCTTTCAGAATTTGGAATACATCATTCCAAGCCCTTCTGGCTTTTAAAGCTTGTGTTGAGTAATCTGCTGTGATCCTGATGGGCTTGCCTTTGTGAGTGACTTGATACTTCTGTCTAAACGCTTTCAATATAGGTTCTTTGGGATGTTAGGGTGATCTGGCTGCGACATCTGTCACCCTTTTGTTCACCAGGGTTGATTCAGCTCATCTGGCTGGCTAGGCGGGTGTCCCCTTCCTCCCTTACCACTCCGTGTACAACCCTTCCAAAGCTGCGGGCTTGGTCAAAGAGGACAATCTATCCTGAATAGAGGAGAACCTGCCTTCAGGCATGTGCACACAAGTAGCTGTGCTCCCCTGCTAGAACCTCCAAACAAGCTCTCAATATATGTTCTTTGGTTTGTGTGTTTAGTAGTTTAATTATAATATGGCAAGGAGAGGTTCTTTCCTGGTTTTGTCTGTTTGACATCCTAAAGGCTTCCTGTATCTGTACTGGCATCTCTTTCCCAATTTGGGGGGGAAATTTTCTTCTATGATTGTGTTGAAAATACCTACTATGCCTTTGGAGTGAATTTTTTCTCCTTCTACTATACCCTGAATTCTGATGTTTAATCTCTTCATAGTGTCCCGAATATCTTGAAATTCCCATTCATATCTTCCTATTCGTTTGTCTTTTTCTTTGTTGGACTTCATTAGATTTGCCACTGTGTCTTCTAGTCTGAATATTCTGTCCTTTTCTTGATCCATTCTACTGGTGAGACTTTCTGCAGAGTTTTAAATTTTTTTGTTTGTTTTATTAGTTAGTTTTGTACTCCGCGAATACAGTCAATTTGGTACCATTGTTAGGCTCATCCATGTCCTGCCCCCTCCCCGTAGCCCCTCTTTGTTGAGGTATATGGGTCATGCATTCTGGAGTTAGCCCATAGTTAGGGGTAGGATAAATGTCTCTGCATATCATGACCCAACATGTGACTCTGACATTCTTTCCGCCCCCTCTTCCGCAAAATTTCCCTGAGCCATGTTGGGTTCATTTTTGGTCTGCTTCAGTGATGAGGTGTTGGGGGCCTCTGGGTCTCCAGATATCTGATTTGGTAGGAGTTGATTGTTCTCTGTGTTGATCTCCTTCACCCTTGTGCTGGTACCAGGTTCCAGAGTTTTTAATTTGACTTACTCTGTTTAGCATTTCTAATATTTCTGCTTCGTATTTCTTCATTATTTCCATTTCTTTACTCATGTCTTATGTTGACTTACTTATTTCATTAAGCTGGTTTCCTATGTTCTGGTGAGATTCTTTCAGGAGTTTGTTTTCTTCTCTGACTCCTTTGAACATAGATATAATCATTCTCTTGAATTCTTGTTTTTTAAATATTTTACTTATTTATTTGAGAGAGAGAGAAAGGAAGAGGCAGATAGCAAGAAAGAGAGAATGGGCATGCCAGGGCCTCTAGCCACTGCAAACGAACTCCAGATGCATGCACCCCCTTGTACCACTGGCTTACATGGATCCTTAGGAATTGATCTGGGGTCTTTAGTCTTCCCAGGCAAGTGCCTTAATTGCTAAGCCATTTCCCCGGCTGGCTGTCTTTTGAATTGTTTGTCAGGCATTTCATCTAAATCAGTCTTGTTGGAGGTCATTTATGCTGGATTTATAATTTTTGGTGGAATTATATTTATTTGATTTTGTGTGTGTGTCTTGTACTATAATGTAGGGATGTTTGCAGCTTTGTTAATTTGATGTTTGGGTTTTCTAATTATCTGAAGTATTCTTAGATATGTAAATCTAATGTTATATATCTTCAGCGTAGTAGTTTAAGGTGCCATGTGTGGCTCTTACGTTACTCCCAGAGTAACAGCAGAAGTGGCTCTAGGTGCTGGGTTTGCCTGCTCTGCAAGTGTTCTAGTAAGCTGGGTGCAGCAAACTACAGGCAAATCCTGAAATTCAGCTGAGCAATATTCACACTCAATTAAAACCAGCATGGAGTGATTGTGCAAGAGTGGGTCTAAAAACAAACAGATAATCGAACAAGTCAAAGTCCCCTGGGGAGTGTGTTGCTCCACACCCTCAATCCTGTCTACTGGGAGGCTGAAATTTCTGGTCTGTAGTGGATTCCAGGTCAGCCGTGGGGCTGAGTGAGACCCTGCCTCCAAGAATGACAGAAGAAGAAGACGAAGACACTATAAATCAGGAAAACATCAGAAGCCACAAAAGTCACCCACAAAATCCAGCTTACTTAACAGTGGTAAAGCAGGCCATCTATCAAAGCTAATGCATAACCTGCCCTGATATGGGAGATGTGATTAGAACTTCAAGAGCAGGCCTATATACTAGGCTTTGGGGCCTACTGACCCAGTGTAAGTAGGCCACTACCTTTTGGGATGGCTTATGGTCTCACCTATGCTGCAGGCCTGCCTGAGTCCCTCTTTGTTGTGTTGTGGGCTTGGCTAGGCTGGTTGGGTTGGGTCAATGGATCTGCTACTCATTTTGGCTGTGCCAGATGCTGTGTGGCTGACTTCCTTACCCCAGATCTGCAGTGGTTCCCCAGCCTGGTGGA
Source organism: Dipus sagitta (assembly GCA_036346955.1). NCBI lineage: Eukaryota > Metazoa > Chordata > Mammalia > Rodentia > Dipodidae > Dipus > Dipus sagitta. The sequence continues at coordinate 22,154,053 of CM070786.1, forward strand.
TGGGGGAGGAGCTGCTCAGCCGATCCCTGCAGTCTCCTTCTTTAGGGGCTGCTCAGCTGATCCCTGCAGTCTCCTTCTTTAGGGGCTGCTCAGCTGATCCCTGCAGTCTCCTTCTTTAGGACCTGCTCAGCTGATCCCTGCTGTCTCCTTCTTTAGGACCTGCTCAGCTGATCCCTGCTGTCTCCTTCTTTAGGAGCTGCTCAGCTGGTCCCTGCTGTCTCCTTCTTTAGGGGCTGCTCAGCTGATCCCTGCTGTCTCCTTCTTTAGGACCTGCTCAGCTGGTCCCTGCTGTCTCCTTCTTTAGGAGCTGCTCAGCTGGTCCCTGCTGTCTCCTTCTTTAGGGGCTGCTCAGCTGATCCCTGCTGTCTCCTTCTTTAGGAGCTGCTCAGCTGATCCCTGCTGTCTCCTTCTTTAGGAGCTGCTCAGCTGATCCCTGCTGCCTCCTTCTTTAGGGGCTGCTCAGCTGATCCCTGCTGTCTCCTTCTTTAGGAGCTGCTCAGCTGATCCCTGCTGTCTCCTTCTTTAGGGGCTGCTCAGCTGATCCCTGCTGTCTCCTTCTTTAGGGGCTGCTCAGCTGATCCCTGCTGTCTCCTTCTTTAGGGGCTGCTCAGCTGATCCCTGCAGTTTCCTTCTTTAGGGGCTGCTCAGCTGATCCCTGCTGTCTCCTTCTTTAGGACCTGCTCAGCTGATCCCTGCTGTCTCCTTCTTTAGGACCTGCTCAGCTGATCCCTGATGCCTCCTTCTTTAGGACCTGCTCAGCTGATCCCTGCTGCCTCCTTCTTTAGGACCTGCTCAGCTGATCCCTGCTGTCTCCTTCTTTAGGGGCTGCTCAGCTGATCCCTGCTGTCTCCTTCTTTAGGGGCTGCTCAGCTGATCCCTGCTGTCTCCTTCTTTAGGGCCTGCTCAGCTGATCCCTGCTGTCTCCTTCTTTAGGGGCTGCTCAGCTGATCCCTGCTGTCTCCTTCTTTAGGGGCTGCTCAGCTGATCCCTGCTGTCTCCTTCTTTAGGGCCTGCTCAGCTGATCCCTGATGTCTCCTTCTTTAGGGGCTGCTCAGCTGATCCCTGCTGTCTCCTTCTTTAGGGGCTGCTCAGCTGATCCCTGCTGTCTCCCTCTTTAGGGCCTGCTCAGCTGATCCCTGCTGTCTCCTTCTTTAGGGGCTGCTCAGCTGATCCCTGCTGTCTCCTTCTTTAGGGGCTGCTCAGCTGATCCCTGCTGTCTCCTTCTTTAGGGGCTGCTCAGCTGATCCCTGCAGTCTCCTTCTTTAGGGGCTGCTCAGCTGATCCCTGCAGTCTCCTTCTTTAGGAGCTGCTCAGCCGATCCCTGCAGTCTCCTTCTTTAGGGGCTGCTCAGCTGATCCCTGCTGTCTCCTTCTTTAGGATCTGCTCAGCTGATCCCTGCTGTCTCCTTCTTTAGGAGCTGCTCAGCTGGTCCCTGCTGTCTCCTTCTTTAGGGGCTGCTCAGCTGATCCCTGCTGTCTCCTTCTTTAGGAGCTGCTCAGCTGGTCCCTGCTGTCTCCTTCTTTAGGAGCTGTTCAGCTGGTCCCTGCTGTCTCCTTCTTTAGGGCCTGCTCAGCTGATCCCTGCTGTCTCCTTCTTTAGGAGCTGCTCAGCTGGTCCCTGCTGTCTCCTTCTTTAGGGGCTGCTCAGCTGGTCCCTAGTATCTTCTCCTTCAGGTTTCTTGACTTTGCCAGCATGCTGGTGTGAGTGCAGAATCCCTCCACCTGGGTTCTGCTCCTGCCTCTCAAGCAGTCCTGGTGCATGTATGGCTATTCCCAGCAGAACAACCAAAGCAGAGCCACTCTGGGAGCCAATTCTTCTAGCCAATGGTTGCTAGAAGTTCTGAGTCTCTCCTGGTATTCTGCCGTGGTTGATAACTCCTTGTACACCTTCACTTTTCGGTACAAGATTGTATTTTCTGGTTCCCATCTTTGTACATAAGCAGCAGGGTGGGAGCAGCAAGAATGAGTCAGCTCTAAACAGCCAGCGGGCTCAACTAAAATCCTCCAGGTCTCCCCCAGTGCCACACCTGCTCCTGCAAACCTTCACCTCCCAAAGGCTACATTAGCTTGGGATTGAGTATGAGGCGTAATCACAAACACATGAGGTTATGTGGCATGGGGGGCACTTTACTTTAAATTACTTACCTTTTCCCTTAGCTGATTTTTATCTGTGCGTTCATGGAAATAAAAACTATAACCATGAGTAGAACAGCTTTTCTGGGTTCTCTGACTCTGACAAATCATTGAACCCAAGGTTTTATATACGTTTGTGTAAAATACACATTATATTTGCCATCTATATGATGAGGTCTTTATCATAAGAATGGATGAGTCACAACTGCATAGAGCAATATGGATGAATCTCCCAGACATGTTGGACATGCATGTTTATATGAAATAAAAATGACCTTTAGATGAAGTTAAAAAAATTAAATGTCAGGCATAACTAATCAATGATGTTAGGAGTCAGGTATGTGGCTATCCTTGGTTGGTAATGACTGGAGTAGAAAAGTAGGGAAGCTTCTAGATTGGTGATAACATTGTTTCTTTTTTCTTTTTTTTTTTGAAGTAGGGTTGCACTCTAGCCCAGGCTGACCTGAAATTCAGTATGTATTCTCAGGGTGGCCTCAAACTCATGGTGATCCACCTACCTCTGCCTCCCAAGTGCTGGGATTAAAGGCATGCACCACCACACCAGGCTAACATTGTTTCTTGATCTGAGTACTGGTTATCAACACGTGTTCTCTTTGGGAAAATTCATTCTGTAAAGAACATTCATTTCTTATATATATGTTTTCCTGTAGACATGTTATTATTCACTAATAACAAAGGCTGCAGGATATTGGATCAAATACAGAATGTCTTGCAAAATGGAATGACCCATCTTGTACACTACACGTTCAATAAAGAGCCCAAAAAATCTCACTAAACAGAACAGACAGAATGAAAACCCCGTTGCTGCTGTGCTGAATTCCAGACAGTCGTCTGTTTGCTCAGCATTGCTATGGCCACAAGGAAGATCGCCTGTAAAGAGCAGGGGGAGCTGCTCTCTCTCCTGCTGCTGTACCCTGACCCTGCACTGAACTCAGCGTGGTCTCTGCTGCTTCTCGGAAGCCTAGAGCAAGTGTGGGTATTGGTGAAGGTCGTGGGCTGGGAATAGGTCAAGGACTCTCGTTCTGATAGCGAGCCTGTTGTCTGCAGCTTCTGCAATAAGAAACAGGGCTCTGCATCACTAGGGAAGGATGATAGATGCTAGCTAGCCAGAAAATGAGAGCTGTCCATTAAAGATATTTTCCATATGGAAACCAAAGCCAGATTCACAAAGGCTTGTTGGAACCCAACTCTGTGTCAGGCAGCAAGCGGGAGAGTTCTTCATGTATAAATGATGCCCCGCACGAGTGTAGACTCCCAATAGACCCTGGAATTCTCAAGGTTCCCACTGAGCACCCGGCTATGTGCTGATCTGTGCATACTTGATCATCAGTCTAACTAAAGTTGGGGAGAAAAAAAAAATCTCTAGAGATTAGAGACAAGCAGTGCTTGAGGCTCACAGGATGGTCCCTGTTCGCAAGTTACCCGAGAAATGCACAATTTGTAGAGTTAGAGGGCAGAAAACTCAGAAAGGTATTATAATGGTAGCAGTAAATAGTTTAACCTGGTTGAATACCACTCTATGCCCACCTAACAAATCATAAAGGAAAGACCCCAAAATATCAGCCTATATCTAAACAATTTAAGATTCCAGGATGAACCTTAATATTTGCAGGCAAGGCTAATGGTGTATCTGAGTTGGTATAGCTTATTCTTAGCATGTGTGAGACCATGCATGCAATTTGTGGCACTAAGTAAATAGATATGCAGAGAAAGAAAGAGAAAGAATATTTATATAGACACAAAAATATTCAGCATGTATGAAGAAAAGATTTATAATTTCTGACCTCAAAACAAGGACACTAGGCCTACAAAAAAAATCAGGAAAATGTTACACTAATCTGCAGAGTAAGTCTTTTGAAACAAACTCAGAGTCAACATAGATGTTAGAATTAAAAGATGACATTGAGGGCTGGAGAGATTGCTTAGTGGTTAAAAGTGCATGCTTGTAAAAGCCTGATGACCTGGGTTCGAGTCCCCAGCGCAGTGGCGCATGCTTCTGGAGTTTGTTTGCAATGGCAAAGAGACCCTGACGTGCTCATACTCTCCTTCCTTCCATCCCTCTCCCTCTTTCTCTCTGCTTGCAAATAAATTTTTAAAAAAGATTTTTTTGAGGTAGTGTCTCACTCTAGTCCAGGCTGACCTGGATCTCACTATGTAGTCTCAGGGTGGCCTTGAACTCATGGCAATCCTCCTACCCCTGCCTCCCAAGTGCTGGGATTAAATGCATGCACCACCATGCCTGGCTCAAAATAACTTTTTTAAAATAAAATATGACATTGAGACAGATGTCATAATATCATAACTCTTCCAAAAGTTCAAAATGTTAAATTATAACTGGCTAGATAGATACGGTATGCTTGTGAAACTGCCCTCTAAATATTTATGTTTATGTCCATAGGTTTGTGCTGCTCTCAATGTCAGTCAGAGAAAGTTTTCTTTTTTCTTTTTTTTTTAAGGTCATGGTAATTACTGGGGAGACTTAAGGCTCATCAAAGTATTGAGAAGTAAAAATCAAGTGTTTGGCATCAAAGGAGACATGTTTTCCGTACTCACCAAGGCCCAGGGAATATTGCAGAAGAGGTGGTGGAAAGAATGTGAGAGCCAGAGGATGTGGAGGAGCACTTTCAGGAAATCACGCAGAAGAGGTGATGGAAAGAATGTAAGAGCCAGAAGTCAGGGAGGGGCGCTTTGGAACATTGTCTTCTGGATGTCAAATGGCCATTGCACTCCTGACCTCACAGCAGCTGCTGTTAGCTGCACAACGTTAGGTCCATCAACATGTCAGCATGGATGATGGGGGAAGGCAGAAACACAAAGGCAACAAACAAGAAAAAGAATTGGTGGGAAAAGAAGAAGGGATTATGTAGAATGGGTATGGGGGAAGGGGACAAAAGAAAATAACCGGAGGGGATTATGACCAAAATACATTACATATGTACAAAAATATAAAATGTGAAATATAAATATGAAAAGTATAATAAAAGACTTAAGTAGAACCTCTAGAGATAAAAAAAAAACTAAAGTGACTGATTTTTTTTTTAAGTACACTAGATTTAAGTAGCAGCAGATTAGACACCGTGGAAGAAAAGATTAATGAATTGAAGATATAACCACAGACAGTATATGAAATGAAACACTGGGGAAGAAAAGAATACAAAAATCAGTGAACTGTGGAAAACTTCAAGTGGCATAATATACCATGTTATTTTGGGGACTCCAAAAGAGAACAAAAAATGTTTGAAGGCTGGAGAGGGGGCTCAGCAGTTAAGGCACTTGCCTAAAAAACCTAACCTGTACTGGACAGATCTGGACAGATCTGGAACTATACCCTGGAAATAAGTTGATGTTAATATTTTAGAACCAAATACAATCTACAAAGATTAGATTAAAGGGGAAAGAGTTTGAAAACAAAGAGACAGTTAAGAGAGTTCTATAGTACGCTTAGTGAGTCTGGTAGACCTAAACTAGTGCTGTGAAATCATAATGGAAAATAGCAGGCATTTGGGAATTAATACAACTTCGGGATTATATGTGTAGGTAACACTCTGTTTACTGGGTTGATATCATCAGAAGTCATTGCTGGGCTGAATAGGTGGCTCAGGGGTTGAGGCACTTGCCTGCAAAGCCCAGTGACTCAGGTTCGATTCCCCAGTACCCACATAAAGCCAGATGCACAGTGGCCCCTGCATTTGGAGTTTGTTTGCAGTGGCTGGAGGCCCTGGCATGCCCATTCTCTCTCTTTTTCTCTCCCTCCTTCCCTCTCTCTCTCTTCTCTATCTCTAGCTGTCTCTGCTTGCAAATAAATAAATAAAATATTTAAACAACTTGTTTCGAGCCAGGCATGGTGGCACACATCTTTAATCCTAGCATTTGGGAGGCAGAGGTAAGATGATCACCATTGAGTTTGAGGCCAGCCTAAGACTACATAGTGAATTCTAGGTCAGCCTGGGATAGAGTAAGACCCTACCTCAAAAATAAATTTAAAAAAAAAACACAGAAAAAATACAACCTCATTTTGCTACCTCTGGACATGAAATGATTGGTGCACTCATGGCCTCAGAGTGGCTGTTGGCTGTCATCACCTCCACAAGACCTGTGCAATATTGGGCCCCACATCCTTTTGACATGGATGACAGAGGAAAGCAAAAAGAGAGAGACATCAAGATAGAAGAAGGACTAGTCAGAAAGAGGAGGGAGCTCAGTAAAGCAGGGGACAGGGACAAAAAATATAATTGGAGGGGATTATGACTACATTCCAGTTTATTACTGTATGAAAATTCTCAATCAGAATAAACAAAAAAGCCACTGACCTTAAGAGGGAAGATAGTGATTTAATTTTGATTATGCTGAATCTGAGATACATATTTCTCCATCTAAATTTAAGAAAGATGTCTTGATATAGTTACAGGGTTGGGAGTTAATTCACACATTAATTATATGTCTCGAAGTCCTCCAGCTCTCTTTCTTTTTTATATTAACCATTTTTGTTTTTGCTTTTTGTGTGCGTGTAGTATGCGTGTTCTATCATTCATCATTTCACGCATTAAGATAGGGTCTCCCAGATTCGGCCATTGCCCACAGCAGCATTTCCATGGTTGCTGTGAATCCAAACTCAGGTCCTCATGCTTGAACAGAATGTTTTTACCCACTGAGCCATCTCCCCAGCCCCTATAGTGTTCTTATCATTTGAGACAGGGTCTTAGGTAGCCCAAGCTGGCCTTGAACTCACTCTGAAGCAAAGTTGGCTTTGAACTCCTGACCTTACTGCCTCAGCCTCCTGAGTGCTAGAGTAACAGGCTTGTGCCATCATGTCTGCCTGGCATCATTGTCTTTAATATGCCTTGTAGTTAGCTCCACAGTTTGCTGGGATGAGCATCCAACCAGACACAGTTTATGGGAGGAGGAAGGAGTTTATCTTCGGCTTACAGATCCTGGGGAAGTTCTACAATGGCAGAAGAAGCTGGCTCCCTTTCATGGATCCAAGCAGAGAGAGGCCACCAAACAGCCAAAAAAACACCAAAAGCAGCAAGCATGAACTGCCAGAGCTAAAATTGCTCTCCAAACACACATTTGGGCTAGCTTTTTGATCCACCTCTAAACACACCTTAGGGCTGGAGTCCTCTATATGCTCCCACTGAAACCTTTTTCCCAGTAGGGCTCCTCCCACTGGAGACTCAAAATTCAAACCAAAGGGCTAGAAGGGGTGGTTTAGCAGTTAAGGTGCTTGCCTGCAAAGCCAAAGGACCCAGATTTGATTCTCCAGGACTGAAGTAGGCCAGATGTACAAGGTGGCACATGCGTCTGGAGTTTGATTACAGTGGCTGGAGGCCCTGGCATGCCCACTCCCTCTCTCTCTCTCTCTCTCTCTCTCTCTCTCTCTCTCTCGCTCTCTCTCTCTCTCTGCCTCTTTCTCACTGATAAATAAATAAAAATAATTTTTTTAAAAATTCAAACCCAAGTTCTATGGGGCCTCTGGTAGCTTGAATAGATGGCCCCCAATATATTCAGTTTTTTTCTTACTTTGTAGTTTGCATCTGCAGCCACCTGGCTGGAGGTGGTGTCACTGGGTGGATCTTAAGGTGTGGTGGTGGGTTTCAGATTTCAATCTAAAGATATGCAAAGTGTGCCTGGTCTGGAAGTTCATCTCAGTGAACCTGAAACTGTCTGCTACAGGGCCATCTATTCAAACTATCATACACCCAAATAAAATAACCTGAATTTCAATTCCATGTAGGTATATGCAAGAAGTCTGGTCACAAAGCATTCTGGGCACAAAGTGGGGAGAGAGCTGTGAATCCAGACTTCTGAGTGGGGTAGAACTGGCCAGCTGGTAGGCTCGTGGGCAGGGCCAGGAAACTGGAACCCCGGCCTGTGAGTGGAAGCCATGTTAGTCCCTGTGTGAGGCAGCAGTGATTCTAATTTGCAGAGTGATGAGAACTTACAAACTGGGATTGGACCTCTATTGCAGAAGTAAGCTGCTGCTGAAACATGGTGCTGGGTGAACCCCAAGGACAGGGTGTACCCCAAGGACAGGAGACAGAAGTGGAGGACACAGGCAGCCAGTTCCTTCTTACCCCTTCACACTTGCAGCTGCTGCTCATCCGTAAGCCCAGTGGAAAGCAGCTGGCAAAGCAAAACTGCCTTTTAGGATCCAGGCATCGCTGAGTATAGAATGACAAGTCTGGAACCGAGAGACAATAATTCGGTAACTGGTCTGTCTCCCCTGGGAAGGCAGGGTGAGGGGACGCCTGATCACTCGCTCTTCAGCTCTTTCGGGAACTGCGGTTCCAAGGCATGTTTGCTTTGAGCCTTGTCTAAACACCGTGGGAGGTGTGAGGAGATGGGTCAGCAGTTAAAGACGCTTGCTGTTGCTTGCAGAGCCTGCCTAGATTATGGGGTGCTGGGGTGGAGCCCAGGCTCCCGTGCCTGCTAGGCAATCACTACATACCAGCTGAGTTACACATCCTCAGCCCTTACAAAATTCTTTTCTTTCATTTTATTTATTTATTTTTTTGAGAGAGAGAGCAAAAGAGGCAGAGAGGGAGAGAGAATGGACGAAGGCCTCCAGCCACTGCAAATGAACTCCAGATGCATGCGCCACCTTGTGCATCTGGCTTACATGGGTCCTGGGAATTCAAACCTGAGTCCTTAGGCTTTGCAGGCAAGAGCCTTAAACACTAAGCCTTCTTTCCAAGCCCTTTTTATTTTTTTAATTTATTTATTTATTACAGAATTCTTTTAAATGTAGCTGTGGTTGGAATATGCTTTGTTCCCTGTAAAGCTGATAGTGAAATTTTTGAAATATTTATTTATTTGCAAGCAGAAAGAGAGAGAGAGAGAGAGAGAGAGAATGTTAGGGCGTTCAGCTGCTGTAAATGAACTCCAGACGCATGTGCTACTTTGTGCATCTGGCTTTACCTGGGTCCTGGGGAATTGAACCCAGGTCACTGGGCTTTGCAGCCAAGTGCCTTAACCATTGAGCCATCTCTCCAGCCCTGATGGTGAAAACTTTTTAATTTTTTTTATTTACAACTTCCATAATTATAGACAACAAACCATGATAATTTCCTCCCTTCCCCCACTTTCCCCTTCGCAAATCCACTCTCCATCATATCCCCTCCCCCTCTCAATTAGTATCTTCCTTATTTTGGTGTTTGATGATGAAATTTGCCAGTGTGTCAGTGTTGAGAGGCGATGGACAAGTCAGTGAGGGTTTATAGCTTTCCTCACAGAGTGCTCTCGGGGCTGAAGTAGTGATAATGGAAAACACACAGCTCTCACTGCAGAGGGAATTAGTTTACTCTGGAGACAAATGTGAGTGACAATGGCCGGGGCACATAGATGTGGGTTATCCCAAATTCCATGTCCCAACAAGTTATTCGTTTCATAAAGTTTTTTTTTTACAGCTATGGAACAAAGAATGGTCATAAATCAAAACATTCTTCAAGTACATTGGTGGAAACCTCAAGTAGACAGGTTCCAGTCAAGTCAGGAAACCCTTACAACAGGCCTCAGATACTATCTCATGACATTATTAGCTTTTGGGTTGGTGGAAGCAGGGCATCTGTTCATACATTCCAAGGGATTTACTTAATACTCAGGATGTTAGATCACACACAGGCACGGGCAATCGATGGCTACTAAAGGGACTACGATAGCTCAAGATAATTTTCCTCTGGCCCCGAGACATTCCAGGCCCCACAAGCGCTGAAGTTCTGACCAGTTCATCTGTACGCTGCTGCATGTGGTTGTGGCTGTTTTCCCAGCGCTTCAGTCCACAGTAGTTACCATGTGTTATGGTTTGAGTGGGAAATGTCCCTCATAGGCTCACGTGTTCGAATACGTGGAAGCCAGTTGGTGCTTTTTTGTTTTGTTTTGGAAAGCTCTGGAACCTTTAGGAGGTGGAAGCTAGCTAGAAGTGGGTCCCTGGGGCAGGGCTTGTGGTCTTTATCGTTCAGCCCCGCTTCTCGTCTATCCTCTGATACCTCACTCCAGACACCAGCTCCACCAGTACATCCCTTTTTAAACTCTGAGCCCAAATAAATGATTCCCTTTTTTTCCCCCCTGTTTTTTTTTTTTTTTTTTTCGAGGTAGGGTCTCACTCTAGCACAGGCTGACCTGGAATTCACTATGGAGTCTCAGGGTGGCCTCGAACTCATGGTGATCCACCTACTCTCCCTCCCACATGCCGGGACTAAAGACGTGTGCCACCACGCCCGGCAACACTTCCTTTTGACAGCTGTCAGATCCTTTGTCCTAGCAAGCAGAATGTAATATGCCACCACAGGAGGAGGTTATTAGAATGCAAGCCCACCACTCATGATTTTCCCTTTTCTCATAATCTCCCGCTTGCGTTGTTTGCAAATGGCGTGAAGCCTTCTTCAGAAGCCCAGCCAGAGGCTGGAACCGTTTTTTTTTTTTTTTTTTTTTTTTTTTTTTTCCAGGCTCCAGAATCATAAGCCAGAAAGAGCCCAAAGCCAGAATAACCTTTTGTCTTTAATAGACTATCCAGCCTCAGGTACTGTGAAAGCAGCAGAAAATGGATGAAGATAAATGGGTGCTTTAGCTCTCCCATGTTTAAAATTAGCAACCTGAGATGCTCCATCCTTCAGATGTTCCAGCCAATCTGGCGCATATTAAATTTCAAATGTGAGTCTCTGCTTCGCATCTGCCTCCATCTATAGCAAGAAACGCAGCTCCAGACCGAGTGTTAGCTGCCAAGCGGAGGCACCTGTTACAACGCTGCTCCTGCAAAACAAAAGAAACAAGCTCCTAATAAGGACAGATGCGTAAGAAAGAGTGCAGCCAGGGGTGGGGCGGCTGAGAACCGGGTACCTGCTGTTGGGGGAGGGGCATGTCAATTTCTCCACACCATATGTCTCTTAGAAAGTCATAAAGCATGTAACCCTCCTGGCAGAAGGAAGGCATTCTAAGAGAGATCCGCTTGTGGCTGTCAGACTGTTCGAAACAATGGGTCCCAAGACATTGGAACTTCCCCCGGAGTCTCATGCTGGAGAAGGAAAAGACTGGGGTTCTGGTACCAGCCAGAAAGTGATGGTGGTGGGGGGGGGTAGTGGACTTGTCTTCCTGAAAGAGATTTCGCATAGTACTGACAACTTGCAGAACAATCTGGAAGCCAGGAGCTGAGACAATGTCCCAATGATGGGTTACTGGCAAACATGGGCCAGACCACAGCTTGACCAGGACCACCATGTCATGTGTACCTCCTGTCTTTTTATTATTATTACTTCTCTGTGTGTATGCATATGTTTGTGTATATGTATGTGCGTGTATAAAGTGTGTGTGAACGGGCACACTCATGCCATGGGGGGTGTGGCGACCGGAGGACAATGTCCGCGTGTATCTCCTTTCTTTCCACCTTTCTTTGAGACACGGTTTCTCTCGCCTCTGGTGCTATGGATCCTCTGGGCTCTGCCACCCATTGCCATTACAGACATATGCACCACTTTGCTTATGGCTTTATGTGGGCACCAAGGAAGATGAAACTCAGGTCAACAGGCTCCAAAGCGCGTATGTTTGGCCACTGAGCCATGTATCCCTAGCCATTGTTCTTTACTGAAGCCTAACTCCCATCTTGGGATCCGAAGGATAAACTTAGGGGTCCATTGGACCTCTTTTATTTATTGCTCTTCCTTCCACAGTGGCCACACTGAATAAATATCTCTTCTCAGCTTTTCACTATTCCTTGTTTCTTTAATTGGCATTTTGAGCATGGGCTGCCAAGTGGAGCCTTGTATCTAAAATTTCCAGTAACAACAACGAGGGGGACCGTCTTGAGAAGGGAAAAACCTTAACATGCTCTTGAACACCAGACAGACTCCTTGATGAATTTACAGCCACATAAATGAAGAGGGCCCAACTGACACTGTCATTTTGAGCTACTTTTCTGATTTCCAAGAAGAGTGACAATAACGACACTTCTGTTGCTCTTCCACCTCTTCAACCTTATATTCTCTTTGAACTTGACAAGCCCGGAGCTTAAGACATTGCATTGCGGAGCGTCTCAGAATCATAGGATGTCAGATCTGGACAGGACCCTTGGAGCAAGAGAAATCATAAAGAGCTAAAAGGAATTCTGTAGCAATAAAAATTTCATAACAATAAACAAAGGCCTCTGGGGAGCTAGTTATATATGAGTGTCTGAAAACCAATATTAAGGAGGGGAACATATTATTTGGAAGAGTTCGAGGAAATAACTCAAAAATTTAAACAAAGCAACTGTGAATTGGAACGAGAATTAACATCGTAATGCTGAAAGATAGAAAGCCATAGAGGCTTCATTCATTCTGATGTCTTATTCCATTAAATAATACAGGCATTGTTCATTTAGGAAACTTAGATATATTGCATTTCCATTCTGAGCAGATATTATTCAGAATGCTTATAAAGATGCAGATTCCTAACACATAGGAAATAGAGCAATTTAGGGATTATTAGAGTCTCAGAGCTCTCTCCCATCCTCCGTCTCCTACCACCTGGTCATGTTAACCCTGGAACTCTGGGGACTGTCTCCTGGTGTGATAACTGAGTAGACCTCTGCTAAGAGGAGGAAAGGCCACCTCAGCCCCACCTGTATTTTCACACCACCCAAGACCCTTTCCTCACAGAGCAGTTTCTCCCTTCTCCCCATATAACCCTCTAGCTAGCCCTCACCAGCCAGCTTTTGACTCTCCTGCTACAGGCGCATGCATGCCTCCTTTCCTCCCCATTCCCTTTCTTTTCTCTCTGGGGCATGCACCCCCTCTCTCACACACATTTTTTTCCAGTTCTCTTTCCTGAAGGAGCATGTCTCTCTATCTCTGGTGATATCTCTGTTTCTCTCCCTTTGTCCATCTCTACCTCAGCCTCTCGTCTATTTGTCTTTCTCCCAACATGCGCCCTCCCTTCTATCCTTGTCCTCTATTCTATCTCATTCTCTCTCTCTCTCTCTCTCTCTCTTCCCTCCTCAGGGCTTCAGAGTTCCCTCCTACCTGGTTCCCGGCCTCACCAATATTGTACCCACAAGCCTAAACTTACTCCCTTGAGAATCCACTGTGCCACTGCTCTGGTGACTGACTCTCCTGCTTCCTCACTCCTCCTCTCCTTAATCATCCCACTCTGAGCCACTAATACCAATAAACTGAATCCCAGAACCAATATATATATTAATAAACAGGTAGGGTTCCCGTCACAATGATAAGGATAATGTGTAAGGACAGCCCTCATTTTGTAGGCAGCTAGTCACGGTTGAACAAAAGTTTAAAAGAAAAGAGTTTAAAAAGCTGTGACTCATGGGCTGGAGAGATGGCTTAGCGGTTAAGCGCTTGCCTGTTCTGAAGCCTAAGGACCCTGGTTCGAGGCTCGATTCCCCAGGACCCACGTAAGCCAGAGGCACAAGGGGGCGCACGTGTCTGGAGTTTGTTTGCAGTGGCTGGAGGCCCTGGCGTGCCCATTCTCTCTCTGTCTATCTGCCTCTTTCTCTCTCTGTTTGTCTGTCACTCTCAAATACATAAATGAACAAAAAGCTGTGACTCGTGCTGACTCCTCTGCTGCCCTGTACTAAGTAACTATTCTCTGTTTAACTTACCAGCCTCTCAAGAGCTCCTACATACATGCAAAGTGCTCAGTCCCCTGTCTAACTCATCCAACCTATCAGAAGCCCCCACACACATTCCAAGCAACTAATCCAATCAACCTCGACTTGACAATTTAGATCCCCAGGGGTATAAAAAGCCCTGACCCAAGTCATTCAACAGCAACCTGCTCAGGGCCCCTCCTGGCCTGGGTGCTGATAGGCCCTCGTTCATCTTATTCTTCCATTGAGCCTGCCCTTGCCCTACTTCATGAGTCGTAGACTCAGGAGCCACCGGCTTGGGGTGTTTCGGTGACCATTGAGTGTCCAGCACTCTGACCCCTAAGCTAAGCCTCTCCAGAGCTGAGAAAGGCTCCATCACTCTCAAGCCCTGTAACAACACTTCCTGAGCCCAACCATGGGTCACCACCACTACTGTTGCAAACAGTCTACCTGTGCCTTCATTGGAAGTCCAGTTTGTGAGAGACCCAAAGCAGAGACCCCACCACCACCACTTCTACTTTCCTCCCTCCTCCTATCAGGCCATGCTCATACTAGGTCTGAGTTTCTAGAATCATCTCCTGTTATGGTAATTGAGTATGCCTGATTTACTCCACACAGACCTGCCACCCTTGTACCAGGTGAGCCAGCTGTAAAGCTTGAAGGGTCCACTGCCGGTTAACACCGTGGGTGACTTTTCTCCCCCAACAGCTCTTTCCAGAATCCCAACAGCTAGTCAGGCAGGGAGGAGGCTTCAAGCTCAGCTCCAGCTTGATTTCTCAGTGACCTATATCCTGAGTCTTGTAGGTCTTACCACCTAGTTCTGAATGGCAACCAAGAGCTTTGGTGGAGGCTTACAATGTTTGGGGGACATCAGGGGCCTCCCTGACCAACAACTCACTGGAAGGTGACCCACCCCTGGCAGTTATGTTTTTCTAGTAGCAATCTATGGCTTCTGGACACAACATTTATTCACCTCAACAAGATACTTCTGCCCAAACTTTCTTCACTGCAAATTTTATAATTTCATTTTTCTTTACAGCTGAATATAACTCCATTGTATAAATATATCTGGTCTTCATTATCCGTTCATCACTTGGCGGGTAGCTACTGGTTCTATTTCCTAGTTATTGTGAACAGAGTGGCAATCAACACGGGTGAGCAAGTATCTCTGTCGTAGTGAGCAGAGTCCTTTGAGTATATGCCAAGGAGTGGTACGGCTGGGTCATACGGTAAATCTGTTTTTGGGCCGTCTTCGGCACCTCCGCACAGATTTCCACAATGGCTGGACCAATTTACATTCTTCCCCTCCCCCCACAATGGAGAGGGGCTCCTCTTTCCCCCTACCCTTCCCTGCGTTCACTCTCACATGATTTCTTGATGATAGCCATTGTGACAGGAGTGAGATGGAATCTCCAAGTGGTTTTAATTTGCATTTCGCTGTTGATGGCTGAGGATGTAAAACATGCTTTTAGGTGTGTGTATTGACCATTTGTATTTCTCCTTTTGAGAACTCTCTATTATTCAGTTCTATAGCTCGGTTTTGGTTGGGGTTTTGATTACATATTATTTAGTTTTGTTGAGTTCCTTGTCTACCTTAGATATTACTCCTCTGTTAGATGTGTAGCCAGCAAAGATTTTTCTCCCATTCTGAAGGCTGCCTCTTTGCTGCCATATTTACGGTGTCCTTTGCTGTACGAAAGATTTTTAATTCCATGAGGTCCCAGTAGTTCATTAGTGGTCTTACTTCCTGAGCATAAGACACTTAATTTTGTTTCTCCCTTGAGGAGCCTGTAATCACACTTAGGTATGACTTACTTTTTGTTACTCTCCCTTGGGGAGACAAACCTCCACTCAGCTTGCCTTTCTTTCTTCTCACGCTTAGGCCTATAATAAAATCTCTTTAATAGAATCTATAACTCTGCTTCACACTGGCTAGCCCTGACATACTTTTCAGCACCAAAGCCAGGAATCCTGGATTTGCCAGAGCTGGGGTCTCTGGAAGTCTAAGGGAGCCCCTCGGGTCACTGAAATTGACTGTGTCTCTGTCCCCTCACTGCTGAAAATCCAGACTTAAAATAGTCTACTAGTGACAAGGACTTTTAAATAGAAAGGATGACATCATACACATTGGCTGGTATGCAGTTCAGCTCAGTCATTTATAAGCACCTACTGTAAGGTTGGGGAGTGACCAAGACCATGCAAACCACTCTGAGGCAAAGATGGAAGCTTTTGTTTGGGAAAAGCACGAGCTGCCAGGGCTGACTCACAAGAGAGGAGCACAGCCAACCTGAGTTTTCAGGTCGTGGGCTCTGTAGGGCTTCTTCAGTTGGGGGAAGGTGAGAAGGAAAAAGAACTTGTTTGTTAAGTTGAATAGAAAAGTTCCGCTAGGGGAGATCATTAAATTAACCATTTAAAATAGCTAGGATGTGACACCAGAGCAGTGACCCTATAACTTCTGAGATGGGGGGGCAGGCAGGAAACCATGACCTGGAGCATTGTTAGGCAAGGACTGGGTGGTTTCTTGAGGAATGTGGATAACCCACTTCCTGATGCCTCTGTCACCATTCTGTTGGCCTTGGTGGCTCCATCTTGGGAGCCCGTCCCGACCTAACAAACACATATGCCTACTGGAGCATCTGCCATGTCCCAGGTACTCTGCATGCAGATAAGAGACACAAACCAGCTGTGGGGCAGTGGAGTGTCATAGTTAAAACTTTAGGACTTAAGGGTCAAATGAACTGGATTTAAACCTCAAGTGGGTCATTTGATATGTGCTTTGAGGCAAATAACTCGACTTCTGTGAGCCTCATTCCAACTTGGTAGGGTAGTTATGCAATGGTACAAGCCAAACTCACAAGCCAGAGTTTGACACGGAGCCAGACGTCAACAAATGGTTGTAATTAATATCAAATCTGAATTATTTGAAAATAATTCAGGGCTTGGAGGATGGCTTAGTGAGTAAAATGCTTGCTGGACAAACATGGGGACCTGAGTTTGGGTCCCCAGTTACCCTGTAAAATGCTAAGCATGGTGGTACTTGCCTGTAATCCCAGAGCTGCAGAGATGGGGACAGGGAATTTAGAGGGCTCACTGTCTAGCTAGTGTAGGTGAATCAGTGAGAGACCCTGTCTCAAAGCCCAGGTTGGAGAGCAACTGAAGAAGACATCCAGCATCAACCTCTGGCTTTCATACACACCCACACATGTGTGTGTATGGCCACATACATATGAACATGCATACACAATGCGTGCTTGCCTTGCACACATACACATACAAAAAAAATAATTAATTTAGCCCTTGGAGCTTACAGTCTAGCTTGAAGACACAAGTTGACATAATACCTCTTGATAAAATCTACGGTTTTATAATAGAGGTCAAATAAAATGCATTAAGAAATAGCTGGGGCTGGAGAGATGGCTTAGTGGTTAAGGCGCTTGCCTGTGAAGCCTGAGGACCCACGTTTGACTCACCAGATCCCACGTAAGCCAGATGCACAAAGGTGACATAAGTGCGCAAGGTCACACGGGTGCACAAGGTGGCACACACATCTGGAGTTCAGTTACAGTGGCTGGAGGCCATGGTGTGCCAACACTCTCTCTCTCTCTCTCTGCCTCTCAATAAAAAAAAAAAATCAGGCCAATCTGTTGGGCTCGCAAAAGAAAGAAGTAAAGAAAGGAAGGAAGGAAGGAAGGAAGGAAGGGAGGAAGGAAGGAAGGAAGGAAGGAAGGAATATTTGTTCCTAGCAGGAGAGAGAAGAAACTGAGGAAAGTCTTCGTAAAGACACAACGCCTGCACTACTAAGGAAAATGAACAGTAGATTGTCTTCTAAGTGCAAGTGCGCATCTCTGGTGACCATAAGGAGTAGAAAAACAGAATATCTTAACAGGTCTACGTGAATTGTGTCCTCACCAAACTGCCCTGTGGAAGTTAGTGCTGCCTGTACCCCAGAGTGTGACTCTGTTTGGAGATAAAGTCTTTACTTGGAGATAAGAGCACCAAGTTGAGGACACAGGGAGAAAACTGCGGTCTACAAGCAGAGGGGGGGAGAAAAGGAACCGACCATGGCCTCACCTTGAACTCAGCCTGCCAGCCTCCAGACCGGCGAGGAAACAGTTTGATTGTTTAAGCACCCCAGGCTATGGGATTTTGTTATGTAACATCCTTAACAAACCAATGCACAGGCATCTCCTGTGTCCTAATTCATCTCTTTCACCACTGTTTGACTTCTAGCTTTATTTTTAAATATTAATTGTGTTGGGTGTGCAGTATTTGTGGGCTATGGTGTGTGCGTGTGTGAGAGAGAGAGAGAGAGAGAGAGAAAGGGGGGGTGTGGTGCGTGCCCCGTGTGTGTGCTTGAGGAGGCCAGAGGAGAAAGTCAGGTAACCTCTCCTACTGCTCACCCACGAATTTCCCTGAGACGGGGCCTAGCTCAGCCTAGAGCTGCTGTCTGTCAGTGAGCCCAAAACTTCCCCAGGCTCCACCCCTGGAGATGCGGCGATGCACACCCGCGATCCTAGCGCTTGGGAGGCTGAGGCAGGAGGATCGTGAATCCTAGACCCGCCTGGGCTACCATGCAAGACTTTTCTCTAACAACAAAAGAAGCAAAACAAAGAAGATCTTGTTTAAAGAATAAGTCAGACACAGTGGCTCAGGCCTGTGGTCCCTCGCTAGGGAGGCCGAGACGTGAGGATTACCATGAGTTCCAAGGCTAGCTTCTTCTACAGAGGGAGACCTCATGTTAAAAAACAAAAAACAAAAAACAGGGCTGGAGAGAAAGCTTAGGGGAAAAGAGAAAGCACTTGCCTACAGAGCCAAAGGACCTAGGTTCGATTCTCCAAGTTCCCACATAAACCAGATGCACAAGGTGGCGCATGTATCTGCAGTTTGTTTGCAGTGGCTGGAGGCCCCTTGTGACCATCCTCTCTCTCTCTGTCTCTCTCTCTCTCTCTTTTTCTCTCTTTCTCTCTCTCTCTTTCTCTGTCTCTCCTCTGGACATAGTATGGTGGTACAGGCCTTTAATCCCAGCACTCCAGAGACAGAGGTAGGAGGATCGCTGTGAGTTTGAGGCCAGCCTGAAACTACACAGTGAATTCCAGGTCAGCCTGGGCTAGAGTAAGACTCTACCTCGAAAAACCTGCTCCCCCCCCCAAAAAGAGCTGGTGAGATGGCTTAGCACTTAAGAGTGCTTACCATTTAGGCCTGAGGGCCTCTCAGGCCAGAAACTGCCAACTTCAACTCCCCAGAGCCCATGGAAAAACCTGGATGGGGCTGAAGAGATGACTTAATGGTTAAGGTGCTTGCCTGTGAAACCTAAGGACCCAGGATCCATTCCCCAGGACCCACATAAGCCAGATGCACAAGGTGGTGCATGCCTCTGGAGTTCATTTGCAGTGGCTAGAGGCCCTGGCATGCCCATTCTCATCTTCCTCTCTCTCTCTCTCTTTCTCTCTCAAATAAATAAATAAAAATAAATATATATTTTTTAAAAAGTTGGGTGTAACTACTCACATCTGTAGCTCTAGTCCACAGGTGGGGGCAGAGACTGGAGAACCGTAGGGGCTCAGTGGTGGACAGCTGCTCCAAGCTGAAGGAGAGATCCTGTCTCAAGGAAATCATAGGTGAGTAACAGGGGAAGTCACCCAATATTATCCTTTGACCTCCACACTCACCCACACACATAGGACATGTACCAAGCACCATACATACCACACACCATACCACACAATACTCTACAATACACACACACATGCAAGACACAACAATCAATATTCATACTCAGGTCTGGGGAGATGGCTTAGCTGTTAAGGCACTTGCCTAAAAAGCCAAAGGACCTAGGTTTGATTCCCCAGGACCCAATTAAGCCAGATGCACAAGGCGGCACATGTGTCTGGAGTTCGTTTGCAGTATCTGGAGGCCCTGGCCTGCCCATTCTTTCTCTATTTGTGTCTGCCTCTCTCTCTCTCAAATAAATAAATGAATTTAAAAAAATTTAAATATTCATATTAAAATATAGAAATAGAGTTGGAGAGATGGCTTGGTGGTTAAAGGTGTTTGCTTGCTAAGCCTGCTGCCCTGGGTTTTATTCTCCAGTATCTTCATCAAGCACATGCACTAAGTGACACATATGTCTGGAGTTCGTTTGCAATGGCAGAATGCCCATTCTGCACCCACCCCCTCACGCCCCGCTTCCACATAAATAAATAAATAAATAAAGTTTTGAATCTAGAAATAGCTGGGCATGGTGGTGCACATTTTTAATTCCAACAATTGGGAGGTTGAGGTAAGAGGATCTATGTGAGTTTGAGGTCAGCCTGGAACCTACAGAGTGAGTTCCAGGTCAGCCTGAGCTAGAGTGAAACCCTACCTTGAAAAAAATAAGAAAAAAAAAGAAAGAAAGAAAGAAAGAAAGACCAAAAAAACCCACTTCAGGGTCAGGGAGATCTTTCAAAGCAAGTCAGAAAGTCCAGGATTTAAAACACTGGGAGGACTGACAGGTGTAACGGGGGTGGTGGGCTTGGGTGAAGACGGAAACGTTGTGCCGGTTCCTGAGGCTGCGGCAAATAGAGTCCTCACCAGCGAAACAGGAAGCTCGCAACGCTGCCAGGTCCACCTTCCAGCAGCTCTTGAGGTCGAAGAGCTTCGGGTGCACTCATCACCTCTCCTCCCTCCCTGTCCTGTCCCACAAAGAGCCCCCCAGAAATCTCAGCAGAGGGAATTCTGGGCTAAGATCACCAGAAAACATCACCTCTAGCCAAAGGAAGGGTAGGACTGCTTCCAACACACTCTTCTTCCAGACACAAAATGGCCTGGATATCCATGACCTTGCAGTGCCTGGCACTGCCTACACAAGACCCTTATAATAGGAGGAAAAGATGATGACATCAAAATAAAAGAGAGACTGATTGAGAGGGGAAGGGGATATGATGGAGAGTGGAGTTGTGAAGGGGAAAATGGGTGGGGGAGGGAATGATCGTGGTTTATTGTCTACAATTAATGGAAATTGTCAATAATAAACTTAAAAAATAAAACATCACCTCTGTTTCCTTCTGCAAGTGGTCAGTGCTCAGTGGGTCTCAGCTGAAGACAAGGGACACAACTTACATGTAAATCAGGTTGAAAACTGATTTGCTGCTGGGCTTAGTAAGCACTTCTCTTAATGTTCATACCCATGTATTAATGCTATTCTCACTTTTGGTTAGAGAAACTTCTCTTTTCAGATGGCAGTGACCTTGGGATGACTTAGAAGGCACTATGGTGCTGAGAAGAAGTGACAGAGGAGTGCTCAGCACTGAAACATCTCTATCACAACTTCCATGGCTCAGAGTCCATTGTGGAAGAGGTGGCAGAAAGAATGTAAGGGCCAAAGGAAGGGTAGGACTCCTTACAATGTGCTCCTCCAGACACAAAATGGTTTGGATATCCATGACCTCATGGTGCCTGACACTACCTACACAAGACCATCATAATAGGAGGAAAAGATGATGACATCAAAATGAAAGAGAGACTGATTGAGAGGGGGAGGGGATATGATGGAGAGTGGAATTTCAAAGGGGAAAGTGGGGGGAAGGGAGGGAATTACCATGGGTTACTGTCTACAAATATGGAAGCTGTCAATAAAAAATTATTAAATAAAAAAGTTAAGTCATATAGAAAAAAGCATGAAAATGTACACACACACACACACACACACAGAGATACACAATACATTGAGAAAAGACAGTAGGAATAGAAAATTTTGAGACAGGGTCTCCTGTGGCCCAGGCTGGCCTCAAACTCACTGTGTAGTTGATGATGACCTTGAACTTCTCATCCTCCTGCCTCCACCTCCCAAGTTCTACAACTACAGGTGTGTGTGTCATCAAGCCTAGTTTATATGGTGCTAGAGCAAACACAGGGCTTCATGCATGCTAGCTAAGAACTCTATGAACCAAGCTACATCCCCAGTTTTTAAGGGTCTTTTTGTTTGTTTGTTTTTTAAGATGGTCTCATTCTGTATCCCAGGCTGACTTTGAACTCACAGCTAATCCTCTGCTTCAGGCTTCTAAATACTGGATCACAGGTGTAAGCCACCATGCCTGGATACTAATATGCCTTTTTTTTTTAATTTTTTAATTTTTTTATTTTTATTTTTTTTGGTTTTTCAAGGTAGGGTTTCACTCTAGCCGAGGCTGACCTGGAATTCACTATGGAGTCTCAGGGTGGCCTCGAACTCACGGTGATCCTCCTACCTCTGCCTCCCGAGTGCTGGGATTAAAGGCGTGCACCACCACGCCCGGCTCTAATATGCATTTTTTTTAAAAAAAATTTCTTTATTTGCAAGGAGAGAGAGAGAGAATGGGCATGCCAGGGCCTCCAAAGCCACTGCAAGTGAACTCCAGATGCATGTGCTACTGTGCATCTGGCTCTGCATGGGTACCGGGGAACTGAACCCGGGTTGTTAAGCTTTGCAGACAAGTGCCTTAACCACTGAGCTGTCTCTCTAGTCCATAGTATGTCATTTTGTATTACTCCATGAGTTGCCCATATTCAATGAGCTGATCTCACATGGCCTCCTGGCTTCCACACGTGTGCTGTGGCATGCACACATGATCTCACTCGCACACAAAGATTATTTTAAAAAATGGAAGCATTAGACTAGAATCGCATGACAATTTCAAAGGTATTGACAGAAAGCACACCACTGTCCTGAAGACAGGTAAATGAAGTTCCCAACCAAGAGGCTACAGACCAATAAGATAGGCACTCTAGTAGAGTTAATAATTTCTGGTAGAAGAAACCTCCATCCCCAATTGAGATTCTTTTCTCAAAAATATTTTATTTATTTGAGAGAGAGAATGCAAGCGTGGGAGAGAGAGAGAGAGAGAGAGAGAGAGAGAGAGAGAGAGAGAGAGAGAGAGAGGGAGAGAGAAAGGTAGAGAGCAGGTGTACCAGGGCTTCTAGCCACTACAAACAAATGCCAGATGCATGTGCCATCTTGTGCATCTGGCTTATGTGGGTACTAGGGAATTGAGCCTGGGTCCTTAGGCTTTGCAGGCAAATGCCTTAACTGGTAAGCCATCTCTCCAGTCTCCCAGTTGAGATTATTTTAGGACATTGAAGTGAGAATTGGATGAATCTTTCCACCAGAGTCTAAGACTGCTATCTGAGGACCATCTTGAGGTACTGGGCTCCTTTCTCTAATTCTGAGGATCCTCACCTGCGGAGGTAGGTGAGGTAGGCCCAGCCCAATCACATAGTTGCTTTCATTTATATTCTTAGTTTTCAAACCAAAAGGCAGTAGGGTAGGAACATACTCCCTTACTCCATCATCCTAGACTGACAAAACCATTTTTACTTAAGGGGGAAAAAACGTGTTTTTCTTTCTAAAATCATGTTACTCATTTCTATACAGAATGGCAGGTAACATGGCCTCCAATTTGGAAATTGCCCTGGGGTTGAGCCATTTTTCCTTAACAAGAAAGGCCTGTTTCCCCTTCTTCTGGGCTGGTGCAGAGCTTCTTGAAAGAGCAAAGCATATGTTCCCTGAATAGAAGGTGGTGAGAAGGAAGCCACAGTTCCAAAGGCCAGCCCCAATGTCCACCAGAAACTGTAAGCCTGCATTATTTATTTATGAGAGAGAGAGTGAGAGAATAGGTGTGCCAGGACCTCCAGTCACTGCAAACATGCTCCAGACATATGTACCACCTTTGTGCATCTAGCTTATGTGGGTCTTGGGGAATCAAACCTGGGTCCTTAGGTTTTGCAGGCAAGCACCTTAACCACTAAGCAACCTCTCCAGCCCCAAGCCTGTGTTTTTGATGCTTCTGCTAAAGGAATCATCTGCAGTTAAATCATGAACTTCTCCATACTGGATGAACAGATAGATAGTAGAGCACCCAGCCATCCCAAACCAGTCGCTCTGAAGACAAGAGCTGGCCAGGTGATGCCTGGAGATGGCTTTGTAGAGAGCTGTGTTGTTAAGGATTCTTGGTGCTAAGGAAACTCTCTCTTTCAAGTTTCTTTCCCTAGCTTAAAAGGACAAAGAGCTAGGCGCTGTAGGAGAAGGAGAGAAAGGCGCGAAGCAAAGCTAGCTGGGGATTTGTCCCTGCACTTGAAGAAAGGGTCGATCTCTCTGAGCCAACAGTATCTGGGCTGATAATGTCACTGCAACATGATAAGAGAAACTAAGTGAGAGTTTGACAGCAATCTGATATCTAGTCAAGATACCAGGGAGCCGATAGAACTTAGTGGGAGGCCCATGTGAAACTTGATAACTCCCCGTGGAAAGGAAAAGCATTTACAAGAGATAGGCCTTGGTGGGAGGAACCATCAGCAATGGGAGATGCATTTGCAAATGTGCGTGGGATGAGAGTTCTCAAAGGGCTCTGGCAAATAGAGTATGTATGCCTGGGCAATCCCGTTACAGCCACAGCTCTGCCTGACAACTCAGAGTGGAATTCCGAGCTTAGCAAGCTCAGATCAGAAAACAAATGCAAGATCTCACTCTCCACCCCAGGCCTACTGAACTAGAAATTCTGAGGGTGGAGCCCCCAGATGATAGTTTCAGAATTCATCCAGATGATTCTGATGCATGTTCATGGTTGGCCCTAAATGATATAGAAACATGCCTTTTCTTCTTCCTCCTCCTCCTCCTCCTCCTCCTCCTCTTCTTCTTCTTCTTCTTCTTCTTCTTCAGTGGAGAACACGTCTCTCATGGGCACTGAGTTGTTAAACCTGAGATATTGACACTTGTAAGTGGGAAGCAAAAGGCATCAAAAGTTCTGTGACTTAGAGGACCATTAGAAGCATCGAAGTTGCTAAGTTGGAGTTGAAATGGGGACATACAGAGATTTTGTGTGGGTTTTGGGAAAGTTAAAAACACAAACACAAAACCAAAAAGAAAAGGGAAAGCACCATATACAGATGTAGTATAATTACTCCCTCTGTGGCAGGAGGGGAGCGCAATAAGAGGTCCTCTTGCAGAAGTGCTTTAATGGAGCAGAAAGGAGGAACCTACTGCCATGATCACTTGTGCTGACAAGCGGTGTGACAGGCCTCCCACTCCACTTTGCCGATCTCATTTAACTCCGTCCTTGGGAGAGCAAGAGGCAGATCTGGAGAGATGAAAGCGAGTCCTCAGTAGAATATATAATAGAAGATATAATAAAAAATGGCTTCTCTTTGCTGGCCTAGCAGCTTCTCCATTATTCTGCCTCTCTGCTCTTCACTCTATTTCTGGGCTTGATTAATTCCCACAGAACGGGGTCATTTTGCTGATGGAAACTCTCACAACTGATTGGAAGGGAGAGATTAGAGGGGTTTTTGTTTCCTGATGCAATTTGGAAAAATCAAAGGTCTCCTGGAGACATAGTCTCTGCTTCCTTTTTTCTCTGTTTCTCAACTTGAATTTTAACACTAGGGTGCCATTTTTTCCTCTTTGCCTTTCTCCTTTAATAAATGTGCATTCATGAAATACTATTATGTGCAGTACACAGTGCTAGAGGGGCAACAGACTCACATTTCACCTCTCCTCTCACATTTGAAAAAGAGAAAACTAGAACATCCCTCTATGCAACCACTTGCCACTGCTTTGCCTTTTTTGTGTTGCTTTTCAAATGAAAAAGTAGGATTCCCTGATTTTAAGATCATATATATATATATATATATATATGTATATATATATATATATATATTCTTAGAAACTGAAGAGAACATGACTATCTTTTCAAAGTGATATTGCAGCTTTGATCCATTACTTCTCTGGGTGTGTGATTTCTGTTGGTTATTTTTCTATAGAATGGAGGCAGGGGGTGACGTGAGCTGTACACAGTGACAGCTCATTGCTTCTCCTCCTTACTGTGTCACCGTGCAGGAGGGAGAGCCCTTTTGGCCCTTGCAGATGGTACATTGTAGTCACATGGACTCTGGTCAGCGGCCTTTCACCAAAGCAACTGAGTCACTGTGGCGGTCGCAATGGCAGTAAGGCTCATACTGTAAATATGAGCTGACTATGACACCTACCTGAGAATCAGGTGTGTAAAAATCTCACCTTCATCTTTGTGTTAGAGGAGGAAGTAGACCATCGTAACCTCTGCCCAACAGAAACTAAGATAAATTCTGGGATGTGGAATACCTGTATCTACAAACACAACCAGTTCGCAACATTACCAGAATCATTGTGTGGGGGAATCTTTAAAAGCTGGGTAAAAGCCAGGTGTGGTGGTGCACACCTTTAATCCCAGCACTTGGGAGGCAGAGGTAGGAGGACCACCATGAGTTCGAGTCCACCCTGAGACTACATAGTGAATTCCAGGTCAGCCTGGACTAGAGTGAAACCCTACCTCGAAAAAAAAAAAAAGAGAGAGAGAGAGAGAGCTAGGTAAGTTAAGCATTATACCTGGATTCCTAGCTGCTCAGGGGGTTGGAGCAGGAGGATCAAGAGTTTATGGATCACCTGGGTAATTTAATGAGGCTTGTCTCAAAATAAAGATATTTTAAAAGGACTGGGATATAGCTCAGTGCTAGAGTGTTACCTAGTATGTGCAAGTCCCTGGGTTCAGTCTCCAGTGCCACAAAGAAAAAAAAAACACCTAGACTATGAGTGTTAACTTTATATTTAAAAAATTCAAGGGCTGGAGAGATGGCTTAGCAGTTAAGGCACTTGCCTACGAAGCCAAAGGACCCAGGTTCGATTCTCCAGGTCCCATGTAAACCAGATGCACAAGATGGCATATGCATCTGGAGTTTGTTTGCAGTGGCTGTGGCTGGAGGCCCTATCACCCCCATTCTCTCTCTCTCTCATAAATAAATAAAATAATTTTCAAAAAAAATTCAAGATAAGAAGTTGCTTGATTTTTCCCACCCACCTGGTCTCAAATTGAATCATGTTATCATGTTAGCTTGTAAGTTCTCCCAGTGTAGACGTGTTTTCCCCTTTAACAAAGCAACCCCATGTGCTTCATTCTTCAGGTCAATAAGCAGAGAGAAAACCTGAGCAAGGCATTTGTGGAGAGAGGTTGAGAGGCTGTGTCGGCTACTGACTAGAATGGAGGAGACTCAGGACTCAGTCCTCTCTGGGAAGAAACCCTTCTCCTCTGCTTTTATGTCTGTGTGACCTTAATTAATTGTTTACCTTCTCTGAAGGTCAGATTCCCCATGGGGGTGATGTCAGATTACATGACACACATAAAGAATTTGGAATAGTCCCCTGCCCAAAGGGTCAAGTAACTATTAGATGTAATTTCTATTTGATATCACTTGAATATCTACAAGCATTCTAGTCACAGTTATTTTACCTGTTTCCTTTCTTTCTTTTTTGCAGTAATGGAGATTGAACCCAGTGCCCTTG
Organism: Dipus sagitta; assembly: GCA_036346955.1. Classification (NCBI taxonomy): domain Eukaryota; kingdom Metazoa; phylum Chordata; class Mammalia; order Rodentia; family Dipodidae; genus Dipus; species Dipus sagitta. Next base: position 22,181,108 of record CM070786.1, read on the forward strand.
ACTATACTGTGCAAATGCTATACCACTGAACCACACCTCCAGATCATCATTTATACACTCTCTCCATATATATATATATATATATATATATATATATATATATATATATATAGTTCATTTGCGAGAGAAAGAGGTAGGAGTGAGAGAGAGAGCCACTGCAAATGAACTCCAGATGCATGTGCCCCCTTGTGCATCTGGCTTATGTGGGTCCTGGGGAATTGAACCAGGATCTTTCGGCTTTGCAAGCAAGCGCCTTAACTGTTAAGCCATCTCTCCAGCCCCTATTTACTTTTTTTTTTAAATTATTTATTTAGGAGAGAAAGAAAGAGGCAGATAGAGAGAAAAGTGGCATGTCAGAGCCTCTAATTACAGCAAACAAACTCCAGATGCATGCACCACCTTGTGCATCTGACTTTACATGGGCACTGGGGAATTGAACCTGGATCCTTTGGCTTTGCTGGCAAATGCCTTAACTGTTAAGCCATCTCTCTAGCCCTCACCCATTTCTTTCTTTTCTTTTCTTTTTTGTCCTTTTTTTTTTCTTTTTGGTTTATTGAGGTCCCATTTCTTTTTTATGCACAATATAATAGAAACAGAATTTTGTTTTATGGGTTTTATTCCCCTCTCTTCTCTTTTCATCACCCTCCTCAACCCTCGAGATGTGAAAAGCACTGTGAAATAAAGTCAGCTTTGTGCTCCTTGTTGGGAAGAGGCTTTGATCAGCAGGCATGCTGGGGTGCTGGGCAGGCTGTGGGCTTCTGCCCACAATAAAGACATCCCGGAAGGTTCAGATATTCTAAGAGCCTTAAAGAAGCAGCCTATGGGTGAACGTGGAGGGTTACCCCCACTATCCCCCGGGGTCACCTCTCTTTCTTTTCCAAGGTCTTCAGTTGGCCCTGCATGCCTGGCCTCACAAGCTATTTGCTTTCCTCGGCTGTGAACTGGCATGCGCAGAGCGTTCGGGTAGTTAATAAGCACAGCGCTTCTCCCTGCCCTCATTAGAGTCAGCTGTCTCTGGCACACAGGGGCCGACAAGCCGCAGCTCTGTAAGCATGCGGCGCTGAACCCAGAGCCGTGAACTGAGTGCTGGGTCTCCTGCAAGGAGCCAGCCCCAGCAGCAATATGGAAATGAACTTCTTGGAATTGCAGTCTGGCCCTGGTGAGCCTGGAAGATCACCTTGCTAGTGGGCCGCATGCCAGCCTGACAGATGGCTCCGTGGCTGGTGGCACAATCTGCATCAGGCCATCAGGTGTGTTCCCTGAAGGCAAGTGACCCACCCAGGAGAGCCTGGGAGGCTGTTCTAGGGGACCATTCAGTCTGCAGCATGGCCTGTGCCCGCCCTCTCCTCCATCCAAACCACTGTGCTCACTGGGCAAGGAGGTGAGGGGTAAGACACCCACTTTTTCCACCTGGCAGTAAATCTCTGAGCTACATGCTGTTTGGTTGTTATCCAACCTAGTCCTTGTGAGATATCCCTTACAGATGTGGTCTACTGTTTCCGTCAAGTGAACCAGCTACTGCAAAGTTAAGGAAGGGGATAGAGAAGGACGAAGTCTGTTTGAGGACTTAGTTTACAAAACCCTGTGAACTCTATAGCTCACTACGAAGATAAACTTTCAAATTCATATGCCCCCCTAAGACTGCAGGCCTCTTGTCCTCCCCCCAATTCTTTTGTGAAATTGTGCTTTTTCTATTTTAGTTTTCTCCTTGCCTCCCCTTTCTTTCCCTCCCTCCTTCCCTCCCTCTCTTTTTCTCTTTCATTCGTTCTTTCTTTTGTTTCTAAAAATATTTTATTTATTTCCAAGGAGACAGAAAGGGAATGAATATGGCGCGCCAGGGCTTCAGCCGCTGCAAATGAACTCCAGACGCATGAGCCACTTTGTGCGTCTGGCTTTTCGTGGGCACTGGGGAATCAATCCTAGGTCATCAGCCTTCACAGGCAAGCACCTTAGCCACTGAGCCATCTCCGCAGCCCCTCTTTTCTTTCTTATGTAGCCCAGGCTAGCTCCAACTCACAATTTAGTCTAGAATGACTCTGAATTCTTAATCCTCCTACTTCCACCTCTTGAGTACTGACTGGCCTTCCAGGCTTGTGCCATCACACCCAGTTTATGCCAGGCTGGCCTTTGTACATGCTAGGCAAGCACTCTATCAACTGAGCTACATACATCCCTAATCCTTTTCTTTTTCTTTCTGAAGCATGAGTTATAATAGAAAACGACTGTGTAAGATTTTTTTTCTCCCCCTTATACGCAGGACAAAGCCTGGGGGAAACTTAATGGTTCCAAGTTCAGCCTGTGGATTTGTGATAAGAATTCAAGGCGAGAAGCCTTTTAACTCAGAAAAGAATCTGTTTGCAGCTACTGTTGCATTAATGTAAAGTGTCTGGTTACGGGGCATGTTACATAATGCATCTACACAGTGCACACCAAATGTCCTCAGCACTGTTGCTGAAAACGCCTTCCTACCCGTGAACAGTCAGCTAGTTTGTTCATTTTTTTTTTTTTTGAAGTGCCCTCAAATAATGCTTCTCAAGGCTAAACGAGTTGACACTTCAGAGCGGAGACACAACTGAAGCTTGTCAGCGTGCACCCATGATGATAGGAAATCTAGAAGGAAACTAGAAACACCGCACGTCACGCCCTCTTTAAAAACTAGCAAAGCTGTCGGAAGAATGACAAGGAAACCTCATGAGAGTCTGTGGCTATGGAAAGTCACCAGCTAGCTAATATTAACATAGCTTGCAACAGAACGCCGTTGCTAGAAATAGGACAGTCATCACAGCGCTACCACTCAGCGATTTGCATTTTGTGGACCAGCCCCTAAGTTCTTCCTGGCTCCTGCTGCCCTTGGGCATTGCATTTCTGGACACTTTGGGTGCCCACACTCGATTGTCTACTTTCTCTAGAAACTCTCTCCCAAAGAGGAAGACCTAAGAACAACACCTGCTTTGTTCCCAAGGGGCGCAGCAGGAGCTACAGACTAATCAGTAAGAAGACATCGAGGCGCTGCAAAGTTTCTCCACTTCATTCCGTCGCTGACAAGGGAGGGGCAGACGAGGTCCCTCTTGTTTTCCTCAGTATGGATAATCTGTTGCCTGCGTCTAGATTCTCTCACTTCAAAAAACATCCTCTCCATGCAATAAGGAAATATTTCTCGACGACGCTGAGAAATCCAAGAACTGAAGAGCAGGTATTCTTTTGATTGTCTTAACTTTTCAGAGTAACTGGTGCTGATTTCTGGGTGTGGCTGCTCTGTTCTGTAAGCTTGGTGATTTAATTTCTGCTAGCATGCTGGTTTTTTTTTTTTTTTTTTTGGAGGCTCGGGTCTGATCCAGCCAATGCTGTTCATAGTTGGCATTCAAAAGAGGAGACAGGCTTGTGAGGATTTAGTTGAACTTGGAACATTTGGATCCTGAGACTAAAGTTCTGTAATGAAATAAAATATTTCTGAACATTTAGACTTACCCTAACGTACCAGAGCTAAGGTTTTTGATGCCTTGATAATCTTCCAGTGTCTTACAGATGAATGAATATTCAAACAGTTTGTACATCAACAAATAGAGTGGCAGCTCCAAGAAATGCACTTGCTTCCTTGCATGTCATTGTGGTTATGTCAATGTCATCAGAATTTGCTAAACGAGCATTGTTTTCATGCCTTTAGACAGATCAGGCTGTAAGGATCATTCAGATATAACTAGTCGTTTCCTATATGTGGAGGGGAGGGAAAAGAGCACTATATTTTTTAGTCTTTTTAGCCAATCGAAAGCTACAATTTGTAATAGGAGCCTCTAGCATGTGGGTATCCAAGTATTTTTTTTTAAGAACTGTTAAAAATGTCTGATTCTGTTCATTTAAAGTCATGTATTCATTATACTGCTTGGGATTTATGTCACTCTGTCCCTTACAAGATGTGAAAAAGACATTTCTAAAAAACCTGCCTTTATAATTGCTCCGAATGGTTAGAAGAAATGGCAGTGTCTGGCCTATTTAAATCTAGTGGTTCATTTAAGAAGTGTCGCAGTGGAATAAAAGGACAGATCTGTCACCACACTGAAGACCAGAAAGAGTCATAAAGTGCTTCAACTGAACCGGCAGCACTGGGCAGAAGGTGTTGACCAGTGGCCTGTATTTGTTCTCCTTGGTAGTATGAGATGACCCACTTCACAAAGCATGTTTCCAGGAAATACAAGCAGAGACCAGCACAAAGAAAATCCTTTCCTAACGCTTCTCTCCAAAAGCTAATGTCTAATTTGGAACGTGAAGATTATTATTGCTATTTGAGAGGAAACTGTTTTTAGGCTTCCACTTTTATGATTTTCTAAGAGCTGGAAATTCAGACTGTCTTCATGAAGCGAGCTGTGCGGGTCCCTTAGCTTAGTCAAGGCGTCACCCTCACAGGAAAATCTCTTGGTCCCCAAGTCTCAACGTGCACGTGTCCTTGAAGTGGAAAGCCAGAGGAGCGTGTGGTGAGGCCCACCGCTTTTTGCTTGTCACCCTAGCAATGTCACGGGGTTCTGCAGTGGGGGAGAGACGAGGAGTTAAAGGAATGGAGCTGGAACTGTATTACATTGGTAGTGATAAACTGTGTGGCTTAAATAGTTCTGTAGGTGGCTGCTGCTGCTGCTTCTTCTTCTTCTTCTTCTTCTTCTTCTTCTTCTTCTTCTTCTTCTTCTTTTCAAGCTTAATCAGTTAATTCCTGAGTCAGGGTTTCATGTACACCAGGCTGAGCTCAAACCTTCTATATTGCTGAGACTGACTTTGAACTCCTGATCCTCCAGCCTCTAACCTCCCAAGTGCTGGTATGACAGGGTTGTGTCCCTGTGCTCAGCTGCTAACAGTTTACTGTGAAAATGTTAGACAGTGCTCAGCTGCTAACAGTTTATTGTGAAAATGTTAGACAGTGCTCAGCTGCTAAGAGTTTATTGTGGAAATGTTAGACAGTGCTCAGCTGCTAACAGTTTATTGTGAAAAATGTTAGACAGTGCTCAGCTGCTAACAGTTTATTGTGGAACTGTTAGACAGTGCTCAGCTGCTAACAGTTTATTGTGAAAAATGTTAGACAGTGCTCAGCTGCTAACAGTTTATTGTGGAAATGTTAGACAGTGCTCAGCTGCTTACAGTTTATTGTGAAAAATGTTAGACAGTGCTCAGCTGCTAACAGTTTATTGTGGAAATGTTAGACAGTGCTCAGCTGCTTACAGTTTATTGTGAAAAATGTTAGACAGTGCTCAGCTGCTAACAGTTTATTGTGGAACTGTTAGACAGTGCTCAGCTGCTTACAGTTTATTGTGAAAAATGTTAGACAGTGCTCAGCTGCTAACAGTTTATTGTGAAAAATGTTAGACAGTGCTCAGCTGCTAACAGTTTATTGTGAAAAATGTTAGACAGTGCTCAGCTGCTTACAGTTTATTGTGAAAAATGTTAGACAGTGCTCAGCTGCTAACAGTTTATTGTGAAAAATGTTAGACAGTGCTCAGCTGCTAACAGTTTATTGTGGAACTGTTAGACAGTGCTCAACTGCTTACAGTTTATTGTGAAAAATGTTAGACAGTACTCAGCTGCTAACAGTTTATTGTGAAAAATGTTAGACAGTGCTCAGCTGCTAACAGTTTATTGTGGAACTGTTAGACAGTGCTCAGCTGCTTACAGTTTATTGTGAAAAATGTTAGACAGTGCTCAGCTGCTAACAGTTTATTGTGAAAAATGTTAGACAGTGCTCAGCTGCTAACAGTTTATTGTGGAAATGTTAGACAGTGCTCAGCTGCTAACAGTTTATTGTGAAAATGTTAGTGCCCTCAGAAGAACATTAGGACTTGGTATGGTGACGCCTGGTGGGCTAGGTAGGTGGTTGTCTCCCCAGTTTACCACTTTGGGGTACCTTTGAAGAGCTTCAAGTGAGTATAATGCTGTTTTCTTAATTTCCTATACAAGTTAATGGAGAAATGAAGAAAAATAACACTCGAGTCCGCTCTCTAAAGCCAATTATAGCTGTGCAGATTAAAGTCTCACAGAATTAGAGAAACTAGGTCAAAGTCAATTTGGTTAAACTTGGGAAGATTGTTGAAGTTATAAAGAAGGTTAATCATGTCCACAACTTTATGACTTGCACAGCTATGGCTTCTAATGATCACTTAACATAAAGATGGGGCTGGAGGGATGGATTAGTGGTTAAGGCATTTGCCTGCAAAGCCAAAGGACTCAGGTTCGATTCCCTAGGACCCACATTAGCCAGATGCACAAGGGGGCGCACACATCTGGAGTTCATTTGCAGGGGCTGGAGGCCCTGGCGTGCCCATTCTCTCTCTCTCTCTTTCTCTTTCTCCCTCTTTCTCTGTCAAATAAATCAATAAAAAAATAAATAAAAACAACTATTTGTATTTGCAAACAATGGGCACATCAGAGCCTCTTGCCACTGACATGTAGGCTACTTTGTGTAGCGGGCTTTACATGAGTACTAAGAAATTGAACCCAGAGCCACTAGGCTTGGCAAGCATGCATCTTTTAATAGCAGAGCCACCTCCCCAGGCCCTGTCTGTGTTTCTCAACTTTTCTCATTTTCCTACACTCTATCCCACAACAATCTAGTGAGAGAACACTCAAGGCTGCCAACCTTTCTCCTTGACGGTATTTCTAAAACTTTGCAAACCATGGTCATGACTGTGACCATATTAACCATTTGTATGATTAATTCCTTAGTGGTTTTCTAAGTTTGTGCTTAAATCACTCATTCTTACCTTGTTTGTTTAGAAATAAAATGTCCTTTATGATGAATGGAAGAATACATATAAGAAGATAATCGTAAATTCTATAATTTATTTATTTATTTGAGAGAGAGAACAAGAAAGAGGCAGATAGAGAAAGGGCATGTCGGGGCCTCTAGCCACTGCAATAGAACTCCAGATGCATGTGCCCCTTGTGCACCTGGCTTATGTAGGTCCTGAGGAGTTGAACCTGGGTCCTTTGGCTTTGCAGGCAAACACCTTAACTGCTAAGCCATCTCTCCAGCTCAATAGTAAATTCTAGATAGGCATTACTACTTGTAAAACCTCTGAGCATGATAGAATACAATTGAATTCCCAACATTCAGAGGTTGAGGCAGTAGGATCATGATTTGGAGGCCAGTCTGGGCTACATGGAGAGACCATGAAAAATCAAAAGGATGGGCTTGAGAGATTAAGGCACTTGCCTGCAAAGCCTAAGGATCTACGTTCAATTTCCCCAGAACTCACATAAGCCAGATGCACATGATAGCACATGTGTCTGGAGTTCATTTGCAGTGCTAGAGTCCCTGGTACACCCATTCTTTTTCTCTCCCCTCCTTCTCTAATAAAGCAACAAATAAAAATAAAATTTTTTTTTAAAAAAATCAAAAGGAAAAAAGATTTAAAAGAAAATAAAAACAACCAAAAACACCCTCTGGGCCTGAAACCTTTTTTTTTTTTTTTGAGGCAAGCCCAACAGATCAGCCTTTTTTTTATGCAAGAGAGAGAATTGGCATGTCAGGGCCTCTAGCCACTGCAGTCAAACTCCAGATGCATGCTCCCCTTGTGAGCATGTGTGACCTTGCATGCTTGCATCTTGCTTATGTGGGACCTGGAAAGTCGAACATGAGTCCTTAGGCTTCTCAGGCAATCGCCTTAACTACTAACCCATTCCTCCAGCCTGCTGTTTTTCTTTTAAATAAATATTTATTTAGTCATTCAGATGTGTGTGTGTACATGTGGGGTATGCATATGTGTGTACAGATGCTTGTGCCTTGTGTACACACACGGAGGCTAGGGGAGGACATCAGGTGTCTCTTATCGTTCCTCCATCTTGCTTGCGACAGGGTTTCTCACAAAGAAGCCTGAAGCTTATGTTGTTGTTTTCAGTGAGATTGGCTGATCATTGAAGCCCTCCACCTTGCAATTCTCCTGTCTCTGACTCCCTTAGTACTGGGGTGTATGTGGCCACAAGTAGCTTTTTCGTTTTCAATGTGGGTGCTGGGAATTGGACTCAGGACCTCATGTTTACCCAGCAAGCATTTTGAACCACTGAACCATCTCCCCAGCCCTGAAACTTGGTTTTAAAGAAGGAAAATAACCTTTCAAGAGGATTATTCAGGTCTGCGGGGATGGGGGGGGTGTTGAGTCATTGGTAGAGAAAATGCTTCGGTACGCATGGAGCCCTAGGTTTGATGCTTTGTACTCCTCGCCCCAACAAAAGAGCAAGGGCTAGTGCTTTCTTAGCAGCCAGCTGAGACACTCTCCCGAATGAAGACGGAAGACTCTCTCAACTCCGAGTGATTCACTGTTGTTGAATGTAACGTCTGCACGCTGACTGAAGTCTCCCCCACTCTGCACGATTAAGGATGAAGCGTTCCACACTGTTAGAGAATGGTGTCACAGACGTGCCAGCTGCTTTTCCTCTGTGACTCCAAACACACGCCTCCCTTTATCTAGAATTCCTTCCTTCTCTTCCAAATGGCCCACCTGGGGATTTATCTCCACATCTTCCAAGACTCAGTGGGAGAGCTCTTTCTAGTTCTGCTCAGTGGGGTGAAGTACAGCTTTTCCTGTCCCAAGACTGTGCTTTGAACACTACACATTGCCTGTTGTTCTCGAGGCGGTCCATCATTTGCTTAAATGTCAATATGTACATAGACACTGGCTAGTATATCATTCTTTGCTCCCTTGGGCTCACCTTTCAACCCAGAAAAGTCTGCTGTAAGAGGAACCTGTACCACCCGTGGGGAGGACACCTACAGGATTGCCTGTGACACACATCTTTCTTGCCTCACTCATCTCTTCACTAGACCAGAACGGCCCCAAAGTCATGTCCAGGTCACGGTCGTTCATTGCTTTACTTCCTTTGCCCACAGATCCTTTCCTTTTCTTTTTCACGGTGTCTCCTCCATGTTTTCTCCCTTGTAATGGTCTAATATGGAAAAGAAAGCTTGACATGAGGCTTGGCTTGTGTGGTAGTTTTTGTTGGTGGTGGTGTTTCTATTGGGATGCAACACTCAATAGGCCAATAGGTTGCTTATCAAACTGAGAGCAGCACTATTAGTCTTGGCATTCCTAAATATTCTCGTAGCAAGCATTGCGCACAGCCATGTCCCTAAACAGGGAAAAGGTTGAGACCATTAGTTAGACAAATATCAAAAGGTTTGGAAAAGGAATTGATAGTTTTCTACCAGTTATAGAAATGGTATGGTAGGTAGGGTAGCCTGAGCCTCAGTGAAGCCTTGGATGAGTTTTGTGGGTCTGCTTATTCATGGGTGAGAGGTGTATGGTTGCAGTTATTTTATTCTGGCCTTAGGGGAGGGAATACAACTTGCAGGCAAGGTTTTTCCTGAATACTAGAGACCTAGGAGCCGGGAACTGCTCTGAGGCTCAGGTAGCCAGGTAGGACCTGAGTAGGGAAGGGAGAATTCATTCCACATCTGGGCGGACATCCTTGGTTTCATCCTAGTATGACCCATGGGGAACCTAACATCCACACTGCTCTTAGTGGGCCAGCATGTTTGGTGTAGACTTTACATTATTTGTGGGCGCCAGAACTAAGCAATGTAAGAAGATGGTTTGCTAGCTCATGTAGGGTGTCCGTTCTCTTTCTCTGGGTGACCTGTGGTGATAACTATCAAGTAATTCCCTCTAGTATACTGAAGCCTCGTATTACCTTGTAACCTATTTGATAACTCCATTTCAATGTCTTGCAAGTGTGGCAGATTGAATGTGTCCAAAGAGAACTCACAAGCCCCTTCCCAAATCTATTCTTCCTTAGATTTCTCCATCAATCAAGAAATCTGGGAGCCATCTTGGTATTTGTCTTTCTCTCCCTCACCTCCCTTTAATTAATACTTGCTTATTTCATTTTTAACTTTTTATTGACAACTTACATAATTATAGGCAGTATGCCATTGTGGTAGCTTGAATGGATGTCCCCCAATAGATTCAGAAGTTTATTAAAGCTTGTATTATTGATCTCCAGCTGCTGGCTGAGGGAGGTGTCACTATGGGTGGATCCTAGGGTCCATCCCTTAGGTGTGTTTGGAGATGGATCTGGAATTATAGCATAAGGTATGCAGAGAGCAGTCTGAGTTCTGTCTGGGTTCCCTGATGTTTGGCTGCCAGTTTTTGCTCTTGCATTTCTGGTAGTTTTTTTTTTTTTTTTTCACCAAACAGCTTTAAATTTTACAGGCACAGAGCTTCCCCCTGGATCTGTAAGTTTTAATAAATCCCTTCCTCCCATAAACTGTGTCCGGTTTGGAGGCTCATCCCAGCAACATGAAGCTGACTGGGATAGAAAATTGGTACCAGAGACCAGGTTGTTGCCTGCACAATGAATCTGACCATGTGGATTTTGGTCTTTTGGAACTTTTGTTTGGGAGGAATGGGCATGAACTTGATACTTGCAACTGAAGACACCTTCTAGAGCAGTAAACCAAGGTTTATGGACAATTCTGGTGACAGTTTGAAAAGTGGTAAGTACAGAGAGAATTGTATTTGGAGACTTGGTCTATGAACTTTCAAAGGGGAAGGAAAGACTATAGAGAACTTTGTTAGAACTGGGCTACTGGCATAAGGGCTAGCTGTGTTCTTCTGTCCATGCCCAGTGAGTTTGATCAAGGTTAAATTTGTAATGGGGCTGGAGAGATGGCTTAGCAGTTAAGCGCTTGCCTGTCAAGCCTAAGGATCCCGGTTCAAGGCTTGATTCCCCAGTACCCATGTAAACCAGACGCATAAGGTGGCGCATGCATCTGGAGTTCATTTGCAGTGGCTGGAGGCCCTGGTGCATCCATTCTCTTGCTCTTGCTCTCTCTATCTTTCTATCTTTCTCTCTCTCAAATAAATAAATAAATAAAAATATTTTAAAAAATTTGTAATGGACTGATTGATGTGCTTGGCTAAAGATATGGAACTGAGATATATATGACTTAAAATTGAATAAATTCAAACAGCTTTAAATTTTACAGGCACAGAAACTGGTTTTAGGTTACTGAGGCAGCTATAGTCAAATATATTAGAAATCTTAAGGAAGATGGCCCAACTACTTTACACTGAAACAAAGGAGAAAATGTCTGAGGTGATTCCACCACAGAAAGACTAAATGGTAGGAATGAAAACTCTTTAGGAAGGAAGGAACCTGTTCTTCAAGGCCATGATTTATTCTGTCCCTTATTAAGAATATGGCTGTGTCCTGCATGCCTGATATTGGGTTCAGAAGCATGAAAAATGCATGGAGTGAGTCATGAAGTGCACATGGTTCCAGGAGCCACTGCTGAGATGCAGCACGAGACAGGGCATAATGACCCTCACGAAGAGCTGCCAAAGCCATTGGAAGATGGACTGTGGTTGGCATGGAGACTTGAAGATTTTTTTTATATATATATACCAGGACTCTGCAAGGGCTACCATGGAGCAGTGTTGGCTTGGGATGGAAGCTTTCCCTAGTTACTCAGCTCAGATGGAGGGGTAGAATTGGAAAATCCAGAGACTGTCAGTAACTGGTTGTATGAGACTTGAACTGCAGATGTTTGATGTTTCCTTGATGGTTATTGAGTTTGCATTAGTCCAGTCTCTCTTTGTTATGCCTTACAGCAGTTTCGAATATTTACTCTGTACTTTTATATGTTGGAAGTATGTAACTTTCTTGATTTTACTGGACTCCTAGCTAAGAGACAGTCTTAAATCTCAGATGAGACTTGGGACTTCGAAACTATCTTAAGTTGGTAAAGACTATGGGGGCCTTTGAAGTTGGACTGAATACAATTGACGATGAGAGATGGTCATGAATCTATTGGGGGGCAGGGTTGGAATGTGGCAGTGTGCATGGGTGTCCCTCACTAGATTTGGGAGTTTATTAAAGCTTGTAACTTAGATCTTTAGCCACTGGCTGGATGAGGTGTCGCTATGGGTGGATGCTGGGGTCTAGCCCTAAGGTATGCTTGGTGGCTAATCTGAAATTCTAGCCCAAGGTATGTAGAGAACAGTCTGAGTTTTGCCTGAGTTCCCTGCTGTTTGGCTCCCAGTTTATGCTGTTGCTGTTTTTGGTGGTGGGTTTCTCTATTTTTCTATTATGGAACTTCCCCTATATCTGTAAGCATCGATAAATCCCTTCCTCCCATAAACTGTGTCTGGTTTAGAACTTCATCCCAGCAACATGAAGCTGACTGGGACAGCCATAATCATAATCATAATCCCTTCCCACCACTCTCTTCCCCCTCCTGAATCCCCCCTCCACTGAATTCCTTTTTCCCAATTGGTTTATCTTCTATTTTGATGGCAGGTCTTATGCAGGTAGCATTAGCCACTGTGAGGTCAAGAATACCATGACCACTTTGTGTCTGAAAGACAGAATTGTGAGCAACTCCTCCCCTTCCTTTGGCTCTTATGTTCTTTCCACTGCCTCTTCTGCAATGGTCCTTGAGTCTTGGAGAGTGTGACAGAGATGTCTCACTTAGTGCTGAATACTCCACTGTCACTTCCTCTCAGCACTATGGTGAGTTTTGAGTGTCCCAAGTCATCACCACCATCTGAAAAGAGAAGCTTCTTTAACCATAACTGAGAGTAACATTACTATATGGACATAAACATAAGTGTTTAGAAGCAGTTTTGTGGACATAATACATACATTTAGCTAGGGCTTATGTATTTGATTGCCCCCCCTCCTAGGGCTAATGACCTCTTCAGCCATAAGCTTTTGACTAGGTTTTCAGTGCCAGGAATGAATTCTCTCCTATGGAGAAGGTGTCTAGTCCAATCAGAGAGCAGTAGGTTTCCCCCCAAACAGACATGCCACTATTGTACCAGTTGGTACATTTGGCCCTGGCTGCCCAGCTATAAAACTTTCAGGGTCAACTGATGCTTAAGACCATTGATAGCTTCTTTCCCTCAAAAGCTATGCCTATTGCATAGCTCGCTCCAGCATCCTGACAGCTCGTCAACAGTGAGGAGGCTTCCAGCTCAGCTCCAGCTTGATTTCTCAGTGACCTGCAGCCTAAGCATGCCTTACCTCCTGTTCCCAATCATTTAAAAAGACTGGTTGGGCTGGAGAGATGGCTTAGCAGTTAAGTGCTTGCCTGTGAAGCCTAAGGACCCTCATTCAAGGCTCAATTATCCAGGACCCAGAGGCACAAGGGGGCGCATGCGTCTGGAGTTCCTTTGCAGTGGCTGAAGGCCCTGGTGCACCCATTCTCTCTCTCTCTCTCTCTCTCTCTCTGTCTCTGCCTCTTTCTCTCTCTGTCACTCTCAAAAAAAGCCTGGCTGTAGACCTGGGGAGATGGCTCAGCTTGTAACGTACTTGTTGCACAAGTATGAGGACTTGAGTTCAGACTCCAAGAACCCACATACAGTGCAAGGTGTGGTGGTATGTGCCTGTAATCCTAGCACTGGGGATGTGGTGACAGAAAGATTCCCTAGGGCTTCTTGGCTAGCTAGTCTAGCCAAACTGGTGAGCTCTAGGTTTAGGGGGAGAACCTGTCTCGAAGAATATGGTAGAAAGCAACTGACTCCAACCCTGACATTGACCTCTGGCCTCCACATACATATGCACACATATTGCATTTACATCTGCACACACGTGTGCCCATACACATACCCACACACATGCATACACAACACACGCATACATATGAAAAAAAAAAGACTGGTTGTATTGGGGTTCCTTAGTGGAAGAGGACCAATAAAAATATGTATATGTGTGTATAACATGTGTGCATAAGATTATCCATGTGTGTATATAACACATGTATATATAATACATATGTATGTATTATAAGGGGATTTACTAGAATGGCTTACACAATAGGGCTGGATAATCCAGCACTGGCTGTCTGTGATACTGGAGAGTCTGAGAAACTGACAGCTGCTCGGTCCATGACACTGGATGCCTCAGCAGTCCTAATCAGGCACTGAAGGTCTGGAAGATTCTTGGAGAGCCATTGCTTACAAAAGTCATGAGGTAATGTAGTGACATAGTATTTCCATTCTAAGGAAAATATCTTCTAGCATAATATATGTCCTCCGGCTGGTGGGGTTATATCCCCAGAATGGCGTGTGTGTGTGTGTGTGTAAAACGAAATGTTATTGATCATTTAAGTGACATCTGAGTAGAAATTGAAAGTGTTGTCTCTGTGTCCCTGTGCTTGGGTAGAGAAAAGGTTTAATGATTCAGGAGTAGGAGTAAAAGATTACCTGTAGAATTTAAGATAGAGGGCAGAAATTTGACACCATGCCTGTGGAGGAATTTATGTAATTATATATCGGTAACATTGACAGTTAAATTGCAATGATAGGGGGAAGCTGAACCTTAATAATTTCTGACTATTAAATGTGACATTAAAAGTTGAACTATTTTATCATAGTAATTACAGAATTCCTGTAACTGATGGGGGTGGGAAAACTATGTATTTACCAGGAGAAAAAAAAAAAAAAGCTACTAGTGGTTTTCTCCCAAGCCTATAAGATACCAAAAAATTATAACTGAGAGCTTATAGATAACTGAATGGCTTTTAAAAATATTTTATTTATTTATTTGCAAGGAGAGAGAAAAAGAGGGGGATGGAGGGAGAGGGAGAAAGGATGGGCATGCCTGAGCCTCTAGCCACTGCAAATGAACTCCAGATGCATGTTCCACTTTGTGCATCAGGTTTTACATGGGTACTGAGGAATTGAACCCTGGTTGTTAGGCTTTGCGGGTAAGCACCTTAACTGCTGAGACATCTCTCCAGCCCATGAATGGCTTTATTATTATTTTTTTTCCATGTAGGGTCTCGCTCTAGCCCAGGCTGACCTGGAATTCACTCTGTAGCCTCAGGGTGGCCTCAAACTCATGGCAATACTCCTATCTCTGCCTCCCGAGTGGTGAGTGGTGGGATTAAAGGTGTGCCACCACGCCTGGCTCCTGAATGGCTTTTGAGTCACATCATCGGACTTCAAAGTCTTCCATCCTCACAAGCCATTGCCCTCTATTTAGGGAACATGTACCACCTCATCCATCCTGTCATTCAGGCAGAAGCAGTGGAGACACTGTGCCACTTTGTGCTGCCTCAGCCAGCGTCCCCTCTGTCCCCACATCCTTTTAATCCTGTCCCTGAATGTCCCGCTGTCAGTCAGTCCTCTCCCAGCACCGCAGGCCAGGTAATTACTTCTTGCCTCAGGTACTGTCACAGCCTCCTCGTTGTTCTTCCTGAACCTAATCTACAGACCGAGGGGCCACAGAGCATCTCAGTCCCATACTAGCAATCTTTCAATGCTTCCTCTTGGATTTATTAAAAAAATTTTCTTTTTATGTGAGAGAGGGTAGGAGGGTAAGAAAGAGAGAAAGGAGAGAGAGAAGAAGAAGAAGAAAATAAGTGTGGGTGTGCTAGAGCCTCTTGCTGCTGTGAACCGATTTGTGCATTCGGCTTTATGTGGCTAATGGGGAATTAAACCCTGGGCCATCAGGCTTTGCAAGCAAGTGCCTTTAACGGCTGGACCATCTCCCCAGCCCTCCACTTGTCTTTTGAATAGACAAGGCTCCCCGACATGGAGAGCTTTGTGTTTGGCCTGGCTCTGATTCTGTCTGCCGCTTCCTGCCGATTTTCCTCCCGTTGTTCCCTCGGCGTTCTTCCTGCCCTCCTGCCCTTGTTTCCGTGCTTCTGGGAGACAGAGACATGGGAGGCGACTGTGCTTGTGCTTGTGTGTGGTTCACAATAGTCATAAGGCTGGTGGGTGTATTTTGGAGGTTCAGGAGGAAGTAAGTATGACTATCAGGTGGAATTTCAGGTTTCTGATATAATAAAGATGAAGTTTCTACAAACGCGAGGGTAAAGGAATGGACTGCCATTTGCGGAGCGCGGGATGATATGACCCCCCTCTTTGAGGGTCATTGTCATAATGGCTTTCTGTTCCAGTAAAGAGACTATTGCATGACTTACTGGGCCCGTTTTAACCCTAAGATTCTAGTCCAGAACACAATAGGCAAAGGAACAGTTCAAATGTAAGTAGAAACAGGGGGCACAGGTGGATTAGCCAGGATTCATCTGTTTTATTTAGCCCGCCGTGAATACTGTGTATGAGTAGATTGCTCTGAAGTCTGAGACCAAGGAAGACAGAAGTAGATCACTTGGGGGATTCTGGTAGCACGTAATCCTCCATCAAGGAAATGAGAGATCGCTACATGTAGCAAAGACCTCAGGTGAAGAGCTTATGTACCACTGACTGCTTTTGTGAACCTACTCGAGCACTGCACTACTTCTATCCACAGCCTTATGTGTTTTATAACCCCCTCAGGTAAAAGGAGAAATGAATAAATGTATACACAGTCATTGATGGATAGGAGCACTGAAGAATTTCAGGTCATTTTGTGACTCTTTAACCACTGAGGCTTTTTTCCTCTTCAATACAAAACCTCTTAGACCTTCAATTTTTCCCCCCTGAAGTTAATGCTGCCAACTCGCTGTTTATTATGGAATGTTCTAGAGGTATTCCATCCTTCTGCATATCATCACTCCTCATCACTATGAAGTGTCAGCTGTATTTGGAAGGCGCTCAGTTGACTTCTGAGCTATTTATAATCCTGTCATTTGCTTTTACATTTTCTCCATTTACTGTGCTCAGCTACCCTTGGAAGACAGAAATCAACAAATAGGGGACCAATTGAGCTGTTACCTTGTCTATCACATAAGTAAATGATCTCAAGTGTAAAACTTCGTGTGTGTGTGTGTGTGTGTATGTGTGTGTAACTTCTTATAATGATCCTTAAATTTGTAATACTGTGATACAATACCTGAGATAAACAATTTAAAAAAGAGAAAAGGTTTATTTGACTTCATAGTTGGTTGGCCCATTGCTTCTGGGCCTGGGACAAGTCAATGAATCATGGTGGGAACACTGGGCAGAGGAAAACATCTACTTTATTGTATCTAGGAAGCAGAAAGAGAGAAAAGAGAGAGAGAGAGAGAAAAGTTATAATTCCAGAATTCCCTTCTAGGGCATACTTTCAATGACCCAACTTCCTTCCATTAGGCCGTACTTCCTAAAGGTTCCATCACCTTTCAATAGCACCAGAGGGCTGGTGACCTTCAAGCACATGGGTCTTTGTGTGTGTAGGGAGTGATAAGCAGGACCTAAAATATACACAGATGTTCCCCTATCCTACTTGGACAGCTCATTTATAACACTTGGTTGACTTTTGTTAATAATGAAAGATGATATATTTTCACACCTTGTACAGATAGTTCCATGCCTTGACAGAAACAGAAATCAATTTCCTGCATATGTGGAAATGCTCAAAATTCACTGTGAAGGGGCTGGAGAGATGGTTTCGTGGTTAAGGCACTTGCCTGCAAAGCCAAAGGACCCAGGTTCGATTCCCCAGGACCATTAGCCAGATGCACAAGGGGGTACATGCACCTGGAGTTCGTTTGCAGCGGCTGAAGGCCCTGGCATGCCCATTCTCCCTCTCTCTCTCTCTCTCTCTCCCTCTCCCTGCCTATTTCTCTTCCTCTCTCTCTCTCTCTCAAATAAATAAATAAAACAAACTTTTAAAAATTCACAAGGGGGCACACGCATCTGGAGTTCGTTTACAGAGGCTGGAAGCTCTGACGTGCCCATTCTCTCTCTCTCTCTTTCTCTCTCTCTGCCTCCTTCTCTCTGTTGCTCTCAAATAAATAAATAAACCAAAAATAAAAATAAAAAAAATTCACTGTGAAGCAAGTGGGGAAAATGTAATTTTGACTTGCAGCATATTAGGAGGCATATAAGGAAAAAAAATAATGATATTGCACATCCTAGAGTAAGGAATTAATTTTTTAAGTAACTTAAAAAAATCTTTTATCTATTTATTTACTTGATAGAGAAAGACAGAAAAAAATGGTAGAGACAGATAGAGATAGAGGGAATACTGGGGCTTCTAGCCACTGCAAATGAACTCCAGACACATGCACCACCATACACACACACACACACACACACACACGGTGGTGCATAATACATACATGTCTGTGCCATCGGGTGCTTTAAAAGGCTGATCAATGAGACAGATCTCTCCTCAACAGCTTCTACATCCAACCTCAGTGCATGAAGTCAGGGATGTTCCACTGTGAATTTTGTTTTCTCAGTGTATTTTGTAAACAGAATGGGTATGGAGATGTAATGCTGGTAAATTGTAAAAGGTCCCTGTCTCCTTTGCCCCTATTTATGTTTGAAAGAGGATTATTATTTGCAAAGGGATTATTTGCAAATACGCATAGCTCTCACACACTCCTATGTTAGTCTAATTAATATTAAACACAGCATTTACTGCTCTTCCAAGCAGCAGAGGTAACACATAGAGGGAAAGCATGCATTACTGCTATTAAAGACCACGCAGTAGAAAAATTATAACAGCACCGAAGAAGGCCTTTAAAAATTCATTAAGATGTAATCAAGCCTTTGCAAACTCATCTGTTATTTGCAATAATAAGACAGTTACTGTAGCTAGTCTGATCATCTGGGAAAAGTCACCTTTACATTGCTTTTCTTATTGTGTTTGGCTCAGTGATAATGCAATCAGATGCCCAGCTTTTTCCATATATCCTCATTTTAGCAGCGGCTCTCAAATCTTCTACCTTTACTCCATCTGAGGAGCACTGTCCTCAGACGTGGGCAGTGTTTATAACTGAGTTCCGTATCATCACCTGGATTGCAATATTTACACCGAGCTAGGCCACAGTTTATAAACACATCTGACAATATGTAAGCCAAGTGTTAGGAATGCTTTAGTTTTATAAAGGAAAGACATAAGTTTACAATAATTTTTTTAAAATAATTGAATGGTATGAATGATATATTCCTTTGGGGGATGGGCATATGGTTCAGTGGGTTAAGAGTGTTTTGTTACAAGTATGAGGGGCTTAAGAGAGCCTGAGACTGCCCAAGTTCTATTCCCTAGGATCCAAGTAAACATCTGGGTTTGGCCATGCATGCCTGAAACCCCAGTCTTATGGGGAACAGAGACTGGAGAATCAATGCGGCTTGCAAAAACCTCAGCTTCACATTCAGAGGGAATCTCTAGAAAATATGCAGATGAAAGAGGAACTACAACTGATATTGTCTTCTGGCCTTCACACACATGTGCATATAACACACACACACACACCACATACTACACACAAAAATATATTGAAAAGAACAAAACTTTTCTTTTGCTCTGTCTCCAATACAAAATTTGCATATAAAATTTTGAAAATATGTTTTTTTTTTTTTTTTTTTTTTTTGGTTTTCCGAGGTAGGGTCTCACTCTAGCTCAGGCTGACCTGAAATTCACTATGGAGTCTCAGGGTGGCCTCGAACTCACGGCAATCCTCCTACCTCTGCCTCCCGAGTGCTGGGATTAAAGGCGTGCGCCACCACGCCCGGCTGAAAATATGTTTTTAAAAAGTTTATTTATTTATTTGCAAGCAGAGAGAGTTGGAAGAGAGCCAAAGAGATAGAATGGGTAAGCCAGGGCCTCCAGCTGCTGTAAATGAACTCCAGATGCATGTGCCCTGGATACTTGGGAATCAAATTTGGGTGGTTAGGCTTCATAGGCAAATGCCTTAGTCACTGCACCATTTCTCCAGTCCCAAATTCTGAAAATTATTATAGCCTCTCAAATATTATATGATTAAAACTTGTTTAATGAAGCTGGGTGTGGTGGCGCACACCTTTATAATCCCAGCACTCGGGAGGCAGAGGTAGGAGGATTGCCATGAGTTCGAGGCCACCCTGAGACTAGTGAATTCCAGGTCAGCCTGGCCTAGAGTGAGACCCTACCTCGAAAAACCAAAAAAAAAAAAAAAAAAAATGTTTAATGAGAATATTTCCCTGAGGAAGATCCTGTCTTAAGAAAACAGAATGTTTTAAATGTACTTTGTAAAGCTTGTCTCCTCCCATTCTTTCACTGGTCTGGCAAAAGCCTGATACTCCTTGGTCAAAGAAGCATTGTTCCAAAGGTCCTGATTTGGGGGTAAGAAAACAAAGGCTAACTTCATAGATGACAATCCTAGTTCCATCACCACTACATTGCTGTCAAACTTTTGTCCTTATTCTCCCAATCCTGGTTCTGCTACTGTGATATGCAAATACCCCTAAAGGGGGAGACATATGATTCCTTTATTAGCTTAATATTCATTCCCTTCATAATTTTTTTAAAAAATATTTTTATTTTCAAGGCAAGAGGGTGGGAGAAAGTAAGAGAGAAAAAGGGAGTGGGGGAGAATGAGAATAGGCACATCAGGGCCTCTAGCCACTGCATCAAACTCTAGATGCATATACCATTTTGTACATCTGGCTTTATGCGGGTACTGTAGAATTGAATCTGGGTCACAGGTTTTGCAGGCAAGCACCTTAACTGCTAAGCCAGCTCTCTAGCCCTCATTTCATATTTTTATTAAGTTATTTTAAAAATATTTTTATTTATTTGCAAGCACAGAGATAGATAGAAGAGGGACAGACCGAGAAAATGGGGGCACCAGGGCCTCCAGCCACTGCCAATGGACTCCAGATGCATGTGTCATTTTGTGTATCTGTGGAATCAGACTCCGGTCATTAGGCTTTGCAGGTAAGTGCCTTAACTGCTAAGCAATATCTTGGTTTTAGGACAATGGCCATCTTACTCAAAGTCTCCAATGACTTAAGAATGCTTGGAGAAATTTGAAAGACACCATGTTCTTTAGGACTAGAGATTATGAGCACGATAAAAGTATTTTTAGATGAATGTTTTATGCTTCTTGCAAATGAGTGTGCAAACTCAAGTATGCATTGGAATGACTCTAGGGACTAGTTAAAACACTGTCAGACCTCACCTCCAGAGTTACCAATTCAGTAGGGCTGAGATGAAGTCCAAGAATTTACCTTTCTAGTAAGTTCCTGGGTGTCAGGGACCCCACTCTGAGAACTCCTGATGTAAATCACTTGATGGCACCTATTTTCAAGATCAGTGCTGACAGAGGTGGCCATGCCATCTCAGGAATAGCACGTGTGGAGCTGGAGAGATTGCTTAGGGGTTAATATGTTTGCCTGCAAAGACTAACAACCCGGCTTCGATGCCCCAGTATCCACATAAAGCCAGATGCACAAAGTGGCTTATGCATTGGGAGTTTATTTGCAGCAGCAACAGGCCCTGGCTTGTACATACATTCGTGAGCTTGCTCACTTTCTCTCTCTCTCTCTCTCTCTGTTTCCAAATAAATAAAAATATTTTTTAAAAAAGAATAGCACATGTGCCAGTTAGAAGCTGGGACATGAGGAGCTGGAGAGATTGCTCAGTGGTTAAAGGTGCTTGCTTGCAAAGCCTGATGACCTGGGTTCGATTCCCCAGTACCCACATAAAACATGATGGACAAAGTGGTGTATGCATCTTGGAGTTCATTTGCAGCAGCAGGAGGCCCTGTTGCATCCACTCTCTCTCTCTCAAGAAAAGAAAAAAAAAATGGGGCTGGAGAGATGCCTTAGCAGTTAAGGCACTTGCCTGCAAAGGCAAAGGACCCAGGTTCAATTCTCCAGGATCCACATAAGCCAGATGCACAAGGTGGCGAATGTGTCTGGAGTTCATTTGCAGTGGCTGGAGGCCCTGGCGTGCTCATTCTCTCTCCCTCTCTCTCAGATACATAAGTAAAAATAAAACATTTTTAAAAAGAAAAGAAAAGATGGAAGAAAAAAACAAGAGAAGTCTGGACATCACTGTTAAAGGCAGAGGCATGGTGAGGACATAGAGCTTGGAGGTGCTTCATTGACAGTTTCAGCCACAGCGGTCCCTAGCATTGCCTAATACTTAGAAATGCAAGACATGATTAGGCAATGCTATTCCTCTAAGAATTGAAAATATATGGTCACGTCTATTTGCTTCTTTCTTTGATAGCTGTTTACTGACTAATCCAATACAGCAACTGAGACTTTCAGCCGTTGATTTAAATTGTGGAACATAAAAAGAGTATAATGGTTGTCATGTCCTCTATATGATCTGAAGCCATGACAAGGTTTTGATATTAAAAAAAAAATTCCCTTGGTCCTACTCTGCTGAATATGCAGATATGATATTAAAGACTCCGAACAACAATTTAGCTGAAAAAGATGAAATCAGTATTCCTAATACTGCTCAGTGGCTTTTAGATCCTACGACATATGTTTAATATGTACTCTGTTGATTTTTCAACAGAGCGTGCTAATGAACACATCTCAATTACCTATTGGATAATCTCTTTAAAATGTTTGTCTGTGATTATTTATTCATAAAATTACGCTTCCATTTTAGCACCACTTTCCAACTCTGAGACAATAACCCCAAGGGATTCTTTTCAGCTTCCGCTTGGAGCAATGATTCCCTAGCAACCGTATTAGAAGGTTAATGAACAACAAGGAAATAGATGTAGACAAGGACCAGGGGTGACCAAGACAGACAATACGTTTATTATTAATATAGTCTTTTTTGTTTGTTTATTTTTTGAGGTAGGGTCTCACTCTAGCTCAGGCTGACCTGGAATTCACTATGTAATCTCAGGGTGGCCTTGAACTCAAGGCGATCCCCCTACCTCTGCCTCCCGAGTGCTGGGATCAAAGGCGTGTGCCACCATGCCCAGCTAATTAATATAGCCTTGAGTGTCATCAAGTGAGATATGGGGTAGACTTAGGAAATCATCCCATCAAGTTCACATGGGCCATATTGAACTGCATGTTGAAAGGAAGACAAGTAAAACAAGCTGGTTAAAAGGTAATCCACCAAGCAGGACAGCTTCTTGCATAGGTCCCAGTGAGGCACCATGGAAGTATGAAGGGAAAAGTCAAGATGAATATATGGCTGTTTTACATCAGAGAGTAAGAAACGCAGACACAGAGAGCATCATCTGTGTAACCCTCAGTTTTGTCAGCTGTAAGAAGCAAGGACAGAGACCCGGACTGCTTGAAGAGTAAGTCTAAGTACATCATAGAATTGCCTCATTGCTACTGCAAAAGAAAAAAAAATGTGTAGTTTTGGTTCTTTAGTGAAAATTGACTCTCATTTCCCTAAAAGTAACTTAAATGCTTTAGTCAAAAGTACAGGGCTAGAGGCCGGGTCTGGTGGTGCACGCCTTTAATCCCAGGCCTTGGGAGGCAGAGGTAGAAGGATCTCCCTGAGTTCAAGGCCACCCTGAGACTACATAGTGAATTTCAGGTCAGCCTGAGCTAGAGTGAGACCCTGCCTTGAAAAAAAAAACAACAGGGCTAGAAAGATGGCTTATTGGTTAAGGCTGGGACTCATGTTTGATCTTTCTTCAGATCCCATGTTAGCCAGACACACAAAGGTGAGGCAAGCACAAGGTTTCACATGCCCACTAGGTGGTGCAAGCCTCTGGAGTTCAATTTCAGTGGCCGAGGCCCTAGTGCGACAATTCTCTCTTCTCTCTCCCTCCCTGTCTCTCTCAAATTACAAAATAGAAAATAAGAAAGTACAATGTTGGCATTTTTACCTTCCTAACACTTTGGGGTTAAAATGAATAATTTCAGGGGTATAGTTCAGTAGCAGAATTCATACTTAGTGTATGTGAGGCCCTGGGTTCAAACACCACGAGGGATCCCCCTGATTAAAGAGCAATATGAAGTAGCTACTGTATTTATAACTTCTCAGTGGCTGATGTGACCCATACAAGACCTGCATAATAAGGGGGAAATGATGACATCAAAATAAAAGTGAAGCTGGGCATGATAGTTTACACCTTTAATCCCAGCACTTGGAGGACTGTAGGAGGACTGTCATGAGTTCGAGGCCACCCTGAGACTACATACTAAATTACAGGTCAGCCTGGGCTACAGTGAGACCCTACCTCGAAAAACCAAAATAAATAAATACATAAATACATAAGTAAGTAAGTAAATAAATAAATAAATGAGAGACTAGTCACTCGAAAGAAGGGATTCAGTGGAGGAGGGATTTGAGAGGAAGAAGAGGGAAGGTGGTAGAAGGGGATTATGATCATGGTACATTGTCTATATTTACAGTTTGTCAATCAAAAGTTTAAAAAAAGATCAATGGTTGGGCTGGAGAGATGGCTTAGCGGTTAAGCGCTTGCCTCTGAAGCCTAAGGACCCCGGTTCAAGGCTCGATTCCCCAGGACCCACGTTAGCCAGATGCACAAGGGGGCGCAAGCATCTGGAGTACATATGCAGCGGCTGGAAGCCCTGGCGCGCCCATTCTCTCTCTCTGCCTCTTCCTCGGGGGGTTTTCCCAAAAAAAGAAAAAAATTTTTTTTTTAAAATTTGGGCCCTTTTTAAAATTTTTTAAAATTTTTGGTGTTTTTTTTTTTTTTTTTTTGGGGGTTTTTTTTTTTTTTTTTTTTTTTTACCCAATTTTGGGGTTTTTTTTTTTGGGGTTTGGTTTTAAAAAAATTTTTTTTTTTTTGCCTTTTTTTTTTTTTTTTTTTTAAAAATTTTTTTTTTTTTTTAAAGAAAATTTTGGGGAATTTTAAAAATTCCCATGGGAAATTTTTAAAACCCAATTTAAAAAAAAAAAAAGGGTTTTTAAAAAAAATTTAAACCCAAAAACCCCTTTTCCCAATTTTAAAAAAAAGGGGGAAAAAAAAAGGGAAATTTTTTTTTTTTAAAAAGGAAAAAAACCGCAGACCCCCTTTTTTTTCCCCTTTTTTGGGGGAAAAAAAAAAACCCCCGGGACTGTTTAAAAAAAAGTACATCATAGAATTGCCTCATTGCTACTGCCAAAAGAAAAAAAAATGTGTAGTTTTGGTTCTTTAGTGAAAATTGACTCTCATTTCCCTAAAAGTAACTTAAATGCTTTAGTCAAAAGTACAGGGCTAGAGGCCGGGTCTGGTGGTGCACGCCTTTAATCCCAGGCCTTGGGAGGCAGAGGTAGAAGGATCTCCCTGAGTTCAAGGCCACCCTGAGACTACATAGTGAATTTCAGGTCAGCCTGAGCTAGAGTGAGACCCTGCCTTGAAAAAAAAAACAACAGGGCTAGAAAGATGGCTTATTGGTTAAGGCTGGGACTCATGTTTGATCTTTCTTCAGATCCCATGTTAGCCAGACACACAAAGGTGAGGCAAGCACAAGGTTTCACATGCCCACTAGGTGGTGCAAGCCTCTGGAGTTCAATTTCAGTGGCCGAGGCCCTAGTGCGACAATTCTCTCTTCTCTCTCCCTCCCTGTCTCTCTCAAATTACAAAATAGAAAATAAGAAAGTACAATGTTGGCATTTTTACCTTCCTAACACTTTGGGGTTAAAATGAATAATTTCAGGGGTATAGTTCAGTAGCAGAATTCATACTTAGTGTATGTGAGGCCCTGGGTTCAAACACCACGAGGGATCCCCCTGATTAAAGAGCAATATGAAGTAGCTACTGTATTTATAACTTCTCAGTGGCTGATGTGACCCATACAAGACCTGCATAATAAGGGGGAAATGATGACATCAAAATAAAAGTGAAGCTGGGCATGATAGTTTACACCTTTAATCCCAGCACTTGGAGGACTGTAGGAGGACTGTCATGAGTTCGAGGCCACCCTGAGACTACATACTAAATTACAGGTCAGCCTGGGCTACAGTGAGACCCTACCTCGAAAAACCAAAATAAATAAATACATAAATACATAAGTAAGTAAGTAAATAAATAAATAAATGAGAGACTAGTCACTCGAAAGAAGGGATTCAGTGGAGGAGGGATTTGAGAGGAAGAAGAGGGAAGGTGGTAGAAGGGGATTATGATCATGGTACATTGTCTATATTTACAGTTTGTCAATCAAAAGTTTAAAAAAAGATCAATGGTTGGGCTGGAGAGATGGCTTAGCGGTTAAGCGCTTGCCTCTGAAGCCTAAGGACCCCGGTTCAAGGCTCGATTCCCCAGGACCCACGTTAGCCAGATGCACAAGGGGGCGCAAGCATCTGGAGTACATATGCAGCGGCTGGAAGCCCTGGCGCGCCCATTCTCTCTCTCTCTCTGCCTCTTTCTCTCCCTCTCTCTGTGTCACTCTCAAATAAATAAATAAAAATGAACAAAAACCATTTAAAAAAAAAAAGATCAAAGATCAATGGGGGCCGGGTGTGGTGGCGCAAGCCTTTAATCTCAGCACTTGGGAGGCCGAGGTAGGAGAATCGCTGTGAGTTCGAGTCCATCCTGAGACTACATATTGAATTCCAAGTCAGTCCAGGCTAGAGTGAGACCTTACATCGAAAAAACAAAAAGCAAAAAGCAAAACAAAAAGTCAATGGACTAAACTAGGGAACCATACATATAATATGTTTTAGGAAATGCCGTGTGTGTGTGTGTGTGTGTGTGTGTGTGTGTGTGTGTATTGGTTTTTCTCGGTAGGGTCTCACTGTAGCCCAGGCTGACCTGGAACTCACTATGTAGTCTCAGGCTGGCCTTGAACTCACAGAGATCCTACTACCTCTGCCTCCCAAGTGCTGGAATTAAAGGCATGAGCCACCACACTTAGCTATTTTAAATATTTTAATTTATTTATGTATTTGTGAATGTGCACATGCATGTGTATGTAGGGGCACACCAGGGTCTCTTTTACCACCACAAACAGAAGCCAGACATTAATGACATGTTTTTATTTTGAGTCCAGCTTATATGGGTAGTTGGGGAATTGAACCAGGGCTGCAAGGCTTTGCAAGCAAGTGCTTTTAACTGCCGAGCCATCTCCACAGCCCCACAAAAATGTCATATATTTTAACTGTTTCTAAATTAAACAATAAAAGCAATTGATGCGAAAACCCTAAAATATCAAAAATCCTAAGTGCATTGGAGAAAAGAAATCATGTAATGCATTAGGAAGGTAAACACTGAATTTAATTTTTTCAGCTCCATAGTAGAATCTGTCACTAAATAATCGCTAGTTGAAAAATGAGAAGGAAATAAAGAAAATCCAACAACAATCTCGGCTGGGGTTGAACATAGTGGTAGAGTATTTCTATGAGGCCTTAGGCTTTTGAGTTTTACACTGCAAAAAAGAACACAACAAAAAAGAAACAAAAGTGCTAAAATCCCATTCTTTTTCACAACTGAGGTATATTTGTATGACTTCAAAATATTCCTAATTTGTAACAAGAAAAACTTGTCAATTGAACATCTGAAGTCATGAGCTAAATTTTTTACTTTACCTTCTAATGAGGCCCTTAAAGAACACACTCCTTATTTCAGTCATTTTTCCATCTTATGTGGTCTTCTATACCTTCCCGTCAATATTGCCTTAAACATTTTAAGTAATCGACATGCCACGTTTTCATTTGATTATGTCACATTGCATTAAGCTCTTTCAATTTTTATAGGAACATTATGTTCTGTTTTAACCTACTTATCTAAATTGGTTTTTTCTCATTTAATCTACTGATCTGGATGCTTCTAGTTGCAAGTAACAGGAAATGTGAGGCAGCATCTCGTATTAAAGGACGGCTAGGACTGTGGCTGGCCCCAGGATGAATTGTTTTGTCAGCGTCCCCATGCATTCAGGTAACTGGCTGCTTTCCATCGCTGGTTCGCCACCCTTGCCTTTGGCTGGTCTTGAGTTGGGTGGAAGGAGGGATAGGAAGAGAGGGTTTGGAGCATTCCCAAGAACTGAGGATTAGGCTGGAGAGATGGCTTCGTGGTAAAGGTGCTTGCCCTGCAAAGCGTAAGGACCCAGGTTCAATTCCCCAGTACCCACGTAAGCCAGATGTACAAAGTATCTGCCTCTCTCTCTCTCTCTCTCTCTCAAATAAATAAATATATATTGTTTAAAAAAGAATTCAGGATCACTGAGAAGTCTTTTTAAATCACAGACTGTTGACTCCCACCCTCAGAATTTCTGATTCAGTTGGTTCTTAGTGAGATCTGAGAATGCGCGTTTGTGTTGTGTTGCCAGGTGGAGCTGGGACTGTTGGTAACGGGGTCTAGGAGAGCATGGGTATTTGTAGGTCACTCAAGTTCCATTACAACATGAACGTTAGCATTGGTACTATAACATGAGGTCTCTCTACTCTCCCAGAGAATCTGGGCTTGGCATGGTGGCGCATGCCTTTAATCCCAGCACCTGGGAGGCAGGGGTAGGAGGATTGCCATGAGTTCAAGGCGGCCATGAAACTACATAATGAATTCCAGGTCAGCCTGTGCTAGAGTGAGACCCTACCTTGAACCCCCATCAAAAAAAAAAAAAAAAAAAAAGAGCCTGATGCCATTTCTAGTTTGTGTGAGCTTTCTGTTAAATATTCTAGATAGGAGCACTTTTCATTTAGAACACCAGTACTCGTAGTTGATACACTACGAGTTTCTTAGAGTAAGTTTTGCATTTGGCTGTTTCAAATGCGGGTTAATTGGACTAGATCGAGCCCCAAATTTGCACTTTGACTCATTTGTTCCCGTGTTGTAGAAAGGTTTCCCTGACCCTGCTACCTGCATTTCCCCAATTCATACAAATATAGGATATGTGTCACTTCACTATTTATGCATATATGTATGTTGTATGTATACATGTTTGTGTATGTGCAGGCCACAGGACCATCTTGAGTGTTGTTCCTCAGGAACATTGTCCACCAATTTATTTTTATTTGAGGCAGGGTTTTTCATTGGCTTGAAACTTGCTAATTAGGCCAGACTGGTTGGCCACCAAGTCCTAGGATCCTCTTGTCTCTACTTCCCCCGTGTTGGGATTATAAACACATGCCCAGCATTATATGTAGGCACTGGGGAATTGAATTTGGGTCCTCATGCTGGTAAGGCAGACACTTTACCAACTGAGCTATCTCCCCAGCCCTAAATTCGTTTTCTTATTTTCTAATATAGAATAGGAACAGAGCGCAAAAATGAAGCTACCTGAATGCATACCGTGCAGGTTTCTAGTTTTCCACCCGCTTATTATTTGCTGTGAACTTTCCTTACCTAAAGGTTTTAGCAATCTGTATTGCAAAAACTCTTCCCTACCAATTTGGATTTATAATGCCCTGTCTCTATCTGTCTCCTAAGTCAGACTGCCGAATTGTAATTCTTCATTCTAAATCAACTATCTTGCAAACCATCTCTTTGCTGTGGGGTATTTTGTGTGGTATGCTCAGCGGGTGGAACGGTGGTCTGTTTGCAAGATTGGCTTAGGGCTCAACTTCAGGATTCTCATAAGCCCTGGGCTGTTTTCTGTGTGGTGTCTCTCCTTCACTAATTTATTATCATAATGGCATTCTGTGGCTTTTCTTCTCATTTATTTTCACAATAGGGAAACACAGTGGAGAGATATGATTTCTGCAGGGGGCATGGAAGGACACAGGACAAGTTCAGGCAAAGATGCAAGCTTTGCAAAAATAAAAGATTTGACTTCTAGCTGGGGTGGAAAACTTGTGAAGTCTAAAATGTGCCATTTTACAGACATGAGGAAATGCAGCCTTTCCCAAAGCTATCTCAGACCCCGGAGTGCGGTAGGATAAAGAGAGGCCGAAACGTTTTTGTGGTGAAATTGAGCAAGCGGTTCAATGGAAGGAGAGGTCCAGAAATAATTGCCTACACAGCTGGAGGCCTGAAAACATGATGTGGGAACTGTCCCAACATTTCAACATTTTTATGACAACCAAAGCAACTGCAAAGGCTTTAGAAGTTGGGGGAAGACACACAGGTGGCAAGGTAACTTACTTGGCTACTCTAAGGCCTGTGGCTTATGAATTGCCTCTTAGCTGGCTTGTCTAGGAATTAAGAGTAAATTCCGAGATCCCTAAGGTCGTGACTGAACACCATGCTGGAAATTATAGCACTTCCGGTTTTATCAGGCATTGATGACGGCCACCAGACCGGAAGCACAGGCTCCTGCTTCCTGATATATGACCTCAACATTACTAACTTTTGATTTCAAGTGGTCACTCGGGATCAGAATGTGGGGGTGCAGTTTTATCTGTTCCAGGCATGCTCAGTAACTAAAACTTATTTCTGTTTGAATCAAGTTGTTATAGTTAACCTGTTTGTGGATTTGGAGCTGAATGCTCATTTTTATACATTTTCAAATATTTTAACTTTTATTCTTTTCTCTGTGTGTGTGTATGTGTGTGTGTGTGCTCTGATATATATGTGTGTTCATGTGAGTATGGGTGCACGTGTGCCACTTTGCACACGT
Organism: Dipus sagitta; assembly: GCA_036346955.1. NCBI lineage: Eukaryota > Metazoa > Chordata > Mammalia > Rodentia > Dipodidae > Dipus > Dipus sagitta. The sequence continues at coordinate 22,211,155 of CM070786.1, forward strand.
GGATGTCAGAGGACAACTTCAGGCGTCAGACCTCACTTTCCTCCTTGCTTGAGGCGGGGGCTCTTGTTTTTTTTGTCCTCCGCTGTATTTGCCAGGCCAGCTGGCCCGTGAACTTCCGGCCAATTCTCCTGTCTCTGGTTCCCTCCTTGTCTTAGGTGTTCTGGGATTACAAATACTAGCTCTACTGCATCTAGGATCCAGCTTTATGTGGGTTCTGAAACGGAAGGATTATGGACATGGATATATATGGCAAGCATATTAGCAACTGAGCCATATGCCCAGCCTCTCTTTGCTTTACAGGAAAACTCAGTAGCAAAGTCAAAGGGGGAATTATGTTTATTCATTCAATTCTACTTATGATGACCATGTTTCAGATTACCCATTTATTTAATAGATCTTCATACAAATCAACTACAAATGCTTTGGGGGACAAAGATAAATTATTCAAGGTTGAAAACCACCAGGGATGGCATTTTTTCTCCCTCTTTTCCTTCTTTTTAAAAAAACAGATTATTAGTTAATTAATTTATTTGCAAGTGGGGGGGGGGAGCAGGGAGGAAGGAAGAATAGGTGAATCGGGCTCTTTGCCACTGCAAACAAATTCCAGATGCATGCAGCATCTTTTTTGCAATTGGCTTTATGGGGGTACTGGGGAATTGAACCTGGGCCCTCAGGCTTTACAGGCAACCTTCAACTACTTAATACTTTAGCCCCCTTCCTTCTTTTTTATTTTGTCATTATGGTGCTAGGGATTGAGCTATGGCTCCTTGCCTGCTAGATACATGTCTACCACTGGGTTACATCCCCAGCCCCCAAAAGGGTATATTTTTAAAATTAAATTAAATTAAACTAATTAATTTATTTGAGAGAGAGAGAGAGAGAGAGAAAGAGGCAGATAGAGAGAATGGGCACGCCTGGGCCTCTAGCCACTGCAAGAGAATTCCACATGCATGCGCCCCTTGTGCATCTGGCTTACATGGGTCCTGGGGAATCAAACTGGGGTCCTCACAGGCAGACACCTTAACCGCTAAGCCATTTCCCCAGCCCCAGAATGGTATAAAATGGATACATTTATATCTCAAAAGAAAAATCTTGGGATTTATATAATTTGGAACATTATGTGTCTATTTTCCATGGAAATAATGAGAACTTGAGTTGACTTTTGGACATGGTACTCACATTCACTTTGTTCTTTCTTTGTCCTATCTTCAACTCAACGGTGTAATCCACTCTCATCTCCAGGGCAGTGGAATGGTAAGATATACTAATGACCCCCACATTAGCACTCTAGGCTCAGAGTTTGTTTAGTGGGAAAATGGAGTCATACTCACTATAAGCTTCTTACAAAAGCTCAAGAGGGGCTAGACAGATGATTTCATGGTTAAGGTGCTTGCCTGCAAAGCCTAAGGACTGAGGTTCAATTCCCCAGAAGCCACATAAGTTCAGATGCACAAGGTGGCACATATGTCTGGAGTTTGTTTGCAGTGGCTAGAAGCCCCAGGGCACCTATTCTTTCTCTCTTTCTTTTAAATAAATTAATTAAATTAAAAATACTTTAAAAAGCTCAAGAATATACTTTATTTTTAACTTATTTTATTTATTTTTATTTTAGAGAGATAGAGAATTGTTGTGCCAGGGCCTCAGCCACTGAAATCGAACTTCAGATGCTTGTGCCACCTAGTGGGAATGCACGACCTTGTGCTTGCTTCACCTTTTGTATGTCTGGCTTACATGGGATCTGAAGAGTTGAACATGAGTCCTCAGGCTTTGCAGTCAAGTGCCTTAACCGCTAAGCCATACCTCCAGCCCTCAAAAATATACTTTAAATTTACTAGTCTCTTCTGCACAGGTTCATCAAATACTTCCTATCTACAAGGATAGTAAGTGTATATGAGGCTAAGGAATCCTGTAAGGGATCTGTGTGCAATTAAACTAACCAAACATAGATATCTAGTAGTTCAGCCCTTTAAGTTTTAGCACCGCTAAAATGCAAAACCAAGCAGATGTATAGCAACTCTGTCAGGTAGGTGCCAGTGATTTCATAGGCATTTTTTGCACTAAGATTATTTCTTCATACTTGTTCCTTAGTGTGCCCTTTATCTTATAAGAGGAAACAGTTCTGTCCTGTTAGCTTTTAATAAATACTATTATCTTTAAAATAATGTCCAGTTAAAAAATTCTTTATTTATTTGCAATCAGAGATAGAAGAGAAATAGAGCGAATGGGTGCCTCAGGGCCTCTAGCCTCTGCAAACCAGCTCCAGATGCATGTGCCACTTTGTACATCTGGACTTATGTGGGTACTGGGGAACTGAACTTGGGTCATTAGGCTTTGCAGGCAAGTGCCTAAACTGCCAAGCCATATCTCCAGCCCCAAACATCCAATTTTTAAGTAAATAAAATGATAATTTCTGGGGCTGAAGGTATATAGCCAAGTAATAAGAATACATGATTTGCAGTGCATAAGGCCCTAGGTCTAATCCCCTGCATCAACAAAGCAAAACAATCTTTTAATAACCCCTTTTTTTCTGTAGCTAAATAAATTATTAAATTCAAACACTTTAATCATGCTACAGCAGTTTAAGATAATTGAGGATCAGTTTAACTCCTGAGCCATCCCTCCAGCCCTTAAGGATCAATTTAAAATTACTCTTTTTGGGCTGGAGAGATGGCTTAGTAGTTAAGGTGTTTGCCTGCAAAGCCAAAGGATCCCGGTTTGATTTTCCAGGACCCACGTAAGCCAGATGCACAAGGGATAAGTCTGGAGTTCGTTTACAGTGGCTAGATGCCCTGGCGTACCCATTCTCTCTCTCTCTCAAATATATATATATATATGTATGTATATGTATATATATATGTATATATATATGCATACATGTATGTATGTATGTATGTATATATATGTATTAAAAATACCCTTTCCAAGTATTACTTTTTAAAAAAAATATTTATTTATTTGTTGGATGAAGAAAGAGGAGGAGGCAGATATATAGAGAGAATTGGCATGCCAGAGCCTCCAGCCACTGCAAACGAATTCCAGATGCCTGCGCCACTTTGTGCATCTGGCTTACATGCGTACTGGGGAATCGAACCTGGGTCCTTAGGCTTCGCAGGCAAGGTCTTAACCGCTAGGCCATCTCTCCAGCCCCCAACTTTGAATTTTTAAGTCCTAAAGGAATACATATTCCTACATCATACAGACTTATAAAAATAGCAGCTATAAAATTTGAAATTAAAAGCAGATGCTCCACATCCTTTGTGTCATAGGCACAGTAGAAATGAAATCAGAACATCATGACCATTTTTTTTCTTGATCTTTCTCATTTGTAATATTTCCCCTCTCCAAAGAAATGACAGCTTTCCTTTTATTATGTTCACGTGACCACTTACTTTTTTGTGTGGCTATGAAGTATGAATCCATGGCTATACCTATGCTAAGCACACGCTCTACCACTGACCTACATCCCTAGTCCCGGTAGCCACATGGCCAGGCGGCACCCTGTGTGCTTGCCTATGGCCAGGTCTGCACGCCTGGGCAGCTGGAGGGAAACCCTGGCTGTTCAGCTCTGTTACTCTTCGATCTAGTCTTACTTGAGTGGGAGCCTCTTACTGATCCCAGAGCTTGCTATTGATTTCATGCAGGGCGTCCCATGGGACTGGGGTTAAGGACTTGCATGACCACATCCAGCTGTTTTATGTGGATAGTGGGGACTGAATGAACTCTCAGGCCCTTTTGTTTGCATAGGAAGTGCATTTAATCACTGAGCTATCTTTCCAGCCACAGACTTAATTTAATTTTTATTTATTTATTGGAGAGAGAGAGAGAGAATAAGAATGGGTGTACCAGGGCCTCTAGCCACTGCAAAGGAACTCCAGGAGCATGCACCACTACGTGCATCTGGCTTATGTGGGTTGTGGGGATTTGAACCTGGATCCTTAGGCTTTGCAGGTAAGTGCCTTAACCATTAAGCCATCTTTCCAGCCCCCAAAATTGAACTTTGAAGGTTATTAAATATGTAAGACAAAATTTTAAAGGATTTTCTAAGGAAAAACATGAAACTTTGACATAATCCCTTTCATTGCTCCAATCTTATTGTAACCAGCTAATATTCCAGTCTTGTTGTATGATAATCTTATAGTGCTTGGATTTTATACCCTGTCTTCATGTACACTTTTAGATCTCTACAACAATCTTATAAGGAAAAAGAAGGGTATTGTATATATGTGTTTGTGTATGTATGCAATTTACATTTATAGCCACACATATTTTAGCCCCTTTCTTATAAGATGAAGAGGTAGGATGCTTGCATACCACCTCATGGAAGGGTTACCTTGGAGATATTGTCACACTATTCAAGGAGGAGATGCTTACACAGGGAGAGGGCTTCTGAAGCAAAAGATACAGGCCTTCGCTGCTGCGCTGGCTTCAACGGTGTTAATGCTAGGTTTCTTGTACAAACTACATGCATATACATAGTGTTAACTTTTGTATACATAGGAAGTTAAAATTGGTAGCACTGATGTTGGCTAGTTTCATGGCTTGTTGGGAGTGGTGTGGTGGTACAGAACAGAACATCACTCTGTGGGATAAGTTTTGTTGTTGTCCCCAAGCCTAGGAATTGCTGCAAAGACGGGCAGTGAATTACTAATGAAGAATGTAACAATTCTTAGGTTTAAAAATGGCCTTAGCCAGTTTCTTTTCTTTTTTTCTTTTTTTTGGCTTAGCAATAGGAGCGATGGCATATATTTAGCCAACCAAAAAAGTAAAATTTTAGTACAAGCCATAATAGGTGCTGTAAATATCTTGCGGTACTCATGGTCTCATGATAATCTTAGGTGCAGGGCACAATAGAACATTCTGAAAAGTTGCTTTAGATGAAATGTTTCAGTGGTAGCTGTGTAGCAACACTTAAGGTCCATCCTGAGCACCAGGCATGTGTACACACACACACAGTATCAGATAATTAATCCAATAACTAATTTCACATCATGTAATGACTTTGTGAGTCAATATGTTAGTATCAAGTCTTTATGTCATGCAATCTCTTCAGATACTTGTTTTTAAGATGATGCTGCAGTACTGAAAGTTCAGTAAGTACTAATGACTTGCAAACTCATTTTAACACTGAACAAGAGATAGCAAATTTATTGTACAAATCACAGGCTTCTAATGCCACGGGACAGACAAAAATGTTACCAACCATACAAATGGATTATAGATGTAACAGACTAGAAACCTAATTGATAGTGTACTTCTTAAAAAATGTATATTTTATTGGCTGGGCATGGTGGTGCGTGCCTTTAATTCTAGCACATGGGAAGCTGAGGTAGGAGGATTGCTGTGAGTTCGAGGCCAGCCTATGACAACATAGTGAATCTCGGGTCAGCTTGGGCTAGAGTGAGACCGTACCTTGAAAACCCGAAAAATATATATTTTTTTTATTTGGAAGGAGAGATAGATAATAGATAATGGCATGCCAAAGCCTCCAGCCACTGCAAATGAACTCCAGATACATGCACTACTTTGTGCATCTGGATTTACATGGGTACTGGAGAACTGAACCCAGGTCATTAGGCTTTGCAGGCCAGTGCCTTAACAGCTGAGCCATCTCTCTAGCCCTGCTGGTGTACCTCTGAAAGGATCCTACTGAATACAAGCTCATGGGGTGTGTGTTTCACGTTCATGATTCACAAGGACAAACAGAGATTCTTGCACTTACTTAACGGGGTCTTAGTTAACATTTGGAAAGACTGGTGTAGTTTGAAGTGAAAAGGAAGAGAAGCTTCAGGGTAGAGGACTGAGACAGGCAGAGAGAAAGGGGGAAAGAATAGAGGTAGAGAGGGGGAGAAAGAAAGATTGAGAAGCAGTAGCAGCAGCAGCAGCAGCAAAGAAGAGGAAGGGGGTGGGTCCCCCAAGGAAAGAGAGGGACAGAGAGAAGCGGTGAGGGTCCATGTACCTGGGGCAGGAAAGCTAAGAGTGAGGGCAAGGGAGAGACTTTTATGGAAATTGACCAGTGAGGGAGGGGGCTTGGGTGGTGGGCCTAGTCTTGCCTCCTTTTTACCCACAGGTATCCTCAATGACCTTCTTAGAGATGGCCCCAGAATCCCAGGCCTAGCAAGGCCAGGCCTTAGAGGAGAGAGAGGGGGATGCAGGATGCGTAGAGCTCTGGGACTCTTAACAGGAGGGGGTGTTTTCCTTTTTGAGACAATGTTATAGGCCGGGCTGTCCTTGAACCTACAGCCATTCTTCTTTCTCCCAATTGCTGGGATGAAAGGCCTGGCCAAATTTCGTTTAAGGAAAAAATAAATAAAAGTAAAAAAGAGGGGCTGGAGAGATGCCTTCCCAGTTAAAGGTGCTTGCCTGTAAAGCCTAAAGACCCAGGTTCGATTCCCCAGTGCCCACATAAGCCACATGCACAAAGTAGGGCATGTATCTGGAGTTCGTTTGCAGTGGCTTCGGCCCTGGTGTTCCCTCTCTAATATTTATTTTTTTAAGAAAGAAAAAAAAAAAAACAGGTAAAATCAGAAGCTGTCCACTTTTTCTTTTTTTTTTTTTTTTAATTTTAGACTAGCTTAATTTCCTGAGGACAAGCACAAGATGTCAGCCAACTCGTTGCGTTTGTGTTGAACGTGTGGAGAGCCCACCGGGCTGTATGTCCAGGACTGAAATAAAGGAAGCATTATCTGTATAATGGTTCTCAGTGTTGAGGGAGAAAAGTACCTGTGGCCTGGTAGAGGACTTTTCTTTGCCTTGGGTAGTTGGTTGGGGGTGTGTGTGTGTTGGGGGGAGGCTCTTCCAAGGATGCCCTGGAACTGACCAGGTGTAGCTCTGCCCTCTAGTGGGTATGGGTGCGAGACGACATTGGTGGAAGGGGCTGACCGTGCTCACTGAGCTTACCATCGGCCCCATCAAATAGGGGTTCACTGGGGGGAAAAAGAAAAGGTTCACGTGGAATAAAACGACACAGCTAGCGGGGAATGGCAAGGACGCCCGTTCTTCAGCTTCGCTCGCAAGACCACCGTTTTTTTTTTTAAGTTGCAGATCCAGCTCCACACCCCCCCCCCCCGGCCCCCAACTTCTGTGGTTGCATACAGTGTGGCCTGGAAAAAGTTAGGGCAGGGAGGGAGTCCTCCCCCCACTGTGCTTTAACCTGAACCTCTCGCCCTTGCCATCCCGCGCCCGGGCTCCGGGGCAGCGCACCCCCTCACGGGACAGCACTTTAGGAAGCGGCCCCGCCATGTCCCGGGCCTCTCCGGAGCACGGGAGCCACCGGAGCAGGTGCATGCCGACGGGGGGGATAGTTGGGGGGCGGGCAGACGGGCACTCAGGCTCCCGTCGGCGCCGCCGACACGGAGACTGTGACGGCGTCCGTCCGGGTCGAGGTGATGATTGGGGGCCCCGGCCACGAACGCTTCCCGTCCATGTAGCTCGACCTCCCCCGCCCCCGCCCATCCATCCCCCCGCGGCGAGTTGACTTCGACAACCTGCGTCCCTCGCCGGGGCTACTCCGCTTCCAGAGGACGTCCATCCCGTGCGTGTGTGTATTGGGGAGGGGCGGGGATGTGTGTGTGAGGGAGTGGAAAGCCACGGCGGGCTCCGCTTCCCTCCACTTCCGGCCCCGCCTCCCGCGGGGGCGGCAGTGCGCATGCGCGCGCCTCTCGCAGCGGAAGTCGTTGCCGCGGTGACCCAGGCTGGGGGGGGGGAGGGGGGGCGGCGGCGGCGCGGCGGGGAGGGCGGGGCGGGGCGGGGCGCGGCGCAGGAGGCGGAGGCGGGAGCTGAGCGAGCGCGGCCTCGCGGAGCCGGCGGCTCGGACCGTGCCGGGCGTCCAGCTCACTCCCGCCGCCGCCGCCGCCGCCGCCGCCGCCGCCTGGGCTCTCCCTTTCCTCCCCTTCCCCGCCCGCCCTGCCGCCGCCGCCGCCGCCCGCTCTCCTCCTCCTCCTTCTCTCCGTCCGCCCGCGAGCAGCTTCCGTCTCGCCGTCTTCCCTCTCCGAGCAAGCTAGCAACCCCGCGAGTGAGTGAGTCCTCACGGCTCGGAGGGTCTGGGGACTTTGTAACCGGGGGTGCTGAGGGGACATCTCGGCTCTCAGCTCCTTTCCAGAAACTTCCAGGTCCCGCGGGAAGCGGTGATGGTGGAGGTGGTGGTGGGGGGTGGGGGGGCGCACGTCCGGGAACACATACACCCCGTGGCCCGGAGGGCGTCTCCCGGGCGGCCGCCCCGCCCCGCCGCAGGTGTGAGCGAGCTTGGGCTGGGGGGTGGTCGTTGCGGGGCGGCCGCGGGATCGGTGTGGGGGGGTGATGATGAGGATGATGATGGGGTGCGGGTGGCTCTGGAGGTGACGGCTGGGCGGGGGGGGGGTTGTCGTCCCCTTCCCCTCTCGTCAGCGCCGCTTCTCCTGGTTTCTCTTGCAGATGCTGATGCTGCTAAGGGGTGGTGGGAGCAGCCGTGGGACGTGTGGCCGGGAGCGGGGGTGACAAGCCTGGGATTCCGGGGCTCTTCTCTTCCTGGTCCTCCCTCCTCTTCCTCCTCTTCCTCCTCCTCCTCCTCCTGCTCTCTGTGTTCCCAGTGTGGCCGCGGCTGACACTAAAGACTTTGTAGCCATCCACCCGAGTGCAGTTTCGATGGAAAATGAAGGTAAAAAGCCCCTGGCCAGATGGGTTGCAAAACGCGGAGTTTGAGGGTGTGGTGGTCTCCTTTATAAATTGTCTCTCCCCCCCCCCTCGCCCCAGCCTTTTTATTTTCCTGTTTTGTTTTTTCTGGGGGGGGGTTATTGATCTTTTTTCTTGTTTTTCTTTCTTTTTTTTTTTTTCTGTTTTGCATGGGAAGCGCCCGAGGATTTGCTCTCCTAAGGGTGTCTAGCCTTTTATTTTGTTCACATGGGCATTTCGGGAGGATTATGGTTCTGGTGGGTGACAGCTTCATTTTGCTTTCCTGGGAAATTCCTGTTTTCTTGAGCGAGACGAATGGAAGGGAAGTTTTCATTTTAGATAGCATCTGTGCATGTTCAAAGAGCCGTTTGAAAGGAATCACCCGAGGGAAGGGGAAAAGGGAAGGGAAGGCAATGGATTGTATCGGTATATTTGCATATCAAGCTCTGTTACTGTGTATGACTGGAATCACTTCGACAAAAGAAAATGATTTTTTTTTTTATTCCAGCTTTGGGAAAAGGCGTTGAGTTTAATGAAATCTTCCTGAGGCGATTTACCTTAAGTTTCCACCCTATTTCAAAACATAATTAAAGAGGCTGACAGTGGAACCTGTTTGTCCATGTTACACATTGTATTTGGACGCATTAGGTTGTCACTCACATGTTACATGATTGCTTTGACCTTATTCAAACACGGCACTGATTTTAAAGAAATTGTTGAATAACTCTGAAAATGATTTCCCCCGTTCTGAGGTAGCCATGCTTTGGACTGACTTCTGGTTTGTGTGTGATCATCGTTTTCTTTCTTCTTGTTTAACCGGGTTGTCAGATGCTAGAAAAGGTACTTAAATGACAGTTTTCCTTTACTGTTTTTTGGGGGGGCTTAAAAACCTGTCTTGCAAGAGGAGCTGCCTCTAGTTGCAGGCTGCTTTCAATTTTTCCATTGTGGAGAAGGGGAACGTGACTGTCTAAGGAGGACTGGTCATTTTAAATTAAATGTTTCTTGTAGATGGAGTCATCTGTTTTGCTATCACTTCTGGGTGTGTAGGAAAAATGACAGGCATAATAATAGTGCCCAATTTTATTCTGGATGGTTAATTGGGAGACATTTTCTGAAATACCAAAGTGTAACTGCAGAGGAGTTAACATTGATTGGGTCTCGAGGAAAGCAGTGATGTTTGTGTCTGGTGGTGTGTGGGAAACCGATTTTCTGAGCCCCTTTCCTCTTGTATAGATCTAAGAAAGTCACGCCTGTTTTGCACGAGACAATGTACAATACATTCATAAACTTGATCTGCATAGAACTGTCGTAAATAACATCTAAAACATACTGTATGCCTAACTGTACTTGAACTTCTATTTTCAGAATGTCACAGATGTAAGAGAGTAGCCTGAAGTAGGAGGATCCTTGGCTGTTGCTTTTCTTTCTGCATGTCTTGGGAAGAAGAGGATGAGTAATAAAGATGACTCTCATCTACTGAGGCGGAAGAGGGTGCTGGTTAGATAGGAGCACAGTGCACTTTTGAGTCTGTGTTTTATGGCCAGACATGAGTGATGTGGTCATGACAAAAGATGCAGATCTACTTGTGGAGCTCTCTACCCCATTACTTTTGACCACCAAGACTGTTTTTGTTAATTTCTTGTTTTCATGTTTTTTTTCTATTTAAATATGTCCAAAGGAACTTGTTAATAGCTTAGAAATCCTAAGCACTTGACCATCTTAGATACATAGATTGATATTTCTTCCCTTGTTATAGTTTGTACCCACCTTTGACTCTCATTATTAACAGCTTAGAAGCCAAAATATCTTCAAATCTTGCCCTAACTTAAAGCTTCAGACTTCTTTGAGCCTCTGTTTCTTCATCTGTAAATTGGGACTGATAATGTGCAGCCCACAAAGTTGAGATTGAGAAGCTCGCCTGAGTACTGTGGGGAAGGAGGAACGGCAGTGCAGGAGCGTGGGCTGTGGAAGGAGGCAGGGGCGGTTTCAGTGCCGCTTACTTCCCCGGCCCTATGCGCGCTATTAAAGTTTTCTGTGCTTGGGTTTTTTTTTTTTTTTTTTTTTTGTCATCTATGGAAGTAAGGATAATGATAGAACCTACCACCTAAGTTTATTGTAAGCATCCGACATACAATAAGTACTTAAAACGTATTATAAACAGCTAGTCTGCTGCTTGGTGATTACTAATGTCACCTGGCATCACTGTTGTAGTGACAGATAGTTGAATGTTGGGAGGGGAACAGGAGAGGCCAGAATGTTCTGTAGAAAGTTGTCATTAGTTGTGATGGGTGACGTTAAGGGATATAGCTTTAAACAGCGAAGAAGTTAGGGTTCTGCCAAGAAGCCAGGAGCTATTAAGGGAAGGCAGGTAATTTTCCCTATCCTGAAAATCTGACAGCACCCTGTTTAAGCTTTCCCAGCTTCTAAGTGGAATCATCTGCAAATGGAATAGTGCCTCCCGGAGGGCTGCTGTAGTATGTGAAGTCAGAGCAGTGGTTGAGACAGCTTCCTGAGTGAGTGAACCGGGCTGGTCCTTTTCAGAGAGACTTCCAGCAGGTTGTGGGTGGGTGACGGTGGCTCGCAGAAGAGGCTGCATGAAGCTTCCTGGAGTGCAGTGTCTACAGTGCTCACATTCGGGGAGGACTTGGTTTTATCCAGTCACTTCCTTCAACAGTGGTGCTGTTTTGTTGGTGTTCGTGGTCTGATTGTTCTGGACCTTTCACCTAGCTCACTTAACCTGTCAGGAAAGGGGGACCAGTTTTTAACCACAGACTCCCCATGCTTCATGAATGTTTCCTGCTAGGCACTGGGAGCATTTGAAGTGTTAATTTCTTGGAATTTCAGGGATTACTTCTAGGCATTTACTTGTTGGGATTTTGTTCAGATCCTTTGGAAGGCCTTCTTACACATTTATTGCAAGTCTAAACAATTACCATGTAGTAACCTGAGATGCATGGGTATAGCTCTTTCCAATTTTTAAAGATTGTTATGCTTAAAGGGTTGGCTTATTAGAAAAGGTATTTTACAAAGTTTTTTTTCCTTCTCATTAAAGGTTTATTTTTTTCTAACAAATTTGACCTTTTCTCAAATAACCACCATGTACGTGAAATCTTTGGCCAGTGAATACCAATGTAGTCATGTTCAGGATACTGGGGCATAGTCTAAGATTACAGACAGACCTGCTACACCTACAAAAAACCCTCTTACCTGTCTTGATACCATTTGAAAATTAAGTATTTGTGCTTATACTTTAAAAAATATTAATATTAAATCTTTAGGCGTGGAATTTGTAGTATTGCCAGTAAAATACTCTATTTTATTTTATTTTATTTTTGAGGTCAAGTCTCGCTCTGGCCCAGGCTGACCTGGAATTCACTAGGTAGCCTCAGGGTGGCCTTGAACTCATGGTGATCTTCCTACCTCTGCCTCCTGAGTGCTGGGACCAAAGGCGTGCGCCACCACCCCCGGCTTTAAAATACTCTTAATCAGTACACTGAAAAAGCCTTGAAAGTAAAGAGATTGTGTGTTTAATAGCATTTTTTTTAAACGGCAGTAATTTTAAGTCTGAGGAAAGATGTTGCAGAGATTATTTTTAGCATTAGCCTTCTGACAGTTGAATCCCAAGTACTTGATTTGTCTTAATATATTCTTGTCATTCATTTAATGTTAGTAGAATTTTGCTCTGTTAAATGAGACAAGAAACAAAATAGTTTCCCAGGGAACACACCCCAAGGCCTAAGGCTGGTTTTCTTTCCAGATCAAGCTTACTACCCATGATGTGTCTTACAGGGTTAAATTTTGATTTAAAGATGGAAGGAATACTATGACTTGCTGGTAAAGTTAGTGGGGGCTAATTTTAAATTGCACTGTTGTTACATGTAATATCTTACAGATACTTTAAGGATCAGATCAAGAGGTACCCTACTGTTACTCTGTTAAAATATATTCTGTTCATAATGGTTTCAGGCATCAGTTGTGACAAGGCTGTTTTTCTGCTTTTGTATGGACAAGTGAAAGGCAGGAAGATTTAAAAGAGTGGATGAGTGAGATCTCAGGTTAATGCCATAATTTCATCCTGTAAGGGCTTCTTTTAAAAACTCAGGAGCGATTGATAGATTTCATCTTGAATTTTCATGGTCATATTTTGTGCTTGTTTCTTAATTTATATGTATTAATGTGTCTGTTGTCTGTAGGCTTTAAGTTACTGCTGACAGAAGTGTAAATGTTAGTATTACAAGTTAAAATTAATTATGGTGAATTGGGTTAGCTTAGGCTAAATATGAAAATTTGAAATATGAACAGTTGTTACAGGTTAGAGGTAGTAACTAGTATAGTAATAGAAGGGGTCAGGTTCATTTTTTTTTTTTTTTACTCATGTTGTATATGTATGTGTATATGTTTGTGTGTTGGTACACATGTGTGTATGCATGTGGAGGCCAGAGGTTGACATCCTGTACTATTACTCCACTTTATTTTAGAGGTGGGCCTCTTGTCCAACCTAGAGCACACCAATTAGACCAGACCAGCTAGCCAATAAGTCCTAGGGATCTTCCTGTCGCTGCCTTCTGAATATTGAGATTATAGGCATGTGCCACCACACCCAGTATTTTACATGGGTGCAGGGCGTCTGAACTCAGACCCTTATGCTTGTGTACACACTAAGCCATCTTGCTAGCCTCAGATGCATTATCATGCAGTGGCTGTATCTGGCATCTAATTTAAGTCTGCCTTTTTTCCCCCCATCACTGGTATCACCTGGATATGTGTGAGCTGGAATTATGTAATCAACCTGCTAACTGTAATTGCTTAAGTCTTTTGGCCTGACATTAGGTCATTTCATAAATGTGCTGACCTAAATTTGTGTCCCCCCACGAGAAAATGTAATAGGTTAGCATAACATTCCTAGGAAGCTCTGAGACTTTTGAGGTATCCTTGTAAAAAAATGAATTTTATTGCTATATAAAATAAATAACCTGATACAGTTGGAATGGTAGCAGGACTCTAAATATTGGATGTATTTGCAGCTCTGTACTATTGCTTGAGGATCAGCCCTTTGCAGGGAAAACTCAGATATAACCTGAAGTAGAAATATGTAGGATGTCATCTATTGACATTTTTTTGAGTATTGCTTTTTTTAAAAAGAGTTTTCATGAAATTGTGAATTCAGAAATTAGATTTTTCTTGTTGTCTTCATGGTGTCTTAAAGGTTAAAAAGGATAAAGTGTAGGGCTGGGGAGTAGGTCAGATAGCTCAGTGCTCCTGCCTGGCATGGGCAAGGCCCTGGGCTGGATTCTTAGTACCGTAGAAGCAAGATAGATATGGCATGAAGAAGCACGGTAAAGAGTTAGAGCAATGTTCACTTTAATACAGGCTCTGGCTTTCCTCTCAGGAGTGTTTAACCTGCTGTACATGTAAATTAGCTTCTTGGTGTTGTCAGCACATCCATATATGTTGTGATCTAGTCCCTGCCTCTGTCCTCCCACCCCTGTGTGGACAACTGCTTTGCTGGATTTTGTTTGGCTGTTTGTGTTTCCTTAGCAGAATGTTTGCCTTACCTTCCTTCATCTGGGTTTCTACATTGGTAGGGGCAGAACTATTTGCTTAAGGCTTTGTTTGGGAGTCCTGCCTCCCTTCTCTGTTGAGTGCCATTGTTACATTTCCTTGGAGCAAGCTGGCAAAAAAGCCTTTCATAGCTTTCATAGCATGGGTGCTAGAAATAGCATGCAACTCACTTAGAAGTGGCATGCAAAAGTAATCTCTTCTATTCTCCTAATGCTTGTGAGGACTGCTATTCACTGAGAGTTGATAGGGGTCTCGTGAAACAAGTGTCTGTGAGCCAATGGGAGCTTCCAGCTTCATTCCTACCCCAGAAAAGGATGTGTTGTCTGCCAGTGGAGAGAAATTTTAAATCTTTTTTTTCTTTTTGGTTTTTCGAGGTAGGGTCTCACTTTAGTCCAGGCTGACCTGGAATTCACTATGTAGTCCCAAGGTGGCCTCAAACTCACAGCGATCCTCCTACCTCTGCCTCCTGAGTGCTGGGATTAAAGGTGTGCACTACTACGCTTGGAGAGGAATTTTAAATAGCACCAGTTGAGTTAGAAGACCAGGGCTCAAAGTGAGCTCTTGTGTGTAGAGATCTTTGGGTTGTTTCTTAAGCAGATGGGTCTGGCACATACCTGTGGTTAATTGAATGAAAATATTGGCTTTCACTCTTAACAGAAGCTCTCATTTGGAGGCAACTTTGCCCTCTAGAGGTCTTTTGGCTACGCCTAGAGATATTGGTTGTCACAGCTGCAGGAACACTGGTGGGTAAGCACCAGAGATGCTGATGAACATTGTATTATACACAAGCCAGCTCCTCCCTCAAATGTCAGTGGTGCTGAGATTGAAAAACTGTTCTACCCAGAGACAAGGAAGTTACTTGTCTGAGCCCTCCGGTCTCCCCCACCCCTGTAGAGATGATGAACACTCTTAGATTTGTCAGGGTTATGGACAGAGTGGATACAGGTACCTGGCAGGACAGTTGCTAAGCAATGACGATTTCATTTACCTTAGTTGTTGAGTGTGTTTAGGGAAATCACTTTTTCTGGACCCAGGTTGGATATAGAGGAAAGCTATAGTTGCTTTTATAGTCTCAGTGTTTTTCTAAAGGTTTTATTAAATTGTGATTTTATTCTACATTGTTTTGAGATTTTTAGTATTTCATGATTTAGTAGTAGACAAAAAATGTTGAAAGGTTAAAAGTTTAGCTTCTAGTCATCAGAGCTGAATACTTTTTAAAAATATTTATTTATTTATTTATTTGAGACAGAGAGTGGGAGAGAGGAAGAGGCAGGGCCTCAGCCACTGCAAACAAACTCCAGATGTATGCGTCACCCTGTGCATCAGGCTTGTGGGCACTGGTGAATTGAACCTGGATTCTTAGGCTTCTCAGGCAAGTGCCTTAACTACTAAGTCATCTCTTGAGCCCTAGAGTTGAATTCTTAATTTTACTTCTTAGCTTGTCCATACACTATAAATACTATCTGTTGCGCTCAAAATTGTTATGCTCGAAAGTGATTTTAGTTTTATGGAATCAGTTTGCAGTATACCAGACTACTGGAGTCTGTAATATTCCTTCCCATTTTAATCCATTTACAAAATTCTCAGTAGACACCTCTTAGATATTAGAAGTGACGATACATTTAATATTAGCAAAGAAGTTCTCATTCAACTTAAAGCTATAGGGCTTGAAATTGATAATTTTTGATGCTATTATATGGCTCCCCTTAGACCTGTAGCCATGTAGGTCAGCAGGTTCACAGAAGATTGCCACAGTAGTGACTGGGTTCTTTTAAAAAAAAATACTGTATTTTATTTATTTATTCATTTGACAGAGAAGGGGGGGGGGAAAGGGAGAGAATGAGAATATGAATGGGTGCACCAGGGCCTCCAGCCACTGCAAAGGAACTCCAGATGTGTGCGTCCCCTTGTGCATCTGGCTAACGTGGATCCTTGGGCTTTGGAAGCAAACACCTTAGCCGCTAAGCCGTCCCTCCAGCCCATGACTGGATTAAGGGGTTAACTTGCTATAGCCTATAAAATTAAGCTCACCAGTTAATTGCTTTATGAAGTGAGTGTTGCTGACCATATCGAAGCTAGGAAGGGATCTTAACATTTGTTACAACTGCTGAATGAGCAGTGGCATAGATCCCATGCAAGTGATCTCTCTAATAAAGGAGGTTTAAAAGTCTTCTTGAACTTTCCTTCCTTTCTTTTTCCCCCTTACTGTGATGCTACTAGCAGAATTATTGCTGCTGGCTGAAGTTTGGCTGTGCAACCTTTCATGGTCTGGAACTCACTAGAACAGGCTGGCCTAGAATTTTTGGAGATCTGCCTGTGTCTGTCTCATGAATGCTGTGATCATAGCTCTGCACCACCTCACCTGGCTATCTGAAGGCTTTAAAAAGATAGACACATTCTTAATGTGAGGTAACAATAGAAAAATAACAGCTTTGAAAATATGTAGATATTATGACACATCGCTATACCCAACTTCTGTCAGGACCATGAGTGATTTATATGAACTGATGTATTAGTAAGTGAAGGATTATGCCCACCTTTTAACTTTATCATCAAATGTCAGTGGCATATAATTTCCCTAGTGGCAGTATAATCCAAGTGTAGTTGTTTTAGCTGTTGTATGTAAATCTAATTATCAAGGAAAAGGTTTTTTAAAAATTGTTTTTGTATTGCAGTAACTTTAGACCTCAACAAAATGTACAATAGTAGAGAAAGTTCCTAGATATCCTTTGCTCAGTTTTCCCTAATGCCAGCATTTTATATAACCATGGTATAATTATCAAAACCAGGAAATTCACAATTATAAAATACCCTTTATCCAGCCCAGGGGCCAGTTCAGGATCCCACCTTCCATATAGTTGTCACTTTCTTCTTAATTTCCTTTCATCTGTTATGTTCTCTTGTCTTTTTCAACCCATATGTTGAGAAGAGTACTGGTCAGTTTTAAAAAAATATACTTGATTGAGTTCATGAAGTTTGCTCATGATTAGTATGTCTTATGACGGGTCAAGTTAAGGTGGTACTTATCTTGTCTCTCCATTGTAGTCACTCTCTTTGTAATTAATCCATGTTAATTTTGTCTTTGTGGTATAATTTTTTTTTTTTTTTGTAATTACTACCTTCCTTCGGTGGGGAGGTACTCGGAATCTGCATATGTCCTGCGTGTTGTCATACTGTCCACAGGCTACTTTTTACATCTATCAGTGTTTACTGCAGGTAACAGTTACTACTGCTAAGCTTGAGTAATGGTTTTCTGTTATTCTTATTCCTCCTATATTCATTAATCCTGTTTACTTATTTATTTATTTTAATTTTAATTTTATTTTTATTTTTATTTTTTTGGTTTTTCGAAGTAGGGTCTGTAGCCAGGCTGACCTGGAATTCACTATGTAGTCTCAGGGTAGCCTCGAACTCACAGCGATCCTCCTACCTCTGCCTCCCAAGTGCTGGGACTAAAGGCATGCGCCACCACGCCCGGCTCTGTTTTTTTATTTTTTAAGATAGGGTCTCATTTGCCCTGGCTAGCCTCAAACTCTGTGGAACTGAGGATGACCTTGAATTAATGATCCCCCTGTCTAGTGCTAGGATTACAGATAGGCACATGATAGTTGGTTTATGCTGTGTTGGGGCTTGAATCCAGAGCCTAGTGCAGTGCTAGGTAAGCGCTGAGATGCATCCTCAGCCCCTTGAATTCTGTTCTTAAGGAAGTATTGGTCCATGTCCTCTGTTATTTACAGGGCTAGATGGGTAGAACATTTGTTTACTTTGCAGGTTAGAATTGAGAATGTTTTTGTTGATCTGATCATTCTAACTTTGGTTTTTCAAGTTAGCTTTTGTGTCCTTTCTGTAATGTTCTTGTGTTTTGTGAGCACCTGTATACTTTGTGGAACCACAGCTTGTTCCAGATGCATTTTGTGTTTCTTTTCTGTTGTTATTTGAACCAGCCATGGAATCAAATTGATTTATATTTTCTCAAGGAACTGGAATCATGTTTTGGAATACGGTATCTAGAAACCAAGATGTGGCTGCCAGGTGTGCTTAGTGCTGTTGGGTATCTTTTTTTTTTTTTTAATATTGTCTCATTCAGTTGAGTTAGAGCACGGATAGTAACATGTATACGCGCGCACACATGTATGGGTGTGTATATGTAAATGTTTTTATTTATCTGTTAGCTTCTGTACATGAGAGAGAAAGAAAGAGAGAATGGGCACACCAGGGTCTCCAGATTCATGCACCACCTTGTCCATCTGTCTTATGTGGGTCCTGGGGAATTGAACCTGGGTCCTTTGGCTTTGCAGTCAAGTTTCTTAACCACTAAGCAAGCCACCTCTCCAGCCCTGTACATAAGTATTTTGAGTGCTATTGATGCTACTAGTTCTAACTTTGTATTACAGGGTTTATTCCAGTCTTTTCCTACTCCGTCCTTTTTCCTTGTTGCTGCTTCTCTGCAATTCTCACTGACTGCTTTTTTCAGTCCTGGTCGTACTGTTCCTGTATGACAAATACATTTTAAAGTAGACTACACTGTTTGTCTTTTGCTTTTAGTAAGGCAAATTCTGCTTTCCAAAGTTACTTGGGTTGGTTTTCTTCCCTACCTACTTTTGTATTCACATGTAATAAAATTTGGGTTCAACTTGGTATCATTTATTCTATTTTAGGTTCCTCCCACATCTGTTTGATATTATTTCATTAATCATTTTGAAGTAAATAGTGACTATATCTTTTTTCCATTTATTTGTAGTAAAAAGCTCGTCTGAAAAGGACTGGATTAGCTTAATGTTATGCAGAGTTAGTATGGCTGTGGCTGATTGCAGTTGTGTTTGGAAGAGCTGTGCTTTGGCAGCCGTTCCCTTGGGCTTGCTAGCTTGGTTTCTTAGTTACAGCTCTCTATCTCACCTCTTCTACACTGGGGAGTCAACATCATGGTTTCTTACCTGCCAGTGCTGAAGTCAGTCAGTCTGTCTCTCAAGTGACTCTTTCTCATGGGTGTATTGTTTCAGACCCTGACCCAGAGTAGCTTTGGCTGAGTGGTGGTTCTCTTGATGCTGTAGTAAATCATGCTTTATTTGTGAACCCTGTCCTTTTCTTTCTTTCTTTCTTTTTTTCTGAGATATGACTAACATATAATTCTCTATTTTAAAGTGATAATTCAGTGTCTTTTTAGTATATTTGCAGAATTGTGCATTGTCTTAACTTCAGAGCATTCGCGTCCTCTCCAAAAGAAATCTCTTGCCTGTTAGCATTCACTTCCTCTTCTCCCCTTCCCTGCTCCTAGTGACATCAGTCTACTTTCTGTCTCTGGATTTTTCTGTTCTGAGTATTTTATTTAAATGCAGTCATACGACATGTGGCCATTTATATCTAGGTTCTTGTACTTTAGTGAACTATTCTCATGGTTTATCCATGTTGTAGCATGTGTTAGTACTTTATTATTTTTTGTGGCTGAATAATCTGTTGAAAGGTATACCATACTTACTCATTTATCCGTTGATGGACACTAGGCTGTTTGTACTTTCAGGCAGTTATAAATCATGATAATGAGAACATTCAAGAACAGTTTTATGTCAATGTATGTTTCCATCTTTGTGTGTGTTCTTAGGATTGGAAGGCCCCCACATCATAAGGTGATCTGTTTTTAGCTTATTGAGGATTTGTGCAATTGCTTGCACCATTTTTCCTTCCTACTAGTAGTACAAGTATTAATTTCTCCACATTCTTTCCAACACTTCGCTGTTTTCTTCTGTTTGAAAATTGCCCCCTAGGGGTTATGAAATGGTTTTACATTATCATTCTGATTTACATTTCCCTCATGTCTGATGATATCAAGTATTTTCATGTGCTTATTAGCTATTTGTAGATCTTTGAAGAAATTCAGATCTTTAACTACTTTGTAATTTGGTTATTTGCTTTTGATTTTTTAGTTGAGTTTATCTCATATACATATGATAAATATTACATATAAAATATATCCTGGCTACTGGATAGGAATTATCCTATACCTGGGCTTGTATAAGATTTCATTTCACAGATGAATTTTATTAAATTTTATTTAAATTTTAAATAAAATTTTTTATTTAAAATTTTTTATTTAAATTTTATTAAACCCTTATCAGAAATAAAATTTTCAAATATTTCCCCTATTTTTTTATGCCTCTTTTTAAGTTTTGATGGTGTCTTTTGTATCATAAACTTGAAAAACTACTTTATTTATATATTGGAGAGAAAGAGGCAAATAGGATGTGCGTGCCAGGGCCTCTAGCCACTGCACGAACTGCAGACGCATGAGCCACCTTGTGCATCTGGCTTTACCTTAGTACTGGGAAACCAACCTGGGTCCTTAGGCTTCATAGGCAGAAAACCTAAGCCATCTCTCCAGCCCTGTATCGTAAACTTTTTTTTTTCTTTGAGGTAGGGTCTCACTCTAGCCCAGACTGGCTTCAACCTCACAGTAATTCTCCTACCTCTGCCTTCGAGGTAGGGTCTCTCTCTAGCCAAGACTGGCTTCAATCTCACAGTAATTCTCCTACCTCTGCCTCCTGAGTGTTGGGATTCAAGGCATGTACCACCACATCTGGCTCATAAACTTTAAAATAGTGTTATAGGTCCTCTTTTTTTCTTTTGTGTTTTGAGTGTTAAAGGAAACTTTCTGATTAAAGGTGTTAAATTTATTTTACATAATTTCAAGTTTAGCTCTTATACTTGATCAGTTTTTTTTTTTTTTTTTGCCTTTTCTCGAGTTTTTATTACAACAGAGAGAGAGAGACAAGGGAGAAAGGAGGGAGTAATGGGGGGGTGGAGGAAGGAGAGGAGAGAGAGGAAGTGTATGTACCAGGGACACTTGATCACTTTTAAGGCAGGGTGTGAGGTAAAAGTCCATATATTCTTGTGCAGAGAATATACCTAGTTTTCCCAGTAACATGTATTTCACAGACTAGTGTTCTCCATTGAATTGTCTTGGTACCCTTGTACTAACCATTGACCATATTAACTTCTCATATCCCACTTGCCTATCACAGTACATCCAAATGTGCCTTTCCCTGCGGGCGGTGCATGGAAGCTGCCAAGCCAAAGGAGAAGGAAACTCAGGCAGTTTCCTTTACTGCTGGAGCTAGCGTCATGCCCCTGATCAGAAATTGTGTTCTCTTATAATTCATAATCAATGCCATTGAGTTCATACTTAATTTTTTTCTTTCCTGGTCTGTGCCTGTGCTAATGGTCTGCCTGTTCCACATTATAACTGCAGGGCATGTGTGTGTGCTTGGTCGTGTGTATGGGGGCCTCTTTCTGCTGAAGTCCATATTGCTAAGCCCAAATTATGTTGTGGAGAAAGGAGGTCGAAGGTAAGAGAGAAGAGCCATCCAAGTCATTGTCATGCAAGTCCTCATTCCTTGACAACTGTGTAACACTGCTCCTCTCTCTTTACCAGTAATTCACAGCTAGAGATTCCATGCCTTGCTTTAACAAACTCTGATCCCTTTTTATGTATGGAATACACCTGAATTGGTACTATTGAACACAAAATGGCCAAACACATTTTGTGAATGTGAATGAATTTTTAGTTATGTAAAACTACATGATCATTAGCCTTAAATCTCCAAAGAACAAAACGCTTTTAACTATGAAACTTTCACAGGACACTTTCATTTTAAAAAGATCAACTGTTCACTTTAAAGAAACTGGATGAAACGTGTGTTTTTATTATTCTGTCCAAAGCTTTCATGTTAAAAAAACAGGAAGTCCAGGCCTGAGCATGTAGCGCAGTGGCAGAATGCCTGCACAGCATGCACAAGGCTGTAGCTTTAACCCCAGCACTACAAGTAGAAATAAGATACTCTTAAGAGCCTAAAACTACTGACTGGCAAGCCAGCAGGTTACTTACGTTACCCCACCGCCAGGCAGAGGAGGGAAGAGCGGAAGAGCAGCAGTAAATGGAGTGAGGCAGAGAGCAGGCGTGGATACTGGGTGCTTCACTTGTGTTGCTAGCATCATCAATCCCAAGAAGCCCTTTGAGGAGGCATTTTTACCATTTTACAATTGAGGAAATTAAAAATTAAACTAGTCATTGGCACCCAAGATAAAAAGAAGCCTAATAAAACCAATATGTAGTATGCTCAATGATGTGAACCACTGTCTAACTCTCAAATATGTTTTTCTCAACTAATGTACTGTATCTAAATTAATCAGCTACTACAAAAACTTTGAGAAGTAAATCAAGTTCAGGATTAATTTTAGTCTGGCGAGACCAGCTTTATGATCTGAAAATAAAACTTTCAAGTAAAAACAATCTCAGTGCCAAGCGGGTTCTCACTCTCCCACATCTTCTTTTCCCAGTTTTAACACTCAAACATCCAGTAGATCCAGTAGATGATTTTTGAAATTGTGACTAGAAGAAAAACATGACCACTTAAAATCAGTAATATCTAAGGCTACTAAGACTGCACAGTTTTAGATGCCAATAAGACATTTGATAAATGCTGTTACCTGACCACACTGAAAACCCAAGGGCAAAAACAGTGATTTCTGGTTAGGTGAGCTGACAATACTCATGAACTCAATAGCATTGGGTCTGTCACCAGGCTGCCTTTTCTTTAATATTCTATTGATAACTCAGATAAAATACTTAAATACTAATTCAAGATGGCACCAAGGCAGGCCTCATTATGGAAATAAAATTCAAATGAGCTTATCAGACTGCACCAATGAGTGGTGCAATATATATTCCACCTCCATATTTACAAGAGCACATATATACTTACATCAAAAAAATGTAAAACTACTACCCAAAACTAACTGCTGATGTACCAGGTGCTAAGGCTCCAGAATAGTAATTCAGATCAACACCAGGGTAATGACTTGTCCACCATTTAAACAGCCATAAAGTACCTTCATTATGACTTTATTGCTACAAAGGCAAATATCATCCTATGATGCATTACGTAAAGTGTAGCTTTTAGACCAAGAGAGTAGTGAGCTCAGAATACCTTAGAATAACTTAAGCACTCCTTGAGGAGTCTGTGTGCAGTTGAAGGTATTAGAGGCTGCTCTGAAACATGGCACATTACAGTAACACTTTTGGAAATGAGGTTTCAAAATGGTTGGTGAGAAGAATATTTGGATTGAAAGAGATAATTGTAATGGGTAGTGCCTGACCTCTAATTGGATTTCAACAGTTTCTAAATAAAGAGTGCATATGACAGGAACCTTCAATAGCTTTTAAACTGTTATAAAAAATGTGACATTCTGTCTCCATGAAGAATAAAACCAGGGGCTCCACTGGTGAAGTGCTTGGCATGTAAGCATATGGACTTGAGTTCAGATCCCAGCACCCATGTGAAGCTGGGAAGGCAGAGACAGGAGAATCCCCAGACTTGCTGGCCAGCTAGGCTAGATGAATCGTGAGTTCTAGGCTCAGTAAGAGACTCTGCCTCAAAAAATAAGATGAAGACCGATTAAGGCAAACACATGATGTCAACCTCTAGCCTCCACATGCACACACGCACATATACACAGACTCACCCCACAAATCATACACATGCAAAAATAAAATAAAAAAGAATAGAGAATAGGATCAGAATCAGTAGACAGGTTCCTAATCACTAAAGGTTTTGGAGAGAGGGACACTGGTAACATTTTTACCTGGGTTGCTGTGGTCAAGTGCAGGGAAATTTTTACTGCATCTTTTTGCCTGTGATACAGACTGCACGTTAAAAGTTTCCAGCAATGAATTAGTAACCTCTGCTACAGGAGATATTGTCAAATAGTTGACATCTATGCTGAATCGTAGTTCCAGATCACAGATTCAAACACCAGTGGCAGAATTGGACTCATATGCAGACCCGTTCTCAAATATTTCCCATGTATGAATTAAAACTGGAACAATCAGGACTGCAGGTTTTGCCCAGTGACAGAGCACTTGTTCAGTATTCATGAATCCCAGGATTGGAGCCCTGGCAGCACGAAAACCGAAACAAAACTAACCAAAAAATGCCTAGCGTAATCACAACTAAAAAAAAATTGTATTTGTCTCCCATTTTGGCAATGCATATGAATGAAATAAAAGATTCTGAATTCTATTAAATGTTTGCACTCAAATGCTAATTCTAATCCATTTGCAGCAGAGCAATACAAATGACATAAAAATATATTTACCTCTGGACACCATAACCTTAATTATGCTGTCATTTTTAATGATTTACAAACAGTTAAAATCTGCCAAGCAAAGAGTCTGAGATGCTCAGTCCTGCTGCCTAGCTGAGGCTCTGTCCAGGATCTGGTGACTGCTAAATGAGATGTCTGTCTCCATGTAAAACCCGAAGTTCTTCCTGATTGTGCCAGGTTTAATTCATCCACGAGGACTGTTTAACTGTTACTGCTGCTTTGCCTAGTGACTGCCATCTTCTGTGCATATCAGTGTTTTTTTTTTAATGTTGTTTATTCTTATTTATTTATTTGAGAGCAACAGACAGAGAGAGAAAGAGAGACAGAGAATGGGCGCGCCAGGGCTTCCAGCCACTGCAAACGAACTCCACACACGTGCGCCCCCTTGTGCATCTGGCTAACGTGGGTCCTGGGGAACCAAGCCTCGAGCCGGGGTCCTTAGGCTTCACAGGCAAGCACTTAACTGCTAAGCCATCTCTCCAGCCCAGTGTTTTTGTTTTTGACTTTTTAAATGTTTATTTCTTTATTGGGGGGGGGGGAGGAAGAGGCAGATAGAGAGAATAGGTGCATCAGGGCCTCCAGCTGCTGCTAACGAACTCCAGAGGCATGAGCCACCTTGTACATTTGGCTTACGTGGGTCCTGGGGAATTGAACCTGGGTTCTTTGCTTTGCAGGCAAGTGCCTTAACCGCTAAACCATCTCTCCAGCCCGTTTTTGACTTTTAAAAATTACAGATATAATCACAAAATAACTACAACCTGGTTTTTATTTTATTCCCCTTGAGGTAGGGTCTCACTCTAGCTCAGGCTGACCTGGAATTCACTATGTCGTCTCAGGGTGGCCTCGAACTCATGGCGATCCTACCTCTGCCTCCTGAGTGTGGGATTTGGAGTACGTCAACACACATGTGGATCTGCATCATCCTTTGTAGTGAGCCAGGAGCACTCCATTATATGTAGCACCTGAATTTTTAAGTAGTTCTCTCAAAAGCAAGACGTTTATGTTGAGTTCCTGTCCTTTGCTACTGCAAGCACTGCTGTAGTAAACAGTATTGTAAAAAGCCCCCCCCCCCCCGGTGTGTGTACAGGTTATACTCCTGGAGGTTACTATGATATGTATTGGTTATCCTGATAACTCTTAAATTGATCTCCAAAGGGTTTTTATCAAATGAATTTCCATCAGTAAGCAGGAGCTTCTGTTTTCCCTGCAGTCTAGCCAAGGGTAGGCAACACAACAGTCTTAACTGCTGCCAGTCCGAGGTGCTAGTACCCTCTCCCCCTTGTTTTTGCATGTGTGTGTTCATAAGCATGAGCGTGCATGGATGTGGAGGAGACCAGAGGGCAACCTCAATTTCTCACTGGCCTGGGGCTCAGCAAGTAAACTAGACGAGCTGGCCAATGAGTGCAGGGGTCCACCTATCTCTGCCTTTTCAATACTGCAATTACAGCCATGCACCATCTTGCCTGGCCTTCTTCTCTTCTCTTCTCTTCTCTTCTCTTCTCTTCTCTTCTCTTCTCTTCTCTTCTCTTCTCTTCTCTTCTCTTCTCTTTTGTTAGTACATAGGTAATGTGGATTGAACTCAGGTCCTCATGCTTGCAAGGCAAGCTCTTAACCCACTGTCTGCACAGCTTGTTTTAATGTGCACCTCTTCACTGGGGTTGAACAGGTTTCATGCATCTTTTGCCCATCTGTTACCTCTTGAGAGTCTTCTTTATGTCCTTTGCCCCTTTCCCCTACAAATTACTATTTCTCACATATTTACAAAGCCTTGTATAAGAAGTAACCCTCTGTCATTTATTTCAAGTATTTTTATAATAAGTTTGCAGTTTTTTACTGGTTTCCCCCAATCGCTATGATTTTGATTTTGAAATTTTATATCGTGCTTATTTTTCCTGTTTTTTTTTTTTTTTTGTTCGTTCGTTCGTTTGTTTTCTTGAGGTAGGATTTTACTTTAGTCCAGGCTGACCTGGAATTCACTATGGTCTCAGGATGGCCTCGAACTCATGGTGATCCTCCTACCTCTGCCTCCCAAGCGCTGGTATTAAAGGCGTGTGCTACCATGCCTGGCCTTATTTTTCCAGGTTTATATTTTCTCCAAAGGTCAGGTAGTTGTCCTTATTCCATCATTGAATAATTCATTCTTTTCTTCAATCAAGTCATTCCTTATGGAGGCAAACTCAAAACTCCTTATTTTTGTTCCTGTATAAGAAAATTGAATCCCCAGTGTAAAGGACAATTCTGTGCAGTGTTGACTAAAATAACAGCTACCCCTTTGCAGACATGGACAAGCTGATTCTAAGGTTCACAGAGAAGTGCAACGGACCTATAACAGAATATTGAAAAAGGAAGTTGAGGCTCTCCAATTCAGTTTCAAAATTTCCTACAAAGTAATGGTAATCAAGGCGGTGCGGTGTTAGCAATCAGCATTATAGACACACTTACCAATGGAACACAAGTGAGAACCAGGAACAGCTGACTTGGAACTGGGGAGACACATCACGGAAAGGAATACGCGGAGAGCATAGCAGGCGAAGGATGTTGGTGACGGCATACGTTCAGCAGAGGTAGAATTAAATGTGTTTTTTCTTTTGTTTCAGAAAATGCAATACCAATTTTTTTGCCTTTGGGAGAGAAACTGCTAGTACTAATGCAGACAGAGTTCAGGTAGACTGATTAATAGAGGAGAGAACTAACTGTCTGAATCTCGTATAGCTTAGCCTGCTGTTTAACTTGATTTCTTAGTTCGTTCTCTCTTTCATCATTCATTCATTCATTCTTTTTTTTTTTTTTTTTTTTTTTTTTTGGTTTGTCAAGGTAGGATTTCACTCTAGCCCAGGCTGACCTAGAATTCACTATGGAGTTTCAGGGTGGCCTCGAACTCACAGCAATCCTTCCTCTGCCTCCCGAGGGCTGGTTTTAAAGGCATGTACCTCCATACCTGGCTGATTTCTCAGTTCTTGGCTATTTTCTCTTGTCCATAAAATCACGAAAGTAGTGTGTTCTTGCTTCAGCATTGTTGCTGCTTTTTTACTTCCCTTTTTCATTCATGATGGGGACTGACTTTTCTAATCATGTCTTTTGTTGGTGTGTACCGACTGAATTCTCTTTCTGGGTTGTGTCCTGGAAGCAGCTAAGGTCAGCCATTGGTTAGCAGAAGCAGAGTGGTGGATTCTCTAAAGAATATACTTAACCTATGAAGAGAGATTTTTACCTCCAAAAGAGTAATAATGTGACCTTTCATTTAGTCAGACTTTGGACTTAGTTGGATTACGGACGGTTTGCAGTTGTATTCAACAGACAAATCCAGGAATGACTGCCAGAGTCTATTTCCAAATCTTGCTTAAAGAGTGCTCTGTGCTGGAAATTGAAATGTAGCATTTCTTTTCTTTTACTTGGAGATTAAAACAAAACAAAATGATAGAACTTGGGATAATATAGGTGAATTTATTTTACTTGCAAAAAGTTATTTTAACAATATTTTGGTAGGAAGACAACATAAGATCTACCTAGTTAATAAAATTTTAAATGTACATTTGTTGACTACTGATGCAGTACATAGGTGGTCATTAGAGTTCATTCATTTTGCTTGCCTGGCCATAGCTCCCTCTTCCTCCTGTCCCCAGCCCCCGGAAAGCACCATTCCCCTCTGGATTTTCATGAATTCGGCTGTTGTTGCTGTGTGTGTAAGTGGAGCCTGCAGCATTTGTCCTTGTGCATCTGCCCGGTTTCCCTTACTGTGTCCTCAAGGTCGTTTGTGTTGTGAAGTTTGTAGAATTTCCTTGTTTTCCTCAACTGAAACACTTGATCATACACGGTACATAGAAGTTTAAAACTGAAGTCCAGTTTATCAAGTTTTTCTTCTGTTGCTGGTGCTTTGATACTATGTCCAGGATCAATTGCCAATTTAAAAGTTATAAAGGTTTACCCATGTATTTTCTTTTACCTCCCCACCACCCACACCAAAAAATGTTCCATGGTTTTCTTTTGCCTTCCCTCCCTTTCTCCCTCCCTAGTTATTTTTGGTGGTGTGGGTATGGTATATGCACGTGTGTGTGCAGGTGCATGACCCCATGTGCACACATGTGGAGGTCTGGAGAGCATCAGGTGTCTTCCTCTATTGCTCTTCTGCTTTATTTCCCAGAGAGGGAGTCTCTTGCCGAACCTAGGCTTCTTTTTTCAGACTGGCTAACCAGGTAGCTCCAGTGAGTCTGCTGCTCTCCCCGCCTGTCTCTTGCAAGTGGGAAGGCAAGTGCATGTGTGGCTACAAGTAGATTTCCGTGTGGATTGAACTTGGGTCCTCATGCTTGGGCAGAAAGCCTTCTTACCACTGAGCCATGTCTCTAACCCCATGTGGTTTTACCCATTTTGAGTTAGGCATAATTCAGTGAATTTTTTAGTTATAGCTAAGATACGCTGCTCACTTCTTGCTAATGATTGTGTGTGTGTGTGTGTTGGTCAGGACAGCCTGTAGCTTTATGCATGCCAGGCAGGCACTCTGTGACCTGTATTTGTAACTCTAAATCGTTGACATTTACTGTCTGAGGTTTACTCTGTGCACGTTTCGTCATGATATGCTTAGTTATTCAGTACCTTTTGGCTTGTGAAACTGAGCATTGCAGTTTTTTAAAAAATATTTCTTCATTCTTAAGAATGACTCAAAACATGGGGACAGTTTGGGCAAGGATTGCTAAATTTTATTACTTAAAATGAAAATTTGGCATTGTAAAACATAAAAGTAGATACAGTTGACTGGCTGTCTGGAGAAATTGTCTGCAACGTATTTACTGATAAAGGACCAAGATCCTGAATATGTAAGAATTCTAAAAAAGCGAGAAAACCCAATAAGAAATACATTCAAAATAGATAAAAGATAATTCTTATAAAATATAAAAATTTACCTCCAAACATAAAAAAAAATCCTATTCACTGACAGAGAAATGCAAATGAAAATAAGTTAAGTGTAACAAGCCACCATCCTGTTGGCAAAGCTGTAGGAACCTGGCCATGTTAAGAAGGCCACTGGAGCCACCTCGTGAAGGGCGTTTGGCCGTACCTAAGAAAACCCTGCGCACTGATTGCATTTGTCTTTATCGTCTTGGCTTCTGTTCTGGAGGGGCACCTCCAGCGGGACATGGATGGCTCATGGGCCACTGTTTGCTCTCTTACACACAGGCCAGTGCTTCCGAAACCACAGTTAGTCACATACCAGAGCATCCCACAGCTCTCAGAACAAGAGAGGTTTCTGAAGAGCTCAGTGGTCTGGAATATATATTGTGGAGTTAGAAGGGTCCTATCTGTGTACTGTATAGTCCTATGCAAAGAAGGGGAGCTAAGAAACCACACACCAGCCTGCTCGTTTATGCAAAAGGAGACACAGAATGGGGACGCTAGAGGAGTGGAGGAGGGCCATGCACTTCTGATTTTACTCGCTTTGAATAGTTTCAGCTATCAGAACTAAGTAATGTACTGAAGATAATAAGGATGGGGAAGAGAGGAGGGCTGAAAATTCTAGATGGAACTTCAAATTGATGATAAAGACACATTGCAAGTATTGTACTCAAGTTAGTAGGGGGGAGAGAGAGAATGGGTGCGTAGGGCCTCTAGCTGCTGCAAACAAACTCCAGACACATCTGCTACTTTGTGCATCTTACTTTACGTGGGTGCTGGGGAATTGAACCTGGGTCGTTAGGCTTCTAAAATGAGCTATCAACATAGCTTTGTTACACTACTCAAGGAAGATTTGGCTTCATTTTTTTTTTTTTTTTTTAATAAACTCTACTCCTCTAGCACAAGGATAGATTAGCCCTTAAGGCAGGCATGGGGAAACTTAAAAAGAGAGCTTATCTCAAAAAAGTTGACAGTTACTCCAAGGTTCAAATCAGCCTTGGACAACATAGTTTTCCCAAATGTCATGTGCAAATAGTTATAAAGACATTTAATGTCCATTCTGTGATCCAGTGTGCTCAGTATGCAACTAAGAAACCAAGCGCCTCTCCACAGCTGCTGAACCATGGGCAGGCAGGAAGATCTAGTGAACCCTAGGGAGTAAACCACACAATTCCACTGTATGAAGGTGAAGGAATATTATGGGCTTAAAAAAAAAAAAAAAAAAAAAAAAAGACCATATGGCTGACAGTAGGTCCAGACAAGAATTGCAGGTTCACAGTAATTTGGAGACATCAAGCAGACCTACTCAATTTAAGATGCAATTGCTTGGTGGACTGGGATGTAGTTCAGTTGTTATGAGTGCATGCACGAAGCCCTGTGTTCTATCCCTAGCACCAAATAAAACCAGGTGTGGGTGCGTGTCTGTAATTCTGGCACTCAGTAGATGGAAGCTGGAGGATGAGAAGTTCAAGTTCATCCTTAGGGACACATAGGTATATAAGATCCTGACTCAAAAAAAAAAAAAAAAAAAAAAAAAAAAGGCCAAGTGTGGTGGTGCATGCCTTTAATCCCAGCACTTGTGAAGCAGAGTGAATTCCATAGTAAATTACATATGTGAACTAATATGAATTACATACTGAATTCCAGGTCTGCCTGGGCTAGAGTGAGACCCTACCTTGGGCGGGGGGGAGGTGAGAAATCATATCAATTAGACTGGAATCCACAGGACAGGGTGGGTTCCAGAAATAGGTCCTATTTTTCCTTCCCCTCTCTCTCCCCCTTCCTCCTCCACTCCCTCCGTCTCTCCCTCCCTCTCTTCTGTCTCTCTCCAGTCATGATGTTCAGCCAGTGCTTTAGATCTAGCAATGTACCAACTTACACAAGTTCAGGAGATAGACGAACAAATAAAACTACCTAAAAGAACACATTCAGCAAACTACAGACTTGTGGCCAAGTGAACATAGTATCAACATGTTTATCAATAAAGAAAGTACAAAGAAAAGAAAGGAGAAGTAGTTTAAACTGTAAAGAGTCGCATCAACCAATCAATCAATCATTGCATACTGGTGTAAATAAACCCAGGATCTTGAGGTCCTGACCTTTTAAAACTGAGATTTTTTATTTAACTTATTTGAGAGAGAGAAAGAGGCAAAGATAGGAGGGAGGAAATGAATATGTGAGAATAGGTGCAGTAGGGCCTTTGGCCTTTGCAAATGTACTCCAGACACATGTGTTACCTTGTGCATCTTATGTGAGTCCTAAAGAGTTGAACCTGGGTCTTTTGGCTTTGCAGGCAAGCACCTTAACTTCTAAGCCATCTCTCTAGCCCAAAATATTTTAAATTTTGAATTTATTCTAGCCATGCCTTTTATCCCTGATAAAGCCAGTGGTTATCAGTTTTGGGTGCATGATAGACTCATCTTGGGGTGGTTTTAAAAATAAATGTTTTTGTTT
Source organism: Dipus sagitta (assembly GCA_036346955.1). Classification (NCBI taxonomy): domain Eukaryota; kingdom Metazoa; phylum Chordata; class Mammalia; order Rodentia; family Dipodidae; genus Dipus; species Dipus sagitta. Next base: position 22,242,862 of record CM070786.1, read on the forward strand.
CACCCTAGGCTTAATGCTTCGTGCTGTCTGGGGATGGTGCTTGGATATTTTGAATAAAAAGCCCTCCCCCCCCAAAAAAAACAACAACAACCAAGACTCCTGTCTTAGTCTACTTTTGTTGATGCCACAGATGCTATAGTCAGGAAGTTTAAACAGTAGGTACTTGCTTCACTAGGTTCCAGAGGCTGCGAGGAGTCTTAGATCCAGGTGGGGGTTTCCTTCTGGTTGGGCCCTCATGGGGTAGGAGGAGAGGCACTAAGCCCATCTTGAGCGCACTATCTTCAAGACCTAATGAGCCTTGCAAAGGCTCCTGCTCCAAGTATACCCCTTTAAGGGCTGGGGCTTGGGTATGAGTTTAAAGGGCACGTCTAATACATAACAGTACTTACAGTAAAACAGGAATAAATCACCTGGGACTCTTGGTAGGATGAAAATTTGGGTTCAGTATGTCTCTGAAGGGGATCTGATAGGTCACAGCCCCATATTAAAGTGAATTATTTATACATCCTAGCGATTTGAAACCTTTTACAGTTTGGAATATACGTGCTTATATGAGTATTTTGGTACTACGTGCCTGTTACCTGTTCAGTAAAAGGTGTGTTGGTGGCATGAGTTAAGTAGTCCAAAGTGTAGATTCTAATAACAGTAAGTGGAAAGCAACTCTGAGGAAGAGATGTAAGACAAATTTAAGCTCGTGATTTTTTTTTTTTCTTTTTTGTGGTCCTGTGTATTGAAGTGAGAGAGAAGTGGGTGGGCTTCTTTAAACGACCAGTGACTGCCTTGAGGTTGTGTCACCTGCAGCTCTTCTTGATCTCTCTCTGATTGCATAATTCTCCAAATCAAAGTGTAAATCATTCAGACTTTTAGGTGAAATGACTTCTCACTTAACTAAGAAATATTAAATGTTTGTGTCCTAACATGAGATTAATATGCACCAGCTGTCTTCCATAGTAGCTGTACTATTGAACATTCCCACCAAAGCTGTGGGAAGGTTCTGGGTTCTCTGCATTTTCTCTAACATTTTTTTTTGTGGGGGGGAGGATATTTTTTTTTGGCTTTAGCTATCCTAGTAGATACCAAAGTAGTAGCTCATTGTACTTTTGTTTTGTTTCATTTTGTACCATCTCTCATCTGCATTGTTAGGTATTTTTCTCTATTAGATCTTTCCTAGTAAACATACATACATGTTGCTATTTCAACTTAAAAACAAAGCTCTAAAAAATTGTTTATTTTGGAAAAGCGTTTCTTACAGAAAGGCAGCTGGCAGAATAGAGACCTCTGGAGTAATTGCCTGTTTTTCATTTAAGTGGAAGAGTGGATGGAATCCAAGAAGTTTCAGCAATGGAAGAACACAGGGTCATCACAAAGTTATGTTCAGGGACCAGAGCAATAAGATGCAGAGTTAAAATTTCTGATCAAATAATTTTTTTTTTTTGTCAATGAAAAATACAGCTCTTGCCTCATAAGGAATATTGATAGTTTATTCTCAAGCCAAATATGAGTGACCATGGCCTGGGAAAACAGAATTAAGTTATCCCAGATATTTTAACATGGTAACAGTTTCATGAAGTCAAATAAATGAGTGGGCACATCAGGCAGGTAGTTGAGTCATGGCCAAGTAGGAAAGTCTGAAGGTTCGGATGCTTTCTGGTGACAATCTGGATTGGGAAAATCTCAGGGTCTGTTCATACTTTCTGAAAGTATTTACCTGCTAGTCACAAAGATGTTAGATCAGACACGATGTGGTCAATGAATGTCTGTTAAAGGGTTTACATATTAGCCCAAGATAATTTGGGCCTGGGGCTACAACATTCCAACTCTCCATAATCAGTGAGTTGTCATCAGCCTTGCAGGCTCTCTGACACAACTGGACTTATGTTTACCCTTCCCACAACTTGACGACTTCCACTGTCCCTCAGTTTTTGTGCAAAGGCGTGACCTGTTGCCACTTATGATTTAGTCTACTGCAATAGATTCCTTAGAACACAGTTTTGAATAACATGCATTGACTTGAAAGTTTAGGGATGGAGTGAGGCAGATAACACAAACCAAACAAAACCTGACAAAATTTCTCAAATAAACAAATATTTAAATAAATATCATATGTCCAGGATTCCATTTGTGTTAACATACTGGATAATCAATTTTCACCTGTGTGGTTAACTGCTATTTCTGTACTTGTGTAGACAAAGTTAGCACTGCTGGATTCTAACTACCAGTGAACAACCTTGTCCTTTATGACCATATTTCAGGTTCTAGGCCCAAACCAGTAAGACAAGATGTCCGTGAATGCTAATACTGCCTGTGTGCAGGGACAGGCAGCTTATCACACACAGGCTCATCTGTCATGGGAGTTAATTTTCAGCTCATTTATCTTATGCCTCTGTCTGTCACATTCCAGTTTCCCTATCATGTGAAACGCACTAAACATCTTAGCACATTTGCGCCCAACTCTGGTTGCTTAGTAGTATTGTTTGTGTCAGTGGAACCAGAAACCAAAACCACCTAACAAATGCACATGGTGGGGACTACAGGATTGAAAGGGTATGACAACACAGATGTACCACTTCACCAGAAACTCCATGGACCAACTGCTAAAGTCTGTTACACTTACCAAATCAGATCACTCTGCCCCTATTCTTGATCTTAAAGCAGGGCCTGTAGTTTGGTTTTGTACCTGGGTCCTCAAAATGAATGTGCAAAGTCTGTGAGTGAATGTGAAAAGTTAGTCTGGTTGGAAATATGATGGAGCCTGACATTCATGTTGTAAGAACATTATCTTTAAAGGTTTTTGTTAACTTTGTGTGTGTGTGTTTGCCGTGTGTACATGCATGTTTGTATAGATTCACATCCATGTGTTTGTGGAGGCCAGAGGTCAATGTGAAGTGTCAATATCAGGTGTCTTCCTTAATCATTCTTACCTTATTTATTTATTTATTTTTGAGACAGAGGCTCACTGACCCCAGAACTCGGGTTTGGCTGGAGTGTGGACTGACTAGCCGGAAAGCACAGGGCTCCTTGCTCATGTCTGCCTCCCTCCCCAGCTCAGTGGGTTATAGGCGCTCATGGCCATGTCTGCTTTTACGTGGGTTCTGGGGATCAGAGCCGAGGTCCTCGTGTGCATGACAAGCACTTTATCAACTGAGCCATCTCCTGAGCCCCCCCCCCCAAAGTTAGAAAGACTATTAGATTAAGAGAAGGAAAGAGGGTCGATTATGAAGAACTGACCATGAGCAGAAGATTATATCCTCCTTGGAGGGAAGGACACGACCTGAGACGGACTTCGTTTTTATTTCTAATGTTGTGACTTCATCTGGGATGGGTAGTCAGTCTGCCTAGGAGAGAAGTAGGCACTTCCACTCCCCACATAGTGCAGGTACTGAATGAGGCCAGCACATGTCTGCAGAGTTGCTTAGACCCAAATCATAAGAATCTTCCTGCTTTTCCTGTAGCAAGCCCCGTCCTTCAGATAAGCCATCTTCTCCACTTGCGGGCAGTATAAACACCAGCTGCAGCTCAAGGTTTTTGTCAAAGGGGCTGCTGTTCTCTTTTCTCAGTAAATTCCCAGAAATGGTTCCTTGTTTGGGCGGTAGCTAGTTTATATTCCCTCTTCTTGTCTCAGTGGCTCCTCTGTACGGTAGTCAGGGCAAGCAGGCTTGCAGAAACAGTTCAATCCAAATGGACCCCTTCCATCCTTCATCGAAGACCCTACATGCCTTGTTCATAGCCTCTTTTTATTTCCAGATGAGTTTCTGCTGCTTTTGACTTCACAAGAAATACTCACTTGGAATGGCAAAGTTGAATGTGAGTTAGCATTTTGGGCAGAGCTTTTATGATTTTGCTGGTCGGTTGCACAGTGCTCTTACACTTGTGAACGTACTGGAGGCAGTGGATGTGGTTGCAGTGGAGAACATTTCATAGCGGCCCTTAAATGTGCTTAGAGGGTTCTCATCATACTTCCTTGGTGTCTTGTTGTTTATTAAATAAAATCTCACTTCTTTCTCTTGAGGTTCATCTCTGTTAGGGCAGTGGAATGATGCTCTTGGAGGGTTTTTATGTAAGGCCCATTCCAATGTAAACCTTAAGCCGGGCGTGATGGCACACACCTTTAATCCCAACACTCTGGAGGCAGAGGTAGGAGGATTGCCGTGAGTTCGAGGCCATCTGAGACTCCATAGTGAATTCCAGGTCAGCCTGCACTAGAGTGAGACCCTGCCTCAACACCCCCCCCCCCAAGAAAAAAAACCAAAAAAATAAAATTAAAAAATCAAATGTAAACCTTGTTATGTGTATCAGCCGCTAAAAGATTACTTGAAAAATTTGATGAAGGCTTTTGAACTGGACATTGGATGCTATAGGTAGCAATTTTCAGTAACTTTTTTTTTTTCATGCTGTCATCCAGTTCTACCAGCCAGTGTCTTTAATGATACGAAATACGTTTTGATTAAAGATTTATTACAAATGTAACTTATCTTGGTTAGTAATTTATTTCTATATTGAGGTATTTGAACTAATTATACTATGTACTATGGACATATAATTTTCAAGTAGTTCTTAAGAAAACTAGCTGTTAGGATTTATTATTATTGGTGGCATGTTTTATTGGCTTAGTCAAATTCTGTGTAGGCACTTTCATATCACTTTTATATAGGAATAAACTGGGGCTCAGATATTTTAGAAATCAAAAGACTTTATTAATCTTATTTCATTATAGGCAGTACTAAATGTAATTGATCTTTTTAAGTTTTACCTTGTGATCTTACAAGTTAAAAATGTCAACTGGTCATTGGTTTAAGTCATTACATTTTCTCTACTATTTAACTTAATGGTTTAGTCAAGACTTTCCTCAGTATATTGACATTATAGAATTTTAAAGTATTCCTTTGATTTCATTTATTGTCTTAAAAATTGTTGCTTAGAAATTTCAGGAAAGTATTTTATCCCACAAATGCTATGCTCCCAGTTCGAAATGCTTGGTCTGAAGCCTGAAAACTTGTGTCTGGGCAGTAAGCTGATTATTTCAGCTTTCGTAATATTTTCATTAAACAGATTTTGGCAGCTAATGATTTTCCTCCTTAAAGTTTCAGTATTGAGGAGCTTTCCCTCCCTGTCTTTTCGTTCAAACCTTTTTCTCTATAAGGAGTCACAGATTAGGACCGAAGGTAAACCTGTATTAGAGATGGAAAGATTTTCCTGTGGACATTAGCTTATGAAACTGTTAAGTAGTAGTTTTTGTTGTTTCTCCCAGTTCACTGACCTGCAGCCTGCCCACTCACCTGCACATCTTCGCTTGTCTGGTCTCTGGCTCTCAGTTTCTGCTGGTTTGGGAGTAGCTTGTAAAGGCTTCCTTGGTGTTTTGGAGTAGTATGTGCTCTGCTGGGCAGGCCCGAGATGGCGAGCGGTAACGTGGGGAAGGCTAAGCTGCTCCTTGCGCCTGGGGCTCACACAGTGAGATTAGAGGATTATGCTTATGTGCAGCCACCAGAACAGGGTGAACAGGACATCTGCTTTACTTCTAACTCATTTTTTATTTAATGTGAGGATTTTGTATTATATAGCTTGTATTGGTAGCATGATTTTTGAAATTTCAAGGAAAATAATGTGGTTAGTATAATGTCTTATTAATATTGGGTAGTCATTATTAGTCCAAAAGTACTTTTCTGAGGACAGGAAGTTGCTCTGAATGTTCAGATTTTCATTTATTCTTCTAGATGGTATCATTATAGCTACTGAGTATGTTCATTTAGTTTTCCATTGGTTTTGTTTTCTAGGTTGCACGTTTTCAAAAACTACCTAATGGTGAAAATGAAACAATGATTCCTGTATTGACATCAAAGAAAGCAAGTGAATTACCAGTCAGTGAAGTTGCGGGCATTCTCCAAGTAAGTGATTGGTGGGGAGCAGTGTAAAGCCAGTCATTTGGATGCTCAGTCATTGTTGTCCTATAAAATTCTCTTCAATGATAAAAATTTTGTTTTATGTTGCCCACTGTAATAGCTGCCAGGTAAACAAGTGAGATGTGCCTAGTGTGATGGAGAAACTGAATTTCATTTATTTAATCTTAATTTGCTTAAGCAGCTGCATGTGTCCAGTGACTGCCTGAGTGGACGGTGTAGCTCAATGTCACTGGCACTGTGAGCATGGGGTCAGCTCCAGCTCAGTTAGGAAAATAATCATTTTAATTTGTAACATAAGTAGTATTAGGACCTTTTTTCCCCCATAGGAAAGTAGAAGCTGAGTGCAAGTCTAGAGCTATAAGTGTTAATTGCTAGTTGTTGATGTTGTTTATTCTTTTCCTTGTTTTAAAAAGTACAATCTGTTCACTCAAGAAAAGAGTATTTGTAACTTTTTTCAGTCACACATTTTAATTTTTACCTCAAAGATATTGATGCTCATTTTTAAAATATTTTTTTTATATTTATACGTAGTTTTAAAACCACTTATTTTGGCTATGTTTTAAATTTTGAAAGGCTTGATTAACTAATCCTGTTATAAAGTTACAGGCCAGGGAATCTAGTTATTCCTAGGATGCAGGTAATTTCATTTCTTATAATGGATAGAATAGAAAATCATGAGAGTCAAGAACTGAAGGATTTAAATGATATTATCATTCATGGATGTTATCATGCCCCAAGAATAACTTCATGTTCATGTTATCTTGAGTAATTCAGGAAACACAGATTTCCTGTTTGAAATTTTTACAGTCTCGGAGCAAAAAGTAACACCAGCCTCAGCTTCTCTGAGTGGTTTATATGGTTTGTATTGTTGCCTTTTATCATAGGGAAGTAAGTTTTGTTAAACTATGTTGTCAATTTTTTTAAAAAATAAATTTTTTATTTTATTTATTTTAATGCACTGATTGAAGTGTACATTTTGACAAATGTAACCACCATTATAATGTATACACTTTTTAATTTAATTTTTTTTTGAGAAAAGGTCTCATTCTGTAGCTAGAACTCACTGTGTAGCCCAGGCTGGCCTCAAATTCATAGCAATACCTGCCCCAGCTTTGTAAGTGCTGGGATTACAGGAGTGAGCCACTCCACCTTGCTAAGGTATAGAACATTTTTATTATACCAAAAAGCTTCCCTCTGTCCCTTTGAAATTAATCCTTGTCAGTATATGGCTCCTGGTCTCAGGCGGCCTCTGGGAAACTTTGTCACCACAGACTAGTTTTCAGGGTTGCAAAGCTTCCACAAATGTGACCATACACTCTTATGTGTAAGAGTTTTCTTCCTCTATTCTGTGCTAACATTTTCAAAAACGTGTAAAATTTCATAGGCTGATCTTCAGGATGGCTTAAACAAATCCGAAGTGAGTCATCGGCGAGCTTTCCATGGCTGGAATGAGTTTGACATTGGCGAGGGCGAGCCGCTGTGGAAGAAGTACATCACGCAGGTGAGGCACCCTCTGCCGCGCGCGGCCCTCGCAGTTGTCTGCTTTTCTGAGATCTTTCACGGAGAAAGGAAATAATTGGCTTTTAGTGTGTTTCTCCCCTAAAATTTTACCTTTGTTTGGGTTTACTGTTAGGTTAGCATTGTCAATTTTACTTTTGACTGTTTCTTCGTGTCCCAAAGGCCGAGAAGTGTTCGCTTGCTAACTTGTCTAGAATAGCATTTTCTGAACTGATAAAGTCACATGAGCGCAGTACTTTCTTTGAAGGGTAATATTTTTGAAGGTAATCTTAGCCAGTTTAGAAAATTAGTAAGTTTGGGGCTGGAGAGATGGCTCAGCAGTTAAAGGCACTTGCTTGCAAAGCCTATGAGCACAGGTTTGATTCCCCAGTACCCATGTAAAGCTGGATGCATAAAGTGGTGCATGCATCTGGAGTTCGTTTACAGTGGCAAGAGGACCCTGGTGTGTGCCCATTCTCCTCCTCCTCCTCCTTGCAAACAAGTAACTAAAAATATATATTAAGAAAACAGCAACAACAGGAAATTAGTTTGATCATTTAAGTCCCAATTGTCAGGGTATAAATTCACTTTATTTCTTACCAGCTGTGTGGTCTCCATTGGTCTCTGCTGGTGCTGACCCGAGGAAATAGCAATCTCACAGGAGATGATGGCTACTCACAATTCTCACAGCACTTCTTTCCTGTTTGCTAACAATTATGTTGGTGTAAAAAGTTGTACAATCCTGTGGCTGATTTTAACTAGTGGAGTTTGGTTTGCAAAACTTGTTTCTAACAATAATTGAGAGCAAAGAGAGTGAGTGAGTATGGACGCACCAGGGCCTTTTGCCACTCATAGCGCCATTTTGTGCATCTGGTTTTATGTGGATACTGGGGAACTGAACCCAGGCTGACAGGCCTTGTGAGCAGGTACTTTTAACCACTGAGCTATCTCCTCAGCCCTGGTTTGCTAAATTTATAAAAGTTCTTTAAAGAAAATTCCTGTGTTAGCTAACCTTCAGGCCTTGAAAATTCTTTTATAAAATAAAGATTTATGGTTATTTATATAGCATTGCTAGCAAATGAGCCCAAAGTTATGAGTCTTAACTTTGTACATAAGTATGTCTAAAGTGATAAAACTAGACTTTTAGGGATTAAAGACTCCTGGACATGCCTTGCTTCCTGGAAAACTTCACTGTCATAACTGCTTCCTCACATTTGCCACATTTCCAGTTTACCTGAAACTGAAGGAAGCACTCAGGTAGTTCATTATGGATTATAAACTAATGGTTTGGCTAATAAGTCAATATTACCATAATATGATTTAATGTTTTTGTTTCTTGATCCTGTTAAGAAAACTACAGTGCCTGCCTCTTAGGATTTCTGTGAGCATCAAACAGTGCCTGTAGTGTAGTTGAGCTCAAGTAGAAATTGACAGAGGGAGGGTAACTAACTCATTCTTGACTTCTTTGGAAGAATATTGAATTTGTTGTTTTGTAAATGTCTGTCTGGTGCTTACCACCTGTCGGATTAGCGCAGTGGTGTTCTGCCCTTCAAGTATGATGGTTAGCAGCTGACATTTGAAGAGAATTTTATGGTCTACACAGTGCTTAATACTCATTCTTAGTTTTAAAAAAAATGGTTGGTAGAAGGTTCCCTTTTACCAGGTGAAGAATATGGGGCTTAGAAGTGTCGGTTGCCTGCCCACAGGTGTCAGAAGCTGGAGTTGCAGCCAGGTACTCTGACTAGGCGGGTTGTGGTTTGTCAGCTGTGGGCTATGTTGCACTTGAGCTTTTATTTTGCTGGAGCAGAGAGTTTTGTTTGAATCCTTCATTTGCTAGGAGCACCTGGAGAATGTTTAAAATGTGCCAGAGTCTGGACCCGGTGCCCTAATATTCTGATTTAATTGGTGTGGTGTGAACCTCGGTGTTGACCTTAGTTCCTTGCAAGATTCTGTTGGGTTGGAACCACTGGGCCAGAGTGGAGCCACAGAGAGGGCAGGAAGCGGTGGCATCTAAACATGAACCTGTTTGGTACCCAGGGCCTGGGCTTTGGTAAAACTGTTTGTAGCCCAGAAAGTATTGCCCTTCTTCGGCTTCAGAAGATATTCTAGCATCAGACATCAGAGCAGTAAGGAAAAATTTGGGGTGGTTGGTTATGGAAGTTCTTCTTGATGGGCTTGGTAGTGTCTTCCTCTCTCTCACTACTTCTGACAGACAGGTATTAGGAAAGCCAGGTTTGGGGAAGACCTTAATGTTTGTTCTTTGTATTCTCTGGCCTTATTGTAGTAGTGTGTGGAAGTAAATAAATAAAATGCTTTTATTACAGGCATGAGCCAATACAAAATATGTGAGTTCTTAGCTTAAAAACTCATTTCTACTTTTCCTAGCCTCAATAGAAATTCTGACCAGCTATGTTCATTAAATTAATAAGCTGCTACAATCCACGTGTGGTGGTGCATACTTGTGATATCAGCACTTTAGTGACTGAAGCAGAAGTACCATGAATAGGATGCCAGCCTGGGCTTTGTAAAATCATGAAAAAAAAATTAATACACAGTTAACAGATGCATGCATTCTATAAAGAATTGGCAAATTCTATGTTGTAAATATTGATACGTTTCATTTTTTAAAACTAAACATAACTAAGCATGAACCCTTCTTTGTTACATGAAAATAAATCAAATATAGACTCAGAGTTTTCTAATGATAATCCTTTTTAAAAAAATATTTTATTTAAGAGTGAATGAGAAGGGGGTGGAGAGAAAGAATGGGTACGCCAGGGCCCTCAGCCCCTGTAAAAGAACTCCAGATGCGTGCACCACACAGTGCATCTGGCTTTTATGTGGGTACTGGAGAATTGAACCTGGTCCTTTGGCTTTTCAGGCAAGCACCGTAACCCCTAAGCCATCTCTCTAGCCCTGATATACTTTTTTAAGCCTTTATTGGATGGGGAAGCACTGTCACTCATCCAGAACAGCGCTGAAGTGTGTTTGCTTCTCCCTTGCAGTTCAAGAATCCCCTTATTATGCTGCTTCTTGCTTCTGCAGTCATCAGCGTGCTAATGCATCAGTTTGATGATGCCGTCAGTATCACCGTGGTAAGAAAAAGGATATGGCTTTTGCTCGTAGTTAATTGTGTAAATTAGGATTTTTTTTAATTTTAGAAAATGAATTTAAAAAGTGCCTTCACATTTTCTTTTAAGCTATCCAGATCCATTATTAGTTGTAGCTATCTTCTGTTGTTCTGGAAATAGGGTCCTACCCAAGTTTCAGCAGTTGTCCTACCTTAGCCTCTCAAGTAGCTTGGACAGTAGGCATATATTGCCTCACCCAGTTGTAGTAATTGCGAGTAATTTTCAGAGGTATGCTATTGAGCCATGAAGATTTAACATTTAACAGTCCATAATCTCACAGATCTGAAATACCTCATCATTTTCTAGTTAGATTTAAGATTTCTTTTGCTTGCAAAGTGAAAATAGTTTGACTAATCAAATTAAAAAAAAAAAAACGTTCTTTAGCTGTATATACTTTTTCCTATGGACAGTTACATTCTTTTGGCGGAATAAGCTTGTTTCTTGTTTCATCTTTCCTTGTAGAAGAATAACAACTTACCTCAAGGACAGCATTCATCATAGCAAATGTGTTATGCTTAAGGACACAGTGATGTTAATGTAGAGCTGCAATTTTGGAACTGTTACTTGTGGATACCCAGCAGCCCCTAAACTTGTTAGGGGATATGTGTGGTCAAAACTATTTTAATACTAAGTCATTATTTTTCTACTAAGTCATTATTTTTCTTTTCTGTAGAATTTGTATTAATAGCACAAAATAATGATATATAAAACTGTCAGAGCCTTAGTAAAATGGCAGTAGTGGTCCTAAACTGTATTAACAGTCACTTGTTTTGTTTTCTCTTTCGATGGTTATAGCAGCTGGCTGTGGTGGTCCACAACCACCGATCCCAGCCACAAGCTAATTGGAAGTGGAAGTAGGAGGATGGCAAGTTCTAGGCTTTCCTGAGCAATGTAGTGAGATCCTGTAACAGGGTGGGGAGTCAGTAACAGTCAGTTTTATTAAAGTTGACTCTCGTTTTTGATTTTTGTTTTTTCGAGGTAGGGTCTCACTGTAGCCCAGGCTGACCTGGAATTCACTATGGAGTCTCAGGGTGACCTTGAACTCATGGCGATTCTCCTATCCTTGCCTCCCAAGTGCTGGGATTAAAGGTGTGCGGCGCCACGCCTGCAAATGTTGACCCTTATGTACATGCTGTCACATGATCTGTATGATGAAATGGGAAATATGTGTAAAGCATGTTGTATATAGAAGTACAGCAGTTGTCTTAAAAAAGAGCAGTTGTTGTATGGTAAGTCAGTTGTTTACTTGAAAGAATAATGTTACTCATAAAAATTCAAGCTTTCAAGCAATAATTAAAGTTCTGGTAAATTTTTGTATACTGCCATGAACTCTGGACAGCTTCCCAGTGTTTAAGACTTTAATTTTAATGAGATTAGTAGTGGTTTAAACAAATGTGAGTTTTGTTTAAACTCTTATGAAATTATGTCAGCACATGGATTTGGGTAACCAAGTGAACAAGTTTTTTCCAAGTGACTGGTGTATGAGATTATAAGATCTTTAATTATAAAAGATTTAACATGCAGGGCAAACCAATGGATTTTAATATGGAAGATTATGATAAGTTTATATATAGTCTTAGATTATACATTGCAAATTGTTTCTAAGTAACAAACAATTATCCAGTTTTAGTGGAGTAGCTAAGACTATCCATAATCATCTGGAAAGGTGGTTAACATCCTCCTCCCCTTCCAACCATGTTTTGTGTGAGGCTTCTGTTGTTTTTTTTTTTTTTCATATTTCAAGTTAAAAATCCCCATGTCATGCTGTTTTTACCTGAAAAAATATATAGCAAGAGATTGGGTACCAACTCAATATAATAATTTGAGCTGGGGCTATAGCTCAGAAAGAGAGTCCTGGCTACCACGCATGAGGTACTGGATTTTGATAATTCAGTACTGAGGGGAAGATGTAAAATATCGCCACTTTTTTCACAGTGTTTTTTTTTTTTAATTACATGTTACCATGTAATGGATTTTTAATTTCTTAAGTAAAATTGAGGAATAGAAATTAAAACTGAACAAGTAATAGTAGCAAATACCAGCATATGTTACTCAAACAAAAGCTGGGTTTTCAATTTGTGAGAACACAGAGGCACTTAAAACATTTGAGAAACTGTCCTGGGAGTGGCAAGATGCTAAAGCCATCAGATTCTTCCCTCCAGTTCTTAAGGCAAAATTGTGATTTCTTCTCTAGCTGATCTTAATGTTTTAAGTCTGTAACATTGGTACTGCACGTAGTCAGAAAAGTAACATGTGGTTAATAATGATCTCTTGTTCATGTCCGATTTAAAAGGCTGTTTCTGTGTTTTATGTAGGCAATACTTATTGTTGTCACTGTGGCCTTCGTTCAGGTGAGTGACGTGTTTTACCAACATAGTTAACATTCTTCTAGTATGTTATTGATTACTGAAAAAATTTAAAGTGGCGTATGTAAGAAGTTTATAGTCATGGGGTGATAACTCCCATACTAATAATTCATTACTTGTTTACTCAAAAGCCATCTGGAGAAATTTGTGAAACTTAGAGACTGTTTTGATTAATGTCCTAAGAATTAACTGAAGTAGAATAAAAGCAAAAGTAAAAAAAGGTACAGTAATAGAAATACAATCTAGCATGAAGATAATTTTAAATTTTCAGTTAAAGAATAATAATTATAACATTATAATGCTCTTATATATTAATTCCTATTATGGCTAAGTCTAGATAAACAAAACAAAAAGTGTAGTATTAAGTGGTCAATTTATGAGGCACCACCTGAAAAACACTCCTTAGAATTTATGACTGATTCCCATTGCAGAATGGTGTACTTGTTCACTGAATGTATTCCCTAACCTTTCTTTATTACAGTCTTTTAATAAAGTGAAATTATTTTATGACTGTTGGGGATTGCCCCATTCCCCTTTTAAAATTCCTCATTTTTCCAAAGAAGGGATATTTTAATCTAAATCACACTTCCTATTCAGTATAGACATTAAAACAGCAAAACCAAACATGATAAGGATCCCCTTTTAAAGATTGTTCTGAATCATGTAGAGGTGATGTCACAATTTCTTTTCCAGCATTCAGCAGGTAGAGGCAGGATTATGAATTCAAGGCCAGCCTGGGCTATATAGACCCTATCTAGTAAAGGAAGGAGGGAGGGAGGGAAGTGGGTAAAAAATACATTCTGGCTTGGGGTTAGCCATACATTAAAACAGGCTTGTTTTATGTTAATAGGCTTATTTTATGTTTATTTAAATACTTGGAATTTCTGTAGGTTTTAGAAATATGTTTTAGAATATTGGTGGTCTCATTTTTAGTATAGTTAATAAGAGTAGAAGAATTGTTCTAGTGTAAGGATAAATGTAATGTTGTTTCATGTCCTGAAGTTCCTGCCATGTTGATTCTGAAAACTTTATGTTAAATGAATGTAATTATTCTCACATGTATAATTTATTCTGTTTTTTTTGGGGGGGTCACTGTCTCAATATTTTAAGGTAATTTATAGCATAATAAGATACTAGTTTTATGAAGCCATTTGGAATCAGGTTGTTTGGAAGCATAGGACACCAGGATTCTGGATTGGGGCTGAAGAGGTCAGGGTGGGCATCTTGCCCTGAACAGGTGAATGTTGCCCTTGGGCTGTTGGAGCTGGTTAGTGTAGGATAAGTTACTCCAGGCTGTACAACATTCAAGGCAGTTAATCATTCTCGCCGAGTGAGTGATATGACTCATTGGACCAGTAACTGCAACTTTTTTGCATTCATTCTGCTTGCTCAATGGTCTGATTCTTTAATGATGCATCTGGTGTATGATGCATTGCATGTGTGATGTTTTCACTGTGTATGGAAGACCCTAATAACTTATTCTTTCTTATAAGTAGAGAGTACCCTCAAAACTCCAGAAAATTGCAGTTTCAACATGTCAATGTAAATTTAACAGAGTATGTTTTGTAGTAGCTGAGACCTATTGCTAGTATCTAAATGCTGTTTTATTTGATGGTGTATTAGTCATTTTTCTCAGTGCTGACCAAATGTCTGACAGGAAGCAGCATAAGGGAGGAAGGGTTTATTTTGGCTTACAGTTTAATTGCATTGTATCTTGGCCTGAAGGATGTGGCAGCAGGAGCCTGATGCAGCTGGTTATGGTTACATTGTTTCTGCAATAAAGCAGAGAGGGGCAGGAAGTGTGGCATGAAACGTCAAAGCCTTCCCCTCACTGACCTACTGACTCCTTCAGTAAGGCTCCATCTCCTAAAGGTTCACCAGCCTTCTGACACAGCAGCCCTCTGGGGACCAAGTGTTCAAATACATGAGCCTGTGGAGGATGTTTCACATGCAAACCTCAACAGACGGGAAGTTGAAAGGCCTCAAAACATTATGAAAAACATCCTACTTTGGGCTGGAGAGATGGCTCAGCTGTTAAGGCACTTGCCTGTGGAGCCTAACAACATGAGTTCAATTCCCCAGTACCCATGTAGCTAGATACACAAAGTAGTTGTATGTTTGTGGAGTCCATTTACAGTGTCAAGAGACCCTGGCACACCCATTCTCTCTCTCTCTCTCTATCTCTGTGTGCAAGTAAGTAAAATTTTAAAAAATCTTAATTACTAGGCTTGCTTGGTTTTTTTTCTTTTTTCTTTTTTCTTTTTTTTCCAGGTAGGGTCTCACTCTAGCCCAGGCTGACCTGGAATTCATTATGGAGTCTCAGGGTGGCCTTGAACTCACGGCGATCCTCCTACCTGTGCCTCCCAAGTGCTGGGATTAAAGGCGTGCGCCACCATGCCTGGCTTGCTTGTTTTTAAATACAAATGTGACTCATTTCCTTAAATATGCCTAAGAAACAACAAAATATTTTATTAACGGAAATTAGAAATTCCTCCTGCCATTTTATTTCTGCCTAATCATACTAATAGCTAATTGTTTTGCATAGTCATAGAATCACACTCTGTAGAGTAACTTTGAGAGACAAGACTGGTAGCGTCTCTGTGACCGGTTATTGGGCATTTTATAGATGGGAGGGGCCCATAGATATGTGGCATTTTATATTTTTGGGGACTGGGGATCAAACTCAACTCCTCTTGCTGAGCTCTCTGTCTAACCTTATTCATTGTTTTCTTTCTAAACAAATTCATTCTACAAAGCATTGTGGTTGTATGAGCTTAAATCCTCAAGGCACATCTTGCATATGATAGTATTGTCTTTGCCTTCTTTGGTCATTGAACCCCAGATGTGTAATTTTCTTGAATATAAGGCTCAATTGTCTTAACTTTTAATGACTCAAAATTACAAACACTTTGGATATACTAACCGGTTTTCACTTTCTTCTAAATAATTTTGGATTTTTTTTGAGTATTAAAATGTAAAATTGTGAATATTTAATGTTGAGAATTGTTCAATTGCTACACCTTTTAGGAAAATGGGTAGGAATATATAAATAAAGGGAAAGATAAGAATTAGAAGAAATCTTTAAATAATTGTGATTAATATTTAAGCCAAAAAAGAACATATTCACATATTAATACATTTGCATTTCTTTGTGTTTTTGTTAATATTAATTTCTCTTTTTTTTAAAAACAGGAATATCGTTCAGAAAAATCTCTTGAAGAATTGAGTAAACTTGTGCCGCCAGAATGCCATTGGTATGTTCCTTTTTTTGAAAGGGATTTGTACCCTTTACAACAGAGTCAAATATGACTAGTAGAGTAATCATTATGGTTCCCGCTTTGTTTTAACGCAAAGAAGAGATGGTTAGTCTTAATGCAGATCTGCTCTGATCAGTGCAGGAAACTGCAGTAAAGACCGAGAAGCGCTGCTGTTGGTGCTCGTGAGGTAGCTGCGCCCCACTGGTTTTGTGGGGTGCACAAGGAGCATGCTGAGTGCTCTTGTAAGTAGGTGAGGAGAACAGGGCAGTGATACAGAACTCACGTGACTAAGAGATTGCTTCGGGGCTCACAGTCTACATTTGGACAGGAGTCAGTTTTTCCAGTGATTTTTTTTTTTTTTTTCTGTCATCTGAGCTTTTTTTTTTTTGTTTTTTCGAGGTAGGGTCTCACTCTGGCCCAGTCTGACCTGGGACTCACACTGTAGTCTCAAACTCACGGCGATCCTCCTACCTCTGCTCCCGAATGCTGGGATTAAAGGTGTGCGCCACCACACCTGGCTTCATTTTTTTTTTTTAATCGATAGTGTGACTTTTTTTGTGTGATGATTTCTGTTTTATGCCCAGTGTACGTGAAGGAAAATTGGAGCATACACTTGCTCGAGACTTGGTTCCAGGTGACACAGTGTGCCTCTCTGTAGGTGACAGAGTCCCTGCTGACTTACGCTTGTTTGAGGTAAGTTTGAGGGTTTGTTTGTGAGGAGTCAGAAAGCCTGGGTGCTGATTAGTTGTGTAAGCCACCATGCTTGGCTTAAATATTGGTGAAGAAAATTTTATTGATATAATTCATATATCATGAAAGTTGCACATTTAAAATGTACCGTTCAGTAGCTTTCAGTGTATTCAGAGCTATGCACCTGTCACCAGAGTCTAATTGTAGAGCATTTTCATTACTGTCCCAAACTGAAAGCCTCTACCTGTTGTTACTTACTGTGCTCCTCTTAACTCTGAGGGTCACTCATCCGCTTGCCACTAAACTACATTGCTTATTCTAGACATTTCATGTAAATGTAATCACATAATACATACCTTATGCTGTGTCTTCCTTCTTCACTTAACATGTTCTCAGGGATTTCATCAACTACCTTCATTGTTTTTTAAAAATTATTATTTATTTATTCATGAGAGAGAGACAGGGAGGGAGGAAGAAAGAGCCAGAGAAAGGAGGAGAGAGAATGTGTGCACACCAGGGCCTCTAGCCGGTGCAGACAAGTTCCAGATGCACGTGCCACCTCCTGCGTCTGGCACACGTGGGTACGGTAAATCCAACCTGGGTCCTTAGGCTTCCTAGGCAAGCGCCTTAACCTCTAAGCCATCTATCTCTCCAGCCCTTTCATTTCACATACCAAGTTTAGTTCACTTACAGTACTGCTAGTAGTGAAGGGCTTCGGCAGTGTCATTTGTTTGTTATTCATGTTACAGAAGTCTTATTACCCGTGTGAATATGTTCTGAGACCCCTAGTACAGGCATCTTTCGTTTTTTTGCACTCACAACTCTTTGTTGTCTGAGATATTTTTATATAACAGGTGTATTTTACTTTATATTTCACATACACAGGTATATAAATAGGTACATAAATCAAACATTTATTGAAAATAAATCAAAAGAAATTTATCTTAAAACAATTACTTGGAATACAATTTATCATTTATTAAAGGCAAAAGCAGATTTATACACTAATGAGATGGATGTGCTTTTTTATTTTTAATTTTTTATTTTTTATTAAGTAGACACTTTGTATGGGCACATATGTTGGCACCATCATTTCCCTCCTCCCTGCCTCCACTGCACTGAGGGCCTTCCTTAGTGGGATTGCTGGTATTCACCATGGAGTTGTGGGTTATGAGTTGTGAGAGCGTCAGTCTGTTGTTGCGTGGAGGCCATGTCTCTGGATATTCCTTTCCTCTCTGGCTCTGCATTCTTTACATGCCATCTTCTGCAATCTCCCCTGAGCCTGGGTAGGTGTGCTTTAGTGTTGAGCTCTCAGCAGCTTCAGGATTTCTGCTTTGGTGTGTGTGAGCATTCTTGGTGTCTGTCTCCATCACCCTGGCCCAGGTTGTGAGGCTCACTGAGGAAGCAGCACACTTCTCTCTCCCCAGTTCCTCGGTGGTTTCACCTGGGCCCCAGCTGCTGTGCTAGGGCTGGTTCATCTGCTGACAGGGAGTCAGCCATCTGTTCTTGTCTTGTTGCTAGATTATGGCTGTCCTCGGTTCTCTGTTGCTTTCTGATAAAGAAAAACAGATTCTCCAATGGAGAGTGAGATCAGAATAGGTTAAAGGGGATAAGTTTTCTTTAATTAGAGAGGTTTTTTTTTAAGATTTTATTTTTATTTATTTGTTAGAGACAGAGAGAGGATGATCATGCCAGGGCCTCTAGCCACTGCAAATGAACTCCAGACGCATGTGCCACCATGCACATCTGGCTTGCGTGGGACCTGGAGAATCGAACTGGGGTCCTTAGGCTTCACAGGCATGCTCCTTAACTGCCAAGCCATCTCTCCAGCCCTATTTAGAGAGATTTTGATAGGTGTAGCCTCATTTTGGGATGAAGGCTAGTGGGTGCTTCTCAGTGTAGTCCATTATCTTGGTCTCCATAGTGTTCTGACTTGGTTCCTAGTTCCAGTTATGGGTTCCTTTCCACTGAGTTGATCTCATAGACAGTCATTGAGCCATTGCTTACCCACCTAGGCTGTGTGCCACTATTGCGCAGGTGTATGACGAGATGCTTTTTTATTTTTATGAGAGATTAAATCTTGGCTGAATATTTGATACTGAAGAGCATAGAGCCTTCATTTTTTTTCTTTAGTGTGTGTGTGTGTACTGTGATGTGTGTGAGTTGTGTGTGGTGTATGCACTGTATAGACCTTTGCAGTTCTCTGTATTCCCACTTGCCGTGGTGGGCTGGAGGGCCCCCACCTGTGGTGGCTGGAGTGGAGCCCTGTCACTCTTGTAGCTTGTTTTGCTTGGAATCAGAGTCTTCTACTTTTCCAGAGCTGCAGAGCTCTGTTGGTTCTCAGTTCCCTGTGAAATTGGGGTGGCAGACATGCATGGCCCCTCCCAGCTGTTTTACATGTAATCTGGAGATTTGAACTCCAGCAGTCTCAGGCCCTTTCAGGCCCTCACGTTTGCACAGGAAGTGCACCTAACCGCTGAACCATCTCTCCAGGCCTTGGCCTTTTTCACATTGGTTGATATTCTGATTTTATAAGCATCAGTGTTGAGAATGCTGCTTCACATAAGTACATAGTGCAAAGTGGTAGAAGTATGTTTAGGGTCATTTCAGAAGTTGTTGAAAATTACTAATCCTATGCCAAGGTTAATCTAATGAACTTTTTTTGAAGCTCACATCAACAACAACTAAATAGCTTTTTTTTTTTTTTTTTTGAGCCAAGCCCAATAGACTGGCCCTTTTTATTTCTTTTTACTGCGAGGGGGGAGGGTGGTGGAGAGAATTGGTGTGCCAGGGCCTCAGCCACTGTAATCGAACTACAAACGCGTGAGCCACCTGTACACATGTGCGACCTTGTGCGCTTGCATCACCTTTTGTGCATCTGGCTTACATGGAATTTGGAGAGTTCAACGTGAGTCCTTAGGCTTTGCAGGCAAATGCCTTAACCACAAAGCCATCTTGTCAGCACTAAACAGTAATTTTACAACCAAAAATTCTAACAGTACAATCCAAAGTTAACAGTAATTTGATATATGCTGAGGAGTGATAGTAGGAAACTATTAAAAGCTTTTTTTCTGTAAGTAAACTGCTTTGAAACTTACTGTGTACATTGAAATCAGTTTTACTCAATTGAATATGAGCTAAGGTGCCTCAGGGAGTGTTTGTTGTGTGGTTTTCCTTGAATGTTAGCACCAATGCTGAGACAGTTGAATTGATAACGAGGTGAGTGGTTAGCATGTGCAGTGTGATGATGCTGAATTGATGAGGAGGTGAGTGGGTAGCATGTGCAGTGTGGTTACACTGAATTGATGAGGAGGTGAGTGGGTAGCATGTGCAGTGTGATGATGCTGAATTGATGAGGAGGTGAGTGGGTAGCGTGTGCAGTGTGGTTACACTGAATTGATGAGGAGGTGAGTGGGTAGCAAGTGCAGTGTGGTTACACTGAATTGATGAGGAGGTGAGTGGGTAGCATGTGCAGTGTGATGATGCTGAATTGATGAGGAGGTGAGTGGGTAGCGTGTGCAGTGTGGTTGTGCTGAATTGATGAGGAGGTGAGTGGGTAGCAAGTGCAGTGTGGTTACACTGAATTGATGAGGAGGTGAGTGGGTAGCGTGTGCAGTGTGGTTACACTGAATTGATGAGGAGGTGAGTGGGTAGCGTGTGCAGTGTGGTTGCACTGAATTGATGAGGAGGTGAGTGGGTAGCGTGTGCAGTGTGGTTACACTGAATTGATGAGGAGGTGAGTGGGTAGCATGTGCAGTGTGGTTGCACTGGACGAAAGGATGATTCCCATCTTGGGTGAGATGGAGCAAAGTTTCATATGTGAATTGATGGGCAGGGAATTTAAAAAAAACCTTAAGAATTGTGGGGCTTGCTTAAAAACATATGAATTAGATAGAGGCTGGAGAAATGTCTCAGCAGTTAAGACACTTGCTTGCAAAGCCTTAGGACCTGGGTTCGATTCCCAGTACCCACGTACAGCCAGAAGCAGAAAATGGTGCATGTATCTGGACTTTAGTTGCAGTGGCTAGAGGCCCTGGTGCGACCGTGCTCTCTCCCTCTCTATTTGCCTCTCTTTTTCTCTCTCTCAAATACGTAATTTTTTTTAAAATTGGGTTAGAGAAGTGGCTTATCAGTTAAGGCGCTTGCCTGCAAATCCAGAGGACCCGGGTTCCATTTACCAGGACCCACATAAGCCAGATGCACAAGGTGGCACAGGCATCTGGAATTCATTTACAGTGGCTGAAAGCCCTGGCGGCCCCATTCTCTCTCTGTCTGCCTTTGTCTCTCTCTCAAAAAGAAATCTCGTTCCCACATCTTTGGAGCCCTTGTGGTGCTTGTTCTCTGGCTGTGTGGTTAGTCTGATCTTCTGTTGGAGCCCTGCCGTTCAGCTGCTCACAGGAAGTGTGAGCTGAGCTGGAAGGGGTGGTAGAGGTGAGGCAGGAGGAGCTTGAGTTTGAAGCTAGCCTGGGCCACATGTAGACCTTTCCACTGCCTGGCTAGCTGTTGCACACTTTTGTCCTCTAGAATTCAGAAAATAGGCTGGGGATCAGTGATACTGAGGTAATAATTGTATTTAATGATTTTCTTTCCCTTCCTTCCTCTACTTTTTTTTTTCTTTCTTTGTCTTTCTTTTTTTGCTTATTGAGACCCAGTCTCTCTTAATGCAATGTTCCTTCTTTCTTTGCCTCCCAAGTCAAGTCTTGGAATTACTGAAGCAAAAGTAGATCCCTTTTGCAGTTTAATACCTATAGTGAGCTGGCTCGGAACCCTTGTCAGCTGAGTACTGGCCTTTAAGTTCTTGGCAGCTTGATTAAATTGAATTGTGCACTTCAGTCAGAAAGCCAGCAATTCATGTACAGCATGTACCAAGGGATAAAATTAACTCCATATATCCTTTTTAATAAGTAGCACTTGATTGGCTAGGCTTTAAGTGTTAATAACTTACAGCCTAGGAAGAATTTTTAATTACATTTTCGTCCATCTGAATAAGCAGTAAGAAGAATCTTAATTTTTGAGAGCAGCATAAGAAATTTTATCATGATCAGAGAGTTACAAATGAGTATTGAGGAAGATTGTTTTCTGGGGAAAGAAATCCAATTCTAATTTGCTTTTTAATGATTTGCTTTTAATTCTAGTCTACAGAGACAATTGCCTTGGCACATAGTACATATTGGTTCTTGAAGAATTTATTTGTAGCTGCCAGTTGTCGAATATTAACCTTGATCTTTTAAAAACAGTCACTTTTTGCCTTTCAGGAAATCTCTGTGACTAGCATTTCCTTCCATCTTCCTTCCCTACTGCCCTCTCTTCCCCTTCCTTGCCTTCTTTTCCCTCCCTTTTCTTCTCTCTCCCCCCTTCTGAGTATAAGGTATGAATAATTTTTATGATTTTTTTCTAATTATTTTTGTTGGGTAGGTGCTAAATAAACATTAAGATTATGTATTATATATCCATTTTGATTCCTATATTCTGATTTTTGCACTGTATTGTATCTAACATTGACCAGATTGCCCAACAAAAAATGAAGCCGGGCGTGGTAGCACACGCCTTTAATCCCATCACTTGGGAGGCAGAGGAATGAGGATTGCCATGAGTTCCAGGCCACCCTGAGACTACAGAGTGAATTCCAGGTCAGCCTGGGCTAGAATGAAACCCTGCCTCGGAAAACCAAAAAAAAAAAAAGAGAGAGAATCAGTTTCTTTCTTCATAAACAGCCCTTTTACTGTTTTAAAATTTAATTAATACATGTTAGTTACACATGATGGGTTTCGTACATTGTATGCAGTACATTTAGATGTACCTCCTTACCCTCTCAGCTCTTTATACTGGATCTCAGTGTGTAGTCTACAGTAGCCTCAAACTCAGTGACACTCTTCTGCTTTCTGAGTGCTGGGATCTCAGGTATGTGCCTGTAATTACCTTGCCCACCTGCTGAAACTTGAATATTTAAACTCTGGGATAGGTGGCATGGGGATTGTTTTTTATGGTACCTCCCCTCTTACATGACTTCTTCTCAGAAGAATTAATATGTGACTTTACTAAACTCTTTTAGGCCTGTCTAATTTACTAAATACTTCTGTTAAGAATAATTTCCCTTTTTGCTCTTCTTCCCCAGGCTACTGCTTGTGAAAACTTTAGAGTCACTCCCCCCCCCCCCCCGAGGTAGGGTCTCACTCTAGCCCAGGCTGACCTGGAATTCACTCTATATTCTCAGGGTGGCCTCAAACTCATGGCGATCCTCCTACCTCTGCCTCCCAAGTGCTAGGATTAAAGGAGTGCGCCACCACGCCCGTCTTAGAGTCACTCTTAAGAGACAAAAGCTATAACAAACAATATTTTTTTATTAGACAGTTGAGATCTTTATAGTTTGGGACATTGTATAATTTAAACAGATTGTATCATTTATGTGTTTTTAATAATTTGAGTTTTAGTTACAATTACATAGAAAAAGCCTCAAGAGCTCCTCCCCCCTTTATGTCATAACAGTTTGTCTTTTATACTAGACAAAGCCAATTCTACTGTGGTAAAAATGACCCACTTTTTTTCTCTAGAAAAGCCTGATTCATCTTAATCTTCTTATTTATTTATTTATTTACTGATTTATTCTGAGGCAAGCCCAACAGACTGGCATTTTTTTTTTTTTTTAATGAGAGAGAATTGGCGCTCCATGGCCTCCAGCCACTGTAATCAAACTCCAAATGCACCTTGTGCAGTTGTGTCACCTTGTGTGCCTGGCTTATGTGGGACCGCTAATCCATCTCTCCAGCCCTAAATCTTCTCTTTTAAGTAGCTGTTCTGCTAAGGCTGAAGTTTAAACAGTTGTTTACTGATAGTGTCAGTGGTAGCAGGGTCACCACTAACCACGTACATAGTCACTCTCAGCAGCCTGAGGAATTCTCTTAGTTTAGGGTTCTCTTGTCGGGCAAACCAGGATTTGTGGCTTGATGCTGAAAGGACTCTCAGGACTAGTCAGTGTGAAGCAGAGTTGGGGTTTTATCAAAAACAGAAAGCAAGGCACCCAGTAAACTTGGCTGTGCTCTTCTCACAGTAGAGTCACACTGCACCTGTCCTAGTGGTCACAGCATAGAGGACCTGGGAAGCTTTTTGGAATTTCACTGTTAAATTCTAAGGCACCCTCCCCTCCTCTACCTCTGTTCCTCTCTGATAACTGAGATTATGGGATGGCTCCAGAGGTGCCTTGGATGGATTACAATCTGATAAGATAAAACCAGGAGTCACTCGGGTTGCACAAGGGTTAGGGTATGGCTTTTACTGTAAATGAGGTTTGTGCTGAGATTCCTAGAAAATTGCAGGCTGCTTATAGCTGGGAAAGGAGAAGGGCCTTAAGGAAATGCTGCTAATTATGTTGAAATTCTTGATACTCAGCTGATGAGAGGTTTCAACTAGACTGTGGTGTGAGGGGCTCCTTTTCCTTCCCATGGCTTCACAATTTTCCCACATTAAAAAAAAATTCCCACATCTGTCCTGCCTCAGTTGGGCCAGTAAAACCATTTTTTTCCTCTGTTAAAAATGTCAGGTTGGAAGCTGGGCGTGGTGGCGCACGCCTTTAATCCCAGCACTCGGGAGGCAGAGGTAGGAGGATCACCATGAGTTTGAGGCCACCCTGAGACTACATAGTGAGTTCCAGGTCAGCCTGAGCTAGAGTGAGACTCTGCCTCGAAAACTCCCCCCAAAACAAAATCAGGTTGGGCTGGAGAGGTGTCTTAGTGGTTAAGGTACTGCTTGACTGTGAAGCCTAAGGACCTAGGTTCTATTCCTCAGTACCCACTTAAGCTAGATGCACAAGGTGGCACATGTGCCTGGAGTTTGTTTGCAGTGGCTGTAGGCCCTGGTGTGCCTGTTCTCCTTTCTTTCTCTTTTATTTGTCCCCCCCCCCTCAAATAGATAAATATTTTTAATATGTCAGGTTATATTCTCTGTCCCTGTAATCACCTTATGTTAGTATGTACTCATACTGAAGGTTTACATTTTTTAAACTTTTTAAAGGGAAACAGAAATTTTATCTCTGTGAGAGAAAGAATTCCTTAGAATGAGCTGGGCTTGGTGGCGCATGCCTCTATTTTAGTCCCAGCACTCAGGAGGCAGAGGTAAGAGGATTGCCATGAGTTTGAGGCTGTTCTGAGACTACATAGTAAATTCCAGGTCAGCCTGGGCTAGAGTGAGACCCTGCCTCTCAAAATGTATGTTAGTATTTACTTTTAAAAGGTAATGGATCTGGGCTGGAGAGATGGCTTAGTGGTTAAGCACTCGCCTGTGAAGCCTAAGGACCCAAGTTCGAGGCTCGATTCCCCAGGATCCACGTTGGCCAGATGCACAAGGGGGCGCATACATCTGGAGTTCGTTTGCAGTGGCTGGAGGCCCTGGCGTGCCCATTCTCTCTCTCTCTCTCTCTCTGCCTCTTTCTCCCTCTCTCCCTGTCACTCTCAAATAAATAAAAATGAACAAAAAAAATTAAAAAAAAAGTTAATGGATCCTTTGCTAAGCAAGGTTCCCAGTGTACCTCTGTTGTCTTAAGCATTTTTGAGGTGTCAGTTAAGTAAAATGAACCTTATGTTGATTTTTGTAATTTATAAAAATACATATGCTTAATATGTTAGTTTTTTAATGTAATTATAAGACTAGGAAGGAGAAATAATTGCACATGGATCCTCTAAATAATTAGAGAAATCTATCAATTGGGATTTGATCTCCAAAGTTTTCACTGTACATATTGTTATGTTATTCAGGGTATCTATAATAGGGGATAATGATAATGACACTTACTTGTAAGAGTTGTTCATGAGATTAATTCAGATAATTTAGTGTAGCTTTGCAGGTAACAGTATAACAAATGAAAAGGAAGGAAATGTCAAGTGATTGATTTTATTGTTAATATCAGCTTTGAAGAAATAGTATTTTATTTATTTATTTATTTATTTATTTATTTGGTAGAATAGGTATGCGAGGGCCTCCAGCCACTGCAAATGAATTCCAGATGCATGTGCCATCTTGTGCATATGGCTTACATGGGTGCTGGGGAAATCGAACCTGAGTACTTAGGCTTTGCAGTCAAGATATCTCTCCAGCCCTCTTACATTATATATTTTTATTTTTGGTTTTAGTTGTTAATAATTATGTTAGTGTGAAAAGTTATTTATTAAAAGTTGCTAAAGTTCTAAGTTTAATTGGAACAGAAAAGCCACATGTTTTCCTTTAATAAATTCCTTGGCCTTTGAACATGGCTGGTATTATATTACCTATAGTTGATTTGATGTAATAAACCCTAAATTACCTGGATTATAATTTTAAACGGACAGACAGACGGAGAGAGAAAATTGGTGCTCCAGGGCCTCCAGCCACTGCAGTCAAACTATCCATGTGTGCTACCTAGTGCACATGTATGACCTTGTGCTTGCATCACTTTTATGTCTGGGTCACGTGAGATCTGGAAAGTTGAACCTGGGTCCTTCCACTTCACAGGCAAGCACCTTAACTACTAAGCAGTCTTTCCAGCTCCTGGTTTGTATCTTCATGTACTTAAATTTTAAAAGAGTAGGCGGCTGGGAAGATATGCTCAGTGGTTAAAGACACTTGCTTGCAAAATCTCCCAGCTTGGGATCAATTTTTAAGTCCATCACATAAAGCTGGACACAAAACGTGCAAATGTTTTGTGCTTGCAGCAGCAAGAGGCCCTACCTTGTACACGTGCGCTCACGTGTACACACACACGTCTTCAAAGACTAAAGGATTGTTGGTATGTGTTGTAGAAATAATTTTTCTGAGTCTAACTTGATGCTAAACTACTGACATTTCCATTATACCTCAACTGTTGGGATGTGCTGACAGTTGCTGTCTTTATACCTACGTGAGAAAAATTTTGGCGCTGCGTAATATAAAGCTTAATGATTTACTTTTGTAAACTCTTGGTTTGTCTTTTCAAAGTTACCTTTACCTAGCCTCTGAGTACATCAGACAGGCTTCTGCCTCCAAGCTTTGTTCTTTTTGTTCCCTTTGCCTGAGGTCCTTGCTCCTTGATCATGACCCAGGCTTGGAGCCTTGAAGTCTATCAGGGATCAGCAGAAAGGTTATCTGTTCTTGAGGAATTTTCTCCTCTAATCTAAAATGTTGCTGTATTCTTACTGTTTGTTCTTCTCCTACCTGGTGTGGCACATTACATCCACTTACTTATTTTTAGAATTACTTTCCCATTTGGATGATCCCTGAGGGCAGGAACTTTTGTTGATTGCTGACTCCCCCCCCCCCCCATGGCACTTTGTGAGCACTAACACCTATTTGCTAAGTGACAAAATGAATGGCATTAAGTTAAAACTTTTGTTGCATAGATGGGGAGGAGGAAGAGTGTTTTTTATGCTCCTTTTATGTGAGATTAAGTTGATTACAACATATGAATAAATGTAAAAGATGTGATTGAGTTGGGGACATAACTCAGTGGTAGGTTTCTTACCTAGCATGTTTCAGGCCTCGGAGTCAGTCTCCAACACTGCAAAACAAACCAACAAATAAAATGATACAGTTTCTTAGCCTTTGAGTCTTGGCTTTGACAGGGCTGAGCTTGGTTCCCATGCTCTTTCCTATTAAAAAAAGAGAAAAGGGCGGGTAAGGGAATGAAGGAGGAAATGGTATAAAATTCAGTCTTTAGTTCCAGTGAGACTGTCCAATAATTTAGCTGGTGTAGGTTCATTTTTTAAACGTCTTTTCACAGATTTAGCTTGCTACCTACACAAGTTAAGTCAGTAAATAAATGTTAGGTGAATGAGCCTGCAAAATAATGAAAATCATGCACTGTAGCTTCTAGTTTCCCTAGAGTGAGGGCTTCTGCGAGAACCCTGTCATCTTTCCATTGACTCTGAAATGTGAGTGTGTGGTAGAATCACTGGAGGGTTTGTGAATACGGTGTTTGGTTTGCTCTCCCTAGCCTTGGTTGGTGGTTGGGTAGAAGATTGCATTTCTGACAAGCCCAGAGGTGGTGGGGTGATACTGATTGCGCTGCTCTTGCTGAGACTGCCTTGAGAGAATGCTTGCTGAAGCAGCAGACCTGTTGAGGTGATTCCATGGAGGGTTTGAGAAGGTTTGAGCAGCACTGCAATAGGGAAAGCTGTTTCGCCTTATTTCTGAAACTTGCTTGGCTCCAGTACCCCTGCAGGTATCTGTCTCATCATTACAT
This sequence comes from Dipus sagitta, assembly GCA_036346955.1. Lineage (NCBI taxonomy): Eukaryota > Metazoa > Chordata > Mammalia > Rodentia > Dipodidae > Dipus > Dipus sagitta. The sequence continues at coordinate 22,270,885 of CM070786.1, forward strand.
TGCACATCTTAATATCCTTAGGGTTATATTCTTCTGTGGGCTGTACCTTCAGATACAGCTAGTTCACAACTGTAGCATTTCCCATTCATAAAATAATGTTTTCTGTGCTTGAATGGGTAAATACTTAAGAGTAAAACCCTCAGAATTGAACCCTGTCAGTCAGATGTAGTCATGAAATCTGCATGGTAACATTTATATACATTTAAAAATCTTATTTGTATGTACAAAAGAGACAGAAATAGAATGGGTAAATGAATGAAAGAATGCATGAGTCAATAAATGATAATAGGGCACCAAGGCCTCTTGGCATTGCATATGAATTATAGATGCATGTACCACATTGTGCATGTGGCTTTTACATGGGTACTGAAGCAATGAACCTGGACTGGTGGCTTTGCAGGGAAGCACCTTTAACCACTGTGCCGTCTTCCCAACCCCATTCATATACAGTTTTGATTCCTACCAATATGTGTGTGTGTGCGCGCGTGCACGCTTGTGTAATTTGAATCATCCAAATATTAATTTGGAGCAAATGTGTAGGGCATTTAATGAAAATTGAGTCCCAAATAATGAAATATCTCCCAGTATCTTTTCTTTAAAGCCTTTTGTTCATTTGTCTTTTTCTATCATGATTGGTCTGAATTTTCCAAACATATGTCTTGGACTTTAAGGGACATAATGACAAAACTAGGAAGTAGTGTTTGGTTAGGAGAGTTGGGTTTTCTTTAGATATTCTCTGTTGGAGCCTCCATTTCCCTAGCTGCAGTTTGAATGCTAGGCTAGCCTTGTCTTGTGGTAAGAATTCTACTCTGCATTTTCAGGTTTTTGTAGACTTCAGCTTTTTAAAAAAAGAGTTATTATTTTAATTTATTTGTTAATTAGAGACAGATAGGGAGTGAGAGTGAGGATGGTTGTACCAGGGCCTTTAGCCACTGCAGATGAACTCCAGACACACTCGCCACCATGCGCATCTGGCTTACGTGGGACCTGGAGAACCGAACCTGAGTCCTTTGGCTTTGCAGGCATGTGCTAGGCCATCTCTCCAGCCTTTGACTTCAGCTTTAAATTTAATTTGCTGTTGTAGAGTAATGAGTATAATACAAGATGCATATGTTGGAGGAAGAAATGATGGTAGAAACTTTTTAGAAGTGGAGTTTATTACTGCAAATTTGAATTTATGGGCTGCTTTCTGTTTCCCAAGGCTGTGGATCTTTCCATTGATGAGTCTAGCTTGACAGGAGAGACAACACCTTGTTCAAAGGTGACAGCTCCTCAGCCAGCTGCGACGAATGGAGCTCTTGCATCGAGAAGTAACATTGCCTTCATGGGCACACTGGTCAGATGTGGCAAAGCAAAGGTAATTAAACATCTTTTGAAAAAAGTACTTCCTTTGTTTTTAATCATCCTCCTTTTTGCTAATTTTATCTGCATGTTTTTTCCAAAACACATGACAAAGACAGAAAGTAACCCCTGACAGCTCTTTGCAAGATTGGAGAGGAGCTGTCCCTGAAATACTGTTTTGCTGTAGTTCTGCCATTTACTTAGATAAGGGATTTGGTTCTTAGTATGTATTGATTTTTATGTTCTTTTGACAATTTCATACACGCCTATGCTCACACACATGTATGTACATATATTGCATTTTGATCATCTATAACCTCATTACTCTTATCCCTCTCACTGCCAGTGAACCCCTCTTCTTCACACCCCTTACCAATGGATACAACATGGAAGAGAATGACTCCCCACCCCCTAGCAACATTTAACCTGCTACTAGTCCCTTAGGGAGGGTTGGGCCGCCTTTTGCTTCTCCCCTATCCATGACAGAATGTTGACTGGCCCTGTCATGTACAGATAGGCAGATAACCACAGCTACTGTGAGTTAAAGGGTGCAAGGGCCATGCCATACATTTCCTGAGCTTTGGAGGTATGGTATAAGTGCCTTGGACAAGGCTGAGCACTGAGCGGTCACTTATTTTCAGTACTTTGACCAGTTCTGAGTGTGCAGACAAACAAAGAAAAAGACTTTTTCTGACCAAGGCTGAGAGCAACCGTAATCTGCAGGTATAGACATAAATCCTTTGAAAGCAATTTGTAAAACATATTTGTTTAGTGGTTCCCTACTAGGGCTTTGGTCTCCCCAACCATGGACTTTTAACCTGGTTTATATAACCAGGCATGAATTCCCTCTTGAGGAGTGAATATCAAATCTAAGCAGTGTGCAATTGGTTGCTTCCATTATAGTCATGCCAGTATCACACCATTGGACACATCTGATCTGGCAACATCAATATTGTGGTATGCAGGGTCCACTGCTGGATGAGGTCATTCATTGATGACTTCTTTCCCAGAAGCCTCCATAGAACCTTCCGGCACTGTGAAACTAGTCAGCAGGGAAGACACATCTAGCTCAGTTCCAGTTGGATTTCTCTAAATCGTATACAACCAAAAGGTGTGATGTCTTCAGCAATAGGTTCTTACTGTTCAGTTCTGGTGGGCAACCAAGACCCATGGCCATAGTCTGTCTTGTTTTGGGGCCCCTGGAGCTTCCCTGGCCAGCAACTCATTGGGAGGCATTCCACACCTGACACTAGTAGTGTTTCATAAATAATGCATGGCTTCTGGGAGCAGAATCATTTATCTATATAGGGTACTCCATTCTCATTATTATTTTAAATTACTTTTTTTGTTTTATAAAGCAGTAGGTCTTCTGGTGGCCTTTTCATATCTCCGAAGTTTTGGTTAACTCCCCTCCTGCCCCCTTCTCAGCTCTGCTGAGCACTTTGCAGTCCCACTATGCTACTCAAGTACGTCACATGTCTCCATTGTGCTTAAGACAGATTTTTAAAAAAATGAGCCTCAGAATTGAGTCAGTTTCTTTCCAACGTTTGCATTATAAAGGGCTAATACAAATGATAGTAATATGAAAAAGTAACCTTGTATATGACAGGTAGGTAGGCAAGACTTTGAAAAAATGAAGTAAAAGTCTTTTATTCCTCTTTTTGTTTTTGTTTGGAAGTAGTGACTCCATCTAAATATAAATGAACTAACTGGTTCCCCTCCCCCCCTTAGGGTATTGTCATTGGAACAGGAGAAAATTCTGAATTTGGGGAAGTTTTTAAAATGATGCAAGCAGAAGAAGTGAGTACCTAGTATGTTAATGATATGTCTGTAATGTGAAATTCACTAAGAAGTTCACAAATAAATATTTGTGGGTTTTTATATGTACTATTGAGAGCTGTATTTTATTCAGGATATTGCTCCATTATATTTGCCTAGAAACATAATTGGACATCCTAAAATTTGAAGGGCTTGAGCTTGAGTCAATATTGTAAAAGATTTTGACTTTATTCATTGTTTATAGTAGAAAGAGGTTTATTGCCAACTTTTTATTTTATTTTATTTGTGTATTTATTTGAAAGCGACAGAAAGAGGTAGAGAGAGAGTGAGGGGGAGGGAGAGAATGGGCACGCCAGTGCCTCCAGTCACTGCAAACGAACTCTAGACGCGTGCACCCCCTTGTGCATCTGGCTAACGTGGGTCCTGGGGAATCGAGCCTCGAACCAGGGTTCTTAGGCTTCACAGGCAAGCGCTTAGCCGCTAAGCCATCTCTCCAACTCTTATTACCAACTTTTGATTAGATTTTCCTTTTAGAACTGTATTTATCGTATTTTCTTTGGATGGGGAGAGTGTTGGGGATTGCGCTCAAGGCTCAGCATGTTGTAAGCATGTGTTCTACTCCTGAAATGCACCTTCAACCCCTAGGATTATTATTATGTATATTTGTACCTAAGAATATACCTCGTAATACAATTTATAACAATTCTAAGTGTATGTGTGTGATATCTAAGTAAGCTACCAGTTATTTTTAGTTAATAATATTAAGAATGACTTCTCTCTTTTTTAAATATTTTATATATATAGTTTAGTCTGCAAACAAATGTTACATCCTTCTAAAATTATGTAGGTTTGCACTCTGCTAAGACTCCAGTTTGTGATGCAACATGGAGATCCTTTTCCAGGAAACTTGGTGGTGAAGGGATAGTTAAAGGAGCCTAGATATGGCTAAGAGCATGTTTGTGGACTCAGAAGGAGAAATCAGAAAATGGAAGAAGCAGCTGATCCTAGTGAAGTCTTGGAGAAGCTGTCTGGAAAGGAGAATTTAAAGTGGAAAGCTTAGGAAGAGTAGGTATTGTCAGATAAACAATGTTTTTAAAATGGAGGTTTTTTGTTGTTGTTTTTGTTGTTGTTTTTTGAGGTAGGTTTTCACTGCAGCTCAGGCTGACCTGGAATTCACTCTGTAGTCTCAGGGTGGCCTGGAACTCACGGCCATCCTCCTACCTCTGCCTCCCGAGTGCTGGGATTAAAGGCGTGTGCCACCACGCCCGGCTTCTGACATGGAGTTTTATCAGCTTCTTATGTGATCTTCAGCACTGTTTGAGTTGTAGGCTTCAGTTTTCTTAGAGGAGGTAGGAAAGTTGTATGGTTAACTTAGGACTAGCATATCAAGCACTTAGAGACCCTGGCACCTGGAAAAGCATTGTGAATATTGCTAATTGTGGGAACACTTCTCCTATTTGTCAAGGCACCAAAAACCCCTCTGCAGAAGAGCATGGACCTCTTAGGAAAACAGCTGTCCTTTTACTCCTTTGGTATAATAGGTAAGAGAAGAGTGAGTATGTATATATATATTACATTACATATATGTAAAGCAAACTTAATCTCCTCGGTTTCTTCTTTTAACTAAATGCTTTTTATTTAAATTATAAAACCAATGCTAAGTACAAAAATATAGAACTGGCCGGGCGTGGTGGCGCACGCCTTTAATCCCAGCACTTGGAGGCAGAGGTAGGAGGATCGCCATGAGTTCGAGGCCACCCTGAGACGACATAGTGAATTCCAGGTCAGCCTGAACTAGAGTGAGACCCTACCTCGAAAAACAACAACAACTATATATATATATATATAAACTGTGTAATCCTTATGTATAGTAAGAAAGCATTTCTCTAAATATTTTAGTGTCTCTTTTTCTAGCTATGATAGTGTGCTGTTTTATACATAGTTTTTTTTTTTTTTTTTTTTTTTCCTTGAGGTAGGGTCTCATTCTAGCCCAGGCTGACTTGTACTTCACTATGTAGTTTAAGTGGCCTCGAACTCACAGCGATCCTCCTACCTCTGCCTCCCGAGTGCTGGGATTAAAGGTGTGCGCCACCACGCCTGGCTCCTACCTGTTTTTTGTTTCGTAGTTTATTGTAAACATTGTCATTAGGTGCTGACATAAAACATTTTTAACCGCAGTATGGTATTCTATTTTGTGAGTGTGTGATTAGGCATCTTTTCAGTGTTTCTATAGATTTTTCTGATGTTTATATTCAGTATAAGTCATCCTTCAGGGCAGGTTTCTTACTGTAAGTACTTCTGATCTCATTAGACTAGAGTTTTGAAATACAGTTATTAAGACAAAGGGTTTCCAGTTAATATGAAATTTTGATCACTTAGGGATCTTCTTACTCCTTGTTTATAAGAATATTTACTTAAACATTGTTCTACTATAGATTTATTGTTTTAATAATTTGTGCTGGTGATCAAACCCAGGGTTTTCATGCATGCTAGCCAAGTGCTGTACCATTGAACTATCCACAGTACCTGTATAGTTGAAATTTTAATGTGTAATTGTATAGTCAGGTTGTCATGTAGCCAAGGCTGGCCTCAAACTTGCTATATAGTTGAGAGTGATCTTAAACTTCCAACCCTCTGCTACCACCTACCACAGGCTAGGATTATAGGAGGCTTCCACTACCCATGTCTTAATTTTACCATTTTAAAAGTTATTTTCAAAATTATATAGCTTAAAGTAGAGCTATAACTCTTTTTATTCAAAAATTAATTACCCTAAGTTCAGCTCTCTAGCACCCAGGTAAGAATTCTACAAAGTGGCAGATGTGTTTGTCATCACAAAACACCTGTGGCAGTGGGAGGCAGAGCCATGAGACTCGGGAAGCTTGTGGGCTATCTAGACTGCTGCACACATGGCAGAAAACCAAGAGAGACACTGTCTCAAGCAAAGTGAAAGGAGAAGACAAACATCCCGAGGGTGTTCTTAGACCTTCACACACACGTGTGGTGGCACCTCATTCACACAGACAACCACATGTCATATACCTTCATGTACATACACAAAACCACATTAAAAAGTTAATTATCCTGTGTTATTTAATTGTAATCCATTCTTTATTCACTGGGTTGAAATGACATCTTTTTCATGCTTAAAAGTGCATTGATTTTAGAATTTAAATTTAGGATTTTTAGAGTTATTACTTAATTCAGTTATTCCATGTTTTTATTTTAATTAATTCTAGATGTCTTAGTATTTTCGAATCAGTAGTGTATTTTTTAAAATTTCATTCTATTTATTTATTTTTAAGGTAAGGTCTTACTCTAGCTCAGGCTGATCTGGAGTTCACTTTGTAGTCTCAGGGTGGCCTCAAATTCATGGGGATCCTCCTACCTCTGCCTCCCTAGTGCTGGGATTAAAGGTGTGCACCACCACTCATGACTCAGTAGTGCATTTTTAAAGAGATATTGTCATTAATATCATTTCAGTGAAATAATTTCTTAAATAGCCCATTTATCTTTATGTCTGATGATAATCAGTTGTCATCTTAGAGTAGAAGGTAGGAAGATAGTTGTATGTGCTTTTAACGGTTTCTTCTTCCTTTTGAATATTGCGCTTACAGATGTTTTACAGTAATTTGATAAGTTAGATGACCTAGCAAGGAACCTCATGCTTTGGGCTGGTTTCTAAATATTCACCTTCATACGGAGTGCAGACTTAGTATGTGGTATCTGAATATCGAGTTACGCAAAGTGAAAGTACAGCATGAGTTTCTCTAAGGATATAGTAAATAGAAGACCTGCATGTTTTATAGGTCTGCCTCCTGCTTGTTAATTAGTGAAAATGTTGGTAATGTTTTCTTAATTCTGAGGGACGACTGAGAGCAGCGGAGCCCAAGGTGAAACTGCACATCTTTGTAAGACCTTGTAGTTGTGATGTTTGGAGTTCATGTCATGGGGCCTTTTGAGAGTTCATTTTGATTCCTCATAGGTAATTTTAGAGAAAAGGGAAAAACAGATGTTTGGTTTTTATTCCAGGTATCATCATGTTGGTTGGCTGGTTACTAGGAAAAGACATTCTGGAAATGTTTACTATCAGTGTAAGGTAAGGTCAAGTTATTTTGTCTCCAAAAGAAGGCTCTTGCCTGGTCTGGTGGAGTTACCTCAACTCCTCAGTACCCATGTAAGCCAGATGCACAAGGTGGTGCATGTGTCTGGAGTTCATTTGTAGTGGCTAGAGGCCCTGGTGAGGCCATTCTCTATCTGCTTTTCTGTCAAATAAATAAGTAAATAAAAATTTAAAAAGAGAAGAAGTATCATAGAATTAAAGTTGCTTGGAATTTAAGATTTTTGCTTGCTGAAATTGAACATTAAGTATACTATGAAGTTGAAGAGAAGAGGGAAAAAACGGTAAAAATCTTGAAAATAATGAGTTAAAGATAAAAGAATGATTCCAGAAAAAATAAAATTCTAACTAGTGGGAGTTTCATAAAAAGGTGAGAGAAAACCATAGGAGAAAAAGTGTGAATATCTTCTCAAGCTAAAGTGAAAAGCCAGTCTTTGTAGATTGAAAAGATCACTAAATGCCAAATATGATGGAGGCATCTGTGACCTACAAACCATATGTCACTGTGGAAGTAAGGAAAATAGCCATCTGCAAAGGAAGGAGGGTCAGGTTTTAACAGGCTTCTTATTGGCAGTAGCAGTTCCACTACAGGTTCTCTCTTTTAAAAAAAAAATATTTATGTGTGTGTTTGCACGTGCGTGCTTGTGTGCGCATGATTGCACATGCACGTGTGTACCTGTGTCTTTTGCTGCTGCAGATGAATGCCTGTCTGGCTTTATGTGGGTGCTGGGAAGTTGAACCTAGGCAGGCAGGCTTTGCAAACAAGTACCAAGCCACCTCCCCATCCCCAGCTACCGGTTCTCTTAAATAGAATATTCTTACTCAACATTGCAACAGCCATGTCTGGTACCTGTACCCAGAGCACAGCAGGGAGAGTTCAAGTGTCTTTGATTTTAGAGTGTCAGGTGCAAGGAGATGAGGTCAGCTTTCTGAGTGCAGGAGGCTTCCCTGCATTAAAATTAGCTGCCTTTTCTATAGGAGTCAGCATCTCTTTAAGCAAACTCTCCTGGGTGTTTACAAGATACAGGTGAAATTAAAGGATGTATTCAGAATGTATTCAGAAAATGTATAGCTATGGCTTCTTGTTGGATAATTATGATTTTCCTAACCCAGAGACAATTTGTGAGTCAGAACATCCATTTATCATAAATAGTGTGGTCTAGCAACATACTTGACAACACTACCTTATCAGGTTTCTAGGGAAATAGAGCAAGAGAGCTAATCAAGTGAAGAAAGGGAAGCACAGTTTATTAACACTTCATCTATAGCAGCATCCGATTACATTATAATGCAGTGGAGCATTGGAAGAAAATGATTATAAATCTGTAGATTAATGCCTAGTCAAAGTATCTATCCAATTGAATTACAAACAGGGAGGCAAATACTCTGGATAGTTGTGAAGCAATGAAAAAAAGGAGATGGTGTTTGGGTATCTTAAGAAAGATTAGGGCTGGCTAATTAACTGTTTACTCTGACACCCCCCCCCCACCCCATGTCCAGAAGACAGTATTCCAAAGCACTTCTCACCAGCCTGTGGCTCCTGCATTCTTTCTGCCACCTTGAGCCTTGTCAGGTCTTGTTTAATGCTGAGCACTTAAACTGTTACTTCTCATCACTTGGATGATTTTTGAGTCACCTCAGTAGTCACCTTCATCTACAAAAAGGAGTTTCTTTGGCTAAAAGTGAGAGCAGCATTAATGTATGGGAATAAACCAACCTACCTGCTGCCTATCTATCTATCTATCTATCTATCTATCTATCTAATCTATCTGTAAAAGGATAGGGCTGGAGAGTGGCTTAGCCGTTAAGGTGCTTGCCTGCAAAGCCTAAGACCAAATTCAATTCCCCAGTATCCACACAGGCCAGATGCACAAAGTGGCACATGCATCTGGTGTTTGTGGTGGCTACAGGCTCTGGCACGTCCATTCTCTCTTCCCCTTTCTCCCTCTCCCCCATAGTAAATAATTAAATAAATAAAATATTTTTTAAAAAGAAAGGGTAGAACTTGGGGTAGGGGAGAGAGCTCAGTGGTTAAAGGTGCTTGTTTGCAAAGTCTTCCAGCTCAGGTTCAGTTCCCCAGCACCCAGGTAAAGCCACATGCAATTGTGGTCCCAACACCCAGTGGCAATAAGAGGCTGAGCCAGGAGACTCTTAGGCTTGAAGGCCGGCTAGTCTGACAGTTCAGTTGAAGCCACAAGAGAAGTGACCCTGTCTCAAAGAGGGGGAACCATAGACACTATGAAGTTCTCTTCTGACAGACAGCTGTAGCATGTAGTAAACATGACTAAGGTAAAAAAGTAGATGCTGCGTTCAGGAGGCTGAGGGGGTAGGGTTGCTTTGAGTGTGAGGCCAGACTGAGACTCCATAGTAAATTCCAGGTCAGCCTCCCTAGAGTCAGACCCCACCTTGAAAAACCAAAAGAAACACAACAAAAGCAGGTGATCTGGGCGTGGTGGTACACACCTTTATTCCCAGCACTTGGAAGGCAGAGGTGGAAGAATCGCTTTGAGTTTGAGGCCAGCCTGGAACTATACAGTGAAATCCAGGTCAGCCGAGGTGAGACCCTGCCTCGAAAAACAAGCAAGCAAGCAAGTAGATGAATTAGCCTAGAAAGTTAATGTAATAATGCAGTGGTTACTTTTTATTATCCTTATTTTTTTATTTTGATAACTGAAATAGCAAGTCATGATTTAATAAGGTACAAAAATCTATACATTTAAAGAAATTATTGTTGTAGCGTTCATTATATAAAGGTGAGTGAGTATTCTGAGGCCTTCCCTTTGCCTCATAATGGCATAGAGGAAAACTGACAGATGTCACAGTTGTTAGACAAATGAGAAGATGAGTGCAGAGAACTAGATAGGCGGGTGTTGGCTGTGGCAAAATTATCCATAAAATTGAGATCTCAAGACTGGATCCGCTCTCACCTCTGAGTTGCAGAGGGAGATTATTGAGATCTCAAGACTGGACCCGCTCTCACCTCTGAGTTGCGGAGTGAGGTTTTCTTAAGGGCAATGGAAGAAGATTTCTTCTAGTCACTCTACAGCAATGACTATAAATACAGTGTTTTCCGACAATCTGAACCATCCCTTCTTGCTGGAAGAATATACAATGATTATTTTCATTTTAATGATGTTTGTTTACGTTTACATTATATTGTTTATATATGAATGGAGAAACAAAAGAAATAAGCTATGCAGAAGTAGGAAAATTCATTGGACTTACCACTGTAATTGATGTTTATAATCTAAATCTAGAAATGCTTTGCAGTTTTGTAAAAAAGATGACTGTTCTCTTTTCCACAACGTTAAGAATCCTAAGCATTTTCAGAAGTGTTGCTTTTTGACAAATGGCAACATGATGGACATGGTGGCTCATGCCTGCTATCCTTGTATTCTAAAGCTGAGGCAAGAGGATCTTGAGTTTGAGGCCAGCCCAGGCTACGTAGTGAGACCTTATAATAATGTCAGCCAAAAAAGCCAACAAAAAGATCCAGGAATAGTTAGGGCATATCTGTTAGATATGTTTTTTAAAATTTGAAGAAAAACAAAATAGATGAGTGTATTTAAGGCTCATTGCTGACCAGTTAGTTGCATCCAGGAGCTGTTTCCCACTTTAGGTATAATCAAATTGAGGCCTAAGTTTTGGATTAAAATAAAAAAATTCTTATGAAACTTTATATAATTTATTCATCCATAAATTAGTACAAAATGACAAGTGTAAAAGCTTGAAAAGCTTTGTTAGAGGAAGGTATAAATCCTGCTCTGAGTTAGTGCTGTTGCAGGGAGCTGTTAGTGGAAGCAGAAGCAGAAAGGGCTCCATATCATTTGGGATCAGTCAGTCTTCGTGTAGCCCGGAGGAGAGGAGGACGCGTCAGTGGTGGTGTCTATCTTAACTCTTCAGGATACACGTTTGCCAATAGTTTTGTAAACCGTTTTCTTTTAACCTTTATAATTAACCTCTAAGCAGAGTATGAAAGGTAGTTATGGTTATGGAACAGATGTAGATGGTACTGATCTGAATCATACTAAAGAGAAAGTAGGCCATAGGCATTGGGAAGTAGAATAACACGGCTGGTGGAGGACAGGAGTGCCTGTTTGTGGCTCTGGCCATTTTGAAATTTTACTGCTGTGAACCTTACAAGGGTTTGTCTTAGTGTATGTTCTTACTTACCATATTTTATATGTGAGGAAATCAAAAGCTGTAAAGGAGCAATAAGGAAGGCATAGCTCATGGCCACACAAGTGAAAACTAGTGAAGCCTGGGATACAAAACAAGGCGATTTGATGCCAGAACTTAATTCTTGAACCGTTGTCCTTAGCCTGGCCTCTGGCCGGTGTCCAGTAGATCAGTTTCCTCTTCCTTTTTGAGAAGTCCAGTTTTAGGAGTTAACTATTGATATTAAGTAATCTCCAATTCAAGCTGTTGCTGTGATAGCTCTGTAACTTACGTGTTAATACTGTACATGCATTGGTTATAGTTTGGCGGTAGCAGCAATTCCTGAAGGCCTACCCATTGTGGTCACAGTGACTCTAGCCCTTGGTGTTATGAGAATGGTAAAGAAAAGGGCCATCGTGAAAAAACTGCCTATTGTCGAAACTCTGGGTAAGTCTCTTGTGAGGAGCACATTTATGTAATGGTGCATTATTCACACCAGTAGAGAATCAGTTTTGCCAGTAGTAATTTTTCTGTTAGAAGTCTGCATAATGGTATTGGGCTTGTAGCGGTGTTGGACATGGTTTTAGCAACCAAAGAAGACAAAAATTCATACCTCAGTAGGAATCTTTCTGCACTGTGGAACATTCTGATACTTGGATCATATTGTTGTTCGTTTGTTAAATCCATATTGCAAATGAAATTTTGGGATAATTAATATTCAATATTTGATAATGTAATCCCAAAATATCATCCCTGAGTTGAGTTTGATTACAAGAACAGTAAGTATATGTTAGTTACATTCCCATAGCATAACTTTATTCTCAATATATCATGAGAACTATTTAAAATAAGGCTATTCAAAAACATGTTAGTTTTAATTTCTAATTTGTAATGCCTTGAAAAATCCTGACTGAAGAAATTGTGAGGGTTTATATATCAGAACTCCCCAATCTTTTGGTTTCACCAAGTGTTTTTATTTGAATGGTTTATTTTTAGGTTGCTGCAATGTGATTTGTTCAGATAAAACTGGAACATTGACAAAGAATGAAATGACTGTTACTCACATATTTACTTCAGATGGTCAGCATGCCGAGGTATTTTTTTGATTTTCTTTTTTTAATAGAATTTCTTTGATAAGAAACTTGGTGTTTAACATATAGTTCCAGTGTTTTGACTTCAGAATCTATGTAAAATTAGCCCAGAATTATTACTTTCCTATGATATTTTATCATTTTTGTCTCATTCCACTTGTCTACTTATTCACCTTACCAGCTTTGATCCCTCTTCATCTTTTTTAGTCACTCCTATGTCCGTTCATCACTGTCCTGCTAGTTCTGACCTAAATCATTTCTTCAGCTGTCTTGTAGCCAGCTTCCCTAGGCCGTGTTACAGTCATCTTTCACCAGACCTTCTAGTCTTTGTGTCCTTACTTTTCTATTTACTTTGAAGGGCCTTTTTTAGAGACCTTATGAGCATGTCAGTCCCTAAATTAAGATATTTCAATGGCTTTCCATTGTGATGAGGGTTCTGAACTATGGGCTCCATGTGATCTATCTAATTTCTTTCTCTTTTCTTACTTGTTCTCACTTTACTTACTCTACATCAAATATACTAGCTCTCTAGTTCTTTCAATGTGACAGAATTTCTTACAGGACTTCTGTCTGTAAATAGAAAAGAAAGGTTATAGAAAGATAAGTTGAAAGGCTTTACTAGAAGGTCTGGTGAAAGATTTTACCACCTAAGATAGATGCTACTTGATCCTTGGCACCACCATTCTAGTTCCAACCTAGGAAAATGTTGCTCACCACCCAGAAGCTGGCTTTGACGCATGTATTCCTTATTTTCCATACCTCTCAGCCTTTGACAGTGGTGAGATTTTCTGTCCTTCCCTTGTTATGCTCTGTGAATTGGAAGAGCACGAACGATATTGGCTACCACAGGCCTACCTACATCAGAGTGGTATATACTTTTTAAGGAGTCAATGCATGAATGAATATTTTGAAATTACATGTTGACATTCTATTAAGTGCACATCTCTGTGTATAATTCTTCATGAAGCTGGTGGATGTCAGGTTTTAGTCACTCCCAGTGCTTGCCAAATTTCAGACTGGAATGTTCTTAGGTACTAATTATGATATATACAGTGCTTTAAAATGTATTTATAGCTAATTCAATGAGGAAAATAAACACAATATACATTAGGAAATTTGACAGGAATGTATACTCGGGTTTTATTTTGCTTGTGTCTTAATAGAACTGCTGAATTTAGGGTATGGGGTTTTGTCAGGTCCATACAGTGCTGTCTTGGTGACTGTGCCCTTCCTTCAGAAGGGTCGTTGGTGTTGCTTGTGCTTCATTGTCCAGGTATGACAGGTAGGGTAGTGGTTTCTCGTCTCTCACTCTACATGTTGAGCATTGATGATTTGTCATTTTCTCTCTGAACTGGATTATTTTTAGTATTACTTTTACTGTGACATTTTCGCTTGGCTTGATTGTAGCCATGTGGGATAAATACCTTGTTTCACTTAGGATTTTTAAGGTAGAATGTGATGTGTTGTGTTTTGTAAGTACTAAGGTAAATCTTACCATCTTTGAGCATGTCTATTTACCTGGATCTCAAGTTTGTGCCAAATGTTAGGTGTCATAATGGATTTGAGTTCTTTACAAACTGTAGTATCCTAGATCAGTAGAATGTAATATAAATTTAAGCTCACTCAATTAGAGGTTTTCATGGTTACCCTATCCTTTTTTATAAGAAATTTAAAATCTTTTTTATTTATTTGAGGGGCAGATCTAGAGAGGGAGAGGATGGGTATGCCCGGGCCTCTAGCTACTACAAAAAAACTCCAGATGCATGCACCACCATGTGCATCTGACTTAATGGGTACTGAGGAACCTAGCCTGGGTCCGTAGGCTTCACAGGCAAACTCTTTAACCACTAAGCCATCTGTCCAGCCCTACCCTGTCCTTTTTATATTATATTGTAAACAGAAGATAATAGTCTTTTTAGGTTAATTGTTGTGCTAAATATTTGAATATATTTTTCCTTAACTACTACATTAATTTTAGATGTATTTTAGTAAGTATCCATATTAACACCATGAAGTAAAAAATGAGCACAGCTGGGCTTGGTGGTGCACGCCTTTAATCCCAGTACTCAGGAGGCAGAGGTAGGAGGATCACCATGAGTTTGAGACCACCTGAGACTACATAGTGAATTCCAGGTCAGTCTGGGCTAGAATGAGACCCTACCTCGAAAAACAAAAACAAAAACAAAAACAAAAACAAAAACAAAAAAGAGCACAACTCAGTATAGCTTTTGGTTGTCATCAGTCTTGCCACTGTCACTTTTGTATCATTGATCCGTCCCAATTCATGTTCTTTAGGTTACTGGTGTCGGCTATAATCAATTTGGTGAAGTAATCGTTGATGGTGACGTTGTTCATGGATTCTATAACCCTGCTGTGAGCAGAATTGTTGAGGTAAAAATTCATTGTCCACCAAGGTAACTTTCTTCGTAATGATCTAACTAAGTCACAGTGACGTCTTCACAGTGAATACATTTCTCTTAGGCGGGCTGTGTGTGCAACGATGCTGTGATTCGGAACAACACTCTGATGGGGAAGCCAACTGAAGGCGCCTTAATTGCTCTTGCAATGAAGGTAAGGACTTGATCTCTTTGGCACATGGGCTGTTATCCTGACAACAGAATGTGGGGCCATCAGCTTTGTTGTTATTGTTCTTTAGGTATTCAGTGAAGGAGACTTATTTCATTGTTTTTAGCTGCCTTTCATTCTTGTAAATATAGATCATGAAGCCTTTTCAGCATAACATACTCCTTAGTGTAAGGTACAACCTAATAACTAGTGGTGGAGTAGTTCTCAGAAAGAAATATTCTTATCTTAGAAGATAATAATGAGATCCTGTATGTGAAAAGGTTTATTACTTTTGCATGAGTAAAAGGTAATTTCTATAGTATTTCCATGGGAAGATATTAGTGCAGTCATTACAAATCAGCTTTTCTTTCCCCAGTCTTCCTTTCTTGATTATCAATTTCTCAAAATGACTGTTTAATTTGTGTTGTGGAGGAAGTGTTCTTGTAGCCTAACCTGTTCATCTGCTCTGTTTGATCTTGGGATGTATCCAGAGAGACACCTAAAGCCCACTCAATTTACATAACAAAGCAACCGCTCTTACTTTTAGGAATAGTTTTGTAGGGACTGTGGAGATGCATCAACAGTTGAAGGCTATAGTTCACAAAGCTTGCTGGCCCCGTTAATTTTTCCCAGCCATTCACATAATGATGGGCATTTGTTTGCTGCGACAGTAGACCCTGGTATACACACATGGCCACATGCAAATAAATAATATTTTCTGTTGGAAAAAAAAGAGCTTTGAGAAAGTGTTATGACTTGTGTGAAGCATGAAGCTTCTAAGTAATATTACTAGAGACAAGAGCCAATTTAGAATTTTAGGTTATAATATTTAACTAAAAAAGTAAAATTGGACATTGATTCAATTATTCATTTTCATGTAGCTAGGGAATAGACCCAGGTCCTTCTCCATGCTTGGGAAATAATCTAAGGTGAGCTGAATCTCTAACCTAGTAGTTTTATAGGATATGTTTCTTCTACAGAAAGCTCCATTTCTTTATCAGTTGGTTACCTTGTAACTAGGCAGCATAGTATAGATTAAAAAAAAAAAAAAACAAGAAAGGAAATCAGATAGCAGATATTTTCTATGGTCTGTTTAGCAAGATACTACCTACATGGAGAGGTAAAGTGTGAAACCAACTCCTATGTGCAGAGACCTCATGAAATAAAAGGCAGACCAAGACACTTAATCTAGAATATTGGGTCCTATGTAAAAAGGGTGCAGATTCAGTGCTGGGAGTAGGACTTTCAAGGATAGAGAGGGCTTGGTGAGGAGGGCCGGGGAAAGAGCTAGAATGAAAGCATACAGGAACAAGTAATAATTGGATGCGTCATGGCTAAAGAGCTGGCTGGTATGGAAGAAATGGAAGGGGGTTGAATATTGTTGAGGGGAGTGGTTATATAGGCTGTATATGATATATTTTTGTAGGAACTTTAGATGCCAGGAAAGTCTGAATACATTTCTGCAGAAAAGAAAAAAATAATAAACTCAACTTTTGAATGGCTTAAATGTGTCTTGGGATATTTTGAAGAGGATACAAAGGATATTGCACATGAACTACCTGTCATTAGTAGTTTTCAGTATTTATAATATGGTGCCATAAAGGACTGGGATAATAGCAACAAACAAGGCAATTAGATTTCTTAATAAGTAGGAGATTAGATCTGAAACATCTTTTTGAAAAATTTATACTCACTATTGGTCAGGGACCTTCTAGAACTGGGGCTGGTAGAGAGATGAATAGAGTTAGTGTTGAAATGTAGTCTGGTGATGTGACTCCACCTCCAGGCTCTCGTGTTGAAAGGATGCACTGCTCTTCAGGGAAATCTAGTTCATAGAGATGGACCATTGCTGTTCCTTCACCAGGACTTGGGAAATAATTCAGTTATCCCTCACTCAATAATGAACTACAGGTCATGAATTAAGGTTATCTGTTAAAGGGGGAGAAAAAAGTCACAATGGTTAGAGTTAACTTTCTTTTCTTGCCTTATAGATGGGTCTTGATGGACTTCAACAAGATTATATCAGAAAAGCTGAATACCCTTTTAGTTCTGAGCAGAAGTGGATGGCTGTTAAGTGTGTACATCGAACACAACAGGTATCAGTTTAGAATATGCACAGTCTGAGCATTTGGGAGTTTGCGGCAGGAGGATTGCTGGGAATTTGAGTCCAACCTAGGGTGTAACATAGTGAGTTCCAGGGCAGCCTGAGCTACTGGGTGAGACACCCGTCTCAAAAATACAAAATAAATAAATAAGTAAATAAATAAATAAAATAAGAACATTAGCTTAGGTGATTTTTTTTCCCCTTTTCTATTCACCATTAGATTTAAGCAATTACTACATCTAATAAGTCTCACTGCTTTAAAGTTTAACAGTCAATATTTCACTCCTGTTTATTTTAGTGTTCTGTTTCGACACTTTTATTTATTAAATCCATGCATTAAAAGTTTAGTTTTTCAGTGAGAGGTTATCTGTTATTTTAAATGAGTTACAGCGTGGTCTTGTGACATCAGTTTCTTCATATGTAATTTTCTTCTCAGTGATAGTTCAGCTATCTGCTGTCTTTGAGTTGTCAGTCTGTGTTCTTTCATCTGGGAAACATAACTAGTTACTTCTGTATGGGAATGAATGAAAGGACACCCTGTTCTCATAGTAAGTAGGTAACTTTGATTTTAAAAGAAAACCCAACTTGGTCAGCATTGAACTTGAGAATGTAAACCTGTTAGGAAGTTTGTTCATGATTTGTCCGACTCTTAAAAGCACTTTTACAAATTATGGAAAGGAGAGGTGGTTGGGAATAAAACTATAAAGTACTTGTTATTTTAAGCCTTGTAATGTAAAACTTTAAAAAAAAAACTGCATTAGACGGAGATAACTTGGCTGATGTTCCTTGAACTGTCTTGTTACATGACATGCATATGAATTTCATTCCTTCTTATAAAATACTACACAGTACCACACAATAATGTGGCAATGTTTAATGAGTTTAATTTCATGAAAATTATACATAGAAAGTTTGGGTGTTCTCAGTTGTAGGATAGTAGGCCAGCAAATGGCAGGATGGAAATTTGGAAATACCTGCATGATTCTTCTTCTGTTTTCCAACCTGAAAAGTTCTTGCAAAATGAAACTAACCAATGAAAGGAACAGACAAAACCCAGACTCTGAGAAAAGATTTGGTAGGTAAGGAAGGGAGGTCAGCTTGACACAGATAGGACTTGCTTGCTGATGTAAAAATAACTGCAGTGTTGGAGGGATGGTTTAGTGGTTAAGGTGCTTGCCTGCAAAGCCTAAGGACCTGGCCAGATTCAGTACCCAGTAACCACATAAAGCCAAATGCACAGAGTGGCACATGGGTGTGGAGTTCATGTGCAGTGGCTGGCGGCACTGGCATGCCCATTCTCTTTCTGCCTCTCATAAATTAAATTTTAAAAACCTGCAATAACTTAGATATTTTTAGAACTCTTTTCTTTGAATATGACATTATGCATATTTATTTTTCTCATCCCTGGAGTAAAATATAAAACCTGTAAGAATCCATCTCTGAAGGCAAGAAATAAGACATAGGCTAAACACAGGAAGGAAGGTTGAAGTGCTGGATGAGGGGCTGATAGGACTGCCCCAAGAACCTTTCTGCCTCTCTGTGTAAGACCACCAGCATTCTTCACCCCAGTGAATACAGGAAACCTGATCATGGGCAGAAAAGTGGAGGGCAGGCTTCAGGCTTAAGAGTGAAAGCCGAGTGAATGTGAGGAAAGTGGCTGTAAAGGAGAAGCCTCTGCATGGGGGAGGTGGGTTCTGCCGTACCTTGATTCTCTTAATCACAATATTGAAGAGTTTAGAAAAGCTCACTGGTTAGTAGTCAGGACACTCTTAGCCAGACCTACTCCTGGGATTCATCACCTCTCCTGGTAAAACCCTTCCAGTCCCTTAATTGGTTCACTGATGAACATAAATGGACAGGCAGGTATTGTTAACTACTTGGGAAAAAGTTGTTAGTATGGAAAACAGACTGAACTAACAGATTCCGAGTCTCAGAGGAATAAACATGTCAACGCAAAAGACACAGCCCTCACCTCAAAGGGGATAAGATGCAGTTTATTCTGGAGCAAAATATGAGTGACCATTGCCTGGGAACACAGATTTAGGTTACCTCAATTCCATGTTCCAACATGTTAACAATTTTATGAAGGTTTTATAGTTACAGAACAAAAGAAAGATATACAGTCAAGGCACTTTTCAAATACATTGGCTGACCATCAGGTAGGTGGGTTACAGCTAAGTGGGGAATCTCCACAATAGGCTTCAGATGCTGTCTGGTGACATTCTTTGCCCTTGGTTTGCTGGAGGCTAGGGGTCTGTTCATACATTCCAAAAACAAACGAAAAAAGAACCATCACACTGGATCTACTGATAGTCACATGGATGTTAGGTCAGACACAGAGGTGGGCAATAAATGGCTGTTACGGGGCTAAAGGTAGCTCAAGGTAATCTGTCTCTGATTCTGTAACATTCCATCCCTCTGTGATCATAAGAGCTGTCAGGCCATTCAGGCTTGCTGGAAGTAGGTGTAGCTTTGGTGGGAACTTGAACAATAATGTCTGATAACGAATAAAATTTCCAAAGACCATAAAAACAGAAACAAAGTGCTTTAAATAGAGTATTTAGTAAATAAGGAAATCATAAGACATAGGTAAGAAAATTAGAAAATGAATTTTAGAGATTGAGTATCCACCTAATAGTGCTAATTTACCAAACAAGAAATAGGTGATGTTATCAAATAATTCCAGGAAATTTTCTAAATCAAAAAGACTATAATGGCCAACCAACTGAGAGTACAATGGTCAAATGGGAATGTAGTGAGAGGACAAACAGAAGAACTTCTAGAATACTTGAAGAAAGAGGATTTGAAAGACTTCCAGAGATGTTTGCAACAGGAGTATATTTCATATAAAAAGGTTTAGGCTGGGGAGATGGCTCAGCAGTTAAAGGTACTTGCTTGTAAAGCCTGCTGTGCCAGGTTTGATTCCCTAGCACCCACACAAAGGCAGGTGTACAAAGTAGCTCGTGTGTGTGGAAGTCCTTTATAGCACAGCAAGCGCTTTACCCACTGAGCCTCTCCCCAGCTCCTACATGAGTTTTTAATGATGGAGATTTCAAGTGCCTCTCAAAGCATCAGGTTTGAATAGTTTTCCAGGGTTATGAGAAACATGTCACTTAAGCCTAGTAGCAGATATGTGCAAGTTGAATTTAAAGCTGCTATGTTTTTCTTCTTAGGACAGAGCAGAGGTTTGTTTCATGAAGGGTGCCTATGAACAGGTGATTAAGTATTGTACTACATACAACAGCAAAGGACAGACCTTGACACTTGTGCAGCAGCAGAGAGACCTGTACCAGCAAGAGAAGGCACGCATGGGCTCAGCTGGACTCCGAGGTAAGTAAGGCCTTTGCAGTATAGTCTCTGTGGTGAGATGAATTCATGCATCTGAGCTCTTCAACTCTATTCCATGCTTCACAGTTCTTGCCATTTCTGAGGTGGTGTTTTAGTTGGTTAACTGGCCCTTAAGCTATGGAAAGTCAAGAATATGGCAAAACATAAACTCTCTGGTTCTCTAGTTCTTCAATGATCTGAGTAGGTGGTAGAAATTTTATCTTAAGGGAGTTTGTTTATCTTAGATTTTTTTTTTTTTTTTTTTTTTGGTTTCCTTTGCTTTGTTAAAAAGTGTCATGCAGTTTCTAGGCAGGCCAGCCTAGACCTTGCTATTAGCTCACACAGGCTTTGAACTCATGATTCTCTTGCCTCACGTCCCTCATGCTAGGGGTAAGGTCATACACCAAGTTTATCATGTGAGAAAGGCTGTGTAGGTCATGGAGAAATGGGTACCCTTATTTGTCACTTTTTCTTGTTAATATATGTAGAATTCTAAAACTTGACATCGTCAGCCTCTGAGGTGACTGCTCTCTTGACTTTCTTGTGCTGCATTTTCTCGGTCACCAAGGAAGTGCCCAGGTATTCTTATGTATGTGCTGTTGCTTGAACATGATGTGATGGCTTGAGGGTCGGACACCATACAGCAGGCTGCCTTTTCTAGGAACAGCATGTGTAGAGTTGAGGCGTAGGAGTTGGCCTTACCTGGCTCTCACCCTCTGCACATTGACATGGCTGGTGCAGAATATATGAAGCTATGCAGCCTCTCTAAGAAGTGACAAGAGGTACTTCCTTACCTTCATCATTTTAACGTAAAGGAAGCAGGAACACTACAATTCCTGGAAAAAAGCAAAACGGTTATGTGAAAATGTGTGGTTCACTTAAGTGAGGGCATTTTTGAGGTTTAAAACATGTTTTGGTCTATAGGGCTGCTAGTCCTGTAAGCCAAGTTTAGAAAGACCTTGTGAGCAATGTTGGCCTGTTGACATGCGTATGCCCTTGCCTCTCTGTGTCAGCCCTCAGGCTCCTGATCCAAGGCCATTTGTCCTGTCCTCCCCAGAACCTGGTGTATCCCTAACTGGACTGTGATCTCACAACCTCATACTCTATAAGGAAAGAAATTATTGTGCCCTGGAATTTTTTTTTTTTTTTTTTTTTTTTTTTGAGCTAGGGTCTCACTCTAGCCCAGGCTGACCTGGTAGACTTAGGCTGGCCTTGAACTTATGGAGATCCTCCTACCTCTGCCTCCCAAGTGCTGGGATCAAAGGTGTGTGCCACTATGCCTGGCCAACAGATCTATTTTTGTATTGAGAATACTTTTAAAGAAAATCAATGTTTCTTCTTCCTTTCCCCTTCATAATGTATTGATGTTAGGCCTAAGGAGGAGTAGGGTTGGCTGTGACACCACATGGGGCAGTGGCAACTTCTCTGAGTTTTTTCTAGGCATATTGTTGGAAAAGCTTGTTCCTCATCTGAAATTCCTTTCTTTCTGCTTGCTGACTCGGGAACTTGCACACCCCCGCCCCCAAGATACGGTCTCATTCTAGCCCAGGCTGACCTGGAACTCATTCTGTAGACCCAGGCTGGCCTCAAACTCACAGTGATCCTCCTACCTCTGCCTCCTGAGTGTTGGGATTGAAAGTGTGCAACACCACACCTAGCTCTTGGGGTCTTTTTGGCATACTTTGCTCAGATAAATTTGAAAGAAAGGGAAGAAATGGGGGGGGGGGCAACAAAATGTAAACCTATTTCCCTCACTTGGATTCTTGGTCATCTGGGTGTTATCACTTCCAGTTTACGGGATGTTTCCCACCAGTTAATAAGGCAGTGAAACAGTAAAAGCAACAAAAGGGGGGGGGGGTGCATGGCACAGCTAGAATTGTGTTACTCTTAGGAGCACTCAACAGTACTTCAAACTTGTATGGATTTAGAGGTCTTAAAGAGGTTATAAAGTTTGAGATATGCTTGTTTTCACTTTTATTTTTGATGACTTTTTTATCTGAAGGATTATGGGGTTTCTTGTATATATGGTTTTGTGTTATAACATGTGGAGTAGACCAGATTTGGTAGAGGAAGAAAAGGTTGTTTCATGGGCTTTTGAGAAGCATTTCAGTCTTTGTTTCTTATTTTTCTTTGATTTTAATCCTCTATTCTACTTCCTTCCTACTATGCTTACTATAGGGAGAACAGGAAAGTTTTAAATTTAAACTGGTATGTGGTTATGTTGTGCATTATAAAGCTTCCTTCTCCAGTGCTTGTGGTCCTAAATTTTGAAATTGGAATATATGCTAGTTCCTTTCCTCTGATGACTGTGACCAAATACCTGACAAGAAACAACCTAAAGGAGGAAGAATTTATCTTGGCTCACAGTTTGAGGCTACAAGTCTATCACGGCGGGGATGTCTGTGGCAGGACCGGCTTGTGGTGGTGGTGGGAGCATGAAGCTGCTCTCTCACATCTTCAGTGTTGCAGGATGGTTGGGCTGTAAGCCTTGAAGCCCACCTCCTGAATGATCCTCAACCTCCCCAAATAGTACCACCAGCTGGGGACCAAAGTTTCAAACACACGAGACTGGGGGGGACATCACACTTAAATCATAACACTTGCTAATTGAACAAGGTTTACTACCTATGCTTGACCTAAAGAATGTCTTGAGTAGATCTTCATCGAGGCCAGTTCCACTGCTCCCTCAGAGTATCCAGAGCTGATCTTCCATTCTTAGGATTTGCTGATAAACAGATTGACATTTATGGTCCCTATTATGTTGCTACCTGCTTCTACCCCAGCACCAAGGGTTGTCAGGTGGTTGTTTCCTTCAGAATGAAAGCCTTGGGGCCCACATTTAACATGACTAGTTAGATAGTGCTCTTCCACTGGACAAACAAGCTGCTTGCCTTTCACCTTGATTTTCCAGTTCTACATACTTGCTACTTGAATAAGGATAAATACTTCTTTGATCTCTGTGACTTTCCAGCCTTCAATGAAGTACTGAAGTTTAGTGTTCAGTCTAATAATATCCCAGATGCAGATTCATCCTTTTGACTCACAAAGGTTACCAGAGGTCCCAGGTTTCTGAGAGTAAGCTAATAGATCTTTGAGGTATGAACATGACTTTGTTCTATCTTACTGCCTAATGATAACATAAAACTATATAATGATGTAGTGGTGTGATTTATACTCAGAAAACCAAAGTTACAAATAAAAAATGCTGCCTGTTAATGTTTGGAAAGAAAGCAATAATCTCAAATTTGTTGGTAGTAATGGTTTTACAAGCACTTTGTAGATTGACTTTACCTTCTAGGGTTTACCACATATAAAATTGTTATTAATATAGTCTTCTCTTCAGGCTATTGGATTTTTATAGAGACCTATGAAATAGAAAGATAAAGATAGATTAAAAGCCACCATAATGAATTGCCATGTAATAACTTTGAGTTATAAAGATTATGCAGTAACTGTAAATGACATTAGAGTCTTAAGTGATTTCTTATCAACTAAGTTCTAATGTTTTTATGGCTCATGTTTTCTTTTTTGGATTTTATTATTTCCCAAGTTCTTGCTTTGGCTTCTGGTCCTGAGCTGGGACAGCTGACATTCCTTGGCCTGGTGGGAATCATTGATCCTCCTAGAACTGGTGTGAAAGAAGCTGTTACAACACTCATTGCGTCGGGAGTTTCCGTTAAAATGATTACTGGAGATTCACAGGAGACTGCCATTGCAATCGGTACAACTAGGCTGCTCTGTTTTGGCTTTGATAGGTTTAATTAAATTGTTGTAGTGCGTAGTTTTGTGAATCAAGAGATGTGAAGTATGTTTATGTAATACTGAGATTCTATAATTAGCACTGACTTCATTTTTTGCTCAAACTATAAAAATTTTAGGTAAATTTGATTTTAATTAGAAAAGCATATAAGAATCACATAACTAACTCGTTATGAAATTGTTTGTGTATTTATTCACATATGGGTAATTGATTATTTTTAACTTCATAATCCACTCTGCTGACAGATTAAAACACTAGTTCATAAATGTGAAAGGAAACATGAACTTGGCTCTTCCTTTCAACTTACATATAATATTGAGAGCAGACATATATAAATAGGAAGAGGGTAGTGTGTTGTATGTACTTCTGTTTTCTCACTAGATACATTCCTGTGATGTTTGAGATTACCTTATGAAACGTGACGGGTGGGGAAGTTCGCTAAGCCCAGTCCCCAGAGCCTGTGAATGATAAATTTAACAGTCTGATGAGCTCCGTTAATTCTGATTTTATTAATTTGTAATGGATCTGGGCCAGGAATTTCAAGCACTATGTTACCTATGGAAGGTTACTTGAAACAATATTGTTGGGGAAAAAAGACTTTTAAGCATTTGTCTTAATTTGCATATAACTGTGATTACTGAAAATCCACCATCATTTTTTTCTGACTTCAGTTATTTTACTTAAAATACATTTGATGTTCATTACAGTTGAGCGACGGAGTAAAATCTAATTGACCTAGTTTTTGTATTCTTAGGGTTTGCTGTTGTAGGGAAAAAAATTTATTCTCAAATTTAGACGAAAGCAAAACAGACGAAACAGAAAAGCCCAGGCTTAGTATTAATTCAGGTAGATTAGTCTTACCCATGTTTTGTCATAGGATCCCTTGATGTAGACATTTTATTTAAAAAGAGGTAAGAAAGAAATCAGATTGAATGAGCAGTTTTTGACTAACCTTTTAAACAAAACAGTTTGCTTAAGTACTTTCTGTCTGTCTTTTTACTTTAGCTAGCCGTCTGGGTTTGTATTCCAAAACATCACAGTCAGTAGCAGGAGAAGAACTCGACACCATGGATGTCCAGCAGCTTTCACAAATAGTCCCAAAGGTAGGCCGTGCCGACACAGCCTTGCAGACAGAAAGCCTTATTCTCAGTGTTACCCGTTACTGCTATACCAGTGAGACATCTCCACAGTCAACTTACAGAATAGTTTCATCTTCCCCCAAATTCTTTTATGACTTTCTCTAGTCAGCTGCTCTCTTATTTCTAGTACTTGGCAGCCAGTGATTCCTTTTCTATACCTGTAGATTTTTCTTTCCTAGAGTGCTGGCAGAATTGAATCATGCAGTATGAGGCTTTCATATCTGATTTTTTTGACTTATCATAATACCTTGGCGATTGAGCTGTGTTGTTATGTGTATTAGTAACTTATTTTTGTTAATCACTGAGGGGTATTTAGACAGTATGAGTGCCAGTTTAAAGACATTTGGATTGTTCCAGCTTTTGCTAACTCTGAGTAAGGCAGCTGTCAACATTTGTGTATCAGTTTTTGCATGATAATGAGCTTAATTCTCAGGGTAAATCTCGCATGAGTGAACTGCTGGGTCATCTGGTCGTGCAAGTCTAACTTCATACGAGATGCCAAGGTGCTTTACCCGGCAGTGGCATCTTCCTGTGCTTCTCCTGGGAGCACCTAGGAGTTCTGATGCACTTACCTGCAGCTCCCTCACCCCATCCTCATAGGCACATGAGGGTACCTTGTGGTTTAATGTGTATCTCCCTTTGAAACTTAGAATAGTGAGTGTCTTTTCATGTACCTATTTGTCATGTTATGTTCTTTATAGTATTAACTATCTGCCTATGTGTTTTTTTAAGAAAAAAATATGTTTGTTTGTTTGGTTTTTCAAGGTAGGGTCTCGCTCTAGCCCAGGCTGACCTGGAATTCACTATGGAGTCTCAGGGTGGCTTCCAACTCATGAAGATCCTTCTACCTCTGCCTCCCAAGTGCTGGGATTAAAGGCATGTGCCACCACGCTCAGTTAGAAAATACATTTTTTTATTACTTATTCTGAGATTCTTAAAAAAATATTTTTATTTATTTGAGAGAGAGAGTGAAAGAGACAGAATGGGCACACCAGGGTATCCAAGCCACTGCAAATGAACTCCAGATGCATGTGCCATCTGGCTTATGTGGGTCCTGGGAAGTTGAATCTGGGTCCTTTGGCTTTTCATGCAAGCGCCTTAACTGCTAAGCCATCCCTCCAGCCCCCTGAGATTGTTTTTTTAAATATATTGTGATCTTTATCCAGTATTTGCTTTGAAAATGTCTCTTCCCAGTCTGTGGCTTGTTTTTTTTTTTTTTTTTTTTTTTCTTTTCTTTTAGTGCTGTGCTTCGAAAAGCAGAAGCATTTAATTGGTGAAGTCTGGCTTACCAGTGTCTGCTTTTTTAGACCATGTTTGTTATGTCTCCAAGAAGTCTGCCAGAGCTAAAGTTACAGAGATTTTTCTGCTAGAAGCTTTATAGCTTTAAGAGTTTATACGTTCATCAGTGACCCATTTGGAATTTAACTTGGTATATGTGTAATGGGTTAAGATTTGTTTCCTTGCACATGAGTTCAGTTGTCTCAGTACCATTTGTTGAAAAGACTTCATTTTCCATCAAAATACCTCTTTTGCCTTTGATTATAATGTATTTGTGGCAAATTATAGGAAATAAAAGACAGCACCTGTTTTATCTGACAAGTTTTCTTCTTTAAAGCCAAGTTCCCTTAAGTGAAATTAATTGTATTGCCCTAGGCTTCCCTGTGAGGGCCTAATAGGACCTAGTTGATAGATATGAAGCGCTTGTATGCATTGGGTGGCATTCTTGTCATTAATATTTCAGATCTTTTGTTCTCATTGTTACTTGACCTGTTTTATGTGGATATATGCTTATTTACCTCAAACTAAGAACACATTTGGCATTTATTTTATTAACCATTTTCTAGCCATCAATTGCCAGTAATAAAATGTATTTTCTCTTTTACTTAGTTTACATTCACAAGCTGTATATTCAGAATGTGGAATTTTCTCACTAATCTCAACATCTTAAATTAAGGCATGGCTCTTTTATAATAGATCTTCTCTTATTAGGAGATGTATTTACTGTAGTATATGCTCATTATAGAAGAACAGGAAGATACAAAAAAGTAATAGATCCAGTGCAGACTGCTTATAACCATACCCAGACAGTCAAGAGTTCTGCACCTGTTTAGCGCCCAAAATTTAAAAAAAGTTGATGCACGGTGGCTTTTAAAATCCGTGTCTAACAAAGCATAGTTTGTACTTGGTTCAGTTTTAAGCCTGAATGTTTATGTTATGCAGCTTCATGCTTCTGAAACAGAAATTACTAGAAAACATGTTTTTAGTGACTTTCTGTGTTTTGTTGGATAGACTACCCTGTGTACATGTATATAAACATATAGCATATATACACAGGTATGTATGTATGATTACATACTCATTTCCTTGGTGATGTTTTAGTGTATTTTCACTACTAAAAATACCCCATATTTGTCATGCCCAAGGCAATGAATATATTACATAGATTGTCATATTTACTCATTATAGCCACCTTACAGAAAGATAGATGACTCAATTAAAAGAAAAATTATTGGGCTGGAGAGATGGCTTAGTGGTTGAGTGCTTGCCTGTGAAGCCTAACAACCCCAGTTTGAGGCTTGATTCCCCAGGAGTCACGTTAGCCAGATGCATAAGGGGGCGCACGCGTCTGGAGTTCGTTTGCAGTGGCTGGAGGCTCTGGCACGCCTATTTTTTCTCTCTCTCTGCCTTTCTCTGTCTGTCGCTCTCAAATAAATAAAAATAAACAAAAGTACCTTATAAAAATAATTATTATTAGGTTGATTTGTTAGCACAAGAGTTTGGGAATAACCCAGTCTCTTGTCTCCACTTATATCGATTCTTCTCATAGATTGACTTCTTATGTTGTATTACAGTTGGGCAATTTTGATACTTTCATATTACAGGCCACGTTATTAAGGCTCACCTTTTTACTGTATTCTTAGGGGTTTTGGCAAATGAATCATTGCTATGCCTACCATTACAGCTTCATGTAGAATAGTTCCATTGCCCTAAAACTGCTTGGCGTTCCACCTACCTGTTCTTCTCTCGCATGAATCCCTGCCAACCACAGATATTTTCATTCTCTGAAGGGTTTTCCATTTTCAGAATACCATGTGGTAGGAAGTATACCATATGTAGCCTTTCCAATATGGCCTTTTTGAGGTAGCATTATATCCTTGTAAGTATATACCATGTCCTCCCCTGGATTGGTAGCTGGTTTCTTGAGAGAGCTGAGTAATATTCCATGACATGACTGACCCAGAAGGGCATCTTGGTTGCTGCCAGGTTTCGTAAATATAGTTAAAGCCGCTGTAAACCTGCACTTGTAGGTTTCCCTGTAGACTTAAATTTTCATCTTGTTTTGGTAAATACCAAGGAACACAGTTGCAGAATGAGATCCTCTGGTAAGGAGAATGTTTCATTTTCTAAGAAACTTTGGCAGTCTCATTATAAAAGATGAGGAAATTTATGGTCAGAAAACTTGGGAGGTTTGATGGATGTCCCAAAGCTTGTGAAGTGGGATGACACCAAGATTGGAACCCGTATGTCTGTGACTCCAAAAGTTCATCATGTTTTTGCAGATGCTTTGAACATCATTATACAGATGACTTTGTGCCCAAATGTGATTATTCTTATTTACCAAATCCCTGCATCTGAGTAATTTGACCAAGAACGAGCCATTTGTAATGCTCTTACTACCCATGCTGCATTGTCTTCTGAGAAGTGTTATTTGTATTCCCACAATCTGCACTTCACGTAATGGCCTGAGGTCCCTCGGCTTCTGCTGCGCTTGCCCCATCCTCTAGTAGAACAGGGAGAGGTGGGGCAGTTACTAGTAAAAATGCGCTGCTCAGCCATGCTTCTTTCTTTCTCAAGCTTAGAGCCTGCATGAATACTGCTTTCAGAGCCTACAGGGAAGGGAGGGTGTTTGCTTTGCTTAACATGGAAGAGCCAGTGCTTGGGTTTTTGAATGGGACTTTATGTATCTGACCTTATGTGCGTGTCTTTCTCTTATAGTTCACTTCTGAAAGAATAAAGCCCATTTTGGGCCTTCTGGAGGTATTGGGATAGAATATTCATTACTAAGTGATTGTGAATTCTACAGTTAATTAAACGTTTCCCCATCTGACCATTGTTCAGCCTTTTCTAAAGAAGCTAGCCTATCTTACTTGCTTTCTTAAGTTCACCCTCTGGTTCTAACTGAAAATGCTAATGGATTCTGGAAATCAGCCTAAAAGGTATTTAGAGAAGGAAGAAACCAATTACAAATTACATCATTAGCCTGGACAAATTACATCATCTTTCCTTCACAGATAGAGTATGCACACATTAATTATGGCAGATAACCCTGGTGCAATTGCAAAGTGACTGAAACAGAACCTTAGCCTTGCCGCAAGTTCCTAAGTTGGTGAAAGAGGAATCCCATCACTGTCAAGGTCTCCTTACAGGCTTTTCCCTCCATGTCTTTTTAATACTTTTTTCTCCAAATATTAATGATTTTTTTTAATTAGCAGAGTTGTTCTCCCATACTTCATCCTGTGTTCATTTAGCTGTCACGTAACCATCAGATATATTTCACTTTCTATTTTGCTTCCAATTAGTTTACATAGTTTTTTTTTCCCTTAGTGTTACAAATACTTGTTTTAAATCACCAGCATATTGAGTTTTTCTCCACATCTTAAAATCATAGTAGGGGCTGGAGAGATGGCTGCATGGGTAAATGTGCTTGTTGCATAAGCCTGACGACCCATGCTCAGATCCCCCAAACATAAGTAAAACTGGCGGTACTAGTGTCAGCATCTGTAACCTTAGTCCTCCTTTGGCAAGGTGGAAGGCAAAGACAGGAGCCCCCTAGTAACTCATGGGCCAGCCAGACTGTCTCAAATAAGGTAGAAAGCAAGGACCAACACCAAGGTTGTCCTTGGACGTTTGTACCATGCATGCACTTGCACTCACACACACACACACACACACACACACAAATCATGCTAATGCTGTTCCTCATGTAAGTTTAAGTATTCCCTACTCATAATTCTATGTAAGAAATTCCAAATCTTTCAACACATTTGTTGTTTTTTTCTTTTCCCGTGGAGTTAATTAAAATGGAAACTGAATTTTGGTTAATGAGGTGCATCTGAGGGTCTCAGAGTTTTCCCTTCATGATTTCTTTCAGTGGGTCCTGTGTTTTCCAGTGACACTGGTGGTTATCCTCTTTCGTTCTTTGGTTTTTGGTCTTTGTATTAGTTCTTCTGTTTGTGTGTTCAGTGATCCTATTCACCATCCCTTAAACTCGAATCCCAGTTTGTATGTTGTTTACTTTTTATTAGGTCCTAAATTTTTACCTCAGCCACCTACATTTTCTTCATTGTATTAGTTCCCATTTATCTGTCCTAGATTTGAGGATCTTTGGCGAGTTACTCTAATCCAGAAACACCTTTTTAAATTAATATCTTTAATATTTACCTGCTTTTTAAAATAATTTCTTTCTCCAGCATGCCTTGTCATTGTCAGTTGGAGAACAAGCTCTGACCACAAACCCGATACTGAATGCATACTTACAAGAAAGACACCCAGCAGGTTCCCTTTCAATAAATGGAGCCTTGTCCCTGCATACCGCTGATGGTTATTCCCTTCATTCTCTTCTTCTCTGGTGTACTTCTGCTCACCACTGTCTTCCACCTGTCCTGTCTTCCTGCCCTCGCCCTTGTTACTGCCAGACCGTGATTACATTGTGCTCTTTCCTTTCGCGAGATTGAGAGAGAGAATAGTCAAAAGATTATTAATAAATTACATTCATTTAACTCCAAGTTTGTTCTGAACTATGAGAATGGTGATATAGTTTATTTTCTAGTAATTTCTAGGGAGTGAAATGTGCTGAATAAGATTTCAGACGTCTATTTTGTGTCTATTAAATTTCAGTATTTACCCAGCCAGATTGACAATCATTCTGATATTTTAAGAACAAATTTTCTTCTGAGTAATATGTACCACATGTAGAAGAAGATCAGGGTTGGGGAGATTGCTCAGCAGCTAAAGGCACTGTCTTGTAAAGCCTGTCAGCCTGGGATTGATTTCCCAGTGTGCATGTATAGCTGGATGCAAAGTGGTGAATATGTGGCACACATGTGCCTACACACACACGACCAAGTGATCTTTCCATTTTCTTTTGATCTGCTTTGTCCCAAAGTGGCTGTTGTCATATTTTGAGATGATGCCAAAAGCTCTGCAGTGTTAACATCCTAAGTATTAGGTGTACTTACTGCATCCAAGTATTTGCTGGTTTATATAACAGGAGTATACTCCAGCCGGACAGTTGGCGACTTGTTAATTTTGGTAAGCCATAATAGCTATGAAAAAGTGGTTTGCAAGTTTCAAAAGTTAATTATGTGGAGTAAAGGCACAATGTTCTCTGTACAGCATCAATATTCATAATTAACCTTTATTTGACTGTGCTGTATACTCTAAGGCCTCTGCTAAAAACTCATGTTGCATTTCAGTGCTACTCTTAATTACAATTTTTCCTTAGAAAGATATCATCATGCTTTGGTGGCTTCTTATATGAAGATACACTAAAGAGTTTTTGAATAGGTTTTTGAACTTTATTCTTTTTTTTAAAGAATATTCTCCAAATATAATCTAATCTATGTGATTCATGGATTCACAGAACCCAGACTAATTAGCAGTGTGGTGTTACTGTTCAACCAAGTCCTTGGTCTAAGAAAATAATAATTTCTTATTTAGGTTTTTTTTTAATAGGGAGAAAGTGGGATGTCTTTATGATGGCAGTGAGATTCTATCAGTTTATTCCTTCACGTGTTTATAGGACACTGGAGGCACAGGGTAACTCTGCCTTTACGGAGCTTATATTATAAAGTAAATAGAGTTTTATACACGTGAGAGTAAGTGCTAAAACACTAAAACAAGCAAATGAGAAAGATGGGAAAGGGAGATTGAAATTTGAACATAGCATGACTAAAAAACAAAAAAGGAAGGTAGGGTGACAGCTCTAATGGGAGGGAATGGTGTGTGAGTTCCCACTTTTTAAATGGAATTACTGGAAAAAAAATTGATTCAGGAGAGGGAAGAATTTCTGGGGAATGGTCTGAAGTAGGTAAAAAAATAAAAAGGGGGTATCAGTTCATTCACAGTAAGACAGTCAGAGCCTGGGTGCAGATACTAGGTGATGGGGTTGTGGAAATATTCTGTTTTCTTTTGAAGTACAGAATGAGGTTTTCAGCTAAGAGCAAGGCTGTGGAGGTTGATGAATGGAAATATGAGGAGAGAAAACTGATAGGAACGAATCCTCTGGGAGCTTAGGGAATAAAATGGGAATCTCGCATGATACCACAGCATCAGTGGTACATGTAGGAAAGAGAATGATGTGCTCTGCAGCTGTGTAAATCACCGTGGCTTGTCAGCTTGCAGAGGCTGGCAATGAGGCTGGAATGAGAGGTTGGGGCTCTGAGTGAATGCTTGCAGTTAGTGGGAAGTATAAACTGGTGACCTTTGTGCCTATGGTTTCATGAGTGGGAATGGAGAACATGCCCCATCCCCAAGGCTCCCCTGCAGGTACTCTGAGGGGCCTGTAAGAGACGGCACTGTTGCAGAAAACTAAGGGGAAAGCCAGGTGAAAGAGCTGAGGATACAGGAGAGATTTTGTTACTGCCTACTTTAGGGCACAATGAAGGGCTTCAGGAAAATAAGAGAGAAGGTCATAAAAAAGGGATTAAATATAGTTGAAGAAATCCTGTCATTCAAGCAGTTTTGGACTGTAGTAGAAGCGGAGCTAGTGAGTTATCCCAGATCAGAGAAGGAGCAGTACCTGACATGAATACACAGCTCCGCAGACTTGGGAAGCAGCTGCTCTCCCCCCAGGGAGACAGAAGGGCAAAGGCTGTTACAGTTGTTCACCAGTGTCTTGTGGGTAAGGAAAACTGTCCCTTTTCCATTTCTGGAACACTAAGAACAAGGCTATTTTTCTCCATAGTTTAAATGTAAAATATTTAAATTAAATGACTTCTTTAGATTGTATATTTCCTTATGATAAATACAGCCTTTTCTTTGATAAAGGTTGAAATGCCTGCATCAGATGTGTGTGTGAACCATAGATATGGCAATGATTAAGTTTGATTTTCATATCAAAATAAATAAAACTTAAATTGGACCTAGAAAAGGTCATTAGATATAAATGCATAGGTTATTCTGTTACTTGTAACCATTGAAGATTTTTATCATTTCTTTTATTTTTAACAGGTTGCAGTATTTTACAGAGCAAGCCCAAGGCACAAGATGAAAATCATTAAGGTGAGTGTCTACAGACCAGATATGTTAGTTCTGTATGCAGAATGCTGCTAGTTTATTTTGTTAGGCTCACTTTGTTTCTGCCTCTGCCTTCAAAGTGCTGGGATGAAAGTTGACTGCCACCGTGCCTGCCCCCCACCCCGGTTTGCATTATGCAGAGTACTGAGAGTGTCAGAGTCAGAAGTGCATGTGGGGGCACACCTGTGTGCAGGTTCACATGCTGTGGAGGCCACAATTTGGTGTGAGGTTGCCTTCCTCAGTTGCTCTCCACTTACAGAGACAGGCTCTCTCGCTGAGCTTGGGGTTGGCTGATTTGGATAAAGTAGCTACCAGGGATACCTTTGCCTCCCCAGCACTGGGGATCATAAGGGTGCATCATAGTGATGCCAGCTTGTACATGGGCACTGGGAATCTAAACTCAGGTCCTCATGCTTGTGTGGCAAACACTTTCCCCAGATAGCCATCTCCCCAACACCGGTGTTTTTTTTTTTTTTTTTTTTTTACTTTGATATAGAAACAATAATAGAAAATTTAATTGGCATAGAAGGGTATAGGAGAACACTGTAAAGTATTTGCAAATCCAGCCGATTTAAAGACAGTATTGAAGTCTGTTTTGACAAATGCATAGCGAAATCATCCCAGCGAGAATACTGTTGGAGACTGAATAAATACAGAAGCGAAGTGCTTTAAGAGTATAAACAGTGTTTCAAAGGCTGCTGTTGAGATTAGTCAAATATAGCCATTTGTCACTCAACTATGAAGGCTGCATTCTAGAAATGCAGTGTTAAGCAACGTTTTCATTATGTGGACTGTGCAACATGCGTGTAAATACTGTGTTGTATGCTGAGATTATAGGACTTGGATATTGGTAGATATTAAGAATTTTTCAGCTCCACTTGCTGACTGAGAAATATATATATATGTATGTATGTATACACACACACACACACACATATAGATGTTATATACCATGCAGTTGGACATAAAGCAATGTCAGTAGTACCCAGTAGTTGTTAATTACAGTAACCAGCTTTGTGAGGTTGGAAGTTTGTCATTTTTTTTAACAACTTCCATGATTATAAAAAATACCCCATGGTAATACCCTCCCTCCCCCTACTTACCCCTTTGAAACTCCATTCTCCATCATACCCCCTCCCCATCTCAATCAGTCTCTCTTTTACTTTTGATGTCATGATCATTTCCTCCTCTTATGAGGGTCTTAATGCAGTTAGTGTCAGGCACTGTGAGGCCATGGATATCCAGGCCATTTTGTGTCTGGAGGGAGCATGTTGTATGGAGTCCTGCCCTTCCTTTGGCTCTTACATTCTTTCCGCCACCTCTTCCGCATTAGACCCTGAGCCTTGGAAGGTGTGGTACAGATATTGCAGTACTGAGCACTGCGGTCATTTCTTTCCATCACCATGATACCTTCTGAGTTCCAAGGTCACTGCCATCTGAAAAGAGAAGATTCTCTACCAAAAGTGAGAGTAGCATTAATATAAGGGTGTGAACATTAACAGAAGTGCTTACTGGGCACTTTGATAAGCATTGTATATACATTTAGCCAGACAACAGCAGATGTTACACCCCTAGGGCTCATGACTAGCCCTGTTTTAAGTTTTCAGTATCAGGGATGTATTCCCTCCCACAGAGTGGGCCTCCAGTCCAATTAGAGGGCAGTTGGTTTCCCACATAACAGACGTGCCACTATTGCACCCGTTGGCTCATTTGCCCTGGCTGGCCTAAATAATAAGGCTTGCAGTGTCCACTGTTGAGTATCTTCACTGGTGATTTCTCTTTCTCCCATTGAACTGTATGCAGAATGGCTTCTTCCAGCTTTCTGTCAGCTGGTCTACATGGAGGAGGTCATCAGCTCAGATCCAGCAGGATTTCTCAGTGGCCTTGCAACCCAAGTATATGGAGTCTTCAGCAATAGAAGTTTGTCATTTTTGGCATTGTTGACATTTTAGGGTAGCTCATATCTAGCCAGTGATGGAGGGCTATCTAGTGTATTATAGAATGTTGAGTGCCATCGGCCCCTATGTGGTAGATGCCAAGTTAAGATAATAAAAAATGCTGCCAGGCATTGTTAATATCCTGTGAGAGACAACATTTCTTGTGATTCAGGATCCTTGTATAATTGAGTATGTCAGGCGTCAGCCATACAGCTAGTGCTCTTGGATGGCAATAATAGTAGCAACATTTTCTGAGCTTTATTTTATTAAGACCTCAATGTATTGAAGTTACATTTTTTTATAATCTTAATTATATGAAAAAATGACAGTATTATCTCATTGCCTGTATGGAAGCAACATTTTTTTGAAGTCAAAATTTTTCCCTCCCTGGTCTTACCTGTCCCACTTCAGTCTCTGCAGAAGAATGGGTCTGTTGTGGCCATGACAGGAGATGGAGTAAATGATGCTGTTGCTCTGAAGGCTGCAGACATTGGGATTGCGATGGGCCAGACTGGCACAGATGTCTGCAAAGAGGCTGCAGACATGATCCTGGTGGATGATGACTTCCAAACCATAATGTAGGTCCAGTCTTCCGCTCTCCTCTCCTCTCTGATAATTCGACAGGAAAAGAATTCATATTTACGCATTGGACAAATTAAATTGTGTTGCTTAAGTTTATCTTATTTGATGGCCAATTTGAAGTTTGAGGAAAATAATTAGTATGGGTGGAAACAGATATAATAAAAAGCAGGGCTATTTATTTAAGTAATAGCTGCTGAGTGAGAGCCAGATGTCATATTTTTCTGGACACTAGTATGATCACACAGCAGTGACCTTTCACTGGGGAGGGGTCATTACTCTGGTTAAGTTTCTAGTATGTTTTACATTGAAGTAAAGTTACCAGGTCCACCCCCACCGGTTTGCTTGTAAGAGCCATTATGTTGCCCTCATTTCCTGGTATTTATTGCTTGCTTCATCCACTGTCCTCGCCTGCCTTGGAGACTGCAGTGTGATGCCAGCGGTGGCATTTTGCAGTCATAGATGGAGAGCATGTCGGCCACCTGAGCTTACTTGTTTCCGTGATAAACTCTTAATTTCGTGTCTCATGGTACTTTTTAATTAATTTTTTTTTCCCCCAACTGGGTGCTTAGGACTACCTTTAACAGCCTCTTTCAAAGATAAAAGTAGTTTTTAGTCTCCATTCTTAGAGTTGTATAAATATCTTGGTAGGAAAAAGGTGGTCTTTTTCAAATTTTTTTATTATTTATAGAGCGAATGAGACAGAATTGGCGTGCCAGGGCCTCCAGCCACTGCAGTTGAACTCCAGATGTGTGCACCATCTTGTGTACACATGGGTTCTGGGGAACCAAACCAGGGTTCTTAGGCTTTGTAGGGAAGTGCCTTAACTGCTAAGCCATCTCTCCAGCCCTGAAAAAGGTTTTTGTGGTTTTTTTTTTTTTTAAATACCTGTTTTCCTAATTCAGCTAAGTAAATGAGAGTTCACACATGAATTTCCACAAACCACATCTTTAAAGTCTTTATATAGCACATTACCTGCTTTTGTATAGGAGTAGTAGCTTAAATTATTTCTTAACCAACTCATGGCTGTTTGATTCCTGACGTATTAATTTAACCCATTAAGCAAAATAAGCTTTGAAGGATAAAGAACATCATTATTTTAGTATGAGAAGTGTGTAGCATTGTCAAGAGGCAATATATGATTTTAATGTTCAAATATTTTTTTAAGATTATGAATTTTAATGTTTTGTAATAAAAGTAGTTTACATAGTAGTTCCTTGCTAAAAGAAATATTTCTAATCTTATGTTAAATTATTTTTTTGTTGTTACTTACATTACTTACTAGAAATTTAGTTTCAAAACCAGCTTCACAATGTATTAATGAAAATAGATTTTTATTTTTGTGTGATATTTTCTCTTTTTTTTAAATTTTAGGTCTGCAATTGAAGAGGGTAAAGGGATTTATAATAACATTAAAAATTTTGTTAGATTTCAATTGAGCACGTAAGTTTTTAAGAACTTTGTTTCACTCATGTGTCTTCTGGATAAATTATACGAAAAAGAACTTGAGAAGAATGCCTAGGAACTTCTGCCCTATATTACTGTGGGTTTTTTATGTTTTCTACAAAGAAAATGAGTTGTAATTCTTGAAATTAATCTTGACATGAGAGATCTTGAATGTGATAAGTAGGTGCCTATATCATCATCAGAGTACATGGTCCTTCCTTTGTAGCCATAGAGTCTACATGTGAGGTTTAATTCTGAACCCAAAATCCTCAGGGGGAAAAAAAAAGGCATGTGTACTGAACATTGGGGATTTCCCCTTTATCTGTATTCTTGACATTGTGTAGTATAACTACTACTGACAGGGCATTTAGATTGTATTAAGTACCACATAAGAGACTGGAAGTTTGGCATTGGAAGGGAATCCTGGAACCAATCCCCCATGAACACAGAGTGCTGCCTGTCCTGTATAATAAGCGTTTGACATTTATTTAGTTACTTTTAAAATGCTTTATTATTAACAATATATTTCATATGAATACATCATGTGTTGGTACCCTCTTTTCCCTCATCCCTGCCCCCATTCTGCTGGGGACCCTCCTCAGTGGTTGCAGGTATTCCCTATGGGCTTGTGGATTATGTGTTATGGGAGCAGCAGACAGGCATTCCCTCCCGCCAAAAAATCTTTGGCTATTTTTGAAATCTAAGAGGGGCAGGGTCAAATCTCAGTCTTTTGGCATCCTTTTTTGAGATTAGAAAGTGTTTTGTAGTTAAAAACTAGTAAAGTCTTTTTTTTTATTTGTTTATTTGCAAACAGAGAGAAAGAAATACAAAGATGAGACAGAGAGAATGGGCATGCCAGGTCCTCTAGCCACTGCAGACGAACTCCAAAAGCATGCATCACTTGGTGCATCTGGCTTATGTGGGTACTAGGGAATCAAACCTGAGTCCTTAGGGTTCATAAGCAAGCACCTTAATTGCTAAGCCATCTCTCCAGCCCCCCGGCTATTTTTTTAAGTAAGTAGTTAAATATTGAAAATATGGTTTGTAGATTTAAAACATCTTCTCTGTGGCACTCCAGAGGCTGAGGTAGGAGAATCCAGAGGCCTGTCTGTCTCAAATGAAAACCAAACAACTCCGCCCCCCCCCTTTTCTTTTTTTGCTGTTGTTGTCTTAAGAATTTTGAAAATCTCTTGTTAAAATGCTTTGTTAAAATATTTTGTTAAAATCTTTGTTAAAACAGCTTGCTGAGTGTAGTGGCTCATGTCTGTAATTCCAGCACTCCTGAGGTGACACAGGTAGATTGCAGTGGCCTCTAAGATTGTTGGTTTTCTTGTTTTTTGCATGAATGAAGCACACACACACAGTAGTCCCTAGGTCTCCTTTAAAGCACAGCAGTGAGATGTAAGTAAAATGTTATAAAATCTCCATGAAGGTTTTTGTGCTGATGAATTTTTGATGGCTGTTTTTCAACAGGAGTATAGCAGCATTAACTTTAATTTCGTTGGCAACATTAATGAACTTTCCTAATCCTCTCAATGCAATGCAGATTTTGTGGATAAATATTATTATGGATGGACCCCCAGCTCAGAGGTACTTTTTTTTTCATGCATGACCCAGAAAGACAAA
Organism: Dipus sagitta; assembly: GCA_036346955.1. Lineage (NCBI taxonomy): Eukaryota > Metazoa > Chordata > Mammalia > Rodentia > Dipodidae > Dipus > Dipus sagitta. Next base: position 22,310,155 of record CM070786.1, read on the forward strand.
GCAGTTATAAAATATTTTAAAATTTCATTGTGGCCAGGTGTGGTGGTGCATGCCTTTAGTCCCAGCACTTGGGAAGCAAAGGTGGGAGGATTGCTGTGAGTTAAGAGGTCAGCCTGGGTAGAGCAAGACCCTAACTTGAAAAAACAATAAAAAACCCACTTCACTATGGACAACTTACGGCAACATGTCTGCTGTCAGTTGTGTCGTATGTCCATGTCATTTATTCTCTTTGAATGTTTATTCATAATGGTCTGGATCTGATCCTTTACAGTTTGTCACACTCAATTTTTGTCTAAGAACGAATCAGGGAATAGTTGTAGTTCCTGGCCTTAGGAAGTAAACTTATTTCTAAGAATTGGATATAATGGAGAAATTTCAAAGTTCACTTCAACATGTAGGTCCTGTTGTTGGTTTTTGAGACTTTATTGGGAAAGTACTGCAGGACGTCAGCATCTGTTTCAACAGCAGAGTGAATGACATGTGTTAGAGCATTGCAGTAAATCACCCTAATCACAATATTCCCTGCTTGTCTTCTTGGTATATCTTGTATGTGAAATAAATCAATTTATATATAAATGAAATTGGAAAGTTTTTTTTTGAAAGTTGACTATCAACTGCTGTCAGACTTTGCCAAATAAATGTAAGCGGTTAAAAAAATGACACACACTGCAGTTTCCTCACCTACATTTTTCCTACCTGTTCCCCCGCCCCTCTTTCCCTTCCCTTCTCTGTCCTCCTCCCAGTCCATGACTCACGTAACAGACAATTACAGACATTACAGCCAAGGTTTTCTTCATGATTCAGCGTTTTGTTTTCACATGAAAACATTTAGTTGTCTATATAATTGAAGTTAGTAATATCATAAAAATAAGTCCTAACCTTAACACTTTAAGGTAATTTGTTTTTCTGTTTGCTAAGCCTTGGAGTAGAACCAGTGGATAAAGATGTCATTCGCAAACCTCCTCGCAACTGGAAGGACAGCATTTTGACTAAAAATTTGATACTTAAAATACTTGTTTCATCAATCATCATTGTTTGTGGGACTCTGTTTGTCTTCTGGCGAGAGGTATATTTACTAGATAAACTGCTGTGTTACAGTTTATTCCATGTAATAGGGTTCTTAGTTATTTTCTGTGGGTTATAAAGAAGGTCAGCAAAGTTGAGATCTCTTAGTAAAAGATGTGATGAAAGAATTTTAAGAGTTTGATGTTAATATTTATGGGTTAAGAGAATTATTGATATACAACTTAAAGTCATTTAAGTCTGTAGAGAAGAATTATATCATGAAAATTTTGGAACAAGCTAGACATTCTGAGTCCTTAAGCAGCTATGTTGTTTTTAAATAGTAACAGTATTTTAATACCCAACACATAGATTTTTAGAAACTTAAATATAAGCTCCAATTGTTTCCTAAGTGATTTGTAGAAAGTATGGATAGCTTGTAAGTTTCATGGCTTAGACTAAAGCTATCTCATAGTGGAAGGAGTTTCTTAACATTTAACTTGACCACTGAAAAGTTATCTTCTGAACTCTTGACAGCTGCGAGACAATGTAATAACACCTCGAGACACAACAATGACCTTCACATGCTTTGTGTTTTTTGACATGTTCAATGCACTAAGTTCCAGGTCTCAGGTACGATCTTTCTTAATCTAACAGTTGACTAGAGCACTTAGTAATAGGAAATGGGCAAGGATTATGGTTATGACATCTTTCGGATTTCATAGCCACAGATTATAGCCACCAATATCCTTGTACAGACATGGTCCATTGGTCAAAAATAAGGATGGGAGCATTTGGGGAGATAAGCCTTATCTGTGACTCAAAGATCAAAGTCCACCGATTGTGTTGTCTCATTTTATTTTTTATTTTATTAGAGAGAATGAAGTGCCAGGGCCTTGCTGCTGTGATCAAGCTCCAGACACATGTGCTCCCTTGTGCATATGTGTAACATTGCACATTTACATCACTGTGTTTGGCTATGTGGGGTCTGGAGATTTAAACATGTGTTGTTAGGCTTCGCAGGCAAGCACCTTAAGGGCTAAGCCATCTCTCCAGCCCTGTTGTCTCATCTTTATTAGCCGCAGCTATAGGGTAGGTTCAGAAAAACATGCGAATATAGTACAAACCTTACAATTTATTCCTTATCACTTCTGTCATTGTGTCAAAGCTTGGGATATTTTCTTTGTTTTTTCTTCCCATATTGTACATGAAGACAACCACGTCTTGTTGGTCTAAAAGTATTTTGATAGAAAATAATAGGTCAGAACCTTGTGGCACTTTTTCAGAGTATACTGCCCTTGAACGTTCCATGCGAGACAGTATTACTCATTTTAGTTTTAAAGTAGTTTATACACTAGTGTTTGTTTATTTCATACAAACCTTTCACCATCTAAAGCCCTTTATGAATCCTTAACTGTATCCTCTGCCACTTGCCATACTGGAACTTTCCAGGTGCAGGGAATTACTGCTAATTGAATCTAATTTTAGAAGATGCTGTATATTTGTGTTTTTGTTTCATGAGAGGTGGTTTTCTTTCCCTATACACACATAATTAGATCCATTTGTTGTCTACCTGAGTGAATAGATAATAGTTAGCAAAAATAAAATAAATATATTTAGATTAAACAAACTTTCTTAATATCTTGGTGTACCGAAGTAGTAAGTTTCTTCTTTTACATAGTCTAATTCTTCTTAAGCAAGTTTTTTGTTTTTAATAGGCCTCATTGTTTAGCTCAGATCTACCTCAAACTTGAGATCTCTTGTCTCAGCTTTCTGAGGGCTGGTATTACAGGCATGTTACCACCATGGCTGGCTAAGCAAACTTTTTTTTTTTTTTTTGACAAGTAAAAGTTGCCCTCATATTTATCCTTATTTGATTTGTATTATTCCAGAATAAAGTTAGGAGATTTCATGGCATTGACATTGTGGAACTTAGTAGTATTCAGAGGTACTGATTATTCCAATGTGGAAGGAAGTGTTTATATAATGAAGACATTTTTCTATGACCAGGGAGGAGTAATCAGAACTCTTTTTTTGCCAACAGACCAAGTCTGTGTTTGAGATTGGACTCTGCAGTAATAAGATGTTTTGCTATGCAGTTCTCGGATCTATCATGGGACAATTACTTGTTATTTACTTCCCTCCACTCCAGAAGGTTTTTCAGACCGAGAGCCTAAGTATATTGGGTAATGAAAATACTATCTTAATGTGTTTAAATGAATTGTTATATTTTCTTTTTTAAAGTATTTGTTTATTTGTGTATGTATATGTCTGTATGTATGGATGCCAGTATCTCTTTTTCTTACTGCTGCAAATAAATACCCATCCAGCTTTACGCAAGTGACTGGAGAATGGCACCTGGGTCAGCAGGCTTTGCAAGTTCGTGCCTTTAACCACTGAGCCATCTGATGGCCCTGAGTTGTTCTGGTTTCTAATGTGTTCATCATTCAATGAACAGTTGTTCTCACATAGTGAACTAGTAAATAACTCACATGACTTGAAATGGGGTGCTTTACTTTTTCATTTTGGGAAGTCAGTCTTCTAAATCGAGATTTTTTTTAAATTTTACAGGTTATCAGTTTTACAAAATCATGTTTGGTGGTTCTAAAACACAGCAACTCAGAATTGTTGTAGTTTAATTGTATTTTATAACATTTTAATCTTTTAAGAAGTTATAAACAGTTCTATCTTAATGGATAGAGAAATAGATTTAAGCTCACTAATATCAAATTGCTTTTGTTAAATTTTATAATTTTTAATAAGCTAGTATGTTACTTTTTTCATTAACACACTCTGATTTCATGTGTTAAAAAGTCTATAGAAATTACTCATTCTCTCTTATGCATTATATGCATGCTACAGACTTAGGGACACCCAGAGCTCATGGGTGGATGTTTGCTTAGCTGGTAAAAGACCCTGGGTACTAGGCTTTGCAAGTAAGTAAGTGCTGGGATTATAAAGGCGTGTACCACCACGCCCAGCTTTTTCTTGAGTTTTTAAGTCAAGCAGTGTATTTATGAGATGAATTAATACGGGCTCCTATGTTTTTTGGTAGATTTTTTTTCTTTTTTTTTTTGGTATAAGTGAAAGTTTACTCTAAAATTTAAGGTAGTTTAATTTCAGTGTTTTAATTCCACTTTCACATTATTTCCTCTTTTTAAAAAGTAGAATTTTAGGGCTGCAAAAATTGCTCAGTGGTTAAGGCACTTGCTTGCAAAGCCTGCCAGGTGGATTCTGTTCCCCAGTATCCATATAAAGTCAGATGCACAAAGTGGTGCTAGCTTCTGGAGTCGTGGGCAGTGGCAAGAGGCCTTGGCATGCCCATACTTACTTTTTCTCTCTCCCTCCACACAAATGTATAAATTAAAATATTTTTGAAATGTAGAATCTTAAGGAGCCACCCGCAGTTTCACAAGCGATAGTGTGAATGGAGATAGTATGGGCACTCTAGGCTTTGAAGTGGGACATATTGGTACAATTTTTTTATATTCAGATAGGCATTTTCAATTAAATGCCTGCTTATTTGTTACTATGTTTTGAACAGGGCTTTGGGAAAAGGGCATTTTATAAGTAGCAAACGCCTCCTGTTGGTGTTAATATTAAAAGCTAGCAGCAGGGATGGCTAGGAAGATGGCTCAGCTGTTAGTCTGCTGGCCTGGGTTCAGTGCTCACGCTACCCACCTAAGCTGGACACCAAGAGTGGTGCGAGCATCTGGTATCTGTGTGCAGTGCAAGAGACCTTGTTGCATGTGCACACATCGTCACAAAGAGTGCACTTAAAGAGCTGGTTAAGTAAGGCTATGATTCAGAGAAAGGGTCAGAGTACTTGGGCTCTAGTTCTGGTTGTTGCCTTTCCTAGTTGCATGGCTTTAAACAAGCTACTGAATACCTTTGAAGATTCCCTTTTATCATTTTTAACTTGGGGCAGTGATGTTTATCTCATGAAATAATTGTGTAAAAGTACAGTTACATAACTGATAAAATGTGAAAAAATAGCTGCCAATCAGTTTTTGTTTTTGTGCATTTCAAAGAGTTGTAAAACCTAACTTATCTTTCCTTGCAGATCTGTTGTTCCTTTTGGGTCTCACCTCCTCAGTGTGCGTAGTGTCAGAGATTATAAAGAAGGTGGAAAGGAGCAGGGAGAAGATCCAGAAGACCGTTAGTTCAACATCGTCGTCTTTTCTTGAAGTATGATGCATATTGCATTTTTTATTTGCAAACTAGGAATTGCAGTCTGAGGATCATTTTTAAGGGCAAGTTCAAGAGGATAATGAAGATTTGAGGACTTTTTAACTTTTCATTGACTAAAAATGAACATTAATGTTAAAGACTTGATTTGAAACTTTAACCTGCTGGCAGTCCCAATTGAAATTATGCAACTTTGATAACATGTTCCTTGATTTAAATTGGCTTCTGCGATTGAGTGGAACTTTATAAACATATGGGCAGTTATTTAATTAAACTATATAAAAGGCAAAACCTGAACCACCTTCTGCACTTAAAAGAGTTCTAATGTACAGAATACACTATCTATCTTAGATAGATATAAATATTTTTTTTATTTTTAAATATTGTACTATTTATGGTGGTGGGGCTTTCTTACTAATACACAAATAAATTTAATCATCTTAAAGGCATTCTGTTTGGCTTAGAACTTGGTTGCCAGGAGTGCCATATCTCAGCTACTGTATTTTCTTTTTCCTGCAGTGTAAGCAGATCGATACCTTTTGTATTTCAAGTTTTTTGCACAGGTGTGACCACTGTGGATCACTGTTCTTTTCTTTCTTTTTGTGATTGAAAAGCACATACTGCGATTTGAAGTAAATGTTTGCTTTTCTCAGTAAGTGTAAATGGTTGGCTTTTTTTGTTTGCTTCAGTCTGTTCTAGAAGAATTAGTGCAGGGCTATCATTGGCATTCTAGTTATGGTAACTGTAATTAGTACTTAGTCACAGAGTCAAAAACATTTAAGACTGGGATGAAATTTATAGCAAATTGTGTTTACACGTGATGCTTCCTTCTTAGTTAAATTCAAATACATGCTTGTCATTATCATTTTGTCATCCCTTGATTATAAATCCAAGCACTTAAGCTAAGTAATTGAATTTGTTAACTGTTTTCCTATGTATATTTTTAAACATATTTCTTAGGAAGGGCAGATATCCCCAAACTGGAATAGAGGGCTCCTGAGCCAGGATGTACTTGGAAGCTCTTGGGCTGCCTTGCTCTTTGTGAATCCTCAAGGCAGCTCTTTGGCCTAGACTGGAATACTATCCTGGGTCTGTCCCTTCGACCGTTTGTTCTTAATTTTCTTTTTGTTTTATTGGGTATGCTTGGGAAATAGATGGTAGAATTTGTTTTCTGTAAAGCCATCAGTTTTTTATGACGACTTAATGAAGTAAAGATAGGTTGAATATATTGCAAGTTTAGGGCCAGAAATTCAAATTTGAAGTCCATTTTCCAACTGAATATTTCTCTCTATGCTGAAATGTTTTGAAGGTAGTGAGTTTTATATTTCACAACTGTCAGAATAAACCATCCCTAAGCTTGTATCCGTATTAAACTGCGAGTGTTAACATTGAAATGCTGTCACTGGGTCTCTACCAAAGTCTGGGCATAAGGAGCAGAGGAGTCTGCACTTGATTCTCCTTCAGGTCCGTTGTTCCATCTCATTGGATAGAACATGGAGACCACTGTCTAATCAACTCTCTTCAGTGTTTTTTGTTTCATTCTTAAATTTTGTAATGATTTTTACTCTGTTACAAAGACATGACATACAAATTAAGCGCACATCAGTCCTTTTTGTTTTACACTTCAGGATCAGAGTATGATTCCTATGAAGTAAATGTGCCTATTTTTTCACTTGGTTTTGAAATTATAAAAATAAAATGATTTCTGTTCATAAGTCAGTGACTTCCCAGTTAGTACTATTCATCTTCAAATGGATATCTGTATAGATTCTGTATAGATGATACAGAAGTTCTTGGATTAAAAAAAAATGAAATGTATAGTACTCTTCCAGATGTTAGCTTTCCAAAGTATATTAGTCTTGATTACCGTGAATCATTTAAATGTGATAACATCTAAATTTTTAATTTTTCTTCCATATTTTAAACACAGGACTTGCTATAGTTCCTAAGAATTCAATTTAGGTATTTTTTTTCCTATTTGTTTCTTTACTTCTTTTTTCTTTTTTTAAAGCTATTAGACCCCATCCCACCCCCACCCACCCCCATATTGTCTAAGTATCATCAGAGGAGAAAAGAAAGAGATTTGAACTAATTCACCACTAGGTAGATAATTCTCAAATGCTAAAAACTGGGCACATAGAAACAAGGCTGAGTGTATTTTTACTGTGCAGTGCATGACCCTGAAGTGAGGTAAACATAGTGTAAAACCTAGAAGAGTGGTCCTCAGCACCCCTCCTCCGCACTGCACTGAGGGCCTGAAGCTCACAGTGGTCCTTAGCACCCCTCCTCCGCACCGCACTGAGGACATGAAGCTCACAGTGGTCCTTAGCACCCCTCCTCCGCACTGCACTGAGGGCCTGAAGCTCACAGTGGTCCTTAGCACCCCTCCTCCACACCGCACTGAGGGCCTGAAGCTCACAGTGGTCCTTAGCACCCCTCCTCCGCACTGTACTGAGGACGTGAAGCTCACAGTGGTCCTCAGCACCCCTCCTCCACACTGCACTGAGGACGTGAAGCTCACAGTGGTCCTCAGCACCCCTCCTCCGCACCTCACTGAGGACCTGAAGCTCACAGTGGTCCTTAGCACCCCTCCTCCACACTGCACTGAGGACCTGAAGCTCACAGTGGTCCTTAGCACCCCTCCTCCGCACTGCACTGAGGGCCTGAAGCTCACAGTGGTCCTTAGCACCCCTCCTCCGCACCTCACTGAGGACCTGAAGCTCACAGTGGTCCTTAGCACCCCTCCTCCACACTGCACTGAGGACCTGAAGCTCACAGTGGTCCTCAGCACCCCTCCTCCGCACCGCACTGAGGGCCTGAAGCTCACAGTGGTCCTCAGCACCCCTCCTCCGCACCGCACTGAGGGCCTGAAGCTCACAGTGGTCCTCAGCCCCCCTCCTCCGCACTGCACTGAGGACCTGAAGCTCACAGTGGTCCTTAGCACCCCTCCTCCGCACTGCACTGAGGGCCTGAAGCTCACAGTGGTCCTTAGCACCCCTCCTCCGCACTGCACTGAGGGCCTGAAGCTCACAGTGGTCCTTAGCACCCCTCCTCCGCACTGCACTGAGGGCCTGAAGCTCACAGTGGTCCTTAGCACCCCTCCTCCACACTGCACTGAGGACCTGAAGCTCACAGTGGTCCTTAGCACCCCTCCTCCACACTGCACTGAGGACGTGAAGCTCACAGTGGTCCTCAGCACCCCTCCTCCGCACTGCACTGAGGACCTGAAGCTCACAGTGGTCCTTAGCACCCCTCCTCCGCACTGCACTGAGGACCTGAAGCTCACAGTGGTCCTTAGCACCCCTCCTCCACACTGCACTGAGGGCCTGAAGCTCACAGTGGTCCTCAGCACCCCTCCCCCGCACCTCACTGAGGACCTGAAGCTCACAGTGGTCCTCAGCCCCCCTCCTCCGCACTGCACTGAGGACCTGAAGCTCACAGTGGTCCTCAGCACCCCTCCTCCGCACTGCACTGAGGACCTGAAGCTCACAGTGGTCCTTAGCACCCCTCCTCCGCACCTCACTGAGGACCTGAAGCTCACAGTGGTCCTCAGCACCCCTCCTCCGCACTGCACTGAGGGCCTGAAGCTCACAGTGGTCCTCAGCACCCCTCCTCCGCACTGCACTGAGGACGTGAAGCTCACAGTGGTCCTCAGCACCCCTCCTCCGCACCGCACTGAGGACCTGAAGCTCACAGTGGTCCTCAGCACCCCTCCTCCGCACCTCACTGAGGACCTGAAGCTCACAGTGGTCCTCAGCACCCCTCCTCCGCACTGCACTGAGGACGTGAAGCTCACAGTGGTCCTTAGCACCCCTCCTCCGCACTGCACTGAGGGCCTGAAGCTCACAGTGGTCCTCAGCACCCCTCCTCCGCACTGCACTGAGGACCTGAAGCTCACAGTGGTCCTTAGCACCCCTCCTCCGCACTGCACTGAGGACCTGAAGCTCACAGTGGTCCTTAGCACCCCTCCTCCACACTGCACTGAGGGCCTGAAGCTCACAGTGGTCCTCAGCACCCCTCCCCCGCACCTCACTGAGGACCTGAAGCTCACAGTGGTCCTCAGCCCCCCTCCTCCGCACTGCACTGAGGACCTGAAGCTCACAGTGGTCCTCAGCACCCCTCCTCCGCACTGCACTGAGGACCTGAAGCTCACAGTGGTCCTTAGCACCCCTCCTCCGCACCTCACTGAGGACCTGAAGCTCACAGTGGTCCTCAGCACCCCTCCTCCGCACTGCACTGAGGGCCTGAAGCTCACAGTGGTCCTCAGCACCCCTCCTCCGCACTGCACTGAGGACGTGAAGCTCACAGTGGTCCTCAGCACCCCTCCTCCGCACCGCACTGAGGACCTGAAGCTCACAGTGGTCCTCAGCACCCCTCCTCCGCACCTCACTGAGGACCTGAAGCTCACAGTGGTCCTCAGCACCCCTCCTCCGCACTGCACTGAGGACGTGAAGCTCACAGTGGTCCTTAGCACCCCTCCTCCGCACTGCACTGAGGGCCTGAAGCTCACAGTGGTCCTTAGCACCCCTCCTCCGCACTGCACTGAGGACCTGAAGCTCACAGTGGTCCTTAGCACCCCTCCTCCGCACTGCACTGAGGGCCTGAAGCTCACAGTGGTCCTTAGCACCCCTCCTCCGCACTGCACTGAGGGCCTGAAGCTCACAGTGGTCCTTAGCACCCCTCCTCCGCACCACACTGAGGACCTGAAGCTCACAGTGGTCCTCAGCACCCCTCCTCCACACTGCACTGAGTACCTGAAGCTCACAGTGGTCCTTAGCACCCCTCCTCCGCACTGCACTGAGGGCCTGAAGCTCACAGTGGTCCTTAGCACCCCTCCTCCGCACTGCACTGAGGGCCTGAAGCTCACAGTGGTCCTTAGCACCCCTCCTCCACACTGCACTGAGGACCTGAAGCTCACAGTGGTCCTCAGCACCCCTCCTCTGCACCTCACTGAGGACCTGAAGCTCACAGTGGTCCTCAGCACCCCTCCTCTGCACCTCACTGAGGACCTGAAGCTCACAGTGGTCCTTAGCACCCCTCCTCTGCACCTCACTGAGGACCTGAAGCTCACAGTGGTCCTTAGCACCCCTCCTCCGCACTGCACTGAGGGCCTGAAGCTCACAGTGGTCCTTAGCACCCCTCCTCCACACTGCACTGAGGACGTGAAGCTCACAGTGGTCCTCAGCACCCCTCCTCCGCACTGCACTGAGGACCTGAAGCTCACAGTGGTCCTCAGCACCCCTCCTCCACACCGCACTGAGGGCCTGAAGCTCACAGTGGTCCTTAGCACCCCTCCTCCGCACTGCACTGAGGGCCTGAAGCTCACAGTGGTCCTTAGCACCCCTCCTCCGCACTGCACTGAGGACCTGTAGCTCACAGTGGTCCTTAGCACCCCTCCTCCGCACTGCACTGAGGGCCTGAAGCTCACAGTGGTCCTTAGCACCCCTCCTCCGCACTGCACTGAGGGCCTGAAGCTCACAGTGGTCCTTAGCACCCCTCCTCCGCACTGCACTGAGGGCCTGAAGCTCACAGTGGTCCTTAGCACCCCTCCTCCACACTGCACTGAGGACCTGAAGCTCACAGTGGTCCTCAGCACCCCTCCTCCACACTGCACTGAGGGCCTGAAGCTCACAGTGGTCCTTAGCACCCCTCCTCCGCACTGCACTGAGGACGTGAAGCTCACAGTGGTCCTTAGCACCCCTCCTCTGCACTGCACTGAGGGCCTGAAGCTCACAGTGGTCCTTAGCACCCCTCCTCCACACTGCACTGCGCCCGCGAAGCACATTTTTTACCCTTTATCTCTGTGAATGGGTCACCTGTTACAAGTGTAGTCATTTCAAATTTTAATTTGCATTCCTTTCATGTAGTATATAAGCAAAAAGAGTATTGGCCATGCCTAAAATATTTTCTCACCAAAATGCTGCCAGACAATAAGTATCCCATCTCAGAACCTTAATTCATTTCCCCTGCTTTATGCCTCTTGTTGCTTGACAAATCATTGTGCTGTTTGTTTCTATGTGACTCATTCAAGAAGTGAGACGAATGAATTGGTTGCACTGTCATTAAGCATTATGTCGTACCAGAGTGTATGAGGAATACAGTGATGACACCTTGCCTTTCAAGAAGAGCACGTGGACAGGGAGAGCAGATGATAAAACTGTTAAAAATTTGTGTCAACCAAGGCAATGATGATCTTTGCACATATATTTTGAAAACACATACACAAAAATAAATACAGTACATATTTCACTACAAATTTCTCATCCTTAGCACTTGAAAGTCTTTTAGGTAGCTTTCTATACTAAGTTCCAGCAATCTAGACAGTAAGTCATGTGCATATTGTATTATATAAATATTGATATTATATCATATGTAATATCAGCAAATAGTAATCCTACCTGGCACATGACTGGGCAAACAGACTGTTAAGATACTTAAGCATCCTGGGTCTCAGCACTTGGTGTGCTGTTGGCTCTCACTTGGCAACCTATTTGGGCTTTTGGTTATCAGCGCTGGTTATTGTTAATAATGGATAATGTGCTGATATTAACATAGACCTAATAGTCTGAAAACATTGCAGAGTTAGATTTGTCAATAATTACCTTGCTTTCAGGAAGTTCTCAGTCATAAATCTGGAGACCAGTGTGCAATGTACCCATTCCCGTAGTAATTGTATCTAAAATACGACAGTAGCTGAAGGAGGTTGTTAGAAAAATCTAGGACTAGTGGCTTCTCGTTCAAGACTTACATTAGGAATTCCTGTCCAGGAAGCAGCAAGACATTACAAGCAAACAGAGTGTCCGTCGAGGTCGGTGTTGGTGGGCCCTGAAAGGACATGGCAAGCCATGAAGAGTTTGGTATTAAAGTGGGGGTTGCTGTACAGAAATGACAGGAGCACTAACTAAAGGCACAGTATTTCACTTGTACACACTGGAAGGTTTCAGCAGTCTGGTGCAAGTGTGGATTTTTTGTCTTATGCTAATGGAAACAGAGCCATCTGTAAACACTGAAAGAGGAAGACCAAGTAGAAAGTTACGAAAGCTTAGGAAGGGATGATTGAGCCGTGGAACTGTCTTCTGAGAGAGCATTGCTAAAGCCTGCCGTGAGGAAAATGCGGACGGAACGCTCTGGCTTGAATAGTGCAGCCATCAGGAAGATAACCTAAGCTGAGCAGGCTTTCGTGCGATACAGGCCTGCTTGAAATGGGAAGTTTGTGACAGTCTGAGGATTTCCCAGGGACATGTTAAGTGAGGCTTCTGAGCAGAGTAAGTTAAGCTAGGAGAAGACTTCCTCTCTAAGCTTTGGATGCTTTATTTATTATTTATTAATTTGTAAAAGTAAAGCAGTGAATGAGAGGAAACTCAGCTTTGACCAATATTTTTTTTTGGAAATAAGTTCCTTTAGCATAGTTATCAGCAAACAGTTGTATAAATTCCCAGTGTCAGCGTAAGAACATTGTAGTCTCCTTTGCCTACAGAGCCTTCGGTTGGAGTCTTTCATTAAGGTTACCAGCTGGGAAACACTAATCTGAATCATGAAGCACATCTCTTTGGTATTCGTAGTAAGGTATTCTCAGGAAGTAGAGTATGAGTGTTATGTTCATATGCATACAACGTGTAAATGAGTAATATATAGAATATCAAAGAGCCACACACAGCTCAGCCAAGTTTACTGTGTGATGAGCAAATAGGAGGACTACGTCATAGCTACTTGCTGTGAACAAGTAATTGTGGCAGGAGAGTGAAAGACGGTGCTTGTCTTCCATTGTATTCACAGTTCTTAGGACCTTTCTACCTCATGCTCCGTACAGCGCTCCAACACAGTCTACTTCCAGGTCTTTTGGGGCAGTAGTCATTATACTTAGAATTGTATAAGCTATGAGTTTTAAATTTAAATTTTTGAAGCTTATATCATTCCCCTGCCTTAATTTCGAGAATCAGAATTTTTATCTGTATTTCAGAGCTTTGATGAATGCTAGGTGGCTTTCCAGATTGTTTGCTTGAAAGAGATACCAGTGTGTGTCGTGGTGGTGGTGGTGGTGGAGGGGTGGGGGTGGGGCACGAAAGTGAGGAGGAGGAGCAAAGAAGAAAGCCTTATAAACGCTATTAAGAAGGAAATGCTTGTGTATGTTTGAGCATAAAAATTGTAGGGTTTAAACCTAAAGGGCAGAAAGCCAGGGTTTGATCCCAGTACTGCATAAACTGGGTACATTACTGTAATTCTAGGACTTGAGATGGGGACAGGAGGATCAGGTCAGGGTCATCCCTGACTACATAGTGAGTTCAAAGCCAGTCTGGGATACAAGGGACCCTGCTTTAAAAACTGTGGGGTTTCATCTTTTAGAAAACATTGAAAATTAAAAGTTCAAGTCACTTCATTGATGAATCCTGGTAGAAGTTTGAGAAATCCTCGTTTCATTCAAGGTAAAGTCAACTGTTAAAATGTGGGGAGAAAGGTAAAAGCAGTTATTTGTATAGATACTAGTTCTGATTCTTAGAAACTTGTTTTAATCTGAACCTCAGCGTTCCTGTGGTTATGAGCTGGTAGTAATGGCCTTTATTTCTGTAACTGGTCCAAGGTCATGGCCTTCCTGTTACACAACCCTCCTCTTTGCTCAGTTCTAGCCAAGCTGACAAATACCCTTTCTGGCTCACATTTCTGTGATGGCTTCATGGCTGTTACATCCAACAAAATTTCCTTTCATATCTAATCCAGGGTTGCCCGTCACCACTATTTTTAAAACCTTAATTTCACTGCTCTACTCAGTAACCCTTTGAGTAACAACTACATCTCACAGTATTACTGAGCAGACATTGGGATAGTAAGACGTATGTTCCAGAAGTCCATTTGGTGCCTTTATATTTCTAGCTTTACAACTCAAAATGTGCTCTTTAGTAGTTTTTTTTTTAACTTTTTAAAAGAAATTTATTTTTATTTATTTATTTATTTGACAGAGAAAGGGGGAGAGAGAGATAGAAAATGGGCATGCCAGGGCCTCCAGCCACTACAAACGAACTCCAGACGCATGCACCCCCTTGTGCATCTGGCTAACGTGGGTCCTGGGGAATCAAACCTGGGTCCTTTAACTTTTCAGGCAAACACCTTAACCACTAAGCCATCCCTCCATCCCCCCTTTTAATGGTAGTATACTGTACATTAAAAATGCTTACAAGGAGGGCCAGGCATGGTGGCGCATGCCTTTAATCCCAGCACTTGGGAGGCAGAGGTAGGATCGTCATGAATTGGAAGCCACCCTGAGACTCCATAGTGAATTCCAGGTCAGCCTGGGCTAGAGCGAGACCCTACCTTGAAAAACCAGAAAAATAAAAGATTACAAGGGCTGAGTGTGCTGGCACACAAATTTAATCTCAGCAGGCAGAGGTACGTAGAGTATCACTGTGAGTTTGAGGCCAGCTTGGGCTAGAGTGAGACCCTGCCTTGGGGCTGGGTGGGGGGAAGATTTTAAGTTTTCCTGTTCCTAGTGCATTTCCCCTGACAAGTAGCATTTTGGCGCCATCTTCTGGTGGTAAAGGAGAATACTGTGCCTGGATCAGTTAGTTCTTTTTTGTCAAATCGCAACTTCACAGGTCTAATCTGAAAGAGGTTAGTGTGCAAGGCTTACAGACCATCCATGGAATAACAGACAGCAGCGGGCTCTGGTTAAATAGCTGATTGTATAGAAAATGGGCGCCCGATGGGAAACATGACAAGCTGCACATGTAAGGCCTGTTCATGTTCTTTTCTCATCATTTGATTTGTGTGTGTGCATAACAGGATTGCATTAGATTTTGTAAGTCGTGTACGGGTCTAAAGAGCTCACAAACTGGATAGAGGTGTAAAATTTAGGTCGTTTCTTTCAGTTCTCCTTAAGTCACCTACATAGAGATGTTACTTAGTTTCTAATGTTAACAAATGGTGCTACACAGGCCTAATCTGCATGCTGCCCGTTTTTGTAAGTAAAGTTTTATTGGAACATAGTGTCTTATTAGTTTGTATATGAGCTACTGCTGCTTTCATGCTACAATAATAATAGTTAGAATAGTGATCATAATTCCCACCATGCTTAAGTTTATTTTTATTTTATGACTATTTCATACATGTATATATTATATTTTGATCGTATTTATCAACCCCATTAGCCTCTCGTTCCACTCCCTGTACTTTTCTTTCCACTTTCATGCACTTAATTAGTTAATTAATTTATTTTGTGATCGACTGAGTTTATTAGGGTGGCTTGCATTAGCATGGGTTACTTACTGGAGCGACGTGTTCTTTTACACGTGAAAGAACATGCCTCTCTTTCCCCAGCAACCACTGACTTGCCAACAGCTGCAAGGTCCCATGTGTCTCTCCTCCAGCCAGGGTAGAATTACCTGTCCTCATGGAGAAAGCCTGTCTACCCACTTAGGGACCAGGAAGAGGAAAACCAGTATGTGTCGTCCACTCACAGGCAGGGCAGTGCCATCACTTGTCTCTGGCCTACACCCTCTCAGTAGTGCTGGGCCTTCTCTGGGCTGGATGCACCTCGCAGCCGACTTGATGCTAGTCTGAGTCAGCATCAGGCTCCTGAGGGACAGTGTGTCGTGATCCGTCCTCAGCCACCGTCAGCAGGACGCGCCAGCTGTTAACTGTTCCTCACTCACTAAGGCTGCCTCTTGGTCTTACGGTGGCTAGAGCGCTCTGCTACGCTGTCCCATGCACTGTGCCCCCAATCTTCCTCCCCTTCCCTCAGGCTTCTTCGAGCGCTCCAGTCTGGTCGGGGTGCTCCCTCCCACTTTGTTGGATGTGGAGAAGTGGCAGCTTCCCAGGGAATAAACCAAAATACACTACCTTACTTAGAGAAGGACAAGCTTCAGTAATAGTAGAAACCAAAACATCCTGATAGCACAGCACAGTCCTTAGGAGAAAAGCAGTGTGAACTCACTTTGCAGGATGTTCTACACCAAAATGCTTTTATATAGTAGTTACCATATTTCAGGGCAGAATTATGTTTCTCAGCAAGTTCCATGATTTATTGCTATGCAAAACATGCCATTTATAATAGGGTCTTTTTTTTTTTTTTTTTAGTTTGTCTTTTAAAAGTTTGCTTACTTTGGGACTAGAAGGCCTACAATACTGTGTGGTTAGAAACCTGGATTTGTGGATGTCACCATTCCCACGTTTCAACACAAAGGTTCCTCCCCCCCTTCTTGTCTGCCTTTCGTGAAGCCAGGTAAAGGAATGTTGGAAGCACGGTCTGATGATGCCATCCTTCCCAGAGGCTTCAGCTTAGTATCTGTTATGTTTCTCTCATTAAGTCAGCACAGTGTATTCACTGGAGTCACTTGTACATAGAGAAGGGGAAACTCAGCATCCACAGGCCCACGCTGTTCCCTGTGCTCCAGCTGTAGATCCAGCAGCCTCCCACGTATCCGCATGTACGCACTGAGGAGGCGTGTCTCACATATCCACAGTACAATCTCCAGTTCCTCTGCTTCTCAACTGTGTCCACCCCGCGTGAACGACAGGGGGCTAGAAAATGAAAGGAGAGGATGGATGCCTGTCAGTGCTTTAAAGAAGACATAAAAATTCTGTGTTAAAAGCTGAGGCTAGCCTAGAAGTTACTATGCAGCCAGGACTGGCCTCAGTCACTGCAATCTTCCCACCCCCAGCGTCTCCAGTTCTGGGATGACAGGTGTGAGCCACCACATCTAGTTGTTAAAGTGTTTGAACAATGATTTACAACATCTTACAGTTACATACAACATGCCCCATTTTTTAAAACACTTTATTATTTGCAAGGAGGGGACAGCACAGTAGGCACCAGAGTCTCTTGCCACTGCAAATGAACTCTAGATGCATGTGCCGCTTTGTACGTCTGGCTTTACCTGGGTACTGGGGAATTGAACCCAGGTGGTCAGGCATTACAAGTACCTTTAACTGTGTCTACACCCACTCATTTTGTATTCTGAACACATATATATCTATATATCGTATCTATTATCTTTTTTTTTTTTTTTTTTGGTTTTTCGAGGTAGGGTCTCACTCTAGTCCAGGTTGACCTAGAATTCACTATGTAGTCTCAGGGTGGCCTTGAATTCATGGTGATCCTCCCAGAGTGCTGGGATTAAAGGTGTGCGCCACCACGCCCAGCCTTATCAATTATCTATCTAAAATTAAAAGGTTTATGGTAGAGCAAGTTCATCTGCTAACAGTAGATTAATCCACAGTACTCCTGTTATTACAGGTGCTCTACAGTCATGATAACAAACATTGAGACACTGTGGGTGTCATTTTTCATGCTCACACCCTTTGATCTGTTCTCTCTAATGTGTGACCAGACCCAGGAAAACAGCCAGGGCAGCAGACTGGAGGTTTTTCTAGATGAAAGTACAAGTGCCTTTTCCAAAAAGTACTAATGTTCTTTCTTGTATGATCACAAGCTACCTGAAAAGTGCTCCTAATCTTGTATGTTTACATGATGGCAAGGTTTTCAGCGTGCTTGTCCTGTAAGTTCCCAGAAATCAAATACTAGTACACTGTAATCTTTGCAAGGGAAAAATTCAAAATGACAAAGTGCTGAGGTTACGATTTGTAGTCAGCCCCCATCCCCACCAAAAATGAATTCCTTAATCTTGATGACAATGTTGTACACAGAAATACATGTCTCCAAAGTAATACAAGAAAATGGTTTGCAAAAGTACATATACATATGTATGCACATATATGAAAGTTATGTCTCTAGAGGAAGACTGAACCCCTGTAACCAAATAGGTGCAGTATTACCAAGAGTAGAAGAACCAAAGATTACTTATGTATTACAACATGCTCATTTGAAATTTGATTTCTCTTCCTGAAAAATCTAGTGAAACTAGTTCAGAAACACTTCTCCAATGATTATCTCATTCATCTGTTTCTCTCATTTTAACATGTCAGTATATAACTTGGAGCAATTGTGCCTTCGAATTTTAAAATCTCCTTCCTCAACGTTCTCATTCAGAATTGGTAAAGCTGGATGGATTTAAATTTTAGCATTATTTGTATATCTGTCCAGAAACCCAAAGTAAAACCCTGTGGTTCAAAAGCTGTTGCTGGAAGTGGGAAGGCATGTTTTTAATACGTTGGTCCAAGAGAAAGAGTAATTTCAAGTTGACTTTTAGGTGTTCTAAAGACATTATGAGATGAATATGAGGAACCCATATCCACCTCGTTGAAATACAAGGTCACCACAGTGGAGTCCACTGCTTGTGTTTGCAGAGGTGACATTCTGTTGGTCTTGTGGGTCTGTGGTATGCCAGGCAGATGGCATGTGCTTGAGGGTGGCCTCCAGGGATTCCTCACTAAGGGAAGAAACTGCTTTGACCTCAGGGATATAGAGGGGAACAGTATATAAGTGCATTAGCAGGAAGACTGAATTCCCAGGAAGTGGTAATATCTTCTCTTTCTTTTTATCTGAAACACACCCAAGGACTTTCAAATTAAGTTTAAAAAGCACACATGGGACTGGGAAGATAGCTCAGCAGTTACAGGCACTGGCTTGAAGAGGCTGCCCGGCCTGGGTTCAGTTCAGACACCCATGTAAAGACAGGCAAGAGACTCTGTCAAGCCCCCTAACACATGCAGATAAAAACTAGTAAACACTAGAAAATTCTTGGAACACAGCAACAAGCGCTTCAAGGATAGCAGTACCCACGAGGGAACTCCTTGTGGTCAGAGTCCTTACTGTCTGTCTGACTTTGAGCCTGCGCAGCCGTTCACAGTGTCGGGGCAGTTCTCTGTTCTTTCTGGAGTGTCTGAAATGGTAACTGCCCAGGTTGCAGTGGCCCTCTCACATTCTTGCTGCTCTCCGCTGTCTGTATCACCTTGGCATTGCAGATTCTGCCCTTGCATTCGACAGGGCTTGCCTGTGGGTGTCTTTCCTTTGCTACTGCTTGGCACTTTCTCCCTGGCTCCTGGCTTTGCTTGTTCACATACAAACATAATAACCACTACTGTTTACTGCAGTTTGGTCCCAGGCACTGTGAAGCCTGATTTGAACTCTGAAGAGCTCCTACTTAGAAGTAGCACGACTGACACATAGTTATTGGTTAATTTGCTTTTATGCACTGTTGTAATTAACCTTCATGTAGCTGGGACAAAGGCACTGACCAGAAGCAGCTGGTGGGATGATGGGTCTTTATTTTGGCTTACCATTTTGCAGGGAAGCTTCATGATGGTAGGGGGCAGCAGGGCATGAGCAGAGGCTGGACATCACCTGTGCAGTAGCAGGTGGAAACAGCAGCAGGAGAGTGAGCTGAATTCTGGCAAGGGGGTGGCTATTAACACCAAGCCCACCCCCAACAACACACCTCCTTCAGCAAGGCTCTACCTCTCAAAGTGCCTCCAGCTGGGGACCATGTATTCAGAGCACGTGAGTTTATGGGGCACATCAGATTCAAACCACTCTCACAAAGGAAAATATATTTTTATCTAGAATTATTAATGTGAATTACAAATTCAAATTGAAATATACTTGAAATCTTTTTCCATGATAATTGGCATGAAAAAAACTTAGAAAGTATATTTACAGATGAATAAGTTTTTCAAAAGTCTGGATGCCTCAAAAAACCTGCACAAAACAGACATCAAGTTCATCTTCTCTCATTAGATACAGAACATGATTATAGATTCTGATTTTTACCTCCAGGATTTATTCATCTTAGCTGTCTAGTTTCCTTCTGTTACTGAACTGCTGCTACTTGTAGAGCCTTGAGTGAGATTTCGTTGGTTAGAACTTAGGTCAGGATCTGTGCTTTGCATCTGCACTGATAGGCAACATTGGAAGCAGGAGATCTGAGGTAAACGGGGTATGAGATGTTCTGCTTCTACACAGGTACTCCCACTGCTCCCACACCTGATCTGAATCCTGTCTTCAGAGCTGGGGCTCTTCCTGCCTCCGTGACGTCTGTCTCATACAGCATTCAGTCTGCACTTTGCCATTTTGTCCCAGACAAACTGCTTTGTCATTCTGTGCTTTCTCCTAAGCATCTTAAGCAAGAATGACTCTTGGGATCAAGAACTGTTTTTATTCTCTGGTAAACCCTGGTAGACATTCTGTGGCGTGCCCATGACCTCTCCCCTACACACCCAGGAGAAGCAAGAGCAAAAGAGAGAATGGGCATTACTGGACTCTCATTCTTCAACAGCAAGGGTGATAATTTCACGTGAATGTGTTTGCAGTGGCAAGCAGTGATTTCTGTTGAAAAGGAGGGTGCCCTTTTTTTCTTTTAGGCAGAATCATATTCAGTAGCCCAGTATGATCTCAAGTTATGTATAGTAACAGGCTGCCTCAACCTTGCTTCTAAAGTTCTAGCCAATTACAGATGAGAGCCATTTTAATAAAGACAACTGAAGCCGGGCGTGGTGGCACACGCCTTTAATCCCAGGACTAGGGAGGCAGAGGTAGGAGTACTGCTGTGAATTTGAGGCCACCCTGAGACTACATAGTGAACTCCAGGCCTAGCCTGAGCCAGAGTGAGACCCTACCTCAAAAAACAAAACAATAAAAACCCCAAAAAGCCAAATAAAATAAAAAAATTAAAAGACAACTGATAATTCAGCTGAATTTCAGTTAAACTGTAGTCCGCATACTCTAATTTGGTGCCTGTCAAGCCAGTTATTTGCCAAAGTGGGAATGGTTTTCCTTGTAAGCTTGGTATACATTAGTCCCAAGCCCCAGGAATCAAGGAAGATCACATTTCTGTAACATTACAGTGCCCACTAGATCCACTGTTTATGAGTGAAGCACATTTCCTTTAGTTAAAAAAAAATTTTTTTTTGTTATTTTTATTTATTTGAGAATGACATACAGAGAGAGAAAGAGGCAGAGAGAGAGAGAGAGAGAGAATGGGCACGCCAGGGCTTCCAGCCACTGCAAACGAACTCCAGAAGCGTGCGCCCCCTTGTGCATCTGGCTAACGTGGGTCCTGGGGAATGGAGCCTCGAACCGGGGTCCTTAGGCTTCACAGGCAAGCGCTTAACCGCTAAGCCACCTCTCCAGCCCAGCACATTTCTTTTCAAACATGGATGCACAAGACTGCTTCCTTCTGGATCCTTTCCGGAAACACCTGTTTCTGTGCAGATACAGACACAACCTAAGGAGCTCTGTCATCTTCCAGAAGTAATAGAACTCTTATTTGGAGGGGCCGGTGATGATGACTGAACACTTTAGGAGGAGCAAATCGCATTGGGTTTTGATTTTTGCCTTTTGTAAAACGGCCGAAGCCATTACACGTGGAGGGTGGGTAATGGTTAAAGCTCACGTGCTCCTCCCAGCTGTATTACGCATAGGAAGGTAAACAATTATCAGGTGTCAGGAGCTAGATTAGAGGCCTGTTCTAATTGACAACCTAGAGCCATCGTTAGGGTTACTGATGAGCATGAGTGTGCGCTCCTGGTAATGCAGAAACACCGTTATGCGAGGATTGGGGCGCACTCTCAGATTTGCACAAATGTATAGTCACTCTCCTTGTTTTTATGATCTTTATTTGTAACTCGCCAGCTTTACTTGTAATTTTAGCAGTCTCTAGTATTTCATAGAATAGTGCCTTTTAAACTTTTTGGGTTTTTTCATGAAGCAAGTTGTTGGCAGTGTAGCCCAAGGTAGGTAGCCTCAAACGCTCAATCCTCCTGCCTTAGCCTGCTGAGTCTTTCATATTTGTGTGCCATCATGCCAACTGCAAACCTGTCTACATTACAACTTCACAACCACCAAGTAGGACCTAGCTACTTGTTGTTTTCCATTTAATTTGTTTCATTTATAAAACACTGGCTATTGGTTCCAGAGTTCAGCTCAGTAGAGTATCTGCCTAGCATGTGCCACGGACCTGAATTGGATCTCTAGCACAGCCAAAAAAAAAAAAAAAAAAAAGCTGGAGTGCTTTCCAAAACGTCTAGAGTAAAGAGACCTAGGGCTCAGCACTGAGTAAGAGTGTCACTTGTGTTTCTGACCTGCGCTTAGCAGCTCAGGATGCTTTATCCCGCTGGGCCACTACAGCTCCCCCTTCTGCTCAAAGACCGGGACCGTCTCCGTTCTTACCAACCTCAGGGAGTCTCACTGGCCACGTTCTCACTTTTCTTACTTTCTTCTCCTTCTGGGTTTCACAACCCAGATTTGTCACACTAAATGAAAGAGGAAGACATGATGACCGCCAGAGGCTGTGGGAAGTAACTGAGGTAGGACTCCTATTTACAGTTGCGTACGGTGTTATAATTTAAGGTTAGAAAATGCAACTGTCAGCTCAGTGGAATGGAGCACAGAAACTCAACATGCGTTTAAGAAACAAAAGTTTCTTAAACTGTGTTTATTAAAAGTAGAATACAAAATACTTTGGAATTCAGAGGTTATCTGTTACAAATTCTGTTTATGCCCTAACAGGTTAGTCCTAAAGAAAAAAGTTGTTTCAAAGGAGGTAAAGGAAGTTTTAATCAAATCACACATCTGATGTGATGCAGACTGAGGTTACTCAAGCTCGGGGGCCTCAATATGCTCCTCCAAGTCTTCAACCATTAATGGCCCAAACCGGTTGCTTCCCACACGCCACAGCCTGGTGTCCGAAGTGCTTCTCACTCTATTCTTTGACCCGCCGGCAGCCTTCTTCTTCTGCCTCTTTGCTTTTGCATTTGGTTTACCCTTAGGTAGAAATAATTCCGCTGGGGCGCAAGTCCTTGTGGCATTGAACAGATGTTCATAAAGTTGTTTGGCCTCAGGACACATGCTCAGGAGGCTTTCTACGGAGGGCGATGCCAGCAACCGTTGGCACAGTCCATGCACCAGGCTTCCACTGTACAATCTGTTTGGTGGGAGATGGGGGAAGGGGTCGACAGCATCAGTTCAGTGCAGTAGGACCACCAGGATTAGTATAGCTCCAACACGTGTCTGTAAACACTCCCTGTTCCTAGAGAATCATCAGAGCTGCCTAAGAATAATCTGTTCCTTAGCAGAAGAGCACAGTGGTTGAAAACAATTCCTTCGGTTGGTGACATTTAAAACTTTGTTACCCATAAAATAAGTCATGATGTTTATTGATTTTGTAACTAGTCTCAAGCTGAATAAGTCTTTCTAACACTTCAAAGAAAAGGAGTTTTATGGCCTCGATAAACCAAACAGGCAGTTTAGTTTGTTCAAATACCAGAAAATTTCAATAGCATCATTTGCATGGTCACTGACATGCATTGCAAAACTACTTCACAATATAAGATGGGCTCAATATATGACTCATCGTGAGAGCTGATCAAATGATGCCTCAGCAAGTGATGCAGAAACGTAGCTCAGTCTCTGTAAAATCAGCACTGAAGTCCCGATCGTGCTGGGATGCCACAGCAATCCTGAAGGACTCAGAGCTGAGAGGTTTTGTTTTTCTTCTGTCTAGAGCAGGTCCAGTTAAGGGTGACCAAAATTATTACAGGAGGCATAAACCCAGAGATCAGAGGCGGCTTATCATGCTTGGTACAGAGGACTGGGTTAGCTTGGAGATGAGGCCTAAAGGTATGTTAAAAAATACTTGGCTCCGTGGTAGACCTCTTGCAACACTCAGTATACAAGGTCAATTCTCTGCCTCTCCCTTCTTCCTATATTGCCCAGCAAAACCAAAACCCTAGTCTAATGGTTACATCAATAAATTTCACAAGAGCCCAGATGTTTTTGCTTGCTTTAACTTAGCACAAAGTACACGCTAAATAAATATTTGAATAAATGAATAATATGACAGCTGGTAAGAAATGCAACTTAAAAAATATCAGAATAATGAAACTAGAGTGACTGCGGGTAGAGATAATCCGTGAATAGGATGGAAGGAAAAGCCCACATAAGGTCATAATTCAAATAGGTACCTGAAGGAATTATAGAAATGAATTATGTCTTAACCACCAACTAGTTTTAAAGACTGCTTTTATGAAATATTTGTTTCAAGCTCTTCTGTTGTAACAGCGACCTGAGAACGATATTAACTTTTTAAGTAACTTTACGTTTGCAATATAAAGATATTAACTTTTGTGTGGTGCTTACCGAGTTAGGTCTGGCTCTGGGAGAGGCGTGGACAGCAGCTGGTTGAGGTACACCCCCATCTGCAGACAGCACTGCCACTGACAGAAGCCATGAGCCGTGTCTAGATCCAGCCTCGCGCCCGGCTTCAGCGCCTTCACCCTCTGGAACTCGTCACACAAGGCCTCAGCGCCACCAGCCCGCAGCCCGTCCTTCCCTAAACGAACCACGCAAGGGCGACATTTCCATAAACACTGTGTCAGCTGGCCATTTTCTCCATGCACCAACTTCAAATTCCATAAACAAGAAAATTAGCTTAAAAACTAGTTGTGTCTTTCTTCTGGCTTCAGAAATGCCTTGTAAAATTGAAATATTTATACTGAAATATCTTTTCAATGGTAACTTTATTCAACCCCAAATTAGTTATTTTTTACATGGACTAAGTTCTCTCCTTCTGGTAAAACTACTATCTAACCTTAAATATGTCTGCATGTAAATTCCCTAAAATCTGTGACTATGAAGAATACAAATGCCTGCTAAATGTCACTCTGTTGTTCTTTCACTAAACTTCCTTTCATGGAAACCCCCATGGTGAAGTGCACTTGTCTTAAAGGAACACATCTGAACCTGCTTTCCAGGAGGAACATGAAAGCGTGATGGAGACCCTGACAAATGCTCTGCTTCTTTCCACGGGGGAGAAGAGGCAAGCAGCGACCACCCTCACCAGTCCTCCCTGCGGTCGGTTGGAGCGGAGGTGCACAAAGTCACATGGGAACTTCTTGAGAAGCAATGAAAAGGAGGCCCACCTTTCACAGTTAGCGAACAGCAAGGCACTGAGCCTGCCTGGGTGCGGGGTCTCCACATTTCCTACAAGAAAACAGACAGACCCTTGATGTGCCCCTTCTCTAGGACTCGGGTAACACTGGATGGGCTGGTGCTATGGGAATCTCCTGATGCTGTATGAGTATTCGGGGAGAGGAAGTGCCCTCACCCGCTGTGAGAGCAGTGGCAGGCCTGAACCTGCTAAGTTGGTATCGTATACCATTAGTCCCTCTGATGGCTACTACCACACTCGAGCCTTAATATTTGGGGGTGTTTTGGAGTCCATGCATTTCATTCTTTAATTTCTTTAGAAATGTACACCAGAGTAGCACTCTCCAGTAGAACTCGGTGACAGGACGTTCTGTAGCTACCAGACAAGACAGCATCCTGGATCCATGTTCCCAGCTTGTGTTCTGAAGCCGTTTTCAACTCAGATTTCCCACATGGCTCCTGGCTACCATCCTACAACTGTCTGCACTGTGGCAGCTTTACACGTGTACAGATAGTATTACTGCATTCTTTCTCTTTCATTAAAGAACTAAAATGCTTTGAGGTTTCAGTCATTTTACCTGGTATTTAAATGCAAATGAAATTGCCCCAGTGTATTTCTCTAGTAGAAAAGATTTTTATTTTATTTTAATTTCTACCCTTACATACTAATTACAGTAGAACACAAAAGGTTAGTTACAGCAAACCAGCATGAGCAAGAATGTTTATTGTGGTGGTTAGGTAAGTTTCGCTTCTGGGCAAGTGACAGTATTCATCATGATTTTGCGGCTGTGCTCATGATGGGGTGGGAAGAAAGGAATGCAAAATGCAGCTGTGAAACACTGTCACACTTCCCGAGTTAAAGCCTTCCTTGCCTCAGAACAGGCAGGATTAGGCAGTGCCAGCACACTGAAGCTGTACTGACTCCCCGTATCCTGAAGTCAAGCCCCAACACCAAGTTTGGCCCACGAACGGCATTTGGTGCCTCCACATCTAAGTTCTGGTGTAAGTGATGGGAGTAAATAATGGAGTGCTTTTCTGTTTGGGTGAATTCTTCAGTATGTGCAGTGTGTGTGTAACATGACAACACATGCTCCTGGAATTTGCAGACATACCAGCGCTGTGGATGAGGGCGTGCAAGGGCCCCATCAGCAGGCCCAGCAGTAAGGCCTGTAGATGATGCAGCTTTATCTTGGCTTCCGGGTGCTGCAACCAGTAGCACGTGACAGCAGTGGGCAACCTCAAACAAGCAGGGAGGGGCTCCAGGACAGCTGGCGTCACCTTCAGGGTTTCTAACAGAAGCACCTGCCGCCTACCCAAGGGGAGCTGAAAAGACACCGCAAACACCTGAAAATTACTTTGGGAAATGTCCTTCTGGTTTTTGTTTAAATAGCACAGATTTAATGTCAGCTGGGGAACTTCCTGTGTAGAACAGCCAGCCACACTCACAGGCATTTAGAGCACAGGTACTTATGCTGGGTTGAACAGATGCTGTCAGCTCCTTTCAAATGGCCTTTCCTATAGCCCACTCTGTAGGCTGGTGATCATGTTTGGCACACAGATCCCATGGAAAGCTTGTTAGCAATGCAGTCCTCAGGCCTTACTCTCTAATTGCGAGTGCAAGAACCTTCACTTTAACCAGCACCCATATATTTTACTTTCTGCATGGAATCCTGCCCTTACTTGTTGGCAAGTATTCATGCACGACTTCCCCTGTGATGCCATTACTGACCACAAGACAGACTGTTTGTTTGGGTCCTCTTATGTCCCTTATTTGCTGTTTTGTCTTTGCACTCTCATATGAGGACTGCCCCCCCACACACGTTGCTACTTATAGGCAAGAGGTGCATTCATGGGAGATAGGGATATATATATATATATATAGGCTTTTTGACATAGGGTTTCATTCTAATCAAGGCTGACCTGGAATTCGCTGTAGTCTCAGGGTGGCCTTGAACTCACAGCAATCCTCCTACCTCTGCCTCTCAAGTGCAAGGATTAAAGGCATGCACCACCATGCCCAGCAAATTATAGAACTCCTGAGTCAAGTTAAACTGTTGTTAACAAAGGCCCTTGGGCTTTGACTTCAGAGTTGTTCTACCACCCAAACGCGGCTCCAGACAAGTGTTGATTTTTCTCTGCAGTACGATCATTTGTAACATGGGCCTTAGGAGTTGGACAAGAGGTTGCCCTGAACGCACTGTTCTTGGCTCCTACTCTGCTGTTACAGCTACCTTGTTTGTTAACTGAGTGGTGTTCTGTTCACTCCAACTAGCAATGAAAACGACACTATCCCGTGTGTTTTCTGCGGGAGTGAGACACTGCCAAGGTTGTGGCACAAGCTTATGAGGTACTATCACCACAGTGTGTTAGAAACAAGTAGGTGCAATAACAGGTTTCTACACTTGCACATGCATTTATTACTGACTGGACATAAATTTGCACCTGGTGCCATTTAGCATTGTCAGGGGTAATTAGAGTCAAAAGTATTGAGCTAAATACAGACCTGATTAACTCAAGCTGAGAGGAAACCAAATGACACCACCACACACAGTGAACTAAAATTTCACCTCACTTAGAATACAGGTAAGTGCTGAGAACACCTGAGTCATCACGTAGCAAGGACTATAATCAGCACACACACCACAGTTCATTGATTCAGTTGTTTCATATGGGAAAGTAGTCCTGATGTGTTTCCACATGCACACACTTTCAGGACAGACTGTGGATCTAAATGTAAAAGGAAGAAGCCGTGTTCATGATACTGGGAGTAAGCAATGCTTTCTTAAGCAGATGACAGAAACGGGAACCATGGTAGCTGGTGATATAGCTCAGTGGTTAACGGTGGATACAAAGCCTGCTGGCCTAGGTTCAATTCCCAAGCTGTCCACATAAGCCAGCTGAAAGCAAAAAGTGGCTTAAGCACCTGGTATTCATTTGCATTGTTAAGAGGCCCTGGTGCTTCCCCCACGCATAACATGCATACTCAGATACATTTTAACAATTAAGGAAAAATGGAAACTGTAGTAAAAATGTAAGCAATAAGCTGGAGAACTAGCCCAGTAAAGTAAAGCCTCACAAATGTGAGGACCTTGGGCTGCAGATGGCTTAGCAGTTAAGATGCTTGCCTGTGAAGCCTAAGGACCCAGGTTCAATTCCCCAGGACCCACTTAAGCCAGATGCACAAGGTGGCATATGCGTCTGGAGTTCTTTTGCAGTGGCTGGAGGCCCTGGCATGCCCATTCTCTCTCTCTCTGCCTCTTTCTCTCAAATAAAAACAAAATATTTAAAAAACAAAATATAAAACAAATGTGAGAACCTGAGTTCAATCTTTCAGTATACATGTGAAATTGACAGGCACTGCGGTACCCACCTGTAATCCCATTGCTGGGGAGGCGGGGCCAAGAAGATCCCTGAGCACATTGGCTAGAAGCACTCACCTATGCTGCTGCTGAGACAACTGGCACAAGCACTGTGCAAGATCATTTGGCAACATATCTGATACAGTGACTAGAATGTATATTACATGCCCCAGCAGTTCTACTGGTGGTTCTACATGCAAATATAAACGTGTTCTTACGCTACTAAACGATGTGTACCACCTTGTTCACGAGCCAAATATAGTATATGAGACAGCCCTACATGGAAACCACCCTAATGCCCATCACCTGAAATCCAAAAGGTCAATGGTGGAATATTCCCACAGTGCATTACATCTGTGGCGATGATGAATTAAGGAGCTACATCTGCTCACAGCAACGTGAGTGAATCTCACAAGCACGCGCAGGAAGCCAAAGGGAAACAATTCCTTTCTAAAGTAGAAGTCGTCCAGTCACACCCACGTGGCCCGGGGGTCAGGACGGTGATGGAGGGGGAGATGGAGGGAAAGCTGCTGCTGGGGGGGATCAGGTACTGCTTCACCTCTGCCCCATGCAAGTGTGGGCTCTGAACGTGCATGTTACCATTACCTGGGCACGCTGCTAGATGTATGTATTCATGGATAAACTAAAGCAGGACAAGAGGAAGCTTGGAGGGACAGATGCGGACTTTACTCGTAGGATGGATTCAGACAGAACCGTGCTAGAACTCGTCAACGCACGCACTTTATGTGCCCTTCATTGTGCATCATCTCGACAGAGCTCCACCAGGATCATCTGTATTTGAGTAGCGGTGTAATTCGGCAAGCCTTCTCTAGAGTGTTGGTACGGTCAGTTTTGTTAGTGTAGGTAGTTTTATGTCTCTTCAGAATTTGGTCTACACTCAGCTTTCTGTCTCTGTAATCCTGGGGACGTTAGGAAGGTAGACTGTGAGCTAAGCATGGGGCCGACGACTCTGCTAAGACTCCACAGGGGCTTAGCTATAAATGAACTAGAAACACCTAATGTAGACACTGCATCTTGGGGTGGGTGGCACCTAATTATAATAATAAAGTATGTCCATCACAGACACACCTTAGGTGCTATCTATGGGATTGTTACAAGATTAGATTCTGTAGAGAGGAAGGCTTCTGAGCCAGTGAGACACTTTTTTTCTTTGAGAAAAAACTCACCCTTTTAAAATGTACCTGTCATAAAAACTCACCCTTTTAAAATGTACAATTCAGTGGCTTTAGTATATTTATAAGCTTGTGGAGCCATCACCAAATTCTAGAACACTCTCATCCCTCACCCGCTGCTTCTGTTAGCAGTTACTCTCCAGTTCCAAGGAGGCTCTTGCTCCCTCTTCTGCGGCCCCTTTCCTCACGCTTGTGCTGTCAACAGTGCAAGGCTAACAAGGCCCAGTGGTTATTTTGAGCCACACTAATTCTTTGTGTAGGGGCTGAACTGTGCTTCAGAACATACCCAGCCACATCCTTGATGGGTGGCTGGAACACAGAATGTCCTTCACAGGCTTATGTGTTCTTTTTTTTAAAAAATTAGTTTATTTAAGAGAGAAACAGACAGAGATAAAGAATGAGAATGGGTGCACCAGCGACTCCAGCCAATGCAAACGAACTCCAGACTCATGCACTACATTGTGCATCTGGTTTATGTGGGTCCTGGGGAATTGAACCTGGGTCCTTTGGCTTTGCAGACAAAAGCCTTAACTGCTAAGCCACCTCCCCAGCTCCAGGCTAATGTGTTCTGTACTTAAACCTCAGTGGCGCTGCTTGGGAAGGCTTACTGGAAGAAGTGTGTCACTGGGGGCGGGGAGGGCTGAGGTGATACAGCCCAGCACGGCTTAGTGCTCCCCTACTTTCTTTCTGTGGGTGTGATGATGTGATGATGCTGGCTGTTGGCCCTCACCATGCTTTCTCCTCCAGGAAGAAACTTCCCCTTGAAACTGCAAGTCTGAATAAATCCTTTCCTTCCATAGATGCTTCTGGTTGGGTTCTTTGTCCCAGCAGTGAGAAAGTAACTGATACACTTGGCCTGTCCCCACCAGATTCTAGTAACCACCATTGCCTAGGAAGTGACAACCAAAATTGTCTCCAGGCAAATAAGATGATGGAGAAATGGAGAGTCACTGTTATAATAGGGGAAGGTCATCAAAGCCACTGAGAAACTGTGATTCTACTGTTCTTCCTCCTGATGCCAAAAGGGGCCTTTAAGTCTTTGTGTGTGAATATTTAAAGGGAACTAAGAAAACCCAATGGGTGTTAACAAGTGGTTTTATAGGTTTATTTGCATTTAATTTCTAAACTTATTGTGTTATCAAGACACATAGTTTATTATTTTTATTTTTTTGGTTTTTCAAGGTAGGATCTTGCTCTAGCCCAGTCTGATGTGGAATTCACTATGAAGTCTCAGGGTGGCCTTGTACTCATAGTGATCCTCCTACTTCTGCTACCACACCTGGCTGTAATTTTTTTTGGAATGAGAGTAATGGATTGCCAGAGCCTCCAGCCACTGCATTCAAACTCTAGAGTATGTGCCATCTTATGTGCATGTATGACCTTGCATCACCTTGTGTATCTGGCTTACATGGGACCTGGAGAGTCAAACATGAGTACTTAGGCTTCACAGACAAGTGCCTTAACTGCTAAGCCATCTTTCCAGCCCTGTAGCTTTTTTACTTTTTAAAATATTTTATTTATTTATTTGAAAGAGAGAGAGAGACAGAAAGAAAAAGAAAGAGAAAATGGGTACACCAGGGCCTCTAGCCACTGCAAATGAACTCCAGACACATGCATCACCTTGTGCATCTGGCTTACATGGGTCCTGTGGAATTGAACCTGGGTCCTTAGGCTTCACAGGCAAGTGCCTTAACTGCTAAGCCATCTCTCCAGCCCTGTAATTTTTTTTTTTCTAAATATGTGTAAAAAGCAAGGACAACACTGGGATCCATGAACACGTTCCCCTTGAAATGAGGATTTATGTGAGTATTATTCAGACCTAAGCAACACCGAGGTAGGCTCACAGGATATTAGTGTCAAATTAAGCCAGTCACAGGCCGGGCGTGGTGGCGCACGCCTTTAATCCCAGCACTGGGAGGCAGAGGTAGGAGGATCGCTGTGAGTTCGAGGCCACCCTGAGACTCCATAGTGAATTCCAGGTCAGCCTGGGCTAGAGTAAGACCCTACCTTGAAAAACCAAAAAAAAAAAAAAAAAAAAAAAAAAAAAAAAAAAAAAATTAAGCCAGTCACCATGATGCCATAAACCTAAGCCCTGAGAGATGGTTCTCATCAATAAAAATAAAACATCAGACCTAAACATAAATACCCAAGTAAAATCTGATGCAGTCTGAGATGATGTCATGTCCATACCAAATGCTCTTATGCACACTGGATGGTTTCACTTCAGGCTTGTTTCAAAACCACACAGCCCTCTATTAATAGGCAGTCTCAACACAGTACCAGTAACTGCAAGGGAAACAGACTGTTCGGAAGAACACCGGAACTTGTAAAGTTAGTGCTTAAAATTCTGGTTTTGAGTCTCGGCCCTGACATTGGCTAAGAAATCACTTAGTTCGCTGGCATTCTTGCTTTCTCACCTATAATATGAAGGCACAACAGCAAAACAACCTGTTATGTTGAGGGACGCTGTATATATATATATATATATATATATGAAAGCACCTTTTAACCTGTAACGTAACTTATTAGTGTTACCATTACTTACCTCGGTCAGTTTGCTCAAGTCAAAATGATCCTTGGGAAGTTCTACTGCGTAAACAACAGAGGTTTTGATATTTCTACTAATCCTTTCTACTTCACTGAAAGCCGCAGGCTGAGAAGGCAATGCATTCTGGGACATGCTTTCTGGATGTGACGAACCATTCCAAAGAAGCCCATAGATGGTTTGCCGGATGGACTGGGAAATTTTGTGGGCACTTGGCCGCTGCATATTTTCTACCTGTGTGTGAAGAAAGGTTCGTCTCAGCACCAAAGCATCGCGGATGAAGGGGGACAGGTGGCCTTTGGCTAAAGCCGAGCGCACCCATTCCGGTAACCCCAGGTTCAAGGCATCTGGGCAGACGTAAGTGCCGTACTGGAAGAAGTCTTGTAGCTTCACCTGGGACTGCTGGTACTCCTCCATGGAGGAGCAGAGAAGGTCCTTCACGCGTTCTCGATCCTTCTTGGGGAGATGCTTCAGCATATTATCTAGCGCTTCGGCAGGGTCATCGAAATGAGACAACCAGTTCAGAACTCCAAGCACTCGGTGGTGTCTCCTCCCCTTAGGACTGAGAGGGAGACGTACTTTACTTAAGAACGCCTCCACGATGGGCAGGTTGACATGGTCATTTCCACATAGCACGGCGAAGAGCGGGAGCAGAGCCCTGTCCATGTTGTTGAAGTGATGGCAGAATGCATCGAGGGAAAAGCGCTTGGCAGGAATATAGTAGCTTTGTGTTCCCTTTACAGTGTTCAGATTTCTCCACTGGAAGCTGTTCAGTGGACAAAACCCAGTCTTCAGGTCAAAAATGCAGAAATCACTATCTGATGATAATACGGGGCAATTCCAGTGATTGGCAAGTGTCATGATGTCCCGATCTGCTTCTGAAAAGCACTGCACAAAACATACTTGCAGCTTGATCAGAACCTGTATGAACACTTCTCGGATGAGTAAGGGACACACACACCCGCCGCCACCCACAGAGAGGGAATGGGCAGCCTGGATCCTCTCTCTAGCACGGTCCTTTAAAGTGGTCAGCTTTTTGTCTGAAATGTCACATCCTCCATCTAGGACAACGTATGGAGAAATATTACAAGCCCACAGTGATTCGAAGAATTTCTGTACAACATCTGCAAAGGAATCATAGTCCCCTCCATACCGGAGCTCCAGGTTGGAATTGAAGCAGAGTCGGTGGAAAAGAGCATAGCCATCAATGATGATTTTCGTGTCTCGCAACTGCACGTCAGTGAAGAATTCATTACTGTGATCTTCCACGAAAGTCATCAGCCCACGGATGCCCATGACGGCAGTCAGAAGTAGCGCCTGTTGAAAACAATAAAACACTTGTTTTTTTTTTGTTGTTGTTGTTGTTTTTTCGAGGTAGGGTCTTGCTCTAGCCCAGGCTGACCTCGAATGCCCAGGCTGACATAGCATTCGCTATGTAGTCTCAGGATGGCCTTGAATTCAAGGCAATCCTTCTAAGTCTGCATTCCAAGTGCAGGGATTGAAGGCATGGGCCACCACGCCTGGGTCCGAACACATTTTCTCTTCTGGTTTAGTTTTTTAAATTAATTAATTAATTTGACAGAGAAAGAGAGGGAGAGAGGGAGAGAGAGACGATGGGCACGCCATGGCCTCCAGCCACTGCAAATGAACTCCAGACGCATGCAGCCCCTTGTGCAGCTGGCTAATGTGGGTCCTGGGGAATTGAACCTGAGTCCTTTGGCTTTGTAGGCAAACACCTTAACTGCTAAGCCATCTCTCCAGCCCTAATTCTTATTTTACTTTACTCATTTATTTGCAAGCCGAGACAGAGAAAATGCACATTTTCAATCGATGCTAGTTACAGAGCACCATGTCACTGCTTCCATTACCGATCACAGCAACAGCAATTATGAAGTGATCTTAGATTAGCTTTTCTTTCGTTTAAAATTACTCATTTATTTATTTATTTTTGGTTTGCTTTTTGAGGTAAGGTCTCACTCCAGCCCAGGCTGATCTGGAAATCACTATGTAGTCTCAGGGTAGCCTCAAACTCACAGCAGTCCTCCTACCTCTGCCTCCCTAGTCCTGGGATTAAATGTGTGCACCAACATGCCAGGCCTTTGAGGCAGAGTCTCACCGTAATTCAGTCTCACCTAGAATTCACTCTGTAGTCCAGGCTGGCTTTGAACTTATGGTGACCCTCCTACCCCAGGCTCCTGAGTACTGGGATTCTAGGCATGAGCCATCACACTTCCAAGTGCTCATTAAATAGAACATGTTGGGAGTCAGCATATCTGAATTCTGCCCTAGAATCTCAGGCAGTTTGCTTTGATACAAGACACACACTCAATCTTTTCAGAGGTTTTTTTTTTTTGGGGGGGGGGTGCTTTTCGAGGTAGGGTCTCACTCTAGCTTAGGCTGAGCTGGAATTCACTCTGTAGTCTCAGGGTGGCCTCAAACTCACAGCTATCCTCCTACCTCTGCCTCCCGAGTGCTGGGAATAAAGGTGTGCGCCACCATACCCGGCCTTTCAAGGATTTTGATCTTTGGTTAGGGATGAAGGTTGTTCCTGATCTCTAAAGAACAATGCTGTGTCGACACATATATGTTGTATGGACTTTGATATCCCTGTCATCAGTTCCTATATTGTAAGACCAAGTATTTGGGGTTGGGGGGGGTCAAAGTAAAAAGTCCTAAGCTGTAAAAATGACACCTCTATCAATCTCATAATAAATGTGAACGCACTGGGTTTCAGTTCATTAAACAGCGTAGGACACATGATGGGGATCTCGTTTTTCTTTTCTATGTGATAATTGAAGCCTGGGAACTTCTCACAGGTTTTGGGTGTGTGGGGGTGGGGGGGGTGACTAAATGGAAGGCTTTTCTATTATTTTTAAGGTTGGGTCTTCCCCTAGCCCAGACTGACCTGGAATTCACTATGTAGCCTCAGGCTGGCCTTGAGCTCACAGTGATCCTCCTACCTCTGCTTCTCCAGTGCTGGGATTAAAGGCATGAGCCACCACACCCAGGGAATGGCAGTTTTGAGTAAGGAAAATTGTATCTCTGCACTTCTAGGGAAGGAACCAAACTATCCAGTTCATCCCAATTGGGATTCTTGCTTATTTCTTTTTTTCCTCTCTTTTTTTAATTTATTTGTATTTTTTTCAAGGAGGGTTCTCATTCTAGACCAGGCTCACTTGGCCGCACTCAAGTCTGTAATCCTGGCTGGCCTTGAACTCATGGCGATCCTCCTGTCTCTGCCTCATATCGTTTCTTACACTAACTAAACATGCATTAACTCACAAGTTCAGTACTACTGGTTTTTCCTCTGGTCTCAGGCTTCCAAGATAGCTCAGCATGGCAGTGGTACTCATTTCGTCTCTGTACAAAATTGTATCAACCAAGAATTTGTACATGCTTTAAAGGCAGTGCATTTACACTTGTCATCCTGATTACTGAACTCCTTGGCATCTGTTTCCGTGTTGCCTTTGTCTAACCAGGCCCCTATGCCCAGCGCTGTCAACAGCCCAGCATCTCAATTCTGTATAGCGGCAGCGTCTTGCAGGCTGACGTTGTAAAAGTTTTCCTGCAAGCACCGAACGCGTGGAGTCCTTTGTAAAGCAATTGCAGGACCTTGCATGATGGTTAAGGTATAGATGATCCAGTTCCTCCAACACAGGCCTTCCGAGCCCTCTCCACCTCAGCCCCGGCCAGCGGCAGAGCCTACCTGCACCGTCCTCCCGGAGCACTGCTCTCTCCATCAGAAGCCAGCAGGGCTCGGGTCCAGGCGAGAACACACAACCAAGGCGCCAGAGTTCTGAAGTCCAAGAGCGGGAACCGGAAGTCTCCGGCCGTGACGTCACCGGGGGCCGGGCCTCGCGAGGCCACGGGGCGGGGCGGCGGGGGAAAACGCTGGCCTGAGCAAGGAGGAAAGCGGTTCTGGACCCGGAGGCGGGAAGTTCGCTGAATAAAGCCGAGGCCTTAGCGCCTTGGTGGTTGCCGCCTTGGAACGGAAGCCCTCGGCCCCGCCTCCTCGGTAGGCGGACACTTCCGCCCGGGGGACCCGACTCGCCCCGACTTCCCAGCATGCCCCGCGCCGTCTCCCAGGCGACGGCGTCGGATAGCGGCGGCGGCGTCTGACAGCGGCGGCGGCGGTTCTAGAGCTCCGTGGACGGCGGCTCCTCGAGGTCGGCGCCGCCGCCCGCCCGTCCGCCCGCCCGGGAGCGGGAAAGGTCACGCGAGCCGGGCTCCGCTCGCGGGGAAGGCGCCGCCCGGGCCGCGTTGGGCGTCTCGCAGGCGCCGTCCCCGCGCGCAGCCCTTTCCTCGCGCGTGCGGCCCTGTGGCCGAGACGTGCCCCGGCGCCCTGGGTACGGTGCACGCCCGCCTTGAAGACCGACGCCGGGGTGTGCCCCTTACCTCAGCTCCCAGGCTTGCTTTGAGGGTAGGTTTAGTGCAACCTGGCGTCAGGTCGCCTTCCTGCCGGGTTTCAGTCGGCTGTGTTGAATACTGCTTCCCTGGTCTTTTGCTTTGAGCAAAATGGGTTGCTCTTCCACGCAGGAAAGTCTCCACTTTCTCCAAGTTCCCATCCTGTTTTATTTATTTATTTATTTATTTTTACCTTTTTGGTTTTTCAAGGTAGGGTGTCGCTCTAACCCAGGCTAGCCTGCAGTTAATTCATTATGTAGTCTCAGGCTGGCCTTGAACTCACGGCGCTCCTCCTACCTCTGCCTCCCGAGCGCGCTGGGATTAAAGGCGTGCGCCACCACCACGCCAGGCTCCATCCTGCTTTCTTTCTTTCTTTCTTTTCTTTTTTTTTTTTTTTTTTTTTTTTTTTTTTGGTTTTTCGAGGTAAGGTCTCACTCTAGTCCAGGCTGACCTGGAATTCACTATGTAGTCTCAGGGTGGCCTCGAACTCAATCCACCTACCTCTGCCTCCCAAGTACTGGGATTAAAGGTGTGCGCCACCACACCCGGCCTCCATCCTGCTTTCCTAACTTTCCCTCCTCCTTGGGCCTCAGTTGGGCTGCTGGGCGCATATTTGGCCCTCACAACATTTAAGGAACACCTACCATATGTCAGGTGTGATGCCAGGTAATGGGAGTACAACGATAAAGAAGGTGTTCACCCGGCACTCAATTGATTCACCCTTCAAGAGTGAGTGGTGCCCACGGGGGAGCGGATAGCTCTAGAATCTAGACTGTGGAGGACGTTCTTAGGTAGTTCTGCAGATGCACCAAGACACTAGCAGCGTGGATGACCTACAGGTGGACAGAGCTGAGCCTCTAAGGTTGGGCCCGAGGGAATCTAGTCCCCATTAAATCTCACATCTAGGAATTTAAGTAGGCATATTAACGTCACTGGAATTGAGTAAAACGACTGATTAGTATGTTATTTATGAAAT
This sequence comes from Dipus sagitta, assembly GCA_036346955.1. Taxonomy (NCBI): domain Eukaryota; kingdom Metazoa; phylum Chordata; class Mammalia; order Rodentia; family Dipodidae; genus Dipus; species Dipus sagitta. Next base: position 22,347,635 of record CM070786.1, read on the forward strand.
AAAATGTTATAAATGGGTATCGACATATGTTGTGGTTGATTGCCTTGGAGGTTTCTGTGGGTAATAGACATTGCAGTGTAAAGCCCGTGGGCTATCATTTTAAACATTAGTTGTTTTGTCTTATTGCTTTGGGATTGTTGAATCTGAAAACCTAACTCGAAGGCATGGTCTTTAATGTGAAATCATAGTTTCATATAGATTTAAGACAAAACACACTTTTTAACAAATCATTTAATACTTTGATGAAATAGTGATTTTTCTGCGTACCTACTCATATGAAACAATCCTACCCTTTTCATAATTCTGCTATACATGTCACAACTCCTTGAGGAATTGTGGTTTTTAACTATATTACATTTATATCCAGCTAACATTAAGATGGAACTTTAGGTTTACATTGTGTTGTGTTACTTCCAATCCAAGGAGATTACTTTCTACCCAGTACATATAATAGAAATTGGATCTGAATTTGCTTATGATGAAAAAAAAAATCACTGAATCCGTATCCTCTGCACATGTATTCTAATAACAAACCCTGCTGTAAAGTCTACACAGAAAAAGTCTCTAAAGCAAACCAGCATCGTGCCAATTTATGGTTTAATCCCAACTTACTGTTTGTAAGCCAAAACAGACATAAAATGGGAAGAGAGCAGTACAAGAAAGTGAATGCATATGCACATTTAAGGAAGCTGATTCTATATTTGGATTTTTAAAATTAAGAATATAAATCTTAAACAGAATGTGGATCATAAAATAGATTCACATCCCAGAAGTAGTTGCAAATTTGGGCTATTCAGTTTGACAAATTTGGATGTACTAAGGAAGGCTCTCTTCCTGTGAAACATTGCTATGAAACATCTCTTCTGGAATTTTCAGTAGCTCCACCATTTTTTTTTTCTCACAAAAGGTAACTGATGTAGTGACACAAGGTGCCAGTTCTGTTGCCAGAAACTTGAACTTTTGTAGGAGTCTTGTATTTTTAGACATGACCTATGGAGTTTTCATATTTCAGGCATTGACCAAGACTTCTTGCATGACTTTGACCATCAGTGAGACTGGAATGTTCCGTTTCAGTGAATGAACAAGCCAGTCTTGTCTTGTTTGGAGCAATGCTGAAATTCCAAGAGGCAGCTAAGTGCGTGAGTGGATCCACAGCCATTTCCACTTACCCAAGGACCTTGATTGCAAGAAGATATGCACTTCAACAGAAACTTGGCAGTGGAAGTTTTGGAACTGTCTATCTGGTTTCAGATAAGAAAGCCAAACAAGGAGAGGAATTGTAAGTAATAATACTTCACACAAATCTTGACTTGGCTGCTCTGTATGCATAGCTGCAGGCTGATTAAAAATATGGAGTCATTGCATTAAAGCAAGCTAGTAAAGATAGAAAAGTTCCTTCACTGATCTTACTTCCCATACTTAACCCCCTTTTCTTGCAATCTTGGGGATTGGACCCAAGGCTTCACACATGTCAGGAACCTTTAACACAAGCCCTGATTAAAAATATTAAAACCATCTGTGATGTGAATAAAATATATACATGACTAAAGGTGAATGGGTTAGATTATGTGAAAATAAAATTTTACTTCAGACCACAGTTGCAGTTACAGCATTGCTTCTACTTACCTTGATTGGAACTTCCTGAAGGAAAGAAGATGAATTGTTCTTAATGACAGCATTTTGTGAAATGCTATGAACTGCATATACACAGCAATTCACATTTCAGGTAGAGGGGTTGAACTCAAGGAAGTATGATATGAATTTTCTTTGGCGTTTTATGGAAGAGACCTTCAAAATCTTTATCCAGAAGTTCTCTGTTTAGACCAAATGGAGCTTCTCCTTTAAGATTAGTTTATGTTAATGTCTCCTTGTCACCTTCATTTCTTTAACTTTGATTAGATCCTGTGAACTCTCATAATAGAGAAAGATTAATATCACTGGATAGTACTCCTCTTTCAGATTAGCTTTCATTTACAGATACAGCATTTTTATTTGCTGCAGTTAAAAGTTAGTTGGAACTGAAGTTGACTTCAGCTTGTTAACATAGAAACTCAGGAGGAGTAAAAACCAAAAGGAAGAGTAATGTAAGAAATCAGCCTTTTGCTGTCAGAAAGTCAAGTGTCCATCCCATAATCTTTTATTCAGAAGCTTTTAGCTCCTATAGGTTAGTCCAGATTTTTCTCACTGGAGATTTAAGGATGGATTTAAGTCGTTGGGATGAACATTGTTCTATTTCTTTATGTCATTGGAATTAAAAAGATATAACTGATAGCTTATTTTAAAGATCAACTTTTTAAAATATTTTATTTATTTATGACAGAGAGAGAGAGGCAGATATAAAGAGAAAGGAGTGTGCCAGGGCCTCTAGCTACTGCAGACACACTCTAGATGTATGCACCACTCTGCAGTTATGTGGGTACTGGGGAGTTGAAGTGGGGTCCTTAGGCTTCACAGGCAAGCGTGTTAACCACTAAGCCATCTCGCCAGTCTCAAAGATCAACTCCTGAAATCATCTGTATACCTAGCATTTTTAAAAGCTGCAGTGATCTGGAATTCATAGTTTCTAGTCAGTTCCCACAGATATAAAGAAGGGTGAAAGAGCTGGCCTTTTGGGGGATTCTTAGAGCATGAATGATACTCTGTATTAGTTACTTTTCTTGTTGCTCTGGCAAAATACCTGACAAAAACCACTTAAGGAAGGAAGGGTTTATTTTGGCACATGGTTTGCGAATAGAGTCCATATGACAGAGAAGCGAGGCAGCAGCAGCCGGAGGCATTTCTCACACTGCATCCACTGTCTAGCAGAGGGAGAGATGAATGCTCAGCTCGCTTTCTCCTTTTTCTTTCTGTGTTCAGCCCAGACCAATCCCCAGGGGATGCTGCTGCCCATATTCACAGTGGGCCTTCCCACCTCAGTTAAACCTCTGGAAACCCTCACACACACACCCAAAGGTGTCTCCTGGGTGATTCTCAGTCCAGTCAAGTTGACAATGCAGATCAAGCATCACATACTCTTTTTTCCCCCTTGTCTTCAACTTTAATAGACTATCTTAGCTGTTGTGAGAAACACTGTGTTCTGTTACAAAATGTGTCATCAGGTAAGGCTGAGCATGCTCAGCATGCCTGTCCCTGTGGACATGACTGCTCCTGGCTGTCAGAGGTCATGGCCACACACTCTGAAATGCCATATGCAAGCTATCAACTGGTCACCAATCCCAGGGCTTTGCGACAAGATGAGTCCAGGAGCTGGCACTCACAGTGCAAGCTGAAAAACTGTTCTGGCAGGCCAGCAATCTGCAGTGAGGAGGGACTTCAGCCCTCTGGCTAAGGCATCACATACTTTATTTGACAAAGGCTTCCCCCGCCCCTCATCCCTAAGTTTACTTTTTGAGCTATACAGCACAACATGCTGAATTTCTCGCAATTAGTAGAGAACTTTCATGGAAACATTCTAACACCTAATACTGAGCCAGGACTTGTGGGGGAAAAAAAAGAACATACTGTAGGAATATATGCAATTTGAGTTTTGTCAACTAATGAAGAATACAAGGAATTTAAGGAGAATTCACAGGAGGCATAAAAAGTCAATAAAAACAATATAAAATTAGGCATATGAAAGCCACACTCTAAAGCTTCAGATTTGAGATGGGCGAGTATGGATGGTCTGGGTGTATGTAGGGGTGAGTGCACTTGTCTGTGGGTGGGAACAGAGAAAGAGACAGGGAGAGAGGAAGATAAGACTATGGCTGCTTGGCTGGATAAAATTTGTATGTGACTCTTTTGTTTTGAGCTAATCTTACAACACATGATTTGAATTCAGGCATGGTGGCTCATGCCTGTAATGTCAGCCCTCAGGAGACTGAGGTAGGAGGATCACTAGGTGTGAGGTCAGCATGGGCTACATTGTGAGTTCCAGGTTACTCTGACCTAGAGTGAGCCCCTGCCTAAAAAGAAATAAAAACAAACACACAAAGGCTTGCACTGAACCTGGCAAACTATGTGTCATTTTGTGGAATGAATCCAGTGGTGAGGATGATGATGTTCAAGCCATCTGGCTCCAGAAGATCAATCTGAAATGTATGGGAAAGAAATCACTCACGGGAATCTCTAAAGCATATAACACACTGGCCGCATTCTATTTTCAGATGTGGTTTGTATGGCAGATACAGTGTTTCTTTTAACATCAAAATTGGGGGCTGGAGAGATGGTTTAGCGGTTAAGGCACTTGCCTGCAAAACCAAAGGACCAATGTTAGCCAGATGCACAAGGTGGCACACACATCTGGAGTTTGCAGTGGCTGGAGGCCCTGGTGTGCCCATTCTCTCTCTCTCTCTCTCTTTCTCTCTCTGTCTCTGTCAAATAAATAAATAAATAAAATATTTTTTAAAAAAGAAGGTGTGTGCCACAATACCTGACCAAGAAAAAAATTAGTTGTCAGTATTTCTAAGTGGTCAGCTATCAAAACATATGAGCATTTCATTTTCTGAGAAAAATACAGAGACCTGGCACCATTTATTAAGCCCTGTGCCCGTGTAGCCACAGTGAGCTGGGGCTGGGTAGCAGCTGCTTCCTTCAGACAGCCCGTTTTCTCCAGTTAACCACACCCTGCCTCTTCACAGCCCTGCACCCAGTCACAGCATACCTTTCCACTTGTCGTGACTGGCATATATATCTGCTTTTGGAACTCTTCACTAAAATCAGGAAGAGGGGCTGGAGAGATGGCTTAGCGGCTAAGCGCTTGCCTGTGAAGCCTAAGGACCCCGGTTCGAGGCTCGATTCCCCAGGACCCACGTTAGCCAGATGCACAAGGGGTGCACGCATCTGGAGTTCTGCAGTGGCTGGAGGCCCTGGCGCGCCCATTCTCTCTCTCTCTATCTGCCTCTTTCTCTCTGTGTCTGTCACTCTCAAATAAATAAATAAAATAAACAAAATAAAATCAGGAAGAGAGTGGATATGGCTGGTCACCAAGTCCGAGAATGCTAGAAGGAGGGCAATTCAATATCACCTTTATTATCATGGATTTGGTGATAAACAAGTCAGGAAGGAAAGACATGCCCGATCGTAACTGTGACGTCATGGTTAGATGGCTTCTTAATCTACAAAGTGGGCATAATTCTTCATGGAAGTGTAATAATTTACATAAAATACAGTAATACTGGGGATTTATCTTCATTAAAAGCAATCTAAGTCAACAGAATGAAGGAATCCTAATATCTTAATTAAAACTAGTTTATCATGACCCCGTGACTTAAATTAGAACCATCCACTAAATGCAAAACTTTTCATGCCACTTTTTTTTTGCACATTTGTATGTGCAGTATGTGGTATGTCTTGACGTGGTGTAGGCACAGATGTGCACACCCCATGCGTGTGTGTGGCAGCCAGAGGAGAAGGGAGGCATCCTTTTCTTACTGCTCATCTGTATTTGTTTCCTAGAGATGAGGCTTTGCACCTCTGAGCTGCTGTCTGTCAGTGAGCCCAATGCTTGTCAGGCCTCTGTTTCTCACAGGCTGGGGTTACAAATGGGCTTGGCCACATTCAGCCTTTTATCTTTCACATGGCTTCTGGGAAGTCTTAACTTGGCAGAGAGGCCCTCGTGCTTAAGCAGCGTGCGCTCTTAACCACTGAGCCATGTCATCATCCCTCATTTCACTTATTACAAGAAAATTCTCCCCAAATAATCCAGCATTCTGCATGCAACTTTAAAAATTTGAAGGGCCAGAGTGAGACCCTACCTCAAAAAGACAACAACAAAAAATTTTTGGAGGACATTTCTGGCATTGTAGCAATTCTGTTGCCATCTTTTAAAATACTTCTGTAGCTGATCAAAAGATGTTGATATCAAGCTGGGCGTGGTGGCACACACCTTTAATCCCAGCACTCGGGAGGAAGAGATAGGAGGATCGCCATGAGTTCGAGGCCACCCTGAGATACTAGTGAATTTCAGGGTCAGCCTGGGCTAGAGTGAGACTCTACCTTGAAAAACCAAAAAAAAAAAAAAAAAAGATATCAGAATGTGAACTGTTTTAGCTGTGTGAGAGACCAACTCCTCTGCAATTATGAGGTTTAATCCATGTAGGAAAATAAACTCATATTACTTTTTAGACTCCCACCCCCCTCAGTTGTTGACAAGTGAACCTTCATTTGGAGAGCAAAGCACATGATCATCACTCCTTGTCCAATCACTTTGGTTAGGTTGGGTCTTGAACCCTGCATCATATGCTAGACCCCAAACATAGGAAATTAATGTTAGAGTTAGGCAAGATGAACACTTACCAGGAACTTCTGTGATGTTTCAAATGCTGTTTCCTTAATAGATCAGAATAGATCTGACTCCCTTCATTGTTTTGGGGACATGCACATAGCTTTTTATTCTCTCCTGATTACACACTTTTATTTTCAATATTGGTGCGATCCCTGTGCTGTTTGGACTCAAATCACTCAAAGGGAAAAAGTTCTGTGTCCCTGGGAACAGAAGGCCATGCCTAGGCCAGGGAACATGACAGCGAGGATGACAGGCACCGCTGACAGACGTTGTATACCCTCCCCTTCAGACAGAGCTGCTGCAACTTGCCACTGAGATCTGCTGAGACCCGGTCAGCTGGGCTCGGTCCTGACTTTTGGCCCGTGACTGAGGCTCTGGTCTTGGTGCCTGTGCTCCTCTCCTCTCACCAGGAGTGCACTACTTACCAGTAGAGAAGGAAAGGCTGTCGGGAAGTGGGGTAGGAGCAGAAAGGCCAGATCAAGCTAACACCTTAGCACAGGTGAGGGAAGACTGCCTTGGCCTGGAGCGACACGAGCAAATGCACACCAGCTGCATTCAGTATAGCGTAAAAGATACAGGTGGAGCCGGGCGTGGCGCACGCCTTTAATCCCAGCACTCAGGAGGCAGAGGATCGCTGTGAGTTCGAGGCCACCCTGAGACTACATAATGAATTCCAGGTCAGCCTGGGCTACAGCGAGACCTTACCTCGAAAAACCAAAAAGAAAAAAAAAGCTACAGGTAGAAGAGTGAGATGAAGCCAGAATGACACCAAGAGTTTTGACAGATGACAGAAGAATCAAAATTGCCTTTCCTGGTTCAGGAAATGAAAGAAAATAAGAATATGTAAAGGCTACCCTTGAGTTTAAATAGTCAACTACAACATTAAAACAAATACAGGACAAGAAAATCGGACTTTCAGTGATCTTTAAAAAAAATAAGCTAGGGCCCATCCCTAAGGTGTGGGGGTGGATTTGAAATTCCAGTCTAAAGAGAGGCAAAGCGCCTGAGCTCTGCCTGGAGTCCCTGAAGTGTGCTTGCTCCTGCTAGTGTGTTGGTGATGGCTTTTCTCTTATTCTCTCTCTCTCTCTCTCTCTCTCTCTATCTATCTCTCTCTCTCTCTGCCCTTGGTCCTATAAAAGGGGTCAACTTCTCCTGCCATTATGGAACTTCCCCTGGATCTGTAAGCTTCAAATAAATTTCCTTCATCCCCCCCCCCCAAAAAAAATAAGCTAAAGGTTTTGGTGGAACTCAAGTTCATTAGAATTCTCATGACAATCAAGAGTGCTTGGAGGAGGGGCTGGAGAGATGGCTTAGCAGTTAAGGCGTTTGCCTGTAAAGTCAAAGGATCCAAGTTTGATTCCCCAGGATTCATGTAAGCCAGATGTGCAAGGTGGCACATGCGTCTGGAGTTTGTTTGCAGTGGCTGAAGGCCCTGGCGTGCCCATTCTCTCTCCTCCCTGTCTCTCTCTGTCTCTCGGTGGAGATTGTAGGGCTAAGGGAGATGGCTCAGCAATTAAAGGTGCTTACTTGCAAAGCCTGCTAGCTAGGGTTCAATTCCCCAGCCATGCAATGTAAAGCTGGATAGGCATGCATTTGCAGTGACTAGAGAGCATGTCTCATGCTTAGCTTTTGAACAAACAAGAAAAGTAGATCACATCTTTACATGTCCCTTATAGTAATGTTAAATGTTAGCGATATGACTTGAGCAGATCATGGGTCTGAGTTAGGTTGCAGCATGCATAATACTAGCTGTTACGAAAGTTAGGTTCATACACTCTAGATTTAACCAAAGGACTTGACAAAATGGAACCGCTGTGTATATATGTACTTAGTGCCTCTTAACTTTTCCATCAGAGTATTGTAATTTATTGTTTTGCCACTTGGGGGCACCACCCCATCATTGACATTTTGGCTACACTGTGAACATTAATTACAATGTAAACATCACATTCCTTTGAATTTTTATTGACTTCCCGATAGCTGTGGGATAAAAATAAAAACTACAGGCATTACACTTGATTAGTACATGTTTGGAGAGAATTTTATTTTGGTGCAGATATCTGGCATTCCTTTTTTAGTTATTGTAGTATAATAAAATTAAATTGTGAAACTGAGTAAGTGAATGATCTAGAGGTTGCTTCCTTTATATTATACATCATAAAATTTAGAAACCAATTTTTGCGAATATTTTTCTTTCATAATTATAGACATTCTTGTCTAAAGGATCTAGTTCATAATTTCATTTTATATTGTTACTAAGCTGCCAAAGTAGTTTTTCCTTTTAGAAAATCTCAAATTTTTTCAAACGACACATAAACTTATATATTTATGGGGTGCCATGTGAAGTCTCAGTATATATATATAGTTTTTGCATAATGTTTGAATCAGGATAAGCATATTTATCTCGTCAAACATTATCTTCTTTGTGGGGAAAACACAAAATCCTGCTAGTCTTTTTTGAAATACACAGTACATCATCATTGCCTATAGTCATTATATTGTGAAATATAGTTTATTTCTCCTACATTAGTATTTACTACCAACCTTTCTTGATATTCCTTCAGCCTCTAGTTACCACTATTCTGTTTTATCTGCTTCCCCACTTCTATGGAATTGAGTTTTGTGGGTACCACATGTGAGTGTAGTCATGTGGCATTAGTTGTTCTGTGTGTGGCTTATTTCACTTAACCTAATGTCTTCCAGCCCTCCCACGTTCTTGCAAACACCAGGAGTTCATGGTTTGCCTGGCCAAGTCACACTTCACTGTATACATGTACTGTATTTTATTTTCCCACATGACACCTAATGGGTACTTAGGTTGATTACATTTCTTAGTTATTGAGAGTACCAGCACAGATGTCTGTTTGACATACTGATTTTCTTTGCTTTGGTTTTATGCTTACTGGTGAGATTGCGAGATCATATGGTCTTCTATTTTTAAGTTTTTGAAGAAATTCCATATTGTTTTCCGTAGTGGTTGTGCTAATTCACATCCCCACCAATAGTGTGAGGGTTCTCATTTCTATGCATTCCTACCAGTACTAATGTTATTTTTTGTGCCTTTGTAATAGCTATTCTAACTGTAATGAAATAGTATCTTATTGTGGGTTTGAGTTAGTTTTCCTGATAATTAAAGATGAATAATATATATCTGTTGGCTATTTGTATGTATTCTTTTGGAACTGTCTCTATGGCCCATTTTTATTCTTTGTAATTGTGTATATATATACTCATGACAATTTGATCATCTAGGCCCCCATTAATTTCTCTTGTCCCCGATCCATTCCTGCTGAACCCTTCTGCTTCCCCCTACACATTAGTGGATACATCATTGAAGAGAAGGACTCCCTTCCCCAGCAACCATTACAGAATGGTGACTGGCCCTATCTTGTGCAGGTTGCCATAGCTTCTGTGAATTAGGTGCAATGGCCATGCCATGTCCATCCAGTGCCCATTTTTAATCAGATTACATCTTCATCATTACCACTTATTATTTAGCTTTTAAGTTTCATTTTTCAAGAAATATTTATTATTTATTTGAGATATGGAGGGAAGGGGAGAAAGAGAGGTAGAGAGAGGCAGATAGAGAGAGAATGGGCATACCAGGGCCTCCAGCCCCTGCAAATGAACACCAGATGCATGCACCACCTTGTGTATCTGGCTTACATGGGTACTGGGAAATTGAACCTGGGTCCTTAGGCTTCACAGGCAAATGCCTTAACCACTAAGTCATTTCTCCAGCCCTTAAGTTTCTTATATGCTATAGATATTGACCCTTTATCAGATGCATAGGCAAATCTCAAAGATTTTAGTGCGTTTACAAGTTATTTTGACTCAATAAAGTGAATGTAATTTAATAGAAAAGATATATTAAAGTGTATTAGTATTTTACTCATTGCTCGAGAAAGTATGTGACAGAAGCAACTTAAAGGAAGGATTTATTTTGGCTCATAGTTTGAGAGGATTCAGTCTGTCATGGCAGGGAAGAAAGGATGGAGTTCATGGCTGCAGGAGCACATGGCTGGGACTCTTCACATCTGGATGCATCAGGACTCAGAGAGCAGAGAATGATGCTATCACTCAGCTTTTTTCCTTAATCAGTTTCAGTACCTCAACCCATAGGATGGTGCCACCCATTCAGCGCAAGTCTCTTCCCTGGAAATGTCCTCACAGACATACCCAAAGGTGCACCTCATTAGTGCTCTGGGCATTTCTCAGCCCATTCTAGCTGACAGTGAAGATTAGATTTGTAGTAATTATTGCTACTGCTGAAATCAATTTCAGCATTCGTCTTAGCAGCAGCATGGGGACACTAGTTATAAAGAATTTGTTTTTAATTTCACTATACTTAAGATGCATTGACCGCATTCTATGGGATTGATTTTTTGGTGTAGTCTGTTTTAAGACTGTAAACTATCAACTACTTAATGTAATTTAAACATTGAACCTTTGCCCTGGTTTTGACACAAGAAGTTGAAGCAATAGGAGATAAGGCCTGGGGCCCTTACTAACTCAGGCTAGAAGAGAGACAGATCTAACATGCATAAAACAACTAGCCAATAGTACTAGACAATGCTTAATATCTGTGTGACAAGTTGCCTTTAAAGGTATTGGAGTGACCACTGTCTTGCTACCCTTTCTGGCTAAATCCTACTATCTTACTAGTTTCTGTGTATTGCCCAAGAGCTCTGTTATTTTCTCCATGGTCCTGTCCATGGAAATATCCAAACATTTTCCCCTTAACTGTGATCCCACACCTTGACCTTTGCCAAAATAATGTGGTCAGTGTGGCACACAGAGACATGCTTGACCTTTCTAGAGGGCATTTCTTCCCGGTCTCATATGTCTACAATACAAATCAGGATTAAACAGCAAAAAGTCCGTAAATGTCCTCAAGCCAATGTTTCAATGCCCAGACCCTTCCGTCCTTGGAGAATTCTTGGATCTGTATTAGGTTGTCTTTAAAATATTTATTTATTTGCAGAAAGAGAGAGAAAAGAGAAAATGAGCACAGGTGTGCCAGTGCCTCCTGTCACTGCAAATGAACTCCAGAAGTATGGGCTACTGCACATTTGACTTTTCATGGGTACTAGGGAATCAAACCCAGGCCATCGGGTTTTGGAAGGATGTGTCTTTAACCACTGAGCCATCTCCTCAGCCTCCAGAATGTTTTTTAAAGTCCTAAGAAGCTAATTTTCCACTTAGTCTTAGAAACAAAATGGAGGATTTGGAGCTAAGGGTTGCTACTAGAATTAGTCAAGTGACCACAGACCTTGAGAGTAAGAGGGGTACAAAGGCAGAATAAATCAACAAACAAAACCCAAATCTGGGGGTCAGTCTGTTATAAACCTAAACAATTTGAGTACATCTCAGACTTTTAGCCTATATCCACAGTGTCATATTGAGATAGAAATGCCTTCTTCATGGAGACTTGAAGGGGCCCAGGGCCTTTGAAGAACAGAACCATGTTTGAGTCACCATTCTGGAAACCAGGCCTAAGCTTTTCATCTTAATCTGTTGAGAAATGGTCTTAGTGAGGATTTTATGCTAACTAAATTGAGACAAGATAAATCTATAAACCATGATGCTGATTGAACTCAAGGCCTAGAATTAGTAATATTTCATTTTTGATATCCTAGTGGCAGTTCTGAGGCATATTGATTATCTGATCAGAAATGGAAAGACTTCCAAAGCAAAGCCATTGTTCTCTTAAGCCAGATACCTGATCTCATATGATCGCGTCATTCCCAGGCACCATTTTTTCTGGGAACCCTCAACATCTCATACTGACTAGCCCTACACATGCAGTCATCTTTAGGAGACCTCCTTTCACAATAAAAAAAAGTTCAGGTGTATATAAAAAGACATGAAAATAATCTATAGCAGTCCTATGCAACCTTTGGTCTTTTTATATGCTTTTGCAAATCAGGAAATAAGCATTATTGCCCTAGAAGATGGGTGGGTGACAAGAAGAAAAGGAGAATTACTTTTTTAAAAAATAATTTTTGAAGTATATGTATTTGTAAGAAGAAAATAGAAGAGAGACAGAGAAGGAGAGTGGGCACACCAGGGTCTCTAGCCACTGCAAATGAACTCCAGAGGCATGTGCCACTTTTTGCATCTGGCTTTATGTGGGTACTAGGGAATCAAACCAGGTCATTAGGCTTTGCAGGTAAGAGTCTTAACTGCTGAGCCAGCTCTCTAGACCAGAAAAAGAGACTTACTTTTTTAAAAATTATTTTTATTTACTTATTTGAGAGAGGAAAATAGGCAGAGTGAGTGAGTGAGAGAGAGAATGGGCATGCCAGGGCTTCTAGCCACTGCAAACGAACTCCAGATGCATGTGCCCCCTTGTGCATCTGGCTTATGTGGGTCCTGGGGAATCGAACCGAGGTCCTTTGGCTTTGCAGGCAAGCGCCTTAACCGCTAACTTATTTCTCCAGCCTGAGACTTACTTTTTACTGAAACCTTTTTGGGCATTTGGAGTTTTGTATTATTTTCAATACTAGGGGGGAAAAAACTCACAAAATTTAAAAAAACTGAAAAGAAAAACCCAAAATAACAATAACAACAAAATCTATTTAGTTAAAAAAAAAACTAGCATAACTGTGGAACATGAAGGAAGACTTCTGCTTCAGTCACTGAAAACTCACAGGCATCCTGTGTTGTTCAAATGAAGTATTTTTGCGTCAGATATAAACTATGGTTATGTTTGCTAAGAGGCTCAGTTGTAGTTTGAAAAAAAAGGGCTTCAGTTTTATGTTTATTCTTGACACATCGAGAAAACTGATTTCAAGAAATTTTTTAAATTTTATTTTTAGTTTGCAAGGGAGAGAGAGAGAGAAAGCGATGGATAGAGAAGAGAAAGAGAATGAAAGAAATAATAATAGCCATTCCAGGGACTCTTGCCACTGCAAATGAACTCCAGATGTATATGTCACTTTGTATATCTGGTTTTATGTGGGTACTAGGTACTGGGTAGTTGAACCCAGGTTAGCAGGCTTTGTAAGCAAGTGCTTTTAACCTATGAGCCATCTCCCCAGCCTGAAGAAACCCATTTTCATATAGTAAGGATTGAACTAAAATTCTCCCTTTCTCTGTGTAAGTTCTCACTGTTCATAAAATGACTGTATTTCTTCTTCCTATATGATTAATAGCTCCATTTCAGTAGCCCAGAAGTACCAAAATAATTAAGAATGAGTAACAGTTCTGTAATATGTAGATTTTATAACATCAGAAGGAAATTTGCGGTAACTCAGTTATGACAGCAATTTCGGCCACTTAAAAGTGAATTGCTGTCAGCAAAGCTCATGTTTATATGTTACACTTTCAATGGATATTTCTGTCAGAATTATCTAATCATCCTAGCATGTCCTTACCAGTTCTGAGTCATTTTAAGAAAATCATCAGTGGGCTTAATGAGGCCCAACTTTGAGCTCATTCACTGTGTTCTTATTAAAGCTATCATTTTTATATCATGACCAGGAGTTCTCTCCAGTGGCTATCTGCAGAGGAAGAGTGGGCTTATTGAGTGGGTTGAGTTAATTTAATAGAACTCAGTGGTTTATGCACTGGGGAGTTATGAAAGCAGTTTCGAGGAAACTAATGCTTTGGTTCCGTTTTGCCTTGCTGGGTCTCAAAACAGTTTTCATCAGTTTTATATTGCACTGGTCATTTTTTTTTAATCTTCAGTTTTTATTTTATGACATTATATGAAAGCATATTAAAATTGATTTTAAAATGTTCAAGTTCTGAATGGTCTTTTACTAAGTCTAAAACTGATAGATGTGGGCCTGGACTTCTCTGTGGGTTTGGACTTCTCTGTGGGCTTGGACTTCTCTGTGGGTCTGGACTTCTCTGTGGGCCTGAACTTCTCTGTGGGTCTGGACTTCTCTGTGGGTCTGGACTTCTCTGCGGGCCTGGACTTCTCTGCGGGTCTGGACTTCTCTGTAGGCCTGAACTTCACTGTGGGTCTGGACTTCTCTGTGGGTCTGGACTTCTCTGTAGGCCTGAACTTCACTGTGGGCCTGAACTTCTCTGTGGGTCTGGACTTCTCTGAGGGCCTGGACTTCTCTGTGGGTCTGGACTTCTCTGTGGGCCTGGACTTCTGTGAGGGCCTGGAATTCTCTGTGGGCCTGAACTTCTCTTGGGTCTGGACTTCTCTGTGGGTCTGGACTTCTGTGGGCCTGGACTTCTCTGAGGGCCTGAATTTCTCTGTGGGTCTGGACTTCTGAGGGCCTGGACTTCTCTGTGGGTTTGGACTTCTCTGTGGGCTTGGACTTCTGTGAGGGCCTGGACTTCTCTGTGGGCCTGAACTTCTCTGTGGGTCTGGACTTATCTGTGGGTCTGGACTTCTCTGAGGGCCTGGACTTCTCTGTGGGTCTGGACTTCTCTGTGGGCCTGGACTTCTGTGAGGGCCTGGAATTCTCTGTGGGCCTGAACTTCTCTTGGGTCTGGACTTCTCTGTGGGTCTGGACTTCTCTGTGGGCCTGGATCTGTGAGGACCTGGACTTCTCTGTGGGCCTGGACTTCTCTGTGGGCCTGGACTTCTCTGTGGGCCTGAACTTCTCTTGGGTCTGGACTTCTCTGTGGGCCTGGACTTCTCTGTGGGTCTGGACTTCTCTGTGGGCCTGAACTTCTCTGTGGGTCTGGACTTCTCTGAGGATCTGGACTTCTCTGAGGGCCTGTACTTCTCTGTGGGCCTGGACTTCTCTGAGGGCCTGAATTTCTCTGTGGGTCTTGACTTCTCTGAGGGCCTGGACTTCTCTGTGGGCCTGGACTTCTCTGAGGGCCTGAATTTCTCTGTGGGTCTGGACTTCTCTGAGGGCCTGGACTTCTCTGTGGGTCTGGACTTGTCTGTGGGCTTGGACTTCTGTGAGGGCCTGGACTTCTCTGTGGGCCTGAACTTCTCTGTGGGTCTGTACTTCTCTGTGGGTCTGGACTTCTCTGTGGGCCTGGACTTCTCTGTGGGTCTGGACTTCTCTGTGGGCCTGGACTTCTTTGAGGGCCTGGAATTCTCTGTGGGCCTGAACTTCTCTTGGGTCTGGACTTTGTGGGTCTGGACTTCTGTGGGCCTGGACTTCTGTGAGGGCCTGGACTTTTCTGTGGGTCTGGACTTCTCTGTGGGCCTGGACTTCTCTGAGGACCTGGACTTCTCTGTGGGTCTGGACTTCACTGTAGGTCTGGACTGTTTCTGGGGGTGTTGAGGAATTGAATTCAGAGCAAGTCAGGCCCTTGCAGCCACCCATGCATGCACAGCAAGTGTTCTTAACCTGCTGAACCATCTCTGCATACCCCCAAAGTATTTTAATCTTTTATACCAATCAACTTTACTGTTATTGTAGAGAAAAATTACAGACTTTAGTTTTTCATAGCCTTTCTTACAGGCAGTGAAACAGAAGGCTGAAATGTAGTTGAGATTTTGTTAAGTGTACTAGTTTCCCAAGTTTCAAGAGTGGGAACTTTGATATTGAGTCACTGATTAGAATGTGTTCAGGTGTTAGTTTTCTCAGTCTCTCCCATATATAGTATTCATTTAGTATTTTAATTAAACTTTGGTTAATGAATGTTTCTTCTTTCCTATTCATTTAAATGTGTATGAACGCTTTTAAATTTAATCACTTGGCTCTACCCGCCTTCCCAGATTTGTGGCCCAATTGCCCTTTATTCTCTTTTTCCCTGTAGTGTGTCTTCTATCTTAGGGAATTCATAGCCAGGCATACGCTGTGGGTTTCAGGACAAAACAGCCAATGCACTTACAATATTGCATTTGCTCTTTAGTGATCAGCTGCTTTTATTTTTTATTGTGGAAAAAGAGAGAGAATTGGCATGTCAGGGCCTCAGCCACCTGCAATTGAACTCTAGACGCTTGTGCCACCTAGTGGGCATGTGCTTGCCTGACCTTTATGCGTCTGGCTTGTGTGGGATCTGAAGAGTCAAACATGGGTCCTTAGGCTTCTTAGGCAAGTGCCTTAACTACTAATCCATCTCTCTAGGCCCAAACAGCTGCTTTTAGTTCATGTTCTGTTTCAAAGATGTCTATGCAGTGACTACTGAGTCTTGGTGAGAAGTAGTGACTATTTAAACAATTGTTTTAGAAATGAAAATTATATTATGGGTCAATGGTCAGCATGTTTTTCAAGGTGGTTTGAAATGACATAGGAAGTGAATTATTAAGTCATTCAATATAGATTGGACTTATCTCAAGCTGAATTTTAAGTAGTCTTCTGCTGTACTTACCTTGATGTCACTAGGACAGAACGTAGGAACAAAAGCAACTGATGGGAGGGAAGGGTTTACTTCTGTGCACTGACTCGAGGGGAAGGTTCATTGTGACAGGAAAGCATGGTAGAGCAGAGACTGGGCATCACTTCTTGCCACAGCAGCTGGCAGAAAGCAGGAATAGAGTGAGTAGAGCTCTGGTAAGGGAAGGCTGGGCTATAACACCCCAAATCTCACCCCAAGCAACACACTTCCTCCAGCAAAGCTCCACCTCCCAAATTGTCACCAGCTGGGGCCCAAGCACTCAAAACACTATGGAGGACATCTGCTTTGAACCACCTATACCTTCCTGTATTTAATGAAGCACAGAAATAACCCATGAAAGTGTGCTTCCTTCCTATCTTTAAAGGAACTGTGTATTCAGATTACGAGACAGGAGAAGCAGATACTGAAGGTATTTTGAAAATCTAAAACAGTAGATAGTATCTCTTAGGTAAAGCTTATTATGGTATTATTTTACTAGTTCCATGTAGTCATATAAACTCATTTATATGTGTGCATATATGTTTGTGTGTATAATGTTCATGTGAGTGTAAGCACACAATCTTGTTCCATAATTCTTTCACTTTACCAGAAGTTGTGCCTAGCTGGTGTCACATCCTGGTCTGATGTTGAAGAGGTTGGAGCTCAGTTCCAGACCATTCTTGGAAATGCACTAGAAGTACCCAGTGAGAATGTCTACTTTATATATATTTTTTTAAAGTCAAAAGGAATGCATAGAGCCCCTTGTTAAAAGCCCACAATAGAAACACTAACTGCCCATGCCTCATAGCCTGGGTTTATGATGGGGTGGTCCTTAGTAGCTGCCTAGACTCCTGTTAAACACTCACTCCAGGATTCCTTGGAAACTGTGCTTGCCTGAATAATTTATTATATATAGTGATCAATTATTCACAACTCATTATTACAACTGAAATAAAACCTAAAAGTGGAACCACTGTGCCACTTATGAATATCCAAGAGGTCATCAGGAGATGGCAGAGAAGTTTTAAGTCCTTGCTGCTCCTCTCTGAGGGGACTCATTCTGAGAGAATCAGAATCCTTGAAGGCAGTGACAAATGCCTCCCTGCTGGTCCTGCTGCATCAGCTCATCCACTCATGCCGCTGTTTATCTTTTTAATTCTGGCCTCATTTACACCTAGAAATAAGATTTCAGTTTGAGAGACTGTAGACATTTATGGCCCTGCCATTTATTAAACCATTTTTAGGAGGTCCACAAGACATAAAATCTTGGATATAGAATGTCTTTTCTGCGATAAAATGCAGGTATCTTTAAAACAGTTTTATTGGCAAGAAACACTTTAAAACATTTTATTGGCAAGAATCACATTGCATTGCTTATTTCATAGCTATATCTAAGTTGTATTTTATTTATTTATTGGCTTATACCTTTCATATAAAAAAGTCATAGTTTTAATATTTATTGTATAGAAAACATTTCAGTAAATTGATGTAACAGTGGAATCAAAAGAGTTCTTTTGTTTTTAAGTCTCTGAACTACAGTTGGAAATTGCTCAGCTTAAAATAGACTGATACATTTAAAAAATGTGTTTAAATAGTTGGGGAGTTGAAATTCCAGTTCTGTTAGGATATAAAGCAGAAAGTCTTCTCTAAAGGTTTCTTGCCTCCCCACTGGCTGGACACTAGTATTGGAGAATGGGTGTGACTGTTAATGCTTCATAGCTCAGTTACCATTTAGTGCCCTGGCATTTTCTGTGTGTTTACTTCCAAAAGTAAATTAGTAGTAATTTTGAGCATGAGTATTTAGATGTTGGTTCCAGCCTATAGATAAGTTTCCAAACCATTGCATAAGTATGTTTTCATATTTAGTAGAGACTCCAGCCTTTTACTCAGTCTCAAATGGAATGTGCTTCTCAAAATGGAATGACAGCTAGGTGTTTAGGGAGGTTTAACTTGGTCTACACTGATACCTTTCACTCACCACTTATGAGTTCAAATATGAAACTATTGTGGAAGTACGTGAATTTTTTTATTTTCTTTTAAAATATTTTTGTTTATTTTTATTTATTTATTTGAGAGTGACAAAGAGAGAGAGAGAGAATGGGCATGCCAGGGCCTCCAGCCACTGCAAACGAACTCCAGATGTGTGCGCTCCCTTGTGCATCTGGCTAACGTGGTTCCTGGGGAATTGAGCCTAAAACCAGGGTCCTTAGGCTTCACAGGCAAGTGCTTAATGGCTAAACCATCTCTCCAGCCCTTTTTTTGTTTTGTTTTTTTGAGGGGTCTTGTGTTTGCCAAGGCTGACCCGGAACTCACTCTATAGTCTCAGTCTGGCCTTGAACTCACAGTGAACCTCCTACCTCTGCCTCCTGAGTGCTGGGATTAAAGGCAAGGACCACCACTCCCAGTGCATATGAGTAATTCTAAAACAAATGTGAGTATATCATGCAATACAATCTGTATGATTTTTGAAATTCACTTTTAATAGGTTACATGTTCACATGGCACAAAAATGTAAAAAAGGAGACTATAAAAGTCTCTTCTCATTCTTTCCCCCTTTCTGCATTTTCATCTTCCCCAAAAGATAGCCATTATTAAGAATTTCCTGTGGAGCCTAGCACAGTGGTGTTTGCCTAGTGTGGTGGTTTGATTCAGGTGTCCCTCATGAACTTAGCTGTTCTGAATGCTAGTCTTCCCTGCTGGCAATTGGAAATTAAAGCCTCCTGGAGGCGGTGTATTGTTGGGGGCGGGCTTATGGGTATTATAGCCAGTTTCCCCATGCCAGTATTTGGCACATTCTCCTGTTCCTATTGTCCACCTGATGTTGGCCAGGAGATGATGTCCACCCTCTGGTCATGCCATCATTTTTCCCTGCCATTGTGGAGCATCCCCTCAAGTCTATAAGCCAGAATAAACCCCCTTTTTTCCCAAAAGCTGCTTTTGGTCAGGTGATTTCTGCCAGCAATGTGAACTTGGCTGCAACACCTATAATGCCAGTGTTTGGGAGACTGAAGAGCAGGAAGATTGTGAGTTACAGACCAACCTGGGGTACAAAATGTTTCCCAATCTCAATGAACAAACCAAAATAAATTGAATATGAAATTTTATATGGATACTTCCAGAGCTGATTTTACATACATCAACAGCTTCAGAATATGAAGTCTCATTTATCCCCTTCTGACAGACCTAGCATACTGCACATTTCTTTATGAAAGGGTTTTTCATATGCCAGAATATCTGGAAAATCATTTCTTATTAGTACATGGAAACATCTCCATTCTTTTTTTTTTTTTTTTTAGACAGCTCAGTAGTCTAGAATAATTTAACTATTTTCCTACTGATGTGCATTTGAGTTGTTTGAAAACTTTTTGTTATTACAAACACTGCTACAGTGGATAGGCCTGGACATTTGTCTTTTCACATATATGTTTCTATTTCTTGCATGAATTTTCAAGATAAAACATGAGATTTAGAGACTTCCTGCTTTTGACAGTCTCATTCTGGGAGCACAAGTTTACCCTATGCTATTTGGGGTGTTTTGCGAGAGGATTTTGCAGCAGTGTCTTACCAAGCCTGGCAGTGGGCTGGTTCCTCACTTCCTGAAATAACTTTGCTGTGAAGTGGTCATGACAATGATGTTACTTTACTCTCCTCTGTTTGCCAGGAGGTGATATAAGGAAATGTGTGAACCTGGTGGCAAACTATTTATAGGAGAAATCATGCAAAATTATCTAGCTTTCTCACAGGCATTTGATGTATTGAAACATTTAGGACTGTGACTTTTTAGAACAGTATCAGTACCCTTTGAATTTAGGTCCTAGACCACCAAATCCTGTACTCTGGAAATTATTAGTAAGTTTTCTGTGTAAAAGGGTGTTTTATGGCTAAACACAGTTGGAAAACACTAGCATCCACAAGTTAAACTATTTTCTTTTTTAAAATTTGTTTTTATTTATATATATTTTTTAATTTTGAGAGAGTGAGAGATACAGAGAGGAGAGAGAGTTGGTTCGCCAGGGCCTCAGCCACTGAAATTGAACTCCATATGCTTGCGCCTCCTAGTGGGCATGTGCAACCTTGCACTTGCCTCACCTTTGTGCATCTGGCTTATGTGGGATCTGGAGAGTTGAACATGGGTTCTTAGGCTTTGCAGGCAAGCACCTTAACCGCTAAGCCATCTGTCCAGCCCAGGTTAAACTATTTTCTAATGAGGGGCTCTTTAGAGCCTTAAATCTGCTGAATTAAATAGTGTGTTTAAGACCCAGGTATAATCTGCAGCATCTGTCTCCCACACTTGTCTGACAATTGGGGAACTCCCTTACCCAGACCATTCTTAGCACTGGCGTATTGAGGATCCAAATTGGGAACTGCTGACCATGTAGGACATTGTGGATACTGTGGTGAAATTAGTGGTCAAATGCATATGTGGTATTTAGATGTATCAAAGGTTCAGTAAGAGAAATAAGAATGAAGGTAGCTCTAAATTTTGCCCTCATGAACAGCAGATGGTGGTAATGTAACATGCAGACAAACCATTAAGACATGGCATCTTTTCTAATGGCAGCATTAATTCAAGGCCCAAAATGTCTTTATTTAATTACCATCTACCAATACTTCAATTTCTCTGACTAAATGAACAAAAGGCTAAACACGAGTCATTAACATACTTTTAATTTCTCTCTAGGAAAAGCACAAACCAGCTGAGACATAAACTTGGAGAAATCATTTTATCTTTTGGGAACATTTAAACTGGAATGACAGATTTACTTTGGCCTGCTGTGTGTGCAGTAGGTGGATATCCCTGCCAGAGATAACTGTGTGCCCTTGCTTTCTTACAAGAAAACCCTTAAAAGTAGTAAACCTAGCTTTCCACTGTCCCCAAGACATGCAAAGAAAAGCTCAGGCTTTCAACCAATAACTAGTTGGTACTGACAAAAAGATTTTGGACCTTAGAGAGCAGTCACATAGCATGGTTGAGATGATATTTGGGCTGAGAATAGGATGGGCCAGTGGAGTGAGAGATGAATACCTCTTAGAAGTTGAGAGGTTCCTGTGTCGCCTCCATTCTTTATGCTTTTTTAAAAATTAATTCATTTATTTATTTGAGAGAGAGAGAGAGAGAGAGAGAGAGAGAGGCAGGTAGAATGTGCACACCAGGGCCTCCAGCCACTGCAAACAAACTCCAGATGCGTCTGCCACCTCATGCAGCTGGCTTACGTGGGTACTGGGCAGTTGAACCTGGGTCCTCGGGCTTCACAGGCAAGAGCCTTAACCACTAAGCTATCTGTTCTTATGCATGTGGAGTGTGTGAGGTGTGTGCAAATGTGTAGATGTACATGCTCCTTATGTGTGTATGCAGAGGCCAGAGGAGAACACAGTAAAATGTGAATATACTACTCATTAGAGAATTTCAGGGTTATCCTAACTTTTAGTTCCCAGTGCATTACAGTAAGAGTGGTCCAGAAATGGGACTCCAACTTGAGTATGTGGTGAACATCTTCCCAAGCTGTTTGTGTGTCTCTGTGACAGAGTGTATATCCTGGGTTGGAGCTCTTGTCGAGATTCAGCATTTGAAACTTCATAACTCTTCACACCTGAGAAAAAAGCTCCTTGAGCTACTCTTGTGATGTTTTGATGCAGATGATAAACCTAGAGGAGCTTTGGGCTGGGGTGGGGGAAGGTTCTCCCAGTGAAGGTCATTTAGATCCACTCATGGACATGGGATTGCGAGAGATGGTCCTGGGAGGGGTTTTGTAGCTTACGTTGATGGGTGTCCAATAATAGTGAATCCATAGCTTGAGCTTACCCTTAAAAGGTACACTTGAGCAGTTTTCCAACCTGTTTGTTCCCTGCTCCTGGCTCCATGGTTTGACTTGCTTCCCCTTCCTTTCTAGGTGTAGCATCAGGTAGGGCGGATGCCTTAATGAACGGCCCAGATCGTGTTGCCTGTATGGAAAGGAGAAATTTGGGGTCTTGCTGTTCCCTATGTGAGACTTGATCTCTCCAGGCTATACATTAAAAAGTAAAGAGATGCAATTCATTTCATCCAAGTGCTTCATATAATAAAGTCACCTGTAAACAGTATTTGCCACACTGAGATCTGTACCTGAGCAAACCCCTAAATGTTAAAAACAAACCTGAATTTAGACATGGAAATTTGATTTGCTTTTCTCTTATTGTTCTATGAATATAAAAGTTGACCAGTTCTCTCAAAATGTGAGATGCAAAAAGTAAAACTTAAGTTCATGCTTTCATTCCAGAAAAATTTTTTTATGTTATTCCCCATAGACCATAATATAACCTTTTCTTTTGAAAAAAAAAGTACATCAACAGCATCATTTCTTTTTTTTAATAATAGTTGTATGAGGGAGCTTAAAGTTTTTTTTAAATATCTAGGGCTAAGGATATATCTTAATGCCAGAGCACTAGTCTATCATGTGCAAGGTCCTGGGCTGAATGCCCAGGTCCACAACATAATAGTATGAAGATCAAAACAAAAACATCCAGATAAAGTTTAAGGCAGTATCAATCTCTGGTTCAGGAGAATTCTTGACTAACAATGAACATTCATCTCTAAGGTATTTTCAATAGAAGCATTAATTTTCTTAGCTTTCATGAAAATATATTGTAGTTCATCAAAATTACTAGGAATTTTATTTCATATGTCTTTATCTGGAAATTCAAATACAAAGGGAAATTTTATGCAGTGATTGTATCATGATATCAAAATTATATACATTAGTGTGAAGTTTTATGTATTATTTTTATGTCTCAATAAAATTAAGGAAAACATACATTAATTTTTATGTTTTATACACATTTTTAAAGTATCAGAATAAAACTATTATAACCTAGTAGTTTTATTTTCCTGACTTAAGTTAGAACTTTAGGAATGTAAGCCATTCGAAAAATCTGACATTTTAGGGGCTGGGGATGTAGCTCAGTTGGTAGACTGGTCGAGATCCCAGTATCACATAAACCAAGGTGGTGGCTCACATCTGTAACCCCAGCACTTCACAGGTGGAGGCAAGAGAACTGAAATTCAAGGTCTTCAGCCACATGTAGAGTTCAAGGCAAGCCTGAGCTATGAGATACCCTGTCTCAAAAAAAAAAAAAAAAAAAAAAAAGGAAGAAAGAAAATCTGATTTTGAACAGGTAATTCAGTCATCAAAGCTCTGTCAATCTCTAGATTGTGCATTTAATCCTTCCATATAGTTCTTTTTTTGGTGTGTGTGTGTGTGTGTGTGTGTGTGTGTGTGTAGTATGTGAGGTAATATGTGGAACGTGTGTGTGCAGATGTGCATGCCCCTTATGCACCCAGTGGAGGCCAGAGAAAAACGCTGGATGTCTTCCCTGATAGCTCTTATGCCTTATTTTCCTGAAACAGAAACCTCTCACCGAGCCTAAAGCTCCCGTTTTCAGCCTGACTTGGCTGCCTGGGAAGCTCTAGCCAACCTCCTGTCTGTGCTCCCTTGGGGCTGGGGTTACAGCAATGCATGGCCATGGTTGGGTTTTTACAAGGATGTCAGGTCCTCACGCTTGCACAGCAAGTTCTTGTACTGTTCTACCATCTTCTAACCACCGTACAGTTCTTTTAAAAGTGAACCAAGCTAAGATCCATCAACAAGGTAGGTAGTACATGTTTTTAATGGCCTTTATGTCAAAGTATGCACACAGTAGGTTGCCATTTGATTAGGTCTTTCTACTAACACTAGAGAGTATGTTTTTAATTTTTATTTTAGAGTGAGTGAGAAAGAGACACACACAGAGAAAATTGGCATGTCAGGGCCTCAGCCACTGAAACAGAACTCCAGATGCTTGCACCACCTAGTGGGCATGTGCTACCTTGCACTTGCCTCACCTTTGAGCATCTGGCTTACATGGGATCTGGAGAATTGAACATTGTCTTCACAGGCAAGTGCCTTAACCACTGAACCATCTCTCCAGCCATTTAGAGTATTTTTAAGTTGCTTCACTGGGGGTGACACTGGTTTAAGCACCTGATTTTCATGAACACATGAGATTTTCACTCTTCTGTGGTTCCTGTGGTCTTCTTGATGTCTCCCTCTGCACCACAGTCTCATGCCACTTCTAGGTTAAGGATGTTTAAAGCTTTGAAAGACACACATAGCTGAGCCCTGCTTCACTTTATAAGCAAAATTGATCTGGTGACCAAGAATAAGGTTGACTGGTTTAGCAGGAGTCAGTTATAAAGAGTGCTTATGCTTGAATAACATCAGCCAGACTACATAATTTGCGGGGCCCAATATGAAATGCAAACACAATGGCCCTGATTTTTAAAAGATTACTAATATTAAGCCAGTGACATTAGAGTGTTAACCAAATGCAAAGCCCTTCTAAACATTGGACTTTGTGGGTTCTGGGGAGTCAAACTTGGGGTTGAGAAAGGACTCATGGGTGAAGGCAGAAAAGCAAGAAAACCCTTCCTCACATGTCCAAGGAACAGTATGACAGTTCCCATGTTCCTTCCTAGTCTGATGTTTCCTCAGTTGGTATTATCAAAGTCTGAACTGCTTGATAAAGATTACATTAAATAATAAAGTTGAAAGAATCTACCCTAAAGTCATACACTGTTTCATTTATTCTAGTCCTTCCAGCAACTGCATAGTTACCTAAACTTTTAGTCTTGGCTTTCTTATCTATAAAATAGGAAATACAACTATATGGCTCTAAGACTTAAGTGAAGAATAGCGAAAACATTCCTAGCACATTTTTCAAGTTTAGTTGCAAAATACTGTCTTTCACCTCATTTCCTTATTCTTTGGATTATCTGATTTTTAAAACTTTTTTTTGAAAATATTTTATTTATTTATTTATTTATTTATTTATTTGAGAGAGGAGAGAGAGAAAGACTCAAGCAGAGAGAGTAAGTAGGGGTGTGTCAGGGCCTCTTGCCACTGCATATGAACTCTAGACACATGCACCACTTTGTGCATCTGGCTTTACGACTTGGGAACTGGGGAATCGAACCCAGACTATCAGACTTTGCAAGCAAGTGCCTTTAGCCAGTAAGCAATCTCTCTAGCCCCTGATATTTTAAACTTTTTATTGATAATTTTCATACGTGTGTATAAGGTATTTTGATCATAATACCCTTCCATTACCTTCTCTTGTCTCTCCCTTCTTCTCCCTTCTACTGACCCCTTCTTCTTTCCAACTGGTCCCTCTTCCATTTTGATATCTTCTTTTTGTTTGTCTGTTTTGTCCTCCACCATCCATGACAGAATGTTGATGGGCTCAGTACTGTGCAGTAACCACAGTTGCTCTGAGGTCATGAGTGAAATAGTCACTTCCTGTCTGGAAGTGTTCCAAAGTACTCTTCCCCTTCCTGTGGCATATATATATATATACATTTTTTTTCTGTGCCCTCTTCCACAAGAGTCACCTGATCTTTAGACCTCAACATCTTTATCATACTCCTTGAGCTAACTTTAGTGACACAATTCCCCTTGAAACAAGGTTCCCAGGGCCTGATCACAAGAAGCATGATGGAAGCAAGGCTATCCCTTCTAAAGCTTCATGCATTTCAAAGTCAGCTTGGAATCTCAGACTGATTTTAACATCACATAGCATTACTTCATATTGGATTTGTATGTGTGTCCGGGGTAGGGGAGGGTGATGGTTCCCCTTCCCAGTACTCTTCTCAGAGTTTATTTTATAGATGAGCCATTCTGCTGTTAAGTCAGGTGCCACACATCTTAGATTTAAAGATTGGATTTCCCTGGCCCTGTCTGTCCAGTGTGCAAAATTTAACCTTGGTGATTTCCACCTCATTTTCGGCTCCCTCGGTCATTTTGAAAAGGTCACTCTACGTTTTGACCACGCTGTCTGGCTTTGTGTCTCCTACAAACTTGGTCAATAGATCTTTTTAGGTCTTCATCAAAATCATTAATGAAACGTTGGTGAAGTTATGTCTGGGGATAAATACGAACAGCAGTACAGGACAGTTCCACTTGGATGATGGTCTGAGATCTAAACAGTACGTGCTTGTTCCATTTGTTTAGCCAGCCAGCACTGCACGCAAAGACTGCCTCTCCATTCCATGAGTAAGAGGATATTGTGAGTTTTCTCTTTGACATCTGTCAGCAGGGTGCCATTAGATGAGCTGAAAATATTACATAGCACTAGCTGGCTCTCTCTGATCTACCAATCAAATAATGTTCTCTCAAAAAGAAATTAGGTTAATTTGGATTATTCTCCATAAGCCCATGTGAGCAAGCCCCTGCTGGCCACTGCTTTATGTTTTAAATGCTCACGACCATCTGTTTAATCAGCAGTTCTTCAGTTTTGCCAGGGAATGTCAGGATCAGTGCCATACAATATTTGATGGATAATTCGGTTGAAAATTGGGACATGTGCCCTGGAGAGAAGGATACCTCTCCTTCTTTTCCTGATTATCCAGATTATCAACCATGAGTTTGAATTGGATTTTCAAGTTGAGTTCTATGTGTGTAGCTCACTGGAATGTGATCTTACAACTGAGCAAACATAGTGGCTAGATACCCGGATTCAAGAACTGGAGTCTCTGTATACATGTGCAATGCTGGCTACCTGTGGGGCTGAGGCAGGAGGATCAAAGGCCAAAGTCTGGCCTGGGCAATTGTTGAGGGCTTGTTGCAAAATAAATAAAAATAATATAAAAATTTTAGAAGGACTGAGGATGTAGAGTGCTTGCCGCAGCACAAGGACCTAGGTTCAACCACCAGTATAAAAAAAAAAAAAAAAAAGAAAAGCCAACCAAAAAACAAAAAGTGGGTTTTGTACGACACTCCATCAACTCTTGTGTTTTTGGCTGATTGTCTTAACCTCTGTTTTGTTTTCAAATTTTTACTTTTGAGACAGTCTCATGTATCCCAGGCTGACCTCAAACTTGCTATATAACTGAGATTGACCTTGAACTTCTGAACCTCCTGCTTCTGCCTCGCAAATTCTGGGACTAAGGGTATGTGTCACCAGGCCTACCATTTAACCTCCTTTGTGTCAAGGGTGGAGGGGTGTAAGAAAGGGGAAATGGCTCAGTGGGTAAAGTGTTTGCCACACAATCATGAGAACCTGAGTTCAAATCCCCAGCATCCACATAAAAGTGGGGTGCAGTGGTAGGTGCTGCAACCCCAGTGCTGGGGAGGTAGAGACAGGAGGGTCTCAAGACTCATTGGATAGTTACTATAGCTGAATCAGTGAGCTCAAGGTTCAGCAAGAGACCATGTCTCAATAAAGTGGAGGGCTGGAGAGATGCCCTAGTGGTTAAGGCACTTGCCTGCAAAGCTAAGGAAGATCCTTGATCCTCTGTGACCCACGTCAGCCAGACATACAGTGGCTCAAGCGTGCAACATCACACATGTGCACAAGGAGGCACACATATCTGGAGTTCGACTTCAGTGACTGGAGGCCCTGGAATGCCGATTCTCTCTCTCTCATTAAAAAAAAAGGCCAGTCTGTTGGGTTTGCCTCAAAAAACAAATAAATAAAGTGGAGAACAATGGAGAATGATACCTGACTATCTAACATTGACCTCTGGCTTTCACATGCACCTGCACACACACACACACACACACGTGTACCCACATGTGAGTACACATGCACACCACACACACACACACACAAAAAACCCCAAAAAAAACAACAACAAAAACAAAAAACAGTGAAAGCTTGTGACAGTCTCTCAGCACAGTTTATGGCACCCAATGCTGTGTGTCATGATTACCATCATTTTAGTAACTAGGTGTTTTTATACACTTTTCTTGTATCTTGGGCTTTGATTTTCTTTTTAGAAAATTTTCTTTATCCTTTTAGGTGCATGACTTTTGTTTTGTTTTGCTTTGTTTAATGAGAAAGAGTCTTATTATGTAGCCCAAGAATGGCCTGGAATTTAAGATCCTTCTGCCTCACCCTCCCTGGTGCTGGAATTACAGACATGGGGATCATCCTGCCCAGCTGCATGATGTGTTCTTATAGCCCTTACTTATTTGTCTCTTATCTCCTCCTGTTTAATAAACTCCTAGAAGGCACCTGTGACAAGTAGATTGTCTTGCACACATTAGGTGCTTTCTATATATACACAAAACTTAGAAACTAAACTAGAGAGTTGAAGGGCTTTTCTTGAGGTTACACATCACGGTGCATATGTGAGCTGGATTATATTTACTAATAAATTCTATTTAAAAGAACCACGAGTGTTATCTTTGGAGAACACTTCCACTGTTAGGGGATTAACATTAGAACTAGCTTATGTCAGTAAGGATCCAGAGATTTAAATGGCTTCTTACAATAGAAAAGAAGCCATGGTGATAACAGTAATAGTGATAATAATACATTTAATGAAGCTTTTTGAGGCCTCTTTGAAGCTCAAAGATAACAATTTTGGGTCATTTTTTAATTCTTTTCCTTGTTTCCCCTTTCCACGTATTCTTGATGATATTAATTTTATGCTACATGATATAAGTATGTCAAATCACTTGTGGAAGCAGGCTGAATGTAAATACTTTAAATTGATAACTTGTATAACAAAATATGTTTGACGGGTCGGTGGGCAGCTGCTGGTTCTCACTGCTAGGAACAGAATACAAGGAAACCAGTGAGAACTGTAGTTTAAATAATTTGCTCACACTTGTAATCTCAACACTCAGGAGGGAGGAGGATCTCAGGTTCGAGGCTAGTCTGGAGTACATAGAGAGACCCTATTTCATACCAAACCAAACCCAAACACTGATGTCATATTATGTTGGCTCTTGCATATTCTTGGAGGGGCTGCAGTTCAGTCCCAGCATCTTGGTCTGTATGATGAGCACATTGTCCTAACAGGGGTCTCAGCCTTTGCTGCTAAATGTGACCTCACTAGTTCTGCTCTTCATATTGGTCCCCTTCCTCAGCCTCAGCCTGTGGAGCTCTGGACCCATTTGGTAGTTTGGTTCCTGGAAGTCTTCTGAATCCTTAGCTGCTTGCACCCCTGCTACTCAATGTGCGAACCCCGGAGAAGCAGCCCAGGCACTCGTTAGAAGTGCCAACTCCCAAGTGGCATTAAAATCATTCTGAAATGACATGATAATTACACATATTCATGGGGTATAATATACTTCACATCTCCAATATATGATCAGCTGGGATAGCTGATATATTTACCACCTCAGACATTTACTTTTTTAAATCAAGACTATTCAGAATCCTCCGTACATGTCACTTTGAAATCCTACTGTGCTGCAGAACATTAGAAGTTAACTATTTATCTTCTTTCTACCGTTTCCCTGCCCCTCCCAGACCCTGGAAACCACTATTCTATGCTGAAAAGCAACATTTTAAAATGATAAAATGGTGATTAGTAGAAATATTAAAATTCAAGGACTGTTCTAAGAGTCCACATCTCTTCTTGAGGCCTATTTGTGTATCACACCTTATAATTACAACAGTTTTTTTTTTTTCCTTTCAGCATTTATACATGGCGATACATTGATTCATCCTCAGATTCCAGGAACTCTAGAAACAAAACTGACAGTCCCACCCAGGCATCCTTTTCTAGTGTCCTTTGCTCAGTGCTGTGACAGAGGAGGAGGTTCCCGAGGACAGTGGGCATGTGAACAAAGTGCATGTCCCTCCCTGTGGAGCCCACCAAGAGACCAGAGCACATGCTTAACCAGGCTCCCTCTGAAAAATGAAAGCTTGTGTAATCAGAGACAAGCTAGCCACCTCTCTCCCTGTCTTCATCTCATCTAACAGTCCATAGTGACTTTTCTTGGTGTTACAAATCAATGACCAAAATCCATAAGTTGGCATTTAGGGAAACCAGATACTTCCGAGTAGTAGATTCTAATTTGAGTTCTGCTGGCAGGTGAGGCTCTTGACCTTTTGGGTGTACAAAAACAGTCTTATTTTAAGATAAGCACAATTCAGCAAAATTATGTATTTTAGCTTCATTTGCTCAGTGCTATGACTGAGGAGGTGAGATTCCACATGGAGTTCCTAAAAATAAGTACAGTAACTACCTGCTCTATGCTAAAATTAAAAGGGTTTTTGTTTTTGAATTTATTTATTTATTTATTTTTGAGGCAGGATCTTAGGTAGCCCAGGCTAGTCTTGAATTCTCTATATGCCAAAGATGAGAAAGAGAAAGAGGCAGATAGAGAGTGGGTAAGCCAGGGCTGCTAGCCAATGCAAATGAGCTCCAGATGCATGGGCCACCTTGTGCCACCTGGTTTTATGTGGGTACTGGGGAGTCAAACCTGGGTCTTGTGGTTTTGTAGGCGAGTGATTTAACCACCAAACTATCTCTCTAGACCTATATAGCTTAATTTTTTAAATTTTTATTTATTTATTTACTTATTTTTCAAGGGGGGGGGTCTCACTCTAGCCCAGGCTAACCTGAAATTCACTATTTGGTCTCAGGCTCGCCTCAAACTCACAGTAATCCTTCTACCTCTGATGCCTAAGTGCTGGGATTAAAAGCATGCACCACCATACCCAACACTATTTATTTATTAAAGAGAGAAAGAGGAGAGAAATAGACAGGTAGAGAGAGAGAATGGGCTTGCCGGGGCCTCCAACCACTGCAAAGGAATTCCAGATGCATGTGCCCCTTGTGAATCTGGCTTACATGGGTCCTGGGGAATCGAACCTGTGTCCTTTGGCTTTGCAGGCAAGCGCCTTAACTGCTAAGCTATCTATCCAGCCCTATCTTATTTTTTTAATTTTATGTATTTATTTGAGAGAGAGAGCCTCCCAAGTGCTGGGATCAAAGGCATGTGCCACCATGCCCAGCTCTAAGACTTTTATGTGATGAAAATTTGCAGAGCTGGGGATTGAACCCAGAGCTGTGTACATGCTAGGCAAGTGCTCTCACACTGAGCTACATCCCTATCTTGAAAACCTACATTATTTTTTCACTTTATATTTGGAAAAATAAACATCTTGTCCAAATCATAATTTGATTTCACTTTAAGCAGCATTTATCTCTTATTAGCTTTACCTAGTCAAGAAAATGGAGCAAATTGGTTTTTGTTGCTTCTTAAACTAAATTTGTTACTATATCCTGATTTCATGGTAGTCTCCAATTCACATGTAATTGTCCCGCTGAAATACACAATTCTAATATTTTTCCATAATCTTCAAAATAAAAAAATATGACATGAATTATTCATTAGATTATTGCATTTTTGGATCTTAACCGAACACTAATTACAAATTTGGAGCATATAACAGTCATAACAAAAGCTAACCTGATTATCTATGGTAAATTGTTTCTTCATATTGTCATGCTCCTTAAACTCTGTGCTGACATCAGGAGGATCTTTGTTTGATCAAAGCTCAGTGCATTTCCAAGTGTGATGAAGAGAACCAGTGATTTGTTGTCTGGGGCCAAAGTTATCAATATTTTATTTATAAGGCATATTACTCTGTGTATACTGTTCAACAATTTAAAATTAAATGGGATTTGTAAGGTTGAACCTTAAAAGACAAAACAAAACAAAAAAATCCAGGCTCTGAACGACACAAATTTATATCCTCTAGGTTGTGGTAGGTAACCTCAAAAATGTAGATTTCACCACCTTGAGTCTTGTGAAACGTTTCCTCTTCCTGTACAGTACCTCTTTACAAACAGCAAACATGGCTTCAATTTTCCCTTTCTCCTTCCTTCCTTTTTATCTTTTCTTTTTTTTATTTTGATTTTTGATCTTTTGAGAGTCTCATGTAGCTCAAGCTTGCCTTGAACTGGCTATATAAGTTCACCTCCCCAGTGCTGGATTACAGGCCTGTGCCACCACACCAGACTAAATCTGGGACTGCCTGACTGATTTCCAGTAGGATTCTCTGAAATTTGAAAATAATTAATGAAGAATAGACACAGCCTCATCAGTGCCTCATCAAAGGCCTGCCTATTATTACAATCACTAGAGTAGAGCTTTTGCTTTTTTTTTTTTTTTTTTCTAATAGGAATGGCTCAGGGCTCATCAGTTAAGAGATGTAAGAGTATTTGCTGCACAAGCAAAGCCAAGGGCCCAGGACCTTCTGAATTCAGTTCCCCATATAAACAGCTGGGCATGGCAAGGCATGCTTGGAACCCCAATACTGTGGGAGCAGAGACTGAGAGATGCCCAGGCTTGCAAAAAAAAAAAAAAAAAAAGAAAAGAAAAGAAAGAAACCAAACAAGCAAAAACAACAACAAAACCCGGCAGCTCCAGGTTCAGACAGATTCAATTATAAGGAAATACACAGATGAGGGAGACCTCAGACTCTCTCCTCTGACTTCCACGTGTGTGTACTGGAGGCACGTCCTCAACACATGTACATTCACCACACACAACACTACACACTATGCATGCATGTGCAAGAAGAACAAGAAAAAATGGTTTAGATTGTCCTAGTTATTACCCACTGAAGATCTCTACTAAAACAGGAAAGAAAAATCTTAAATTGTAGCCAAAAATCTGTCCTGTGGAGTTAGTGGGTTGTTTATCCTGCAGGAGGTAAGCGGTGGCCTTAAGGTCTTGGATAAATTGCTTAACCTATCAGGATTTTCATAGGTTGAGGTTCTTTCATTATCTGCTCTCCCAGGGTCACGTCTAGCTTGAAAATTGTACAAATACATAAAACCCATCCCAAAATTGGAAAAGAAGTGGCATAGGGGGCCCAGGCTTAGGAAACTGAATAGCCTTTTGCTTCTCTCGGGATGCATGATTTCAGTGAGTATCATCACTTCACTGCCATATTGTGAAATGACAGCCAAGCCGTTTGTCAGCTGGCAGTAACTGTCACTTTCCTTTGCATTTATGTTACTGTCAGCATCCATGGATGCTCATATCAGCAACGTGGAAGTTGACTACAACAGAAATTGGTAGCACAGAGTTGTATGTTTCTGCACAATGTATCTAACCATGTGGATTTTGGTCTTTTGTAACTTGGATGCTAGAGGAGAGATATGTATGGAATTGCTATTTGGGAGTAAAGATGCCTTCTAGGGAAGTAAGCCAAGTTTTATGGGCTATTTTGGTGAGAGTTTGAAAATGATAAATGAAGAGAGAATTGTGTTTAGATGTTTTGCTTTATTAACTTTCAAAGAGGAAAGGAGACAGTAGAGAACTTTGTTGGAACTGGGTTACTGGCATAAGGGCTGGCTTCATTCTGTGGCCCAAGCCTAAAGTTTAAGCAAGGTTGAATTTGAAAATAATGGATTAATGTGCTTGCCAGAAGATATGGAACTGAGAGATTTAAGATTTAAAGTTGAAAAAAATTAAGGAAGTTTAAGGTTACTGACACAGATACTGGCTGCTAAAGCTGCTATCGTTAAAGAGATTGCTATCATTAAAAATGCCTCAACCAGGACTAGAGAGATGGCTTAGCAGTTAAGCGCTTGCCTGTAAAGCCTAAGGACACCAGTTCGAGGCTTGATTCCCCAGGACCCACGTAAGCCAGATGCACAAGTTGGCGCATGCATCTGTAGTTCGTTTGCAGTGGCTAGAGGCCTTGGCGCACCCATTCTCTCCCTCTCTCTCTCTGGCTGTCTCTTTCTCTCTTTATCTGTCTGTTGCTCTCAAATAAATAAATAAAAATAAACAAAAAAAATTAAAAAAAATAATGCCTCAACTGCTTTATACTGAAACAATGGAAAGGATGTCTGAAGTGATTCTAACCAGGAAAGACTGAATGGTAAAATTCAAACTCTTTAGTAAGGAAGGTACCTGCACTTAAAAATCACAACTTATTTCTCCTGTGGATTAAGAATATGGCTGTATCCTGCACACCTTGGTGTTGATTTTGGAAGCATGGAAAATGCTATGTGGATATAGGTCATGAAATACACATGATTCCAGGAACTGCACTGCTGAAACACGGCGTACGGAGCAGGGCATGAAGTCCATGATAGAGAGCCCAGGGAGGCTATTGTCTGAAGTTAAATAGGAGCCTCTGCTGAGATGAAGCATGGGAAACAGGATATTCCTATTTTAAAGGCTATAAAGGCCAGTGTATGGTTTACAGCTGAGACCTTAAGATGTTTTGGATATACCAAGACCATGCAAGGGCTACCGTGGAGTGCTGTTGGCTTGAGATGGAAAATTTCCCTGGCTACTCAGCCCAGCTGGAGGGACAGAATTAGAAAATCCAGAGACTGTCATCACCACTAGTTTTAACTGCAGTTGTTTGATGTTTACCTGATGGATATTGATTTTGCATTGGTCCAGTCTCTCCTTGTTATGCCTTATAGCAGTTGGAAATGTTTACTCTGTGCAGTTATATATTGTAAGTATGTAACTTGTTTTGATTTTACAGGACTCACACTTAAGAGATAGTCTTGAATCTCAGATGAGACTTGGGACACTGAAACAATATTAGAGTTGTTAAAAACTATGGGGACCTTTGAAGTTGGACTGAATACAATTTACAATGTGAGATGGTCATAAGCCTATTGGGGGCAGGGACAGAATGCAGTACTTTGAATGTATGTTCAGGTGTTTTATTAAAGCTTTTAACATGGACCTCTAGCCACTTGGCTGGAAGAGGTTTCATTGGGGGTGTGTCCTGGGGTCCAAGCCCTAAGGTGTGTTTGGGGGTTGATCTGATTTCCAGACTAAAGATGTGCAGAGTGGTTTGAGCTCTGCCTGAGTCCCTTCTTGTTGCTGTTGGTTTTGTGCTTGTTGCTTTGGGTGGTTGCTGGCTGCTGGTGGTTTCTGTTTGGATGGATGGCAGCAGCTTCTTCTACCATTGATGGAACCTCCCCTGGATCCGTAAGCTTGAAATAAATCCCTTCCTCCTCTGAACTGTGTCTCATTTGGATGTTCATCCAAGGAACATGGAGCTGACTACAACCATGTATACGAGGGGGAAAAGTCATGCACAGTAGTCCTGAGTTCGAACCTCAGAGTGGATATTTCAAAGACCTGGGTGTGGGGGCATACTTGCAATCCTCATGCTGGGCAGGTGGAGGGAGGTAGGTCCCTGGGGCTTGCTAGCCAGTCAGTTTAGTCTAATTGGAGAGTTCCAGGCCAGTGAGATACCCTGTCTCAAACAATGTGGATAGTGCCTGAGGAACAGCACCCAAAGTTGTCCCCTGGCCACCACATACACATGCATACTTGTACACCCCACACGCATACACAAAGCCATGCACAGGAGTTGTGACATATACTACCTGTGGTAGTTTGAATGTGATAGTATATGGCCCCATTGACTCAGGTGTTTTATTAAAATTGAGCTTCCCACTTCATGCCTAGCAGGCAGATTCCTGCTAGAGGTGGACATGTCATTGAGGGTGGATCTTGGAGTCTATCCCTACTAGGTGTATTCAGAGCAGTTTGACCTCTGGATGTTTGTGTTTGTGGTTCTTGCTGTTGGTAATGTCTCTGTGCTTGGATCTATGAAAGGGAGCCAGCTTCTTCCACCATTGATGGTGCTCTCCTGAATCTGTAAGGCTGAAGTAAACCCTTTCCTCCCGTAAACTGTATCTGGTTGGATGTTTGTCACAGCAACAAGTAGCTGACTACAACACCACCTTTACCCCTTGTGTTTGGAGTGATTTTGATTTTGATCATGCAATCATTAACACACATTTATGGAGCATCTGTTCTGTGCTAAGAAGTATAGAAATAAACAAAATATAAATCTTGGTCAGGGGACAAAGCAATCACTGTGAGTCACTATGGTGAAATGGACAGAATTTTGATGGGTGAGAAGTCAAGCATATCTGACACCCATGAGTGAAGTATGACCCTGGCCTTTGAGGTGCCTACAGTCCAGGGAGAGAAGTCACTGAGCAAATCAGAAATGTAAGCAGATGCTATCACCGGCTGTACTGGGATCATAGGAAAATGGTCCTGTACCTAGGCCTGGAGGAATGAAGAGAGGCTTTGAGAGGAAGGATTTGCACAGTACCTCAGTGTGGATAAATTCTACCCGTAGCTCCCTTGTTGCATGCCTTGACAGGTATGGAGCCTTTTTTGGCCCTGGATAGGCTTAGCGAAGGGGTTAGAGTGCCAGTCACACAAAGGTCACTAAAATCCCCCAAGCCAGTTGCTCTCTAGTCTTGCAAACCACAAAGGAATGATGAGTGCGGACGTGGCATAGGGCCAATTAGTCAAGGGTTTCTTGGAAAAGAAAGCAAAAATAAAGCAGAAAGTGAAAGTAGAGCAGAAGAGTGCTGAGCTTGGATGGTTCCAGAGAAAGAACCTCCTGGTAACTTGGATGGGGATGTGGAATGGGGGTTTATACCCTTGAGGATATAAATTAAGTTCAGGTGGATTGGGTTGGTTCCTTTGAGCATGTGTCAGGGCTTCTGATAAGCTGGTAATTTCATGTTTTAATGATGTAAGTTCAGCATCAAGTTGTATGGTTTACTTTAAATGTATGTGATGATAGCCTGTTCTGACAGGTTGATGAGCTAGACAAAGGTATGAGTGGGCCAGCTGGCCTCCTGGTGATTTTGCATGAGTCAGCAAAGCTTTTGAGTTTTTCGGGGGTCAGGATTTTTTTTTTTTTTTTTTTTTGATTTCAGGTCCCTTTCTCTATTACCTTAAAAAAATCTTCCATGTTCATTGACACTGTCAGGATAAGCGGATTATCTATTTATTCCCTTTGGTTTTGTAAGTAGCTGCCTAAAAAATGGGGGTTATATTATTCCTAATCTCTGTCACTTTTGTTTTGGTTCCTTGAGGTAGCATAGGTAGCTTTTTACTCTGTAGCCCATATTGGCCTCACTTTTGGGGATACTCCTATCTCAGTGTCCTAAGTGCTGGGATTACAGGCATGAGCCACCACACCTAGAGTACCTATGTAAAGTTCTTAGAATTTTTGTTTTACCTTCTTTTAAAAACTATTGTGGCCAGCTTTGTGTCTCTAGAACCTGCTGTCACCATTCTTTGTTTCCAAAATTTGAAACTTCAGACTATATAAAACAAAGTCATTCCTTATATTAGTAATTTTCTTTCTCCTCTATGGCCAGATAAATATAGAAAAACATGTTTATTGAGATCTCTTCACATCTCTCAGGCCAGAAGTTTGTCATGTATCTAATCTAATCCTTGGAAAGCAAAATCAGATTACAAGATTGGCATAGACCAGTTGTGATTCACCCCAGGGACTGTGGAGAGGGTCTTTCCTATTATGAGGAAATGGGGTGATGGCTTGTAGATGGCCATCAGAGTCTCTTAAGAGAAATAATCTGTGTTGGAGAGATTGCTCAGTGGTTAAGGTGCTTGCCTGCAGAGCCTAATGACCTGGGTTCAATTCCTCAGTACCCCATGTAAAGCCAGATGCACAAAGTGGTACAATGTGGAGTGTGCTTACAGTGGCTAGAGACCTTGGCATGCCCAATCTCTCTCACTCTCTCCTTATAAATAAATAAAGAATATTTAAAAAATATATAAATAAGCTAAAATATTCAGTGACTTTCCCCATGTGTGTAAAAAGCCAAAATAAAGTTGCCTATTTCTCTCAAGACATGGGGGCGATAGGATGTGGAAAGAAGGATCTGTCACTGGTTTTGAGGGGGAAATTAGAATGAGCCTTACTCTATTCCTGGTTACTAACAAAACTTTTAGAATAGAAAGTAAAAAGCAATTCAACAAAACCACTCTCTATAAGGGAACCCATTTGTGTTGTGGCTAAACTGAGGGGGAAAAAAGCATTGGTCTCAATGAATTCCTTCCTGTGCCCATCCCAGCAGCTTCCGTGGAGGCTGTGCTGTGGAAATAGGGGTTGGGTGGGTTTGAGGAGAAGTCTCGGTGGGTAAAGTGCTTGGCCATGCAGCATGAGGAGTGAGTTCAGATCCCCAACACCCTCATATAAGCCAGGCTTGGCAGCATGTTCTTGTATCCTACTGTTGGGGAGGCAGAGACAAAAGGGTAGCTGGAGCCAGGCTAGCTGAGCCTGTGAGTACCAGGTTCAGGGACAGAACTTGAATCAAAAAAAAATAAATAAATAAGATGGAGAGCGACTGACATTGGTCTCAATGTGCATGCACACACATGTACACATAACTTTCCACACACAGGCACCACATACATGCAAACATACATACATACATACACATGACAATATTTTCAATTTAAAAAATAAGAAATGGGAGACTAACTAGCTCTCTTTTTATGATTGTTCGAATACATAAGCCTTTCCAGCATAGCATGTTGACTTCCCAGTTAATTCCTGTATCTCATGACTCAACCCTGTGATCAAATCCTAGGGAAAGAGCTTTAATAGTACAGAGCAGTTGCTGTTTGTTCTCCATATGGTCACCTAGGAGCCCTCTGAAAAAGGGTTGGATATGGTCCATACTGATGCCTGCTGTACTGCTGACACCATAAGTTGTCCACTAGAATGTCCCATGTTCCACCTCTCACCTTGACACATGCTCAACATTTTAATTTTTCTTATCGATACAGACAGAAAAAGTCTTTGAATTCCCATTGAGTAGTGTTTTTAAAAATTTTACATACTTTATTTATTTGAGAGCTAGAGACAGAGGAAGACAGAGGGAAGACAAAGAGACAGAGTGAGTAAGAGAGAGAATGGGCATGCTAGGGCCTTTTACCACTGTAAAACTCCAAATGTATGTTCCCCTTTGTGCATCTGGCTTTATGTGGGTACTGGGTAATTCAACCTTAACTGGCAGGCTTTGCAAGAAAGCACCTTTAGCCACTGAGCAATCTCTCTAGCCCTAGTCATTTTTTATTTATGCAATATCTGTTCTCAAGCCTCCTATTCCTCAAATTTCTATTTACTCTCTGCTCCTTAAATAATGAAAAGCAGCTTTCATAACTTGTTACATTTGCAGCATTGATGCATTCCATGGAAGCTGTCACCACAAATAAACATACAATCTAGACCACAATCAGAAATAGCATAGTTGCCAAATAAAGATATCTGCAAGAATTAAACTCTTCTTTGCTTCTTATCTGTAATACTAATTATTATTCACACAAACATATATACAGTATTCCTTTATGCTGTTAAAAATATTTGTAGCTTAGTCTGCAAAAGTGTAAGAAATGGAATTTATCCATAGGTTATAATTGATTTGTAGCTACCAATTTATTATTGGTGACACTTTGTTTTACTCTGTCTAGGAATCACTCTATCATACTGTTACAATTTGAATCTGAAATGTCTCCTATTTCATGTTTTTACCTTGGTTCTCAGCTTTTGGCACTACTTAAAGGCTGTTGGGCCTCTAGGAGGCAGGGTCTGCCTGCTGAAGTAGGTGACTTTGAAGTTGAGAACCATCCCTGGGCCTGGCTTGTTTTCTCTGCTATGTGAGCAGTGGCTCTAACTCATACAGATGCTTCCATGGGCACAGCTGCCCCTCTTGCCTTCCCTGCCATCATGGACTGAAATCCCTCTGAAACCATGAGCCCAGAGAAACCTTTCCTTCCTTAGATTGTTTCTATCAGGTCACAAAAGTAACTAAAACAGCTGCTTGTCTTTAGGAATATAAATAAAGTAGATCAGAACTTAAAACGGGGGAAGTTTCTTTTCTTGTTTGTTTTTTCTTGTTTTTGGTTTTTTTTTTTTCCCCAAGGTAGGGTTTCATTCTAGTCCAGTCTGACCTGGAATTCATTATGCAGTTTCAGGGTGGCCTCAAACTCATAGCAATCCTACTACCTCTGCCTCCTGAGTGCTGGAATTAGAGGTGTGTGCCACCACGCCCAGCTTGCTTTTCTTTTTATCCCTGTGGAAGGTGACATTAGGATCCTTCCTGTATCCTCTGGGCACTAAACACTCCTTTGTGCATATGCCCATTCTCTACCATCAGCCATTGTAGCTGTGAGCTCTCTCCAGCCATTTTAGTATCCTGTGCTATGGTGGGACAGAAGGGTGGAGAAATAATATTCCCAGGGAACAGTCTTGTGTGATGTCTCCTGAGGAGATATGAACAGGCATGTATTCATCTCAGAGAGGGTACCAGTGACAGCCAGAGAAAGGATTCCACTCAAGTCTAGTGACCCAATGAGTTTGCATTGGGTTTTCTTACAGGAGTGTGGGTGAATCAAAGACAGCTGTGTCACTGAAAGGCCCGGTGATGGTGATCA
This sequence comes from Dipus sagitta, assembly GCA_036346955.1. NCBI lineage: Eukaryota > Metazoa > Chordata > Mammalia > Rodentia > Dipodidae > Dipus > Dipus sagitta. The sequence continues at coordinate 22,388,168 of CM070786.1, forward strand.
CCTAGCATGGGTGATCAGGGGAGCTGCATCCCTAGAGCTCTTTGCCTCACTTGTAGGCAGCTCCACGGGAGAGAATCTTCCCAGCAGTGTTTCACTGCTTAAGTCATTCTGGGGAGGGGCCTTGTGGATCTTGTAGCCTTCTGAGCTTCCCTGAGTCTTGTAAGGTTCATTAGCTTCCTGAGTCTGGAGGAGTTTTCCTCTTCTACAAGGAGTGTTTCAATTTGGAGGGAACAGCTACACAAATCTTAGCTAGGGAATGATGGGAGGTGGTGGATTAGTAACTCAGCCCCTTCCCTTCTTCCCTTAGGGTGGAGAAACTCTGGGCATACTCCACACTGGCTCCCAGAGTTCCTTTACAGACCAACATGCCAATGTCTACATGGGTAACTGTTTTGATAATGCATTCTTTTTAAAACATGTTTTTAAATTTTATTTTAGAGAGTAAGCAAGAGACAGAGAGAGAATTGGCATGCCAGGGCTTCAGCCACTGCAGTTGAAGTCCAGATGCTTGTGCCATCTAGTGGGTATGTGCAACCTTGTGCTTGCCTCACCTTTGTGCGCCTGGCTTACATGGGATCTGGAGAGTCGAATGTGGGTCCTTAGGTTTCATAGGCAAGCACCTTAAGCACTAAGCCATATCTCTAGCCTGATAATTCATTCTTTAATAGCCTCCTACCCCTCTGTATCTCACTTTCCCACTCTCCTGTCACATCCCTGAATTGACTACTGGCACACAAATTCTTGTCTCAGGGATGCTTTCTCGTGAACCCAAATGAAGTTGTCTAGAGCAGAGAGAGCTTAATAAGCATGTATGAAGCATTAAGGCTCTGTTAAAGGATCAGACTGGGAATGGATGAGTAGAGAGGAAGGAATGATCATGAACCTGATCATGTTACATGTCTCTTAAGAAGCACCATAGATCTTTATTCCATATTTCAGTGTAAACTAATTATGTGTGTTGAGTCCTTCAAGAAAGACACACACACATATTTACTAGTTTCATTTTTTAGAAGCCATAAGCTTATTAACATTCATAGCCTATTCCAGCCATGTCAACACAGACACTCCTTAAGGGTATTTGGTCCATACATGGTAGGTAGTAAATAATGATCAGTTCTTTTCTTGGCCACATGGGATCCACCTGGGGAGAAGGTGACTCAGTAGTTACTGCCAGTGAGCTTGTGCAAAAGTGAAGGTCCTAGAGCTCTAGGCCATCGATACTTGCTTTTTCTTCTCAAAGAGAGGTGAGGGGTTCCCACTCCTCACTCCTAGATCTGTTACAGCATTAACCATGAAGAGGTCAACCATTATATGTGTGGCCCCTGCCTGCATGAGACGGAGCTTCTTACAAGGCGGAAACTTTAATCTTCTCCATCTTTTCCTCCCTAACACACGGCATAGTATTTGGCTCACAGAAGGCAGCCCATGGACAGGGAAGTAACAGAAGGTGTACAGTTTCCTACCTTAAGGTTTTTGGTAGTGGCTTCCTGGGACCTGTACAGAGTAGACCCTGGTTTCTGAAGTTTGTTCCCCAGTTGCTGATGTCCACCACAGGCACCTGTAGTTTGCCATCCCTGCACTGCACCATGATGTCATTATAGTCCTTGCAATGTCCAATGACTCAGGCCACATGTTTGTGATCACAGGTTCAGTGGCATAGACACAGTGAATTTGACAGTCCTAGATTCTAACTGAACTGGGATTAGGAATTTAATCATTTTAAAAAAACAGCTCTTATATGTCATATGATAATGACCCAATAATAATTAAATAATTTTGTATTTTTAAATTTTTCCACAGGCATCGAAAAATTGGGTGGGGGAGGCTGGAGAGATTATTTTGTGGTTAAGGCGCTTTCCTACAAAGCCTAAGGCCCCCGGTTCGATTCTCCAGGTCTCACATAAGCCAGAAGCACAAGGTGGCACAAGCATCCAGAGTTCATTTGCTGTGGCTAGAGGTCCTGGCGTGCCCATTCTCTCCCTCTCAAATAAATAAATAAATAAAAATAATTAAAAAAAACAATGTTCCACATAATAAACTAGATATCAATCTATGCTATTGTATTTTTCATGTCTCTGTACTTCTTGAAGTTACATTTTATATGAAAGGAGATGAAATAACTTTAAAACTGGATGTTATACCACTGTCATAATATTCTTACCCATAAAGTGGGAGAGCCTCACTGAGACCACAAGTACCTTAGAAGATCCTGTTTATTTCATCTTATTTATTTATTTGATAGAGAGAAAGAGGGAGGGAGAGAATGGGTGCGCCAGGGCCTCCAGCCACAGCAAGTGAACTCCAGACACATGTGGCTGCTTGTGCATCTGGCTTACGTGGGCCCTGGGGAATTGAACCAGGGTCCTTTGGCTTTGCAGGCAAGCACCTTGACTGCTAAGCCATCTCTCCAGCCCCGAAGATTCTGTTTTAAGAAAGAAAGAAATTAAGTTAAATGAGTCCACCTGCGGTGGTTCAGGTCTCAATGCCCTGATATTGCAATGATTGTGGTCACACCTGTAAAACTTTATATGATATACAGTTGCCGTGGTCAGGCTCACAGGCGTAGATAGGTCAGAACAGGCAGAGATAGCTCATGGCAGTGGTGGGAGTGCGGGCAGCAGGCAGGAGGATGAGCATCACCACTTAGCCCAGGTTTACGCTATTTCTGATGACACCTGTGTCAGCAAGGGGAAGACCCCTGCACTGGTGTCATTGTCTCAGGTGGGTGAAACAGGTTGGTTCACCTGACTTAGCTCAACGCAGGTCACACATCACATATACACTCAAGAGAGGTGGGGGCATGTAAGTGGGTTTGCCTTTCTGTTTATCATCCAATCTACTTCAGTCTCACCCAAGGGACAGAGTCTGCTCTGATGCTGTCTCATGCAAACAGCAACAGGCAAGTTGAGATCTTCCCCTTTAAGAAATGCAGAGAAAAATAGTTGCTGTCCTGCTAGGTTGATGGGGAGAAAAATCTACCTAGGTTATGGTTAGAATTTATTTCCTGTGACTTTGTCCTAAGTGGGAGCAGTCACTGCTGATCATGTCACAGTCCTGGTTCTGAAAGCCAGGCTAGCCTTGTGCACGTTTATCCTAACTTCAAGGCAATAATCTTAACTTGACGTTTTCAAATACAAACACACATTCATGTCACATTCCCGCACATTTATCCTGTTGTGTAATGCCTGTTTTCCCCAGTACACACAAGGGCAGGAGCCAGGAGCACAGTGCTGCTACACTGACCACACATGGTAGGTGTTCACCACTATACGGAGACCCAGTGTTGAGGATGAAGTCCCAAATGAAGGGGCCATCGTTAGTTATCTCTAAGCCAGCTGGAAGCCACCCAGACCCACCCACTGTCTGCTGAGAGGCCCTGGCAGCACAGGGTGTCTTTCCCCACCCCAGTATCCTGGTGAGGCTCTCCACAAGAGCATGGGTCTTCTCGAGCTCTCTGGGCCCATATGTTCACATAACCCTTTCTGTAGCTCCTACGCAGGAAATGCGGCAGCTCTGTACTTTGCTCTACCTGATCTTGAAAAGGGAGCACAGGCCTTCTGCCCTGATGCCAGCCTTCTCATCTGAGTTCCAACTCTTGGTCTGGCCTATAGCACATTAGGTACTTTCAAGGGCTCAAGTACCTAATTTTCTTACCTGCCTCTGACACTCTAACCTTCCCCTAGTCCAGAGAACCCGCTGCTCGCCAGGGGCAGGGTCACTGCTCACCCACTGGCTGTGTTCCTCCTAATTGCTTCATTTTAGACAATGACTCTCTTATACTTTCGGTTACATCTTTGTGCCCATTCCTTTTGATCTTGAGGCAGTTTCTGCTACTGGCTAAACAAAGAAACTGTGAATGAGCCCAATGTGGTGGCGCACACCTTTAATGACATCACTTGGGAGGCACGGGTAGGAGGATCACCATGAGTTTGAGGCCACCCTGAGACTACATAGTGAATTCCAGGTCAGCCTGGGCTAGAACAAGACCTGACCTCAGAAAAAAAAAATAGTAAGAAAATATGAATGAATGCACAGAAAATTGGGGGCAAAGAATGCTTGGTTACTTTCTTGAAAGTATCATCTGCCCCATTTGTAGAAAAGATGCACCAATTTCATGAGAACAAAATTATCAATAGTTATCCCAGATGTCCAAAGTAATTCTCCAAAATTGGTTTGTCAGCTGACTATGGGTTCCAGAACAAAAGAGCCATGGCACCCGGGGGAAGAGAATAGGAGTTGCACATGAGCGGAGACTCCAAGGATGATTCCTGACTTCTGTCATAACGTTTCTCCAAAACAGTTGAGGCTCTGATAAAATAAATATGTCATGCTATGTAGGAAGGGGTGACAAGTTGAGAGTCACTGAGCAAGTGACAAACTATCCCTGACTTGGTAAGCTTCCATGCTGCCCTGGATCTCGTATTAAGTGGTATGTCATGAGAGTTCCTTCTGTGGGTTCATCAACATTATTTAAGGCAAGGAACGTAGACTGCCTTAGCGTCAGCTCGTGATGATTATAGCAGGTATCACCTGTCTTAATAACCCTAACTACTGCTAAGCTGTGCGAAAATGAGATTTTGCACTCTAATGCTCGGCTGCCAGACAGGGCTTTGTTAACACCATATGTAAAATTTAATGCTCTGTAACACAGTGGTTGGTGTTTGCAAGGAAAAGTAAGTATCGTAAAGATTTCTGTGGCATTTGTTCCTTCACAGCAACACAAAGTTGCAAGATTGTGTAAGACTTTCTCACTGTCTTGCTTAACCACTGTGAATTTTACAACTGCAAGCTAAGTGGGGCACAGGAAATAACTGAAAAGGCACTACAAATGTGACCTTAAGTTTTGCCCACTGTTACATAATCTTCAGAAGTTACAGTAAAGCATGTCTTCATATGTCATTTTCATTTCTTTGGAGTATATTAGTCTGTGGCACTACTAAAATCAGGCCGTTTTGTTTAGCCCAATTCTTCATGGGACAGTCTTTCTTTAGAATATATTACTCATCACGTATTCCTGCAGAATCTTGATTATCAAGGAAGGGGCCTTACGGGGTCGTTAGTACCTGAGGAAATTCACCAGTGTCAATGTACCTGTTCAGGAGGGTAACAAAATGCCCCAACTTCCTTAGTTGCAGCATAGATAGTGAAGGACTCTTCTGGATGGCAAAATGGAGCTCAAAGACCACAGGGCTTCTAGGGAAGGCCCCCACTTCCAGCAGTCCATGTGCTGCTAGTGGGGGCTGCCAGCTCATGTGACAGGTTGTCTTGGAAATAGGGTGGGTTTAGAATGGGAGGGCTGGGCAGTGTTTAAGATGATGTTAAGGTGCTCTTAATAATTGTCTTCTTGAAAAAGGGGTTTGTTCCTTCTGAGATTTTTGAGAAATGTGACCTTTTTAAAAAAATATATTTTTAGCCAGGCGTGGTGGTGCATGCCTTTAATCCCACTACTCGGGAGACAGAGGTAGGAGGATCACTATGAATTCGAGGCTACCCTGAAACTACATAGTGAATTCCAGATCAGCCTGGGCTAGAGTGAGACCTTACCTCAAAAACCACAAAAAATATTAATTTTTTTGAGAAGGCGGAGTTGGGGGAAGGCAGACACAGAAGAGTTAATCTGGGTATGTCAGAATCTCCTACATCTGCAGGTGAATTCCAGACACATACGCTACTTTGTGCCTCTGTCTTTACATGGGTACGGAAGAATCAAACCCAGGCCATCAGGCTTTGCAAGCAAGTGCCTTTAACTGCTGAGCTTTCAGCCCCAGTGTGACCCATTTTATGGGATAGGAAAAAAGGTCAGACATCATCCAGCAGTTTTTATATGTATGCTGTCAACTTCTAGGGCAGATGTCCTAACTTAGAATTTTAATGAACTTTTTAAATTCCCTAGACTGAGAAATGTGATGGGGAAACTACACAGCAATACACTGACTGCAGTACTAAGGTCTCTGGGCCCTGCATCTGACCAGGAAGCAAGTGTAAGGTTCAGGAGTGACCAAGACCACAGAGACCACTCTGAGGCAAAGATAGAAGTGTTATGGGGTCTAGTGTTGCACAAGTAAGACCATCTACTCATGGAATGTGAGGCAAAGTTTTATTAGGTAAAAAAAGAAAAAGTAGTCTGGTATACCAAGTCTGCACCCCAGAGGTCGGGGGTGGGGGCAGAAGCCCTAAACTATTTGGAGTGTCAGCTTTGTTTATGGTTTTTCAAGGTAGGGTCCCACTTTAGCCCAGGCTGACCTGGAATTCACTATATAGTCTCAGGGTAGCCTCGAACTCATGGCAGTCCTCCTACTTCTGGGATTAAAGACATGCACCACAACGCCCCGCTGGGAGTGTCAGCTTTTATTGGAAATAACCACATGATGTTAGAAAAAAAACAGGATGAGAGTTAAACCATAACTCACAATTTACATGTGACAGTTACAGCCAATAAAAAAGGAACTTGTAAATAGATCTGTTGGTCAGTTACAGGAAGTACCACCTGGGGGTGCAAGGTAGGCCTGTGACCAGGAGTCCCACTTATCTTAAGGAGTTTGCTCAACAATGCAGGCCCCAGGAAATGCTATTCATCTTAGCAGAGCCTCTTGTTTACCTGCCATTAGCAGAGCTTCCTGTTTGTCTACCATCAGCAGAGCCTCCTGCAAGGAAGTGACTTCTATATTTCTCTAGGCTAGGTATAAAGAAATGTAAAGAAGTAAAACACTTTGCTGTCTTTACAGAAGCTTTTATTCGGGAAAAGCACAAGCTGCCAGGACTGACTCTCAAGAGTGGAGCACAGCCAACTTTGAGATTCCAGATAGTGGGCTATAGAGAGCTCTTCAGTTGGGGGAAGGCTGGGAAGGGAAAAGAACTCCTTTGTTCATTACATTAGCCATTTCACGTAGCTAGGGTGTGAGACCAGAACAGTGACCAGGTGGGAGATAAGGGGTCAGGAAACCAGGACCTGGGGCCTTGTTAGGCAAGGAAGGGACAATGGCTGGGCAGTTCCTTGAGGAATGTGGATGACCCACTTCCTGTGTCTGTCACCATCCTGCTGTCTTTGGTGACTCCATTTTGGAAAGCCCATCTTGACCTAACAGCAGGTGCTATTCATGGCATTGTTGGAGGAAATTTCTGTTCTTTCACAGTAAAACATCATGTTTGAAATAATGAAAGGTATATAGTATAATTACATTTAAAAATTTTTATTTATTTATGAGAGAGAGAGAGAGAGATAACATAAATGCACCATGGTCTCTTGCTGCTGCAAACTCCATACACATGCACTACTTTGTATATCTGGCTTTACATGGGTACTGGGAAAGTAAACCCAGGCCAGTAAGCTTTACAAGTAAGTGTTGTGCCAGGAGCCAGGAGCCCCAGTCACCCAGGAGTCACCCAGAGAACCACCACAGAAGCCGAGACACTCGAATGTAAAAGCAACAGGTTTCTTTATTGCAAGCCTAGGCCTGGGCTCTGTCCACACAGTCCGGCACAGCAGTAGTGAGGGAGAGAGCCCAGACCCTCAGAGGAAAGGGGTTTATAAAGGAAAGGTTACATCATATTGCGACTTTTAAAATGATTGGTTCTAAGAGGGTGCACGCAGGAATTTCAGAGAGGGTGCGTGTGGGAACTCCAGCCTATTTATCTTAGGTAGTAACTTGTTTGCAGAACCTATTGCAAGAGCTGTTTGCAGAACTTATCTTTTGCAAGAGGCCGGAGCTTCCGTGGCTAGGTATCTCTGGAATGTCCTTGAAGTGGAGGCTTCCCAGGAATCAAGGGGGGGTGGGTGGGCGGCTATAGCTAAGCAAGCACGGATACAGAAGCAAAAATAGCACATTAGTCGGCTAGTTCCTCATCTGAGTTAAAATGACTGTCTGATTTTAAATGGCAACACCACTGTCCAGCCACTAAGCGAGGTCACAGAAGCCAGATGCAGCACATTGCTTCTCCTTGGTCTCTCAGTAAGAGATTTACCCACAGAGCCCCCTACCTGCACCTGTAATTACATTTTTTGTTCAAGTTAGGGTCTTGCTCTAGCCCAGGCTGACCTGGAATTCACTATATAGTCTCAGGTTGACCTTGAAGTCATGGCAATACTCCTACCTCTGCCTCCAGAGTGCTAGGATTAAAGGTTTGTGCCACCTCACCTGGCTTTATAATTACATTTATAAGAAGAGTAGGAGCTCTTTTATTCAATGTGAAGGGGTTGATACTTGGTTGGATAAGAGAAAGAAATTTAAAATGTAAAAATATTAATTAAAAGAGACATTTAAATTGTATAACTTTTCATCTTCTCTAATTTCATTATGCATAGCCAACACCTAGTACCTGTTGGTTAGAATTCCTTTCTTTTTTTGCATAAATTATACCTGTAATGTATCAGGATTTCTGGGCCCTCCCTGTGGTAAGGGCAGAGGGAGCACCTGTTAGACATGAACTAGAGAAAGATAGCTATTCTACAAGTTGGTGAAAGGATATTTAGTTAAGAGAGCCTCTACTATAAATACATTTTAATATGCACAGGTAGTAACCCTGATTTTTTTTCCAGAATGTTTTCTAGTGCAGGTCTTGCAGGCTTTGCCTTAATGAACAGCCAGAGCTCACTTGTAAGCAGCGGCATCTGTCTGCTCAGCGTAATTGCCGTTCTAAAGTGCTTTCCCCCTCAATCTAGTTTACAGTGTGGTGCTATAATTGGTTTGTTCATCAGACTATTTTTTTCTTGGATGGGAAGACATAATGTTTTGGCACAATCTTCATGGAGCAATTGCATTTTTTAATTAATGATTTGGAGATTAAATGAGCTCTTCTTCCATTTGTACAGGCTAGAGAGCCTAACTATATGTAACTATATACTACACCTAACTTTTCCCTAGCTATTTCTCCTAAATATTGCATCTAGTACAGGTAGCACTGGACCCATGAGCCAACCACATCCTGGGTATTCATCAGGTGGTTTTGTACAACCTGATCTATGTGTTGTGTGTTTTCAACTCTGAATGTATCTAAGTTTTTTGCATGATATACCAAGGACAGTTTTAAAGAGACCAAGAGATATTGCTCATACTATTTTTAAGTTTATAGATCTGGAAATGTTTTAGAGCAGAAGGAATGAGAGACGGGTGTGTGTGTGTGTGTGTGTGTGTGTGTGTGTGTACAGGCAGAGTGGGACAGAGAAGACAAAGGTAGAAAGGGAAGGAAGAAGGGAGAGAAAGAAATTGAAGCAAAATAAGACCTATGGAGAGGATTGCAGAGTTCATATATACATATGTTTAGAGAGCTTTTATATACTCATATACAAAAAATGGAGATATAAAGGTAGACATATGGAGAGGGTTTCAGAGTTCACATATACATATATTTACAGAGATTTCATAAATTTATATACAGAAAGACCTACAGCTATATCAAGGTAGTGAGTAGAGAAATACAAGAACAGTGATAAACTTAGGAAAACACAGAGGGACTAAAACAGATACCGTGAGAGAGACCAAGTGAAACCAAATGTCTAGTGAGATGGAAGAAGGGGCCACCACACAATGGGCTCAAGATTAGCTCCATGTCCGTCCTGTGTCACACTAGAGAGTGCAAAGATGTGGTCAGAGGCTGTGGGTAGGGGCATGTCACTGACCAGGACAGGACACTGGCCCAGGGCCTGCAGTGTCCTAATAGCAGTGCTAGACCCAGGGTCAGATGACATCCTGAGTATCAATCAGGTGGGTCTTTACTTCTTACTCATATGCATTAAATGTGTTTGTTCAACTCTAAATATATTTAATTTCTTGGCTGCAGAAAGGTGCTGAAGGAAATCTCTGTTGGAGAACTCAATCCAAATGAAACTGTGCAGGCCAGTGTGGAAGCCCAGCTCCTCTCCAAGCTAGACCACCCGGCCATCGTCAAATTTCATGCAAGCTTTGTGGAGCGGGATAATTTCTGCATTATCACAGAGTACTGTGAGGTGAGACTCTTCTCTCTTGGAAATATTATTAAAATTTGTTGCATGATAAAAAGCCTTGTGTAAAGAGACATCTTGAGTTTCAATTATCAAACCACAAGTTGAACCATAAAGGCCTGGGGGTCTCATGTCTTGCAGCTAAGAAAAATCTTCTCTAAGTAAGTGAAAAAACTCATTTCTAATGAATGGTTTTTTCCCCTGTGGCAAACTCTTGTCAGAATGAATATTTTAAGTGGAATTTCTCCAGAGGAATGCTTCAACATTCAAAGGGCCTCCAACCTCCTCTAACAGATCAATGTTTAGATGGACAGAAATTTAGACTATTCATCAAGCCCGGGCCAGAGCAGTGGTATGCTGTTGGAATTTTGGAATCTATCGCTATTGCTTGCAATATGAAAATGAAAACGTGGCTCATTCTCGTTGAAGAAATACTGTACATTTGCTGATCTATGATTTATGGCTTTAAGTCTTTGCAGTTTCCTTTGCCACTCTCCAGTCTTTCCAAGTAATAGCTTTGTATTTACTGAGGCCTAAATCAGCATAGAAGTGCCTGGAAAGGTGTGAGAGGGAGAGACTGACAGTATGTGTCTGTGGTGTGAAGCCATGTGTTCACTCCTGTCTACTCCTGAGAGCTTAGGTAGAAAGTGGGTGACCGATGGGATTTGTGAGGCAGAGAACACCTGAAGATGACATGCTCAAACATATGTCCCAGGTCATTCTGCAGGTGAGGTTTAGCCTCATGCTTCTTAGGAGAATGTGAAACTATAGGGAATAAATTTGGTCAGCTCATCACTTGGATGTCTCTGGAACCCCAAAGAAACAATGTTGTGAAGACATACTTGTTGAGGTCAGAAAGTTTGGACAATCAGCTAGAACCTGTGAGTGCCATGTGGTTGAGAGAAGGAAGACAACAAAGTCAAGAGCCGAGATGGCCACAAACCATGACTGCCTTACATATTAGGAGGCGTATCGCCCAACACGCAGCCACAGAAGTTCTTCTGAATGAGTTTGAAATGGTCTAAATTTTGACAGTTACCTTTCTGATCTGCCTCCTGGCTTGCCCCTGCTTTGTTTGAAGGAGAGGGAGAGAGAACTAGTCACTCATCTATCTGTTCTTGGCTTGCGCATTTGTGTTGACTACATGTGGTTTGTGTGAAGCACATGTCCCGCACACGCACACAGAGTCCAGAGGACAATACTGAGTCTCCTCCTCCTCTTCCTTGTTGCCTTGAAACAGAGTCTCAAGGAACCCAACCTGCTGCTTTCAGTTAGACTGTTGACCAGCAATCCCTGGACATTCTCTGGTCTTGTCTCCTCACGGGACTGGGGTTACAAGCGTTTATAGCTATGCCCACCTTTTACATAAGTCCTGGGCAGTGGAACTTGGGTACTCTCAGGCTTTCTCTCAGACTGTCATGCTTGTGTGGCACATATTCATACCAGTTGAGCCATCTTCCCAGTCAGATCTCTACTTCTTCTTTTTTTTTTTTTTTTTTTTTTTGGTTTTTGAGGTAGGGTCTTGCTCTAGCCCAGGCTGACCTGGAATTCACTATGAAGTCTCAGGGTGACCTCAAACTCACGGTGATCCTCCTACCTCTGCTCCCCGAGTGCTGGGATTAGAGTCGTGCACTACCATGCCCGGCTTAGATCTCTACTTCTTTATCCAGTGGATTGTTTAGAAAGTCAGTAAGACGATGAGGGCTGCGGAGCCATGCTACTGAACAGCCACTCTGGAACATATGTCACTAACCCGTGCAAAATTATGAAATTTGCATATGCAGCTTTGCCATGATCTGCCTGCTATAATTTAATCATTTTTCTTTTGTAGTCCTTTTAGTTAATAAACATTTTATTTCAGAAATAATTCACTCATTGCATATGATGATTATTATGATTACAACCTCTGCTGTTGCCTTTTCTATACCAAATTATTTGTTTATTATTTTATTTGGAGGGGGATAGGGTCTCATGTAGCCCAGGCTGTCCTCAAATTCACATGTAGCTGAGACTGGTCTTGAACTCCTGATCTTCCTGACTCCAAGACCTACTATGTTAGGCTTGGGCCACCGTGCCTGGCGGCACATGGGATATTTTAAAGATTTTTTTTCCTGATCTTAAAATATTATAAACTGTAGTCACCTTGTCTAATAAAACTGTGGTATTAGACATGGACTGTGTTGGTATTGCTTAACAAAGCAGTTACTACTCACACATAGCTTTTATTTGCCCTTGATTAATTGAAATGAAGAGTTAGAGGCTAAATTTTGTTTAATTTTAATTAAAGTTAAGTAACTCTGTAGCTTCCATGTTGGACAAGTTTAGGTAGTACACTCTTTCCTCCTATTAAGTTTTGATTTTTAAAGTTTTAATGTTATTTTGTACTACCAGACAAGTTACAACACTAACTTGATTAAACTCCCACATCCCTTTTTTTTCCAGGTTTCCACATTTTATTACTATTCCATATTTGATTCAGGGCTGGAGAGATTGCTTAGTGGTTAAGGTGCTTGCCTACAAAGCCAAAGAACCCAGGTTCAATTCCCCAGGACCCACATAAACCAGATGCAAAAGGTGGTACATGTGTATGGAATTTGTTTGCAGCAGCTGGAAGCCCTGGCAGGCCTGTGTTCTCTCTCTCTTTCCCTCCTTTCTCTCTCTCTCTCTCAAGTAAATAAATAAAAATAAAATATTTTTTAAAAGCTTGTTTGCCTGCCTGTGACACTAGTGGGAGATGGTGGAAGCTTTAAGAGGTGAGGCCTTGGACTGGAGAGCTGGCTCAGCAGTTAAGGTTCTTGCCTGCAAAGCCTAAGGACTCAGGTTTGATTCCCCAGAATCCATGTAAAGCCAGATGCACAAAGTGGTGCATGCATCTGGAGTTCATTTGCAGTGGTTGGAGGCCCTGGCACATTCATTCTGTCTCTCTGCCTTTCTCCTCTCTCTCCGCTTGCAAATAAATACTTTTTAAAAAAGAGGTGGGGCTTTATGGGAGAAAGTTAGGCCACTGGTATCATGCCCTTGAAGGGAATTCTTGAATGCTGGCCTCCTCCCCTCTGTGCTCTAAGGTGAGCAGCTTTGCTCTGCTGCACACTCCCTCCTTGGTGTTCTGCCTCATTGCGGCCCCAGAGGCCATGGATACAGCTTGCTTGCAGCTGATGGCCGACAGGAACCTCTGCAGCTGTGCACCAAAATAAACCTTTCCTGCTTTCAAGTTGTTCTTCTCAGGTATTTTGTCACAGCAGTGGAAAGATGACCAACACAAAGTTCCAGACATACTTCCCTTTATCCTGAAGTGTTTTCTCAGGCCAAGGGCCTTCCCTTACATAACCACAGCACAAGGAGAAAAACCTCAGGAATGCCACTGGCACAGTGTGGGTATGCCATCCGTGCTTCACCCCGTGGGGTTCCAGACCAGTAGCATTGACATCAGTAGGGAAACTGGTAGAAAGACAATTATAAAATATCAGATTACATATGATCAGATACTCTGGGGTGGGATTTAGCCATCTGTGTTGTGATAAGTCCACCAGGTGAATCTGAAACAAACTGAAGTGTGGGAACCACCCACCTAATTCATAATCGATATTCAAACCTGGTCCATTTGTCTCAATGATGCCCTTAGAAAGGACATTTCTATAATAATGTGGGGGGATTGGGTACCAGATCCAGTCAGTGATCATCTGCGTTCATTTTTAAATGATGGGTGGTTTCCATGGACCAAGCTGTTCCCGCTGGAGGGGAGGTTGCCATGGTGATGGCTGCTGGCTGCTCTGAGCAGCTGCCGGGCTTCCAGGGCTCCATGTGCCCCGAGCTGTCAGGCTGCCACTTCCAGACTGCCGAGGATGATGTGTGCTCGCAGCTCCCCGCTTGCTGACAGAGATATTTCTCATCTTCAGACACAAATTTAGCCTTAACTTGCACGGGCCTGGAGTTAGCCTCTTTTTATTGAGGTAAAATTAACGATACAGGAAATGGCAGGGAGCCAAACTTGCATCTCCTAAAAACATGTCATCACTATTGAAGTAGCTAATCTTTTAATCTCCACGTTCCCAGCTCTGTATTTTTAATGTGGGACCTTTCAAGGCTAAAATATGTAAATGGGCCCATGATATTTATGTCTACCTCTCAAATCTCTGGATACCTGAAATTATGTGTATAAAAAGCAAACACAAGTAGCCGGGCGTGGTGGTGCACACCTTTAATTCCAGCACTCGGAAGGCAGAGTAGGAGGATCACCATGAGTTCGAGGCCAGCCTGAGACGACATAGTGAATTCCAAGTCAGTGTGAGCTAGAGTGAGACCCTACCTCGAAAAACCAAAAAACAAACAAGCAAACACAAACACAAAACAAATAAAACAAAAATCAGGGTTGGGGGTATGGCTCAGTAGGTAAAGCACTTGCCACACTAATGTGAGGACTTGAGTTTGGCTGGCATAAATGCCAGGGGACAGGTAAGCCTGTCGATAATCCTAGCACTTGATGATGCAGGATTTTGGGGTTCAGGAGACATCACCCAGAATTTATAACCCCAAGTTTTGGGTTCTGTCCTACCTATAATAAAGAATGAATAAAGACAGACTCGAGAAGTATAAATTTTGAATTATTAAGTTTAGGGGGAAATTACAAATTGTGGGGTTTAATTAATGGAGATTGGGGTCTAGGAAGGGAGGCTAGGGCAGAATCATAAACATGTGGGAAACAGAAAACATGCTGCCATGTGGAAAACACTGCATAGTTTATAAGATTTTATAAGAGAAATTGACATTTTATAGAATAATGGAGTAAAGTAGCAAGCACGCAGAGGCTAGAGCTTTTATCTATATAGGTAGCAAAGCATCTACCATGTGCTTTACTAAAGAGGGAGAATATCAAAACAGAAGAGAAATTGAGGTTTTGGGAGAAAAACTGGAGTAGAGCCACATGCACGTGGAGGGGAATTAAAAAGGTTCATTTAAGAGAAACTGAGGCTTTCAAAGAAATTCAGAAGAGAATGAGCAATGAAAAGAGTTACACTCATGGTTACCTCAAGTTTAAAGAAATTATACAGGTGGCAGGCCTGGAGTTAGTGAGAGCATCAGTGTGGGAGGTCAGAGACCAGAGGAAACTCATGGATGTAATCAAAGTGAGAAGTTACCCCAAACTGTACAGCATATAAAGTATATTGCCCTATCTTCTTTGGCTGGCACAGCTAACTGGGTACTGTACTACAGACCTGTGGACTAGTGCCCGAGGGTCGGTCTTCCACGTGGGTGAGGGGGAGGCAACTCCAGAAACCTGGTCAGTAGGTGTATCATAGCTTAGGTGAGATGACAGAGCTCCACAAGAGAGGGGGGCAGAAGTGAGGAGAACATATACTATCAGGGAAAGAAGCTTGTCTGTTTCCTGTGCGGTGATGCTCAGCTAAGCAAAAATTGCATCAATCTAGCGTTAGTTATGAACCTCGGCTGCCCGTTCAAGTCACCTGGAGACCTTTCAAAGCTCTTCAGGCCCGAGGCCCACTTCCAGAAAATCTGACTCAATTGATCTGGGGTATGCCTCAGGCAGCAGACGTTTTGGAAGCTCTCTGGACAGCCTGGGTTAGAACTGCAAGAGAAAAAAAAAAAAAAAAAAGAAAGAAAAAAGGAAAAAGAAAAAAAAAAGATGGCTATTGTGAAAACTGACAAATAGAGTCATAAAGAAAATAGTTGTCAGTGTTTAAGGACCACCGAGCAAAGCTGAGGCCCACAGCTGAGAGCAGGGGAGTCTGACCCTGGCTATGGCTGTGGTTTATGAACAGGCCACCAGAAGTATTTCTATTATTCAAAGAAAAGTCACTCAGCGCGGGGCTGAGGAGATGGCTCAGCCGGTGAAGGCGCTTGCCACACGCATGAAGGCCTAAGACCTCCTGAGTTTGAGTCTGGGTATCCACCATGTCTGTAACCTCAGTCCTATGGAGGAGGACAGAGACTAGAGAATTGCTGGGCTCACTGTCTGAAAAGAAAATTGAAAAAAAAAAATAGCAGCTCTGGGTCGAGTGAGAGACTCCATCTCAAGGAAATAGGCAGATGAGTGAAAAAAGGATGTCAGACATGTTCCTCTGGCTTCTGCATAGGTGTGCACATACACACACACACACACACACACACACACACACTCACGTTGTTCTCCTTACTCTCAGAGAAGCCTTCAGGTTCCAGTCCAGCTCTACACGTGCTCCTCTTCTATCAGGAAAAATGTTCCCGGTCACATCTCAGCAAATCCAGTCCTCATGGGCTTGTGAGCAAAGTGACATTCTGGACTATTTCTTCTTATATCTTTTGGTGTGGGTGTGTGTAGTATGTGTGATGAGCATGTGTGTGTGTGCGCATCTGCATTTGGCATATGCACGCACCCTACATGCACACCTGTGGGGGGGTAGAGGAGGGTATACAACGCTTATAGCCTTTCTGCCCCCTAGAGAGAGTTTCTCATTGAACCTGGGAGCTCTTCATTTTACTCTTAGACTGGCTGACCAGGGAGCCTCAGTGATCCTCTTGTCTCTGCCCTCTCCCAGTGCTGGGGAAATAGGCATGCCTGGTCACGCCCTGCTGTGTATGTGGGTGTTGGGGATTGAACTGAGGTCCTCACACCTGCACAGCATCACTCTTGCCCCTGAGCCATTTGCCTAGCCCTGAATTATTTATTGGATCCTTAAGTGCTCAAAGTTCTCAAAGGCAATAGTAATCAAGGGTCTTTCCGAACCTCCAACTATCAGGTATGATTCCCAGACACAGTTTGGGATAACAGAGATAATTTGATGACTTTTCTTCCCTTGGTGCCTGGTACTGAACCCAGGGCCTTGCATATGCAAGGCAAGCACTCCACTACTGAGCTACATCCCCAGCACTGTCATAACATTTCTTAAGTGAGTTTGATAAACTGATTGAGTCATTTTATCGCTGGATAAACCACAACGGGGAATGTGATATTACAGGGAGGGTGGGTAAAGTGGTGTTAGAGTTAATAGCTGAAAGAAATGGCTTCTGACTGTGGGTACCATGAAAATGTCCATTTTACATGTGACTTGAAATGTCGAAAGAATTTGGTGAGGTGGAGCTGGGGCCAGTGTGGTTAAAAGGAACCACGTAGAGGTAGAAAGGCGTGGGTTGTGATTTAGGAACCTAATACTTCACTTTTAATTGTAACATATTTGGAGCTAAACATATATTCCTTAATGTTAGCAGCTTAGATATCAGAGTACAATGATCAAAGCCAAGAATTATTATTTTGCCAGCCCCCCTCTCCCCTGCTAAGTCTTTTGTCTATTTCAGGATTCAGGACAGGACTCTTACATAGTAACATGGAATTTTGATTCCTTGGCATGCTCTGTATCGGTGACAGTTTCCCTTTCTTGCTTTGTTTTTGTGTGACCTTCGTGATGTTTTTGATGGGCACTAACAAGTAACTTTACAGAAGGTCACTCAGTGTGCCTTTCTGCAGAAGTGATGCTGTGTTCTTCTCAGGGTATCATACCAGGGGCTACAGATTGATGGCATATCTTCTGATGATGTTAACTTGAGTCACTCAGCGAAGGTTCCAGCTTCTGGCTTTTTCCACTATAAAGCTGATTCCAGGGAAAATTCTTTGAGATTATGCTCATATTCTGTTTCTTCCCTAGCCTTCACATTGAGCTCTACAGCTTTCTGTGGAAGTTGTCTGCAGGAATTTTCATTGTGGTCTGCCTAATTGTAATTATGTAGTTTTCTTAGACATTTTTATATTTATTAACTGGGATTCTCCTGTAAGGGAAAGCTGTTCCTTCTCTCCATTAACTCGTTTTTAAAAAATTATTTCTTTCTGCCATTATGGACTCATGGATAGCTATTTTATGGCCCAGATACTGTTGTTATTAATTCTGTTACTCAGATTGTTCTAATTTTGGTTACTAGGCTCCCTCAGTTTGACTTCTGTATCTTTTTAAAATGCCCTTTCTTTTTGGAGAAGTGAATTTTCTTTTGAGACAGGGTCTTACTGAGGTATGATTTTAGTTTACCTATGAATTTGCATAGATGTAAATGTTAAATAGAATAGAATAACTTTAGAAAGTTTTCCAAATGGCTTATTTAAAATAATAACTCAAAGCTTTAGATGAAGGCATTATTTTGTATTGTTTCTTGAGAGAGAAACAAGTTCTGTCATGTTATTGTTATTCATGTACATTTATCTCAGTAGGAAGAACTAAATTTATACAACATTATAGACAGAAAGACTTAATGACTGAACCAAGTGATCAACACTTATATCATCAGACACAACACAAGACTGCAGGACATTCTTTAGTAATTATTTAAAAACTAGGTCTTCTTGGGGCTGGGGAGATGGGTTAGCAGTTAAGGTGCTTGCCTGCAAAGCCTAATGACCTGGGTTTGATTCCCCAGTACCCATGTAAAGCCAGATGCACAAAGTGGCACATGCATCTGGAGTTCCTCTGCAGTAGCTAGAGGCCCTGTCATGCCCATTTTTTGTCTGTCTGTCTATCTCCTTGCAAATAAATTAATTTTTAAAAAATCACAAAAAAACCTAGGTCTTCTTATTTTGTGTTAAAGAGCCTAATGTAGCTTAGCATTGCTCCCTTTCTTTTTCTTTTTCTTCTTTTTTTTTTTTTTGGTATTTCGAGTTAGGGTCTCACTCTAACCCAAACTGATCTGGTTTTCACTATGTTGTCTCAGGGTGGCCTCGAACTCACGGCAATCCTCCTACCTCTGCCTCCCTAGTGCTGGGATCAAAGGTGTGCACCACCACGCCTGGCTTATTTCTCCACTTTCAATATGCTATTGCACTGAGCTTGCAAAATGCTACAATACAGTGGCAAAGGATCACCTCTTCTTGCCCCTTGTGGTGGCTTGAATATGAAATGTCTTCCATGGCCTCCCATATTTTCAATGCTTGGTCCTCAGCTGGTGGCAGTTTGGGAGGTGGAGCCTTGCTGGAGGAGGTGTGTCACTGGGACAAACCTTGACATTTATTAGCCCAGCTCCAAGACCAGTACTTAGACTATTTCTACTCAGATATGTGACAATAAGTGAGCCAGCTTCCTGCTTGTGCCATGCTTTCCCTATCATGATGAAACTGCCCCGTGAAATTATACACCTGAAATGAACCCTCCCCTCCCATAATCTGCTTCTGGTCAGGCATTTTTTCCCAGCAATCAGAAGGTATCTGCTCTACCTTTAGACCTTTAATTTTTGCTATTCTCCTAAGCACTGTCATGGAATTTTAAAAACCATCACATTATTCAAGCCTGCCTTTCTCACATGCGTCTTTTGCTTTGGGAATTGTTTAAACTATTGTATGAAATATTTTTATTGTTGGGCACAGTACTAAGCCTAAGGCCCGTATGTTATTGTCTAGTACTGTTTCTCAAGTGTGGACATAGACTCCATCAAGTCACTTGGGGTGCTGGTGGCAAAGACACACATTCTTTGGTCCTATCTTGATTGGCAACATGAGAATGTGCAATTTTCGACAAGCAGCTTCCATGCTTCTGAAGCCCACTGGGTGGAGGTTTATCAGAGACATGGTAGGGTGTATAGGAACAGTTTTTGAGATACCAAACCAGTGAAGGAACAGCTTTCCGTTTTAAAGTGAGGAAGTTTGGCAAAATGATTTCTCATTCCCCTTCTAGTCTTACACTACAGTGGTTACGTTGCCCTTTGTAGATTCTTTTAGTATTTTGATTTTATTGTGTTTGTGCTTCTGAGAACACTCTGTTTCAGTCTTTTAAACTGGTTGCAAGCACTTCTATTGACAGCTTTAAAAATGGATTAATTTTTAAAAACCAAATCCTTTTAGGATTTAAAACTTAACTACAGTTAGTTGAACTCTTCTTCATTTCTTTAAGGTCTCAGTATTTCAAAGTCCATCAGATGTTGGTTAATTGGGATGGGGGCATGAGGAGACACCATCTACCAAATGGCAGTTGGGGCTTACGGATTTTCTAAGTATTAGAAGTTAACATCAAGGCTTTCATTGTAACTTTTGATGGATGACATTAATGAAGGAAAGTGTTTTATGTCAGAAGTATAGAGTTAGGGTGATATCAATATTGGTTCAAACTCAGATCTATTCTCATTTAATTTGTTTTAGCAATAAAAGTCACCATTAAATATTTCTCAAAGACAAAGTTAAACAGACAAAAGTTATAGAGAATCTAAAAAGAACTTAAACTGGGATGTGACATTTATTAAGAAATTTGGGGTTTGCTCTGAAGACAGAAAGAATCAAGTGTTCTTTATGTTGCTGAGTTTAAATTGCATAGCTTCATAAAAATATTGTATTTCTTCCCTTGTTATAGCAAAGCACAATTTGTTATTCTTTAGTCTGTGGATGACTTGACTACTTTAATTAAATTCTCTGAAAATAAAATACAGTGCTAATTAAAGAACACAGCAAATGAAAAATAAATAGTTTTTCTTGGATTTAAACCTACAAAATTAAAACCAGAAGCAGGAAACTTGAGTATAAGACCTGGCTCTCTGATTGTGTTTTCGTGGTGTTTTGTCTTTGTGTTGCCTAAACAGCCTCCTGATTAATACTAGGAACTGTTAACTGTTCTTATGATTCTGCTGGGAGAGCAAGGGGGAGTTTGTGTATCTCTTTTTTCATATTCCATGTTCAGGCCTATTGTTGCAGGCCCTGTTTTTGGTTGTTTTATTTCTTCCTTAATAATTTAGATATGTGTTTGTAAAGTCGCAGGAAACTGTTCATTTAATATCAATGCAGGAAATGGGCACATGACTTCTATTCACTATTTGAGGATGACTTTCCTTTACTATTTAAGAAGAGTCGGTGGGAGCTGGGGATGCAGTTTAGTGGTAGCATGTTGCCTACTATGTGCAAGGCTATGGGCTTAAGTTGCTGGTGGGGGGAGTGGTGGTGAGATGGGTGGTGCTGGTGACATAGAGAGCTGAATGACAAAGCAACAATAAATTTCATCTGAGAGCTACGAGCATTATGGGAAGATGATTCACAGGGGACATAGTTTTGTTCACTCACCAGGAAAACAACAAACACACAAACAGACAAAGCTTAGTCTTTCATATTTCTTTGAATAACATGGCTTAAAAATGACAAAAGTAGGGGTTGGAGAGATGGCTTAGTGGTTAAGGCACTTGCCTGTGAAGCCTAAGGCCCCATGTTCAACTATCCAGATCCCATGTAAGCCAGACGCACAAAGGTGAGGCAAACACAAGGTCTCACATGCCTTCTAGGTGGTGCAAGTGTCTGGAGTTCGATTGAAGTGGCTGTGGCCCTGGTGCGCCAATTCTCTCTCTCTCTCTTTCTTTTTTTTCTTTCTCTCCCCATCACTTAAATTGATATATATATAAAGTAAATAAAATAAATGACAAAGGTAGAACTGAACTTTGGAGATAAATTCCTAAAAGGAATGCTATTTTAATGCACAGCCAAATTCCCCAAATTTCAGTAGTATTACAATTGGGCCAGACAATTCTATATGAAGGCCATATTTATAAAGACAATTGGGTATATGCATGACCTTCCTAAAGTATTAAGCACTGGTTGATATAAGAAGTGAGCAGGGTGCCTGGAGAGACAGCTTAGTGGTTAAAGGTGCTTGCTTGCAAAGTCTGCTTGTCTGGACTCGGTTCCCCAGCAACCACATATTAATGCCAGATGCCAAAATGGTACATGTATCTGGAGTTCATTTCCAACAACAGAGACCCATGTGCATCCATACACATGTACATGCATGCAAATAAATCAAATTTAAAAAGAGGCTAGCAGGCAGCTTCATTGATATTTCTTAAGGTAAGATTGTTTTTCTTTCCCTCTCACCTTCTCTCTTCTTCTCTTCTTCCCTCCCTTCCTTGGGGCAGAGATGGTGACATACCATCTTTCTATTACCAGAAATGTTTTAGCACATTCAGAAAATCTGAATGATATATTGAGAAACCTTGAATTCTTTTGCATGCTTTAAACTTCCTAAGGTTATTTTATATGAGGGAAAGCTCTGCTAAAGTCTTCTTGGATGGAAATGCAAATCTGAGATTTGAAAACATGTGTAGCTCACCTTCTGTCAGTAGGGCTTTCCTATGTACGTCACAAAATGTTGCAATGATCTATTATCAAAAAAATGTTTTCGGTTAAAGTGCTTGTTTGCAAAGCCTAGGGACCCAGATTTGATTCCCTAGGACCCACGTAAGCCAGATGCACAAGGTGGCTCATACATCTGGAGTTTCTTTGCAGTGGTTAGAGACCCTGGCACATGCATTCCCTAAGGAATTTTTAAGTACATTTAAGAATGTTTTACACAACTATAGAAATACTGTTATGGTATAGTTTGCATCATCTGTCACAATTCTAAGAAACTTCAGAATTAGGAAGTAAAGAGATAGAAAAACATGTTTGGAGAAAAAGAAGGAAACCTGGGTCTCTTTTGCTAAGAAATCCAATATTTATTTCACTATAGTTTTTAATTCCAACAAGCTTTGATCTTTTGAGCCCAGAAAAATTCAACAGGAAACTATGTTGCAGCTAGGATATGAGTAAAATGTTATACTTTCTCTTTGAAAACTTTTTTGGATATTTTATTTTTATTTATTCATGAGAGAAAGAGAGAGAGACAGAGAGAGACTGAAATGAAAATGGGCATGCCAGGGTCTCTAGCCACTGCAAACCAACTCCAGACGCATGTGCCACCTTGTGCATCTGGCTTATGTGGGAACTGGGGAAATAGAACCTGGGTCCTTTGGCTTTGCAGGCAAGCGCCCTAATCGCTAAGCCAATTCCCTAGTCCATGTTATACTTTTGACTTGTTATGCCTTTGTGTGGAAGGAGAGAAATGATAGGCACATATTTGCACATTTCACTGAAAGAAATAAAAAAATGCATTACAAGTGAGCTACTTAGCTGACTTCATGTTGTTTGATGACAAGTCATTTCTCTTGGATTGTCTCATTGCCTATAAATGCTTCTACTTGGCATCTATGGAGGGCTTTGCCACAGATAGTCTGTGCGTGCTTTCGAGTTTCCTCTCGTGCTCCCTGTGGGCCTCCCAGGAACCTCTTGCACTGAGTGAGATCTGTGTTTCACATCCCGCAAAGGCCAGGCGTAGTGCTGCATTTGGCCCAGCTTTGTCTTCAGAGGACACTTCTCAAGTCGTCTCTGATCTTCCAGAGCTTTACTGTGAAGGGGTCAGACACAAACGTTCTCTTGGAGAGTTTAACTCGCAGCCTTTTGTTCTCTGCGGTAACAAAAGCACACGAGCACAGCGCCATCAGCACGAGGCTTGCATCGGACGCTGCCCAGTGACTGAGATGCTTGTTATTTGGGCCCATTGGCAGTTTCTAGCCTGTTATGACTGCTGCTGTTTCACCAATCTGACTTGTTTTACCAGTGCCTGACTAAATGATCAACTATTGTTGGGAACCACAGACATACACACACACGCACCAAAGGTTGCTGTTTTCCTGAGAGTTTTTTTCTGAAGTTAAACAGAGAAAGTGGAAATTCAGTCATCCCAAGACACTTGGGAGGTTGTACATGCAAAACTCAATAGAATCGATCCACAGTAGTCAGTACTAAGCACAGGAATCTGTACACAGTAGTCAGTATGAATCACAGGAATCTATCCACAGTAGTGAGTACTAAGCATATGAATCTATACACAGTAGTCAGTACTAAGCACATGAGTATATGCACAGTATTCAGCATTAAGCACAGGAATCTATCCACAGCAGTCAGGACGAACAGGAATCTATGCACAGTAGTCAGTACTAAGCACAGGAATCTATCCACAGCAGTCAGTACTAAGCACAGAAATCTATCCACAGCAGTCAGTACTAAGCACAGGAATCTATCCACAGCAGTCAGTACTAAGCACAGAAATCTATCCATAGCAGTTAGCACTAGCACAGGAATCTATCCACAGCAGTCAGTACTAAGCACAGGAATCTATGCACAGTAGTCAGTACTAAGCACAGGAATCTACACACAGTAGTCAGCACTAAGCACATGAATCTGTCCACAGCAGTCAGTACTAAGCCCAGGAATCTACACACAGTAGTCAGTACTAAGCACATGCATCTACACACAGAGGTCAGCACTAAGCACATGAATCTGTCCACAGCAGTCCGTACTAAGCACAGGAATCTACACACAGTAGTCAGTACTAAGCACATGAATATGTCCACAGCACTCAGTACTAAGCACATGAATCTACACACAGTAGTCAGCACTAAGCACAGGAATCTATACAAAGTAGTCAGCACTAAGCACAGGAATCTATGCACAGTAGTCAGTACTAAGCACAGGAATCTATGCACATTAGTCAGTACTAAGCACAGGAATCTATACACAGTAGTCAGCACTAAGCACATGAATCTGTCCACAGCAGTCAGTACTAAGCCCAGGAATCTACACACAGTAGTCAGTACTAAGCACAGGAATCTATTCACAGTATTCAGCACTAAGCACAGGAATCTATCCACAGCAGTCGGTACTAAGCCCAGGAATCTACACACAGTAGTCAGTACTAAGCCCAGGAATCTGCACACAGTAGTCAGTACTAAGCACATGAATCTACACATAGTAGTCAGCACTAAGCACAGGAATCTATACAAAGTAGTCAGCACTAAGCACAGGAATCTATACAAAGTAGTCAGTACTAAGCACAGGACTCTATTCACAGTAGTCAGTACTAAGCACAGGAATCTATGCACAGTAGTCAGTACTAAGCACAGGAATCTACACACAGTAGTCAGCACTAAGCACATGAATCTGTCCACAGCAGTCAGTACTAAGCACAGGAATCTATGCACAGTAGTCAGTACTAAGCACATGAATATGTCCACAGCACTCAGTACTAAGCACATGAATCTACACACAGTAGTCAGCACTAAGCACAGGAATCTATACAAAGTAGTCAGCACTAAGCACAGGAATCTATGCACAGTAGTCAGTACTAAGCACAGGAATTTATGCACATTAGTCAGTACTAAGCACAGGAATCTATACACAGTAGTCAGCACTAAGTACATGAATCTGTCCACAGCAGTCAGTACTAAGCCCAGGAATCTACACACAGTAGTCAGTACTAAGCGCAGGAATCTATTCACAGTATTCAGCACTAAGCACAGGAATCTATCCACAGCAGTCGGTACTAAGCCCAGGAATCTACACACAGTAGTCAGTACTAAGCCCAGGAATCTGCACACAGTAGTCAGTACTAAGCACATGAATCTACACACAGTAGTCAGCACTAAGCACAGGAATCTATACAAAGTAGTCAGCACTAAGCACAGGAATCTATACAAAGTAGTCAGTACTAAGCACAGGAATCTATTCACAGTAGTCAGTACTAAGCACAGGAATCTATGCACAGTAGTCAGTACTAAGCACAGGAATCTACACACAGTAGTCAGCACTAAGCGCATGAATCTGTCCACAGCAGTCAGTACTAAGCCCAGGAATCTACACACAGTAGTCAGTACTAAGCACATGAATATGTCCACAGCACTCAGTACTAAGCACAGGAATCTACACACAGTAGTCAGCACTAAGCACAGGAATCTATACAAAGTAGTCAGCACTAAGCACAGGAATCTATGCACAGTAGTCAGTACTAAGCACAGGAATCTACACACAGTAGTCAGCACTAAGCACATGAATCTGTTCACAGAAGTCAGTACTAAGCACAGGAATCTACACACAGTAGTCAATACTAAGCACAGGAATCTATACAAAGTAGTCAGCACTAAGCACAGGAATCTATCCACAGTAGTCTTAAACACTAAGCACATGTGTTAACTTTTTTCTCTATAAGGATTTATCCCCTGAGTGATATCAAAGATAAATTCCAGGTTGACATCAGTTAAATGAGTGACCACGGTTTTTATTTTACAATACTGACAATAGGGTTAAGAGCTGAGGTCTATTTGGATTTGTGACTAGGTTTGTAGGAGAAGGTGTGTGGGGGAGGGGAGACAACAGGGTCCTGAGCAGAGTCAGGAAAGTGAAAAATCACGTCAGGACATGGAGATTGGTCCATGTGAAATGCATTGGTTTTGTTAACTGATGCGTATCAAACTCAGAGTTCTTGAAATCAACTTGGCCTTGAATGCAAAACAGAAACTTGGATTGACCCAATTGTTTTACATTGCTTTATATAATCATCTCCTGTGAATTTCAGTGACCTTTCCACTGAGGTGGGAGACATGGGCTCCTGCGTTAGGCGCCAGCTGAAGGAATGGCGTTCTTGACTTTTCAGTCATTTCCGCCGAGCTCAGGTAATTCTAGAGATCAAGCCTTGAGCTTTTAAGTACTATGCTAGTGTGTGTTCAAGGCTTCAGAGATCAAGGCTGAGGCCAACTAGAGAAGAAGGACTCAAAGGAGCCTGCTAGAGTCTGGTTAGGGAGAGAATCTTCATCCGGTTCAGAGTGTCAGTAAGGCCAACTCTCCTAGGATTAGCAATCACTAGGGTGTACTAACTGTTGTTGCAATAGCTTGATTTTAAAATCTTAACTGAGGGCTGGAGGAGATGGCTTAGTAGTTAAGGTGCTTGCCTGTGAAGCCTAAGGACCCAGGTTTGAATCCCCAAGACCCACATAAGCCAGATGCACAAGGTGGCGCATGCATCTGGAGTTCATTTGCAGTGGTTAGAGGCCCTGCCGTGCCCATTCTTATTTCTATCAAACAAACAAACAACATATTTTGAAAAAAATCTTAACTCAAAAAAATATGAAACTTTATGGCATTTTGTTCCAGGGTGGAGATCTGGACTACAAGATTCAGGAATATAAGGAAGCTGGAAAAGTCTTTCCTGAAAATCAAATAATAGAATGGTTTATCCAGTTGTTGCTCGGAGTTGATTATATGCACGAGAGGTATGTTGATTTGCTTCTGGGGGCAGGGTATCTTTTTTGTTGTTTGTGCTTTGGTTTTTCGAGGTAGGGTCTCACTGTAGTCCAGGGTGATCTGGAATTCACTTTGTAGTCTCAGGGTGGCCTCGAACACGTGGTGATCCTCCTGCCTCTGCCTCCCTCCCGTGTGCTGGGATTAAAGGTATGCACCACCACGTCTGGCCCCAGGGTATCTTTTTAATAGTCATGTCAGAACTCGACAAGTGGATGTTTCTGATTGATTTGAAAGCAAACAAGTCTGAAAGGTAAACAGCTATGATTAAACATTTGCAGTTTTTATAATATAATTTTTTTCTTGAGGAAACCACTGAGTGATTATTCACCTGCAGAGAATTTGCTTACATGAGTTTTTGTTGTAGTTTTAGAAATCCAGTTGGCCCTGGATATAAGACAGAAACTTGTATTGAGTATGTTGCTTTATCTCTCATCTCCTGAGTGACAACTGATTCTCAGGTACCTTTAGTAGGGCATGAAACTATCACATCCTATAGCAGGCTTGTGTTATAAATGTGGTCATGTACCACATATGCAGTGTGTGCGTACCTTTCAGCTTGTCACTGGAGCTTATCTGTCTTTACAAGCAAAGATGAGCTGAGTGGTTGCAATGGAAGATATTCTTTATCTTCAGAGAGATAAATATTCAAACAAAAATCAGTTTTGAGCCAGACATGGTGGCACACGCCTTTAATTCCAGCACCTGGGAGGCAGAGGTAGGAGAATTGCTGTGAGTTTGAGGTCAGCCTGAGACTACATAGTGAATTCCAGGTAAGCTCTGGGATAGAGCAAGCCCCTACCTCAAACACACACCACACACACACACACACACACATCAGTTTTGATAGGAAATAGCTGATAAAGGTCAATGTTCTAAGTTTTTTCCTGTCTATGATTCTTGTCTATAGTTTTTGTCTCAACAATTTAAAATTTTTAATATTTATTTTCTTTTGAGGTAGGGTCTCACTCTAACTCAGGCTGACCTGAAATTCACTATGTAGTCTCAGGGTGGCCTTGAAATCACAGCGATCCTCCTACCTCTGCCTCCCAAGTGCTGGGATTAAAGGTGTGCACCACCATACCTGGCTTTCTTTATTTTTATTTTTATTTATTATTTGAGAGAGACAGAGAGAGAAGAGGGAGAGAGAGAATGGGCACAGGGCTTCAGCTGCTGCAAGCAAGCTCCAGACACATGCACCACCTTGTGCATCTGGCTTATATGGGTACTGGGGAATCAAATTTAGGTCCTTTGGCTTCATAGGCAAGTGCCTTAACCACTAAGCCATTTCTCTAGCCCAAAAGTTTTAATGATTTTCTGTAAGTCAAAACTATGATGGTTGATATTTTTGCATGTGTATGTATGTGGTTTGTGTGCATGTATGTATGTTTGTTTGTGTGTGAGTAGAAGCTAGAGGTCAATGCTGGGTGTCTTCCTCACTCTCCACCTTATCTTTTTATTTTTAATTTAATTTTTTTGTTTTTTGTTTTTTGAGGTAGGGTTTCACTCTAGCTCAGGCTGACCTGGAATTCACTATGGAGTCTCAGGCTGGCCTCGAACTCACGGCGATCCTCCTACCTCTGCCTCCCGAGTGCTGGGATTAAAGGTGTGCACCACCACACCCGGTTTCCACCTTATTTTTTGAGACAGGGTCTCTCACTGAACTTAGAGCTCACCAATTCAGCTAGCCTAGCTAGCCATCGCACTCTAGCCATCTGTCTGTCTCTGCTTCTGTGCAGGTTTTACTGGCACACGACACCATACCTAGCTTTTACATGGATGCTGAGGAGCCAAACTCGGGTCCTCTTGCTTGCTCAGCAAGCACTATATGGACCAAGCCATTTCTTCAGATCCAGAACTAGATGTTTATAGACCTACAAAAGATGGACACAGAGCTAGGGATGGCTTAGCAGTTAAGGTGTTTGCCTGCAAAGCCGAAGGACCCAGGTTTGATTCCCCAGGACTCATGTAAGCCAGATGCATAAGGGGGCACACGTGTCTGGAGTTGGTTTGCAGTGGCTGGAGGCCCTGGTGTACCCATGCTCTCTTTCTCTCTATCTGCTTCTTCCTCTCTCTCTCTCAAGTAAATAAATAAAATATTTTTTAAAAAAGATGGACACACAAACGTGCATACCATGATGTAGCTACGGGGGCTTTCATGTTGGGACTAGGCATAGTACTGGTTGATATTCTTCCTGGATAAAAGTGTTTGTTGATAGCACACACCAAGGTCTGGCTGTCTGCGGATGTCAGATTGTTTAAATGTATCATCTGTGGTTTCTGACAGCTTTAAAGATAATCAGATTATCCTGTAACTTTCCATGTATCTCCTAAAACATATGCTTGATTACAGAGATACCAAGTGATTCACTGACAACTTCCAACAACCTCTGGAACCCTGTCACACTGTACTAAGATGAACGAGTATCTAGTAATCTTTGATAAACTACCCAATCTGCTAACTGTATATAGGACTTCCAGTTTTCTTTCTTTCCTTCCTCCCTTCCTTTCTTCTTCCCAGTATGCTGTTAGCTTTATATGAGGAAAGCAATTAAAAGCACAAATATACATAAAGATGCCAAATATAGCATTCTATGTGCAAATATGAAGTTGAAATGTGGTTGACTTAAGTATCCAACTATGAAAAAGACATATGGAAAGCAAATTCTTTCTAGCTAATTCAAAAATACAATTGGAAGCCAGGCGTGGTGGTGCACTCCTTTAATTCCAGCACTCGGGAGGCAGAGGTAGGAAGATGCCACAAGTTGGAGGCTACCCTGAAACTACATGGTGAATTCCACATCAGCCTGAGCTACAGTAAGACTTACTTCAAAAGAAGAAAAGCAAAATATAATTTGAGGGGCTGAAGAGATTGCTTAGTGGTGAAGGTGCTTGCCTGCAAAGCCTAACAACCCGGGTTCAATTCCCCAGTACCCATGTAAAGCCAGATGCACAAAGTGGCACATGCATCTGGAATTTGTTTTCAGTGTCTGGAGACCTTAGCTTGCCCATTCTCTCTGTCTCTATACTATCTCTGTTTCTGCTTTCAAATTAATTAATCAATTAACTAATAAAAAAGTACAACTTGAAAGAGTTTAGGCAGAAGCATCCTGGGGACGGATAATGCTGCCCACAGAAGCCATAGGTTATTATAGGAGAATCTCAATGCCAGGGACGGGATACCTTCCAGGGAGTTGGTCAGCTGAGGCCCCTCAAACAATACGTACTATTGCCAAGGCTCTTGGTTGCCAACCAGAACTAGATTGCAAAACCGTACTGCTGAAGACACCACATGTTGCAGTTGTAGGACACTGAGAAATCAAGCTGGAACTGAGCTAGAAGTCTCCTCCTGATGGCTAACTGTCATTGTGCTAGGACTGCTATGTAGGCTGCTGGGGGAGAAAAGTCACAAGTCTTAATCAGCAGTGGAGCCTGTGAACTACACAACCCACCAAGATGTATGTGTCCATTAGTGCAATAGTGAAATGACTGTTTAGGGAGTAACCAACTGCTCTCCAATTGGATCTGAGCCCCTCTCCACGGGAGGTAATTCATGCATAATTCTGAAAACCTAGTCAAAAGCCTATGGCCGGGAAGGCCATGCAGGACTTGTGAGGTGTGGCATGGGCTGAGGGGGTGGGGAGGGGAGAACCCAGATATTTTTTTGAGGCAAACCCAACAGACTGGTCTTTATTTTTATTTTTTATTTTTTTTGTTATTTTTATTTATTTATTTGAGAGCGACAGAGAGAGAGAGAAAGAGGCAGATAGAGAGAGGGAGAGAGAATGGACACGCCAGGGCCTCTAGCCACTGCAAACGAACTCCAGATGCGTGCGCCCCCTTGTGCATCTGGCTAACGTGGGTCCTGGGGAGTCGAGCCTCGAACCGGGGTCCTCAGGCTTCACAGGCAAGCGCTTAACCGCTAAGCCATCTCTCCAGCCCTGGTCTTTATTTTTTATGAGAGAGAGTGAGAGTAAGAGCACGAGAGAGAATTGGAACATAAGGGTCTCCAGTCTCTGTAA
The DNA here is from genome assembly GCA_036346955.1 of Dipus sagitta. Taxonomy (NCBI): domain Eukaryota; kingdom Metazoa; phylum Chordata; class Mammalia; order Rodentia; family Dipodidae; genus Dipus; species Dipus sagitta. Next base: position 22,419,018 of record CM070786.1, read on the forward strand.
TCGAACTCCAGATGCATGCACCACCTTGTATGCATGTGTCACCTTGTGCATCTGGCTTATGTGGGGTCTGGAGAATCGAACGTAGATCCTTAGACTTCACAGGAAAGCACTTTAAAACTGCTAAGCCATCTCTCCAGGCCCTTCCCAGATATTTTCGATGTGTTTGAGGCTGCTTAGTTAAAATAGTTGAGTTTTAAAAGGACCTACAAAGTGAGGATTATATATATATATATTTTAAGAAGACTAGTTTGTTGGGTACTCCACAGAAGGACAGTAAGTGGGAAGTAGGTAGAGTACTGCCTACAGCCACATTATAGCTTTAAAATCCTTCAGTATTCAAGGAAAATCATTTAATGAGGCTAAATATTTGGATATCTTTTAATGTGAGGATCTGACCTGCCATCCTTTGTGCTTCAGACAATAAGTGATGGTGCCTCTTATTCATTATGGTGTCATAACCACTTACTTATGGTTCTTATGTATAGAAAAATCTAAATTTCATATTTTAGTGTATTTAACTTATTTACTAGTACACATCCTAGCCTCAACAAAATATTAGTAGCTTAGCAGAGATGACATACATGCTCATATAGCCATGCAGTGCATATGCAGGAATCATTGTCTCCACTACATACTAGATCCATGGCGTTGGACAAGCTGCTTGACACATCTGAGTGTTTAGTTCCTTGTTTAAAAATAGGGATAATAGGGCTGGAGAGATGGCTCAGCAGTTAAGGCGCTTGCCTGTGAAGCCTAAGGACTCACGTTAGACTCTCCTGGTCCCATGTAGCCAGATGCACAGTGATGCAAGTGCGAGATCGCACATGCACACAAGGGGCCGCATGCATCTGGAGTTTGATTGCAGTGGCTAGAAGCCCTAGCATGCCAAGTTGTTCTCTCTCTTTCTCTTTTCTGTGTCTGTGTCTCTTACTCTTGCATTAAAAAAAAAAAACTGGAAATATGTTGGGCTTGACTCAAAACAACAGCAAAAACAACAACAATAAAAAACCCAGGGATAATAATAGGACTGCCTTTGCTTACTTGATACAACTATAGAAAATGTACATTGACTCATTTTCTTCAGTGCTGTAATTGGTAAGTTGCCCATGTTCTGGTAAATAATTCCTAACCCAGGCTCAGGTAAGCAACCCTAACTAAACTTCATTTTCACATACACAAAAGTCAAGTAGACATAGGACTAGTTGGGAAGAAGGGGTTTAGCAGGAGGGGGAGAGGAACAAGAAAAGGTAGTGGAAATTTTTTTTAATGTCTCAATGTACAGTATTTCTGCACCCTTGTTAATGTTTGCTATTAGCAACTGTTTTACACATATTTGGTAGCTGTGCCTCACATCTATATTGAGTCATAACCACAAACAACATGCTATAAAGCACTGGATGCAGAAATACTTGAATTTTATTATACTATTTATTTGTTTTTCTGTGTTTTTTTATTATTATTATTTTATTTTTTACTGACAACTTCCATAATTGTAGACAATAACTTATGGTAATCCCCTCCCCCCCCCCATTTTCCCCTTTGAATCTCCACTCTCCATCATATCCCCTCCACCTCTCAATCAGTCTCTCTTTTGTTTTGATGTCATGATCTTTTCTTCCTATTATGATGGTCTTGTGTAGGTAGTGTTAGGCACTGTGAGGTCATGGATACCCAGGCCATTTTGTGTCTAGAGGAGCACACTGTAAGGAATCCTACCCTTCCTTTGGCTCTTACATTCTTTCCACCACCTCTTCCTCAATGGACCCTGAGCCTTGGAAGATGTGATAGAGATATTTCAGTGCTGAGCACTCTGTCACTTCTCAACACCATGGTGCCTTGTGAGTCATCCCAAGGTTACTGCCATCTGAAAAGGGAAGCTTCTGTAACCAAAACTGAGAGTAGCATTAACATATCGGGTTTGAACATTAAGAGGAGTGCTTATTGGGCAGTTTGGGAAGCATAGTATATACATTTAGCCAGACATCAGTAGACATTACAGAGTAGAGTAGGGCTCATGACTACTCCTGTTGTAGGTTTTCAGTATCAGGGATGTATTCCCTCCCATGGAGTGGGCCTCCAGTCCAATTAGAGAGCAGTTGGTTTCCTCCATAACAGATGTGCCAGTATTTCACCCATTGGCTCATTTGGCCTGGGCTGGCCAAATATAAGGCTTGTTGTGTCCACTGTTGAGTATCTTCACTGGTGATTTCTTTCTCTCCCTTTGAACTGCATGTAGTGTGGCTTTTTCTAGCTTTCTGTCAGCTGGTCTACATGGAGGAGGTTTTCAGCTCAGCTCTAGCAGGATTTCTCAGTGACCTTGCATCCCAAGTATGTGGAGTCTTCAGCAATAGGGTCTTACCATCTATTCGTTGTGGGAAATCAAGGGCCTTGGCAATGGGCTATAGTGTTTTGGGGGTATCAATGACCTCCCTGACCAACAACTCACTGAAGGTATCCCATCCCTGGCACTGAAAATTTTCTAGTAACAATCTATGGCTTCTGAGTGTTCCATTGTCTAAAAAAGTAGGTTCCCATATGACTTATTTATATCCTCTTAGATTTTGATTAGCCCAGAAAGCCTCCACCTTTCTTTTACTCAGCCTCTTCCCCTGACCTCACTTAGGCCTTTTAATCCCCATTAATCTGTTCTTCTACTTACAGATATCCAATACCATCCTATTAAGTCCCCACTCCCTTCCTTTCTATTCCCTTTATATCCCCTTTCTAGCTTACTGGCCTCTGCTACTGAGTTTTATTCCTACTCACATAGAAGTCCAATCATCTGTACCTAGGATCCACATATGAGCGAGAACATGTCATGTTTGGCTTTCTGGGCCTGGATTACCTCACTAAGTATAATCCTTTCCAGATCCATCCATTTTCTTGCAAATTTTATAATTTCAGTTTTCTTTGCTGCTGAGTAGAACTCCATTGTGTAAATGTGCCACATCTTCATTATTCACTCATCAGTTGAGGAATATCTAGGCTGGTTCCATTCTCTAACTATTGTGAATAGAATGGCAATAAACATGGTTGAGCAAAAATCTCTAAGATAGAGAGTCAAGTCCTTAGGATATATGCCAAGGAGTGCTACATCTGGGTCATATGATAAATCTATTTTTAGCTGTCCAAGGAACCTCCACACTGATTTCCACAATGGCTATACCAGATTGCATTCCCACCAACAGTGTAGGAGTGTTCCTCTTTTTCCACATCCTCTCCAGCATTTATGGTCATTTGTTTTCATGATGGTAGCCAATCTGACAGGAATGAGATGAAATCTCAATGTAGTTTTAATCTGCATTTCCCTGATGGCTAGGGACGTAGAACATTTTTTTAGATGTTTATATGCCATCTGTATTTTTTCTTTTGAGAACTCTCTATTTAGTTCCATAGCCCATTTTTTAACTAGGTTATTTGATTTCTTACTATTTAGTTTTTTTAGTTCTTTGTATATCCTAGATATTACTTCTCTGTCAGATGTATAGCTGGAAAAGATTTTCTCCCATTCTGTAGGTTGTCTCTTTGCTCTTTCACAGTGTTATTTGCTGTACAAAAGCTTTGTAATTTCATGAGGTCCCAGCAGTTGATATGTGGTTTTATTTCCTGAGCAATTAGGATTATATTCAGAAAGTCTTTGCCAAGACCAATATGTTGAAGGGTTTCCCCTATTTTTTCCTCTAGCAGTTTCAGAGTTTCAGGTCTGATAGTAAGGCCTTGATCCACTTAGACTTAATTTTTGTGCGTGGAGAGAGATAAGGATCTATTTTCATCCTTCTACAGATACATATCCAGTTTTCCCAGTACACTTTGCTGAAGAGGCTGTCTTTTCTCCAATGAGTACTTTTGGTATTTTTGTCGAAGATCAGGTGGCTGAGGCTACCCAGATTGGGTCCTCTATTCTGTTCCATTGATCTATATGACTGTTTTTGTGCCAGTACCATGTGGTTTTTGTAACTATGGCTCTATAATATAGGTTAAAAGTTAAAATCAGGTATGGTGATACCACCAGCCTTATTTTTGTTGCTCAGAATTGTTTTAGATATTCAAGGTTTTTTTGTGCTTTCAGATGAATTTTTGGATTGTTTTTTCTATTTCCATTAAGCATGCCATTGGAATTTTGATTGGGTTTGCATTGAATGTGTAGATTGCTTGTACTAATGTTGGTCTGAAGTCTGCCTTGTCAGATATTAGGATAGCAATGCCTGCTTGTTTCTAGGCCCTTTGCTTGAAACACCATTTTCCAACCTTTCACCCTAAGATAGTGTCCATCCTTTGTAGAAAGGTGAGTTTCTTGGAGGCAACAAATTGAAGGATCCTGCTTTTTAACCCAGTCTGCAGGGGTATTGAGGCCATTGATATTGACAGTTATTATTGAAAGGTGTGTATTTATTTTTGCCATTTTTCTTGTTTTGTAATTCTTCCAGTTCTACCTTTGCTATCTTGTATTAACTAGTATTGAAGTATGGTTTGTTTTTTTCCAGGTTCCTTATATGGGTGCTTTTCTTTCTCTTCAGCATGGAGAATCTTTTCAAGTATTTTCTGTAGAGGTGGTTTTGTCTTCAAATATTCCTTTAGCCTGCTTTTGTTATGGAATGTCCTTATTTTTCCATCTATTTGAATGAATAGTTTTGCAGGATAAAGTAACCTTGGTTGACAGCTGTTACCTTTCAGAACTTGGATTACATCATTCCAAGCCCTTCTGGCTTTTAAAGTTTGTGTTGAGTAATCTTCTGTGAACCTGATGGACTTGCCTTTGTATGTGACTTGATTTTTCTCTCTAACCGCTTTCAATATATTTTCTTCGGTTCGTATGTTTGGTAGTTTAATTATAATATGGCAAGGAGAGTTTCTTTCCAGGTTTTGTTTGTTTGGTGTTCTAAAGGCTTCCTTTGTCCACATTGGCATCTGTTTCCCTATTTGGGGGAAGTTTTCTTCTGTGATTTTGTTGAAGACACCTACTATGCCTTTGGAGTGAAATTCTTCTCCTTCTACTATACCCTGAATTCCTATGTTTGATCTTTTCATAGTGTCTGGAATATCTTGAAATTCCCATTCATACTTTCCTATTAGTTTGTCTTTATCTTTGTTGGACTGTATTGGATCTGCCATCTGGTCTTCATCCATTCTACTGATGAGATTTTCTACAGAGTTTTTTATTTCACTGACTGTGTTCTTCATTGCTAGTATTTCTGACTGGTTTTTCTTATTATTTCTACTTCCTTATTCATGTCTTGTATTGACTTCCTTATTTTATTAAATTGGCTTTCTGTGTCTTCTTTCCTTTGATTTCCTCTTTGACTTCTTTGAACATATTTATAATCATTCTTTTGAAATCTTTCTCAGGCATTTCCTCTAAATCAGTCTCATTGGAGGTCATTTCAGATGCATTAATACTTTTGGTGGATTTATATTGTCTTGATTTTTTGTGTTTCTTGTGGTATAGCTATTTTTGCTTGTTGGATTAATTTAATGCTTGGATTTTCTAATTATCTGCTGTATTATTAGATGTATCAATGAATCTGATGTATACATCTTCAGGGTAGGAGCTTAAGGTACTAGGTGTGGCTCTTATGACTCTCAGAGTAACCACAAAAGTCACCTTAAGTGTTGGGTTTGCCTGCTACGAGAGTATTCAAGCAGGCTGAGTGGAACAAAATACAGGCAGATTCTAAAATTAGGATCAGATAGAGTGCAAGCAATGCTTTCAATTTTCCTGTATTTGTTAAGATTTGCATTGTGTCCTAATATATGGTCTATTTTAGAGAATGTTCCATATGTTGCTGAAAAGAATGTATATTCTGCAGAATTTGGATGAAATGTCCTGTATATATCTGTTAGGTCCATTTGTTCTATGACCTCATTTAATCCAAATTCATCTCTGTTTATTTTTTGCTGGATGACCTGTCAATTGATAAGAGTGGGGTGTTGAAGTCACCCACTACAACTGTGTTATCTGTGACCTTAGTTCTAATAGCGTTTGTTTGATGAAATTGGGAGCCCCCATGTTAGGTGCATATATGTTTAGGATTGTAATGTCCTCCTGTTGGAGTGTTCCTTTAATCAATATAGTGACCTTACTTATCTTTCCTAACTAATGTTGGTCTGAAGTCTACCCTGTCAGATATTAGTATAGCGATGCCTGCTTGTTTTCTAGGCCCATTTGCTTGAAACACCATTTTTCAACTTTTCACCCTAAGATAGTGTTCATCCTTTGTAGAAAGGTGATTTATTAGAGGCAACAATATGAAAGATCCTGCTTTTTTGGGGGCGGGGGAGCTGGTTTTTCGAGGTGGGGTCCTATTCTCGCTCAGGCTGACCTAGTATTCATTATGTAGTCTCAGGGTGGCCTCTAACTCACTTCAGTCCTCCTACCTCTGCCTCCTGAATGCTGGGATTAAAGGCATGTGCCACCATGCCTAGCAGGATCCTGCTTTTGAACCCAGTCTGCAAACCTATGTCTTTTGGTTGGGGAATTGAGGCCATTGATACCAAGAGTTATTATTGAAAGGTATGTATTTATTTTTTCCTTTTTTCTTGTTTTGTAGTTCTTCCAGTTTTTCCTTTTCTCTCTTGTATTGACTAGTATTTAAATATGGTTTGTTTTTTCCAGGTTCCTTATATATGTGTACATCCAGTCCCCTTAGGACCCTCAACTGCTTATAAACCCATTTCCCTATTGATCAAACCAAGCTGTTCACAGAGACTGTGTCCCGAAAGTGATTCTTTTGCGTGCTCACCATGGTTGCCTGGATGCCTTCGGGGGAACCATGTCTGGCCCTGGAGGACCCAAGGACCCACATACACCTTCACTTTGCAGTAGAAGAGTGCATTTTGCTGGGTTTTATTTTTTGCTTTTTCTCCCCTGGGATGCTTTGGCATGGTTCCTACACTACCCTCTTAACTGGAAGTCTTATTACAGTATTTGTAAAGTGACCAGTAGTAGAAAGCTTTGGCAAAATGTTTGTTGCACATCAGTGATTGTATTCCTGAGGGTAGAAATGAATGCTAATTTCTTGAATATGTATTCAAAGACATAAGAATCAGAATACAATAGACACTTGCACATACATGTTATTTTTTTTTCCCTTAAAAAATCTCCATTGTGTTGGGCTGGAGAGATGGCTTAGTGGTTAAGTGCTTGCCTGTGAAGCCTGAGGACCCCGGTTCGAGGCTCGATTCTCCAGGACCCATGTTAGCCAGATGCACAAGGAGACGCACACATCTGGAGTTCATTTGCAGTGGCTGGAAGCCCTGGCACGCCCGTTCTCTCTCTCTCTCTCTCTCTCTCTCTCTCTCTGTATTTGCCTCTTTCTCTCTCTGCTACTCTCAAATAAATTAATAAATAAATAAATCAACAACAAAATCTCCATTGTGCTGGACATATGACTTAGTGGTAAGGCACTTGCCTGCAAAGCCTAAGGACCCATGTTTGACTCCCCAATTCCCATGTAAGCCAGATGCACAAGGTGATGCATGCACAAGTTTGCACATGCACATAAGGTGGCACATGCATTGGGGAGTGGCTGCAGGTCTTGGCATGCCAGTTCTCTCTCTCTCTCTCTCACTTGCTCTTGTTTTCTCTCTCATAAAAAAGGCTGGTCTGTTGGGCTTGACTAAAAAAAAAAAAAAACTCTACTACCTTTTCTTGTTCCTCTCCTAACCTTCTTTTACACCCCTTCTTCTTCCCAACTAGTCCTAACAAGTAGAAACTTGACTTATGTGTGTGTGAAAATGAAGTTTAGTTAGGGTTGTTTACCTGACACTGGGTTGGGAATTATTTGCTACAACAGGGGCCACTTACCAATTACACCACTGAAGAAACTATCTCTGCCCCTCACACACCCTTCCAATTACCATTAACTGTCTGTCTCCTCAGGGAGACATGAGAGGACCTCATGAGTGTCCTCTCTCCCTTCCATGATGGAGTGTTGGCATGCAAATAGAAGCTTCTCTGACAAAGCTGAGAGCAGGCCTTATCTACGGGTATAACCATACCTATCTGGAAGGCACACTCCCATGTTCTTCACAGCACTGTTCATAATGAGCAGGAAGTTACAAGTGAGGCTCATGATCGTGCTTGTGCATTAGGGCTTATCTTTTGTTGTTGTTTTGTTTTGTCTTGTTTTGAGGCAGGGTCTCATGTATCACAGCCTGATCTGGAACAAGGATGAACTTGAACTTCAGACCCTCCTGCTTCTGCCTTCCAAGTGCTGGCTTCATAGGTGTGTACCACCACATCCAGTTTATACATTGCTAGGGATTGAACCCAGGCTTCCTGCAGTGCATGCTGGGCAAGCACTGTACTAACTGAGCTACATTCCCCAGCAGAGCTTGTCTCTGTCTTGATTCCGACCATATTAAAGTCCTGAAATAAAGATGAGGTGATGGGGTAAGCTCTGAAAGCAGAAGCCAGCATGTGGGCAGACCTAGAGGGAGCAGAGAAAAGCTTTGCTGGAGCATTGCTGACTTGCTGCTGGTGTGGGCCGAGGGATGCAGAGGCCAGCTTCTTCCATGTTTGGTGTAGGTTTCTGATTCCTCTTTCTGCATTCTTACAAGGATTTTTTCTAAAACAAGTTCTTGACCATAGCTTGCTTTTGAGCACTATTAATGAATACCCTCTTGAATTTTTTTTATTACATTTTTAGAAATTTTGAGTTGAGAGTGGGGAAGGCAAATATTTCCATTTTAATCCATTCTCCACTGAGCTACGTCCCCAGCCCTTATGGTGATTTTTGTGTGTTTGACTGAATCTAGCCATGATGTCTAGACTGACTTCAAACTTGCAGTCCCCCTGCCTGTGTCCGTCCCCTGAGATCTGGGATTATAATGTTGCTTGCTGCTGGATTCAGAAAAGCTTTTAAATGGAGTATTTTTTTTTCCGGCTTATAAATATATAATCTACTTTTTACTTACATTGGTTTTCAATATTTAATTTAGCACAGGTCTTTAACAACTTTCCTTCAGAAGATAAAATTCCTTATCTTAATTATCTGTTTTAAAACAGGCTAAAACCAGAAAGAATTGTTTATTTTTAGCATTTGGCATAAACAACTGCAAATAATGATATTCATAGAGGCAAAGAATATTCATGGTCCAGAAAAAGCTACCTTGAAAAGGTGGTGTCCGACTCATTCTTTTTGTTAATGCATGAACATACTGTAATTTGATCACATTCCCTTCCTAAGAGGAAAAAGAGGGTACTCTTTTCTCTCTTCTTCCCCAGTCTTTCCTCTGAGCCCCTCCTCTTTCCCAGTAGTACTTCTGTTTTGATGTCTCATTCTTTTTGTTCTCCTCTGCCCTGTCCTCTATGCCAAAACTTTGATGGGCTCAGGATTGTGCAAGTCTTGAGGGAGTACTGACCACAGAACAGGAAGGAGTACTTTGGGGCACTGCCCTCCAGCCATGAGCTGACTGGGTGCACTCAGGACCAAACTCATGATGACTGAAGGGAGTCAGGCTGCATGAGCAATCTCCAGCGCTTTGTTCATGGTGCAGGTTGGCAGCTGACAGCCATATGTTCTGTCTACTCAGTGGAGTACCCAAGCCTAAGGAACACTTCCATTTTATTCTGAAAAATACATGGGTTACTTCCATATTAATAAAGAAGATTCTCTTGGAAACAATACATGCAAATGAGAGGTTAAGTTTGGCTCCTGATCTGTGAACAGGCATCTATTCACCCTACCTAGTGTGAGGTACAAGTTTGTTATGGGAAGAGAGAAAGACTAGGAAGAGAAACTTACAACGGCAGAGGGTCTACTGGGGTAAACATCTGCACAGGTGTGTGTGTGTGTGTGTGTGTGTGTGTGTGTGGTGGGGGTGTCTGGCAGATCCAGACTAGGATCTCTCTTCCCACAGACTAGGGTAGTTATAGGGCTCTTAGGAGGAAAGAAGTAGGATGATGGAGGAGTCTCACTAGAGAAGGGAAATGAGAGTGGCTCTTACTGATCCCATGAGGATAGAGGAAGTAGGTGGCTATTTCAGATCCCATTTGGAGGAAATAAGTAAGGGCAGAAAGTTTCAGTTTAGGGGGAAAAAACACTAGCTATTTTAGTTCTGGGAGATTTTCCATCATTGCAAGATGGAGGCCTCTAGAGCTAAAAGACAGGACATTGATTACAGATCAAAGTAATGATTCAACCACAGTCTGAACAATGAGTTTATTGGGGTTACTTACAGGAGTCTGGGGGCAGGATTGCCCACAGGAGCATGGGTGGCTCTGAAGTAGTTGCATCACTGTAGGCAGCCGGTGCCTCCTGTCACAGGGGAAAAAAACCCGGGATTGATTTTTTAAACTGCTTTATTCAGAGAGCCTGAGAAGACAGTGGGTTAACATCGGAATGATCTCTCTTTTTATCTTTTCTCATTCACATTTTTACAGGGAACCAGAACAAAAGCTTAATTGAAACTTCACTTTTGACCTTCTGGCCAAGAGGTCACACATATATGTAAACAAATGTATATAAACATTAGAAGCTAGGGACTGCATATGAGGGAAATAGGCAGTATTTGTCTTTCTGAGTCCTGGAGTTTGGAGATGGTTCATGTGCTTGGAGGTCTTTGTGATTCATGGGCTTGGTTTCTCTTCTCTTTGTCTCAGGAAAGATCCCACCTTGTCACTTTACAGTCTCTCTGTGTAGCAGGGGAGGGCTCACGTGCCCCAAGGCCATGGAGCCCTGCTTTCTCCTGAGCCTCAGTTACAGACATGTACGTGAGGATTAACTCAGAGCAAACAAGGTGTTAGCAGGGTGCTGCGGGTGCTGAGCTGCTTCCCGGTTATACTGGCATATGTCTCCCTACCAAGTAAAGTGCAAACATGCTCTTCTAACAGAGAATGTAAAACGCCCCTACCTTTGTGCCCCTAACATCACCAGAGAGCGCACTCCAGCACGACTGACACTGCACTGCAGCTGTATCTCTGGAGCCTCTTCCACAGCTCGCCAGCAGCTCTGCCCCCGAGTCTCTGTCCCTAGCAGTGCTCACTGCCTATGGGAAGGGGGATGTATATACATACATATACATATATATATATATATGGCTGGAGGGATGGCTTAGTGGTTAAGGCGCTTGCCTGCCAGCCAAAGGACCCCAGTTTGATTCCCCAGGACCCATGTAAGCCAGATGCACAAAGTGGCACGTGCGTCTGGAGTTCATTTTCAGTGGCTGGAGGCCCTGGTGTGCCCATTCTGTTTGTCTCTGTTTCTCTGACTCTCTCAAATAGATAAATAAATAAAACTTTAAAAAAGTTAAAAATAGTTTATCTATTTATTTGAGAGAGAGAATGGACACACCAGGGCATCTGACCACTGCAAATGAACTCTAGACGCATGTGCTACCATATGCATCTTGCTTTACTTTGTTATTGGGGAATCAAACCTGGATCCTTTAGCATTGCAGGCAAGCACCTTAATCACTAAGCCATCTCTCCAGCCCAGGAAAGGGCCTTTTGAATCAGGTAAAGTTCAGCAGACTTGTGAATTTTTAATTCCACTGTGGTATGTGTTTCATTTTCCTTCCTGAATCTTAAGGAGCCTTCTTCCTTCCATTTGGAGGCAATTACTACACAACAGCTCCTCTGTGACAATGCTTTGCACCAACTGAAGCCATAGAGTAAGTGGGGTAATGAGCAAGAGCTGCTTTCTCGGTGAACCTGGTACCAGCACAAGGGTGAAGGAGATAGACACAGAGAGCACTCAACTCCTACCAAACCAGATATCCAGAGACATGGAGGTTCCCAAGACCTCATCACTGAAGCAAACCTAATAGGAACCCAACATGGCTCAGGGAAATTCGTGGAAGAGGGATGGAAAGATTGTCAGAGTCATAAGTTGGGCCATTATGCACAGAGACATTGCCTCTCCCCTGTAACTGATGGCTACCCCCACCATGCAACACCCACAACCCTCATGGGGGGACGGGGGAAGGCTAACGATGGTACCATCATGGCTGTATACACACTCTATACATTACTAATAAAAAAAAGTAAGTGAAAAAGCACAACAACAACAAAAAAGTGCATGTGATGGCTAAGTTTGTGTCCACTTGAGTGGGCAGTGGCATGCTCAGATTAAATTCCACTTCTGTATAAGTCTGTCTGTGTAAGATTGCCCTCCCCAGTGTGAGTGGGCATTAGGCAATCCATTGAAGCAAGGAGGAGCTTCCCCCCGCCCCGGCCTCACTGTTTGAGCTGGGGCGCCTCTCATCTGACCATGGATGAGGATTTATGCACCAGCCCCTCTGGTGCCCAGTCCTTCACTAAGTGACAGCAGCAGCTTTCCTGGGCCTCCAGCTTGCAGATAGAAGACTATGTAGCTTCTCAGCCTCTGTCGTTGTATGGGTTGATATAAATCTCACACCAGTTTCATTTCTTGAAGAACTCTGATGAATACAGCATAGGGAGAAGATAAAGACATCGTGAGGAAAATGAGAAGGAAAGAGGATAAAGAAGAACTGAAAATGTTGCTCACTTCCTTGGAACTTCTCTGGACTTATCTTAACTTGGTTTATTTTTACATTTTAAATACTCTCAATCTAGACCGTATGGCATAAACACACAAATAATACTGTAAAGACCCGAGATAGTCACAGTTCACTCAAAACTATCTTGAGATTGTTGCAAAAAACTCCTTCCCATTGAAGAGGTGGGGAGTTCATGAGCTTGTTTCTTAAGCAGCGTCTCATGGTGGGCTCCCTGTCCCTGGTGGTCTTGAAACCTTGCTAACTTGAGTGCTTTCCCAGTGGAGGAGACAGCAGGCTGATACGCTTTCCCTAATGTGACCTCCTTGTCATCTGGACACCCACACATTTCCAACATAGCTTGTTGAGATGTTGTTGTAGAGCAGCTAATTTAGTTCCTGAAAAGTGGTATGAAGAACTCATTTTCAGTATAGCAAGGCTTCCTACTTGAGGATTCCTGCTAAGATATGACTGAGGAAGGAGGTGCTTTGGAGATGGCGATAGAAAATTTGAGAGGAGGGCTGGAGATGTCTAAGTAGTTAAGGTGCTATCTGCAAAGCCTAATGACCCTGGTTCAATTCCCCAGAATCCATGTAAAGCCAAATGCACAGTGGCGCATGCATTTGGAGTTCGTTTACGGTGGCTGGAGGTCCTGATGTTCCCATTCTCTGTCTCTTTCTCTCTCTCTCCTCTCTATCTCTGCTTGCAAATAAATAAATAAAAATATTTTTAAGAAAGAAAATTTGAGAGGAGCTGTGGCTTAGTAGAACTTTCTCCTCCTTGTGCATCTGGCTAACGTGGGTCCTGGCGAATTGAACCTGGGTCCTTTGGCTTTGCAGGCAAGTGCCTTAAATGCTAAGCCATCTCTCCAGCCCTCATCAACCTTAAAAAAATTTTTTTTTGAGAGAGTGACTGAAACCCCTCATTTCATCCTGTCTCTGCCTGTCCAGCTGTCACACACAGGCGTGTACCACCACGCTCCGCATCTTTACATAGGCTTTAGAGATTGAACTCATCCTGGTGTGGGTAGCACTTTACCAACTGAACTGTCTCCCCAGCCCCCTGTTTCCATTTCTTGAGGATGTCCTGTTGTGTCCTTTCGGTGCACACCCCCTCCCACACCAGGTCTAAGCGCACTCCTGATGGGTTGGCCATAGCTGATAGAAGGTGATCCGATCCAGCTCCTGACTCCAACACAGACTCATCGTCATGACAACTGAGGAAAGTGAAGCAGGAACCTCCGTTTAAGATGGAGCCACATGACAAAGAACAGTGCAGAAACAACCCAGGAGTCATCAGTTATGCCAGAACCTCTGGCAAGAAGAGTTAGTGGTCCATCTGACACCCTGCCAAGTGAAGGGTGGCCCCAAGGGAAGTGATCTGAGGTACCAGAGGCTATTAAGAGAAGGAGCTAAGGGGAAACAAAGGTAGGACTGCCTGTACCTTCTCTAAAATCCTCCCCTGGGCTGAGGCCGTACCTCTGCAGACTGTTCAGCGTAGGGGAAGCCCTGGGAGCTGGCAGAGAGTAGCCCAATGGGGAGAGATGGAGATAGGAGCCCTAGCATGAGTGTGACCACAAATGGTTGTTAAATCGTAGCCAGATCTCTTGGAGATTTTTCACTCTTACAGACACAGCGTGGGGTGCATGAGAAGGCAGATGGAAAACTATTTTAAACTTTTTTAAAGAAAGGTTTTATATAAATTACCTGTATTATTTATTATCTCATTATTTCTTGGATTTGGCTTTTATGTACTTGAGATGAATGAGTATTAGCTAAGTATATGATAAGACTTTATTTATTCTTCCTGGACCCAGTTTTATTTATTGCATCCAGAAGGAGCAGAAAGTTACAATTAAATATATTATTTTTTAACCACACGTAGCCTGACAGCTGGCCTGTTGCACAGAACTTATTATTCCATTGCTACAGAAGCAACCACTTGCTTCTTATAACCTACTTTCTAACATGCTGCATGCCTTAGTCTTAAAATACATAGTGCTATTATTATTATTACTATCATCATTATTATTATTGAGTAAGGTCTCACTCAAGCCTGGCTGACCTGGAATTCACTAGGTAGTCTCAGGGTGGCTTCAAACTCACAGTGATCCTACTGCTTCTGCCTCCCAAGTGTTGGGATTAAAGGCGTGCACCACTACACCCAGCTTATTATTATTATATCTTTATACCTGAAATAATAATGTATTTTTATTTGTAACTCACTTTTACCTGTCTAGTCCAGTTGTCATCAGGTGTCTCTTGAACGTTTTATTTATCCCGACAATGTCCAGTCTTCTCGCACGTCCTTGGCTCATTATTTCTAATCCCAAGAGTGGTGGTTTGAACAAAATGTCCCCCATAGCCTCACATGTTTTGAATAATACTTGGTCCTCAGCTGGTGGAAATTTGGGAAAGTTGCCGAGTCTTTGGGAAGTGGTACTTGTTGGAGGAGATGTTACTACTGGGAGTGGATCTTGAGTCTCATGAGTCGAGCCCAGTGGGTACTGGGAGCTAGCTCATCTCCCTGCTTCTACACGGATGATCTAACAGGATGTGATACCTTGGCTGTCTGTTTTCTTGCCATGCTCTTTCTGACATGATGAAGCTTCCCCTGGAAACTGTAAGCTAAAATAAGCCCTCTCCTTCCACAAGCAACGCTTGGTCAGATGTTTTGTCCCAGCAGTGAGAAGACAACTGAACACCAAGTACTTAAAGGACTCTGACTCTCTGGGTACTTATGACGGATAGGTCTACCCCTGTCTCCTTGGATCTAGAATCAATACCTACAGGAAGAAGAGAATCAACTGAAGGTTCTTTCAATTGCAAATAACAGAAGCAGTTTAGTCAATAAGGAAAATTCTTTTATTTTGCCTCACAAGAAGGCTCTAAGAGCTCAGGAGTTGGTTAACTAGGGTGACCCAACAGTGTCCTCTAAGGTTCCAGTTCTTGTTGCCTCTGCACTCTGTAATCCTCAGTTTTAGGCTTTTAAAAAAATCTCTTTTATTTATTTATTTGCAGGGAGGCAGAGGTAGGAGGAGCTCCATCAGTTCAAGGCCACCAGGGAGACTACATAGGTCAGCCTGAGATAGAGTGAGACCCTACCTTGAAAAACAAAATATATATCTTTTATTTATTTGTTTGCAAGCAGAGAAATATAGAGAGACAGAGAGAATGGGTGTACCAGGGCGTCTAGCTACTGCAAATGAACTCCTGATGTATGCACCACTTTGTGCATCTGGCTTTATGTGGGTACCGGCAAATCAAACCCGGGTCATTAGGTGTTGCAGGCAAGTGCCTCAACCACTGAGCATCTCTCCAGCCTAGTTTTAAGTTCCTGTAGTCAGGCTTGCTCTCACAGTTACCAGGTTGGCTATGATGCTACCATGCGTAACCTCTTTATACAGTTACACCCAAAGTCCAGAAAAAAGAGGCATATTTTATCTCTCCTTTTGTCTTTTATAAGAATGGGCACATATCTTCTTGTTTTAGGTGGGCTATGAAAAATGTTTTCTCTTTTTATTTTATTTTATTATTTGTTTATTTTTTATTTGGTTTTTCGAGGTAGGGTTTCACTCTAGTCCAGGCTGATCTGGAATTCACTGACCTTGAACTCACAGCAATCCTCCTACCTCTGCCTCCCGAGTGCTGGGGTTAAAGGCATGCACCACCGTGCTCGGCTCTCTTTTTATTTTTTAAACTTTTTATTGACAGCCTCCATACATATATACAATGTACCCTGATCACAGTTCCCTCCCACTACATGCCTTTTTCTCTCTTCCCATACCCTCCTCTAATGAACTCTCTCTTCTTTCCAGTAGTGCCTCTACTATTTTGATGTCATCTGTTTTTCTTTATTCTTTTTCTTTTTTTATTTGCCTTGTTATTATGCAGGTCTTGTGTAGGTAGCATCAGCCATTCAGGTCACGAGTGTAACAGTCAGTCTGTATCTGGAAGACAGTATTGCAAAGCATTCTTTCCATCCTCTGACTCCTTTCAGTCATCTCTTCTGCAATGGTCTCTGAGCCTTGGAGAATGTGATGGGGTGTCTCAGTGCTGAACACTGTACCATCACTTCTTGGCACTTTGATGAGTTTTTGAGTCTCCCCAGTGGTCACCACCATCTGGACATAGAAGCTTCTCTAACCAAAGTGAGAATAGCATTAATAAATGGGCATAATCATAAATATTTAGAGGGCAATTTGGTGGGTATAATGCATGTATTTAGCCAAAACAGTAGTAGCTTCTCCAGGGACCTATCTTCTATAAGTTTCTTTTTTGTGAGTTTTCTTGGAGAGACATAAACGAACATATGTTTATCCCAGAATAGAGTATTGACAACATACCATACATTTTTAGTATTTTTCTTTTTTTTTGTGGAACTTCTATACTGTTTTCCAGAATGGCTGTAGGTACAGACTGTTGAATTAAAGGAACCTCTTGCTGTCAACCCCAATTCTTCACTCTATATACAATATTGATTTCCCAAGCACAGTTGAATGTGTTCCCATTTTGTCTCCTGTGAAATATGGTATTGGATTTTGGACTTTCTTTGAATCTAGTCCTTAAAATCTGCAGCTTTTCTCTACATAATTGGGTCTGGCAACCATACAAAAATAATCTCATTACCCTTGAAATATTACCACTGATGGTAATGAAACAATTTATACTCATAACCAGTATTTCTAGTCTCAACAAATAATAGTATCATTAACTTTGTTGACATGTGCTTTAGTCATCTGTTGGGAGAGATGTTTCCTTATATCGGTGGAATGTTTTTGTTAGTAACTGTTGCCATTACCTTCTCATTGCTGAGACAAGACACCCAACCAGAAGCAGCTTAGTGAAAGAAAGGGTTTATTTTTGACTTACAGATTCAAAGGGAAGTTTTATTATAGCGAGCAAGCAAAGCAGAACAATTAGGTGTCACATAAGCTGGGATGAGGCAGCAATAGTGAGCTAGCTAGTAATAAGCAAGTGTGGATGGATTATAAAATCCAAAGGCTTGTCCCCAGTGACACACCTCCTCCAGCATGACTCCACATCCCAAAGCTCCGCTAGCTGTGGATTAAGTATGAGGCTTAATCACAACACATAGGATATGAGGGACACTCCATCTTCAAAATGCCACAGCAGTAACCATTCATAATTATAATTTTATATAAATATATATATAAACATTTTATTTTTTATCATTCATAATCATATATTTTCATAAAGTGGATGACAACTATGTTCCATTCTATCATCTTCTGTAGTTGTTTGCCTAACTAAAAAGTCTCTAACCTTCTTAAGCCATCAGGGATACTGTCTCATAAATCTCTCTTTCACATCATGTGTACAGCATATAGCATGTAGTTGTCATTCAATAACTAGTTTTTTGGATGAAAAAGTGAGCACCACAAAATGGCACTCATCTTTATGCTAAGAATAGTGTTTGAGAATTAACATGCATTAATTGAGCATCTACTGTGAGTAAAAAAATTGTTATGAATGGGGGTGTGGTGATGGCTCAGAGAATAAAGGTACTTGCTTGCAAAGCCTGCCAGCTAGGTTCAATTCCAAAGCCACTCGTGTAAGCTAGACACGACCATCTGGTGTTTATTTACAGCAACGGTAGGCCCTCATGTACCCATATACATGTATGCACACATAGCATGCATACAAATAAACAAATTAATTAATGAATAAATAAGAACTGTGAAGAAGAGGTAAAGGTAATACTGACTGGAGGCTGTCATTTACATATGTTGGAATTTTACAACCACACTTCCGATGTCTTCTTAGGTGCCTATTTTAAAAATAGTTTTTAAAGCCGGGTGTGGTGGCGCACGCCTTTTACCCCAGCACTTGGGAGGCAGAGGTAGGAGGATCATCGTGAGTTCGAGGCCACCCTGAGACTACATAGTGAATTCCAGGTCAGCCTGGGCTACAATGAAACCCTACCTCAAGAAACCAAAAAAAAAAAAAAAAAAGAAAAAGAAAGTTTTTATCTTCTCTTTCCTTTTTTGTTCTTCAGTCAAAATACTTCTCATTAACCAGAATCATGATTCTGAACCTTCTGTAATGTCTCACATACTTCATAATGACTTATTTTAGTAAAGTGTGATTTCATTTCTAAGATTTCCACATGATTCTTTTAAAAATATATGCAGTTTTGAATTATCTGATTCTTCATTTCAACAATGTTTTCGTGAACATGTTAATCATTTGTTTTTGTGTTTTCATTTTTTTGAGACAGGTTCTCCCTCTGTGACCCAGGCTGTCTTGGAAGTCATTCTGTAGCCCAGTCTGGTCTCAAACTTGCAGTGTTCCTCCTGCCTCAGTCTCCCAAATGCTGGGAGTCACTGTGCCTGCCTCTCAATCATAGTAAATTTTTTAAACTCTTTGTCTAATAATCTAGCTATTCCAACAGACTGATCACTTTTGGTTTTGCTATTTATTTTATTTGTTTTGTTTTTAGTCACTTGATCTTGTCACCTGGTATTTCTAGTAGTTTTTAAATGGATGCTGAATAATATATGTGAATTATTAAGAGGTAGTATTTTTTCCATGGTTGGTAGTTATAGCAGCAGAATTGAGGTGGTTTAAACCTAGATTTTAGACTCTTCTAGTTTGCCTCTCTGTCCCTACCTCCTTCCATCCCTCCTTCTTCTTTTTTTAAAAATATTTTTATTTTATTTATTTGAGAGAGAGAGAGAGAATGGGCACGACTGGCCAGGGCCTCCAGCCACTGCAAACGAACTCCAGGTGCATGTGCCCCCTTGTGCATCTGGCTTATGTGGGTCCTGGAGAGTCGAACCGGAATCCTTTGGCTTTTCAGGCAAATACCTTAACCAGTAAACCATCACTTCAGCCCCTTTCTTCTTATTTAAAAATATTTATTTTTATTTTATTTATCCATTTTGAGTGAGTGAGAGAGAGAGGCAGACAGAAAGGAAGAGAGAATGGGCATGCCAGGGCATCCAGGTACTGCAAATGAACTCCAGATGCATGCACCCCCTTGTCATCTGGCTTATGTGGGCACTGGGGAATGGAACGTGGGTCCTTAGGCTTGCATGTTAACAATTAAGCCATCTCTCCAGTCCCCTCCTTCCTTCTTAATCTCTGATTTCTTTCTCCTACCCCTTCCCT
Organism: Dipus sagitta; assembly: GCA_036346955.1. NCBI lineage: Eukaryota > Metazoa > Chordata > Mammalia > Rodentia > Dipodidae > Dipus > Dipus sagitta. Next base: position 22,438,610 of record CM070786.1, read on the forward strand.
TTCCTTTTTATTTACTTCCTTTCATTTTCCTTTCATCCTTTTTGAGATGAACTCTTCTACAGGCCAATTTCAAACTTGTAATCCTTCTGCCTCAGCTTCCAGACTATCTGGGGTTACAGGTACACACCATTGAACTTAGCTTCTAGCTTGCCTTATTTCTGAAAGTTGCCCACTAGGGCTTTCAGCTGAAGACTTTAATATTTTCTTTTAACTTTTTTTCTTTGTTTTGTTTTTGGTTTTTCGAGGTGGGGTCTCACTGTAGCCCAGGCTGACCTGGAATTCACTATGGAGTGTCAGGGTGGCCTGGAACTCAAGGCGATCCTCCTACCTGTGCCTCCCGAGTGCTGGGATTAAAGGCGTGCGCCACCACGCCCGTCTTCTTTTAGCTTTTTTTTATTGACAACTTCCATAATTATAGACAATAAGCAATGGTAATTCCCTCCCTTCCCCCACTTTCCCCTTCACAACTCCACTCACCATCATATCTCCTTCCCCTGTCAATTAGTCTCTCTTTTATTTTGATGTCATCATCTTTTCCTCTTATTATGAGGGTCTTGTTTAGGTAGTACCAGGCACTGCGGGATCATGGATATATGGGCCATTTTGTGTCTGGAGGAGTGTATTGGAAGGAGTCCTACCCTTCCTTTGGCTCTTACATTTTTTCCGCCACCTCTCCAGCAATGGGCCCTGAGTTTTGGAAGATGTAATAGAGATGTCTCAGTGCTGAACACTCCTCTGTCACTTCTCAGCACTATGATGAAGGCTTTAGTATTTTTGCCAAGATCTCTCCTCCTTGCTGTAAAACCTGAAATCCAAGTTTAGTCTTTACAACTTTGCAAGCTTACTAAAACTCTGTTAAATATTTTAAATACCTTTTAATTTTCATAGCATCTTTAAGTTTATAGCAAATTGGGCAGAAGTACAAAGACATCTGACCTAGCACATATGTTGCCTCCCCCATTATCAGCATTCCCTGTAGGACTGGTCCATTTGTTACAACTGATGAATCTACATTTATACCATTAACACCCAAAGTGTATAGTTTACAGTAGGTTCAGTCTTGGTGATGTACATTCTGTGGGTTTGAGAAAATGTACGCTGACACGTATGTATCAATATATTATCAATAAGAATATCTTTTTGTTTTATTTGTCAAGGTAGGGTCTCACTCTAGCTCAGGCTTACTTGACACTTGCTGTAGCCACAGACTAGCCTCAAACTCACAGCAATCCTCCTACCTGTCCCTCCGGAGTACTGGAAGTGAAAGTGTGCGTCACCACGCCTGGCTTCAGAATAGTTTGGGGGGGAGGGCTAAAAGAAGCTCTCACATTCCATCCAGTCATTCTCCACCCCCCAACCTCTGGAAATTACTGTTAATTTTATTGTCTCTGTCATTTTGCCTTTTACCTTAATAATGTCATCATATTGGACTCATGCAATGCATAGGCTTCTCAGATGACTTCTTTCACTGGGTCGTCTGCATGGAGGTCTCCTCCATGTCTTTTCGTGGGTGGATAGCTCATTTCTTTTTAGCACTGAATAATATTCCACAGTCTGAATGCACTCCTGCTTCACTTAGCCATTCATCCACTGAAGGACATCTTATTTGTTTCCACATTTTACCAATTGTGAATGCAGCTAGAGTAACATCAGGTTTTTTGTGGACGTACGTATTTCATTCCACTGAGAACATAATAAGGCACATCATTTCGTCGTGAGTTTCTAACTTCAATAGTCATGTTTCCCATGTCCTAGAAGTTCCGTTTGGTAATTTCTTAAATCAGCACTATCCATGTTCATGTGTTCTATTATTTTTTATGATTTTAATCACTTAAAATACACTTATAGCTTGTATCATATTTGGCTGTCTGAAATACTCAAGGGTCTAATCTCCTTGTATATTATATATTTATTCTTAGTTTACACCAGCTTCTGCCAGATGACAAAAGAGGCAATTAGCAACTGAGCATTAATTTTTAATCTACTGACTCAGAATTTCTGAGACCATACACAGTTGCCTATTTGACAGACTATTGTCCTTCACTCAAACGATAAGCCTTTTTTCCTCGCATGATAGAATGTTTCTGATGTCATCCTTTCACTAAAAATATGGACCACAGATGGGTTCTAACTTTATAAGGGTGTACTTGCATGACCTTTCCACATCACACTGGTTTCAGGTCTTGGCTTCTGTGTGTGATCGTTCAGCCAGCCCATAGCTTACTGAGACCCCCCCCCGCCCCCCACCACAATCCCATGGGACAGTTAAGCCATGAGCACTGCAGTCCCCCTGATTTTCCTTCTTTTCTATCTAATCCCCAGGGGATTTACCTCATTATCTTAGGAATGCAACTCATAAGCCTGTATGCAACAGTATTTGTATGTTTCATTTATCATTTTTAGGGGTTTTCTCTTTAGGAAAAGGTTTTCATGTTGTCTAGTTCTGTAAAGTTCAGAAATAAAAGTTTTTTTAATTTCTAAAAATATCTTTTACTATTTTTTGAGAGAAAGGAGGTATGTGTATATATATATATATATATATATATATATATAGAGAGAGAGAGAGAGAGAGAGAGAGAGAGAGAGAGAGAGAATGGGTGCACCAGGGGCTTCCAGCCACTGCAAATGAACTTCAGATACATGCTCCACCTTGTGCATCTGGCTTATGTGGGTACTGGGGAATCGAACCTAGCTCCTCTGGTTTTTCCAGCAAATGCCTTAACCACTCAAACATCTCTCCAGCCCCCAGAAATAAAAGTTTTTTTTTATTTTTTGTTTATTTTTATTTATTTATTTGAGACATTTAAAGAATGTTAAGCTTTGAAGCTTTGAAACACTGAAAGTTTTATGTATGGAAGTATATATTTACTTATGAATCCTTTCACACATAGCTAGAAACATTATTTAATTTTGAACTTGTGTTTTATATTTTGCATGACGTATATCTTTTTTTTTTTTTTTGCCTTTTGTAGGAGGATACTTCATCGAGACTTGAAATCAAAGAATATATTTCTGAAAAATAATCTACTTAAAATTGGTAATACTTTTAGAAACATACATATTCCAAAACCATGGGAGAGTCTATTCTAGATGTCATCATATTGAGTTAAAGTATATGGTACACGTTAGTGTTAAAGTGATCAAGCGCAGGTTTCTTTAGAGGTCACAAATTTCCATCCTTACGTGGATGGGACCCAGCAAAACCAAATTATTTTGTTTCTGATTATCTGATATAAGTTGAAGTAAACTATATGGTTGATGGATGAGCCATATATACTGAATATATATTTGAAATCAATATATATTTGAACTCCTGTACTTTGCCAGCACATTGCAAGTGGTTAGACTTGCTTTACTTGTTTAATGAATTGCTATAGGTTTCTCAGTTATTTTGCCACAAGTGATAAGCAGTTACCATATGTAATTTAAATGTTCATAACAAGGCTTTATCAATGTTTGATTCTTCAGAACTATATTTTTACACAAATAGCTACTGGATTATCTAAGCATCACATAGGATGTTCTTAGAGAAGGATGGAATAAAAGGATGCAACTAGGCAAGAATAGAGTCAATGGAATTCAAATTTTTGTACTTATGTGGTTTTAGATCCCTAAAGATCTTTTTTTAAAAAAATTGTTTATTTTTATCTATTTGAGAGAAAGAAAGAGGCAGAGAGAGAGAATTGGCATGCCAGAGCCTCTAGTTACTGCAAACTCCAGACATAAGCACCACCTTGTGCATCTGGCTTATATGCGCCCAGGGGAATTGAACCTGGGTCGTTTGGCTTTGTAGACAAGTGCCTTAACGGCTAAGCCATCTTTCCAGCCCCAAGATTTTTATTTTATTGTAAATTCAGCTCAAACTCTTCTCCCCTCAGATTAATTTGCATGTCATCATATGTAACCCTTCCAGAGTCCCTGTTTGTTGATTTTAGATTATGAGCTCTAGATGAATACATCACATTGTACATCTGGTTTTACGTAGGTACTGGGGAGTTGAACCCTGGCTGGCAAGGTTTTCAAGCAGGTACCTTTAACTACTGAGCCATCTCCTTAGGCTTATTTTCAGATTTACAAAAGCTTAATTCCAAGCTGTCTAGTTTTCCATATGAAATGATGAAACAATGAAATGAAGACTTTTAGGTTCTGTCATTCATGCTCATGCCATTCAGGCTCAGTCTTCTCCCTCCTGTAGATCTTGTGTGTTTAAAGCTATTTGCCAGCATTGTATAACTGACGGCAGCACCTTTTCTTTCCCTTTGAAAATGGTAAGAAGCATTGCCATAATGCAACCATCAAATCAATTGTTAACTCCCCATGGTGGTTTTCTGTTGCTTCGAAGTATTCACACAATTCATTCTCACTTCAAGGGGATTTTGGAGTGTCTCGACTCCTAATGGGGTCCTGTGACCTGGCCACGACTTTAACTGGTACTCCACATTATATGAGTCCCGAGGCTCTGAAGCACGAAGGCTACGACACGAAGTCGGACATATGGTAAGTGGATGGTAGCTGGCCCTGGAGACCTCTTCATCTGTCACCCCACGGAGCGAAGCTCCTTGTTTTGAAGCCCACCTACTTACCATACCTACTACTAGCTTTATCCCTTTGACATTGGGAAATGCTATGGCCATAATAAAAGAGGTTTTTTTTTTTTTTTTCTGGATTTGGAACTGTTTATATTCTATTAAATTCATTTAAAAATTCTCTTTATTCATAGATGAATCATTTGGCTTGGAGTTTTAGTTCCTGAACCACAGGGGAAAGTTCTTAATGTAGCAGAAGCATTAAATTTTGATGTTTCTGCTAGCCTATTAAATAAAGCATTTGTAACTCTAAATACTGTGCTTTATTTTAAGGTTAACTTCCAGCTCCGTGGGGATTCAACAGCCTTTCTGGAGTTTTCTCTTCTTGCTACTTTTAAGAATTTTAGTAAAGATATTTGCTTTATGGATAACCTGCATTTATAATCTCTTGGGTTTTGAGAGATTTAATGATAGACACATTTATGATTTTTCAGTTTCTCTGGGCTCTTAGGCCAGTTTAAATCTCACTGCAGAAACCATGTGGCAACTGGGCAGTCTGTCTCTGCTGTAAGCACTCGTTCCTGTTTAGGGAGTATTTCCTTCTCTTGAAGGGGACTCACACAATTTCCAGCTTGTTAAGGGTTGAAAGAACAATCTTGCTGAGAGCTTGCTAATTAAGTAAATAATTATTGTATGCAAAAAAAACGTCAAGTAGTTCTGAACTTCCAGAGCATTGTGAGAGATAGGCATACTTCATTTTTCCAAAGATGATAAAGCAGAAAATGACCTTTTGCATGGTTAGGGAAAAGCAAACCCCCACAGGGGAGAGGCTTAGGGTGTATGAAGGGTTATTAACTTCTGTCCTTATTGCTGAGCTTCCCAAATGGAGAGAAACTGGCAAGACGAGGCAGGGCTGTGGCAGCTCCTCATAAATCTTGTCCGTTCAGTTCAGTCTTATGATTGTTTCTAGGTCCTTCACTCGATTTCATCCTTGTTAGCTTGCTTCTGGCCTGGAGGTCTTTCCCAACTCACCTATCATCTTGCCTCATCCATTCCCACAGTACCCCCAGCAATAACAAAACTCAAAACTCGAGTTCAAAACAAAAACCAAACAGTAATGTCAGGAGGAGCCAGTGTCTTTAAATGTTGCCACATGGAACATTGACTTCTAGCCCAGAGAATATGCAGTCTCTCCTAGAGTACAAAAGCAAAGAGAATGGATTCCTACTCCTTGGGAGACATCTTGCTTATTTGGGATTCCTTTTGCAGTTTGAAGACATCAGTGTTGGGCTTTGGGATGAATTTTAGTTTCATACTTTCTTTGCTCTTCACACTTAAAAGTTCAAAATTATTATTATGAATTTTAAAAATAGAATCAAATGTATAATGTCTTAATGATTTGTGATTATGTTATCATAAGAAATTATGAAATCATGTCATTTGTCTTAAGGGTAAATTAATTCAGGAGGCCCATTGCTGAAGTTTGAGGAACCACAGGTAGCAATACATCGCAATACATCTTTAGACAAGAAATCTACATTGAGGTATCCGGTGGATGACTGGCAGGAAACTGAGACAACAGACCCCCAAGGAGAAATAAAAAAGCTTTGTCTCCGTGCAACTTTATTTTATCTTTTTTTAAACAATTTTCTGCTATGATTACATGGAAAATTGACTATCAGGCAGCATTGCTATAATGTTTTATAATAATGCAAATATAAGACACAGGCAAAATGTGAAATAGAAGCTCCTAAATGTCAAAATGCAAGGGAATTTTAATTTGCCTGTCCAAGATTTAGGTCATCTCCTTGCAGTGATTGTGAACTTATTCAGCAAGGACAAGCTGAGACTCCACCATCATCGTGACCTCGAGTAGCCGCCTTGTTATGAAGTTAGTAATTACATTGGTTGTCTCTAAATCAAAACGGGCTTATCTGGTAATGAAATTTCAACTGCCAAACCTAAAGTGGAAAGAATAATAGAGGACTATTAATTATCGTGGCAGATATAGACGTGTGATGAGTCATCTTCGGGAGGCACTCTCAGAGAAATTAGATTGAATGAGGACGAGAACCCGTCCCTGCGTTTTAGAGTGTGGCAGCTGTTTGTTGTGGACTGGAAACGCTTAAGGGTAACTGACAGGTGTTTCTGCTTTAGCACTATTAGCTGTGCACACTCTATTTATAATGCTTAAAAAGAATTGGTCTAATACTAATTGCATCTTCATTTGCTAACATTTGCCCATACGTAACCTCATCTTCCTTCTGCAATCTGTTAAGCCTATCTGGATTCAATTATTCACAGCATTCAAGTGCATGAAGTCCCTCTCAAAAGAGTACCAAAAGTTGATAGAGTTATTTGGAAAGTTAGTGTAATTAGTTTCACAGAGAACAATGCTTTGAATACCGTAACTGTTTTGTCTAAGCAGTTGTTAAGTGATTTTTCTTTTCTCCACCTATGCTATATAAATTGGGTTCCTAGGCTGGCTCTTTAAGTTAATTTAAACTAATGAATAGTTATAATATATTTTTCATAGAAGAGATGAAGCACAAAATTATTGAAAATAATGGTAGTGTAATTAAGAGAAATGATGCAGTGTTTCACTGCTGGTCTCATTTATCTTGTGAGGAATCAACTAGATTACTGTGTTGGGGCCCTGTGTTGGTTGGCGGGTTCTAGTGGAGGGCTTGGTGGTGGGAACTGTGTGGGTCTCAGAGTGTAGTGGGAAGCTCTTGGAGTCTTACTTTATCTAGGATGGAGGTTGGCTAGGTAGAGGGTCCTAAGGAACACTGGTTCATGCCTGGTAATAGACTCAGGCTTTAGTGATCTTAGACCAGGCTTAGCTACAGAGACAAGAAAACAGAGAGGAACGAGCACCTGGCTGGCCTTCCAAGACCAAGAATGTGTCCTCATTGGAGAACATTTCCAGGGTAGAGCGGGAAGGGAAATTGAGAAGGGAATGGCTTATTTTCTTCTGAAGGATCCAGGAGATTAAAAAAAAAAAAAAAAACGAGCTAAATCAGCAGCGGTTTCTGGAATAAGATGGGACCTGCTAGTAGCTGACAACCACCATCCTCCTGAAGTGTTCAAGAAAGCTCTGGAATGAGACAGCCTTTCCCTTTCACACCCTTCCCAACCTGAGCAGTTTTCGTATACCTTCAGAAGCAAGCATTCGAAGGGTAAGGTACTGGGGTAATGATTTTCACCCAGAAGAAGCCAACGTAGGAAGACATTGCAGTCATGTGTGCTTGTGCAGTGAGACCAGCACAGAATGTTCATGCGGGCTCTGCAGATCAGACCAGTGCTCCTGGTGAACTTTAAAAGAATTGATAACAATGCAAAGACAGCTCTGTTATCAATACCAGTGATACTGAGAATTACAAGTACAACAGTAGTAACAGAATCAAGGCTGACTCCCAGCATGGAGTGCCTGTCCTGACTGACCATGTACCCCAAAGACTTAATTCTCATTATGAGTGCACCTTCTATGCAATTATATGACCTTTTCTGTTTATAATTTTTTATATTTATTTATTTGTAAGCAGAGAGAGAGAGATACAGGGAAGAGGGACAGACAGAGAGAATGGGTGTGCTAGGGCCTCCAGCCACTGCAAATGAACTCCAGATATATGCACCACTTGGTGCTTCTGGCTTTCATGGGTACTGGGGACTTGAACCTGGGTTCTTAGACTTTGCAGGCAAGTGCCTTAACCACTGAGCAATCAATCTCTCCAGCCCATATATGATCTTTTTCATCCAGCAAAATACAATATTGTTCTATGTCAATGAATATACAGTTACATATCATTTGGATATTTTTATACTATTCTAAACTTGGATATAATTTATTCAAAGTCTTATGGTCATAGTGTTTAAATTTTTTGTGGTATGGGGGATCATGTCCAGGGCCCTCTGCATGTAGGCATGCATTCTAGCTATTTTCTCTTTTTAAAATTATGTTTTTCTCTTATTTTGACAGTTTCATACATGTATATCATATATTTTGGTCATGTTTACCCCCATTATGCTCTTATCCCTCTCCTAGGCCTGCTAAATCCCTTCTTATTCCTAACTAGTGTCCTTTCTGCTTTCATGTGTCCTTTTTTTTTTTTTTTACATTTTTTCTTTCTTTTGGTGACCTATTGAGTTTAATAATTAAGGTTGCTTGCATTAACATAGGTGGGGGGTATTGCAGTCAGGTTCGCATTGCTGGTAGAAATCACCCAACCAAGAGCAGCTTGTGGGAAGAAAGGTTTATTTTGGCTTACAGACTCGAGGGGAAGCTCCACGATGGCAGGGGAAAACAATGGCATGAGCAGAGGGTGGACATCACCCCCTGGCTTACATAAGGTGGACAACAGGAACAGGAGAGTGTGCCAAACACTGGCATGGGGAAATTGGCTATAATATCCATAAGCCTGCCCCCAAAAATACACTGCCTCCTGGAGGTGTTAATTCCCAAATCTTCATCAGCTGGGAAGCTAGCATTCAGAATACCTAAGTTTATGGGGAACACCTAAATCAAACCACCACAGTGGCTTTGCAGGCAAGCGCCTTAACCACTAAGCCATCTATCCAGCCCCATATGCTCTTTTTATAATGTGATATTGATACTGCTGTAATTGAGAGGCAAAGCCTTTATTCAAGCCTGTGATTATGGTTAAATAGAGTCCATGAGACTTTTGAGTCTAGATCATAAAAGGGGGCGTAGACTTGGTTTGCCTTCCTGGAGACTCTTGCTCTTGGAATCCAGCTGCGCTTGTGGGGAAGCCAGAGAAGCACATCTAGAGGCCACTGTGGAGCAGTGTGCATCGGAAAGAGACCAAGGCCTTTGGTCTTCACCTGGCTGAGTTTCCAGATAAGACTCAGCTCTAGTTAGCTGGCCATGGGAGTCAGTTATCTTGGGATGATGTGGCAGTGTGTGCAGAGTGGACTCAGAGCTTCCCTGTTGATCTCTGATTAAAAAGAACCATGATAAAAATTACATTATTTTAGGGCACTAAATTTTGTGGTAGCTCGCTCTTTACCAGTGGAGACTAAAGCCAGGCCTTTTTTAGGTCAGCAAACAGCCTCAAATCTCGGTCTCTGTTATAGAAAGTTGGCAGTGTTAGTTTTCATCATTCCAGAAGGTTCAATAAGTAGCTTAAAACAGTGACTGTGCAGGAAGGCAGTCTGGGTTCTTTGCTTGAGTCCATTTACATCATTTATCGATTTGCATGTGTTGAACCATCTCTGCATCTCTGGAATGAAGCTACTTCGATCACAGTGAATAAGCTTTGGGTGTGCTCCTGAATTCTCTTTGCGGGTATTTTATTGCATTCTGGTGTCTATCCTCAAAGGATTTCAGGCATATGAAAATCTGCTCTGTGATGTTACAGTGTGACACTAGGCTCTGATATTTAAAGGTGGGAATGACTGCATACAGAGGCAGGGGGAGAGAACATCAGCTACATTTTTTAGAATAGGTGGATGTTGTAGTTACTTTCTCATTGCTAGGACAAAACACCCAACCTGAAGCAGCTTTTGACAGGAAAGGGTTTGTTTCAACTTACAGTCTCAAGGGGAACTTTTATCGTGGTGGGGAAATCATGGCAGAGCAGAGGCTGGGTGTTACGTCTTGTCACAGCAGCTGAAAAGCAGCAGCAAGAGTAAGCTAGCTAGTGAACACCCAGTGGGGCTGGACTAATAAACCTCAGGTCTGTGCCCAGGAAAACACCTCCTCCAGCAAGGTTCCACCTCCCAAAGGCTCCACTCCACCGGCTGGGGATTGAATATGGCTAAACCATAAACACATGAGGCTGTGTGGGGCATTTCAATTCAAATGACCAAAGTGGGTGATCCCTGCTCGAAATGATAAAAGATAGTCTGGCAAAATGCATTCAGGCAGGAAGATCTAGTGTCAGTGAACAAAGGCTGTCCACCTGGAGAAGAGGGAAGGGACTGTGTTGGAAAATGAAGTGGCTTACTACTCCCAAAGGGCTTCAAATGTACATATTTGAGGTGACATTATTTAAGGTAAACATTTCAAATATTTCACACAGCTTGAAGCTCAAACTTTTCATATTGTTATTTCTTCATTAAAACAAATATGTTCAGAGGGGCTGGGGAGATGGCTCAGCAGATAAGTGGCATTGATGCTTAAGCATGAGGACCTAAGAGGGGCCTGAGAGCACCTGAGGCTGCCTGAGTTAGATTCCCCAGCACCCATATAAAAATCTTGTGTGTCCACATATGTCTGTAACCCCAGTCCTGTGGGGAATATAGACTGGCGATTTGCTGCAGCTCACTGATGGAAAAAAGACAGCTCCAGATTAAAGGAGAGGCGTTGTCTCAAGGAAATATGCAGATAAGAGATAGAGGAGAGAACTTGACATTCTCCTTTGGCCTCCACACTCATGTGTACAAGGCACATGTATCTGCACACACATCGCATCACATCACACACCACATCACAAATGTCCTACATACACACACACACAAAGTGGTTGAAAGTGGTCTGGCTTCCTCTGAATGCTGGAGTTTCTGGGAACACTGTGTTAAGGGCTTAAAAGCATGCGAAAGCTCAGCTTGTTCTATCACCTAGAGGGCAGTGTGTATACGCGGCAGATGGGAGTAGTCATAGATGACACTGAAGGGGCAGGTGGGGGTCAGATGTGAGTGACCCTGTAAGCCATCCTAAAGAGCTGTGCTGAGGAGCATGGGTCTCATCTTCTGGAAGATGAGAAAGTGCTAAAGTTGGTTAAATACGAGGCTTATGTATTAGTCAGCTTTGCCATATTACCTCAAACAACAACTAGATGAAAAACCCAGGGACTTGACCCATTGTACGCACGTTATTACAAGAAGGCTGCAGGTGAGTCTGGTCTGAGCTGCAGTCATCTGCTTACAGGTTCGCAACAAAGAGTCCTGTCTAGTGCTAGAGGGAAAGCACAAGGCTGAGCTCTGCACATGTGTACACGCTGTCACTCAGAGGTGACAGGCTTCACATCTTCCCTCAGAACAATGACTGAAGCCAGTCATACACCAACTTCACTATCAACAAGGAAGCACACCCCCCTCCAATGGGGGAAGGGAAAGGAAATGAGTGCAAAGACCTTTTGCCTGCCAGAGGAGCTTCTTATACAGTACAAGCTTGGCTATAGCAAGCAGACTACTGGAGGAGGGCAGGCAGAGCTGCTCTTTCCCGGCCACATTCTACTCCAGATCTCTTTCCATCTCAACCGAGCCTCTGGAGACGACAACAAATGATGAAGATGGCTGGACCACAGCCATTCGCTGAGTGTGAAGCAATGTGTCCCATGTGAGCAGCAGAGCCTGTTGCCACAAGTGAGGTGGGCGAGTCATAGATAACTTAGACATTGGAGGATGTCCTGCCTTATTGTTGCTGTCCACCGCTCCACGCCATCTCTGAACACTGTCCTTTCCCAGACTTTGTGGTTTGTGTAGAATTCTCAACGGTGGCCTCAAAAATGCCTAAAGGTGAGCTGGGCGTGGTGGCACACGCCTTTTATCCCAGCTCTCGGGAGGCAGAGGTAGGAGGATTGCCATGAGTTCAAGGCCACCCTGAGACTCCATAGTGAATTCCACGTCAGCCTGAGCTGGAGTGAGACCCTACCTAAAAAAATAAAAGCTCTCCCTTGTAACCTGTTTTACTCCTCAGCCATCTCTTGGCCCTCTGGTCTCATCTCTTGTTGGTATTGGTCTTGTTCTTCCATTGTCCAAATTCTAATGCATTAGGGGTCATGAGACTACTACAAGGACGACACAAGGGCCAGGTCACCTCCCTTCAAACACTAGAAAGTTTAATTACAGAAGAAAGTAATTAGAGCTGCTGGGAGCAGGAGGAAAATGCTGCCGAATTTTATCTAAGACATGACAGTGTGTCAAGAGGCTATGGCAGAAGGAAGGGGTTCACTTTTCCTTTGTCATACTCTTCACATTTCATGTGCTCAGGAGCCCCATGGAGCTATTGGCTATTGTTTGCAGAAATATGGAACATTTTGATCAGTGCAGAAAATGCTGTGGGCAAGCCTGGGGCTATTCCACTGTAAAGTGCTCAGCTTGATCCTTATGTCCACTCCACTTTGGGCTTGGGCAGAACCCCTACTGGTGTAAGTCAGTAGTCTGAAATTGGCTGACTGTTTTCCAGTGAACGCTTGTTGGCCGCTCTGAGGGTCTGTTTGCAGGTCCTTCAGTCCCTTTATTCGTGCCCCGTAGCTTCTTCTCACACGGATGCCAGTACTGTGCAGGGTAGGGTAGCTCTGCAGGCTGTCTTCATCCACGTGTAATTTCAATATAAGGGTCCTCTTTGTCACTTTGTTGAAAATATTGGGCATGGGTTGTTTAGTTTTGCTACCTAACTTCTCTCTCTCTCTCATTTTTTATTTTTTATTTTAGAGAGAGAGAGACAGAGAGATAGGAGAAAGAGAGAATTGGCTCATCAGGGCCTCAGCCACTGAAATCAAGCTCCAGATGCTTTTGCCACCTAGTGGGCATGTGAGACCTTGCTCTTGCCTCACCTTTGTGCGTCTGACTTATGTGGGATCTTAGGCTTCATGGGCAAGCACCTTAACCGCTAAGCTATCTCTCCAGCCTTCTTTTCTTTTTGACCTGACATAGCAGTCACCTTCTCATCACTGAGGCAAAACACTCAACTAGAAGCAGCACGCAGGAAGAAAGAGTTTAGCTCAGTTTTTAGTCCCAAGGGGAAGTTTCATCGTGGTGGGGTGGCAGGAAATGTGCTTGCATCTTGTCACAGCAGCAAGGAGCAGCAAGAGAGAGCTAAAACCCAGTAGGGCTGGACTAATAAACCCCCAGGGACACACCTCCTACAACAAGGTTCCACCTCTCAGACTCCACCAGCTGAGGAGTGAGGAGAATACTTAATCACAAACACATGGGGACATTTCCCATTCATGCCATCATACAGGGGACTCAAAGATGAGCCAGAAGCAGTGCTTTCAGTGGGGCTGCTCATTTTCCTCCAAATACCCAGAATCAACATTTTGATTTTAACACAATCCCCCACTGATTTGTATGTACATTAAGGTTTGAGAAGGACTGATAGTAGTTGTTAGGACTTTAATAAGCCACTGCTATATAATATTGCTTCTTAAGCATTTCAAATAGCCAATGTCATTTGTTCTATTTTACTTCAAAATTTTCATTAGATTCAGATGGTTTATGTTCATATTCAATTCTAAGACTTTTATTAGGTTATTACACTCTAAAGGAAAGCCCACTGTATAAACTGAATACTTTCTTTTTACACTAATATACCAGAATGACACTCAACTGTATTGAATGAAAATACTTATCTAAAAGAAAGTAAAATTTCTAAACAAACTAGAGTTATGTACTATGGGGTTGGGGGGGGGTGGCTTCTGTTTGCAGGGCCTGAGCAGGTTTCAAAGACTAGGTGTAGCTACATGGAGACAAGATGAAGTCTGACTTTTATTTGCAATTCATTAGTGACATGTGCTTCAGAATTCTCTCGGTTGCTCTGGTAACCTGGACAGATGGCACGTTTATGGAATTAGGGGGTAATATGCCATATATGTACCTGATGCCAACTTTCCCTTTCATTACTTACAGTTGTTCGGGGTCTATTGGTTTAACTCTTCACAGTTGGAGGTGTTTGAAAAAAGAAAGGAATGAAAATCATAGACCCCCCCCCACATAAAATGTTCTTCTCGTGTGTGTGTGTTTGTACATGTTTGATATATTTAGTTTTCCCCTCTACTTTTCTCCCTATGCATTTGCTTTGTATTGTCAAAAGGATAAAAGCAGGAGTTTGAGGGGATATAATAATCCTGGTTGGAAATTGGGAAAAATAAAAGCATAGATATATGTAAATATAGCTAACAATAAAAATGCATAGTTCAAAATGTGCAACTGGAAAAACAAAAATTCTTTGACCCCAAATGTCATGGGAGCTCCTGCAATCACATTTTCTTCTATCTCATTTTCTTGTACCCACTCCGCGTAGGTGCACTGGGACCAGCAGGTCTCTTTCCACAAATTCCTGGCTGATAAATGAAGTCTGTGTGCTCAAACACAGGCAGATAAAAGTCGATCAAAGCGAGGCAGGTCAATGAAAAGCAAGCAGCATGCTTGAAGTGTAGCTAAGAGGATTTCCAAGACAGTCTCATCACATCAAAGGTACTTGGTGACCAAATCAGCCTGTAGGTTTAATTGTTTCATCATCTATTTAGCGAGACAAATGCCCATCATGTTATCACCCTAATAAATTCATCAAACGCGGCTCCATAGAATTACCTCTCCATAAAACCAGGATTTACTTTGTTATCAGTTCAGTTAGTAGACTTCTAATCCTTTCTCCTTCTGAGCCCTGGAGAAAGAGCAAACAAATTGCCGGTGTCCTTTTTCTTTTCCCACAGCGGGTCTCCGTGTGTGTTTGTATTTGCCTTGACCCGGTGATGCCCTGTATGACTACTGTCTCAGGCATCAGTGATCAGTACCGGTGGATTTGGCCTCCCTTCATACGGGGCCAGAATAAGTGTGGAAACTGGCCTTTACCTAAAAGGCTCTGTGGGAGCCAGCCATGATTTCCATCTGGAGAGCCCTTAATGATCTGAGGTGATCTGACTGACACAGTGATACTGGCAAAGTCTTGTCTACGCAGCCAGACAGCCTGGGTCACAAGCCTACCTCTACCAGCTGCTTACTAAATATGATGAAACACGGAATTATTTACTTCATTTTAGTTTCCTCATCTGAAAATCAGTATTTTAATAATAGTTCCCACCCCATTGGGATTGTTGTAGGGATCAATCAATGAGTTAAAATACATAAGCAGGGATGGAGAGATGGCTCAGTGGTTAAGGTGCTTGTCTATGAAGCCTAAGGACCCAGGTTCGATTCCCTAATACCCACGTAAGGCAGATGCATAAAGTAGTGCACACGTCTGGAGTTCATTTGCACTGGCTTAGAGGCCCTGGTGCTCTCATTCTCTCTCTCTCTCTCTCAAATAAATAAATAAAATAAAAATATATGTAAGGAATGTAGAATGGGACCTAACTCATGCAAACACTTAAAATTTCAGTTTTATTAGTATTATTGTGACCATTTGTATTATTGATGGAGACCATTTAACAGCCTGATTCCAGGACAGCTCAAAATGTCCTGGGTCAGAGACCCTTGTTCCCACTAAACCCTTCAGGCCTGTTAATGGGTGAGGTCGCCTGGCATTGTTGTTCTGGCTCCTCTCCTTTCTTCTCAGACTGACTTGATCCTGTCTGGTTCTCACTATTCGGAGGAGCAGGCAGAATTCTGACTGTGGTATCTATTTGCATTTCTCTGATACCTGATAACGTTGACTATGTTCTCATAATTTCGTCCATTTAGTAAACATTAAATGGTTCAAGACCTTTGTCCCTTGTTCTATTGGATTATCTTGGGTCTTGCACTTACTTATAAGAGTTTTAATTAATTAATTTTTCCATGGATGGGTGGTTGGTCTTTGATGGATATTGAAATTATAAATATTTTCTCCTGGATTATACTTTTGATTTCTCTAGTGTCTTTTCATGAATAGAATTCATAATTTTAATGAAATCCATAAGTTCAATGTTAATGCTTTTTATGTGTTAAACTTCAAACTGAACATGACAATACATACCTGTAACTACAGCACTTGAGAGGCAAAGGCAGGAGGATTACCACAAGTTCAAAGTCAGCCTGGTCTTCATAGTGAGCTCCAGGCCAGCTAGGGCTACATACTGAGACAATGTCTCAAAAAACAAACACATAGGGCTGGAGAGATTGACTAGTGGTTAAGACACTTGCCTGCAAAATCTAAGGACCCAGGTTTGATTCTCCAATATCCATGAAAGCCAGATGCACAAGGTGGCACATGTGTCTGGAGTTTGTTTGCAGCAGCTAGAGGCCCTGGCACGCCCATTCTCTCTTTCCCTCAAATGAATAAAAAATAAAGCATTAAAAATCACATACAATTTTTTGTGTATACCAAGATAAAACTATATTCAAGTGCTGGGGATATGGTTCAGTCATTAAAGGCACTTGCTTGAAAAGCCTACCAGCCCGGTTCAATTCTCTAGTGCCCACAGAAAGCCGTATGCAAAGTGGCACATGCATCTGTTATCCACCATACCCAATCAGAGGCAGAGCCAGGAGCATCTGAAGCTCATGGACCAACTAGTCTGACTTTTGTTTGCAGTGGCAAGAGACCCTGTCTCAAAAGAGGTGGAGCACAAACACCTCAAGGTTGTCCTCTGACCTTCACACATGCATGCGAGAGCACAAGTAAATTCACATAATTTATTTTTTAAGAAAACTTAAAGCTTATAATTTTTTATAAGACTTGTCCCTCTCAAGCTTCAAATATCATCCATTCAACTACCTTCTTAGCACATCTAGTGTTTGCTGCCAGGAACATAATTTCCCCATTTCATGTTTTTAGAATTTTTTTCTTGTGTTTTTTTTTTTAAATATTTTATTTAGTTATTTGAGAGAGTGAGAGAGAGAAAGAAAGAGAAAGGGCATGCCAGGGCATCCAGCCACTGCAAACGAACTCCAGATACATGCGCCCTCTTATGCATCTGGCTTACGTCGGTCCTGGAGAATCGAACCAGGATCCTTTGGCTTTGCAGGCGAATGCCTTAACTGCTAAGCCATCTCTCCAGCCCCTTTCGAATTATTTTTAATTTTATTGAAGTAATACATAAAGTTGGTTTAAAAAGTCAAATTATAAAGAGATCTTAACAAAAACAATAGTCCTCTTTTCAATGCCTTTGGTTATTTTTTTTTTTCTTCCTGAATTGGCTTTCATATAGTCACAAGATCAGTGCTCTAACCCGTAAGCTATGGAGCCTGCTTTCACATATTCAATGTATATGCTCATATCACTCAACTATTTGATATTGCCTCATGTGCCTTTTTGCCTCCCTCAGCTGAAGTTTCTTTCTTTTGTTGAGGCTGTCCTCTAATTCCTGGGCTCAAATGATCCCCCTTAGTAGCTGAGATCCAATTGAGCATTGCTTATCTGAAATTGGGGCAAGAAAAGTGTTTGGGATTTTCATATTTTTCTCCAGATTTTGGAATATTTGCTTAAACATAGTGAGCTATCTTAGGAGTGAGAACCAAATCTAAACATGAATTTGTTTACATTTTATATACATCTTATACACATAGCCTGAAGGGAATTTAATATAATCTTTATAAAAATTGTGCATGAAACAAAGTTTCCTGGTGTGGAACTTTCCATTTGTGTCACTATTTCAACATTTAAAGTTGTGAATTGGAGGCATTTTGGATTTCAGATTTTCAGATTAGTGGTGCTCAACCAATAATGAATAAATTATATCACATGAAATTCAATTTTTAGCACTGCAAGAAAGCCTGTAGTATTAAAAATACATTTCTTTTCCCATATAATTTTTTCTTCTGTGGTGCTCAAGGTTGCAACACTTTATCCTCTCTAGTATTGGTTACTATCTATTATTTTTTGTTCACTTAATTCTTTTCACACAAATGGGTAATTTTACCTCAAACTGTCAAGAAGTACAATTCTCCTGTCATTGTGTTTTGACATGTAAGGGAATCCGTCAGATGATTTTTATCCCTTAGAGGCATCCATCCTTCTGCCTGCCTGCCCAGGTATTGCCCTAAGCCCTTCTCTCTTCTCCACCACCCCAGGAGTCGCTTCACCTCCCTTTTACGCTGGATTGTCCATTTCTTAGATTCTGTGCCTTTTGCTGAAACACATTCTTTAATGCTTGCTAAGAGAGGACATAAAAATGTGTTAGACCTTCTATGCCTGATAATGCCTTTTTACATTTAAAATAATTGTATTGATATACTTAGTTTTGGTTGACATTTAATGATTTTTGTCTCTCACAGCTAAATTAATCTATACTTGATATTTTGTGTGTGAGTGTATTACTTTCTGTCCCAGTAGTCAAATGATGCAGCATAATTTGCTGAAATACCATGTCCCCACCACCACACCATACAATTTATCTTTGTATTAATCTAGTAATGGAATTTGTGAACTTCTGTCTTTGAAAGCAGTTCTGTTTCTCCCACTGCTTGTCTTTGTTTCTTCCTTGCCATTGCTCCACTCTCATGAGTCATATAATGTTATAACAAAACTCAGTATTCGGTAGTATTTCCATTTCAACTTAGAATCAGCTTGCTGATTCCTACAAAAAAAAAAAAAAAAAAAAAAAAAAAAAAGGTCCACTAGGTTTTTGATGGGTATTGTACTGGGACTATACATCATTTTGGGGAAAACTATATCTTTGTAATATTGAAACTTCTGGTATGACTATCGATCTAACTTTCCACATGCCCTACCTAATTAATGATTTTTGGTCTTCATTTCCCTCAGCACTATATGGTGGTTTACATTGTGAAGTTTGGCACATCTTTGATTAATTTGTAGGTATTTGACATTTTGTGGCACTCTTACTTCATTTTAAAATATGCTTGTTGGGGCTGGAGAGATGGCTCAGTGGTTAAAGATTCTTGCTTGCAAGCCTGCTGATCCAAATTGAATTCCTCAGCACCCATACAAAGCTGGACACATAGTGGTGCATGAGTCTGTAACCCCTGGGTGCCTATGACAACGGGATGTGGGACCAGGAGACTCCAGATGCTTGTAAGCAGCAGCAGGAGCAAACAATTGGTCTCAAAAGCTGATGTATTCATGACCCCACAGTGAATACCAATTACCCCACTGAAGAGGGCCCTCAGTGGAATGGGGGCGAGGTGGAGGAGACATAGGAGTATGGCCTGATGGGAATGTGACCAACACGTGCTATGTTCATACAGTAAAGTTCATAATTAATTTAAAAAAAAAAAAACAGAAGAAGGTGGAAGGAAAGGAGAGGTTGTCTTCTGATCTTCACCTGTGCATTATGACATGCACATGCCTATACACACTCACCACATACAGAGAGAGAGAGAGATACATAGTATGTAAATGGTAGAACTAGAAAAAGAAATAAATATAAGACCTAAAAATTTTACATATGTTTGTTGTACACTTACAGAAAAATAAGTGTCTTTGAAGCTAGCAAATTTGTTAAATTGTTAATTCCGATACAAACTTTTATTTTTATTTTATGAGACAGTGAGAGCGAGAGCAAGAACAAGAGAAAGAATTGGTGCAATCCAACCCCAAGTGCATGAAACACCTTGCGTGCATGCACAGCCTTGTACACATGTGTCACTTGTACGTCTGGCTTGCGTGGGTTCTGGGGAGTTGAATTTGGGTCCTTAGGCTTTGCAGGCAAGCGCCTTAACCACTAAGCCATCTCTCCAGCCCCCAATATGAACTTTTAATGTACATAATCATCTTTAAAATATTGTATTTATTTATTTGCAAGCAGAGAGAGAGACAGTGAGGCAGGGACAGAGAGAGAGAGAAAGAGAATGGGCATGTCAGAGCCTCCAGCTGCTGCAAACGAACTCTAGATTCATGTATCACTTTGTGCATCTGGCTTTATGTGAGTACTGGGGAATCGAACCTGGGTCGTTAGGCCCTGCAGGCAAGTGCCTTAACTGCTGAGGCATCTTGTCAGCCCCTTACATAATACTCTTGACATGATTAATAATGATTTCATTTTTCTTATCTAATCTTCATAGACTTTAGAGTTTTTTTTCCTGGCCTGATTGTCCTGGGTGGCATATTTCATATTGAATGAATGTGGCTTAGGACCCTTATCTCAGCCCTGAACTCACTTTAAAAAATCATAATTTTTCAATATTTTACCTATGAATATAATGTTTACTATATATTTTAAAGTTTTTTTAAATTTTTTTGTTCATTTTTATTTATTTATTTGAGAGTAACAGAGAGAGAAAGAGGCAGATAGAGAGATAAGAGAGAGAATGGGCACGCCAGGGCTTCCAGCCACTGTAAACGAACTCCAGACGCATGCGCCCCCTTGTGCATCTGACTAACGTGGGTCCTGGCGATTCCAGCCTCGAACCGGAGTCCTTAGGCTTCACAGGGAAGCACTTAACCGCTAAGCCATCTCTCCAGCCCTATTTTAAAGTTTTGAAAACAAACTTAAGGAAGTTTCCTCCCATGTCCAGTGTGCTGAGTTTCTTTCATTTTAAAAATATAAGTGAATCTTGAATATCATGAAATAATTTCTTTTTTTGGTATTTGAGGTACATTTCGTTGATTTTCAGATGTTAAGTCAACACAATGTACTTGAAGTAAGATTCATTTGTTTATGTTGTGGTTCTTTTAAATATATCTTCATACTCTGTTCTCTAATGTATATGGTATATGTGTTTGTACATCCACATTCATGAAGAAATGCACCTATAATTTCCCTACAACATATTTGATTGGCACCAGTTTGCTTTCCTTATTATATGAAAAGATTGGTAAGAATGGTGTGATTTATTTGACACATGTTTGAAAGAACTTGCTAGTCAAGAAGACATCTAAGTTTTCTTTGTGGAAAGCTTTCATTGATTGATTGGTTGATTGATTTACGAGAGAGAGAGATAATAAATATGGGCATTCCAGGGCCTCCACCTGCTACAAACCAACTCCAGACGTTGTGTATCTGGCTTATGTGGGTTGGGTCCTGGATAATCGAACCTGGGTCCTTTGGCTTTGCAGGCAAGTGCCTTAACCACTAAGCCATCTCTTCAGCCCTGTGGAAAGCTTTTTAATTTCAATATTTTATACATTGTGGTACCTGCTTAACAGGTAAGGAACTATTCATGTCTTCTATCTCTTCTTATTTGTTACATTTTATCTTTAAAAGACTGTTTCATTCTAATAGTTTATTGGAGGAAAAACTGTTTCTAAAGCCATCTTAATACGTGCTAATATTTATGGGATCTATAGTGTTATGCCTTTTTCCATTTCTATGAGTTTTTTTCTTTTTCTTTTCTCTTTGTGTTTATTTATTTTTGTTTCTTTAAAGAGAGAGAGACTGAGGAAGGCCAGGGTCTCTAGCCACTGCAAATGGACTCCAAACACATGTGCCACCTTGTGCATCTGGCTTATGTGGGTCCTAGGTAATCAAACTTGTTTCTGTCTGGGATTATTTTTCTTTATTAGAAGAACTACTTCCAGGACTTGTTTAGTGCTTTACTTTCCAATATAAAATAGAACACTGTGGGCTGGAGAGATGGCTTAGCGGTTAAACGCTTGCCTGTGAAGCCTAAGGACCCCGGTTCGAGGCTCGACTCCCCAGGACCCATGTTAGCCAGATGCACAAGGGGGCGCACGCATCTGGAGTTCGTTTGCAGTGGCCGGAGGTCCTGGTGCGCCCATTCTCTCTCCCTCTCTATCTGCCTCTTTCTCTCTCTGTCTGTCGCTCTCAAATAAATAAATAAAAATAACAAAAAAATAAATACTGAAAATAGAACACTGTTTCTATTTGTCTAAAAATGTCATTATTTTACATACATTTGAGAAAGTATTCTTGGTGTAAAAACATAAGTGTTTTAAAGTTATTATGTCAGATAAATAGACTAAGCTTCAAATAAGTTTTGGATTCATCATGTGCACATTAACCTTGGTATTCTAATCAATGCTGTGTGGTTCCCCCAGTAGTCTGCTACTTTTCGAATTAAAATAATATAGAATTTGGAAGGAAATGCCTTAATTCAAGAGTCATATCTCACATTTACTACCTGTGTGACCTTGAGCAAGTCATCTACGTTCTCTGAGACAATTACTTTATCTATATCTTTGGAATAACTTGATACTGTATCCATTTCACTAGGGACTTCAGAGTTCTGTTGAGATATATGAAAGTGCTTTGTAAAACATAGAATTGAAAATTTTTAGTGTTATTATTGGTTACTAGAATAGAAACATCTTCAATGTATATATTCAGAATTCTCTTACATAGGTGTATTTTCACAATCATAAGGTAAATTTTGATACTTATATATTCATTTACATGTACTGTCCTTTTATTAAATACAGTACTAAGTTATGTAAAATATAACTTATAAAGGTCAATCATAAACTTGTTTCTTTTTTAGTTTTTATTTATTTTTAAAAATACTTTAAAAATTAAGTTGAAAATATGCTTGCTTCTAATCTTTTAAATAATTAATATGAAAAGAGAAATCTGGTAGTTAAATAATTCATAATGCACATAAGATAAAAATACCTATTGTTTAGGATAATTACAGTTATTTCTTAAAACTGAACTGTAAGGGAGGAATTTGCCTTTTCATTTCTTTAATGATGTAGAGCTATTAAAATTATTTTTCTGCCAGTTTAGGGGTTAGCAGTTTGCATGGTTAATCCACATCCCTGTTGGATTGATCTAAAATTTTAATCTTCTGTTTCATGCGCCCCAAGGGAGAATTATACACTTTAATGGGAGCTGCAAACCGCTTCTCTCCTATCCTACTTGCAAATGGATTATAGTCAGAAAACTAATAAATAATGCCACTTTTCTTTTCAACATGCCTAGATACACAGTAGAGGGCAAGTTAGGCTGATAAATTAAAATTTTATTCTGTATACATCTTATTAAAAATTGCCTTAGGAAGATAATATTTAACTGCATTTTATTTTTCTTTTGTTTCCACTAATTAAAAAATTCCTTATTCTATTGATGAAATATCTAGAATCCTTGCTCTGTGTAGGCATCTTGATAGTTATTAGTTAGTTTATTTTTCCTTAGGAAAGAGCAGTCATTCAGATTCTCCTTGCACTATCACTTTTTTTTTTTTTTTGGTGTTTTTAAAAAAATCTTTTTGGAGGCTTCTTTTTTGGGGGGAGGCAAACATGTTTAAATGGAAATGTATGGTTTGAAACAGCAGTTTTTAAGCAAACATCTGAAATCAATGTTGGTGCCTTATAGCCAGTGCCCTAATAACTGAGGTTTTCTGTGCTGAACAATTTAAAATGGACCTCTTGCTTCTTATGTAAATCCTTTGATTTTTATCTCCAGGTCCCTGGCATGCATTTTATATGAGATGTTTTGCATGGACCATGCATTCACTGGCTCTAATTTCTTGTCCGTTGTTCTAAAAATTGTTGAAGGTCAAACACCTTCACTTCCTGAGAGATATCCAAGAGAACTGAGCACCATTATGGAAAGGTATGGACCTAAGTCTGCTGTCACAGCCACAACTTGAAATTACATTGTGTGAACGGGCGTATGCTTTAGTTCATTTGAAAAAATAACTTTCTATTTGAACACCATAGCATGTTGAACAAGAGTCCTGCATTGAGACCATCTGCTATCGAAATTTTAAAAATGCCCTACATGGATGAGCAGCTTCAGGTACTGAAAATGAAAGTGATACTGGGCAAAGGGTGTTGGGGTTTACACATACTGTCTGTGACTGCAGGCTCTGCTTTGGGAATAAGACGTATTAAGAATCAGCCAGAGAGGAGGAACAAGATTCAAATGAAGCTGAGGGAATCATTAGAATGGTCTCTTTGCAAAAGAGAGTATGTGAATGCCAGTTCCCCAGGGCCACTGGACGTGGGAAGTTAGGGCTGCGAGATGGACATATCTCTCCTCATCACTCTCTAGTACATCCCTGCTAGTCAGGAGCATACTAATGGCAACAGTGAAACACAGGACTTCCTCTGAGCTTTTGTCTTTCCACTCCTTTATTATCTAGCTCAGTGAGAGTGTGTGTTAATCTGCTGTTTATTTTATTTTTTGGACTAGAGAACTTGATATAGAGGATTTGCTTCTGGTAGCATGGACCCTCTCTGAAGGGTTTTGTTTCCATCTTTGAATTGCTCAAGTGTTTGCTATTCTAACTGCTCAGGCAGGTTTCCTCTGGTTTTATGAATCACTTCAAAAGGGACTATAACCCCATCACCCGCCTCCCAACATGTGCTGGACTTTACATCAGCAAGCCATGTTCTCAATCCAGAGGAAGCAAAGCTGATGTGTACAGACATGCAAACTGGCATGGGGATGACACTGGAGAGGATAAAACTAAAGGGACAGGCATGGTTCCTGCTCCTTGGAAGTTTGACTGCTAGAGAGAGAACCCAGTAACCAAGAAAAAGTAGGAAAAAAGGAAAAAGATCACAAGTATTAGGAAGAAAGGAGATAGGAGGGCTAGGCATGTAGTGCAATTATAGTAGAGGGCTTTCCTAGAATACAAGCAAACAAAGGTTCAGTTCCAGCATTGCATAAACCAGGCATGGTGGGGCATTCTTGTAATCTCAGCACTCAGGAAGTAGATGCAGGAGGATCAGAAGTTCAAGACCATCCTCAGCTACACAGTGAGATTGAGGGCAGCCCGGGGAACATGAGACACTCCCCCCCCAAAAAAAAAGAAAGAAAGAAAGAAAGAAAGAAAGAAAAAGAAAGGAGACAAGGAATTGTAATGATAAAGAGTAGGGGGCTTTATTTAACACCAGCTGCCAGCCACGTACAGGGCCTGAGAATCACTATGAATAGCTGGCATGACGGATGGCCTTGAGTTGGGTCGTGTTCCCGGGAGGTAGAAAGAGGAGAAGGTTGTAGGCAAGCATGGGCTCTGAGGGGCAACAGAAAACGTGGCAAAAGCAAGACAGGATGGGGAGACCCGCTTCATCTCCTGGCTCTTCCGGGTCTTCCCATGTGTAGACACTTAGCCTGGGGGTAGTCCTCTGAAGAAGGGAGATAGGTGTTAGCTGTGGGGATAGAAAACACCCTAAAGGGGTCATTTTATGTGACCTTTAAAGAGGGTGAAACAGTTATTGTGAGCTATGTTGTCAAGTTCCCTGCCATGGTCAGGAATACCCCACGTCAGACAAAAAGCACCTGGCAGCCAGTACCATTCTGCCCTTCCATGGCTGAAGAGGACTCTGCAAGGTTTGTTCAGGGTTGTTCTGTATTTCAGCACCTGATGTGGAGGTACTCGGAAATGACTCAGGAAGACAAGCATTTGGATTGTCAGAAGGCTGCTCATATAATTAGTGCCATGTAAGTAGCAATTGCTCTGTTTTTAAAAAGCCCATCTCATGCGAATGCTCAATGTACCGCTTTTTAAAAATCTATCAGTGCTAAGCTGACTGTAAGGGCATCCTAGAATTCACTTAAGTCTTGCCAAGAAATTAAGAAGCTTTGCTAATGTGGCGTTCTGAAGCTGTTTGCCCCAGGTCGTGGGAGACTGAGATCATGAAAGTTTAAACCTCTGGACAGTTTACAGATTTGCAGGGGACAGCTGCACCTGCCTCGTAAGTGTATAGAGAAATGAGTCTATCAGGCATTTAGGAATATTTATATTAATGAGCCTTCCATCATGAGCCTAGATGGCCTTCATACAGTGTTTGTTTAACTGGAAAAGTATCACCTTAAGGAGAAAATTGTTGGGTCCTAGAACAGTTGAAAAAAAAAAAAAAGAAAACAACCAAAATTCACTTTCTTCAAATATCTCTCCTCTTACACAAGAAAAGAGAAAGTAAGTTTCCCAAAGAGCCACAGTAATTTCCTGGCCTGCCTTCTCTTTCCCCTCATTCAAAATCTTTGTGCCGTGACTTGTACGTGGTGTGTGTGTGTGTGTGTGTGTGTGTAGTGAAGGAACTCCAATCTTGTAAAGACTGGAAGACAATAGTAGCCTCTGCCCAGAGGGATTCAGTGCACTGTGTGAGAGCAACCTCAATAGGCTGATCTTAATGGCCAAACAGCCAACCACACTCAACATACAGCCCAGAAGTTTCTCTGCTTTACGATTTGCCCTCCATTCTCACATTCAGCTAAGCATATGGGTCCGTCAGTGACATGCCAGTCTTGGCTTAATGAGTGACCTCCAATGAAATTCCATAGTACTTCACTAGGTGAATTTTTAAGCCTGCTCCCAACAACCTTGTTTTCTTGGGTTACCATCTATCTTTTAAAGAAAGGGTGGAGTTTCTATTTTACTTTATTAACTAGCAATGTGAGAGCAGTGTATATCTCTTTGTACCTGTCATCTTGCACGTTGGTTATAAGACAGTTTGCTTGATGCTATTTACAATTAGTGCTGGGCTAGAATCCACTTGTTTATAAGGAACTTCACATTACGAAATATTGATTTCAATTAGACTCCCTAATGTTCAGGATCTATGGCTCTGTGGGGTGTGGATTCTTGAAAAATTGCACCCTTCTTGGAGGCTCTGGTTTGGATGGCATTCCCAAAGCAACAGTGGCTGGAATCAGTTTTTCTCCCCGTTTATTAAGGAGGGTTGAGAACAAAGGGTGTTCTGTAATATTGGGCCCCTGACCAAGTCAAGAACAGAAGCAAATGCCGTTGAAAATTTAGCCACAGGATTAAAAAAATTTTTTTTTGTTTATTTTTATTTATTTATTTCAGAGCAAGAGAGAGAAAGAGAGAGGCAGGTAGGTAGAGAATGGGCGCGCCAGGGCCTCCAGCCACTGCAAACGAACTCCAGACATTTGCGCTCCCTTGTGCATCTGACTTACGTGGGTCCTGGGGAATCAAGCCTCAAACCGAGGTCCTTAGGCTTCACAGGCAAGCACTTAACTGCAAAGCCATCTCCCCAACCCGCCACAGGCTTTTTAATGCATGACCTGTGTGAGCATGTTTCCTTAACTACAAGAAAAGGTTATGACATAATAACATTGGTCAACATTTTGGGAAGTAATAACCACATGCTTGATTTTCTTCATGAACTGCCACCAAAGACCCTCAGCAGAACTGAGAAGAGAGAGAGTGGATCTATGTGTGCAAGCTTTTTATTTAAAAACATCAACAAATTTAAAAATAAAAAAGAGGCTGGAGTAATGGCTTAGTGGTTAAGGCACTTGCCTGTGAAGCCTGACCCAGGTTTGATTCTCTAGTACCTACATAAACTAGATACACAAGGTGACGGATGCGTCTGGAGTTTGTTTGTAGTGGCTAGAGGCCCTGATGTGCCCATTCTCTCTCTCTCTCTCTGTCTACCTCGTTCTCTCTCTCTGACTCTCTCTAAAATAAATAAAAATAAAAATATTTAAAAAATAAAAAGAGAATCTCTTCATGAATTACCTCATTCAAATGCAGGGTATCCCTATTAAATAGATAGTATTCATTTCTTTTTATAATGACACAAAGATAACTTGCCCAAGGACATGTAAAGTATTACCTGGGAGCTAGAATTGGAGCCCAAGGAATGTTACTACTTTTATGATTAGCCATGATGCCACACTAGGAAGCCTAGAATATATAAGATATTCAAGAATTCTTCCAAAGTATTTTTAAAATTTTATTTCTTACATCATCAGATGGTGAATCAATTTTGAAATAAATAATTTTTCATATTTTTATTTTATTTATTTATTGGAGAGAGAGAAAGAGAGCATGCAAATGAGTGTGCCAGGGCCTTCACCTGCTGCAAACAAACTCCACACACATGCACCACCTTGTGCATCTGGCTAACATGGGTCATGGGGAATTGAACCTGTGTCCTCTGGCTTTGCAGGCAGGTGTCTTAACCACTAAGCAATTTCTCCAGCCCTGAAATCAATCACTTTTAATTGAGAACTTTATTGTATGGGGATGTTGCATATTGGTCATATTCCAATTGGGTTATACTCTTATGTTCTCTCTCCCCCAAGCACATTCCACTGAGGGCCTCCTCAGTGGCTTATCCGCTTTTACTGTGGGGTCATGAGTATCAATAAGTGCTTCTCTACAAGACATTATGCATACATCGTTTCTTGTAACACTCACTGTTGCCCACTCTTTACAGATGAGGAAACGGAGGTTCCCTTTCTTGGCCACAGCTACAGCGCTCATGAGTAGTAGGGACAGTATCCATACCCTGCCTCTCCAAAGTCAGGTGTCCTTATCCACATGGCTGAGTTACTCTGCCAGCCTATTTACTCTCTAATGGCCAAGATCCTAATTTGTCTTACATTATGAAAACCAGTCATAGGCAATGAAA
Organism: Dipus sagitta; assembly: GCA_036346955.1. NCBI lineage: Eukaryota > Metazoa > Chordata > Mammalia > Rodentia > Dipodidae > Dipus > Dipus sagitta. The sequence continues at coordinate 22,466,993 of CM070786.1, forward strand.
TGAGCAAACATTTGGAAAGCACATAATTTGCTTTAAAACAGAAATCTAATTTGAAAAATACTGCTGATTAACTCCAGTCCTCATTGGCTCGTTACCTACTCAGAGTTTATTAGTTTTTGCCTGGCCTATCTCGCAGTCCTGCTGCTGTCTCCATAGAGTAATGATGCTTCTGGATAATGCTTGGTCAGTCCTTCTGAGCATGTTTGGCATGGGTTACCTGTGGGGAATCTTTATTATTTATAGGCAAAGAAAGATCCACACACAGACTCTACAGGCACTGTCTGAAGTGCAGAAGATGACACCGCGAGAAAGGATGCGGCTGAGGGAGCTGCAGGCTGCTGAAGAGAGGGCCACAAAGCTGAAGTAAGCTGTCTTTCCTTTGATGACTCCTGCCCTGCCCTGCCAACAGAGATCTCAAAGAATTCACAGAAGAAAAGCAAAACCAAAACAAGAAACAGGAATGCGTATGATCAATTGTTTATTCATCCACTCATTCACCCAAAAGATAATCTCTAAGCAGTAGATCAGAGGCCAGGTATCTTTTATACAAGGCTTTCAAGGGGCGGGGGGGGGGGGGGCGAAGGGAAAGATGTAAAGTGAGGGAGGTTACTAGAGATGAAAATGGAGTCAGTCTCGAAGTGCAGTCTCTGTTATTGACACCTTCTGTACCTGCCTCAGCAGGAAGCTAAAGAGACAGCTTCGATAAATCACTCCCATGCCCCAAGTGCCTGCTACATCCTTTCCACCGTGAGACCCAGAGGACTGTAGGGAGAAGAGAGTTTGTTGGCAGGACTTGGCAGCTTCAGAAAGAAGTACATTGGAACCACTCAAGATTATGAGGCGAAGGAGCCCTTGGGAAAGGCTCTGCTCAAGGCAGTGCTGCTGGTGGGGATTAGAGTACAGATGTGATGGCTTATGAGACCAGAGGTAGCCATGCCCACCTGTAGCAGTGTGTCTCTCTAAGAAGCCTCCCCACTGCCTGCTGCTACTGTGACCAGGGTTAAAAGCAGGTCCAACCACTCCCTCTCTGCGTCCTGAAGTGGGGAGGGTGGGGAAAGGGCAAAGACCAAGCAGGAAAGTAAGACCAGCCCTCTTGTTGCCAAGGAACATCAAGGCCACCTGAGTTATGGCCTTGGGTCCCATGTAATGCCTTCCTCCATGGCTTCTAGCATATAGGCTGGGTCATGTGACATGGAACTTTCCCCTTCCCCCAAAATCTATAGAAGTAAAGGAATTAATTTCCTTTGTTCTTGGGAGCTGAAGTCTTGCTTGGGAACCCTACCATGTTCTTCAGTGGCATACTAACACCCACCCCCACCCCAGTAAACCTTTACCAAAAAATAAGCCCACTTCAGAGTCCATGGAACCTCTTCTAGAATCTCTTTTGAAATATTACAGATATACCAGAAATGGCTAAATGGCATAACATCCATGAAACTCAACTGTAGCAGAGGAAACAACAACAAAAAAATCTTTCTATAAAAATTCTCCTCCACAGTGGCTCCTATATGTTTTCCATAAATTCCTTTATGTATAGTTTCTGTTGTTCTTTATGTGGGAAACATCCTTGCAATTGCCTTTGCAATGCTGAGACAGAACACCTAAACAAAAGCAGCCTATCGTAAGACGGGATTTATTGAGGCTTACAGGTTTGAGGAGAAGCTCTGTCGTGGCAGAGGAGGCCGACTCACCTTATCACATATCCACAGCAGTGAGAGATCACAGCATGCATGAGCTGACTGTGAACACACAGGAGGGCCACCCCCTGTGACACACCTCCTCCGGCAGGGCTCTGCCTGCTGGGGACAAAGTAAACTTAATCAAACATGTCTAAGGCTGTGGGGGACATTTTACATTCAAACCACCACAATCTCATACATAGTTTTCTTTAAATTTTTTATTTATTAGCAAGCAAAGAGAGAAAGAGAGTGGGAAAGAGGGAGGGAGAGAAAAGAGTGTGAGAATGGACATGCCAGGGCATCCAGCCACTACAAATGAACTCAAACCCCAGATGCATGTGCCACTTTGAGGTGGCATACTGGGGAATTGAACCCAATTCGCTGGGCTTTGCAGGCAAGCGCCTTAACCGCTGAGCCATCTCTCCAGCCCTTAAAGGTAGTTTTTGAGTTATGAATATGTGCTGGGGTTTAAGGTACCAGCATTACCACACTCAGGACCTACAGGCATGACTGTTGTCTTCTCCTGTGCCTCTGAGAATTAATTCTTATGCATGTGCACTCACGTTTGTGTGCATGCATCTGTGCGGCTCTACATGCCTGTGTGCGTGTGTGTGTGGAGGCCAGAGGACAACCCCGGGCCTTGTCCTTGGGAACACCACCCATCTCCTTTGAGATAGGTTCTCTTATTGGTCCGGGGCTCATCAGTTAAGCTAGACTAGCTGGTCAGCAAGCCACAGGGATCCTCTTGTCCCAGCCTCCCCAGTGTCTCTACTACATCTGGCATTTTATGTGGGTCCTGGGAATCAAACTCTGGCCCTCATGCTTATAAGGTAAGTAGGTACTGACTGGGCTATTTCCTCAGCCTTGACCCTTGAGGACTTTTTAAGGTTGAATAAGGAGCCAGAGCATCCTTGCGTGTGCTTTAAAAGAGAATCAGCAGGGGCTCTGTGCAACTGCATGAGGGATACGTGATGGCCTGACTTCCCCACAATGCAGTTGGCTTGTTAAACAGGGATCACATTTTTCTATGTGATATAGGTATGGTTTCATCAATTTGTACTCATTTCTTTACATTCATTTTAATTTCAGAAAAGTTGTGGAAGCAAAGTATGAAGTAAAAAACGGATGCAAGAATTGAGATCCCAGAACTTTCAGCAGCAGAGTATTGATGTACTCCATGTGGGCCCCCTCCCATTTTATTTTCCTTTATTCATTTATTTATTTTGGAGGCAGGGTCTCACTCTAGCCCAGGCTGACCTGGGACTCTCTCTGTAGTCCCAAGCTGACCTGGAACTCACAATGATCTTCTTACCTCTGCCTCCCAAGTGTTCGGAGTAAAGGTGTGTGCCACCACGCCTGTTTTCCACCCCCCTCTCTTTTGCTGTCTTTCACAAAAGGCTTTCCTTATTTCAGATTATAAAAGTTCACCAAAGTCAATGTGTAGGAAAAGGAACAGGTTAGAAAACAACCCAGACCATCCCCGCCCAGTTCCAGGGAGAATTCTAGAATGTAGACTATTAGTTTGTGGTAACACTAATTCAAAGCAGCTTGTACCTAGAAGTGGCTCAGCTGATTGATCCATCAGATAGAGAGTGGCTGCTGTGCACAAGATAACCGAATTGGCACTGATTGCATAGTTGATGGTTAAAATCGTAATTATCAGAACAGATATGTGCATATCTGATTTTCATTCTGCCCAAGCCATTCATGGTTTGCCTCTTTATCCCATTAATCTTTTTATCTTATTTTGATTTTTCACTTTTATCTTCTGTCTCCAATCTATATCATTATGCATTGAGTTAATAATTTACCTTTGAAGAACTACCACAATAGTTGAATAGGACTGTGGGCTCGCTTGAAATGACCCCAAATTCATATCCTCTGTATTTGAAATTTTCGCATAGCAAATAGCATTTTCACTGGTGGTTGAAAAAATCTCTCCAGGCTTTGTATTAGGCACTAATACATAAGGTGGTATTTATGGGGTCATATTTGGGCAGTTGACATGAACAGCAACCTCATAGCTCTTCTGGTAAAAGCAACTTAGGGGTTGATAGCCTCAGGTTGCAGAGATGAACTTCCAAACCAGACACAGTTATGGAAGAAGGGATATATTTGAAAATTAAAGATCCAGGGGCTGGAGAGATGGCTTAGCGGTTAAGCGCTTGCCTGTGAAGCCTAAGGACCCCGGTTCGAGGCTCAGTTCCCCAGGCAGGGAAGTTCCATAATGGCAGAAGAAGCTGGCCCCTTTTTACAGGCAGAGAGAGAAAAAAAAAAAAAAAAAAAGCCACAAGCCAAAACCCAAAAGCCACACCACAAACAAGCACACTTAAGGAACTCCAGGCAGAACTCAGGCATTTTGAATATCTTTAGACTGGAATTCCAAATTCATCACATCTTAGGGCTGTTCCCTATGATCCGCCCAGTGACACCTCCTCTAACCAGATGGCTACAGATCTAAGTTGTGAACTTTGTTAAGTCCTGAATATATTGGGGGTCATCCATTTAAACTACTACGGGGTGGAAACATTTTATTTTCACTCAGTGAGGATCTCTGCATCTGAGAGAGATTCTTTCCTTTTATCAGGAAGAACCAGACACCTGAGGGACAATGCCCCTAACTCAGAGGAGGTCAGTCCTCTTCCAGCTTAGAGGCCTCCAAACCCTGGGACATGTGAAGGCAGCAGAGTTTTCTCTCAGCCAGGCAGACCTAGGAACACTTTCTGCCCTTCTCTGAGGGGGAGGGATGACTCCATTTTTCCCTGAAAACTGGGGTCCTGAGGTATTAATGATAATCCTGAAACCACATGGCAGGCAGGAGATTTTTCTTATCCATTGTTGCAGTCAGGTTCACATTGCAGGCAGAAATCACCTGACCAGGAGCAGGTTTGTGGGGAGAAAAAGATTTATTTTGGCTTACAGCTTTGAGGGAAAGTTCCACAATGGCAGGGGGAAAACGATGGCATGAGCAGAAGATGGACATCACCCCCTGGCGAACATCAGGTGGACAACAGGAACAGGAGAGTGTGCCAAACACTGACAAGGGGACACTGGCTATAACACCTATGAGCCCGCCCCCAATGATACACTGCCCTGCAGGAGGCGTTAATTCCCAAATCTCCATCAGCTGGGAACCTAGAATTCAGGACACCTAAGCTTATGGGGGACACCTGAATCAAACCACCACATCCATGTTATCCCAGAGAACATGAGAGCCAGGGGGATGATGGGGTGGGGGGGACCATCCTGATGCTGGCCCGGCTCAGATGAAGAACATGATTTCATGAAGATCCTATGTTGTTCCCAACTCATACCGTCCTCAGTGACTTCCTGATGCCATGGGCTTGCTGTCAGCATGTAACAGGGTCCTGGCTGGAGACCATGGTTCACTCTTTGGTTATCCAAGTTTTCCTGCCACTGCCTCTGGCCCCAAACTTCCCAGAGGAGTGCTTCCTACATTTCTATATGGAGGGAGCCAAAGATGGGCCAGGCCGAAGGGAGGATAGGAGGCTCTGATGCTTGAAGACAGTTTCCTCTTTCGGGCTGGTTCAGCACTCCCTGCTCCCCACTCCCTTTTGTATTATTGCAGAGTTCACTTGGATGCTAGCAGCCCATCTACTGTCTTTCAAATGTCTTTCCGTGTTCAGCAAAAGCTTCTGACCTCTCAGGTCCACAATCAACTGGCCCTCCTCAAATTCTTATGGCTCAGAGCCTTCTGCACGCACCGTAGTCTCCTGTGTGTCGGGTTAGAATGCTGATTCCAGTCAGTCTAGGGTGGACTTGGGTTGTTGCATTTCTAATCAGCTCTGGCTGATCCTGGTGCTCCAGGCCCAGGACCCTATTCTGATTCATCACAGGCAGAAAGCAGCAGCTCACTACTCTATGAAGGAGGATCAGGGAAAGACACCCGTGAACAGGCTTTCTTATAATCTCTATAGGGGAAAAAACGCTTAATGGGAATGGAAGAAAAGGAGGAGTAACCTGAGGGAAGACTTTCTTGTTCACACCAGGAGGAGGATGAAGAGAGGCAGCCAGACAGGGAAGAGGCAAGTTGATCCTGTTCAGAGGCACTAGAGTGAGATGAATTTAATGACGTTCAGAGAACAAAGAAGGCAGCCAAACATTTTGCAGAGGCCCCGAAGCGCTTTCAGCATCTCAGGGAAAGGCATTGTTGAGCTGGGGGAAAAAATGATGAAATAAAATACCAGACAGAAACTGAATTAATCAGATGTGAGAGACTAAAGAAAAGTGTGATAAGGAAGAGGAAGAAGAAAGATAATGCAATCTTTGAGTGCTTTTTCTTTCCCTTTCCTCTATGGTTACTCATGGTTTCCTTCCTTCCTAATCTTATTGAGGCTCTGTTCTCAGTTCCCTCTTCCTCACTTCCTTGTCTGGCTGGAGAAAACCCCTATATATTTCAGAAGCACTCGAAGAAGGGAGCATTGTAGGAGTGAATGGGCCCACTGTGTCACATATTATGAAAATAAATTCTGGGAGGCATTTAGGAGAGAAGCTTGCTTTGTTTTAATCAGACCCTGACTGACAGCTTCTTTTACTTGGGCAGACATTTTCTGCTTGGCTGAATTTGACCTTTGAAATCTTGAGGCACAGTTGAATATAGAATCATGTTCAACACCATTTCTTTAAAGGATGATAGCTCAAAAAAAAAAAAAAAAACCTAGAAACCATCATATATAAGACAAGCCCCTATCTGTCTATTACCCTGTGACATCTGCAGTTGTGTTGGTGCTAGACTCAGCCTTTGTGTAAAGCTTTTAGCCGACTAGGTCTTCATTCGCACTTGGAGTGGTTATGGGGATCAAAGATTAGCTCAGTCCTTCTCCCTTTAAGAGAAGCAGTTATAACAATTCTGTTCTCTTCAAAGAGAACCTCAGTAAATCAAAGGCCACTGAGAGCCCAAGTGCTTCCTTTCAAATAATATCTGAAATACACGCAAGACACGGTTCATGCAATCCCTTTGTTCTTGAGGTTCTCTGTGTGTGCTGTTGGTGAGCCTTTGAAATCCAGAACCAGCTGCACCTCCTGAGATGATTATTACACAGCACAGAAAGGAAGCCTCTTAAAAATGCTTCGCAAGCAAATTCCCACAATGGTCTCACTGCAGTGTGGCGTGGCTGTGTTTTGCTTGCTCATTTATGCTTACTTGGGTCTTTCCTTTCTAATTTCTTTCTGAGTAAGAAGACAATCTTGAAATAGTTCCCTGTGAAAGCCATTTATAAAGGAAGATAGGTCAATTCAGTGTCAAGTCTAGGTTTCAAACACACACACACACACACACACATGGCTGGAAAAAAAAGACCAAACGATTTATTGAAATTTCTATTAATAGATTTAGTACATTTACCTCATTTTATAAAGTGTGCCTTTTTCATCATTTCTTAAATCTTTTTCTTTTAGGAGATTTAAATTTCTTAGACTCCCAGGAAAATCATAAGTACCTGCAAGTCATTCAAGTCAATACTATTTTTTTTTTTTCGATGTAGGGTCTCACTATAGCACAGGCTAACCTGGAATTCACTATGTAGTCTCAGGGTGGCCTTGAACTCACGGTGATCCTCCTACCTCTGCCTCCCAAGTGCTGGGATTAAAGGTGTGCAGCACCACGCCCAGCACAAATCAATACTTTTAATTTTGAATTGAGGAAATTATGTGGGACTGGAATGGAGTAAAGAAGGTGGGATACGGTGAACATGAAGTGGAGAGAGGCATTAACCCACGGTCCTGAAGGAACCTGTGCTTGACTGAGCCTGAACCTGAGAGCTCTGATTCTATGCCCTGGGCACCCTGCTAGACATGGCTGTGAAACTGAGGCTGTCAAGGTGAAATGCTTTGTTCGAGGTCACTGCCTCATTGATCCAGGGCTGTCTCTTCTGTCCCAAGTTAGCATCTTGAAGTTTGGAAATGTTATCCAGCTTGGGGGAGAAGAATCTTGTTTCATTTGTGGTAGGTCTGTTTCCCCTGCCAGCTTCTCATGAGTTGCTCATTCCCTTCCACAGGGAATTAGATGAACCGACCTCAGAGAACCGGCCTGAGCTTCCGCTGATTCCTTCTCTGGGCCCCAGTGAACTTGAGTCAAGTATAGAAGACGCCATCGTTGACCTTGGACACCACGGTCTGTGTTTGCATCCGCTCGCAGCAGGTGTGTGGCTACTTGGACAGGGCATCTGGATGGGCTTTCAGAGGAGCCCTGTGTGGAGGTGGCCACATGCCATCAGCTGTTCAGGGCTAGGGTATGATCAAGATGAAAGCCAGAGAGGCCAAGGGCTTTTCTGTCCCCCATCTTCACTGTAATAGAGTGGGTGAGTTGGAAATTCATGCTGGGAGAGAGACCTCATCTGAGGGGATATCACCACTAACCTGGCTTTGAAACAGTATGGGGGCAGATCCTTCCTGAATGTTCCAAGAACTACTACCCTTTCTTATAAATGGTTCCCCTGTCGCTCATAAATTTAAACTGAAGAAATGAAGCCAGGCTTCAGAAAATCAGTGATCAGAGCTCTTAGCCAACTGGAAGATTCACATCATCCCCCAAAGGAGAAGCCTCTGGAACTTGGTTCTTCCGGTCTTGGTTACCCTATCCATAAAACAAGAATAACGATTCCTCCTGTAAGGGTTAGAACAAATGAGAGGAGGCTTAGAAATCCTCTTAGAGATACCCAGCATGGGCTGGAGAGATGGCTTAGCAGTTAAAGCACATTCCTGCAAAGTCTAGGACCTAGGCTCAGTTCCCCAGTACCCAAGTAAGCCAGATGCACATGGTGGCACATGCATCTAGAGTTTGTTTGCTATGGCTGGAGGCCCTTGGCATGCCCATTTTCTCTCCCTCCCTCCCTCTGTCTTTCTCTATCTCTTTCTCTTTTTCTCTCTCTTTAATAAAAATTAAAATTAGAAAAAAAGAGTTACCCAACACGAGAAATGCAGCCGTTACAATACTTGGAGTGATGTTTCAGAATGGAAGGGCCCTCTCAGTCTCTACCAGCTTTCTCAAAGATAAAGTGCTAGGGATATTAAGTGCTATAGACATGGTATATGTATTTTTTGAACACATGGATGGATGAAGAAATGAATGAGTTATATATTAGTTTTGATCCCTAACAAGCAGATACCAAGGCAAAAACTAAAATGTGTGATTATTTTTAGGGAAAATACCTTCACGAAAGAAAATGGGGAGGAGTTCAGAGAGGCTTGGAGAACTGTCAGACCCCAAACAGAATCTTATTCTGAATATAAAGAGGGAGGTCTCCAAGCACAGTCAGCCATCTCCTGCCTGCCGTCGTATCCCTGCTGTGCTGCTGCAGCGGCCGCAGCAGGACCAGGAGCCTCTGAGAGAATAAGTAGATTCAGAGCACAGCAGTGGGACTGCTTCCCTAGGGGCACTCCCTGAAGTTGGAGGATGGCCAGGTTCATCCTTGTGGATGCACAATAATGGTAATGCTATTAATGTTGACATTTGAATGTTGCTAAGCTCTCCTTCATTATTTTTTCGGCATGTGTACCTGCTCCTCTGTGTGTGCATGGGGCGGGGGCACACGCACACACGCAGATACACGTGTCCAGTGCGTACATAGACAGAGGCCAGAGGAGAACATGAAGTGCCCATCCTCCTCCTTTAGCTCATCCACCTTTCTCCTTGAGATGAAGTCTTTCATCCAATCTAAAGCAGTTCTTGCTGGGTTGAGTTGTTTTTAGTCAATAAATACTAGTGATTCTCTCAGCCCCAAGAAGGACTGGAGTTAGAGGCGAGTGGCGATACCCAGTTGTTTAAGTGGGTCCTGGAGAGGAGAACCCAGGTGGTCTAAGGTCTTGTCAGGCCCTCATGCTTGGGCTGCAAGTGCTCTTAATCTCTCAGCCATCTCCTCAGCCCATTGTTGCTCTTAATCTCTCAGCCATCTCCTCAGCCCATTGTTACTCTTAATCTTTCAGCCATCTCCTCAGCCCATTGTTGCTCTTAATCTCTCAGCCATCTCCTCATCCCATTGTTACTCTCAATCTCTCAGCCATCTCCTCATCCCATTGTTACTCTTAATCTCTCAGCCATCTCCTCATCCCATTGTTACTCTTAATCTCTCAGCCATCTCCTCAGCCCATTGTTACTCTTAATCTCTCAGCCTTCTCCTCATCCCATTGTTACTCTAATCTCTCAGCCATCTCCTCATCCCATTGTTTACTCTAATCTCTCAGCCATCTCCTCATCCCATTGTTACTCTTAATCTCTCAGCCATCTCCTCATCCCATTGTTGCTCTTAATCTCTCAGCCATCTCCTCATCCCCATTGTTAGCTCTTAATCTCTCAGCCATCTCCTCATCCCATTGTTTACTCTTAATCTCTCCAGCCATCTCCTCATCCATTGTTACTCTTAATCTCTCAGCCATCTCCTCATCCATTGTTTCTCTTAATCTCTCAGCCATCTCCTCATCCCATTGTTGCTCTTAATCTCTCAGCCATCTCCTCAACCCATTGTTGCCTCTTAATCTCTCAGCCATCTCCTCAACCCATTGTTGCTCTTAATCTCTCAGCCATCTCCTCATCCCATTGTTACTCTCAATCTCTCAGCCATCTCCTCAACCCATTGTTGCTCTTAATCTCTCAGCCATCTCCTCATCCCATTGTTACTCTTAATCTCTCAGCCATCTCCTCATCCCATTGTTACTCTTAATCTCTCAGCCATCTCCTCAGCCCATTGTTACTCTTAATCTCTCAGCCATCTCCTCATCCCATTGTTACTCTTAATCTCTCAGCCATCTCCTCATCCCATTGTTACTCTTAATCTCTCAGCCATCTCCTCATCCCATTGTTACTCTTAATCTCTCAGCCATCTCCTCATCCCATTGTTACTCTTAATCTCTCAGCCATCTCCTCATCCCATTGTTGCTCTTAATCTCTCAGCCATCTCCTCATCCCATTGTTACTCTTAATCTCTCAGCCATCTCCTCATCCCATTGTTACTCTTAATCTCTCAGCCATCTCCTCATCCCATTGTTACTCTTATCTCTCAGCCATCTCCTCATCCCATTGTTACTCTTAATCTCTCAGCCATCTCCTCATCCCATTGTTACTCTTAATCTCTCAGCCATCTCCTCATCCCATTGTTGCTCTTAATCTCTCAGCCATCTCCTCATCCCATTGTTACTCTTAATCTCTCAGCCATCTCCTCATCCCATTGTTACTCTCAATCTCTCAGCCATCTCCTCAACCCATTGTTACTCTTAATCTCTCAGCCATCTCCTCATACCATTGTTACTCTTAATCTCTCAGCCATCTCCTCATCCCATTGTTGCTCTTAATCTCTCAGCCATCTCCTCAACCCATTGTTGCTCTTAATCTCTCAGCCATCTCCTCATCCCATTGTTGCTCTTAATCTCTCAGCCATCTCCTCATCCCATTGTTACTCTTAATCTCTCAGCCTTCTCCTCATCCCATTGTTACTCTCAATCTCTCAGCCTTCTCCTCATCCCATTGTTACTCTTAATCTCTGAGCCATCTCCTCAGACCATTGTTACTTTCTCTTTAGCAGTAGAGACATTCTTTTCTCAAACTGAGGTTGAAAGAAGTGAAACTTAGATTGTTGGGTCATTGCAGCCCAAATTTGCCCTTGAGGGTTTTCCTGATGGAGCTGGTTAGATCACCCTTTGGCTGTATGGAGACAATGGACACCTGAAGGTCTTCAAGATTCCAGTTTCCAGGTTCATTGTGGTGCTGTGAAAGACATCTTATAGCAAACATCATGACAAATATATATACCAGGTGTATTATAATCATAAGACTATTTAAAAATATTTTTATTTTTTATCTGCAAGGAAAAAGAGAAAGAGCAAGAGACAAAGAGAGAGAGAGAGAGAGAATGGGTACACCAGGGCCTCCTGCCACTGCAGATGAATTCAAGATGCATGCACCACGTGGTACATCTGGCTTTATGTGGGTACTGGGAAATTGAACCTCAGACAGCAGGCTTTGTAAGCAAGTACCTTCAGCTGCTGAGCCATCTCTCTACCCTGAGTCTTAGACCTTTGAGGTATTTCTTTAGTATGCTATTAGTTTCCAAACATGAAAATTGGAGGCATAGGAACAGGTGTCTTAACCCAAAGGATCTGAGGAAATTAGGTCACTATGTAGTAACTGACATGGGCAGCTTGTGCTGTTCTGGGAAGTAAAGCCATTATTACCATGTAGGAATAGAAACCTAGATCAGGGTATTGCCTCAGTCATCTAGGATCAGGAAGCCTGAGTCCAGCCTTCCAGGATTCAGACAGGAAAAGGTACTCATTAATGCACTTCAGAGAAAAGAAGCCAAAGATATTAAGGAAATAGCTTAGGGACCATATCATGTCTGCTTGCTGGGGCAGTATCTCTCTGTGAAGGGTAGGAGCAGTGAACTTGTACACAAGAGCTAAGCATGGCAGGTGACTTGGTCTTCATAAAGCAGAGTCTTTGGTGTGGATCTCTATGCTAATTTTTTGTGGGCTTTCATAGCCAAATTACTCCTAAATCAGCTCTGACCACAGGTCCCCACAGCTGCAGGGAACTCAAAATGGAGTTCTTCTTCCCTCTTGTTTTGACCTTTTTTGCAGAGCTTTCATTGAGGTAAAGCAGATAATGTTTACCAGCTTGACTACAGATGATCAAATATTATTCCCTTGACCCTGTAGTTCATGCCTAGACCTCCCTAATAAGCTAATAAAATTAAAAACAAAGTAAGGGGCTGGAGAGGTTACTCAGTGGTTATGGTGCTTGCCTGCAAAACCTAACAACCACATTTTTTTACAGTCTAACATAGAAATATCTTTTTTTATTATTATTGACCACTTCCATAATTATAGACAATAAACCATGATAATTCCCACCCCCTCACTTTCCCCTTCAAAATTCTATCATATTCCCTCTGCCTCTCAATCAGTCTCTCTTTTATTTTGATGTCATTATCTTTTTCTCCTATTATACTGGTCTTGTGTAGGTAGTGCCAGGCACTGCAAGGTCATGAATATCCAGGCCATTTTGTGTCTAGAAGAGTGCATTGTAAGGAGTTCTATCCTTCCCTTAGCTTTTACATTCTTCCTGCCACCTCTTCTGCAATGGACACTGAATGTTGGAAGGTGTGATAGAGATATTTCAGTGCTGAGCATTCCTCTGTCACTTCTTCTCAGCACCATGGTGCCTTTTGAGTTATCTCAGAGGACACTGCCATCTGAAAAGAGAAGCTTCTTTAAACAAAAGTGAGAGTAGCATCAATATATGGGTATGAACATTAAGAGAAGTGCTTACCGGGCAGTTTGGTGAGCATAGTACATATATTTAGCCAGACAACAGTAGACGTTACACCCCTAGGGCTCATGACTACCCCTGTTGTAGGTTTTCAGTATCAGGCATGTATTCCCTCCCACAGAGTGGGCCTCCAGTCCAATTAGAGAGTGGTTGGTTCCCCCATAACAGACATGGCACTGTTGCACCCATTGGCTCATTTGGCCTGGCTTGCCCAACTTGCAGTGACCACTGTTGTTTATCTCCACTGATAACTTCCCTCTCTCCCATGAAGCTGCATGCAGCATAGCTTTTTCCACCTTTCTGTCAGCTGGTCTACATGGAGGAGGTTTTAGCTCAGCTTCAGCAAGATTTCTCAGTGACCTTGCAACCCAAGTATGAGGAGTCTTCAGCAATAGGGTTCATCCAGGTTTGGTTTCCCCAGTACCCACATAAAGCCAGATAACACAGAGTAGTGCATGCATCTGTAGTTCGTTTGCAGTGGCTGGAGGTCCATTCTCTCTTTCTCCTTGCAAATAAAAAAAAAAAAAATGAGAGCTGGGCCTTTAATCTCATCACTTAGGAGGCTAAAGTAGGAGGAGTACTGTGAGTACAAGGCCAGCCTGGGCCACAGAGTGAGTTCTAGGTCTAGGGATACAGTGAGACCCTGCTCCAAAAAAAAAAACCAGAAAATTTAGTAGGTTTGATGCCTTTTCCTCTACAAATTAATATTGTATAATCACAATTTTCTCTTAAACATTAAATTGAAAAGTTTGGGTTTGATAATTCATTGGAATGATGAGCAACTATAAGATAATTAGTGATTATACTAGCTTAATCATGAGATTTTGAAACATGATACTTGTAATTTGTTGATGAACTCTGAAGTAGTTAATATTCTTTGCATTTTAGAAAACTCAACACCAAATTTTCAGTGCCCAGAGAAAGCACTTTATTATTTTTATAGCCAGTATGTGTAAAATAAAATTACACAGTCATGTTTTTAAAGCTCCTACACCAAATACTGAATCATTTTTTTATGTTAAACTGGAAAATCTCCCCTGGGAAGTACAGTGCTGGTTCTAGAACAAGAAGACAGGATAAGACACTAGTTACAATTGACATGCAGGCACTTATTTGGATATAGCTGATTGAATTTAACCAAAGCTTTGGATAGCCATTAGGATCAAATGTTAATGTACAATTGGGATGGTAAAGAAATGATATTATGCTTAATTCCTTATATGTAGTACTGATAATTCCTTGCACATTAATTTTTACTAGGCCCTTCCTTGCATACTGGCATTGTTCTCAGTAACTAACAACTGAGTTTCAAGGGAGTGTTTCTCTCAAAATTAGGCTAGCCTGGAACTCATTTGGGAATAATACAAAAATTAGAATTTCAAACCAGAACACCTGTGAAGACCAAGATGGCCTCTGATATACTCAGAGAAAAAGGGAAAGTTGGGTTTTTGTGTTTAAATTAAGATAGAGAAATCTATACCAATTATTGTGAAAGAACTCATTGTGTCTTTTGATGCTTGAGGGAACTGGAAAGCTCTGACAGGTAAGTGATAGCAGTTATTGAGTAACACTAGTCTAAAAGTCATAGTTGGCAGTTCCACCATCATGTTGGTTAGAAAAGAAAATAGTCCTAGAGAAGGTAGGTGTTCAGTTGGATTGTCCTAGGATAGCTCCCATAAAAATTGCTTGCAACTTGAACTTTCTCTCCATGTCCTTTCAGTTCTCTTTTAGATGGATATGACAACAGTATTTTCATTTGTGTACTCAATTTCCTCCATCAGTAAATGATGGTTACCTGGGGGTGATGATGATGGTGGTGTTGGTGGTGATGGTGATGGTGATGGTGGTGGTGATGATGGTGGTGATGGTGGTGATGGTGGTGATGATGGTGGTGGTGATGGTGGTGGTAGTTATGGTGATGGTGATGGTGATGGTGATGGTGGTGGTGGTTATGGTGATGGTGATGGTGGTGGTGGTTATGGCGGTAGTGATAGTGGTGGTGGTGATGGTGATGGTGCTGATGATGATGGTGATGGTTGTGATGGTGGTGGTGGTAGTTATGGTGATGGTGATTATTATGGTGATATTGGAGGCAAAGGTGGTCATTGCAACTGATTCCACAAGAACACAAAGGACCTTTTTTGGTGATAGAAACACTTTGCTAGCTAGATCTGAGTATTTGTAAAAACTGACTAAACTCTACTTTAAATGAGTGCATTTCATTGCTCATAAAATATATATCAATAAAGTTAAATAATAGAAAAGTTTTGTTAAAATGTTCAGAAAGGAAAATAAGAACGAATGCATCATGGGTAATACTTATGTGTCTTTGTTTTTAGCTAATGAATGGCAAAAGAGTGGTGGATAAAGCTGTGGAAATACAAAGCAATGGGGATGATTTGTACATACCATTTGAGATATAAGGTCCTTTGTCCAAAAAATCATCATGGGGTTTAAATTTTCTTTAATGTCAGCCAAACAACCTTGCTATTCACAAGGATCATCAACAGGTCTAGAGTTGTCTCTCAGGAGGAAAATTGGTGACTTAGAGTTGAGGAGTGGGGGTCCTTTGCCCCTTTTCCTCCTCTTCCTCCTCCTCCTCCTTGTCCTCCTCCTCCTCCTCCTTCTTCCTCTTCCTCTTTTTTTATTTACTTTATTTTATTTATTTTATTTTACAAGGCGAGGTCTTGCTCTAGCTCAGGCTGACCTGGAATTCACTATGTAGTCTCAGGCTGGCCTCAAACTCATGGCAATCCTCCTACCTCCCAAGTGCTGGGATTAAAGGTATGCATCACCATGCCCAGCTTCAGAAATTATTTATTTATTTGTTTGTTTCTTTTTTTTTTTTTTCTCCGAGGTAGGGTCTCACTGTAGCCCAGGCTGGTCTGGAATTCACTATGGAGTCTCTGGCTGGCCTCAGACTCACAGTGATCCTCCTGCCCCCACCTCCCACGTGCTAGGATTAAAGGCATGTACCACCATCCCTGGTTCAGAAATGAGTTTTTTTAAAGCAAATCCTCCTTTGCAACAAATATATAATGATGAGATATGACCTCATCTATTCTTTAAAATTTTTTTAAAATTTTTTTTGAGATAGGGTCTTGCTCTAGCCCAGGCAGACCTGGAATTCACTATGTAGTCTCAGGGTGGCCTTGAACTCACAGGATCCTCCTACCTCTGCCTCCCAAATGCTGGGATTAAAGGTGTGTGCTACCAGGCCTGACCTTTGCTTCTTCTTTCTTTAGTCTCCACTGTTGGAGAAGTTGCCTTTGGGTAGCAGGCAATGGTATAGACAGGTACACAGGACCTACCACCCACCAGGATAGCCTAGGAATAAGGGAGCAAAAACTGATTAATATCTGGTGTGGTGCTGAATGCTTGTAATCCTAGCACTTGGAAACCTAAGGTAGGATTATCAGGAGTTTAAGACCTGCCTGGGCTACATAGTGAGTTCAATGGCAGCCTGAAGCATATGAGACCTTGAAGGAGTTAGCAAACAGATTCTGGACAAATACTAGGGGATTTGCCTAGAAATTAAGAGGAAAGAGGGGAAATAAAGGATGAAGAGGGTAGAAGGAGAAGAGGGATAAAGAGGGAGAAGCCTGGTGGGCTACCCAAAAGGCTGTCGGAGGTATGACTGAGCCCAGTGAGGAGTTTTGGATATTCACCTTGGCCGGAATTCCACAGGAGGACCATCAACCTCACACAATTCAGTGGGCTGGGTAGAAAAGAAAGGAGATGATGGATGGATGGATGGATGGATAGATATATAGATAGATATAGATAATAGATAGATGATAGATAGATAGATATAGATAATAGATAGATGATAGATAGATGGATGGATAGATAGATAGATATAGATATAGATAATAGATAGATGATAGATAGATAGATAGATAGATAGATAGATAGATAGATAGATGATAGATAGATAGATAGATAGATAGATAGATAGATAGATAGATAGATAGTTAGTTAGATATAGATAATAGATAGATAGATAGATAGATAGATAATAGAACAGGGTAGAAGTCAAAGACTCCCCAGGGTTCAGAGGTTAGCCTGGGGTGAGCTACCATTCACTGCCCACTGCTCTCTGGTTTATAAAAGGGTCCCTGCTCTAACACCTGTTCCTGGGTTTTGGCACCAAAATGTAGGAAAATGTTTTGAGGCTAGTTTGGAAGAAAGAAATTGATAGAAATCTCAATGGCAAAGAGCAGGCTTTATTCAAAGTTCAGTGCATGAGAGGGACGTTTCAGGTTCCAATGGCACTGTGACCCTGGCTACGGGAGAACATACTGGATGGCATGTGGCTGAGAGGTTTTATTGGCCTTAGGGTGGGGGGTAGGTGCATTCTGGTGACAAAATGAGGAAAGGGGGAGTGAGGAAGTAAGATCTGTAAACTGAATACTTACTTTAGTTTCACAAATCAGCCAGTAGCTTCTTGTTTGCCTAAGATAGTGGGGCAGTTGGTTATCTCTGGGCAGACTGTAGATCAAGTTTGCAAGTCTGAAATCTCCAGGAAAATCCCCTGGCATCTGTCCAGGTCTGTTTGCTTACTCCTTCAAACCCTGTCTCAAAAAAAGAAAAGAAAGAAAGGGAAGGGAAGGGAAGGGAAGGGAAGGGAAGGGAAGGGAAGGGAAGGGAAGGGAAGGGAAGGGAAGGGAAGGCAAGGAGGGAGGGAGGGAGGGAGGGAGGGAGGGAAGGAAGGAAGGAAGGAAGGAAGGAAGGAAGGAAGGAAGGAAGGAAGGAAGGAAGGAAGGAAGAGAAAAGTGATGGCCTAGGCTCTGAAACCCAGCCTGTGACAGAGTTGCTGGTGGAGCTTCCTGGCTCTAAAAGGATGACCAAGTGCTTGGGGTCCTTGCCACATTCCAGGTTCTTCCATCATTTCCAGAGCTTTACTGTCTTTTGATTTGTGAACATAGTCTGATGATTTTTTTTTTTTATATTTCTCACTTATTCCACTGAGTTATATCTTGTTTCATGGTAGTGGTTCCACCCGACTAATATTTATTTCCAAGAGTAAAGGCTTCTGTAGTCTCTTACTAATTTTCTGAGTTCTGGGGGATAATTAAAATGAATCTAATTTTGAATAAAAATGTGCTGATTCTCTACCCTGAGGCATACTTAATAATTTATAATATTTCTTCTGCATGACAAATATCTAGCTGATGTTTAAAAGATAATGTCCTATTTGAAAAAAAAAAATTTGAGATGGGTACAGATTCATACATTTCCAGCAAGCTGCTTTTCTGTTATATCCTAAGAACAGGTAACAGAAAGAGGAGGGCACTTGGCTCCTGTAATATCAGGAATTTATAGGGGAAATTAGTACCTGTGGACATGTCAAAATAAGTTTCTTATGTGGGAAGGTAGTGATCTATAATCTATCCATTAGCTAAATATAAATGATACATAGTTATTAAACTAAGGCCACACTGGTAGGGTGAAAAGCATACTTAAGTACCCTTATATGACCCACCATGGTTCAAGTCTAGAATGAACCAATTAAATAGAAAATTAAATAATCATATCATGGCTCTAAGTTAGGGCAGAACATACATATGAGTAAAATCTTATATACTGTGTGGCTCAGAGAGTGTCATGAGTTTTCTGTAGTTGATGAGTTTATTCCCCACACCTATAAGTTTCACTGTTAGCCTCAGTGCTCTTGTAGTTACTTCCTGATAAGGATGCTATATCTGGATGCATGTGAGGAGTTTGGATAGCTGTGACCTCATGACATTTCAGAGTGGGAAAACATCAGTGTCTCTAAATATATTAACTTATATAATATGAGAAATAAATTTAAATCTGCTGTTAATTAATAAAATAAGTAATAAATAAGTAGTTAATAAAATAATTAATAAAATAAGTAGACACTTAATGGTTTAATTTATATTCCCATTATTTGACATTCTTATAAAATGGGGCAAGTTTTTAGATTTTTCTGTTTCTTTGTATGTTATGTTGCTGTTTATTTGGGATTGAAGCATTCCCCCACCCTGAAGGGGAGAGAGAGGGCTAAGGAGGCTCATGAAACTCACAAGAAACTGAGGAAGCTTCTAAAGCTCCTCTCTAAGGTTATGATAGTAGTAAATAATTGCTGGGGGATTGGAGAAGTTTCCATGGTTGCACAGTGGACTCCAGAGATGCAGGCAGTGAGTGTATTGTCACCATTACTGGGGTGGGACTGTTTAGTGATGGAGCTGCATGAGTGACCCAGGCTCCTGTAAATAACCCCAATAGACTCACTAGTGCACCAAGCTGAATTTAGAGCCATTCTTTGGTCTCCTATTGTCCTCACTCATCTAGGGTAAATTACATTAGTTCATGTGTGCTGGAAAGGTATCACAGCATCATGAATGTGTCAAATTAACAAAACTCAAATACAAGCCAGGTGTCATGGTGCAAACCCATAATGCTAACCCTTGGGCAGTAAAGGCAGAAGGATCAGGAGTGCAAGGTCATCCCCAAGTACATAGTTAGTTAGAAGTTACAAGATCCTTAAAAGTGGAAGAGGAAGATACAAAGGCAAATCAGAGAGGTAGTGTGTGAGGAAGGCTAACCCAACACTGCTGGCTTTGAAGACACAGGGAGAGTCATGAGCTAGGGAAAGCAGGGGCCTGTAAAAAAAAGAAGGAAATTGGCCCTCTCATAAAGTCCCCAGAAAGGATGAATATTAGCTTAGACATCTGTATCAAACTTCTGGTCTATAGAATATGAAACAATAATTTGGTATTATTTTAAGTTACTAAAGTTGTGGTAACTTGTGACAATAGCTGATGAAAACTAATATAGCTATATTGGATTATATCTGCTTCCAGGCAAGTAATCACTGTATTGATTTGTATGCAATGGGTGTTTTTTTTTTTCTACAGTGATTTCAGTATTTTGCTCTGCATTTATGCCAAGCATTAGTTTCCATATTGTGATAGGTATTTACATATTTCTTCTGTAATCTATAAAATTACTTTTTATGTTTTGTTTTGGAACAGTGAAGGCCACATAAGTACTAGACACTAATTGTTGTGGGCGGGAGAACCTGCTAGAACTACCTGTCAAAACATTCATTTTTGAGGAAGAAGGACGTATCCACCAGTGAAAATAAAAATACCTCTGGCAAGGCACTATGATAGCAGTATTCAGTAACTCGTGATTAACAGTATTTCCCACTCACTGACTTCTTTCTTACTTCTGAAATAACTTTCAAAACAGAAAATTGGAAACCTTCAAAAGGATCCAAAATGATTGCCATGTTTCATAGTAGAATGTCACTGTGTGAGCGCCATAATAAATTTGACTTGCTGTAAATTCAGTCATGTTTTCCACCTCAGACTGCAAGGAAGTGTGTCTGTGAGGCTTCCAGCATCTTCAGCTCTCCAGTGGACTTTTCCCTGAACATTCAGCTGGGGTCCTTCATAAACACATCTTATTGCTGTGGGCATTGGGGCCCACATGTGACATTATGTTCATATCAATGTACAGTGCATACGTGTACAGTATATATCCCCAGCCTCATGGATAACCTTTGTCGTCCTTTTCTGTTAATCTCCTTGACTCCTCTGAGCTTATTTTCCTGGCCCTGGCTTTTTAAATTATTCCTGAGGGTTGTTATTACTAAAGATTGGTCAACAAAACAAATATTTATAAATATTGTAAATGAGTTTAAGATGCCTTCGGGGCTGGAGAGATGGCTCAGCAGTTAAAGGCATTTGCTTGCAAGCATGATAGCCCATGTTTGATTCTCTGGTACCCACATAAAGCCAGATGCACAAAGTGGCACTTTATCTGGAGTTTGTTTGCAGTGACAAGAGGCTTAGGTGCACCTGTTTGGTTTTTTTTGTTGTTGTTGTTGTTTTGTTTGTTTGTTTGTTTGTTTTGTTTTGTTTTCTCTGTCTCTCTCCTTGCAAATAAATAAAAATCTTTTTTTTTTTTTAAAAAAAAAGAGGTTCCTACAATCTCTTACTACATTATGCATCTACATTTTTGGAGTTGTGAAGATCAAATTGTCCTACTCTTTTTACATCTTGAATTGATTTTTCTTCTTTTAGTTTAGGAAAAACAAGAACAAAACTCAACCTTGCTTCCCAAGTTAACTCTTTGTGACCCATTTTTGCTGGTTTCAAATAGCATGGGGTTAGAATTCCTTCCCTCTAGCCTCCCCTCAGCTTCATTTTCAGATATAACTTGACAACATGCACAAGCAGATGCTTATGAGCACAAAGTCTCTATCCACATTTTAACAGACTTTTATTTGTGAGATTACACATTTTGAATAAGACAAACCTTTGTATGTTCATAGCTCTTTGAGAAATATTAGTGGTGTACTTAGTGGAGAAAAACACTTCTTAAAACAATGTTTTAGAGGACTGGGTGATGGCTCAATGATATGAGAACTTGCTGCTTAAAATGAGGACATCTCGAGCCAGAAACCACCAGGCTGAACTCCCCAGAACCCACTGTAAAAAGGTGAGTGTAGTCTCACATGTCCATAACCCCAATGGAGGGGGAAGAAACCAGAAAATCATTAAAGGTCACTGAGAGACGGCAACTCTGGGTTGAGTGAGAGACCTTGTCTCAAGGAAATATGTGGCTCAGTGTTAAGAGAAGAATTCCCAATGTTCTCCTCTGGCCTCAGACACGGGCACATGGAATGTGCAGTCTACATATACATGTGAATACACCGCACATGCACACAGTTAAGAAAAAAAAAACAATATATTTTTTTCTTGGCTGGATGTTGTGACTCACACTAGTAATCACAGCACTTTTAATTCTGAGGCAAGGGGATCATGAATTGAAGGCCACAGTTGGTTACATAGTGAGACACTGTCTCAGAAAGAAAGAGATGACTAGTGAGGTGGTTCAATCAGTAAAGTGCTTGCTGTGCAAGCATGGGGACAGGGATGGAGACACCTGATTGTAATCCCAAGCACTGGGAATGTAGAGACATGAGAATTCCTGAGACTGCTGGCTAGCTAATTTAGTTAAGTCAGTGAGCTCCGGGTTTTCAGTAAGAGAGTCTGTCTCAAAAATAAGGTAGAGAGTGATTGAGGAAGATACCTAGTATTGACCTCTGGCCTCCTCATGTACCTGGACTTACATGTGCAGCCACGTGCATATGAACATACATACACACAGGCACACCACATACACACACATACACACACACTCCTACATACAGAAAAAAAAGAAGAAAGGAAGGAAGTGAGGAAGAATGGGAAGGAGGGAGGAAGGAAGGAAAAAAGGAAGGAAAGAAATTTGGTTTACCTTGGCCTCAATGTTGCTGCATCACTGATAAGAAAGGGCCAGTGTCATGACTGCTGATGTTGTCACAGACCATACTGTTGCTATCCCTGAGAGCTTAGAAATTACCATTGTATCATTCTGTACCTCACTGTAGATTTTACACTCAGAAAAATCACACATCTATAGTCACTGGTTCTCAGTTCAAAACTCTATCCAGAAGACACTGTGGTAAGAGCACACATCTTCTATTAAATTGTCATATTGTCGATATTTGTTGATTCAGACTCCCAGGGGATGATTACTCCCAAGAAGGGCTCACTGATAAGGAGTATGTTATCACTTAGCACCTGAAGTCCTTTGTTACTTCGGGTGTGGTCTCTGAAGCAGCGTCATCACGGGCATCTTAAGAACTTGTTAGAAAAGCGGAATCTCTGACTCCATTCTAGACTTACTTGATCAAGGGATGCATTTTTTTTAAGAAAGATTTTCAGTGGTCTGTGTTAACATTAAATAGTTTAAAAAGAACCAACCTCGACACTAAGCTCAATTGCCTGGATGTCTTACTCATCATTTTCTCCCCACCTGCTTTCACAGTGACTAGCTTGGAGTTCTCACTGGCTCAGTATTTATTGAACCAAAGGAGATGTTATAAGGAGTACTAAGCATTTTGTCATATGTCATATGGCATACAATTCTTGTAGAGATTTGGGCAAACAGGTAAATAAAAGGTTGCCACAAGAGGCTAATTTGTGTGTTCAGTGTTCCCCTTCTTAAAGAAAATTGTAATCTAGGGGCTTGAGAGATGGCTCAGCGGTTAAGGCGCTTGCCTGCAATGTCTAACATTGTTTCCCTAGGACCTGTGTAAAGCCAGATGCACAAAGTGACGCATTCATCTGCAGTTCATTTGCAGTGGCTAGAGACCCTGGTGCACCCACTCTTCCTTCTTCCATCTCTCCTTGCAAATAAATAAAATATTAAAAAAAGAAAACTCTAATCTAAATTTCAGCAGATACTGGACAGATAAGAAATTAAATAGAGGGCTGGGAAAATGCTTAGCGGTTAAGGCATTTGCTTGCGAAGCCTAGGGACCCTGATTCAATTCCCCAGGACCCACATAAGCCAGATGCACAAGGGGGCACATGCATCTGGAGTTCGTCTGCAGTGGCTGGAGGCCTTGGAATGCCCATTCTCTCTCTCTCTCTTTCTCTCTCTCTGTCTCTATCTATATCTCTCTCTCAAATAAATAAATAAAATGTTTTATTTTAAAAAAGAAAGTAAATAGATATCACACATGGGAACCTAACCCTTCTTTTTGAGTTGTCTAGCTATTACTTTTCTCTTCACAAATGCCCCTACATCTAAATAATCTTTTTTATTTTTTTGTAAACCAGAAACAGTGCAAAAAATGCTGCTTCTTTTTCTGTAGTAGCCATAAAATAGCATTTACTAGAAGTGACCTTAACACCACAAATTCATCCTTCTAGACACCTCTGTGTACTCACCACCCAAGAATTAATGGCAGTGAAGGGACTGTAGGGAGCAGTCTGTGTTTCAGGGTCACATTTGTCTCCTGTTTGCATCACTGAACTGCATGACAAGGCATAAGCAAATATTGGTTGGTGAATTACTCTTTATTTTTAAATAGGTAGTAGATCTAGTATGGCCAGTATGTGAAAATACTTCTTAGTTATATGTCAAGAGACTGGTGGAGTAGAAGAGGTATTGATACTAGTGTGTACTGTAAGAAAAAAATGATAGGGTCCAGGGTAGGCAGAGAGTCTTCAGGCTACAAAGTGGGCCTGACACTCGTGAACTGTGAGCAGAAGGGGAAGAGGCCCCAGGTGAGAGTCTCAGACCACACTGGAGCTCGCTCAGTCTTACCCAGTGGGTCAAAGATTTACCATAAAGAAACGCTGCATTGAGCATCACTGCAGTGACCTGCTCTCCCCTGACAGTGCAAATGCTCACCTGGTCCCCAATATGCTACAGTGGGGGGCTCTTGGCTTATTATTGTGTGTCTTTGAGCTATCTTGCAAATTCTTGGACGGAAACCTGAGTTGCATAGCTCCATAGATACTACAGTAGTCTATTTCAATCATCCATGTGCTTGAGATGAGCAACATAGTGTGCATTTTTTAATATGTACTTTAAGGAGGATCTTCAGTGGAAGGGGAATCAGGGGAGAGGAGACATAAGAGTGTAAACCTGGTGGGAGTATGACCCATTTGCAATGTGTTTGTATATATTGAAGTTCCCATTAAACTTACATAAAAATAGAGTTTTGATAAAAATTCCAATTCAGTCCTTTTCTCTAAGTTGGAGTAACCTTGCCTTCATCATAATCAAAGTCTTAGTTCCCTAAGACTTCTGGAATATCCATGTAGATTTCACAAAAATCTACTAGACTGAAAGCCACTGATGTACTTAAAAGAGTCTGATTTTTGTCTTTTCTCATTCTTTCCACATACCAGCTATGTAGGCCTGGAAAAAAAACTATTAATATATTTTAGAAATTATTTTTACTTAGTTATTTGTGATCAGAGAGAGATAGAGAAAGAGTACGGGTACATCTGAGCCTTTTGCCTACAAACTCCAGGTGTGTGCACCACTTAGTACATCTGGCTTTATGTGGATACTGGGAAATTGAACCCAGGCTGGTAGGCTTGGTAATCAAACACCCTTAACTGCTGAGCCATCTCTCCAACCCAAAACTATTAGTATTTTCAAGCATAATTTTTCTTTTGTATGGTAGGAATAAAAAGCCCAATTTTAGAGACTTAATGAGGATGACTTAAATAGTATACAGAAAGCTTAGAAAGTATACAATAACATTTTACTAAAGAAACACAATCAGGGGCTGGAGAGATGGCTTAGTGGTTAAGTGCTTGCCTGTGAAGCCTAAGGACCCCAGTTCGAGGCTCAATTCCCCTTTCCCAGGACCCACGTTAGCCAGATGCACAAGGGGGCACACGCGTCTGGTGTGCATTTGCAGTGGCTGGAGGCCCTGGTGCACCCATTTTCTCTTTCTCTGCCTCTTTCTCTCTCTCTGTCGCTCTCAAATAAATAAATAAAAATAAAAAATATTAAAAAAGAACACAATCAATGTCAAAGCTAGAAGCAGTATTTTTTCAAGTTCCATGTAAAACCTTTGAAGTGTTGATAAATATTTTTATCACCCAGAAACCTGATTATATCACCTAAGCATCTTCACTATATAAGTAAGCACAGTTTGGAATAAAATATTTAATTTGATTTTATGCGTTATGAAAAACATAAACTCAGGCTAGTTAGTTCCACTTGTCAAAATGTGGTTGTAATGATGTCCATCTGGGCCAATTAGTTTAGCATTAATAAAAATTATCTGCTTGGACAGGACTGTGGCCAGTATTCAGAATTACAGCCAAATCCCTACATGTGCATATGATAGAGCTGGCAGAATGCAGCACTCCAAGCCTAGGAAGCACATCTGAGTGTGCTCGTATTTGTGGTCAGCAAAGCCACTGTTATACCCAAGAACAGTACCTGGGACTAAGTTCTTTTTCTGTGGTGTGGTGTGCGTGGTGTATATGTGTATGTATGTGTGTGTGTGTGTGTGTGTGTGTGTGTGTGTGTGTGTGTGTGTATGCACTGATGTGGTGCTCTGCACTTGTCAGCTACACTGTGTGTAGCCAGAGGACAACATCAGGCGTGCCCCTTTATCACTCACACACCTTTTTATCCCCTTAAGATAGTCTGTTACTAATCCTGAAACTTGGATTTGTGAACGCCAGTGGTTCCTGTCTCTAAACCCCTCGGCACTATGTGTGTTGCACACATGTTTTACAGGGGTGTGTATGGCCATGCCTGGCTATCTACATGGGTTCTGAAGATTTGAACTTGGGTAGTCTTAGATAGCCTCAGACTCTCAAGCTTGCGCAGAGAGCCCACTTAACTGTGGAGCCATCTCTCCACCCCTGGAACAAAGTTCCTCATGACTTGTTCCTTTGCCAGCCATCTAGAGTCCTTCCACCCTGCAGCTAAAAATCTCCACCGACTTTCCCTAACTTCATTATAAATGAAAATGTATTTTGTACTAAAGAGCAGAATAATAAGGGCAAGAATATACATTGGTTTTTCCACTGTCGTCTCATTTGGGATTTAGGCCAAATTCAATAGATTACAATACAGAGCTTGGTAGGTGTACCTAGGGCTTTTTGCAGTGGAAACAGTCAGGTAATTGATGCAGTTATTTTAATGGAACTCCGGCTTTGGGTTTATAATGAAATCAAGTGATTTTCCTGATGCATAGAGATTTGTTCTGTACCTCAGAGGCTGTAACTGTAAGTGACCTCCTGATTTTAAGCAAGTTTTTAAAATTACTTTTATTATTTTCTCCTTTAGTTAGAATGTAAAGAGATTTCAGCAAGCTGCTCTTCCACAGTATAGATTTTTATGATAGGGAAATGTTTGTGATCAAATCAAATGAGTATCTGATTTTGCCTCCCTTAGGGACTGTACCTGGTATTAGAATGTTCCAGAAATGATTTTGTATGCATAGTTATAGCATTTGATTCATATCACAATTCTATTGAGATAAGCAAGGACATGCCCTAGAAGTGAGATAGAATCTTGGTTGACAATATTTTTTATTATTGTGTATTACAAACAGTTACAAAGTATATTCAGCAACTTTATCATTTGGGATAGGGAGATGGCTCAGTGGTTCAAGGGACTTACTTGCAAAATCTGCCAGTCCAGGTTCAATTCCCCAGTACCCACATAAAGCCAGATGCACAAAGTGGGTCATGTGTCTGGAGTTCATTTGCAGTGGTGAGAGGCCCCTGGCACACCCATACTACTTTTGCTCTTTTAAATAAATAAATAAATATCATTTAAAAGTTTGTGATCTGTAAGAGATTTCCTTAAGGTAAAAATTAATCGCTGTAGATTCTAGATTATCCTAATGATAATAATATGATTCTCATTCCCAAAATGGAAGAGAAAAGAAATGGAAAGATGAGTATTGTTTGGCTCTTGGGTCTCCTCATTGTG
Source organism: Dipus sagitta (assembly GCA_036346955.1). Taxonomy (NCBI): domain Eukaryota; kingdom Metazoa; phylum Chordata; class Mammalia; order Rodentia; family Dipodidae; genus Dipus; species Dipus sagitta. The sequence continues at coordinate 22,494,239 of CM070786.1, forward strand.
TAGGTTGTGGCAGTGATGTGGGTCATCTTATCAGGATGGTGGAAAGGATGGAATGGATGCTCAGAGGGAAGATAGGCTCAACGTGCCCCTGCACACTGCGATCCGAAGCTGTTGTCCGTGCTTGGGAGTGAAAAGTCTGAACAGTGTGAGTTGGGCACCTCAGGCTGACTGGGCTTGTGTGTTTTCTAACTGGGATACTTATTCAAATTCCTTATGGAGACTTGAAAACACAAGTACTGTGCATATGTTATCTTGAACCCTGATCTAGATGATCCGGAACAATAAATGGATCTCAAAGTATCACCTGGAAAGCTTGCTCAAACACACATTGGTGGGATCCATGGTGGGTGTGTGGACACTAGCACCCAGGGACTCTCAGGCATACCTCTCTTTGCAATCTTGTTTTCAGTGATATCATGTCAATAACTTGATGTCAGCCATGGTGCACTGACAGACATCACCAGTCATAGGGCTGTGGGTTAAAACTTACCAGCATGGCCTTGACAGAGCACGTCCCCAGACTTGCTGGTTTGGTAGGTCTGGGGTAGAGCCCAAGAATTTGCAGCATTAATATGTTCCCGGATGATGTTGATGATGCAGGTTTCAGAAGTATACAGTGAAAGCAACATGTCCAGGACGATGCTAAGTCAATACCCACTAGCCACATGCAGTTTTCCAATTAACGAACATCAAATACACTGAGTCACATTTCAGTGCTTAATAGTCACATGTGATTAGTGGCTATTGTATTGGCCAACACATTTCTAGATAGATGATTTCATCATAGAAATTCCTATAGGCAGGACTTCTCTAGGTTAAAATCTGATCAACTAGAATTTTTTAAAGTTCCACAAATGGGGCTAGAGAGGTGTCTGGCTGAGAGGTTAAGTCACTTGCCTGCAAAGCCAAAGGGATTGATTCTTCAGTACCCACGTAAGCCAGATGCACAAGGTGGCACATGTATCTGGGATTTGTTTGCAGTGTTTGGAGGTCCTGGTGTGCCCATTCTCTCTGTCTCTCTCCCTCTCCCTCTCTCTCTCCCTCTCCATCTCCCTCTTTCAAAGAAATAAATAAAAATAATTTATAAAAAATGTTTCACAAGTAATCCTGGTGGGAATCCCGTTTCTGTCATCACCACAATTATTAAACTTTGATATAATATTTCAATTTAAAGACTTAAAGAAAGCAAATGGATGAGGGGCTGGAGAGATGGCTTAGCAGTTAGTTAAGGGGCTTGCCTGCAAAGCAAAAGCGCCTAGGTTTAATTCATCAGGACCCACGCAAGCCAGATGCACAAGGTAGTGCATGCATCTGTAGTTTGTTTGCAGTGGCTGGAGGCCCTGGTGTGCCCAATCGCTCTGTCTATCTATCTACCTGCATATCTCTCCCTCTCAAAAATAAATAAATAAATAAATAAATAAATAAATAGAAATCGTTTAAAAGAAAGTGAATGGGTGAGTCGTGCTGCTCTGTCAGGCCAGAGTGTTTCAAGTGGAAGACACATCACATGTGAAGCCCAAAGCAAGAGTGGGGCTGACAAGTTTCAGGAGCATTGGGATCCCTGTAAGGAGAGCCGTAGCAGATGCACTCAGGTCAGTGACAGGATGCGATCAAAGCTCTGACTCCTCCTCTAACCGTGGGAAAGCAAGGGAGTGTTTTGACAGAGGCATGACATAAACATGGTGGCGGCGGTTGTACAGAAGTGCCCGTGTACCTCATGTCTTAAACCATATATTTAAAAATGTCTAGAATGGGCTAAAAACTGGGCATGGTGGCACACACCTTTAATCCCAGCACTTGAGAGGTAGAGGTAGGAGGATCGCCATGATTCAAGATCACCCTGAGACTACATAGTGAATTGCAGGTCAGCCTGGGCTAGAGTGAGACCTTACCTCAAAAAAAAAAAAAAAAAATCAAACAAAACAAATTTTAAAAATGTCTAGAATGGTAAATTTATTGTTTTGTGTATTTTACCACAATAAAATGTAGTTAAAGCTAGAATGATAGTTTGGAGTTACATATGTATGATCTTTTTTTTTAATTTTTTTTTGTTCGTTTCTATTTATTTATTTGAGAGTGAAAGAGAGAGGAAGAGGCAGATAGAGAGAAAGAGAGAGAATGGGCGCGACAGGGCTTCCAGCCACTGCAAACGAACTCCAGACGCGTGCGCCCCCTTGTGCATCTGGCTAACGTGGGTCCTGGAGAATCAAGCCTTGAACCGGGGTCCTTAGGCTTCACAGGTAAAGTGCTTAACCGCTAAGCCATCTCTCCAGCCCCATATGTATGATCTTAAGCATGGTAGTTTCTTTTCTTTCGGTGTGTGTATAGTATCTGCACATATGTATGCGGATGTACACACCCTGTATGCAGGCATGTGGAGTCCAGAGGAGAATGTCAGCATCCTTGTCTATTGTTGCTTCTGCTGTATTTCACTGAGGTGGAGTCACTCACTGTATTGTTATTTTTCCAGTCAGACCGGTTGACAACCAGCAAGTCCCAGAGACTCTCCTGTCCCTCTCAGCGCTGGTGTTACAGATGTGCATGGCTTTGCCCAATTGTTCATACAGGTGCTAGTGATTGAACTCAGGCCCTCATGCTTATGCACAAGCTTTCTTACCCACTCGGCCATCTCCTAGCCACAGGTGATTATGAAAGGATGAGTAACCGCTGAAAGTTTTGAGCAGAAGGACCTCTATTTGCAGTCTAGGTACCACTGAAAATATTGAAATTGATTACCCCTCAGGATTTAGATTCATACAGGATCTTTCTGTGAAGAAAGGCATTGAGAACTGAAATGGTTACCCCCTCTGTTCCTCATGGTCCATCCACCATGGCTTTCTGCAAGAAACACATGCTTGTTTCTGCTGGGGTGCAAAGTTGAACTTTCAGCTCACTTTGCACCTGCCTTGGTGGCATGATGTTAACACTCAGAAATACATACATTTCATTAATCTTATGTATGCTGTCTTCATATATTCTCTACTGTTCTGTTTAAAAGGCTGACACATTGGCCATAATTTCCCTGCCACCTTCACATGCAAAACTGGCAACTCATGCTAACTCCTCTCTGCTTCCTCTAGATAGGATAAGTCCATACTCTCAAAATAAACTTTTTCTGGGTGTAGTGGTGCACACCTTTAATGCTAGCACTTGGGAGGCAGAGGTAGGGGGGGGATTTCTGTGAGTTCGAGGCCATCCTGAGACTCCATAGTGAATTCCAGGTCAGCCTGGGATAGAGTGAAACTCTACCTTGAAATAAATAAATAAATAAACTCTTTTGGTATTAGCTTTATAAATAGTCCCTAGATGTGCTCTCTTTTAAGTTTCTTAATTCGTCACTTACTACTTGAGCTTTTAACCTATAACCTTGAAAAGATTTGCTTTATTCAAGGTGAGATCCTCTTCCAGCTGTGTGCTCTTCCAGCTGTGTGCTCTTCCAGCTGGAGTTCACCCTGTAAGGTCATTCGGTTACAAACTCTTATTTGTTTGAGATTGAGTCATGCCACTATCCCCCAAAATATTCCCCTTCTTCTACATTCATCCCTAATCTTATACATGTTGTTACTTTTTCACTTCTTGTTTTGAAATAATTTCAGATTTTAGAGAAATTGCAAAAAGTGTAATGTTTCTGTATGCCCTTCATCTAACTTCCTTTATTACTAACATCTATTTAGCCATAATACAGTCAACAAATGCTAGAATAGTAACATTAATAAGATATGACTAAAATATAAACTATAGTATAATTTTACTTTTCCACACCAATATCCCTTTTAAAGACATTTATATATATATAATATTAATTATAACAGGATATTCTCTTTTATCCCCATGCCCCAGCTCCCATTTCCCTGGACACCCTCCTCAGTGGGATTATGGTATTCACTGTGGGGTCTTGAAGATCTCAGTCAGTCCCTGTTGGGTAGCTGGGGACTGTGACTGTGCACCAACTCTGTGGCTCTTACAATCTTTCTACTCTTCCTCTTCCACAATATTCCCTGAGCCTTGGAAGGCCTATTGGAAGTCTGATTTAGTGTTGAGTTCTCTGTAACCTCTGGATTTCTGCTTTGATAGGTTTTGATTGGTTACCATCAACCTAGAGCTGCTTGTCAGGCTAGCAGTATGAGCAATGTTCATGTCATCACTTCCCCTGCAGTTTTCCCTGGGCCTTGGCAGATGTGGTAAAGGTGGCACATCTCATGGTGAGAAGTTGGCTGACTTCTTGTCTTATCAGTGGATCTTGGTTCTCCTCCATTTTCTGTCATCTATAAAATAAAGCAGATTCTCCAGCCATCGAGTGAAAGCAGTTTGAGTTCAAGGGGAGTATGCAAATTTGAGGTTTTTTTTTTTTTTTTTTTTTTGGTGTACAAGTCCACTCTTCTTCTCTAGAGCACAGTGGGAGCTTCTCTCTAGAGTCTATGAGTTTTCTAGCCATGGGATTCTGACTTGGTTTCCAGTACCAGATATGAGTTCTGTCCCACCGAGTGGGCCTCATGTCCAATCAGAGAATAGTTGGCTACCTGCAGAGGCTGTGTGCCACTACTGCTCAAATGTGTGCTTCTTGACTAGCTGGTTGATTTCATAGTTTTTATGGTGGAGAAAAAGAAAAAGAGAAAGAGAGAGAGAATTGGTATGCCAGAGCCTCTAGCCACTGCAAACAAATTCCATTTGCATGTGCCACCTTGTACATATAGCTTTATGTGGGTACTGAGGAATAATCAACCCTGGATCCTTATGCTTTGCAGGCAAGTGCCTTAACTGCTGAGCCATCTCTCCAGCCTCCCAATGTCTCTTTTCATCAGGATTCCACATGATATTTAGTTGTATCTCCTTAGTCTCCTTGTCTTTCACGACCTTAACATTTTGGATGAGTATGGGTCAGCTATTTCATGAACGTTTCTCTGTATGGTGGTCTGATATATTCTCAGTTAGGTTGATGTATTCTGGGCAGGTGACAACACAGATGTGGTGCATTGTCCTTCTGAGTACATCAGATCTAGGGCACCTGATGCTCATATGCTTGCTATTGCTTATACTCTTGATCTCTTGAGTAAGGTGGTATATTCCTTGGCTCTCACAATTGAATAAATTTTCTGTTAGCAGCTTTTAAGCTTTTTTGTTCCTAGGACATGTTTACACTCTTAAAATATTGTTCAGAACACAAAAGAGCGTTTGTTTATCTGATTATCTTTATACATGTGCAGTGTCAGGCAGTAAAACTCAGAACTTAAAAACTCATTTCAAAATAACAGTAGCAGATGTACTGCATGTTAACAGGGAAAGCGTATTTTAATGAAAATTAGCTACATTTTCCAAAATTAAAAATGTATTGAGGGCTGGAGAGATGACTCAGCAGTTAAGGCACTTGCCTTCAGAGCCTAACAATGCAAGTTTGATTCCCCAGCACCCATGAAAATACAGATGCACAAAGTGGTGCATATAGCTGGAGTCTGCTTGCAGAGGCTAGAGGCCCTGGTGCACCCATTTTCTCTGTCTGTCTCTCTTCTATCTCTTTCTGCTTGCAAGTGAATAAATAAATAAAAATCTATTTTAAAAACATATTGAGAAGAGCAGCATTATTTTACTTTATTATTTACAGTTTTTAAATGACTGGCCTTAATAGAAGGCAGCCACTTTGCATTTATATTATTGTGCTATTTCATGTGATGTCGGCTCTGGAAAACTTCTACCAGAAAGGAAAAGACAAACGATGTCTTAGTATTGTAATGAAATATTTAGGGTTTGGTTCCTCATTCAAGGCACCTCGGGGCCTCCTAGGGGACCACTCTTTAAGGATTGCTGTCCTAGGCGCAAAGTGAGATACTGAGAGTAAGCATTAAACATTCCAGGACATCATGAATAATTTCTCCATTTGTACTGCTCTGTTAAACAATTTTAATAAACTGGAGAAGTGATAATGAAGCAGTAGGAGCCTTTTATGAACAAGGTGCTCTAAGGTAAAAGCCCTACTGTATTTAAATTTCATGGGTATGAAATCATTAGTAAGTGGAATTAATATTTTCAGTATTGTTGTAATTGTCTTAAAAATCTGCAGTCTTACTGGGATGGAGCACTTCTGGGCTTTAACCGACATCATTTTATATGCCAAGTAACTAGTTGTAAGATCTTGAAATTGTCTGAGGGGGCTTCCTGTGGGGATAATTATGTGGTGAAATATATTCATTTACTTATCTATTTCCCCAAAGAGTTTGGAAGTTTTGAAATCAATCACCCAACTGCCTGGCTCCAGCATTTGCTGGGCACAGCAGTTTCTCATCATCGAGGAATCCCAAATTAGATGCAAATTATCTAATAACTTATTTTGTATCACTCTTCAAATTCTCAAGAAAATAGTCTTTGGAGAGATGTAGCATCAGTAAATGCAATCAACACGTTATAGGAGGTTTATTTTCATCTTTTTATCATCATGAAAATGAAACATCAGAAACTGGAGGGTATGATGACAGTGAAATGTGTTTGGTCTTTGCTGGCCTGGGGTTTCAGAGAATATTTTGAGATAGATTTTGCATGTCAGCATTGATAAATTAGACATACAGCTCTCTCTATTTCAGTTTATCCAGTTATAATTTTAAATGAATATATTCCCATTTGGTTTAATTTTCTCTTTGGAAGATATGAAATTATTTTAGCTGAATGGTTTGTGAAAAATAAGGTGCATTTGAGAAAGGCATTGGTGAATAAACACAATTCTATTTGAGCATAAAGCAAGAATGCTGGTAGGCTGATATAAATTTTGACATAAATCTTTCAACATCTAAATTTATTAGATCCTACAGTTTTCTGGTTTTTTTTTTAAATAGAATACTACTAATTCAAATATTTGAGTCAGAAATAAGTCATATATTCTTACTTTGACACTGATAATATTCCTTTCTCACATTATTCCTAATAATTATTTTCTCAACTTATTTAATATTAGGGTTTTTTTTTTTTCTTTTTTAGTGTTGAGGATTGAACACAGGGCCTTGTGTATGCTAGGCTACCATGAAGCATATGGTTTATTCTCATTTTTACTTAGTTTTGAATGAAGCAATATAGTACTTAGACCATTTGCATGGTTAAGTTTTGTGGATTTACGTATGTGTGTGTGTACCCTTGTGACATCTCATGGTAGGGTGCACTTACTTGTGGCAACCAGGACAGAAAGTCAGGTGTGTCCTGGACCATTGCTCTTCCAACCATTCTCGTTTGAGCCAGAGTCTCTTACTGATCCAAGGGCTTGCTCTTAGAAAACCAGGTACAGCTCTGTGGTAGAGAATTTGACTGCAGAACTTGCTGTTTTTTCATGAGCCCCAGCAGTTTCAGGATCTCTGCTCCCTGTGGGTCTGGGGTTACAAGTGCATGTGGCTATGTCCAGCTGTTTACATGGAGTCTGGAGATTTGAACTCAGGGAGTCTCCGGCCTCTTCCAGCCCTTATGCTTGCACAGGAAGCACACTTAACTGCTGAGCCATCCTTCCAGCCCTGCAGATTTACTTTTTGTGGGAAACATTTTGGTTATAATTGTCATAACACTTTAACTGTGAATTTTGTTTGTATTTTAATTTGCATTAACAATTAACTAAACAGTCGGAACCACAGCATTAAAAAACAAAGACAAAATACATTTTCCATTTTATTTCTTTAAGAAAATTTTGTTGCACCTATCAGGCAATTGCATGCATCTGCCTAGTCTTGTTTTGTTTTTTCTTTTATATGATAAATACAAAGCAGAGAAGTTTGCAAAGTATAGTCTGTGAAGATCTGAGATTCAGTCCTACCACCCTGTCCTGGTTTGTGTTACATCACAGATGGGTTTCAAAACCGTCTCAGGTCTCAGCACTGTCAGCTGTAAAGTGGATTCTGAGGCTCTCTTACCCTGCCACTCATGCAACCCTCCAACTGCCCAGGTCTATGCGACCATCACTGCCTCACGTGACATGTCGCACTTGCTCCAGCCAGTCTCCCACCTCTCCATGCCTACTGCCAAAATGATCTTTTAAAACTGCCTGGCTGAGCTTGCCAGTGTTTGGTTAAAACCCCGTCAAGGGCTGGAGAGATGGCTTAGTGGTTAAGCGCTTGCCTGTGAAGCCTAAGGACCCTGGTTCGAGGCTCGATTCCCCAGGACCCATGTTAGCCAAATGTACAAGACGGCGTATGCATCTGGGGTTCATTTGTAGTGGCCGGAAGCCCTGGCGCATCCATTCTCTCTTTATCTCTCTGCCTTTCTCTCTGTCACTCTCAAATAAATAAATAAATAAATAAATAAAAATAAACAAAAAATGCCTTTAAAAATCTCACCAATTATGTTACACTGTGAATATGACTTTTTAAAAAGTAGGAAATTTTTCATATGACTTACAAGGCCCCCTGCTTACTTTCTCTGTCCCCAAGCTGTCACTTTACCCCATGCCATGCTCCATCTCAGTCCTGGTAAGGTGGACCAGGCATCCCAGTTTGCCTGGGACTTTCTTAGTTTTAGCAGTAAAATCACAATGGTGGCTTCTGCGAGCCTAATGATTTAGTCTCACCTCCTTGTTTGTTTATCCTTTATTTGCTGTATTCACATCTTTCCCATCTTAAAAGCAGTTGGTTTCCCACCACTAGCCACAGAATGGGAGAAAATCTTTGCAAGCTATACCACTGACAGAAGCCTAATATTTAGAATCTACAAATAACTCAAGAAACTAAACAATAAAAAGATCAAACAACCCACTCCAAAAGTGGGGCAGAGAACTGAATAGGAAGTTCTCAGAGGAAGACTTACAAATTGCTAACACACACTTAAGAAAATGTTCAACATCCCTAACCATTAGGTAAATGCAAACTAAAACAACTATGAGATTTCACCTTACCCCAGTAAGGACAGCAAACATTAAAAAATCAAATGAAAACAACTGTTGGCAGGGATGTGGAGAAATAGGAACACTCACTCACTGTTGGTGGGAATGTAAGCTGGTTCAACCACTATGGAAATGAATATAGAGACTCCTGAAAAGGATGAATATAGAGTTACCAAAAGATCCTGTATTTCTCTTACTGGGCATTTACCCTAAAGCTTCATACCTCAGTTCACAAATATTTGTTTATCCATGTTTATAAACTCTGCTTATGGTATGTTTGTCCACGCAAAAGCTTTTTAGCCTCATGAAATCCCATTGGTTGAGTGCTTGTTTAATTTCCTGGGCTACTGGGGCTTTGTTCAGGAAGTCTTTTCCCATCATATATCATGGAGCATGCCTACTATTTTTTCTTCCAGTTGTTGGAGAGTTTCAGATCTTATATTAGGGTCCTTAATCCATTTGGACTTGATTTTTGTGTATGAAGAAATGAGTGGGTCTAATTTCATTTTTCTATATATGATTATCTAATTTGTACAACACCATTTGTTGAAGATGCTGTCTTTTCTCCAGTCTACATTAGTGGCAACTTTGTCAATGATCAGGTAGCTGTAGTTACTTGATCTAAAGTCTGGGTCTTCAATTCTGTTCCATTGGTCTATGTTTCTGTTTTTATCCCAGTACCATGCCGTTTTTGTTACTATGGCTTTGTAATATAGCTTTAGGTCAGGGTGATATCTCCAGAGGTTTTATTTTTCTTTGCTGAGGATATGTTTGGCTATCCATATTCCATATGAATTTTGAGATTTTTTAAAATCTCTGTGAGAAATGATGCTGGTATTTTTATTGACATTGCATTAAATCTGTATATTGCTTTTGGTAGAATTGCCATTTTCACAATATTAATTCCACGTCTTCAGGAGCATGGGAGGTCTTTCTATCTTCTCAAGTCCTCCTCAATTTCTTTCTTGAGTGTTTTTATGTTTTCATTATATAGGTCTTTCATGTTGTTGGTTAATGTTATTCTAAGGAATTTAATTTTTTGTTGCTATTGAAAATGGGACTGCCTCACTGATTTCATTCTCTGTATATTTGTCCTTTGCATATAGAAAAGCTACTGATTTTTGTACATTGCTTTTTTTTATCCTGCCACTTTAATGAAGGAATTAATCACCTTTAGAAGTTTTGAGATGGAGACTTTCGGGTCACTTATATGCAGGATCATGTCATCTGCAAATAGGGCTAATGTGACTTCTTCCTTTCCAATTTGAATCCCTTTTATTTCTTTCTCCTGTCATATTGCTTAGGCTAGTACTTCTAGTACCATGTTGAAAATCAGTGGTGAGAGTGGGCACCCCTGTCTTGTTCCTAATCTCACTGGGAACTCCTTGAGTCTTTCCTCATTAAGTATTATCTGGGCTTTAGGTGCTTTGTATATAGCCTTTATTGTGTTGCGATATAAACCCTCCATGCTTATTCTTTCCAGCATTTTGCTCATGAAGTGGTATTGTATTTTGTCAAAGGCATTCTCTGCATCAATTGAGATAATCATGTGGTTCTTATGTGGTGTATTATGCTGACCTGTTTCCATATGTTGAACCAATCCTGCATTCCTGGGATGAAGCCTATTTGGTCAAGGTAGATAGTGCTTTTGATGTGTTGTTGAATTCAGTTTGCAAGGACTTTGTTGAGGATCTTTTCATCTAAGTTCATCAGAGATATAGGCCAATAGTTTTCTTTTCTTGTTGCATCTCTGTCTGGTTTATGTGTTAGGGAGATGCTAGCTTCATAAAAGGAGTCGGGGAGGATTCCCTGGTCTCTGATTATGTGAAACAGTTTGAGAAAAATTGGTTTCAGTTCTTCAATGAAGGTTTGACAGAATTCAGCTGAGAAGCCATCCAGTCCTTTACTTTTCTTTTGGGGGAGGTTTTGGCTTACCTTTTCTTTCTCCATGGATATGATAGGTTTGTTTAGGAGATTAATGTGCTCTGGGTTTAGTTTTGGAAGGTGGCATGTATCTAGGAAATCATGTATTTAATGCAGATTATCCAATTTTGTGGAGTAGAGGTTTTGGAAGTATGCCCTGATGATTCTTCCAATTTCATTGATGTCTATTGTGACCTCTCCTTTTTCATTTCTGGTTTTGTTAATTTGAGACTTCACTTTTTTTTTGCTTGATCAAATTGGCCAGGGGGTTGCCAACTTGTTTTTTTTTCCAAAGAACCAGCTCTTAATTTCATCAATTTTTAAAATTGTTTTCTTAGTTTCTATTTCATTCATTTCTGCTCAACTTGATTATTTCTTTCCATTTGGAGCTCTTTGGGTTGGACTCTTCTTGTTTTTCCAGTGCCTTTAGGTGGACAGTTAGGTTATTAATTTGGGATCTCTCTGTCTTTGTAATGAACGCATTTAGCACTATGAATTTTCCTGTTAGGACTGCCTTCATTGTGTCCCACATGTTTTGGTAGGCTGTGTTTTCATTATCATTCAATTCTAGGAATTTTACAATTTCTGTTTTGATTTCTTCCACAACCCATTCAATGTTTAAAAGGTGTTGTTTAGTCTCCAGGATCTGGTGGAGTTCTTGTTGTGTTTCTTGTTGTTAATTTCTAGCTTTAAAGCATTGTGATCTGACATGACTTTATGGAGGCATGCTTTATGGCCTAATATATGGTCAATTTTGGAGAAGGTTCTGTGGGCTGCTGAGAAGAATGTGTATTCTGTAGAGTTGTGATGGAATGTTCTGTAGATGTCCATTAGGTCTAGCCGAAGTATGATATTGTTGGGCTCTATTATTTCCCTTTTGATTTTCTGCTTGGATGATCTGTCTATTGCTGATAGCGGAGTATTGAATTCTCTGACTATGATGGTGTTGGTGTTTATTTGTATTTTATTGTCAAGTAGATTTTGCTTTATAAACTGTGGTGCACCTGTGTTTGGCACATGTATATTTATGATTGTGATATACTCATGTTGGATCATTCCACTGATGAGTAAGAAGTGGCCTTCTTTGTTCTTTTTGATTACTTTTGGTTTGAAGTCTATTTTGTCAGATATTAATTTAGCAACACCTGCTTGTTTTTTTTTTATTTCCATTTGCTTGGAATATCATGTTTCATCCTTTCACCCTGAGGAGATGTCTATCTTTAGTGGTGAAGTGGGTTTCTTGAAGACAGAAGATAGAAGGGTCCAGTTTTTTGATTCACCCTGATACCCTGTGTCTTCTGATGGGTGAGTTAAGACCATTGATGTTTAAGGTTGTGAGGTTTGAATTAATCCCTGCCATGATGAGGTATTTTATGGGGTTTGGTACTCTCTGTGTTTTGTACTATGTTGAGCCTGGTCTATTTTTGGGTATTGTGCTCTTCTTCTTGTTGACTCTTGAGATTGGTTGTTTGACTGTTCTGTGTGGAGTATTCCCTCAAGTATTCTCTGTAGGTATGGCTTTGTGTTCATATAATCATAGAGTTAGCTTTTTTTCCATGGAAAGTTTTCTTTTCAACACCTATTATGAGGGATACTTTTGCTGGGTAGAGTAGCTTGGGTTGGAAGCCATAGTTTTTTAGACTTTAAAGTTTTCCATTCCAGGCCCTTCTGGCTTTCAGAGTTTCCATTGAGAAATCTGACATAATTCTGATAGGATTGCCTTTGTATGTAGTGATTTATTTCTCTCTTGCTGCTTTTAACATCTCTCTTTGTTTTCATTGTTAAGAGTTTTAACTACGATGCACCTTGGAGAGCTTCTTCTTTGGTCCTGTCTGTTTGGTGTTCTGTGGGCTTCTTGTATCTGGATGTCCCTCTCTTTTGAGAGATTCAGAAAATGTTCTTCAATAATTTTGTTAAATATGGTCTCTATGCCTCTGGCCTGGATTTCCTCTCCTTCTGGCATACCCATGATCCTGATGTTTAGAACAAGTATCTGCTCTCAATTCCATGGTTTGTGTACAATGCTCATTCAGAGGTAGCAGTAGCTATCTGTTGTCAATATTGGGATTTGACAAGCTTTCTTAACTAGTGAGTAGTAAATATTTTGGGCTTTGTGACACACCACTTCCTGTCACACTTATTCAGCTCTGCTGTTGACCTTTAGCGTTGACAGAGAAAACAGCAGTAGATCATGTAGACAATGGCTAGGTTCCATCAGAATTTTGTTTACAAAAGCAGACAGCCCATTCCTGACCTGTAAGCTGTAGTTTGCTGGCCCTTAGTTTAAGTTGTTTTCTGCCTATTGCCTCTGTGTTCTGAACATACGTCCAGATTTACTAAGAGACCTGGAAAATGTAAATCAGAAAAGACATTTGCTTCCTCCCTTAGCCTTCACTGAAGCAAAACTTTGAATATTATCACTATGCAAATGTACAGCATATCTATTTCTTCTTAGCTAATCAATAGGGAAAAATTAATTTTCTAGTTGGGTGACTTGACATCACTGTTTATGAAATTAATTTGATGCAAATCAGTAGGCATGCCCTGGGCTTTAACTCCTGAGCCATCTCCCTGCACCAGGTGGTGGGACAGCGTGCAGATGGGTGTGGTGGCTGGCAGTGAGTAGCTCAGACCCCTGTTTCCTTGCTCCTCCCAGCTCCCTGGCCCATGATCCCTGTGCCTGTCAGTGGGGCAGTATGCGGGCAGGCTCGGCAGTGTGGAGTGGATAGGCCAGGTCCCTGTTTCCTGCTACTACCAGGACCATGCACACCTGTAACCTCAGCACTGAGGGAAACAAAGAAGAGTAGTCACTAGGGCTGGCTGGTCAACCAGTCATAGGGAGCTTCAGGTTTAGTGAGAGACTGCGGGTTCAAAGAGAGACTCTGTCTCAAGGAAATAAGGCAGAATGCTGATAGAGGAGAATGCCTACAGCCCTCCTCTGTCCTCTGCATGTGTATGCATAGGGGTATGTGCATCTACATACATATGTGTATCTACCATGAGCACGCACCACCATAACTGTACACAATACCAAACAATTAAAAGATTAGTCTAAGACTCTAGAACAAGAAATATTACAGGTTGGAGATGTGGCTCAGGGAGCAGATCAGGGACCTTTGGATGGAGGGTGGGATACACTGGGCTTCCGTGACCTCTTCTTAGTGAATGTGTGTGTCAGGAAGTTAGATTGGGATTAGAAAAACCACAGATATGAAGAACTGTCCGAAGCTGAATAGAAGTCAGATGTCAGATGCTATTGGTTCCCTGTCTGACCCACTTTGAACCCTTAATCCTTTGTCCCTGTCCTTGTGCTCAATCTCCCACCTGTATTATTTTTGAAGGGGTTGCATTCTTTCAGGCTGCCATAGCCTATTTTTCCCATACTCCTGAAGTGCAAATATGATTGGGAATATGCCTTACTCCATGTCCTCAGGCCCCAGAGGCAACCTTTATCAACACTTCCACTCCCTCTCTGTTAGTTGTTGTTAGAGCTCTATGAGATTAGGGCAAAAAGAGGCCTGTGGAGCTCTGTTGAGTACTACCTTTCTGACAAGTAAATGTCACAAAATTTTTTATCTCAGAGTCATTTTCTAGGGAGAATAGTCTAAGACATCTGCCTTTTTTGGAAAAGAAGTAATTTTTGGCTATTCTAAGAGATCTGGTGGAGCTAGACTATTAGCAATGGTGGCGGTGGTGGTGGTGGTAGTGTGTGTGTGTGTGTGTGTGTGTGTGTGTGTATGTGTGTCTTCATTGGTGTGCTCTCTGTGTCCCAGGATAGCCATTTGAATCACTGCATTAGTGATGAATAAGGAAAGTGATTCTAATGACAATGAGCTTTTCTGTGCCAACACTCTCCCTCTGGTATGACACAGCACAGAGTATCATATCTGCCCAAAAGAGATGTGTCCAAGATCCCTCTGTAGGGCAGCCTTCTTGCCTCAGTTTGCCTATGATAGATATTGACATCTCAGCCCAAATGGACTCATGAGAGAGGTTTAAAAAGTCTACGAAGTAAAGAAGACAGGATTACCTCTGAACAGCTGCAAAAGAGAAATCTGCCCAAGGACTATAGAAAGTTTACTGGGACTACATCCAGAAACAGCTTTCCAGGGCAGGATATAGACTTTTATAGTAGTTTGACGTTTCTGTGTTAAGAAATCAGTGATCACCCTTCCTTAGCCTTCATTATTTAAATGTCAAGATGGTCCTCAGTACTGGAAGTAACCTGAAACTCTTGAGACTTTTGCAACCTGAGAGGGTGATCTGAGATCCCTGACAACCTCATCTTCTGCATCAAAATCCAAGTAGGAAAGAACACTCTTACTGGGTCCTAGGATGATAGTTCATTCCGTGTGTCTGTTTGGCATGGCTGTGGTCATCAGGTTCCCTCAAGTACAGTTTTTTAATGAGATAAACTTTCAAATCAGTATGTTTTGAGTGGGCTTTATCCAATCAGTTGAAAACACTATGTGAAAAAGACTGACCTTTCCCCAAAGAAAAAGGAACTCTGCCTTTGGATTTTCTTTGGACTCAAGATTACAATACTAACCCTTCCCGGAGTCTCCAGCCTTCTGACTGATGGTTTCCCCTACAATCTATCCTACAGACTTTGGTCTTGCCAGCTTCCATAATTGCACCAATGTGAGCCAATTCTGAAAGCCTCTCCCCTCATAATAAAACATGTAGTATATGTTTTCTTCCTCTTTGTACTCTGAGACCATGGAAATGGAAATGTTTCCAGATTTTATAGCCATGAAAGATTTTCCTTCTTTAAATTTTATTATTGTCTTTATGTGTGAGATGTGTGTGTGTGTGTGTGTGTGTATAAGGGTGTGTGCCACAGTGCACGTGTGGAGGTCAGAGGA
Organism: Dipus sagitta; assembly: GCA_036346955.1. Taxonomy (NCBI): domain Eukaryota; kingdom Metazoa; phylum Chordata; class Mammalia; order Rodentia; family Dipodidae; genus Dipus; species Dipus sagitta. The sequence continues at coordinate 22,509,869 of CM070786.1, forward strand.
CAACCTCGGGTGTCAGTTCTCGCCTTCCAGCCTGTTTGAGGCAGGGGCTCTTGTTCACTGCTGCATGCATAAGGCTAGCTGGCCTATGAGTGAGTTTCCAAGGTTCTTCTGTGTCTGCCTCCCATCTCATCACAAGAGGTCTATGCCCAACTTTACATGGTTCTAGAGATGTGAACTCAGGTCATCAAGCTTGCACAGTAAGCGCTTTTACCCTTTGAGCATCTTCCCAACCCCCAATTTTTTTTTAAGATAAAAAGAGAATTGCCATGCCAGAGCCTCAGGAGCCTCAGCCACTGCAGACAAACTCCAGATGCTTGCGCCACCTAGTGGGCATGTGCGACCTTGTGCTTTCCATGTATCTGGCTTATGTGGGATCTGGAGAGTCGAACATGGATCCTTAAGCTTCCTTCTCTCCAGTCCAAGATTTTCTTTAAAATTTGAATTTACCTAGAGCTTTATGAGTAAATCATCATCTCAACAGGAAGTCCCCAAGTCAAGAAAGAGCAGATTACCTAGAAAAAAATATCTACTTCCTGATATAGAAACTTCTCAGTAAAATCAGAAAAAGTTACCTTCATGGATGTATATCATGTACACTTCCTTTAATGTAAATTTTTAAATGAATATCATGTTCATACTGTCCATGTAGCAGGCTTCCTTTGTGCTTATTAAATTTGTGCTTTTAAGTTTTCCTTTCCATGTCGTAAGCTAAGTATGCCTCACACCAGCAGATAACTTCTGGCACTTTTCTGAGTGCCTATAGCAGGCTAGTTAGCAGAGGAGCCAGTGAGAGACACGTTTTCCTGGAGACTGGAGAAAAGGGATGTTGTGGCTCCAGGAATTTATCAAAGGGGAAATCTGATTTGGATTCCAGGATGCTTTCTGTGCCAGCAAACACATTGCCTGAAGCACTTCAATGTATGCAAAAGAAACTGCTAGTGAGTTAATACAGCCAGTGTGGGACAAAAAAGGCAGCAGGAGCCTCATTTTGGTAATAATTTAGGTTATTATTCTTTGTGAAAGCTGTAGTTATAATCCTAGATCTTGACAAATGCTTGGTGGCCAAGAGCAGAAAGCACCAGTACTCTTGTGTTACCCCTTGTGCTGTCTGTTGGGTAAGCAGCGTCTGTCACCAAAGTGACTTCTTACGCACTCTGGTTGTGATAAAGTGCATGGGTGTGTGCTTCCCCATTCATATACCGAATCCCTGTCTCCTGAGAAAGGATTGGATCACGCGGGTAGAGCCTTCATGATGATATTTGTGATGGTTTATATTGATGACCAACTTGACAGGACCTTGTGAGGGATGAGGTTAGCCTTTGGGCATGGCTGTGATTAGGTTTATTGAGATGGAAAGACCCACCTTACCTGTGGGAGGGGTCCTGTGCTGCGTAATGGACAGGGCTGGCTGAGCACCAGCACTGATGGCTCTGCTCTGCTTCCTCCCTGTGGACTGAGTGGGCTGTGCCTTCTCTGTTATGATGGACTGTCACCTGGGGCTGTAAACAGCAAGGAAACCCTTTCCTTCCTTAAGCTCCTTCTGGCTGGGTATTTCGTCCCAGCAATGTGACAGTAACAGAGTGTCCTTGTAAATAGAGGCACAAGGTCATTTGCTTCCTGTTGCTTTGTTTGCCACCTTGTGAAGATCCAGAAAGAGGGCTATCTACGAAGCAGGTACGCCACCCTTCTGCCAGCATCTTAACGTTGGACTTCCCAGGCTCCGAAACTGTGAGAAGTAAATTTCTCTTGTTTAAGGCACCTGCTCAGTGGTGTTGTACAGCAGCAAGCTAGAATGACTGACACACTGGTCTACTCCATTCATCCCATTTTATGAGTGACTAAGGCTTAAAACGGAAGAGTAAGCATAAATCGTTTAGTTCAGACTGACTTTAGGCTAGCAAGGTATTAACGCCCCCCCCCCATGTTATAAGTGAGACACTGAAGGCAAGGCCAGCCCAGTTAAACCAGTTGCCTAGCATCACAGAAGTAGGTCTCATGTGCCAGGGAGCAGTGTCCAGCCATTGCCTCAGCTCCTTCAGTTCAGTGTGGGGATGTATTTCCCCTTGAAAAAGTGGGTGTCCTGGCCTGGGTTCATCTCTCTGGACCTGGTAGAGAAAAGATACATTTTACCTAGTCATTTTGACTTTTGCTCTCCAAAGCAGAGAAAAAGAAAACAGTTTAGAGAAATAGTTTTGCCCGAGGGAGAATCATCCTGATACGTAGGACAAAACCAGATTCTAGAGCTCAAGGGAAATCTATTTACAAAGGACTCACCCATCCTCCCTCCCTCCCTCCTTTCCTCCCTATGTGTATGAACTCAATTAAATATAGAGATGTCACTGTGAGAAAATAGCAGAACCTGCTATATATATATATATATATATATATATATATATATATATATATATATATATATGATACTGTACTGTACTTAATTTAGCCCTTAATACAGAAAGGGTCATGAATATGCATTTTAGCTAAGAAAATCATTTCTTTTCAGTCACATGTGTGATGCTGTAGGCTAAGCTAATCAGCGCAGTTAATTTTAGCCTAGTTTTGAGAATTCATCTTGGAAAAGGTCATCGTTCTAACCTATAGCTTGTCACATGAGAGCAGAAAGTATGGAAGAGATATAAAAGCAGCTGACACCTCCTGTCCCCTCGGGCTGGAAATGTCTCATCTATACGTGAGTCTCAGCTCTACCTGCAGTTGGAGGTGCTATGATGAAGTGGACTTCATTGCTGCTTGCTCATGAAAGAGACTGCCTCCTGTGGGACCCAGGAGTCCATAACAGCCTTCTTGGGTGGAGGTTGAACATCTATCAAAGTTCTTTGTGTAAATACTGTGTAAAAGGAGATAGAAAAAGGCATCTCACAGATTTGAGGGTCTGATGTGGTAAGTCTTTTAGTGTGACTTTGGCCCAGGGCGTGTGTGGGATGGAGTCAGTATCCCTCTCTCACTGAGCCCAGAACTGGGAGTGCTATAGTCCCTCCAGGGTACAAGGTTTCTGCTTCTCTTTGTAGATATGGTGGTAAGCAACCATGAATGGCATGCTGGCCAGGTGATAGAAGGCCTTGCTAGTCAAACTGTATTTTCTGTATGGTTTCACTGACAGAAAAGAAGAGGAGAAAAGGAAGGAAGAAAGAAGGGAGAAAGGGGAGAAGGGAGGAAAGGAGGAAGGAAGAAAACTGGCAGGTAGGGGAAAGTAGGTAAAAACTAGGTGATAGAAAACCTTCCTAGTCAAACTGCATTTTCTGTATGGTTTCATTGGCAGTGAGGGAGTCATTGAAGGGGAAGAGTGGTGTAGTTGGTGTTTTCCATAAGATTTGCAGCAGACTGTAGGACTGTGGAGGTGGGAGATTGGAGGCAATAGCAGAAATTAGTGTTAAGAGGTGTCTGGGATATTCATTTCTCCCTCAGAGTGGGAGCGTGCCCATTTCACTGAGGGCTATCCACGTTTTTCCCTGGACTGAATATTTGTTCAAAATGTTCCTTAGCAAATATGCTGCTGCAAGCTGCCAGCCAGCCCTGCTAAATGTTCCAGTGATTGAAAACTGCAGTCACTTCCATGGGCCCAGAAGAGGGCCCTTTTGTAATAAAATATGGATGCTGTAGCCATTCTGGGATCTCCAGCAGGGGCCCAAGGTGTCCATAAAAAGCTGACTAACCAAGGGAAGCAATGATAGGTGCCTTAAAGTGGCCACCATGCTCTTGACTTCTGAACCTAATGATTATCTTAATAGCTACCATTGGGAACTGTGACACCATGAGAACTGAGTTGTAGGCCCAGCCAATTACTGACTGAATAACCTTGATAAGCCATTTCATGGTTCATGGCAGGGGAGAGGTGGCTTTTGAAAATTGCAAAGGAAAAATAAAATCCAGTGTTTATTTTAAATTTAAAATTCGACATTTTTTTTTCCAAATCAGCAAGTTCTGAAGTCAGTTTTTTGTTTTTTTCTTGTAGTCATGCTGAAGAAGGCATATCAAGAGGCTAGGGAATGAGTACCACATTGGCCCTGGGGAGAATGAAGGCTGGGGGTTTAGAAGCCATTTTTACCTATGATGGAGTTCACCAGACAGGTACTTCCAACTCAAGAATATATGTCTATAGCTATACTCTTTCCTTTTTTATTAAACATTTTTATTTTTATCCATCTATTTATTTGAGAGAGTATGTGAGAAAGAGGGAGAGGGAGAGGGAGAGAGAGAGACAGGAGAGAGAAAATGGGTGTGCCAGGGTCTCCAGACACTGCAAAGAACTCCAGTCGCATGCACCACCTTGTGCATCTGCCATACATGGGCTCTGGGGAATTGAACTGGGGTCCTTTGGTTTTGCAGGCTAGCACCTTAACTACTAAGCCATCTCTTCAGTCCTATGTTCTCTCTTTCTATAAAGATTCTTCCTTTGTCCACTGGTGATGATGCAACCTAGATGTCAGATAGGGCATCTGCCCCTGGGAGATGGAGTAAGCTTAGTTCAGACCACTGCCTGTCCACACCATTCTTCATATCTGCTAAAACTCATTGCTGCAGGCTGCCCTTGGCCCTAGTGGATGTTTGCACACTGAAGGTCCAGTGTTCCCAAGCTGAAGGTCCCAGTGATCCCAGGCTGAAGGTTCCAGGGTCCCCAGACTGAAGGTTCTAGTAATCTCAGACTGAAGGTGCCAGCATTCCAGGCTGAAGGTTCCAGTAGAAGGTTTTCCAAACTGAAGGTTCTGGTATTCTCATGCTGAAGGTTCTGCTGTTCCTATACTGAAGGTTCCAGTGTCCCCAGGCTGAAGGTTCCAGTGTCCCCAGGCTGAAGGTTCCGGTGTCCCCAGTCTTAAGGTTCCGGTGTCCCCAGGCTGAAGGTTCCGGTGTCCCCAGGCTGAAGGTTCTAGTGTCCCCAGAAGGTTCCGGAGTCCTGAGGCTGAAGGTTCCTGTGTCCCCAGGCTGAAGGTACCTGTGTCCCCAGGCTGAAGGTTCCAGAGTCCCAGGCTGAAGGTTCCAGAGTCCCCAGGCTGAAGGTTCTACTGATCCCAGGCTGAAGGTTCCGGTGTCCCCAGGCTGAAGGTTATGTTCCTGTGTTCCCAGGATTAAGGTTCCTGTGTTCCCAGGATGAAGGTTCTGGTTCCCAGGCTGAAGGTGCCAATATTTCAAGGATGAAGGTTCTGTTGTTCCCAAGGCTAGAGCTTAAGATTCACTCTTCTCTGTTCTGAAGTCATAGTATGTTTTCAACTTATCATGTGTTTAGACTGATACCTTCTCCATGGCTTTGACTTCTCCCACCTCTCCTTCCCTGTTCCTTTCTAAATTAGGGTCCAACCTCTTGTCACTAGCAGTGGGGATCATATGGTTTTCTTCCTAAGTACATTTGTTGAGTATTTTTATTTTTAAAGTTTTTAAAACAATTTTTATGTGTGGTATTTTTCTAACCCATTTCTTAAGAATTCTCACTTCAATTATTGAGGAAACCTATACTTTCTGCCTGCTAAAGGAATGATAGCTACCATTTTGACACCTACTGTGCTCTGGTACTCTGATAGATGGAACAGTTTGAGAAGATGATTAGCAGAGCCAAAAGACTCAATTTCAAGAGAGAAACAGCTTAACTGAGGTCCAGCTGATCTCTGAAAAATCATTAGCTTTAGCAGTGTATCTGGGTGTGCACTGTGTTGTTTTATAGAATGTATGGGGATCCTAGTTACAAGATTAACAAATGTGACCTTAAGGGCATCAATCAGTTCTTTCTCCTTTTAAGGGATGTTGATCATCAGGCATACCATCACTTTTTACAATGTTGTAGCTATGAGTTAAGATATTATTAGTGATGCTCATATTTTGCTACATGCATTTTATTATAGATGAGCTCTAAAGTTTGGTGTGGGTAATATGTCTGGATTGAGCAGGGGAAGGAGCGTGGCAAGGATGTGATCTTAGCTGCAGACCAGCCCCAACCTGACCACATGGGGGAGTAACACCAAAGGGCAGTGCTACCCCAAGTCGGTCACTGGACAAGACCGCCCTTGGGCGTGAGGGCGTAGCAAGGCTTCTGCCCAATGATGGGGAAGCTTCTCTGAACTGAGATGATGGGATCTTGGATGAAGGGAGTATCTGTGTGCTCTTAACAGCTATTAGGTACTAAGTTGTGTTCCCCTGAAAATCTTCTGCTGAAGTCTTGACCATACCCTCCCCCCCACGACACACTTTAGAATGTACTATGCTTATAGGGATAAGGCCCTTTAAGGGATGGTGAAGATGAAGTGAGGCTGTTTGGATGGTCCTAGTCCACAGTAGCTGGTGTACTCACAAGAACAGCATATAGAGAGATGCTAGGGCTTCCTGTGCACAGTGGTGGGTCTTGTGAGGAAGCAACCAGAGGGTGGCCAGGGAGAGGGGCCACAGAGGACTCTAGCCCTGCCACCCCTGTGATCTTGGACATTTTAGCCTCCAGGATTGCGAGAAGCACATTTTCATTGTTAGGGCCACCCTATCTGTGGTGTCTTGTTACAGGAACCAAGGTAGCTGATGTCATAGCAGCACCCACAGCAGCTAGAACACGAGCCTAGCAATTACATGCCAGAGGACATCTGATGGGCGACAGGTAGGACTGCAGTAGTAGTGTCCACTACACACAGCTACAAATGAGAAAACTTTGGCCCACAGGAGTAAAGTCACCTAAGGCTCACACAGCCAATAAGCATAATTGTCCACTACTTTGTGACATCACTCCTGGTAGAGAGTAGTTTTTCTCAGAAGCAGTAGCTGTCCTCCAGGGTTTCAATTTCTGCTTTAATTTTTTTTCTAATTTTGGCTTACCTTGCACAAAATGGGGGCCATTGAGGCAGCTCAGCACAGACACTGTCTGCATCTATCTGTCTCCCTTTTAAAGGTGTTGTCTTTGTCATTTTGAGAATGCCGTAGCATGTGAATAAGTTTTCTCTACATATAAGGAAGTCATATTTTTTTATTTAAGCCACTTTCATTAAAAAATGAATTTCAGCAATCTTTCATGCGCATAAATGTCATTTTAGGATATTTTGAAATCCTCCAAGACCTGCATTTTCAGTGAAATAATAACTATTACTATTCTGAGTACTGCCAGTCCCAATTTGTCGTGAGAAAACATGGTCTTTGGAGAAAGCACAGTGACATATAACAATAAATTGGTTTGTACTTATTAAAGCCTTCTAATAACTTTGTTCAGTATTTTCTGGCTTGATGGAATATTACCATTGTCCTCTTCAGAGCAATAACACGAAAGGAAAAGAAAGAACATCTCTGGGCGGCTGTCTGTTGCTGAGGACCACCGCCTACCCCCAGTCTGTCTCACAAAGCTAGAACAAATAGCATTCTCTTTATAGAGATTCTCTAAATGGTAGATAAAATGGAAACTATTTCAAGTGTCTTTTAGATATTGTGGTTTCTGGGTGAAGGATGCAAGTGAATCTCCCAAGTCACAAGACATTCGGTCACTGTCCCCAGCAAGCATTGATTCTGACATGCTTATTAGAAACACAAAGAGGAAGGAGAGTGGCCTTGTGGCTGGAGCAGATCCCAGGACATGTGAAGTAAGCCACTCTACCAAGGAATGGTATCACACTCTGGTCATCTGAACTTGAACATCCTCAAATCTGTCAGGGCTGTCGGATGGAGTTGGACATTTTTGTATATATAGAAATGCGTTCTTCATCGTCACCAGCACGCGGGTTGAGTTTTCTCTTTATCTTTGCTCACAGTTTCTGGGGGGGGAGTCTCAGTCCATAGTCAGGTGTCATCATTGCACTTGGGGCCTGGGGTGAGGAAGCACATCATGGTGGAAAGTATGTGATAGAGCAAAGTTACGTCACAGCCAGGAAGTGAAAGAGGAATGTTGAGACGTACGGCCCACTGCACCCTTTAAGGGATATGCTCCCAGTGATCCAAGATACGACGTCAGGCTCCACATCTGAAAGGACTCCACTACCTCTTAATGTCCCCATGGAATGGGGACCAAGCTTGAGCTCCAACATACACAGATGGGCCTTGACATTCACGATCCACAGTCTACCATCTGACAGATAAATTCAGCATGTATGTGAGAGAAGAAGGGAGGTGGAATGCTTGGGGGGAATCTATCTCCTTCCCCTTTTTCTTTGTGTGTGTGTGTGTGTGTGTGTGTGTGTGTATTATGTGTGTGTATGGACATCCATGTGCCATAGCACGTGTATGCAGGACAGAGGATAATTTCTGACTGTTAGTCTTTTCCTTCCACCTTAGGAGAGTGTCTCTCTTGTCTGTCACTGGCAAATGTGAGCTTCAGGATTCTCCTGTCTCCTGCTGCTCTAGACGCATTGGGGTTACAGATGCATGGACCACTTTGTATCTGGCCTTATATGTGGGCTGGGGACCTGAACTCCAATCGGCAGACTTATAGAGCAAGTACCTTTAACCACTGAGCAATCTCTGCAGCCCCTCCTTCCACTTTTCGTCTTCTCTCCATTACTCCCACTCCCAACAAAGATTCAGAAGTTATTTTTATATGACATTGTGATTTTTTAGGCCCTTATCTTTTGGAGCTCTATGAACTCATTGATTCTATAAGTTTGGAGTGTCTTCCTTGAGCCATACACTGGAGATGCCATGGAGAACAGGACAAGTGTAGCTTCTGCCTTTGGAGTTTCCTATCTACCTGGAACATTAGTATAAGTGATTTTTATTTTGAAAGATGTTAAGTGCCAGTTTTGTGCTAAAGTAGTATGAATCAGGATCACCTGGAAGACTCATTCAAACGTTGTGATTCAGTTAAGTCATGGATGAAAGCGGCTGAGAACTTGTATTTCTAAATATGTTTTATGTATTTATTTATTTGAGAGAGAGAGAGAGAGAATGGGCATGCCAGAGCCTCCAGCCACTGCAAACAAACTCCAGATGCATGCGCCCCCTTGTGCATCTGGTTGACCTGGGTCCTGGAGAGTTGAATGGGGATCCTTTGGCTTTGCAGGCAAAGGTTTTAACCTCTAAGCCATCTCTCCAGCCCTGAGAACCTGTATTTCTATTAAGAACCCAAGTGGTCCTGTTGATGTTGTTCTGAGGACTACCTTTGAGAGCCAATATGGAAAGTCTGTCACACATATTTGCTCAAGGGATTACCACTGGTTATAATAAATTGAAATAGCAGTGAAGGAACAGGGCAGACCTTCCTTGTAAATAACTAAGCTTTTTAAGAAAAAAAAAAAAGAACCTTGGTTTTGCCTGAGGCAGTGTTCCTGTTTTATGAAAATTGGCTCTTTAGGAAAAGATAAACATTCTGGCCTGCGTGGTGGTGCACACCTTTAATCTCAGCACCCACTCTGGAGGCTGAGGTAGGAGGATTGTTGTGAATTTGAGACCACCCTGAGACTACATAGTGAATTCCAAGTCAGCCTGGGCTAGAGTGATATGGTGCTTTGAAAACAACAAAAAAAAAAGATAGACATTCTGTAATGTATATATAATTATTTTAGAATCCTGAATAGCTGGTACAGAGGCTTAGAAGATAGCTCAGTTGGTAAAGTGCTTGCCATGCAAGCATGAGGATCAGAGTTCAGAGCCCCAGTGCTTATGTAAGAGCCAGGTATGGCAGCAGGCACTTGTGTCCTAGGGCTGGGGAGGCAGAGACAGGAGGGTTTCTGGGGCTTGCTGGCTAGCTAGTCCAGTGGAACAGGGGTAAGCTCCAAGTTCAATGAGAGACTCTGTCTCAGTGATTAAGGAAGACATCCAACTTTGGCCTGCATCTTCCACATGTATACTAAACACACACACACACATGCCCACACACAGTGAAACATGCATACACACATGTTCACACATAAACAAATGTATAAACACATTTGCACATACCACATACACATACATATCCAAACAAAGGTGTGGTGAAATAGAGCTGAAGTAACAGAGAGTCTTTTAATTACCAGCTCACCTCTAGGCCTGTTTTTTCCTCCTTGAAGGTCCTATGCAACACAGCTAGTGCTCTCCACGTGTGGGCAGCAGCATCTGCAACGCAGGATCCCAGGACCTGTCCCAGGTCTACTAAATGTTGGGGAACATGAGTCTGCTTTAACGAGCTCTCTAGGTGATGCTGATATGCACTCAAATTGGAGCCCATCTGAGATTGAGGGTAGTGACAGTGGTGCTAGGTTTTCATGGGGCCCCTGGCATCTAATAGTCTCATCTCCTTTAAGACAATTTGCTGGTATAACTAAGCTTCAATTTTCATTTTGTTTTCTCCATAAGTCAAAATTCCATTCCTTATTGCTGAATATCTCTTTTCAGTGTGTCTGGGAAGACAATTGTGACTTTACTCTGAAACAGTTTTACTGGCAAAGATGAAAATCCCAAATTAATGTTAAAATGGTACTAATTCATCAGGAGAAAGATGGGCTTCCAATCATCTGTATTCTAACTTCATGTCCACTGTATACGCACCTGGGGCCTTTGGTTGGTTATTAGCCTGTCTGAGTCTTACTCTCTGAAACTGAGAAATGGCCAGAAAAAAAAAATGTCATCCTGGGGCTAGAGAGATTGCTCAGTGGTTAAGGCGCTTGCCTGCAAAGCCTAACAACCCAGGTTCAATTCCCCAATGCCCGTGTAAAGCCCGATGCAAAAAGTGGCGCATATATCGAGTTTGTTTGTAGTGTCTACAGGCCTGGATTGCTCATTCTTTCTCTTCTCTCTGTCTCTCTCTACATGCAGATTATATATATTAATATATAAAATGTCATCCTGGTCTAACCAAAAGCCTTGTAACAATGGTCAAGCATTACAATGGTTACGAATGTGCTTTTGAAACTTTGCAAGGAAGACTGACTTCAGACTACTCGTGGCTTTGTGTGCCCCTGCTAATGAAATGAGAATAGCCTCATTATTGGTAACCTACACAGAGACTGGAAGTAACTGGCGACTCATAGCGCAATGTGAGCTCTTCTAAAGTAGTCTATTTCTGTTCATGCTTTGTCTTTAACATGCCAAGACTGGAAGATGTAGAGACACAACAGAACTGAGCATGCCATCTCCTTGCTTCTGGGCAGTGTCTGCCACTACTTTCATTTGAGCTGGTCACATCCCAGAGCAGCGGTTGTCAGAGTGCGGCCCCTGGACCACCAGCACCGGTGTCGGCGCAGAATTTGTTAGACGTCACATTCTCAGATGCTGCACCCAGACCCACTGAATCAGAATCTTTGGTGGTAGGACCCGGTACTGTGTGTTAATTTAATAAGCTCTGCTGCTGACCCTGATGCTATGTCCTCTTAGAAGGGATTTATTTGCGTCTTGACTGAAGGATCTAACAAAGGCCACCATTTTCCTGGAGCAAGGTGGTGGCTTCTCATTTTCTCCAGCATGGATTTGCAACACGGGTGTCCAAGCTCTCGGACAGCTGTAATTGGATTCCTTCATAAACATGCCGTGTCACCGCCCACCTAGCACAGAGGAAGTCTGGAATGCCACTCCAGTGCATCTGTTATGAGGCTGACTTCAGGGTGTGAGGAAATTAAAGCTATTTATCATAGGCCATTTTCCCTCAGTGACAGGAGAAATGAGCCTTAGCTGAACAAGCCTCCAAATTGGGCCCACATAAAAAAAGAAAGAAAAAGAAAGAAAGAAACACATGCAGATTGACAAACAGTTTAACTATGCTTGTTCTCCCTTTGGGAACAAACCCTTCTCTAAGATTCACCATGATTGTGAAGCATACCGAAGAAGTTCTGCAGGGCTGGAGAGATGGCTCGGGGGATAGAGGCACTTCCTCTGCGAGCCAGACACAAAGTGACTATGGTAATGGGGGGCACAGTCAGAATGGGAGGTGGAGCTAGCAGAATGCCAAAGCCTACAAGGCCAGTTTGAGGGGCCCTCCCAGTTGCAAAAACAACAACAGGAGAGACTGTCTCAAAAAGGGGGGGGGGCGTGGAAGGAGAGGACAAAACCCTGAGGTTACCTCTGGCTTCACGTGCATGCCGTGGTGCCCGTGTACAAACTCGTCATCGTCGCCCCAACAGAACTTCTGCAGATGGAGCCCTCCCAGTCTGTCCCGCAAGTCAGGCATCTGGAGCAGAAAGGAACTTTCCCTTGATCGTGCCTTTTCCTCCTAGGAGGGAATCCTAGGTTCCAGAGGGAGAGGGACCAAGACTCTGTGCCCAGTGAGCCCTGTAAGAGGAGGAGGAACTAAGTGTTTCTCAAGGGCAAGATTTGTCTGGGTCGTACAGATGTGACTTGATCTCCTGCATGCCTTTACAAAGTCTTATTGAAACACAGCCACACATTTGTTTGTGTATTGCCGGTCTGCTTTCACACAACCAAGTCAGTCAGGTAACTGTGATGGAGACCATACAGACCTGGAAACCGCCCAGTGCAGACTAGCTAGGCCTCTGTAGAATCCCCGTGGAAGTCCCGTGGCAGGAGCCCCTCCCTCCCCGAGCTGCGTGAGGGGAACCTGCAGGCTCCAGTGGACTGAAAGGACAATGGGAAAGAACAGAGTGATGCAGTGCCCATGGGTCCCTGTGGAGTCTGGAGGAAGAAAACCAGAGAGAAGGTCATCATTTCTTACTGCTTATTTGAGCCAGTTACTATATGCATTTTCAGAACGGACATATTTAAAATAAAGAAACACTTTGTACTGGGTATGTATATATATATCTGATATGTTTCTTCCTGGTGTTGGGTATTAATAGGCAAAACTTCAGTGTTTACCATACTGTACTATGTCTGACAACATTTGTTTGGTACATACCACACTCCCATATCTAATGCTTTCCATCTTTTATACTATTTGTTGTTCACAATAATTCTGTGAGGTACATTTAGTCACCCCTATTTTATATATGAGAAAGTTTAGTTGGTTCCCAAGGTTAAGGAGCCACTGTTAGTCTTGATGTACACATGGGTCTTTTTTTTATGACAAAGCCAACATTATAAGTTAGCCTTGGGGGGCTGGAGAGATGGCTTAGCGGTTAAGCACTTGCCTGTGAAGCCTAAGGACCCCTGTTCGAGGCTTGATTCCCCAGGACCCACGTTAGCCAGATGCACAAAGGGGCGCACGCATCTGGAGTTCATTTGAAGTGGCTGGAGGCCCTGGTGTGCCCATTCTCTCTCTCTATCTCTGCCTCTTTCTCTCTCTGTCTGTCGCTCCCAAATAAATAAAATAACAAAAACAAATTAAAAAAAAATAAGTTAGCCTTGTTCAAGCTGGGAGTTGAGAAGTTAGTTTTGTGAGTTCCAAATAGCATTAATTTTTTTTAATAGAATGGAAAACACCACAGTGTGTCACGCATGGCTTGAGTGGTGTTATAGTCAGCTCCCGCTGCTGAGATGAACCTCCAAACCAGACACAGTCTGTGGGAGGAAGGGATTTATTTCAAGCTTACAGGTCCAGGAGAAGTTCCACTGATGGCAGAAGAATCTGGCCCCCTTTTATAGATCCAAACAGAGAGAAAATAAACCACCAGCACCACCACCACAATCAAGAGCAAATCTAAATCAGCATCGAAAACAGCAGGAACCCAGGCAGCCCTCAAGCACTCTGCATACATTTAGGCTGGACCCCGGAATCCGTCCCCAGTGACACCTCTTCCAGCCAGGCTGTCGGAAATCCAAGTTGTAAGCTTTAATAAGACAGTTGAGTCTATTGGGGAACATAAATTCAAACTAACACAAGTAAACCTTGGAGCATTTAACTCTCAAGATGAGTTTGTAAGTCAGTATGTTGTAAAGTCTAACATGTATACACATGCAACACATTTCTCTGCGCTGGACAGCAAGGCAAATATTCTCCTACTATGTCATAATCAAGTTTGAAAGCAAAGGAAGGGCAGGAGGGGTGAAAAAAGAAAGGAGGGAGAAAACATGAGTGAATCAATGAATAACTTTAAAATAGACTCTGGGAGGAGAGAAATAAGAAATAAGATGGAATATGCAACTGTGAAAGAGACACAGAGATTCAGGGAGGGGGAGGAGAGAAGGAGACAGCATAGGGAAGCCATGTGATTCTGTCCATGGCTTATTCTAGCACATGGTGAAGCTGAAGATTGTCCAGTGGATTTTAGTTTCTATGTACTTCACTTGCTATGGCTCTCGTCATTCTGAATGTGAAGGAACTATAAATAGTTTTATAAAATGTGCCCCTTCCATACAAATCTCTTACCTTACCTGGTCCTCAATGGAAAGTGGTGATGTGTAAAACAGGCTGGGTTGAAATTATGGAGTGAATAAACTCACTGCATGCCTTCCTCAGAATGGATAAAGACTGCTTTGAATATGAGTAATCTTTGTCTTTTGACTGACGAGTTTTTTTTTATTTTTTAATTTTTATTTATTTATCAGACAGAGAAAAGGAGGGAGGGAGGAGAGAGAGAGAGAGAGAGAGAATGGGCACACCAGGGCTTCCAGCCTCTGCAAACGAACTCGACACGTGTGCCCCCTTCTGCATCTGGCTAACATAGGTCTTGGGGAACTGAGCCTCAAACCAGGGTCCTTAGGCTTCACAGGCAAGCGCTTAACCTGCTAAGCCATCTCTGTAGTCCTTGACTGACTAGTTTTGAACCTACCATATAATATTTTGTATTTTACTGGGAAAGCATAGTTAATAAATGGATGTTCAAGTCTTCTTTTACCTGTTTTTTTTAAAACTTCTATTATGTATTTTACTATCAAATGGCTCTAGTGTCAGTTAATGAAAACCCCATTTTTACAGAAGTGAAAACGAGTGAGAATTTTATGAAGCATCCTTATATACTGATACTTTCATCAACTACTTATTACATAATCTTCAAGCTACTCATATAGATTACCCTTATGTAAATTTTACTGCAGAAATTGGGTGCTGTCATTATCTTCATGTTCTGGGACATGGCTCATGACCAAAAGCAGTTGAAGGGAGGAAAGGGTCTATGTTGGTTTACAGTCTTTTTTATGCACACCAGGGCCTGCAGGCACTGCAATCAAACTCCTGACAGTGTCTGCTACTTGTGCGCATGTACAACCTTGCACACTTGTGTCACACTCACGTGGGACCTAGAGAGACGAACATGGGTCCTTAGGCTTTGCAGGCAAGCACCTTAACTGCTAAGCCATCTCTGTAGCCCTTGGTTTACAGTCTTGTAAAGGTTTCAGCATGGGTTTTAGCATGGCAGGTTTCAGGTTTAAGCATGGCAGGGAGAAGGATGATAGAGAAGAGGCTGGGCATCACATCTTGCCACAGCAGCTGACTGAAAGCAGCAAGAGTGAGCTGAGATCTGGCAAGAGGGAAACTGGCCTGTAACCCCTCTATGCCCACCCCAGCCACATATCTCCTCCCAGATTTCCCAGCTAGAGACTCAAGTATTCAAAACACATGAGTCTATGAGGGACATGTGATTCAAACCACCACATTGAGGCTCAGTAAATTTAAATATTGCTTTTAAATTGTTTATACAAAAGGAGATAGAAGTAAATGTAAATGATGATTTTTGTGGCCCCAAATTCTGTATTTCCCCATTAGAAAGTAGCAACCAGGAATTAAAATTAGTGCTTTATGTTGCAATTCAGAACAATAGTTTTTCTTGGAAGTCAGTGTGGTGCTGTTTTACTGTGGTAGAGTATCATTGTATGATTTCCTGCTCTCCCATCTAAAGACATTTCTCTACTTCTTGTCCCCATTAGCAGATTGGAGTATATTGCTATATTCCTATGTGATCCATTTTCCACCTTTCTTTGTTGAAGATTGCAGCAGGCACCAACTCTATTTAGTCATGAATAACAGTGTCTCAAGTAACTTGGGTTACTGGCATCAGCTTAAGTGGAAAGTCTTTCCTTTTCTTTTCTTTTCTTTTCTTTTTTTTTTTTAATAAATGGTGCATGTGGGTGTAAATGAGACCCACCAGAATGAACTCCATTTCAAAAGCCTCCATAACCTGTTACAAAAGAATTGTGGTATTTTCCCCAGCTTGACAGAATGCCATTGCTATAGTCTACCCATGTTGATTTGTCTCACTACTACTATTTTACTTTTTAAAAAAGAAAGTTCCAGAACACTGCTAATGCTGCTTCATTCCTGTCACCTTGGCTCAAAATTTTGTGTGTTGTATAACAGGGGCCCTTCTGCTTGGTTATCTCAGCCTAATTTTCCTCCTAACGACCCCCATTTTAAATAAGGGCTCATGCTTCTAAATGCAAAAGTTTTAAAATGGATCATTTGTTCTTGTTCCATGGTTTTTCTCTCTAACATCAAAGGTCACTGCAAGCAAGTGTGTCCTTCCTGTCCCTCCACTGGTTTCATCTTGCCGAGTGCTGCTGTTACATTCAGCCAGATACATCCAGGAAGCTGTTCCAAAGATTCAGCCTTGTGCACCAGGAAGTTTTATCAGGGCCAGTCTTCGGGGAAATATGAGGTTCCTAGCCTCATTAACACCTTAATAATGGTACTTGTTGGTTATTCTTTATTTCAGAGATCCCAGAAGACCCGCTTGTGGCTGAAGAGTATTATGCCGACGTATTTGATTCCTGTTCTGAAGAGAGTGAAGAGCAGGAAGATGAAACCTTGTCCTCAGAACCAGAAGGGGAAGTTGGAGCAGAGGGAGCCCCGCCCGTTTACCTAGCAAACCAACAGGTACACAGCCTGCTCCCAAGGCGTGGGAGGAGGACCTGTCCGAGGTACTGACTGGACTTGCTCCCAACACAGCTTGGAGGGGAGGTCGAAAGGCTTTGGGTTTTTATAATGGCTCCATGTGATAAGTCCTGATTCCCAAGGTAAAGAGGTAGGTAGGACCCCATGGAATTTCAAGATGGTTCAGGGAAGAGCTGACCACCTCAGTACCTATGGGGGGCGTGGTGGGGAGTGTGCACAGTGTATTGCCTGAATACTAAGTCGTGCCTCCTTTATTTAATAAGCACTGTGAGTGTCCCTTTAACAGTGACAATGGGACATTTTAATATGCTCTTCTGCCTGGTAATTAAACTTTTTTAGTCTTTTTAGAAAATCTAATGCAAATACAAATATGTAAAGACTGGTTTAACTCTGGAGGTAAGAGTCACAGATCCTGATCTGAGAAGATGCCATTTCTAGCTACTTTCAGTCTCTGTACTCCATCCTTACAGCAAGTCAGAAATCCATCGTAATGGTCAATAAAAACACTAAAAATGTGTCTCAATTTTTATGTAAGAGAAGTGAGAAGAAGTTAGAAGACAACTAGTAGGGTGTGGGTATAAATCCAAGCAAAGAAAAGGATGGGAGGGAGAGAAAGGTGAGAGACTTTAGATAACAAATACATGAGTAGAGGGACAAATCAATTGCTACAACAACAACAACAAAAAAAAAAAAAAAACAGAACGAAAGGGAGGTAGGAGTCATAATGCCAAAATCAAAATTTTCCTTATTCAATTCCCATTTTTTTCCAGTGGACTCTGGAAAAAAGGCACTTTCTAGTGCAAGTTAGAAAGACAATCTCCATTTGCTCCCAGGCCACTGCTACAAATAACTGGAATGAACATCATTGCAGCCTTCTTTCAGCTTCATCCTATGCCCGTGGCTGCAAACCACAAGCCTTGCAAAATACACCGGCAATTTTTGTTCGGAACATCAAGTGGGAAATTTTTCCTTACTAATATTATAGTGTTTAATATTTTTAAATAAATTTAGTTCAGAAAGTCATATTAATATAGTATGTTATGAACACACAGAGGCCAAGAAGTCCTGTCCTCCGCAACCCTCACACAGGGTTGGAAATCAGATATTCTACACAAGAGTTTACAGCATATGACTTCTTATGGAGCACTACACTTCACTGAGCTTCAGTTTTCTAATCTGTAAAATGGGAGAATAATGGTTACTGCTCATAGGGTGGTTTTAAGATCAAATAATCAGTATAAAGCAGTTTAATTCAGGTCCAGAACTTAACTATGTGCTTAATAAATACTTACTAACAACTTAGCTATTGTTATAAGCAAATTCTCCACGACTTAGGTTGATTTGGATGGGATGACCCACCCTAAGTGTAGGTGGTGCCATTCCATGAGCTGAGGTTCTTGATTGTATGAAAAGGAGAAAGCAAGTTGAGCACCAGCATTCATCACTCTCTGCCTCCCGACTGCGCATGCTGCCTCATGTTCCTGCCGCCATGCCTTCTCTACCATGGTGGACTCTTGACCCCGAAAACTACAAATTGAAATAAAGCCTTCCTTATTTAAGTTGCTTTGTTAGGTATTTGTCACAGAAGAGTTAATTCCAGGTCAGCCTGGACCAGAGTGAGACCCTATCTCGAAAAACCAAAAAAAAAAAAGAAAGAAAGAAAGAAAGAAAGAAAGAAAAGTAACATGCAATAGGAATGGCCTGGCTCTAGCTTCCTCTCTGAGCTTACATTGACCAGGAGCCACCTGGGAGAAGCAAGACCTCCTGGTACCCCTGTGGTTGATCCTGAAGGCTCCATAGTTCTGTGTAAAAACAGGCCATGTCACAGTATCACATAACACATTGCCCCGCAGAGATTTCTTTCTGCCCACTGTTTCCTCTAACATCGGCCATGGAAGAGAGATCACCAATATTATGCAGAAGAAAGATTATATAAAGAGCAGTTGAAAACACTCCATCTCAGCTACCTACTATCTATGTTACCTTGGAGATGTCAACTCTCTAACCTCAACCTCACTTCCCCCTTGTGGACAGATGGAATATCCCAATAATCTTATCTTCCAAGGGACCTGGGTTTTAAAGTCAGCACTTACTGAAGACTCATCTATGCCCAGAATACCCTCCATTGCTTTCATTTTGAGCATCAAAGAAATGAATAAGCCTTACTGGGGGGCTACACTGTAGAAAATCATGAACCTTTGAACATTCTATCTGGAGCAGTATTTCATATAAGAGATTGGTAGTCTCAGAGGCACATGGGGACCAACACGCAGCAGGAGGCCTGTGGACTTAGATCTCATAGCTTGTTCTCACTCTCGAGCACTCACTCTGAAATGTGAAGGAGAAGTGTTTAAAATATCCGGCTCTGGCTCAGCTCCCTTCCTTCTCCAGTCCTTACTTTCTCCATCATCTTTTTCCTCTCCCTCATTAGAATCTAGCCAGTTAAATT
Source organism: Dipus sagitta (assembly GCA_036346955.1). Classification (NCBI taxonomy): domain Eukaryota; kingdom Metazoa; phylum Chordata; class Mammalia; order Rodentia; family Dipodidae; genus Dipus; species Dipus sagitta. The sequence continues at coordinate 22,528,915 of CM070786.1, forward strand.
CTGGTTTGATGCACTTCATGTAGAATACACGTATCAAAGAGTTATTGCAGGAATTAGATCAAATAATTTATCTGTGACCGCCAGGAGATATGTCCAATGTTCCTTCACAAGAGAGCCTTGGGACTGCAGAGATGGCTCAGCAGTTAAAGTTGCTTGCTTGCAAAACCTGTGGTTCAATTCCCCAGTATCCATGTAAAGTCAGATGTACAACGTGGCCATATGTCTGGCGTTTGTTTGCAAGGGCAAGAGACCTGGTTTGCCATTCATACCCTCTCTTTCTCTCCTCAAAATTGCATTGTATGTGTTCCTTTCAATGTGAGCATGTTGGAGCCACTAGCCTCCTTATTGGTACATGAGTCTGTCAGTTCACCAAGGAGACAGTGACATGCAATATGGTATGATTTGGTGTTTGTGGCAGGGCACATGGTCAGAGCAGAGAGTGGCAGAGTGACTTTCACAGATATAAGACCAGTTGGAATGGTACCTTTTGGGTTTTTCTCTAACAGCCTTTTCCGCCTTCACCTCCAGGACCATCCCTCGCTCCCCAGCTGTCTTCTGAGCTGAGGTGCTGTGACTATACAGTACATAAAAATATTAAATCCATTCTAAATAGCCTGTGCAAACAGAATATATACATACATATATATATATATACACAATTGTATCTTACTATTTTGTTAGTCAATTACACAAAGAAATTTTGTTTTCTGAATATATCTTCCACCTAGAAAGAAGGAATGAATATTATTCCATGGTGTCTAGTTGGGGAGAAAAGGGGGCATTGTTAGGGTATTGTTCTCCTAAAGAACCTACCACCCTGGAGGCATATGCCCATATTGTACCTGAGGAAACAGTCAGGACTACTGAAACAGGGCTACCTTGCACATGCCAGGTGCTGTGCTAAGCCCTATCTCATTTTCTGCTCAGAAGTTCTTTTTTATGAGATAGAGAGCACACGTGCAAGAGAGGGGGGGGGGGAGAGAATTTGGTGCACTAGGACCTCTAGCCACTGAAATCAAACTCCAATCATGTGTGTCATGTTTTGTGCATGCGTCACCTGGTGCGCCTGTCTTACATGGGTTCTGGGGATTCAAACCTGGGTCCTTAGGCTTAGCAGCCAGTGCCTTGGCTTCTAAGCCATCTCTCTAGCCCTGCTCACAACTTATGGGGTTGCAACCCATTTTACAAACTAAGAAATTATGGTGCAGAGAAAAGAATTAACTTCATCTAAGTCCAGTGACTGCTGGGATTCAAACCAGCAGACATGCACTGTGGCAACTCTTGGGCATGAGGGTGAGTCTGGAACTTACTGTGGAAGTTAGTATATTAGAAGAAAAAGGAGATTCTTAGGCCCTGATGACAGCTTTGAAATATGCAAACCTGTATGATGATGTAATGAATTTCATACCATATTCAGAAAACAGAGCCAAGTCTTCTTCTTACTCGCTGGTATTTACTTGTTTATTTTAAATGTACTTGACTGGGCATACTGGCACATGCCTTTATTTATCTTATTATTTATTTATTTGCAAGCAGATTTAGATAGAAAAGAGCTAGACAGAAAGAATAGGTGTGCCAGGGCCTCTAGCAACTGCAAACGAACTCCAGAATGTATGTGCTACTGTGCACCTGAGTTTATGTGGGCACTGGGGAATTGAACCCCAGCCATCAGGTTTTGAAGGCAAATGCCTTAACTGCTGAGCCATCTCTCCAGCTGATTCTCTGAGATATAAGTGAGAATAAAGCTGAAACTCAAGTTGAAAACAGTCATCTATAAATATGTATATAAAGCCAGGACTTCCTTTCAGAAACTTGAAAATTCGTTCTCTTTCTATCTCAGTATACCTACTTCATTTTTACATTTTTTTTAATTTTTATTCACTTTTTTTAAATCAGAGTCTTGCTCTAGCCCAGGATGACCTGGAATTCACTATGTAGCCTAAGGCTAGCCTTGAACTCACAGTGATTCTTCTATCTCTGCCACCAAACTTCTGTGATTAAAGGCGTGCACCACCATTCCCACCACAATACACTTACTTGAAATTGCAGGGCTTTCTTTCCTATACTATTGGACTAATGTTTTGTTAAGAGATTAAGCAGTTAATCAAGAACGAGTGGGGGTGCTTGACTGCTGGACCTTGGGGACTGGTGTGCAGCGGGAGGAACCTGGGCTCACTAGCACCTGGAAAATCCATCACTCCATGTCTTGAGTGAGTGTTACATCTCCAAGTCCATCAGCCCCACTTTCTTTTTCTCCTCTTCTCCACACTGTAATCCAAAATGTCTTAAGAGTTCTGCCATTGGCTACCTGTGAATGTCTTTGAAACCTTAAAGCAAGCCCTGACTTGCCTGGAACCAAGGCATTAAAAAGAGAAAGTTACAGTTTGAGGGTTTTAATAATGCAGAGTAAACAAGGCATGCATTCGCAGCAGAATGTGGACCCAGCGGCAGTCACGTGTCAACAGCTCTGAATTCAACAGCAGAAGTGGTCACTGTCGTGAGAACCAGGAGGGCTCCTTTGCAGCTGGAGTTTTGCAGATGTGGCTCTGTGTTCCCATCACTATGGACATGTTAGGGCAGAAGGTGGCCTCAGCAGTGAGCCAGGAGCTGTGACCTCAGCCTCCTGATCCCCGGGCAGCCCTCACAAAGGTGCCCTCTGGCTGCCCTAAGGGCAGCAGCATCCTCTGTCTTCCCCATGAATTATGGATGTGTATAAGCAAGGGCCTGACTGCCGAGGAGACCAAACTGAGATGCGGAAGGTACATCTGAGTGTGCAGAAAAGGGAGACGGTCACCTTGGCGTTCTGGTTTCTGAAATTTAGGGCTGCTGTGGATATAGTTTGAAGGAGAGTAGGTAATTTCCTAGTAATATAACTCACAGAAAAGAAAGTAGGTGGGTTGTCAATTGTATCATTTATACACAGATTACATACTTGAGTGTGGTAGGGACTGCATATATGGTAGTGAATAGATACGGTCCCGTGTTCATGGACATTACAGTCTCATGTATTTAGATAGGATCTATTAATGGAAAATCCCTTGATCTGATCATCATTTCTGTCTCCTTAGAGCTCTGGCTGGGTGTAGTGACTCATACCTTCAATCCCAGCAATTGGAGGCTGAGGCAGGGGGATCACCATGAGTTTAAGACCAGTCTGGGCTATAGGGTGAGTTCCAGGTCAGTCTGAGATGGAGACACTGCCTCAAAACAGAAAAAAAAAAAAAAAAAAAAGGTATGCCAGACTCTAGTATCCAGTAACGTGTCTGTCTTGTGGACCTATAGACATTCTGAATTCAGCAATAAACTCCTTGGCCCCATCCACAGTTCCTCCTAAGTTAACCTGGGCTTACTGCTTTTCACTCATATTCACACCCACTCTGTAGACAAAATCTATTGGCTTGACTTTCAATGTATAGAGTATGACTACAACTTAGTACCGCTATCCCTACCACAAAGCCACTGTCACCTCCCCAGGGGAGTTTTGCTGTAACTTCAAACTGACCTCCCAGTGACACCCCCACCACCCCTCACCTCACACAAAGTAAAAGGCAAAGCCTGTGCACTGGTCTCCTGCTCCCCATTACCTCACAGAGCCCCTTCCCCTCGTCACCATGTGAGTCGCTGTTACAGAGGCCCGTCCACTTGCACTAGCCTGCTCCCCATTGCTGAAACACAACAGGCACACATCTGTGTTTGGAAGCCTGGAATGCTCTGCTCATGAGATACAAAACTAGTTTTCTTCCTCCCTATCTTCATGCTTTTGCTCTGCAACATCTGCCTGGGGAGGACTCTGGCCACCTTAAAGAATCTAGCCCTCATGGGCCTGAGAATTCTCTCTTCCACCTTCCTACTTTATTTTCCTTTGTAGTCTTTTTTTTTTTTTTTTTACATTTGAGTTACTACAATTTACTTGTGACCTATCTCTATGCTAGAATGAAACAGGAGGGAAAATATTCTTTGTATTTCTTTGTCTACAGTTGTATTCACAGCACCTTGAATAGTATTTGGCACAGAGTAATGCTCAGTGGACATTGTGTAATGAAAGAACGAACGAGCAAATGAATATTTGCAGGGTGTAATCTAATGGTGCAGTTAGCGAATAAGTCAGCAAACAAACACATGCAAGAAGCAACCATGAACTGAAGAAGCAGAACTGGTGGAGGAGAAGGATTCTGAGGGGCTATGAGGTGACTTAGAGTCAGTGAGAACGTCCCGATGACATGTTCAGCTGTGGCTTGAGGGATGAAAAGCCAAACCCCTTGAGCTGAGCAGAGGGAGTGGGGGAGGAGCGTTTCAAAGCAAGGGAGCTGTATGTGGGAAGACCCAAGTTGTGAAGGCCGGGAAATTTTGAGAAGCCACAGAGTGGGCAGGAAGATCATGTAGTTGGAAATGCCAGACCATCTGTATTTGTACCAGGAAGAACTTGTGGATTTTGGAAGGAGGGTGCATTTTTTTTAAGTGAAAGGCTAATTTAGTGAAGAATTGATGATGAGTTGGGGTGGATGTGACTCAGTAGGAGAAAGAAAGAAAGAAAAAGAAAGAAAGAAAGAAAGAAAGAAAGAAAGAAAGAAAGAAAGAAAGAGAAAGAAAGAAAGAAAGAAAGAAAGAAAGAAAGAAAGAAAGAAAGAAAGAAAGAAAGGGGAAGGAGGGGAAGGGAAGGAGAGAGAAAGAAAGAGAGAGAGAAGAAGGAAGGAAAGAAGACAGAAAAAAAGAAAGGAAGGAAGGAAGAAAGAAAGAAAGGAAGGAAGGAAGGAAGGAAGGAAGGAAGAAGAAAGAAAGAAAAAACGAGAGAGAGATGAGACATCATGGTAATAGAAATTAGGACACTGGAGGTGGAGGGACTGGCTGGAAGGAAGCCAAGGGAACTTCAGAGGATGACAGGGATTTCTTCATTTCTTTTTTGATGGTGCCTATTTGGGAATATGCAGTTTTGAAAGACACATGGCATTGTGCACACAGATCTGTACACCTCAGTATATGCAAGTTTTATCTCACCAAATAGAGTTACAATTGGAGGGAAAACAATTTTAAACCTGAGAAGAGTTGCAATATCCGCATTCGTATACGAGCCCTGTAACTCCTTCGCTGGTGTCGCAGCCACTTCCTGCTGTTCATGGCCACATGCAAGGCGGTCCTGACACATGCAAACGAGGCCTCTCAGGAAGACACTGGGTCCAGAATGACTGTGCATGAGCAGAAAAGATGGTGCTGCGTGTTGATTTCTTCCTGCGAGATGACTTTGAGAGAAGTGACAAACATGGAGAAGTCAGCTCCTTTACACCTGCACATCAACTGAAATAGAGGACCAGTGAGTCTGACAATGTGCCTGGGGTCTCCTTAAGACGGAGCTCAGCTGAGCACTTCTCTGGGGCTCAAGCCATCATGGAAGGTATGTCTGTTCTGAGCACATATCTATAGATTTGTGCCCATTTGGGATTACTCACCAGATGGATAACATGGTGCCAAGAGCCTAGCGGCATACTGTGAGGGCAGCCACACATCTCTTCCCACTCATTCTGAGCAGCTTTTAGCCACTGAGAACAGAAGACACGTCTGTAATGCGCAGATCAGCATCTAGCACGCCATCTCTGGACACACCTCCGGCATAGCCCATCAGCCAGGAGTGTGCTGAAATGCTGCATGAAGACAGATGGCTGAGTTTTCTCTGTCTCCGGGTGAAGGATCAGTGAGAAGAGTCATCCTTTGGAAGTCTCTTGAGAATGTCTAAAGATAGAGATGCAATCCCTAAAATACTGTTGGTGCCCAATCCCATAGCCCTAGTCCTAAGCTAAATTCTTACGGCACTCATTCACTCATTCATTCATTCATTTCCTTACTCAGTCATATATTCCCATTTATTTATCACCAGACACAATACTATAGGTAACTATTATTTTGCAGATGCCATGGCTAGATCTTTTCTTTATTCATCCATAGGATCAGCTTCAACAAGAACTATATAAGTTGTTTTTATTCACCCAGCTTTTAAACAAAACCCTTGCTCATTGGTTTGTCATCTCCAGCACTAACTTGCTGAACATTCTTCTTTTTTAAAAAAAATATTTTATTTATTTATTTGAAAGAGAGAAAGAGGCATAAGGGGAGAGAGAGAGAGAGAGAATGGGCATGCCAGGGCCTCCAGCCACTGCAAACAAACTCCAGATGCATGCGCCCCCTTGTGCATCTGGCTTATGGGGGTCCTGGAGAGTCGAACCAGGATCCTTTGGCTTTGCAGGCAAGTGTTTTAACTGCTAAGCCATCTCTCCAGCCACATTCTTCTTTTAATTTTTTTTTGAGGTGGGGTCTCATTGTAGCCCAGGCTGACCTGGAATTCAATCTCAGGTTGGCCTCCAACTCATGGCGATCCTCCTACCTCTGACTCCCAAGTGCTGGAATTAAAGATGTGCGCCACCACTCCTGGCTCGTGTTTTTTTTTTATTAATTGTTTATTGATTTGAGAGAGAGAATGAGAATGAATGGGCACACCAGGGCCTCTAGCCACTGTAAATGAACTTCAGACACATGCACCACCTTGTGCATCTGGCCTACATGCATGCTATATAATTGAATCTGGGTCCTTAAGCTTCACAGACAAGTGCCTTAATCACTAAGCTATCTCTCCAGACCGTGAATGTTCTTCTTAGCCAAATTCTTTTTTTTTTTTTCTAACAAATAATCATTTTTTGCTTTTTAACTCGTTTAGAAAGAGAAAGAAAGTCAGTGGGCAAAATGGGATGGGGAGAGGCCCAGCGTCTTATGTCTGAAGGCTTTGCCTTCCTTCCAGTCTTTCCTCTGCATCTTTATCTATGCAATGCCTACTTTAGACTTGGATAAATACACCTTTTGGAGCTGGGCATGGTGGCACACACCTTTAATCCCAGCACTTTGGAGGTAGAAATAGGGGGATCACTGTGAGTTCAAGGCCACCCTGAGACTACATAGTGAATTCCAGGTCAGCCTGAGCTAGAGTGAGACCCTACCTCAAATAAATAAATAAATAAATAAATAAATAAATAATAAATCTTTTGGTACTGGGTTCTGATTGGTTTGCTCCCTAATCAGTATGGCAACACCTCTTCTTTGCCATTGTTCATCTTTATCACCGCACAGTTGCAGCTTGAATGGTACACCATGACTGGAGTCTCTAGAGTCAGTGATTATGGAAATGGGCCGGGAGACAAACTGCCTTGGAATGGCATCTCTTCAGTTGCCCTTATCCATTCCAGCAGTTTAAGAGGAAAGCTGGGCTGGTTTCACCTTTAAGTCAACACTAGTATATCTAACACCATGCTTCATGCCCCCAGTTCCTTCAAATATTTCTTGAATCAAAAAGGAGATTTAGCTAGCATTTTAATATTAATGGATATATTAATATCAAATGTATTGGTGTAAATTATGTAAGTTATATGGTCATAAGCTCATACACACATATATGTGGATATATATGTGTGTGTATTTATATACACATAATATGCAGGTGTCTTGGCATTAATTTAAATGTAAATCTCAGTGAAGAAAGGGCATCATGTTCTTGTAACCATATAGGGAAGGTGAACTGTCTGAGTCTCAATATTTGAACAGCACTTTTAGAACACATCTTGAGTTTTTCATGGATTTAACTTAGAATTGTAAAATATGTTTTATTTCAAGAAGACTGAGACTCATGTGAAGAATAATTGCATGCATTAATTTGACTGAACTATGGGGTGCTCAAATATCTGATTAAACATTACTCTGAGTGTTTCTGTAGAGATGTTTGGATGTGATAAACATTTAATTGAGTTGGCCAAGTAAAGCCTGCTGCCATTTAGTGTGAGTCTCAATCAGTTGAAAGCCTGAATAGAACATAGGCTGACCTTTTAAGTAACAAATTCTTGCTTAACTGACTTTATATTGGGACATCCCCCCCGCCCCCGCCCTGTCTTCAGACTCAAACTAAACCATCTGTTTTCTTGCAGACTCACATTGCCAATCTTGGGACTCACCATAATCACATAAAAGAATTCCTTATCCTCTCTCTCTCTCTCTCTCTCTCTCTCTCTCTCTCTGTCTCCCTCCCCTGTCTGTGGAGAACCCTGAATAATTGTCCCATGAACTTGTAGAATGAACTGGGATCCTACAAAGAATAAACTACAACAGGAACTCTGCAAGTAGATCTGTTTAGATGGGGAATTCTCAGTGTTTCTGGGTCTTCCACCTAGTGCACTGAGCCAGTGAGATTTAGGAGGGTTAGATCTTCCTTTTCTGGAAGGATTCTAAGAGCTTTTCATATGTCCATGAACCCCATGCATTTCTGAGACAGAGTATACAGCATTTATGAGGCATGTTCACATATCCCTTAAAGAAAGTTCTTTCAACATATATTTTTTTTTACCTTATACCTTGGTAAATCCATGTTGTTGTACAGATAGTATAGGGAAAGTTTTATAGGTTGAGTTATTGAGTAGTTTGATCTAAACCAAGGGAGAGCCTATGGCCCACACAATAAAAGGTTGTTTGTTTCTCAAGGGTCACAAGATCTGCAATGTGAATAGCCATCTGAATTGAGAAGAATAGTGATTCATCCTCAGAAAACAAACAAACAAACAAACATAAAGCAAGTAAACCCTAAGACCAGTAAACACAAAGCTAAATTTGAGGCAAAGAACCTAGCCTATACACATGGAAGGTTTAGCCTGACCACCTCCACAGTTTCACATCCCACAGTGGCTGATTTATGTAACCCACAATCCAACGTCATCTCAGGAGCAGAGAGCTTTAAGGTGAGCACCAACTCACAGCAGGGCCAGTTTTTGATAGGGGAAGTTTCTCCAGTGGCAATGACAGAATTTTCCAGAGGGTTCATAAAAAGGAGTCCATCAAAGAAAGCTCCATTTGGGGAGGTCATATTATGTTCTATGTTTCTAGGGTCACCTTAGAGGCTGACAGAAAATAGCTGTGTGATATAATATCTGAGAGCCAAGAGGAAAAGGCAGGGGGAAAAGGTGCCGAGTCAGCTGACTTGGAAGGGAGCTCTGCAAACAAAAGCTTCAGAAAAATGTTCACTTTCCACAGGGCAAAGAATCTGTGTGTCCAAAGAAAGACATACATAGTAGGGTAAAGACAGAAGGACATGCTCTATTTGATTGTTCCTTACTTGTATGTGTACTTTCTTTTGGTTGGATTATTTTTTTAAAAAAGCTTTATCAAGCAGGGCTTCAGTGAAGGTGAGGGTAAGGAGTGTGAGGGCAAAGAAAGTTAGTGGATGGAGACGATGATTATGGCACATAGTATATATGCATGGAGGTTGTCGGTAAAAAGTTTAAAAACAAGGTTTAGCTATTGCCTCTGAGTCCAGCTCTGAGCTAATAATGACTCAACCAGGTTTGGTCTCTGCCCTCACACAGATAATTATAACAAACAAAACATAGATTTATTTATTTATTTATTTATTTATTTATTTATTTTGGCGTGTGTGTGTGTGAGAGAGAGAGAGAGAGAGGTGAGTGTGGGCATACATGCGTGTCATGATGCATGTGCAGTCGGAGAACAACTCCATGGTGTTGGTGGCCACCCTCCGCCTCACTGGAGGCCGGGTCTCTTGTTCTTTATCCACCACTCACTCCCCAGGCTGGCTGGTTTGCGGGCTTCCCAGAAATCCCCGTGTCTCTGGCTCCCATCTCATCCCAGGTGTGACTGACAGCCTCTTGTTTTTCACACGGGCTCTGAGAATCCCAACTCAGGTACTCATGCTTGCACTGCAAGAGCTTTATCCACTGGGCCATCCCTCTAGCCCCCAACTAATAATTTCATCTATGCATCAAAAGCAGAGAATGACCACAGTAGTGGTAGGAATCTAATGAAGATAAATGTTCAGAGGACCTCTGGGCAGGTGACAAAAGTCAAGATCTAAGGATTTGGAAAGAGTCACGTATATTTATGAGGCAAGAGCATTCTTAGCCAATGGGAAGGTCTTCACATGGGAAAGGTCTTGATACATCTGAATAACTGAGGGGGGAGAAAAAGCAATGTGGGAGCTAAAGAGATTGCTTAGTGGTTAAGGAGCTTGCCTGAGAAGCCTAAGGACCCATGTTCAACTCTCTAGACCCCATGTAAGCCAGATGCACAAAGGTGAGGTAAGCACAAGGTTGCACATTCCCATTAGCCAGCGCAAGAGTCTGGAGTTTGATAGCAGTGGCTGAGGCCCTGCTGTGCCAGTTTTCTCTCTCCTCTTTCACTTTCTCTTAAAAAAAAAAAAAAACAGCAACGCAGATGGAACAATGGAGTGGGAGAGACAAGGGCTATAGCACACAGGATATGACAGGGTTTTATCCTATGCATATGATGATCAGGATTTTACTCAGCTACTTACATGCCCCTGACTATATCTGCTTTCTCCATAATGTGAACCATGTGTCCCTTCTTGCCTTTTTTATGAGAGAGAGAGAGAGAGAGAGAGAGAGGGAGAGAGAGAATATGTGTGTGTGAGAGAGAGAAAGAGAGAAAGAAAGAAAGAGAGAGAGAGAGAAAGTCCCTTCTGTGCATACTGTGTTAACCTGGAGAACTGATATTTTTCTTTTCTCTAAATATTTATCCATTTGTTTTCAAGCAGAAAGAGAAGAGAGAATGGGTATGCCAGGGCCTCCAGCCACTGCAAATGAACTCCAGGTGCTTATGCCACTTTCTGTATCTGGCTTTATGTGGGTCCTAGGGAATTGAACCTAGGTCATTAGGCTTTATAGGAAAGTACTTTAACTGCTGAACCATCTCCTCAGCCCCTTGTTGTCCTTACTTCACCCTTCAGAAGCTGGGGTTGGGATCCCGGATGAAGAACTCACCTTCTCCCCTGCCCCTCCTTAGCTGTAACTTGCCTTGATCTGTCACATGGAATTGTGCTTGGTCTTCTTTGTTAATTTATACCCTGTTTCCTGGGCTCACTGGACAGTTCTTCCACTCTATGATATTGTCCAGAGGTTCCTGTGGCTGCTTTCAGCTGGGAGCTTAGTTAGAGGGTCCAGGGTGGGCTGAGTGGCATGTGTTAAAGTTGGTAGTTGCCACTGGCCTCTTTTCCTCCTATGACTTCTCATGTTATGTGGTCTCCCACCTTGTGATTTCTCCAATGTGATAGCCTGGGCTTCTTTACATGATTTCCAGCTTCTTGTGGGGCAGAAATAGAAGCAACGTGTCTAGTTGTAGAAGTCAAGATCTAGTTGTGGAAGTTACCCAGCATTGCCTCTGTCATATTCTATCAACCAAAGCAAGTTACAGGGACAGTTCAGATTCAGAGGGCTGGTAGAGAGACTACTCCTTGAGGTGAAGGATGTCATAGGAATACCTGCCAGGGAGGGATTATTGCAGCTGTATTTGGAAACAGTCCGTATCCTCACTGTCCATCCAGCTCTTACACCAGAATAACAGAGTATTAGCTCTGGGATGAGTCTTTAACTACCGTCTTATTCAACCTCTGCTGTGGTCTGCTTGTTTAGGTACCCCTCAGATCCATGTGTTGACATATTGTCCCTCATGCAGTGGTATCATGAGGTGGAGACCCTGGGAGCTGATTGGATCATGATGACTCATGAATGCATTATTCACATATAAAATTGGCCCAAGCAAAGCTCCTTTCATTCATGTGAGAACACAACAAAAACAAAAAGGTAGCATCTGAGAACCAGGAATTGGGCACTCAATAACAGCCCACAGTGCCTTGATCTTAGACTCTGTAGCCTCCAGGACCATGCAAAATAAACTCCTGTTCTTTGTAAGCTACGCAGTCCACAGTACTTTTGCTATATCATCCCCCATGGTCTAAGAAAACCCCTGATTTCCACAGGTGTAAAAACTAAGTCCTGGGAGGTCAAGCCCCTTGCTTAGCCAGCACACACAGGGGAGGAGCCAGGCTTAGAAGCGGAGCTTTCTTGGCTGTTGTGATGAGCAGTGTACTCAAGTGTGTGCTTCCTTTGGTAGAAGGTGCCTCTTTGGTGAGGTTTTCTCTGAGTCAAACCTCCAAACATAAGTTTGGACAACACAAGGGGACAGAAGGTAAAGTCTGTTGACTTTCTTTGGTTTCTATGCCTGGTTCCTGCCTCCCCATTCCTAGGCTAATCCCCAAGCATCTTCACTTGGTGTCTGACTTCACTGACAAGCGATCAGGCAAGCCTTCCTCACTGTTACCACTTCTGTACATTCTGAGCATGAAATGACACTGTGTTCTCACCACATACCCAAACATGTAGCTGCCCAAACCTCAGGAAACGTTATCACTTGAAATCTGGCAGCCTACTGTGATATGGTCCATTTTCCTAAAACCCACAGACAGTTGCTTCAATATGAGATGTGTTGCTTGATTTGAAATGGACCAGCTGATTCATGAATGATTAATTCCCTCGACAGCCACAAACCTGGAAGTAATTGAGAGGTTCCATTTTCCTAGATCATTAGAATACTATTTTGGATTATTTATAGCCTACTGGGTGAAGGACCTATATTTATTTTGCATTTAAGATAATATTTGTTATCAAGTACAGTTCTGGGATTTCCCCCTACCCTCATAGGGGTTGGCTGATTTTTCTTGAAGATTAGGGTAAATGAGTACAGTTCTTAAATTCATGACTCATTGAGGACCATACACTTCCAAAAAAGAAGTAGGAGAAAAACAAACCCTTCACTTAATTTCTTCATGCTAGTATATTATTGATTGAGTAAAACCTTGCCCTTCATTCTAATAATCTTTATTATTTTTGGAAGATTAAAAATCATATGTTTATTATAGAAAATTTGGAAAAACATAGTGCACAAAGGAGACGATCAGAGCATTCAGTCTTGCCTTTTTGTTGAAACCATTTTTTTGGAAGGCGAGTTAGGGTCTCACTGTAGTCGACACTAACCCAGAACTCATTGTGTAGCTGTAGCTGACCTTGAACTCATGATGATCCTCCCACTTCAGGATCCTTAGTGCTGAGATTGAAAGCATGCTCAGCTGTGAAACCACTGTTAAGGGCTAAGAATGTCATCTAGTGGTAGAGCACTTGCCTGGCATTCACAAGACCCTAGGTTCCAACCATAGTACTACAAAAAATAAGTAAAGAAACTAAACCTACCCTTTACCCTTTTTCAAAAGAACATTTTAGAATATTTATTTGAGAGAGAGAAAGAAAGAGAGAGAGAGAAAGAAAGAAAGGAAAGAAAGAAGAGATATGGATGCACCAGTGCCTCCTGACACCGCAAACAAACTCTAGACACATGAGCCACTTTGTGCATTTGGCTTAATCTGGGTACTGGGCAATCAAACCTGAGCCACGCTCTACAAGTAAGTACCTTTAACCATTGAGCCATCTCTCCATCCCTAAAACCTTTCACATAACAGTTTTAGCCTATGTTCTTTCCATTAGATAGATAAAGCAAAAAATCTAGAGACTGAAATATAGCATATTTATGTATACATCTAGAGAGGCGTAGGCACACATGAGGATTCATATGCTTTTCTTTTAGAGAATGTGGTCCCATTGCAAACTCATTTTGCCAGCATTGTGTGTGTGAAGATGTTTTATGTAAGTATTGCATGGACTGTGACATATGGAGGGAACAAATCTCTCTCTTTCTTTTCTTGACAGGACAGTGATATTGAAGCATTGGTCAGGTGTTTGGAAAACGTCTTAGGTTGCCCCTCTCTAGGTAAGTTCCCTCAGATTCCAAACTGTTACTGATTCTGTTGGAATACTGTAGAAGAAGAAAGCTTAGAAAGAATCTAACAGATATTCTGCTCAACCTCTCATTTTACAGATGAGGAAACTGAGACCAATAGAGATTGAGTGTCAGGTGCAAGGGCCAGGAGACTCAAGGAAGAATTGCTCATACTTGTTATCCTAAGTGGCCTTCAGTATCCAAGGGTGAAATGAAATGATAGAAATTTGGTGTTCCTTTATGATCAAAAGGTGGCCTGGTGGTGCATGATAATAGATTGAGTCCCTGGAAGGGGACTCTGCCTACCCAACTGGTCCTGTAGACGCAGGCTGCATTCAGTCAAGCCGAAAGGATCATCATTCTGAAGGTCGTTCGGTTATTGGAAAAGATTTGGTCTGAAAAACAAAGTGGAAATTTCTTTAGCATTGTCAGTCTCGATAAATGGGATTGCTGTGCTTCAAGGGCAAAACCCTATTTCTTAGCTTCTTTCTTCTTTTTTAATCCAAAAAAGCCCCAACTGTGATAACTTCCAGTGCTAGACTGTAAATTTTCACACAGTGTATTCTTAAAGTTTCTAGATTTTAAAAAAAAAGCTCAGAATTTCTTCCTTTCAGATTTGATTGTGAATGCTTATGAATCTTAATTATAATAATAAAAGCAATCATTCTAAGTGGATGGTGGGACTAAAGATCAACAATAATGTTTGTATGTGGAGAAATATTCACCACTATTTTCTTAGCAGCTTAATGCACAATTTATGCCACATCTTTCTTTATGTGTAAAGTCACAGTCATAACATAGCTCTTTGACTTTTTTCCCCTCCTGATCTTCATCCTGTGGTCTGATTTAATTGTATACTAGTGTTTCGGGTTTTGAGTGTAATGGACCCTTTCTTGGATCTGAAAGAGCTTAGTTTAGGATTAGAGCTTCAGATGCTCAGAGTCACCAAAGCTTCCTAAGCCAGTGGCTCTCAAGTTTGTTCTGTTGTGCCCCACAAAGAATGAGGAGTGCAGACACAGCAGAAGCGGAAGTTAAACAAGAGTTCATTAGGAAAGAATGTGAAATAAGTCAGAAAGTGAAAGTAAAGCAGAAAAGCTTCTTAGCTGGATGGGATCAAAAGCAGATAGCCACATGACTTGGATTAGGGGCTTTTACACCCTTGGGGAGATAAATTAAGTATCAAGTTGAGGGGGATTACACTGCTTACTTTGTATGTTATTTTTTTTTAAGTATTTTGTTTATCCACTAACAGGGAAAGAGAAGAGAGGGAGGAAAGAAGGGATAGAAAGACAGAGAGAGAGAGAGAATGGATATACCAGGGCCCCTTCTTGCCACTACAAATGCACTCCAGATACATAGGCCATATTGTACATCTATCTGGCTTTATGTGGGTACTGGGCTATTGAACCCAGGCTGTCAGGCTTTGTATGCAAGCACCTTTAACTACTAAGCCATCTCTACATAAAAATACCTGAGTAGCCCAGGCATGGTGGTGTGGTCCTTTAATCCCCAACACTTGGGAGGCAGAGGTAGGAAGATTGCTGTGAGTTCCAGGCAGCCTGGGAACTACAGAGTAAGTTCCATGTCAGCCTAGACTGGAGTGAGACCCTAAAAAAAAATAGGAGTAACTCAAGAAAGACTAAGACATGTACTTCCAGTGATGGAAGATTCAACACAGGAGAGAAGATAAGAGGATTCACAGAATGATGGATGGAAGGTCCTGAAGGACAACTGAGCAGCAGGCCTGGGAAAAACCCATTCCGGCTGGACCAGGTCAGAGTGCTTGAAAGCTGATTGGATATATTCTGAGGAGAAGTGGAGGTCACAGATAGCTCACTGGAGTTGGCCATAATGTGAGGAGTTTTCACTTCCTTTGAAAGGACTAGGGAAGGTTGAAAAAAGTAATCAGAAATCTTAACAATGTAAAAACTTCAAGGCAATTGCTAGCCTCTGAAAAACAAAAGGTTGGAAAGGAAATGCCATCTACATATATTAAGGGTTTATAATATCTACATAGTCATAATAACTTAAACAACTATTTAATAATTGTGACATAACTATACTGGAAAAATAGAGAGTGAAGAAAGAGGGAAAGGAGAGGAGGCAGGAAGAGAAGAAGAAAGGGTACAGAGATTAAGAGACAGGAAAGACAGAATTAAATTCAGATTCTCTATACATAGTAGAAAGTTCTTAGGTAGTGTAGAATAGAAAATTTAAAAATATAATTATCTGATATAGAGAAACAAGGGTAAATATAAAACAGTTTACAGAGTTGAATGTGTTTTATTTATGAGAGGGGAACTTGAATGTGAGTCATGGGACTATTATTTTTTCAAGTTGCTAATGTTGACTTTAAAAGTACTATGTATATGAATTATTAGATGATAACTCAATTTGTAAATGAACATTGGAATAAAAATGAGAGTAGAAGCATCTCTTTTATATGCTGATTCTATTTCAGAAGTGGATAGCTGGACATACCTATTTTTAGTTTTTTAAGACACCTCCAATGCTATTCCCCATAATATCAATACTAATTTACATTCCCATGATAAATATGTACAGCTAAATGATCATCATCAATCATCGAAAAGCATTAGAAAATAGATCAATTCTGTTTTCTTTTTTTTTTTTTTTTTTGGTTTTTCAAGGTAGGGTCTCATTCTCACTCTAGCTCAGGCTGATCTGGGACCTGGGATTCATTATAGAGTCACAGGGTAGCCTCAAATTCACAGTGATCCTCCTACCCTTGCCTCCCAAGTGCTGGGATTAAAGTCGTGCACCACCATGCCCAGCCTCTTTTCCACTTCTTTAGTGAGCCTACTATCAAGGCTGAATTAAGACTTTTGGACTCTTTGATTACTGAGAAGAATATAGTAAATCTATTTTTTATTTTAATTTTTTTGCATGTGTATGTGTAGTATGTATATGGTGTAGTATGCATATGTTTGTGCACAGATGTGCATGCCCCATGTCTGTGCAGAGATCAGAGAAGAACAATGGTGTCCTTCTCTTATTGCTTATCTATACATTTCCTTGACACTAGGTCTCACCCTCTACTAGGAGCTGCTGTCAGTCTGTGAACCCCAGTGATTCATGGTCTACACCCTTCTACATCCCCACAATGAGGATTAAAGACATGTATGGCCATGCCCAGCTTAAAAAAAAAAAACTTTTTATTGACAACTTCCATAAATATAAATAATATACCATGATCATAATATCCTTCCATCACCCTCATTTCCCCCCCTCAAGTCTCCATCCATTGAATCCTTTCTTCTTTCCAACTAGTCTCTTTTCTGTTCTGATGTCATTTTTTATCATGATACTGGACTTATGTAGGTAGCATCAGCCACTGTGACATCATGCATATCAAGGTGACTTTTGTCTAAAGGGCAGTATTGTAAGCACTCCTCTCCTTCCTTTGGCTCTTACATTCTTTCCACCACCTTTCTGAGATGGTCCCTGGGCCTTGGAGAGTGTGATAGAAATATTTCAGTGCTGAACAAACCACTGTCATTTCTTCTCAGCAGTTGGGTGAGTATCAAGTCACCCCAGTAGTCACTAAAATCCAAAAAGAAGCTTCTCAGATCAAGAGTTAGGGTAGCATTAATATATGGGAATATGGGAATAAACATAAGTATTTAGAGGGCAGTTTGGTGGTATGATTGGCTTTTGAATATGGGTTCTGGGGAGTCAAAATTGGCAGTTTCTGGCTGGAGAGACCCTCATAATTAAGTGACAAGTGCTGCTAACTACTGGGTCCTTTCCTTAGCCCTATCAATTTAAATTTTTAAATAAAAAGGCTAAATTGCAAAAGAAAGCGTTATATGTAGCAGTTACCTTCTTGTTGCTGGGAGAAAACACCTGACCAGAATCAGTCCATGGGAGGAAAAGATTTATTTCAGTTGACAGTTTTGAGAAGTTTGACTGTGGCAGGGAAAACATGGCAGAGCAGACAACTGAGGCATCGCATCTTGTCATATCAGCTGAGAGGAAGCAGCCAGGGTGAACTAGCTCTGAACACCCAGTGGGCTGAACTAATAAACCTCAATGCTTCAAAGCGTCAGAGACACACCTCTTCCATCAAGGCTGCCACCCCCAAAGACTCCACCAGCTGGGGACTAAGTTAGAGGTTTAATTATAAACATATGGGGCTATGAGAGGTTTATACATTCAAACCACTACATTATACGTATTCTGCAGTTTGAATGGCTCCTTTCCAAATTCTCCGACTGCAAAATTCTGAATAAATTCATCAACACTGAGTGATTTCTACGTTGGAGTGTCCCTCCTCTTGTTATGTCTTGTCATCTGCTGGGATGGCTTAGAGAACATTTCAGTGTTGGCCCCAAGTTAACAGCCACAGTGCTTCCTGCTGAAAACTATACAAGACAGGAAGCTCCTTACCCCAGCACTGTTTCTTATGAATGATAGCCTCGTGCAGTGATGTCTCTTGCTCCCTGAACAATGGAGTATGACTAATGGAAACTACTCAACTATAGGAGGTGTCCTTTGCTTATGGCTGCAGACATTGGGGTGATGGCAGCATACGCTTTTAAAACCTCCATCTGGGGAGGAAACTCACAGAATGATGCTCATTATGCATAAGAAAGATTGCTTTCAGAACTCCAGGTACTTCTGTCATTCCATACAAACCATGAAGATAATCTCTTCTTACAGTCTACAGGGAATGGGAGCATAAGACTGCTCAGGCAGTTGATGCTTGCTTGGCTCTAACTACAGTGTTAGGAAGCCAGTTGGCTTTAATAATATTGTGGCCATTAATGTATCTCAGAATGTTAACAGGATCCAAGAGACAACTTAAACTTAAGCCTTGTCACTTAAAATGAAACCTCTCAATAGAGATGGTTTTACTCCTACTCACATCTTCCTATTCATTTTCTGAAATACCCAGTGGCATGCTGAGCATGTTAAAATGTGTATTACACTGATCTCCTCTAGAGCTTCTCTTAACCTTCTATAGGAAACAATAGAGATTTCCTCTCTTGTGATTACTGGGGAAGTTTCAGCTTTGAAGCCCTGAGAATATGGAGTATTTTGAACCCATTACAGATCCCAAATATGTCTTTTTTATTTAATTATTTTATTTTAGAGAAAGAGAAAGACAGAGGGAGGTAGGGAGAGAGAATTGTCACACCAGGACCTCAGCCACTGCAATCGAACTCCAGATGTTTGTGCCACCTAGTGGGCATGTGCAACCTTGCACTTGTCTCACCTTTGTGCATTTGGTTTATGTGGGATCTGGAGAGTCGAACATGGGTCCTAAGGCTTTGCAGGCAAGTGCCTTAACTGCTAAGCCATCTCTCCAGCCCCCAAATATGGTTTTATTGTAACTCAAAGCAGAGTCAGCGATATTCCCCCTTTCTGTGTCACATATGACTCGCCTAGATAAATGAGTTGGAATTTGTGTAGGCTCAGAATATCCTGAATTAGAAGTTCCCCATGGTACCTCAGGTGTCTTAGTCTCCACCACAATATCAAGGTTAGATAAGATCAGTAATTGCCACATGTGAGCATGGATCTGAATCACTGGAGGACTTAAAACATGTGAGCATGGGTCTGAGTCACTGGAGAACTGAAAACATGTGTCTACTGGGCATGGTGGCGCACACCTTTAATCCCAGCACTTGGGAGGCAGAGGTAGGAAGATCACTGTGAGTTCAAGACCAGCCTGAGACTGCATAGTGAATTCATTCCAGGCCAGCTTGGGCTAGACTGAGACACTACCTGAAAAAATAAATAAATAAATAAATAAATAAGAAGGAAGAAAGAAAGAAAAAGAAAAAACAACAACAACAAATGTGTCTGGTGTGTAGCCATGGATAATTTATATTGCATGTTTGTGCATGCATGCGTGAGCATGCCCTGAGGTACTAATCCTCTCCTTCTACCTTATTTGAGACAGGATCTCATTTCTTTTCTTTCCTTTTTTGGGAGGGATCACATTTTGCCTGGCTGGTCCATTGTGTAGGTTGCAGAGTTAAGACTGTTGATGAATTTCCTTCCCCAGAAGTCTGCATAGAACTTTCTGGTACTATGTCACCTAGACAGCAGGGAGGAGGTCTCTAGCACACTTCCAGCTTAGTTTTTCAGTGCACTGTGACTGAAGCCTGTGATGCCTTCAGCAATGGTGTCCTGCCATCTGGTTTTGGTAGAGAACCAAGGTTATTGGTTGGCAATAGCCTGTATTGTTTTGGGGAGCTCATGGGCCTCCCTGACCACCTGTGACACTGAAATTTACCTGTAGCGAACTATTAGATGATATTACCTCCACAAGAACTTCACAACATGGAGCCCATCAACATTTTGACATAGAGGATAGAGGAAGGCAAAAAGAATGAGACATCTGAACAGAAGAAGAACTGGTTGAGAAGAGGAGGGGCTCAGTGGAATAGGAGAGGTGACAAAATAGGTGAATGGGAGGGGATTTTGATCAAATTATAGTATGTTAATGTATTAAAACTCTTAATAAAAAGAAAAACTTTGTACATCCAAACTGGAGGCTGGACAGAAGTGTTCCAAAACTTCACTGTCTGTTCAGATTCCTTTAGTGATTAATTTAGAAGTTTAAATGGCTGTTTAGAAGTTTTTACCCCTCAGTCCTTCCATTTCTTTTGTAATGACTAATATGTACTAAACAATGTGATTGCGCCTGGCCACAGGAGACATCAGAGCCTGCCTCCTTGAGAACCCTCCTTTAATGTGCTTTCAGTCTCTGAGCTGTTAAGCATGGGGTAACTGCCAGCCACTTAATCTTGCACTACCATGTTTTTCACCTCGACAAAAAAAGAACTTCTCATATTCAACAGGGTGTTTTGGAATAGTCATCCCAAGTCCCTAGAATCAGAATAGCCTAGAAGAATATCCAACCACTTGGATCATTTTGATGGGATCACACAATGTATATTTGCTATTATCCTTCCTGACTTTGTCTTATTGACATTTAAAGTTCTATATATTATTTAAAACTGGAAAGGATGCAGCAGACTCAGAATTAGTGACAATTTACCAAAGACCTGATACATGACTGCTACGTTGCAATGGGGAGCAGACAGAGGGAAGGCTTTGTGATACCAATAAATCTTTCTAGAGTATCATTAGTCATCCTAATTAGTATATGCTCATCAAAGAACATTCCTATTATCTAGAAAGTGATCCAGTAATCTAATTTATGTAGCAAAATGAGAAACTCTGCCATCCTTAATCCATTACAGTTTCAGTGAAATCATCTAAGTTTGCGGAGGCAACGGTGTACATTGTAGGGGGTTACAAAGATAGGTCTAATTTGAAGTCTGCCCTTGAGGACTCAGGGTATTTCAGAGGAAGCAAGACTATGAGTTGGCTCAATGGGTAAAGCACTTGCCATACAACCATGAGGACCTATGCTTGGATTCCCAGCACCCATGTAAATGTAGGTGGGTGAGGCGGCCTGCCTGTAATCCCAGTGCTCAAGAGGCAGAGAAAGTGGGTCCCTGGGGGCAAGCTGGCTAGCTAGACTAGCTGCATGGGCAAGCTCTGAGTTCAGTAAATAAGGTGGGAAGTGACAAAGGAAGATGCTTCACTTTAACCTTTGGTCCCTATACCCACATGCACACATGTGCATTCACTTACCACTGCACCCCCACATGCACGCCCACATAAACACCCATCTACACGTGCCCGCACAACACACTCACGTGCACACACAGAAAAATAAATAACAACTGAGACAAGAGGGTAAGAGTTGAGAAGAAGGAGAGATTGCTTTCAATTAAGAGAGCCCAAGTCATGAAGGAAACTTCGAGGATGTAATAGCATCTGAGATCATTCCCTACACAGAATAAACTTGGCTATGAGGAGATGAGGGTGAAGACAGGAGAAGGGACAGCAGGAGGAGGCACACAGTTGGGGACAGGAAGGGGCAGACAGCCTTGGCTCAGGAGTGGAGAATGATTCTATTGGTGTTCTCTGAATCATATGTATGAATAGGTAGGATTATCTTGGTAGTTAATTTTTATTCTTTTTCTAAATAAATAAGGTCTTTTCCCTATAAGCCATGGCTAGAGAAAAATATGAAGCCAAAATAACACAATCTGCTATAGTTAGGAGCTTTATTATTACAAGGAGAGAACTTTAAAAGACCTGTAGAGGATAGTGTAGAAACAAAACAGACAGCCTTCATAGTTTTTTTTTTTTTTTTTTTTTTTGTGGTTGTTAAAACAAAGTCTCATGCATCCCAGGCTGGCTTCAAACTTTCTCTGTAAATGATGATGACCTCAAACTTCTGATCCATTTGCCAAGTGCTGAGATTACGAGCAGGCAGGCACCACTATGCCCAGTTCACGGGGTGCTGGGGATTGAACCCAGAGTCTCATGAATGCTAGGCAAGCACTCTGCCAACTGAGCCACATCCTCAGCACACCCCCCCCCCCTTTGCAGTGTTTTGACTTTCACAGAAGCTGAGAAGGAGATGGTGTAAGGTCGTTATTTTTGATTTCCCTTCTGTGCTGCTATCTGTAGAGGGAGCACATGCTTCAGGCAGCAATCAGCACGTTGACACCACTGAAGTGAGACCTGCCCTGTGTTCTCACCTGCACAGAGGACCATGGCAGAGGCCGCTGGTGGTGCAACGTGGAGTGCCTGCTGGCAGAACCCTGGGCTTGCCTGGCTAAGTGCTCAGCTGAGGCTGGAATTCCATACCATTCAGCTGAGGGAAGGCGATAGGAACACAGACAGCCTGGATCCATCTCAGCCCCTGACTCAGCTTGGGGACGCTCCTGGGTCATCTGACCGCTTGCCTCACAGGAGGCCATGCCTGCACCCTGGGAAAGGAATGGGTTAACCTTGCCATTTGACCTTCAGAACTTCTGATCTGAGGGAGAATATTCAGCAGTTCTTTCTAGCTGTAATTAGACACCAGACCATTGCTTCTTTCTTGGGGCCAATTATGATCCAGTCAGCAAAAGAAATTTACCCAGTTGTTCAAAAGTGGTATGAATTAGTTAGGGGGTCTCTGAAGAAACCCAGCCACTAGTGTGGTGATGGTGATGGTGGTGGCATGGGTGTGTGTGTACAAATTATAAAAGGGGATTTAGGGCTGGAGAGTGGGTAAGGCACTTGCCTGAAAAGCCAAAGGACCCAGGTTCAATTCCCCAGGTCCCACATAAAGCCAGATGCACAACATGGTACATGCATCTGGAGTTCATTTGCAGTAGCTAGAGGCCCTGGCATGCCCATTCTCTCTCACTATCTGCCTCTCTCTCTCTCTCTCTCTCTCTCTCTCAAATAAATAAAATTTTTAAAGGGAGGAATTTATTGAATTCGTTTACATCTTTGGAGGCTGGCTAGTCCCAACAGTGGCCATCTGCAAGCTTGAGAGGCAGAAGACTCAGTAGTTAGTTATTGGTGCAGTCCAAGAACCTGGAATTGGCAGGACAAGGGAGGAACCAATGGTGCAGCCCCAGCGTTAAGCAGCGGGAGGTCTGGAAGCTCCCTAGAGAGCTGCTGGTGTCAGTCCGTGTGGAAAGGTGAGGAGGCTGGTGTCGCACCCTTGACACCTTCAGATCATAGATGCACTCGCTCGGGAAGCATGGAGCTTGCGCGTGCGCACTGGTTTGCTCTTCTTCCATGTTTTGTTGTACACGTATGTATGTGTATCCGTGAGCACACGTGTGTGTGCAGGTGCACGTGCATATGGAGGTCAGAAGTCAATGTCAAGTGTGTTCCTCAATCCCTCCCCACTTTATTTTTTTGAGATGCTGGACCCAGAACTCACCAATTCAGCTAGACTAGCTACCTGGCAAACCCCAGGGATCCTCCTATCTCTACCTCCCCGATACTGGGATTACAGACATGTGTTACCATGCTTGGCTTTTACATGAGAGCTGGGGATCCAAACTCAGGTCTTCATACTTGTCTAACAGGCATGGTATCAAATGAACAATCTCCCCAACTTCTCTTCCTTCACTTTTATTCCACCTGGGCCCCCAGCTTATTGGTACCCCCCACATTCAGCTCAAGTATTTCATCCTCG
This sequence comes from Dipus sagitta, assembly GCA_036346955.1. NCBI lineage: Eukaryota > Metazoa > Chordata > Mammalia > Rodentia > Dipodidae > Dipus > Dipus sagitta. Next base: position 22,552,613 of record CM070786.1, read on the forward strand.
CTTTGAGTGCCCTAGCTCTCCCACATGTCAGTTCTCTCTGGAAACATCACATGACAGAAACACCCAGAAGTGTGCTTTACTGATCTCTTAGTCAACTCTCAATAAAATCAAATCAGGGCTGGAAAGATATCTCAGAAGTTAGAGGCACTTGTTTACAAAGCCTGGTGGCCCAGGTTCACTTTCCCAGTACCCCAGTAAAGCCAGGTGCACAAAGTGGCACATGTGTCTGGGGTTCACTCACAATGGCTAGAGGCCCTGGTGCTCCCATGCTCTCTAGATAAATAAATAAATGTATTTTAGGACTGGAGAGGTAGCTTAGCAGTTAAGGCACTTACCTGCTAAGCCTAAGAATACATGTTTGAATCTCCAGGTCCCACAGAGCCAGACACAAAGTGACACAAACATGCAATGTTGCACATGTGCACAAGGGGTTGTATGTGGTGAAAGGCCCTGTCATGCCCATATTCTCTCTCTCTCTTTCAAAAATAACATGATAAAATATTTAAAAATTATTATTGACAATCATGATTAACCATCACATATTCTCACATCGTTCATGTGACCAGTTAGACATGAGGATGAGGTTGCACTAACCTGCAAATCATATAGTTATTCAGCTTCTATGAGCCATTTCCTGGCACGCAGTCATTCTGCGGATGCAGCTGCTGTTTTCAGGCAACTTTCAGGTTGGTAGGGGTGTTGACACATTGCAACCACATACCTGAACTCTAGGCAGGATGCAGTGAGCACCAGAGAGAAGGAGGAGAGCCGGGCTGATGCTTCCCACCTAACAGTGAGCATCACATTGGCACCAGCGGATGGCCAGCTCCGTCCCCCAGAGCTTCCCACTGCTGACTCAGAAGCCTGGGAATCTGTATACTGAACTAGTCTCAAAGCCGGCCCAGAGACCATACAAGCACCAGGATCTGAAACCAGAGAAAGAAATGCTGTCACCACCAGCTAAAACTTTCAAAAGTGCATCTTGTTGGGCAGGCGTGGTGGCGAATGCCTGTAATCCCAGCACTCGGGAGGCAGAGGTAGGAAGATCACCATGAGTTTGAGGCCACCCTGAGACTACATAGTGAATTCCAGGTCAGACTGAGCTAGAGTGAGACCCTACCTTGGTAAACCAAAAAAAAAAAAAAAAAAAAAAAAGTACATCTTATTAATAAAATTGTAACATATTGAACAAGGTTTTAATGAAAATTCTCATATTTAAATTTTAATATTTATGACTCCAGTGAAGTGTTATTTATCAGTGCTTATCAGTGGGTGCTCATACAGCTTCTAGAACAAAAGGTTTTTTTAACAGCTTATTAAAATGGTGATACGTCTACATATTTGTTGGCATGAAAGGTGTTATAAAATAATGAAGTATGGCTGGGCGTGGTGGCACATGCCTTTAATCCCAGCACTCGGGAGGCAGAGGTAGGAGGATCGCTGTGAGTTCGAGGCCACCCTGAGACTCCATAGTGAATTCCAGGTCAGGCTGGGCTAGAGTGAGACCCTACCTCAAAAAACCAAAAAAATAAAATAAAATAAAATAATGAAGTATGCAAAATAACAGCTGATTTATACACACATGTGCATGCCCACATAACCTGGAAATACCACAGTGTTAATAATGTGTTCTGGGGCTGGAGAGACGGCTCAGTCAGCAAAGTGCTTTATGAACAAGTACAAGGATCTGAGTTCAGATCCCCTGTACCCACCAAGAAGCCAGCCAGGCATAACAGTCCATGCCTCTAATCCCAATGCTGGGGAGGTGGAGACAGGAGGATCTCTAGGGCTCGCTAGCAAACTACTTTAGTCCAATCCATGAACTCCAGGTTCAGCAAGAGACCCTGTCTCAATTTAAAAAAAAATGTGGAGAGCATGGACTGGAGAGATGGCTTAGTAGTTAAGGCACTTGCTAAGGATTAAGTTAAGGACCCGTTCGATTCTCCAGATCCCACGTAAACCAGACGCATAAAAGGTGAGGCAAGCGCAAGATCGCACGTGCCCACTACGTGGCGCAAGCATCTGAAGTTCAATTGCAGTGACTGAGGCCCTAGCATGCCAATTCTTTCTCTCTCTCTCTCTCTCTAAAATAAAAAAAAAAAGTGAAGAGCAATCTAGGCAAACACCTGATGCCAACCTCTGCTTTCCGTACACAGGTGCACACACGTGTTTGTGCAACTGCACACATAGTACACCATACACATGTAAGCACATATGCACACACATGCACACCACACACCACACACACACACAGATACAAAATAAAACTTTTATGAATTAATGTTTTCTCTCAACTGCTTACCTTTTATTACCTTTTGTGTTTTCTAACTTGCCCACAGTGAACATGAATGACTGGGGTGAATCATTTCAATGAAAAGAGAGTGAAGTGATTTGTTGAGGGGTTTAGTCAGTATTAAGTCAGCCCAACCCACTGCCACAGGATAGCATGTTTTATTTTCAGTGCTAAATTCCTTCACATTGGCAGACTAGGAGAGCTAACTCCAAACACACTGGCTACCACCTGCTGAAAAGTTAGGATGTGACTCCCACATATCTCTTCTTAAGCTATATCCACATTGAATTACTGCATGTCAATCCAAAACCAGGCACTTCTGCTTTTCTCCTTATTGATATATGCTGTTCTTATAGGCCTCTACTTGTACATTTAAAGGAAGTGAAAAAATTTCAACCCCCTGAACTATTGTTATTTTTAATATTCTATAAAATTCAGCTGAGTATTTGTAGTAGAAAGTAGACATGCAAAATAAAGATAGTTTCTTCATTTCCTATCTTCTGGCATTTGCTATCTCCCCTGTGAGATGGCAAGGGCGTTTACTTTTCCAAGCTGACCTACTTTTCCCCAACTATTTGATGTTGGGATAGGCGCTGGGGTGTTGTTTGTTATCGAGACCGTGCCCTGAGCAGAGCCCTGTGCGGGTGCCTCAGGGAAGAGCAAGGCAGTGTAAATTTGTCCTGGACCTTTATCAACAACCGTGCATGCATGCACATATATACACACGTACGTATGGAAGTTGATGTCAGTCTTGTCACAGCAGCTGTGTCAAAGCCCTCCCGCCCCACAGGAAACATTGCAACTTCTTTATTGGGTGACTTTTACTCTGTGTCAGTGTAAACAACTGTCCGGAAGAACTAGGATGGGTACAGGGAAGTAGAAATGATTGCATCTCCTTTTCTACTATTGCTTTTTAAAGTTTTTTTAAAAAAAATTTATTTGCATTTGTGTGTGCACACACATGCCTGGCTCTGCCTCCCATTACTATGGGCACGTTGGGATCACACATGCATGCACCACTCTGCATGCCACTTTGCATGTGGCTCTCCATGGATGCTAGGGTTGGCAGGCTTTGGAAGCAAATGCCTTTAACTACTGAGCCATCTCCCCAGCCCCTACTATCGGGTCGTTGTTTTTTTTTGTTTTGTTTTGTTTTGTTTTGTTTTGTTTTTTGGTTTTTCAAGGTAGGGTCTCACTCTAGCCCAGGCTGACCTGGAATTCACTGTGTAGTCTCAGGGTGACCTCGAACTCATGGGGATCCACCTACCTCTGCCTTCCAAGTGCTGGGATTAAAGGCATGCGCCACCACGCCCAGCATACTATCGGTTTTCAATACATACTCTCCAACCCCAATTGCCGTGATTGGGGAAAGGGAGGCTAGGTTCAACAGGAAGTAGCCTCTGACACAAAGTATAGTAGATGGGATATGTATGCATGGGTATCCTGGGGATTGATCCCTAGGGACTAAGGGGGATGGACACAGGATCAGGCAGAGGAAGAGGCTGAGCAATGGTACAGTCTTGAAAAGCCTCATCCAAACCCTGGGGAGTTCTGATCTCATTAGAATTGTCTGCATGGACCCAAATGGCCAGGCTTTCAACCTGTAGTGTGATCAGTCATTAAGGGTGGACCAGCTAGAAGGCATGGCTGGCTTTCTGTGGCTGACGCGATCCTAACAAGGTCCCCATGGCTGGAAGGTGCTACAGCAGTGCCAACAGCTGGAACATCAGGTCCTTGCTTGAGAGGGGATCTGGACAACGAATCTCCCTCCCTCGGGTGTTCTGGGATAGCATAGCAAAGCTCATCAGCAGTCTGCTTGTAGATTTCAGGCAATTTTCTTGTCATCTTGAGGTTCACTGTCATCCTAGAAGCTCAAGAAAAAATCAGCTTCCCAAAGGTTGAGTCAGCTAATCCTCACATCAGACTGGAACATCATTCACAGTGCCCTGTCGCCATCAAGAGAGGTGGAGGCATGAGATAGAAAATGTCATTGTTCAGGCTGGAGAGATGGCTTAGCAGTTAAGGTGCTTGCCTGCAAAGCCAAAGGACTTAAGTTCAATTCCCCAGAACCCACGTGAAGCCAGATGCACAGGTAGCGCATGTACCTGGAATTTGTTGGCAGTGGCAGGATGCCCTGGTGTTCCCATTCTCATTCTCTCTCTCTCTCTCTCTCTTTCTCTCTCTCTGTCAAATAAATAAATAAGAAAAGAAAGAAAATGTAATTCCCTCTATAAAAAATTATTTCAGCCTTTTATTTTTGGTTATGTGTGTGTGTGTGTTGTGTGTGTGTGTGTGTGTGTGTGTGTGCAGACATTCACATGCCATGGTATACATGCCACAGTGTGTGTGCAGAGGAGGTCATAGGTCAACCTCAGCTGCTTGAGGCAGGATGTCTCATTGTTCACAGCTGTGTTCACCAGGCTAGCTGGCCTGTGAGCTTCTAGGAGATTCTCCTGTCTCCTCCTCTCATCTTGCCAGGGGCGCGTTGGTATTATCAACACACGCTACCACACCCAGCTTTATGTAAGTGGGCCCTGGCGATCCAAACTCACACTTGCATGGTGAATGCTTTATCTGCTGAACTATCTCCCCAGCCCCTTTGGGAGGAAGGGTTTTGTCTGGTGAAATGACTTTTAAGACATTACATGAAAATCCTTAGATGGGAGATTATACGTAGCCCTCATTTGGGGGTGGGGTCAGTCAACCATGACTCTGCTCCAAGCTCAGCCCCTTCCCATTTTAGTTCTGCAGCCTTGGGCGAGCCTTACATTTTCTCTTGACTTCAGTCTCCCCGTCTATTAAGTGAAAGCATTTGTCTTGAGGAGTGCCACATTTAACTTCCAGCTCAGAGTCCAGATTCTCCATCATTGAGGTCAAGGGTCAGAAAATTACGGCTTGCAGGCCAAATCCAGCTCACCGCTTGTTCTTGTAAGTGAAGTTTTCCTGGGACATATCCAGGCTGTTTTCGTGATATGATAGCAGAGTTGAATAATTCATGGGCTACAAAGTTTGAAATGGTGACTACTGTCCCTTATCAGAAAAAAAGTCTATTAACTCTTAGTCTCCAGGAATCTTCCATTGTGCCCCATTCCAAGGAGGAGGAGGAAAATTATGGGCTGTGGGGAACATGTTTTTATGATCATTTGGGCAAAGAGTTGGCCTGAGTCACCTGAGCATGCCTTAAGAAATAATGCTAAAGAGTAGGCAAGTAAAGGAGGTTTGAGGGTCATGGTGCCTTGAATGTGAAATGTTCCTCATAGCCTCATGGGTTTTGAATACTTGGTCCCCCAGCTGGTGGCAATTTAGGAAGGTTGTGGAGCCTTTGCGAGGTGGTTGAAGGCAGTGAAAGATGGGCGTTGGGGTCATCTAGCCCAGCTCTGGGCCCAGTAGATAGACTGCCTTTACCCAGATGATGTGACAGAACGTGACACCCTGATGTTCTGTTTTTGCCATGCCTTCCCCACCATGATGAAACCGGCCCTCAAAACAGTAGGCCAGAAATAAACCTTTTTGTCCATGGACCGCTTCTGGTGGGGTGTTTTGTCCCAGCAATGAGCAGGTAACTGCCACAGGGGCGAGTGTTTGTATGGCCAGCACACCAAGGGCAGAGTCTGCAAGAATTCCTGAGTAAGCAATGTCCCGGTGCTTAAGTGCAATCTCCTTTGCCAAAACACCCGCCCCTGCAGGCCCTGTGTCAGCTCTTTCCCACCCACACGGCAGGATGTTTAGCATGGGAGGCACACACAGGCTTCTGTTTTGTGATCAAGGTCATTTGTCCAGCAGCTGAGATGAGCAAAGGGAAATTTCAGGAGGAAATTTTGGAAGCAACGAGAGAAGAATCCCTCTCTCTTTGGTGAAATGTCAGCAGAATCATGCCGTCCTCACGCCCCTGCTGGTGGAGAGACCGTAGAGGTAGGCGGGTTCCTGAAGATCTCCTTATCATGAGCCCTGCTTTGCATTCTTCAGAAACACAGCCTCTGGTTGCTAAATGCCTCTTGACGTCATTTTGTTTTCATCTCACTGTCAAAACATCTCCATGGGGTAGTGTCAAGTGTTATAATCCGCAGTTCACAGGTGGGAAGTGACTGAGCCGTGATCTTGCCTGAATTACGGGAAGCCTGTGACATTTACTGTTGGTCCCAGCCACTTGTCTCTGAGCATTTGGTCCCTCTGATTGCCCTTTATCTAAATTAGAACAGATACTCTCTTCCCTAATAAACTCCTCACCCTGTGCCTGTGTCTTATGCCAGTTCCTAGAGTGTTCGAGTTGGGAGAAAGCTCTTAGTTTAATGAAATCCCTTACATGTAAAATGAGGAAACCGAGGCTCAGGGAGGTGGCCTGGAGCCACGTAGCTGGTGAGAGTAGACCTAGAATAGTAACTGGGGTCCCCGGGAAGGAAGTGCTTGCTCCATTACCCTCATTATACTTCTTTATTTTTACCCAGCTTCATGGTGTTATACGTGTTCCAATAACATGCATGAGTGCTTCTGAGATTGTGTAGACGTCCTGTGAGTCTTAATTGGTCACAGCTACCATTTACATCATCTTTGGTGTTAACTCTCACCCAGTGAGCACATACGATATATGCCTTAAGAACCTGTGAAAATAAGCAAATTAAACTCGAAGCAAGCAGAAGGAAGGAAATAACAATGACTAGAACGAAAAGAAACAGAAATAAGAAAAACATTAGAGGCCAATGAACAAAAATTGGTTCTGAAAAAGATCAACAAAATTCAAACATTTTTTTTTTTTAGCCCTACTGATTGTCATAGTTAATCTCTGGTTGTCAGTTTGACAGGATTTAGAATGACCATGGAAACGAATCTCAGGGCATGTCTGTGAGGAATTTTCTAGATTAGGTTCATGGAGGTGGGAGGACCCACCCTAAGTGTGGGTGGCACCTTTCCTTGCACTGGAGTCATGGACTGAATAGCAGGGACAGAGTGAGCTGAGCAACGACAACCCTTGCTCTCTGCTTCCTGGTTACAGAGTCAGCGTGACCAGCTGCTCCTCATGCCATGCCTTCCACGAACTGGAAGCTGAAATGATCCCTTCCTTCCTCAAGTTGTTTCTGGTCAGGTATTGATTTGGTCACAGCAATGAGAAAGTAACTAATACACTGAGCAAGAAAGCAAAGGAGCAGAATGTATTGTGCATGTACAATGGAGTCATATCACACATAAAAAAAGAAGTTCGCATGCATGCTATAATGTGGAATTATCCAACCACAGAAGGACGCATATTGTATAATCCACTTGTATGACATACTTGGAACAGTCAAATTCATAGACAGAAAGTAGCTTAGAGCTGCCAGAAGTGGGATAGAGGAGAAAATAAAGAGCTATTGCTTGATAGTCCTAGGGTCTCTATTTGGGATGATGGAAAAATGTTTTGGAAATAGATCACAGTGATTCAGGTCATACAACATCACAAATGTAATTAATGTCACTGAGATGTAAATGTAAAATTGCTTTAAAAGGGTTTTATATTTTATTTTTACTTATTTATTTATTTGATACAGAAAGAGAGACAGAGAGTAAGAGAGAAAAAGGGAATGAGTGAACCAGGGCCTCCAGCCACTGTAAACGAACTCCAGACACATGCGCCACCTTGTGCATCTGGCTTACGTGGGTCCTGAGGAATCGAACCTGGGTCCTTTGGCTTTGCAGGCAAGTGCCTTAACCACTAAGCCATCCCTCCAGCCCTGATTTAAAAGTTTTGAAAAGGTGAATGAAGCACAATTCTCTGTGCTCAGAGAGTGCACTCTCTAGTTGAAAATGTCAAGGGAGAGAAGAGAGAGATAGATTGACTCTGATAGCTCAGAGCTTTGGAAAGCAAATCCTGGTAAGTAGTGTCTCAGCCAACAGCCAGCTCAGTGGTCAGCATGGGGTTGGTTCTCCTTGAGTGATCCTAGCACAGAAGTGCAATGCAGGAGGCCAACGTCTAGAAATGCAGAATGGGGGACATGGGGGGAGAGATGGCTCAGCAGTTAAGGTCCTTGCCTGAAAAGCCTAATGCCCCAGGTTCAATTTCCCAGTACCCACATAAAGCTGGATGCACAAAATGGCACATGCACCTGGAGTTCATTTGCAGTGGCTGGAGGCCCTGGCGCATCTGTCCTCTCTCTATCTGTCTCTCTCTCTCTCTCTCTCTGTCTCTCTCTCTCTCTGCTTGCAAATAAATAAATAAAAGTGATACAACACAATAAATAGAACTATAGAATGAAACAAGGCCTGGCTTCAATTCCCAGTGATGTACCATTTTCAGTTTATGACCTTGGGAAAGTAATTCAGTGTCTCAGTAACTCATTTCCATCTTTGAAAAATGTGCTAATTTCCTAGAAACCTTACATGAAATGATACAGGTAAATGTTCAGCACCTAGCCTGGTTTGACCATTATTATTGTTGACATTGTGGTAGTTGTTTTTGTTACTAGTTTGCCTTTTTTGTTTCGTTTTTTTTTTTTTTTTTTTTTTTTTTTTGGTTTTTTGAGGTAGGGTCTCACTCTAGCTCAGGCTGACCTGGAATTCACTCTGTAGTCTCAGGGTGGCCTCAAACTCTCAGCGATCCTCCTACCTCTGCCTCCCGAGTGCTGGGATTAAAGGCGTGCGCCACCATGCCCGGCTCTTTTTTTTTTTTTTTCTTGAGGTAGTGTCTTGCTCTAGCCCAGGCTGACCTGGAATTCACTAAGTAGTCTCAGGGTGGCCTCAAACTCATGGCAATCCTTCTACCACTGCCTCCCAAGTGCTGGGATTAAAGGCATTCAGTACCACACCCTGGCTTGTTATTGGTTTTTTGGTAATGGTCCTGAGGATTGAACCCAGGGCCCTATGCATACTAGGCAAGTGCCCTGTGACTGAACTATATCCTTGCCCCTCTTTTCACTTTTTTGTTTGAAAGAGGGTCTCAGTAACTTTCCTAGGCTACCCTTGAACTCACTGTGTAGCCCAGGCTGGCTTTGAATCTGTGATCCTCCTGCCTCAGCCTCCCAAGTATCTGGGAGTGCAGGTCTGCCCCACCACAATTGCCTTGTTATTGTCAGTGATGAATGACAATGATTTCCTGTAAAAATCAAGATGGAAAGACAACAGACTCAGTGACTAAACTGCAGCTCACACTTCTGTGTCTGGAAGATAAAGGAACATAGGATGGAAAGGTGGGACAAACAGTTGCACGATGGGACCAAGGAAAGGGGACAGCAGCAGCGAGCAGGCAAGGACAGAGACCAGAGAGGATGGGGTAGAGTTTCAGAAAGTCAGACACTCAGCAGAATGACACAAATAGGAAGAGCAGGCTCACCCATGGGAACCTCCCAGAAACCATCACATGCTGACATCTGTTTCCAGTCCTCATCTCAGCGAAGGCTCTCCCTTGTCCTGAAGGGAGTAACGTAGGGCGTGAAAGGAAGCCAGTGCTCACATCACTCCACGTGCCATTTCTGTTCACATCATCTGGTCATCATTTCCGCAGATCTGTGGGAGCTGTGAGCAGTGAATGCTCCTCTGCGCTGGCTGCAAGGTCACGTGCCTGGATGGGGCCATCTTCCCCTTCTGGGAACAGCAACCCCACGTGGGACTGGGTAGAAGAAAGCTACATGGGCAGAATGCAGTGGCCAGAGCTTTGTCAGAAGTCTAGTTTGGACATCCTTCCTATGTACAGATGTCCACGTCTGAGGGTGAGGAGTACACGCCACAGTGCATGTGTGGAGGGCGGAGGACAGCATCGCTGCTGGTCCTCACCTTCTCCTTGTTTGAAGCCGGGCTGTCGTTATTCACCTCGTTCACTGCTGTGCTTGCCTGGCTAGCTGGCCTGTGGAGCTTCTGGGTGACTTTCCTGTTCCCACGCCCCTTCTTGTCCTAAGTGCCATGGGACAACAAATGCTAGCGCTACAGCATCTGGCTTTATGGGAGATCTGGAGATCTAACCTCGAGACAGCCCTAAGATATCCACACACATGTGTACCCACATTCTTGTGAACACACACACAGACACAAGTGCATGCATACCCACACATGTGCACCCACATTCATGTGAACAGACACATGTGCATTCACACCCACACATATGTGTACCCATGCTCATGTGAACACACACACAGGCACGCATACCCCACACACATGGACATGCAAAGGGGAAAAGAAGGAGGAACAAAGGAAGGAAGGAGGAAAGAAGTAAAGAAGGAAGGAAGGATGGGAGGGAGGGAGGAAGGGAAGAAGGAAGGAAGGGACGAAAGAAATAAGGGAGGGAAGAATGAGGGGAGGAAAGAAAGAATGAAGGAAGGAAGGGAGGGAAGGAGGAAAGAAAGAATGAAGGAAGGAACAGAGGGAGGAATGAAGGGAGGAAAGAAAGAATAAAGGAAGGGAAGGAGGGAGGGAGGAAGGGAGGGAGGAAGGCAGACAAGCGGGCAGAAGGGAGGGAGGAAAGGAAATATTCTGGGGCTAAAACTCATGGGTATGTGGCTTATGCAGTTACATAAGTCCTCAGATACAGGTCAGAGCCATCACTCAAGATTTAATGAAATTTCTGAAAAAAATATTTTATTATATTTTATTGGATACAGAAGGAGACACAGAGAGAGAGGGGATGAGTATGGACACACCAGGGCCTCCTGCCACTGCAAACGAACTCCAGAGGCGCCCAGCACCTTGTCTGTCGGGCTCCTCGTGGGCACCGGGGAACAGCACCCAGGCCACTGGTGCCACGAGCAACTGTTTTCAACTGCTGAGCCTTCTCCCCAGCCCTGAAATCTTGGTTTTGGATCTGTTTGGGGGTTAATTTGGTGAGACCATGGTGGGTCTTAAAGCTTCGCCTTGCTGTGCCGTCTCTCCTCTAGCCACCCCCAGGGGAAGGTCTTCTTAAATCCAGCTTTGTGATCACCTTCACCTCCATCTTCAGAGAGGGCTTGGGTAAGACCAGGGAAGAGCTAAGGTCTCGTGGGACTCCCAAGCCTCTGTGAATGTCACTAGTTCCTGAGGATGAGGAAGAGTAGCACTGCAGACTCAGAACAAGAAAGGAAAAGGGAGGGGAAGAGAAGGAAGGAAGAGGAAATGGGAGGAAGGGGGAGCAGCAGAGAAGGAGGAAAAGGCAGCAGGACGGGGTCAGAGAGTGAAGCAGAAGACAGGAAGCATTGCCAGCTTGCTTGATGAGTGAGGGGTCCTGTGTTGTGATTTCTCACTGAACCCCTCAAATTATGAAGCCCAAGAATCTTGCTACTCAAAATGCACTCCCATGGCCAGTAGCATCACATGGAAGTTTACTAAAAACACAGAATTTGGGGCTGGAGAGATATCTCAGTGGTTAAGGCACTTGCCTGCAAATCTTAAGGACCATGGTTCAATTCCCCATTCCCCATGTATAGCCAGATGAACAAAGTGGCACATACATCTAGATTTCATTTGCAGTGGCTGGAGGCCCTGGTGCACCCATTTTTTCTCTGTCTCACCCCCTGCCTCTTTCTCTCCCTCTCAATTAAATAATTTAAAAAATATTTAAAACAATACAGAATCCCCATTCAGACTTGCTAAATCTAAATCTGCTTTTTTTTCTTTTTAAAAAATATTTTATTTTTATTTATTTGAGAGAGACAGAGTCAAACAGAGGGAGAGAGAAGGAGAGAGAGAATGGGTACACCAGGGCATCCAGCCACTGCAAATGAACCCCAGATGCATGTGCCATCTTGTGCATCTGGCTTACGTGGGTCCTGGGGAATCAAACCTAGGTCCTTTGGCTTTGCAGAAAAGTGTCTTAACCGCTAAGCCATCTCTTCAGCCCCTGAGTCTGCTTTTTAACAAGATCTCTGGGTGATTGTCATCACCTTGGCACTTGAGAAGAAATAATCTAGAACATTATGGGATCCAGAGACTGACTAAATGATGTCTGTGATTCTGGCCCCACAGTGACTTCTGCCACGGTCATTTAGAGTGTCATCCTTTCCCCTGACATCAAACAGCCACTGTTCATGTTAGAAAGTGGCGTGGAGAGGACGAAAAGCTGACCAATGAGAAACACGAAAGAAGGGACTTATTTGCCTTGAGCACTGGACTTTGCTGACTCTGTTGCTGGAAATCATATAGGGCCAGCGTCTGTCCCAGCAGTGCTGACAACCTTCTCGGTGGCACAGGTGACCAGCTGAAAATAACCTGCAGTTTCCCTGGGAATCACTTTGACCTTTATTTGCATAAGCCTTCTGGACTTGCCAGCTCGCTCTCTCTCTCTCTCTCTCTCTCTCTCTCTCTCTCTCTCTGGAAGACAGGAAAAGCAGAAGTTTACCTTGCCAGAACTGATCTTTGAGCTTGACATGGTGTGGTGGTGTGATGGTTTGAACATAAAATGTCCTTCATAGAAGTCCTTCATAGAATCATGTGTTTTGAATACTTGGATGCTTTGAATACTTTGTCCCCAGCTGGTGACAATTTGGGGAAAGTTGTAGAGCCTTTGGGAGGAGGAGGAGCCTTGTTGGAGGAGGTGTGTCGATGTCACTGGGTGGGGACCTTGGGGTTTGTTAGCCCAGCCCCTCTGAGTTACACTACTTCCCCCCAAATGATGTGACAGTGTGATGCTCTGCTGTCTGCTCTGTCATACTTCGCCGGCCATGATGAAACTTTCCCTTGAAGCTGTAAGCTGAAATAAACCCATTCCTTCCACCAGCCTCTTGAGATTGTTGCTTTGCTCCAGCAACAGCAGAAAACGGCTCCAAGTTGTTTTTGTAACTTTTCAGCATAATTGTAGACAGCAACCTAAATGTATATGAAACGAACTCCTAAAGCTTTATTCCTCTCCACTCCAAGCTTTTCCAGGGACAAGTGTCTGTCCTGGCTAGGGCTGGTGGGAAGGTGGGGGCTGACATGCAGCTGCAGTGCAGTGGCAGAAGCGAGAGAAGGAGGGAATCACCCATTGTTAACACTCGGGTCTCTCACATGCAGGCATGTGGTCATGTTCTAGGAAGGACAGTGAGGCTATTCAGTTGTAATGGGCCAAATTCAAAGTTCGTACCTAGATCCGGTAATTTTATATCTAGGGACGTAGCCTGAGGAAAGGTTGGAGGGTTTTAATAGAGTTAGGCAGGGTAAATTTCATCTATAAAGAAATCTCTAAGAACAAAGTCAGAGTGCAATGCATGCTCTGATGGGGTGTGCAAAAGGAGGGTCCATGTGAAAAATACTAAGGTTTGCATTTAATTTTTTACTTCAAAATATAAAGATGAAAAAGATACACTAATATGTAAAATGAAGATTGACCCTTGCTTACTTGGGTGTTCAAGTCAGTCGCACATGAGAAAAAAAGCAGTAATTTCATGCCATGGGTCCCTTCTCTAACATAGCAACTACATGAATGTAATGTACAAATGAACATTAGAGTACATAAAGATTTTTGTTTTAGAGTAAACACCTCCTGATGTAATTATTGTTTTATTTATCAAATTATATGTGTGTGTGTGTGTGTGTGTGTGTGTATGTATGTATGTATTTTGGTCACAATACACCATTACCTTCTCTTGATCTACCCCATTCCACTAACTGTTCTTCCCAGCTAGTCCCTCTTCTATTTTGATGTCTCTTGTTTTTCCTTGTGTGTGGGTTTGACTCACTAAGTTTAATTAGGGTTACCTCCATGAGCATGGGTAGACAGGGAGTCATTTACATGTGGGTCCTACCAGTGACTACACCCTCTAGAAAATGTCTCCTACTCTCCCGATCACCATTGACTTGCCTCAGGAAAGAATAGGGGCCTCATCTCCTCCTCCATCCACGAAGGAATGTCAGTATGTCAGTATCGTGCCGGTCATGACAGTCACCGTGGGGTCATGAATGCAGTGGCCATGTTATGTCGGGATGGAATCATTTTACAACACTCTTCCCCATCCCCCAGCTCTTGAATTCTTTCTGCCTCCTCTTCCGTATTGTTCCTCGTATTGTTCAAGTGTGGTGATATAGATACCCCATTTAACGTTGAGCATACCAGAGTGTAGTTTAAGTTTAATGTTGGGTTGAGAGGTGCCTTGGGCGATGGCTCAGGGAGTTTACCCCTGGCTCTAGAGAAGTCCTCGGGTCTCCTTCGTAAACCCTACTCCATGGGTTGCTCCAGAGCCTTCTCCAGTGAGCAAAGTGAAGTTTCTAAATGGAAGGAGTATTGATTCAGGTTCCCTCCCCTCAGTTCCACTAGGTTTTATAAGGGCCTCAGAATCTCTTCGGAAAAACTGGCTGTCAACAGATTTCATGGCATCTGATCCTCCACTACGACTTTACCCTCTCAGTCAACTTTGGCCTTCTACTTCATTCTTTCAGAGTTCAAGGCTGCTAGTGACCCAGACCAGCATTCTGCTTTCTACTGAAAGAAAAAGCACAAATGATCAAGTGTGTGATTAAGATAAAGAAATAACTAAGTTTACTAGCAAAAGTCCCTAGTCATGTAAATGAATGTCCACACCTGCTAAAAAGAATGACCAAAGGCTCCCCAAGAATGTTGGCTTACTATAGATACAGTCCCCCCTGAGTTTTCTAATTTAAAAAAATCCTTTTTGAGAGAGGTTTGGCTGTGGAATCCTTTGTGCATATTGGAACTGTAAATGAGCTCATCATCTGGAAAAAAATCTCATTCATGTGCACGTTATAATCGAATTCACTTCTAATTAATGAAGCATTCCTGTGGCAAAGGTGGATTAGCTTCTGTTCTCTGATTGCCCTTCAATGGTGCCCTGAGGCTGTAGGCATGCTGACGAAGTCAATAAGAGCTGTGCATTGATTTTTCAGACACAAGGACCATTACCAGCGAGGCTGCAGACATGTCCCCAGGACCAACAGTTTTCAACAGTGCAATGGCCAGGACCAAGATGAAATGCATGAGGGAGTAAGTAACAAGCTGCCCAGCCCCATATTCTATTCTGAGGAATTTTCCATAAATCAGGGCCTTAATCCCATTCACCATGAGAGGCCCACATGACCCCATCACCTCCAGCTGTGGAACTATGAAATTAAGGTTGTTTCCAAATTACAGTGGCATTAGCAGACACAGGATAGATCTTTCCACCCCAAAAGGGGGAAATTTGAAAGAAGAAAGGACTAACTAGTCCTGAAGTTCAAAGTTCAATGAGGCAAACAAAAGTAAGTCTTTTTTTTTAGCTTTTATTTATTTTTAACTGAAAATGTTAATACATGAACATACTATAATTTGATCATGTGTCCTCCACATTACCCTCTTGTGTCCCCCTCCCCTACTCTTTCAGTGAGGCCCTCCTCTTTCCAAATACTCCTTCTTCTATTGTGATGTCTCATTCTTTTTATCCGCCTCCATCCTCCATGTCGAAATGTTGATGGGCTGGGCATGGCGCCACACGCCTTTAATCCCAGCACTTGGGAGGCAGAAGGTAGGAGGATCTGCCATGAGTTCAAGGCCACCCTGAAATACAGAGTGAATTCCAAGTCAGCCTGGACTAGAGTGAAACCCTACCTCAAAAAGCCAAAAAAAAAAAAAAAAAAAAAAGTTGACAGGCCCAGAATTGTGAAGTTTTTATGGGAATAACAACAATCACAATGAGGTCACGAATGCACCAGTCAGTTCATGCCTGGAGGACAGTGTCCCAAGTTACTCCATCCCACCCTGTTGCTCTTAAAAATCTCTCCACCCCCTCTTCCACAATGTTCCTTGAGGCCTTAAAGGGTGTGATATAGATCTCTCATTTAGTGTTGAACTCCCAACAGCTCTTATTTTCCATTTTGATGAGTTTTGAGTCTCTTCAGTGTCTACCATTATCTCCATAAAAAGCTTGTCTGGCTAGCAGTGGGAGCACTGCTTCCTCTGTGGTGTTTCCTGCACCCCGACAGTTTTCATAGAGATGCCCCGTCCCATGTGAAGCACTGGCTTTCACTTCTCATCATCTTAGTGAGTCTTGGGTCCCCTCAATATTTTCTTCCATTTGTAAAAAGAAAGTTCTCTAACTAAAAACGAGAATAGTATTAATCAATGGTCATAAATATGTATGTCAAGAAAACAATTCAATGTGATCAACTAAAACAACAGTAAATCTTGAAGCTTGAGAGTAATCCTTGGCACCATGTTCCACCTTAGACACAGTGGGGTAGGCGTTGGGCCCCCAGGAATCTGAGAAGCCCTGCCTGTACAGTTTTGCTTGGCCACCCACAGTGCAGCTCTCATAGGTTGGGGTCTCACACCTGAAGCTCCCACGGGTTGGCACCACATGCTGGTGGCTGTACCTGAGCAGCCCTGGTCCCGTGCTTCCACTAGGCACCGTGTTAGTGGGTCTCTGCAGCAGCCCTGTCCCTGCGGCAGTTCTCTGTCGGGGCCCCAAGGCTCCCTGATGTCTGCTTTGAGTCTAGATGGAGGTGTCTATGTGCCCACAGCTCTTACACTCTGTACACCTGCAGAGTTGGCACTGCACAGACCCCCCCCCCAAGGTTTATAGCTCATGACTTTCCAGAGTAGTGGCCTAAGATATGCCTAGGTCCACTTAAGTCACAGCTGGGGTGGTCATGGTGTCTATGTCCAAATGCATGGAGCAGAAACTTGATACTCTGTTGGGATGTAAGTTTGCCTAGGACCTGGGCCATTCCTTTGAAACCATTCTATACTCAAAGCCCAGGTACTGCTATGTGCCTGAGATGGAGCAGCATCTTGGAAGATCTGTGAGGTGTCCTTGGGTCATTCTTTCATTGCCTTGGTAAATAACATCTAGCATCCTTCTACCCAAGTAACTCTACTTACCAAACATTGATTTGGCCAAACCCTTGGTATTCCCTCCCAAGCATGCTTCTTTATTGTTTATATGCCCAGGCTGAGAATTTTACAGATCTTTAAGTTATGAACAAAGAGAAGCTTTAATTCACTTTAACTCACATCCTTAATTCACTTCTCCTTTCTCACCCTTTACTATTTGCAGTCAAAACAAAGCATGTTCACCCTCACCACTGCTCCCCAATGTCTTCTGCAACATACTCCAGTTCGTCACTCACAAAACTTCTGTCTTCCCAAATGAACTTGGACATGAACACTTCATAGCATGGATCGCTTGCCTCCAGTTTCCAATAATAATAATTTCCTCAGTTCCTCCTGAGAGTGCACAGGAATAGTCTTTACCGTCCATCTATCAGTATTGTGTTCACAACCACTTAGACAGTCTCTAAAAAGCCTGCGGCTCTCTCTATAGTGTTCTTTTCCCTCTGACCCCTCATTAGAAGTATATGTTACAGTCTAGCCTCTACCTCTTACCCGGCTTCTAAGCTGCATTCACATTTTTAGGAATTTGTTGTGGCAACACTACATTTCTTGAAACCAAATTCTATCTTTTTCTTTTTGGCTGCCATAACAAAATACAACAGTGCAAATTTATTATGAAGGCTAGGAAGTCTACAGTCTAAGAACTAGCAGGTTAAATGACTGGTGAGGAGTCAGTTTCTGCTTCCAGGATGGAATCTTGAATGCTATGTCCTCACATGTCAGAAAGGACAGGCTGGAAAGGGGGGCTCTAGCTAGTCACCTACAGCCATTTCTGTTAATTTGCTAAACCAGTTCGTGATGATGGAATCCCCATACTCCAATCAGGTACCACTTCCTAAAACTACTGCACTGGGGATTCATCTTCACCATGTATTTTGGAAGGGGGCACAAGCATTCAGATGACATTCTAGTTGTTCTCTACAACAATGAAAAACTTACTGGAAAAGCCTGGCTCTCAATCACAAGCTCTTGTTACCGACTGCACCAGGTGTAATTAGCTTCTTGTTGTTGAGACAAATCACCTGGCTAGAAGCAGCTCATGGGAGGAAAGGGTTCATTTCAGTCTTAGGGTTTCCAGGGGAAGCTTCATCGTGGCAGAAAAAGCTGGCTCGCTCCATCATACATCCACAGCAGAGAGAAAACAAACAAACAGCCAGAGCTCAAGCGGGCTCTGAACGCACCATAAAGCTATCAAAATCTGCTCCCAGTGACACACCTCCAGCAGAGCTCCCCCTGCTGGAGACTAAGTGGGAGGCTTAATCAAAAACACCTGAGGCTATCGGGATATTTATATTCAAACCATATAATCTATGTCTATAGGTCAGAGTTTGGCAAACTTTTCCTGTAAAAGAAAAAGTAGCAAGTATTTCAGGCTTTAGAGGCCCTATCACCAGCTTATAATTACCCACCTCTACTCTCATAACACAAAAGCAACTATCGGCAAGATGTAAATAAATGTTCACAGCTGTGCTTCGGAACATTATTTTGAGGCTAGAACACTAATTTCATGTAATTTTCAGTTATCACGAATATTTATTCTTCTTTTGATTTGTTTTTCTTTCCATGGTGCTGATGATCAAACCCAGGTCCTTGGATATGTTAGGCAGTTACTTTATCAATGAGCTCCACCCACAGCTCTGTTTTACTCAACCATTAAAAACATGAAAACAATTTCCAGCCGAAAGAATGTACTAAAAGAGACATGGCCCAGATTTGGCCTGTAGGCTGGACTTTACCAGCCCATACTCTATAATATGACAGCTCAGAAATCTCTCTCTAAGATCTGCTTGACTGCACTGACACTGAATGAATAATTTGAGACATTTGGCAAGAATTGTTCTTCCAGTTGATTTGTATATGAATTATCTTTGTAATATCATCATCCATGCTGTTGGTTGAAAGCAAAAAAATGCTGAAAATTATTTACAAACCTAAAGCTATTAGTATGTTTAGATGCTTATTGTACTGTCCTGCCTGTAAGAAGGAAGTCTCACAATAACGTGGTCACCATGACAACAAGTGATTCCCAGCAAGTGTGAGGGGATTTGGATTATCTTTCCCATTTCTACTTACTTCCATCTCTCCTTGCTAGGAGGAGATAACAGAAGAATGTATTAATCTCCCATTTGCTAATCTTTAAATTAGAGAAAAGAAATTGGCTCACTTCACCCAGGCAATTTCATAATATGGCATGAGTTTTAAAATTGTTTTTATTTACTTATCAAGAGAGAGATAGAGAGAGAAAATGGGCAAGTCAGGACCTCTTGCCAATGCAAATGAACTCCAGATGCATGTGCCCACATTGTGCATCTAGGCTTATGTGGGAACTGGGAAACTGAACCTGGGCCTTCAGGCTTTGCAAGCAAGTGTCTTTAACCTCTGAGCCATCTCTGCAGCCTCTGGTATGAGATTTTTAAAGACTTCATTACTTTTACAATGGACACAATATTTCATTCCTTGCACATTATAACATGCCTTAAATAACTAAAATCAAAAAGGTTTTGCCAAACTAATAGACCAAGGTACATTCTAGTTGATTCCTAGTAGGTTGATTTCTTCCTTATTGCTAGACTAATTCTGACCAAGTACTGTGCAGCTCACTTGCAGATCCCCTCACATGTATGCACTGTCTATAATTGGCCGAATCGCTCCTCTGTATATGAGTATATAAGGCTTACTGGTTTCTTTTCATTTCAGTTTTTTGAAACAGTATATTTTATTTCTTTTGTTTAATACTTATGTAATCAGTCCCATAGGTTCAGAGCCAAATCTATTTTTTAATTTATTTTATGAGGAGAAAGGGAAAGGGAGAGGCAGAGAGCAAATTGTCCCACCAGAGACTCAGCCAATGAAATAAAACTCCAGATGCTTGTACCACCTAGTGGTCATGTGCAACCTTGCGCTTACCTCACCTTTGTGTGTCTGGCTAACAAGGGATCTGGAGAGTGGAACAAGTCCTTAGGCTTCGCAGGCAAGCACCTTACTCACTAAGCCATCTCTCCAGCCCCTATTTTTAATTTTTTAAAAAGATTTTATTTATTTATTTGAGAGAGAGGGAAAGAGGCAGATAGAGAGAGAGAGAGAGAGAGAATGGGTGTGCCAAGGTCTCTAGCCATTGCAAACAAACTCCACACACATGTGCCACCTTGTGCATCTGTCTTATGTGGGTACTAGGGAATTGAACCTGGGTCCTTAGGCTTCATAGGCAGGTGCCTTAACCACTAAGACATCTCTTTAACCCCCAAATCTATTTTTTAAATGTACTTACAGAGTAAGTAAGTACATACTTACAAAGTAGTGTCCTTACTTGATCCCTTATCCTCTTTTTCTTCCTTTCATTAAAAAGAAGTTCAAGATTCATCCTTTCATTTAAAAGTAACTTCAAATAAGTTCAGTTCCCACTTCTTAATTTGGTAGCATCTTGTACCTTCATTTAGCAATACATGCTGGAGGCTGTTTCACAGTGATGTATCTAACATGCTTCATTCCTTCACCGCTTGTGTGACGCTGCACTATTGTTTCTTCAGCCTGTTCCCAAAGGACGGCAAATGAGTATTTCTAATCTTTATCTATCGCATGTAACTCTGAAGACTAGCCTTGTGCACTCAGCTTTTCTGTCATTCAATTTTTTTTCCGTTTTATTGCCAGCTTATCTCTTAGTTATGTTTGTAGAAGTGGGATGGCTTGGTCAGAGTTCATTATTCAGGTTCTCTAGAGGAACATGACCAAGAAAGAGCAAGTATCATAGAGGGGATTTGTTGAATTAGCTTATAGGAGACAGGCTGGGCAGCCCAACAGTAGCTGTCTACAGGCTAGAGGGTCAAAGACCTGCTAGCTGCTCAGTCCTTGAGGCTCAGTACCTCAACAGTCCCAGGCTAGCACTGAAGGCTCGGAAGATTCCTGGAGAGCTGCTGATCTTCATTCCATATGGAGGGCTGATGGAACTGAACACTCACACATATACACATGCGCGCACACACACACACACACACACACAACAGGGGAGATACATGCATGTGCAAGTAGCATGGGCAGCCAGGCTAAAGGTCTTGTGTTCTCTTCGAGCCTCCACTGAAAGGGCCGCCCACTCTGGAGGAAGGACTTCCTCCCTCAGTTAATCCTCCCTGGAAGTGTCCTCACAGTCCCACGTAAGAGGCGTGTCTCTTTACTTGATTCCTAATCCAATCAAGTTGACAACAGAATGTAACCATCACACAGACAATAAATGTATATAAAACTCTGGTGGGTATTTCCGAATGCTCTTTTGCATTTCTGCCATCAATGTATGGGTGTGCTATTTCCTTCCTCACAGTGTGTGTTATTGAGCATTTAGGTTTTAGCTCTCGTTTATCCATCTATCCATATGTCCACATCTCATAAATTTTTCTTTTTTCTTTCTTTTTTTTTTTTTTTTTTTTTTTTGAGTTTCAAGGTAGGGTCTCACTCTAACTCAGGCTGACCCAGGAATTTACTATCTAGTCTCAGGGTGGCCTCGAACTCACGGTGATCCTCCTACCTCTGCCTCCATAGTGCTGGGATTAAAGGCGTGCACCACCATGCCCGGCTGGCTGTATGTTTCTTTTTGATAAATGTCATTTTTCATTTTACTTGTTTTTTTTTTTTTTTTTGGAGTTTAAGGAGCTGCATTTTCTTCCATCTGTCATAGCAAACACACTTAGTATAAAGTATGCAAACGGTTCTAAGACCTCGATTTGGAGTGGAAGAGAAGGCTCCACTTCTGGCTTCAAAATTCTGTTGTGATACACGACACAGTTTGCCAGATAGAAACCTTGCTTATTAGAAATCAAATAGTGCTACTTGTAAAAGTTAATAAAAATGTTATTTTTTTTTCATTTGTCAGTGATCTTTGTGGAGTTCTCTTAATGAAGTAAAGTGAATATTAGTGCTCAAATTCCTAATACCTGGGAGGAATCATCTTTCCAGGGTACTAATTTGGGCGTTAATCAGAGTTCAGTCTCAGGTGATTAGTCCCTAGAGAGCAGACACCAGTGTGGTGTCCTGTGCATGATGTCAAGCAGACTTGACTTCTCCTACAAGTGAGCATTTCATATGCAGTCTTCGCTGAAGACGAAGGGACACTGTCTAACGCCCTGCTCTGTTTAAAGGGCTGCCACTGTCATCACGTTGCCTTGGCCAACACAGCTGGTGCAGTGTGTGTGCTTCTGGTGCTCAGAACTGGCTTCCTGTCCTTCTTGTCCATCACAGCAGAGAGCGCTTGGTCTCGTGTCTCCACAATCCTTCCAAGAGTGCTTTGCGGTTGGAGAGAGTTCTCAGCAGTTTCATTGTTAAACTTTCCTATGAGCTGATTGAGAGGTCATACAGGGTCAGAAAACAGCCCCAGCAGAGGGCTGAAGCCCACTATTTAGAGGTCCCAGAAGGTCCAGACAAGTTGCAGGAGAAACCCCGAGGTCACGTGGAGTAATTGGTTCGGTCTCAGAGAGCCAGCTCCCAAGCTCCTACGAATTTTCTTTCACTTTCAATCACCAGAAGACCTTGGCAAGGGAAGGTTAAGCTGAAAATGAGAAGACCATGGCCTTTAATTATTGTCCTTCTCGTTAGCCCGACACACAGTTCAGGGTGCATGAGTGATGACATCGTGGTGGGGCTGTACACTTGCTTAAAATGTTTTCAACATGGAGTAAGTAGCACAAGGTTCATCCTACTATGAGCTCAGTTCTCAGACCAAAGCTGTGAAGTGCTGCTGTGGAAGGAGGCTCACTCTCCTCACTCTCCTCACTCTCCGTGCACGGCTCCCTGCGCAGGGCGCCGCTCAGGTAGACACCTGCTGTTGTAGGAAGCTCTCACCTTCTACCCGAGAGTGGCCAGGATGCCCCTTCTTGTTGACAAAGAGATTGTGTTTCAGGAGGCTATGAAACTTTCCTACTGTTCCTCTAGGAAGTTACCAGGCTACATTTCAAATGTTTGGTTAAATTGGATTAAAAACCAATGCTGGGCTGGGGAGGTAGCTCAGTCAGAAAATAAAGTGCTTGATTTGCCAGCATGAGGACCTGAGTTCAGGCTTCAGAGTCCATGTTAAAACACTGGGCATGGTGGCATGTGCCTGTGACCCCAGACCTGGGACGGGGAGATAGGTGGATTCCTGGACTTGCTGCCAGCTACTCTAGCCTAGTTCATTAGTGCTGGGCCAGTGAAAGACCCCATCAGTGGTGGTTTGATTCAGGTGTCTCCCATAAACTTAGGTGTTCTGAAAGCTAGATCCCCAGCTGATGGAGATTTGGGAATTAACACCTCCTGGGGGAGTGTATTGTCGGGGGTGGGCTTATGGGTGTTATAGCCAGTTTCCTCTTGCCAGTGTTTGGCACACTCTCCTGTTGCTGTGGTCCACCTTATGTGGGCTAGGGGGTGATGTCCACCCTCTGCTCATGTTGTCACTTTTCCCTGCCATCATGGAGCTTCACCCTCGAGCTTGTAAGCCAAAATAAACCTTTTTCCCATGAGCTGCTCTTGGTTGGGTGATTTCTACCAGCAATGTGAACCTGACTGCAACACCATCTCAAAACAACAACAACAAGAAAAGGTGGACAATTCCTGAGGAACTGTAACACCAAGGTTTGCTTCTGACCCCCATGTACATGTGTACCTATGTGCCCACACACATGTGTATCCACAAATATGAACACACACACATGTATATCCACACACATATTTACATACACATATCAATGCTGATAAGCACTGCCAAGGTGATGAAAGCAGTGAGAGATGAATGACAAAAAACCCTGGAACCCATCAGTAACTCTACATTCTTGTTGTCTTATTTGTTTTTGAAGTAGGGTCTCGCTCTAACCCAGGCTGACCTGGAATTCACTATATAGCCCCAGGCTGGCCTTGACTCACAGCAATTCTCCTACCTCAGCCTATGCCACCATATCTGGCCCCATAAGGAACTCTAAAGGAGCTTTGTCATTACCACTGAAATTTTATGTACCTGCATGTCAACTCTGGACCTACTCAGCCTCATGTCATGTCATAAACGCATGCCAAGCCCCCTTTAGACATGATGGACCTGTGACGCACTCCCCAGGCTGAGCTTGGCATCCAGGACTGGCCTGTCCTCTCTCAGACTCTATGCCCTTTCACACACTTTCCTGTGTCTGTACAGACTTGGTATCTGCTACACACACATATATAATATAATATATATTAACTAGGAAATTACTCTTCCATCCTTTCAGCCTTATGGATAAAGCTCATTCTGGCTTATTGATTGTAATAACCCTTCCGTGGAGAAACAGATGAAGTGATTGGTCTTTTTTGTCTACTTTACAAATCTGATGGCAGAAGTGTTAGTTACACTGTAAACAATCCCTTTCTTTAATGAAAGGTCAGTATCAGGTAAAATGGCCTAAGCTAAGGCCTGGGAATTAGCAAATGAGGGCTCCTCATCCTAAGAGTAGCAGTCTTAAATTTGCATGTAAGGTGTAAGGCATCCTTGAAAGAGCCAGTCAGACCTCTTATTGTACTGTCTCAAGGCCTACCATCCATTAGTTGCACTTTTCTTGGTTCTGTTTGGATATGAGACATGCTGTTCTGGGCACACAACAGACACTTCACAATCTACCTAGGGTTAGTGGGTCACTGAAAGTGTGATTCCAGTGACTGGAAGTAAATGCCAAGTACCGGGCGAGTGGAGCCGGCCTGGTATTCATACATCTCACTTTTAGCCCTTTATCATGAACCAAGAAACCATTTCTCATGCTTCATGGGTTTTGTTCATACCTGAGTCCTCAGGCTCACTTTCCCCTCAAAGTCTTCTCTAGGTATTTTTATCTGAATAAGGGTGTGCATGTGCCAGTATGCCCAGCTGAAGCCCAACATATTTGAATCCTAATTCTATAAGTTCCTTTAAATACCGAGAGGCCCCAGAGGTGAGTTGCTATAATGAGAAGAATGTAGATTTCAGGAGCTGAACAATCTACGTTTGCATCTTGGTTCTTCTTTCTCTGTGGTTTCAGACAAAGCCCTTCACTGCTCTGAGCCTCAGTTTTTCCACCTGTGAGAACTTTGGATAATTAATGCTAGGTGTCAAATGTCTCTCTACATATCATGAGGGAACCCAGTAAATGCTCGATGTCACCCTTGTCTCATCTCTCCATTTTCAGGTGCCATTCTGCAACCCCTGGCATTGTGATCTGTTGTCTCATTGGTTTTGAAAACACTTGGCTAGGTTTTTTGTTTTTTTTTTTTTGCACAAGTTTGAAGTCCAGGGCTGGGGAGATTGCTCAGTGGGTAAGAGCACTTGCTATACAAGTGTGAGGGCCCAAGATGGCCTGAGTTGGATTCCACAGCACCCACATAAACAGCTAGGCATGGCCACATATACCTATCACCCCAGACGGTGAGTAGTGGAGACTGGAGAATCGCTCAAGCTTGTTGGTCAACCAGTCTGACTCAAAAGTTGTACCTCTGAGTTCAAAGAGAGACTCTATCTTGAGGAACCTATGGATGAGCTCTAGGGAAGGACAGCTTTTTACTCTGGCCTCCACATGTACACAGGGGGTGTGCACATTGGCACACATACACACATACACTGTACATGCACACACATATACTACCTACTACTACTACCATACACACACACACATACACACATGTAAATAAGTCTGCTTCCAAGCAAACTATCCCAGAGCTTACGGAAACTGGGCTGGGTGAAGAGGTGACCTTGTGAGAACAGGCATAATCTTTGGTGTGGCCAAGAAGTGTCCAGCAGATACAGAAGATACAGCAGATCCTTGCCATTGGGATATAAGAGCCAAGACTGTCATAAGAATTGGACTTAAAGTTTATCTACTTAAACTGCTTCAAGACTGGTTTATGGATCTTGGTTTTGAGCCCAACTGCATCTCAGGTTTTTTAAAAGACTGAATTGTTATTTCTTGACTGATGGGCTAAATGATACCTGAATCCCAAGAGTCTCTCAGAAATGCTCTCCTCCCCTTGCGGAGCTGGGAAGGGCCATGGCTTAGGCTTACTTGCCCCAGGTCTTTAAACTTCCAGATACTAAACAGAGCCACTCAACATGGTTCAGTTCAGGAGTGTCTGGTTTGTGCTTCCTCTTAAATCTCAGCTCTGGAGAAACTATAATGCCAATTACACTCCTGGGATGGCAAATGGGTGACTGTGGGGGGTGGGGGAGTTCAAGGTCTTAAGTAACATTTGTATTCATATTGCAAATTCATTCCAGCATCTTCTATTTTCTCCTCATTCATGTTTTTCTTTTTTCTTATTTTCCCAACTAAGAGCAATAGGTATCATTTTAATATTTTATTTATTTATTTATTTGCAAGCAGAGAGAGAGAAGAGAGACAGGAGAGTAGGGCCTGCCAGGCCCTTAGTAGACAAATTATAGATATATTTTCCCATGCAAGTCAAAGATGGTTTGACCAGGCCGGATGGATGGCTCAGCAGTAAAGTGTGCTTCCTGTGCAGGCATGAGGACCTGAGCAAGGGCCTGAAACTGCCCAAGTTTGAATGTCTAGATCCTGTGAAAAAAGCTGGGGGTGGCCACACACACGCCTATAACCTCAATCCCAAAAAGTGGAGCAGAGACCAGGGAATCACCCAGGCTTTACATGAGAACTGGGAAAATCAAACTTGGGTTCTTGGGCATTGCAGGCAAGCACCTTAACCACTGAGAAATCTTTCCAGTCCTCATGTTCATCTTTTTTTTTTTTTTAGTTGATATGTTTTCAACTCTTTTTTAAAAATTATTTATTTGAGGGCTGGAGAGATGGCTTAGCGGTTCGAGGCTCGATTCCCCAGGACCCATGTTAGCCAGATGCACAAGGGGGTGCACACATCTGGAGTTTGTTTGCAGTAGCTGGAGGCTCTGGCATGCCCATTCTCTCTCTCTATCTGTCGCTCTCAAATAAATAAATAAAAATAAACAAAAAAATTAGTTATTTGAGAAAAAGAAGGGGAGAAGAGAAAGAGAGAGCGAATGGGCACACTAGGGCCTCCAGCCACTTCAAACAAACTCCAGATGCATGTGCCACTTTGGGCATCTGGCTTTATGTGGGTACTGGGAAATCAAACTCAGGCCATCAGGCTTTGCAAGCAAGTGCCTTTAACTATTGAGACATCTCCCAGTCCTGTTTTCAAGTCTTTTGGGAAAATAACAAGTGTATGACTGCTGGATCATGTGGTAAAAATATATTTAGTTTTGTAGGAAACTACCAGACTGTCTTCCAAAATGACTGAATTCCATCCAAAACTGGATTGATATTCCCATTATTCTATATCCTCACCAGCATTTGGTGGTGCATGTGTTCTGACTTTTGGCCACTCAAAGTGTGTAATGGTATCTCATTGTTGGTTTAGTACCTGTGTCCCTTGTGAAACATGATTGGGGAGTATCTTTTTCGACCTATTTGCCACCTGCATATCTTCACTGTTGAGATACCTGTTAAAGCCTTTGACCTTTTTTATCTAACCAAGTTTTCTTATTATTGAGTTCTAGAATTCTCAGTATATTTTTATAATAGTTTTTCACTGGATTTGTCTCTCCGCAAATAGTTTATCTGAGTCTGGGAAGTGTCTTCTTTTTCAGTCGGTAGTGTTTTACAGAACAAAGCTTTTCTTTTTTCAATTTTAACACACAATAACTTGTCACTCATTTCTTTTAGGGGCCGTGCCTTTGATAGTGTGTCTAAAGTCATTGCCATGCTCAGGTCATCTGAGTCTCTTGTTGTTTTCTAGGATTTTACATTTAAGTTTATGGTCCATTTTCACATAATTTTTGTGAAAGGTGTCAGGCATGTGTTTAGATTCAGTTATGCACATATGGATGTCCGGTGGTTCTTTCTATGGGAAAGACTGCCTTTCGCCATAGTATTGTGCTTGTTCGTTTATCAATGACCACGATATTTATGCAAATCCACTTCTGGACTATCTATTCTGCTCCACTGATCTATATGTCTATTTTTTCCCAGTACCACTGTCTCGATTACTGTAACTTGATAGTAAAACTTGACATTGAGGGGTATCAACCCTCCAGCTCTGCTATTCTTTAATGTGATGTGGACTATTGAGAGTCTTCTCCCTCTCTACATAAACTTTAGAACCTGTCGATGTCCATAGAATAACTTGCACATATTTTCATTGTGAATACATTGCGTCTGATTCATATTGGGAAGAAGAGCTCATATCTTGACAGTATTCAGTCTTCCTATTCAGGAATAAAGAATAAATATCTCTCCACTGAGAAAAAATTCTTTGATTTATTTCATCAGAATTTTCTCATATAGGTATTATACATATTTTGCTAGGTTTATACATTAAGTATTTAATATGCTTAAAGGATATGGTATAGTGATTTTTAAAAATATTTTATTTTTACTTATTTATTTGAGAGAACTAGTTATTAGTTCCAGGAGTTGTTTTGTTCAGTTCTTTTTTCTTTTGTATTTTTTCCATATTTCATTTTCATTATTTATTTGCAAGGGGGAGAAATGGTGCACTAGGGCCTCTTGCAAACGAACTCCAGATGCATGTACCACATTGAGCATCTGGCTTTATGTGGATACTAGACAATTCAACCCAGGCTGTTATGATTTGTAAGCAAGTGCATTTAACCACTGAGCCATCTCTCCAGCACACCCCCTGTTCTTTTTCTTTTTTCTTGTTTTTTCTAGGTAGGGTCTCACTGTAGCCCAGGCTGACCTGGAATTCACTATGTAGTCTCAGGGTGGCCTGAAACTCATGGCGATCCTCCTACCTCTGCCTCCCGAGTGCTGGGATTAAAGGCTTGTGCCACCACACCCAGCTATTTTTTTTTTCTTTTCAAATTTTTTTTTATTAACAACTTCCATGATTATAAAAAATATTCCATGGTAATAGCCTCCATCCCCCGACTTTCCCCTTTGAAACTCTGTGTGTATAGATAATCATGGCTACTGGCACAAAGCAAGTCTTTCTCCCAACCTATATCCCTGCATCTCCTTTTCTTACTGTATTAGTTAGAACTTCCAGCACAACATTAAAAACAACTACTCAAACATTCCTGCCTTGTATCTGCTATTTGTGGAAAAGCTTTAAGTTTCTCACCATTAAGCATAATGTTAGCTTCAGGTTTTTTTTAACATTTTATTTTTATTTATTTGACAGAGTAAGATTGAGAGAAAGAGAGAGAGAATGAGCACGCCAGGGCCTCTAGCCACTGCAAATGAACTCCAAATGCATGCGCCCCCTTGTGCATCTGGCTAACATGGGTCCTGGGGAGTTGAATCTGGGTCCTTTGGCTTTGCAGGCAAACGCCTTAACTGCTAAGCCATCCCTCCAGCCTGCCCCCCTTTTTAATCAAGTTGAGGGAGTTTCTCTCTGTTCCTAGTTCACTGAAAATTTCAAACTTGTTTTGTAACCAAGGATACCTTTAAAAACCTTATCCTCATGCCTCCATATCCCATAGGCATATACCATCATGCCCAGCTATTATCAGTAAACATTTATCATCAGTTTGAATTTTGTCAAATGACTCTTGGCATGACAATTCTGATGTGACCCTTCATTTACTGGTTTGATACATTGCATTTATTGATTCTCAAATGTCATAGCCTTGCATAACTCAGATGAATACTCTGTGATGGTGGTGTATAATTCTTTGTATACATTGTTGGATTTCATTTTGATAATATTTTGTCAAGGATTTTTGAATGTGTGTTTATGAGTGATAGTGGTCTGTGCTACTACTTTAGGGAGTAGAGAAACAGAAGATCTATAAATATTTGCCTTTGAGAGACTGAAAATATACTTCATTTAAAGATATCTTTATTTTCTAACTCATTTTAAAAATGAGCTTCTGGTCAACATATCTGAATAGCATATTTTGCTGATCAGAGCTTGGCACAACCAAGAGAAAATTTTTTTTAGTATTTTATATTTATTTATTTATTTGACAGACAAAGAGAGAAAAAGAGAGAATGGGCACACCAGGTCCTCCAGCCACTGCAAACGAACTCTAGATGCCTGCACCCCATTATGCATCTGGCTTATGTGGGTCCTGGGGAATCGAACCTGGGTCCTTTGGCTTTGCAGACAAATGCCTTAACCACTAAGCCATCCCTCCAGCCCATCAAGAGAAAATTTTAATCTATCTTTACATCAACTGCTATGTACAATAAGCCTAATTGGGTCAGGTGAAAAAAAATGAAGATCATAGAGAAAGTTAGGAAGTCAGTGACTGAGTATAGTTTGGTTCTGTGTTTTCGCAAAGGCAGGTCAAACAGGAAACATAACATGATACATTTCCTTGCTCTCATTATCAAAAATGTGAATTCATTAGCAATTCTCCAAGAAGGACAGAGCTTTTCATATGGTGCTGTAGGTAGAACATGTTGACTGAAATAGCAGCTTCAATAATTCTGCAGGAAATGTAGTTGTGAATTTCATGAAGGTGGCTTATTTGGGGACAGAAGCCTTCCTATAAATTAATCCATATGGTCTCCCAGGGTCTTACCTCATCCAATAATAGCTCTTGAAGTACATTGAGAAATCATAATCTGTTGGTCTTAATTATGTTTGCTTCTCTCTTTTTAATATTTCATTTATTTTGAGAGAGAGAAAAAGAAAATGGGCACTCCAGGGCCTCTAGCTTCTTGAAACAAACTCCAAATGCATGCACTATCATGTGTGTCTGACTTACATGAGTACTGGGGAATTGAACCTGGGTCCTTAAGGCTTCACAGGCAAGACCCTTAACTGCTAAAGCCATCTCTCCAGCCCTGCCTCTCACTTTTTAAAATTAAAAACTATGTAGCCCTTTAAGAAGGAATATGAACAGAACTGAAGGTAGATTTAGGTTTAAAGCCTCCAGGGAATAAATGACAGGTTTGCCCTTGGCTGATTTGGTGAGAATACTTCTCTACTTTCCTGCCTTGATTAACTGCAGTGTTCTGGCTTTCTATTTTTATGGTCAACTCCCAATCAAGGAGTATTGAGGGGTGATCACTATTATCGATGTTCTAAGAAAGGTAAGACACACAATAAATAATATCCACTAGTCACTCAGTGCTGAGCCCCAGCAGTCTTCAGTGAGAAGTTCTGCTTTACTGGTCACCTGCTCTTTGGGTGGGAGAGTCTAACTTGTAATAACCATGAAGGTCTTCATGTGATGGAACAGGGAAGGGCTTCTTAACACAGAGCTGTCTGAAACATGTCAAGGACTTGTTCCTTTTACATTCTTTCATGAAAACAGTTTACATGCTGAAATATGTAAAAAGACAAATACTGAGAGCTAAACGAATAAAAGCAAAGGACAAGAGGAAGTAAGTACAATAAATTCCCACGTCTTTAAGAATTAGGGATCAGGGGTGGAAAGATGGCTTAGCGGTTAAGGTGCTTGCCTGTGAAGCCAAAGGACTCAAGTTCAATTCCCCAATACCTACGTAAGCCAGATGCACAAGGTGGTGCGTGCATCTGGAATTTGTTTGCAGTGGCTAGAGGCCCTAGCATGCCTATTTTTTTTCTCTCTCTGTCTCTCAAATAAATAAATAGTAATAAATATTTGAAAAGAATTAAGGATCGACCTTTTGGAGTATGACTTTTCTAGCTCTGTGTAGATTTTTTTCTCTTCTTGTTTGGGATGAATTTTGTTTGTGATCTTCAGTAAACTCCATTCTATTTTCAACTGAGAGGAAATATTCTTTATATGAGTCATTTTATAATTTGCAAAACCCTGTGTGTGTGTGTGTGTGTGTGTGTGTGTGTGTGTGTGTGTGTGGAGTCTCATGATTCAATTTAAGTATGATTTTATTAGCTAGTTTTTTAAACTTATGTACCCTGTAACATATGCTGCAACATGTTAGGAACTGCTTAATTCTCTCAAAATGTTTCCTTCTCTTTGCTTGGCCTTCAGCTTTCTCTCATGTTGGAATTCTTTTTTTTTTTTTTTAATTTTTATTTATTTATTTGAGAGAGAGAGAAAGAGGCAGAAAGAGGGAGAGAGAATGGGCGCGCCAGGGCCTTCAGCCACTGAAAACGAACTCCAGACGCATGTGCCACCTTGTGCATCTGGCTTATGTGGGTCCTGGGGAATTGAACCAAGGTCCTTTGGCTCTGCAGGCAAATGCCTTAACTGCTAAGCCATCTCTCCAGCCCTGGAATTCTTGCTCTCTATGTAACCCTTCAACTTACCATGGTACTAAGAAATTCACCAACATACCCTTCTCCCCATTGAATCTCTAGGGAAAATCAAAGCCATACAAGTAAGACTCTCAAGTTATTGTTTGGATTATTAAAAAATAATTGGCATAAATACTCAGTTCTTGGATCTGAGCTAAGATGGGTCTTTCACTGAGAGAAGCATGGATAACATTAAACAACTACCCCTCCACTTGCTATGAAACCCAGAAGGTTTTTTCACTGACTACAATTCTTAGATGATCACACCAAGATCCTTCATGGTCCAGGACATGCTTATAAGTAAAAGAAAATAATTTCTAATTTTGTTTTTCTTGGGAATATTATCTGTCTACATGGAAAAATGGCTTGTGAGTAGAAGGGAGTGGAGTGGAATAGAGGTGGTGAGTCTTTTGGCAGACAACTTGAAGACTGTTATAGAGAAAACAAGTGAACAAGTGAAACATTATATATTGAAAATTATATATGATGACATGATTTCCCTAATGAATTTTCTCCATAGACAGAAAGATGGCGAGACAGCTTCAGTTTCTTTGGTTCTTTGCTGATTCTTCAGAGCAAAGGTTGGATGTTCGATAAATAGCTAAGGCGTGAGTAAACAGGTAAATGAGTGAATTATAGGGTCATATAAACATATATTTTCTTCTCTTTTCAAAATATATTTTATTTTGGGCTGGAGAGATGGCTTAGCGGTTAAGCGCTTGCCTGTGAAGCCTAAGGACCCTGGTTCGAGGCTCGATTCCCCAGGACCCACGTTAGCCAGATGCACAAGGGGGCGCATATGTCTGGAGTTTGTTTGCAGTGGCTGGAGGCCCTGGTGTGCCCATTCTCTCTCTCTCTCGCCCTCTTTCTCTCTCTCTCTGTCACTCTCAAATAAATAAATAAAAATAAACAAAAAAATTTAAAATATATATATATTTTATTTTATTCATGAGAGAGAGAGAGAGAGAATGGGCATGCCAGGGCCTTCAGCAAACGAACTCCACATGCATGCGCCACCTTGTACATCTGGCTTATGTGGGTCCTGGAAAATGGAATGTGGGTCCTTTGGCTTTGCAAGTCAGTGCCTTAATTGCTAAGTCATCTCTCCAGCCCATATGTTTTCTTCTTGATTGCACTCTTGAGTGTCCAAAATGTTGCTCACTAATCTATAACAATACAGTAACTCTTTGGTTCTCCTAGGTAGACTCTGATTGAAGACTAATTCTTAACAGATAGGAAGGGCTTTGTAGACAGTTTCACTGACAAACTGCTTAGCTATTATCTTCTAAAAGTCTTGTTTTTTGAAAGCTCTTGGCTCTGTTTCTGTTTAGTTTCTCTTTCCTTTTTACTTTTACTTTGTACGTGGCACACATATACTTTCAAACTTAAAAGTGAAAAGCCACGTGAGAGGTGCCGGCATTCACACCTTGTGAGTGTCAGCTGCAGTGGGATGTATTCCTTGGCTGCTTCTCAACATCTGCAGGAAGAAGTACAGTGTGGATCCGTGCAAAGGAATGACAAGTACGGGGACAGGCAGAAGTGGTGCTGCAGCATAATGTGACGTTTAAGCAGTTGGCTGCACCCAAACCCTCATCCAAAATGAAGATGTTCCAGTTTCTGTGTGTGTGTGTGTGTGTGTGTGTGTGTGTGTGTGTGTGTGTTGGGGGGAGGGTGGTCTTTTCTTTTTTAAAGCAGGATCTTGCTTTAGCCCAAGCTGACCTAGAACTCACTCTGTAGACTAGACTGGCCTCAAAATCATGGCAATCCTCCTACCTCAGCCCCAATTTTTTTTTAAAAAAAATTGTATTTGTTTATTTGCAAGCAGAGTAAGAGAGAATGGTCATTCCAGGGCCTTTAGCCATTTCAAATGAACTCCAGATGCATGTGAAACCTTGTGCATCTGGCTTTACGTGGGTACTGGGGAATCAAGCCTGGGTCACTAGGCTTTGCAGGCAAATGCCTTACCCACTGAGCCATCTCCCCAGCCCCAAATGTTCCTATTTTTAAAGCAGCAGTTGCCCTTAGCAGCACAGAACGGCTGTGAATGCTCAGTCATGTCACTGGCTTCTCCTCCACCACACAAGCTCCACAGAGCTCCTTTCTGAGACATGATTAGGAGAAGGATCACCATTGGCCCCTGTTGGTGATTTTCCTCCTCCAGAAATTCTACCCAGGGCCAGTAGAGTTCCAGGGATCTCCTATCTTTTACGTATGTCCAGAACTGTGACAGCTCTAGGAGGTTTAGAACACAGGCCATTTAAATCAGTGGTGGGACTTACCAGATCTGTAGCTTTGGACACATTAGTTAAGCTTTAGGGACCCCTTCTTTTTTTTCTACTCCATAAAACAGGAAAGATAATGTTACCTACTCTCACCTGTTTATTATGAATGCTGAATTAAAGTCAACAAAGCGAAAAGTAACGCACTGTTGTATTCCCTGCTGTGGGCTGAATATTGATGAGTAATGCTAGGAGCATTGCTAAGTAGGAAGGAGCAGAAGTGTCACAGAGCCTGCTGAGGCAGCTGGTGTCTGCTTCTCAAAGGCTGGACTCGGGCCGGAGGGATGGCTTAGCCATTAAAGAGTTTGCCTGCAAAGCCAAAGGACCCAGGTTCGATTTGCCATGACCCACATAAGCCAAATGCATAAGGTGGTACATGCGTCTGGAGTTCATTTGCAGTGGCTGGAGGCTCTGGCATGCCCATTCTCTCTGTCGGTCTGTCTCTCTCTTTCTCAAATAAATAAATAAATATTTTTTAAAAGGCTGGATTCTAGACCAGCACTGAGTAGGTTATCGCTAAAGAATGTAGTTCTTGTGAAGATTGGGTGTATGCAAATAAGTAAGGTCCAATGAAAAACATCCTGAACAATATAAAAAATTTAGCAAAAACTGTAAGTATGACAATGAAAGTCCACAAAAGGTAGAGATTTAAACCTTTTTCTTTTTTTCTGGTGGTGCTGAAAATTGAGCTGAAGGTATTGTTAAGTATGTTACCTACTATTGAGCTATACTCCCCCTTTCCTGAACTTGCTTCTTTTTTTTAGTTTTTCAAGGTAGGGTCTCACTCTAGCTCAGGCTGACCTGGAATTAACTCTGTAGACTCAGGGTGGCCTCAAACTCACAGCAATCCTCCTACCTCTGCCTCCCGAGTGCTGGGATTAAAGGCCTGCGCCACCACGCCCAGCTCTGAACTTATTTCTTATTTTAAAAGAAGTGGTTGGTGTAACACATTTCAGGAAGTTATTAGAACCTTTCAGAGTTAACGGGTAAGTACTAGATATCTCACAAGACATTTTGAGCCACAGTCACCCTGGAAGTCATGAGTTTGACCCACAATCTTTTCTTTTTTCATTTTTCTCTTTTGTACACCAGCCCATCCCTCTTCCACTGGACTCCTTTGTTCCAGCTGGTCCAGCTTCTGCTTTGTTGTCTTTTCTTTTTCCTTGTGTGACTCACTGAGTTAACTGGGATGACTTGCCTGACCATGGGTGTTACAGAGCCCATGCAGTTTACCTACCACTACAGAAGTTTTCACAATCTTCACTGCACTTTTTGTTTTGTTTTGTTTTGTTTTGTTTATGAGGTAAGGTCTCACTCTAGCCCAAGCTGACCTGGAACTTACTCTGTAGTCCCAGGCTGGCCTTGAACTCATGGTGATCCTCTGCCTCCTGAATGCTAGGATTAAAGGCATGTGCCACCACACCTAGCTTCCACTGTATTATAAGCAAGGAAAAATATTTTAAATTTCCCAAATTAAGGTGTACAACATGATGTTCTGATATGCTTACTTGATTTAGTGAATCAATTAGTATGGTCAAGCAAATCAATACATCCATCTTCGCAAATACTTACCTTTCTTTTTATGTATGTTGCAAAAGTTCCTATAATCTACTTACTTTGTAAATGGCCAGTATAAAATAAAATATTATTAACTAGATTTTCGTGTTGTACACTAGATCTGTAAACTTGTTCATCTTATATAACTGTAACTTTGGACCCTTTAGTTTGCATTTCCAATCCCCCCAGCCATTGTTCAACTCTGTATTTCTGTTTATT
This sequence comes from Dipus sagitta, assembly GCA_036346955.1. Lineage (NCBI taxonomy): Eukaryota > Metazoa > Chordata > Mammalia > Rodentia > Dipodidae > Dipus > Dipus sagitta. Next base: position 22,588,851 of record CM070786.1, read on the forward strand.
CAGTTTGTTTGTCTATTAATTTCACATGTAAGTGAGATCCTACAGAATGTTGTATGTCTTGCCCATTTCACTTAGCATAATTGTAGATGTATCATGTTCTGGTAAATAATGGAATTTCTTTATGAATGTCAAGTAAAGTTCCATCTATGCATATGTATGTGTATATATATATCCACAATGTCTTTAATCATTCATCCCACTATACACATTTGGGTTGACCCATATCTTGCCATGTTCATATTTTTAAGTCCTCAACATAAAGGCATAAAGATTTTTATGGCTTTAGGTATATGCATTTAGGTATATATATATATGAATGTGTGTGTGTGTATGCAAAAACACTTCTCAGAAGCCTGTTTGTTTTCTTTTACACATTATGTAGACAGTAGGTCTGTGGCAATTGTAAATATATGATTCCAACAGCCTGATTTCCTGAAAAAGGAAAGAAACATTATGCATCTCTGATTTTCTACTCAAATAGAACTTTTTAATGCAAATGAGAGCATGAATCAAGCATTAAAAACAACCTAATTGCTAATCACCATATTTTAAGTGATCCCTAATTAGAGCAAAATTTAAAGTGAATACAAGCCTATTATAAACTTTCTACATGTATCCTTAATTTGTATCTGTCACTCTCAGAACTAGGCCTGTATGTATCCATGGTGTTAGAGAAATATCAGTTTACTCACATTGAAACTATATTTCAAGTGCAAACACCTTCCTTTGATATAAACAGAAGGTACATTTAACAACCTCTCTGGGTGGCAAAGTTCTTAAGATATGCTATTCTGAGTCTTGTCCTTTTGATTCTACTTTGAGAAGAACACTCATTAACTAGCTTCCTTAAGATATCAACCCTGAAATAAAAGATACCAACCCTGAGTTTTTGTCTGCATTTTGCTAATGTGGTTATTGTTATTTTTAAACACTACTTCCATGTCTCTCTCTCTCTCTTTCTCCCTTTAAGCAGAAACTATAGATGTCAGCATCAAACACTGAGAGTTAGGTCATAGAGGTGGAAAATGCTCCTCTCAACTTTAGCTTATGAATTCTTGAAGTCAGCATTTACGTCTTCCTCGATGTGTGAAGACCTGATGGTGAAGGAGCCATTACATAGGAAGAATTAAGCATAAAAGTGCTGGTTGGTTCCTAAGCAAACATGAACCCTTTGAGCTTTGCTGGAATGTAACACTTTAGAAAACACTCCAGCGGGACATGGGAAGGTTAGAGATAAGCTTTAAATAGTTTCATCCTGAAAGTAATTGAGATGCTTGTGGTGGTTTGAATGTGAAATGTCTCCCATAGCCTCATGAGTCTTGCCTGCTTAGTTGGTCCACAGCTGGTGGCAATTGGGGAAGATTGTGAAGCCTTTGGGAGGTAGGACCTTGCCGAGGGAGATGTGTAAATCTTGACGCTTAATAGTCCAGCACACTGGGTGTTCAGAACTAGTTCACACTTGCTGCTCCCTCCCCACTCTGCCATGCTCCTCCCCCATGATGAAGCTTCTTCTCAAAACTGTAAACTGGGCAGGGCTTGGTAGCACAAGCCTTTAATCCCAGCATTGGGAAGTCCAGGTAAGAGGATCACCATGAGTTTGAGGCACCCTTAGACTAAATAGTGAATTCCAGACTCAGCCTGGGCTAGGGTGAGACCCTCCCTCAAAAACTCCAAATATATATATATAGATAGATATAGATATAGATATAGATTCACAGCTGAAGAGATGGCTTAGCAGTTAAGGCACTTTCCTGTGAAGCCTAAACCCAGGTTCAACTCCCCAGAACCCATATAAGCCAGATGTACAAGGTGATGCTAAAGAGATCGTCCTGCCTCAGCCTCTTGAGTGGGAATTATAGGAACATGCCATCTTATCTAGGTTGTAGGAGTGTATTAATAGCAAAAATCTATAAATGGCCTAATGACATCAGTTAGAATTTTTTTTTAAAAATCAACATATGTCTCTGCAAGGGAATACTATCCTAAAATTATTTAAGAGTGAGGGATACCCATGGGTGCTAATGTGGTGAGCTCTATAGATTATACTGTTAACTGAGAAAGGAAGGTGCAGAGCAATAGGTGTGGCACAAGGCCATGTTAATTTTTAGTGCAAGCATATGTGTGCATTTGTTAAGTGAAGTAATTTCTTACCCAACAGAATATTCCACAGCTATTACAAAACACTATTTTGGTTTAACTGTGAATAATTTGGAACATTCTTGTGATATAATGCTAGCTTTGAATAAGAACAGGACATTGATTTCTGAGCATTTTCCAAAGTTATTAAATGTTCTACCAGTATAATTAATTTCTCTATAATATAACATCCTTCTGGGTTGTTTTCAATTTTTCCAACTCATATATAATGTTGACATAAGCTTATTTTTTATACCCAATGTTATTTGCAGATTTCAGGCTCTTTCTTTTGATGAATGTCTTATAATTACTGGTTCATAGAATGTGACCTTTTATTATAATTACTGATTCATAGGATGTGACCCTTGATACATACTATCAAATTGGTTTCTGTAATCCAAAAAGATTTATAATGTAATACCTCAAATTTTGATAATGTGCTTAGTTATTTAAAGTTATCATTTATTCAGCAAAGTTTCAAATTTGAAATTAAATAGTTATTTAATGCCCATAGTTAGTTACTGTCTAGTTTCCTTAAAGGCACTAGGTACACAGCTACAATAAGGCTTCATGCCTCCATTTACAATTCACATGTGATCTTGGGGTGGCATGGGAGAAACAGATATTTAAATAACTAATTACAATGTGATGTGAGTTGGTAGAAATATGCCACAGCACCATGGGAATTCAGTGTGCTGCTAGGATAATTGTGTTAATTAACCAAAGAGGGGTTATAATGTTAGACTTTTCTTTGAGCCTTCCTCTCCCACCTTCCAACTAGAGAGTGGTGTTAAGTTGGGGGTGGGTGTGTAGGGGAAGTGTCATTATGCCTGTCAGAGTTCAGGTATGAACTGTACTTCATGGTGACAAAGAAGTAAAACTTATCCTAGCCAGTTGTCAAGGTGTTGTGCCACTTACGTATTTCCTTCACAGATTCAAAAACAAGCCTCCCTCAAGGACATGCACATTCATCCTGAGTCAATAAACATGGCCCCCTTACACCCATTCTCCCCAATAGCTTAGAGTTGGAAGGGTATCTACACTCTGAAAACATTTCCTTCAACTCCCAAACAAATCTTCAAGCAAAAGCAACAGCTCTTCACAAATAACACTTTCTCATATGTCTTAAGAAATTCTAGGCTGGAGAGATAGCTTAGTGGTTAAGCACTTGCCTGAAAAGCCTAAGGACCCTAGTTTAATTCCCCAATACCCATATAAGGCCAGATGCACAAAGTGGTACATGCATCTGGAGCTTGTTTGCAGTGGCTAAAGGCCCTGGTGTGCCCATTCTCCCCCCACTCCCTCAAATAAATACATTTTTTAAATTATAAAAAATAAATTCTAAACTGAGCATTTTATAATTAACTACTAGAAATTGCCAATATTTAACTTTTTAACCTGGAAAAATAATAACTCTATATAGTTAACCTGTTATTTAATTCTTACTATTTCTTCCAAGACTGTCTTCTCTTACAACTAATCAAAAATTTGTTTCACACCAAATGATTTCTGCAAGAGCTGGCCCAGATACGAAAAAGAGAAGAGAAACGTCACTATCACAGGCTTATGCTTGCTTGACACTTTAGTCAGATCATCAGGGAAACAAAATTAGAACACAGTATCTCCTAGCATGATGGGAGAAAGATAGTTTTGCTTACTCATAGCAAAAAAAGAGTTCTATCTAGTGCAGAGACTCTTAGGAGTCAGAAGCCCGTATAGGCTAGCAGGCCCAAGGAACTACCAATCAAAACTGTAGTTCGTATTGTCCAATCCAGGCCAGGCTAAAGCACCTCTTACACATGCATGCGTGCGCTCACACACATACACACACTGACACATGACATTGACCTGACTGGACTTCATACTGAGTTGTTTGCACATATGCATGTGTGGTGTGGTATGGTAAAATGTGGTATATGCACATGCTCCATACACACGTGTAGAGACTAGAGAGAGTGTCAGGGATCCTCTTATAACTCATCAGTATATTTCTTTTTTTTAAAAAAATTTATTTATTTATTTATTTGAGAGTGACAGAGAGAGAGAAAGAGGCAGATAGAGAGAGAGAGAATGGGCACACCAGGGCCTCCAGCTACTGCAAATGAACTCCAGACACATACGCCCCCTTCTGCATCTGGCTAACGTGTGTCCTGGGGAGTCAAGCCTTGAACCGGGGTCCTTAGGCTTCACAGGCAAGCGCTTAACCACTAAGCCATCTCTCCAGCCCTCATCAGTATATTTCTTTCCTCAACCTGGAGCTGCTGGGAGTCAGTAAGCTCCATTGATTCTCTGGTCTCTACCACCATGAACTAGGGGCACAGATGTGCGTGGCCACGCCCAGCTTTCCTTGTGTTCTGGGGCATTGAACCTGGAAGTCTTCAGCTGGAGATGTCCTCATAGGTGAGCAGCAAGCACTAGTAAGCACTGAGCCATCTCCCCAGCCCCTGTAGTTTAAGAAAAAGTGAAACATTACAAAAAATTTATTTATTGACTTGAGAGAGAGAGAGAGAAGCAGATAGAGAGAAAGAGAGAATGGGTGCACCAGGGCCTCCAGCCACTGCAAATGAACTCCAGATGCGTGGGCTCCCTTGTGCATCTGGCTTACGTGGGTCCTGAGGAATCGAACCTGGGTCCTTTGGCTTTGCAGGCAAATGCCTTAACCACTAAGCCATTTCCCCAGTCCCTAAAAATATTTTTTGTTTAGTTGAGAGAGCTAGAGATAGAACAACAAAGTCAAAGGAAGACCCTATAGACGCACCAGGTCCTCTTGCTGCTGTAAATGAACTCCATATGCATGTGCCACCTTGTATTTCTGACTTTATGTGGGTACTGGGGAATTGAACCCCGGCCAGCAAGCTTTGCAAGCAAGTGCCTTTAACTGCTGAGCCATCTCCCTCGACTGTGTTGAAGTTTTTAATGGGTGCACACAGCCACTACACATATTTATGGGGGTCAGTGGGACACTTGTGCACCATGTGTAATGCTCAGACCAAGGTCACTGGCATACCTATTGCCTCTGATATTTAGCAGTTTCAAAAATTATAATCAAGCAAATCTGTGTACCAGAGAGGAGAGGAAGAGAAGAGAGAGGGAGGGAGGGAAATAGGGAGAGAAAAGGAGAGGAAGGGAGGGGAGATGGTAGAGAGAGAGAGAAAAAAGAAAAAAAGGAGGGAGGGAGGAAGGGAGAGAGGGGAAAGCACCAGGCTGAAGTGGAATTGCTCTTCTACAAACTCACTCAGCAAAGAGGTCAACTTAGTGCTTCAGCTGAGGATACTGGTGTGGCAACAGACTGAGCTTAGAAAGCCGCCCACTCCTAGGAAAACATCACATCCTCTGGCTGTGTGAGGAGGCCACAGCTTGAATGGCTTTCAAGCGTCCAGCTACTCAAAGTGGAATCATGGCTCAAGCTGGTGTATCTGAAATGCCAGCGTTTATGAATCATGCAGGATCTTACTGATGGAGTCAGATCACCTTTTCTTTTATTTTTATTTATTTATTTGAGAGAGAGACACAGAAATAAGCAAGGAAGGAGAGAGAGAGAGACACAGAGAGAGAATGGGAGCGCCAGGGCCTCCAGCCATTGCAAATGAACTCCAGACGTGTGTGCCCCCTTGTGCATCTGGCTAACGTGGGTCCTGGGGAATCGAATCTGGGTCCTTTTGCTTTGCAGGCAAGCGCCTTAATGGCTAAGCCATCTCTCCAGACGCAGACCAGCTTTTCTAACCAGCTCCCCATGTGATATGGGGTGCTGCTGCCTGGATTGTCCTCTGGGAGGTGAGATGGATAGAATACCCTCATATGCTCCTCTTTCAAACCCACTGGCCTTGCCTCCAAGGAAGGCAAGAGGCTCCTCTTTAGTGCCCCTTGCTCTCTCATTCAACTCTTGCCACCTGTAAAACGGAGTTCATAAACCCACACTGAATCCACTGAAGGGCAGAATTTTGGACTTTTCCTTTAGAGGCAACTTTGAATGTGATTTGATGTAGCCTGGTCCCCTCCACTCCCCATCACAGGCCTGCCTGACAGCCCCCGCCCGAGAACCCACTCACAGAGTTTGCAGTCCTCATTCTCATCCATCCGACCTGAGGGTTCTTTGCAGAACAAGAGACTCCCACAGAGTTTTCTAATGAAGGGTAGGAACTGAAACAACTGTTGCACAAACACCCTCAGCAAAGCCCACCTGAATGAAGGTTTTCTCCCTCGGCTTCAGAAGAGAACTAAAAATGACCACTTTGCATTTCTAGGTGAAAGGCTTTAGCAGTTCCCCTCCTGTTCGGCTCCCTCCCCTTGGCAGATGTTAAAGCACAGCTCAGTCTGGATTCATCCCCTTCTGCCAAGAACAGGTGCCAGCCCCAATGATCGTGCTGCAAATTCATTTCAGTCTTGTAATGTGATTCATTTGAGGGTGAGGCATTGATTCCCTAATCTCAGCTGTTTTTCCTGAGGGCTGTACCACATTGACCTTCCCAGTGTCTCTCTCCCCTCTCTCTTTCTCTCTCCTCTCTCCCTTCCTCTGCTCCTCTCTCTCTCTCTCTCTCCTCTGTCTCTCTCTCTCCTCTCTCCCTTCCTCTGCTCCTCTCCATCTTCCTACCTTTCTTCCTCTCTCTCTTCTCCCTCCTCTTCCTCTCTGCCAATCCCACTTTCCTAAGTGTTTTGGTTTATACAATAAATTATGTGTGCCCACGGCCTCTCTGCCTTTGCCTCTCTCTCTCCCTCTTCCTCTCTTCCTCCTGCCCTCTCTCTCTCTCTTCTCTCTCTCTCTCTCTCTGTCTCTCCCTCTCCTCCTCTCCATCTTCCTGCCTTTCTTCCTCTCTCTTTCTCCACCTCTCTCTCTGCCCATCCCATTCTCCAAAGTGTCTTGGTTTATGCAATAAATTATGTGCACCCACTGCCTCTCTCCCTCTTATTCTTCCTTTCTTCCTCCTGTTCTCTCTCTCTCTCTCTCTCTCTCTCTCTCTCTCTCTCTCTGGAATGCATGTCATATTCCTGTCAAGTGTTGGAGAATGAACCCGTCTGTCCTAATCCAAGCAGAGGTATAAACCAGGCATCCTATGAATAGGTCTGAGAGAATAAATGGTAGAACTCACCATTTTCTCATTTCTGGTGAAGCCTAAAGAACCTGCTGCTTTGTTTTCTGTAATGTTGCTCTAGCACTGTTTTTAAAGTTCCCTTCTTAATGGAAGTCTCTAGTCAATAAATCCCACAGCATGAGTAGGTGCACAGCCACTTTGGACTAGACAGCCACTGTGAATGTGTCCTATGTCCTCCCATGCACTGGGGCCACCCCAGGTTAGCTGACACACATGGCCATTTAAATTACAGGCAGTTTGTGATGTGGAATGTACTGACAGTTTGGCAGTGAGAAGTGGATTTATCAAAGAGAAACAAATGCACTAGACGGAAATAGCCCGAGATGTGCTCAGCGGGAGAGTGGGTACAGAGTAGGGATGGAGTGGTACACAGTGCAAATCAATGAGCTGCAAACTCAAAAGGGATAAATTATTGACAACTTTCCACCAAAAAAGAAAAGAAAAAAATTGATACCATCCACTTGGATGTAAAAAAAAAAAAACAAAACCATGAAATAGTGCTGTTTCTTTTTTTAAATTTTATTTATTTGGGAGAGAGATAAAAAGAGGCAGAGAGAGAGGGAGGAGGGATAGAATGAGCATCCCAGGGCCTCTAGCCACTGTAAATGAACTTCAGATGTATGTGCCACCTTGTGCATCTGACTTATGTGGGTCCTGGGGAATCGAACCTGGCTTCACAGGCAAATGCCTTAACTGTTAAACCTTCTCTCCAGTCCTGCTTATTTCATGTAAGTGCTGTGCACTGATTGTACCAGTGAAACTCCAAGCACTACTTAATTCTAATGTATATGTACCTGCATGTATACAGTGAAAGTATTTTAGATCCTTGGTGTTGATAACCACCAATTGGGATAGTGATTACTTCTGAAGGGTGGTATTGGGATATGATTAAGAAAAGAAATTCTTTTCCCTCTTTCTCTGTCAAATAAACAAATAAATAAAAATAAAATATTTTTTAAAAAAGAAAAGGGCTAGAGGAATGGCTTAGCAGTTAAGGCATTTGCCTGGAAAGCCAAAGGACCTAGGTTCTATTCCCTAGGACCTACGTTAGCCAGATGCACAAAGGGGCGCACGTGTCTGGAGTTTGTTTGCAGTGACTGCAGAGGCCCTGGCATGCCCATTTTTTTTCTCTCTCTCTCTACCTCTCTCTCTCTCTGTCTCTCCCTCTCCTTCTCCCTCTCCCTCTTTCTCTGCCAAGTAAATAAATAAATAAAAATAAATAAAATATTTTTAAAAAAGAAAAGAGGGCTGGAGAGCTGGCTTAGCAGTTAAGCGCCTGCCTGTGAAGCCTAAGGACCCCGGTTTGAGGCTGAATTCTCCAGGACCCACGTTAGCCAGATGCACAAGGGGGCATACGCGTCTGGAGTTCGTTTGCAGTGGCTGGAGGCCCTGGCATGCCCATTCTCTCTCTCTCTCTCTCTCTCCCTCCCTTTTTCTCTCTGTCCTCGCTCTCAAAGAAATAAATAAAAATGAACAGAAAAAAAAAAAGAAAAAGAAAAGAAGCCAGGTGTGGTGGCGCATGCCTTTAATCTCAGTACTCAAGAGGCAGAGGTAGGAGGATTGCCATGAGTTCAAGGCCACCCTGAGTCTACATAGTGAATTCCAGGTCAGCCTGGGCTAGAGTGAAACTCTACCTCAAAAAAAAAAAAAAAAAAAAAAAAAAAAACACGTAGGCTCAGTGAGTCACCATAATTTTGTAGTGACAGAGGCTAACATGGATTTCAAGTCTTACAACCTGCAACAGAACTGTAATACACCAAAGAACGAAATGAAAGAAGCAAAAACTTCCAGTGCACCCTTGCTTTGAGAACTGCTGATCAGGCATCAGTCTCTTGAGTTGTAACTTGCGAGATGTGTAATTACCATTATTTACCTATAATGTGCACAATTTTTAGAAGGATTAATGAAAACATGTGGGCAGTGAGATATAAACGTGAGATCAGATGCCAGAAGGATAAATGAACAGTTCACTCTGCAAGCAAATGGATTGAGTGCTGAGCTCATTGATTGATGGGATGATTTATTTCGGTGCTTAAGTTTTTGAGTTCTTTATAGATTCTAGGTATAGAAACCATGTCCAGTGTATAGTTGGCAAAGATGTCTTCCATTCCTCAAGATGTTTCTGAACTATGCTTATTTTCTTTGCTGTGCAGTTTTTACCTTGATGCAATCTATTTGTCAGTTCTTGCAATTATATTCTGTGCTACTGGAATTCTTTGCAAAAAGCTCTTCCCTGTGCCTTTATCTTGATTTCCCTATGTTTTCCTCAGGTCTTATGTTAAGTTCTTTGAATCATTTTTAAATTAGTTTTTAAAATATTTTTATTTATTTGCAAGGGGAGAGAAAATAGGAGGAGGGAGGGAGAGAGAGAATGAGCATGCAATGCCTCTAGCTGCTGCAAATGAAATCCAGAGGCATTCACCACTTTGTGCATCTGGCTTTATGTGAATACCATGGAATTGAACTGGGATTGCCTAAATCATTAGGCTATATGGGCAAGTGCCTTAACCATTAAGCATCCCTCCAGCCCCTTAAATTGATTGTTGAAGAGGGTAAGAAATGTGGATCTATTTTCATTCTTCTATATAGGGATTCCAGTTTTCTCAGTATCATTTGTTAAAGATGCTGCCTTTTAGCCGGGCATGGTGGCACACACCTTTAATCTCAGCACCGGGGAGGCAGAGGTAGGAGGATCACCGTGAGTTCAAGGCCACCCTGGGACTACATAGTGAATTCCAGGTCAGCCTGGACTAGTGTGAGACCCTACCTCAAAAACAGAACAAAACCAGTAAAAAAAAAAAAAAGATGCTGCCTTTTTTCCATTAAAATTTTTTTTAACCTTTGTCAAAAATTAGATGGTTGTAGCTATGTAGGTGTGTTTCTGGGTCCTCTGTTTCAGTGTATATGTCTGTTTGTGCCAATGCTATGCAGTTGTTTTTAGCATGTTTAGTGTGCATCGTGTATGCACGTGTCTGTGTAGATGCATACGTTCCATATGTACCCTCAAAAGTCATGAGAAGGTTATGTCTTCCTCTATCATTCTTGTTTCCTTGAGAGAGGGTCTCTCACTGAACCTGGGCCTTCCACTTTTTAGTCAGACTGGCTGACCAGTGAGTCCCTATGATTCTCAGTTCTCTGCTCCCCACAGGAATGGGCTACAGGCATGTGTAGCCAATGCTCAACTTTTTACATGGGTGCATGGGAGTGAACTCATGCTAATTCAGTCCCTCATGTTTGCACAACAGGTACTTTTACCCACTGAGCCATTTCCTCGGCCCCTGCTCCATGCAGCTTTTGTGACTGCAGCTCTGTAGTATAATTTGAAATCAGGTATTTTGATACCCCCAGCACTGCTCTTTTTACTCGCAACTGCCTTGGCTATTTGTGGTCTTTTATATTTCCATGTGACTTTTAAGATTTTTGTCTAATTCTGTGAAGAATATCATTGTAATTTTGATGAAGTTTGCATTGAATCTTTAGATTATGTTTGATGATACTGCCATTTCTACAACATTGTATCTATCAATCCATGAACATGGGAAAGTTTTCCATTTTAAAGAGTGTCTTCTTCAGTTCACTGTAAAATCTCATACCTCTTCAGTTTTGTTTATTTCTAGTATTTTGTTTTTGCTATTGTGAGTGGTTTCTTTTTAGGAAATTTTGTTATTAATGTGTAGAAATGCTACCGATTTTGTATATTCATTTTATATCCTGCTACCTTGGTGAAAGTATAGCTAGCAATTTTCTGGAATGTACTACATCTATATTATCTAAAATGTATAATATCTGGCAATTTTCTGGTTTAGGAACTTTTAAGTATAGGGTCATATTGCCTGCACGTAGATATAATTTGACTTTTTTCTTTCCTATTTGTATCATTTTTATTGCTTTCTCTTATCTTACTGTATGGATAAGACTTTGAGCACTACATTACATAAAGTAAAGAGGTCACCCTTGTCTTATTACAGGTTATAGAGGAAATTCTTTTGAGTTTTTCCATTTAGTAAAACATGGGCCATGGGTTTGTTGTAATCACCTTTATTATAATGAGGTAGGTTTCTGTTCAAAGATTTTATGATGAAGGGGTGTTGAGCTTTCCAAAAGCTTTTTCTGTATCTTTTGAGATGATCTATGTGCTTTCTGTCTTTGTATCTCTTTTACCTTATCTCTTATCATTACTCTCCTCTTAGTTGGCTCCCAACCATCCAGTTATCTTTTCACCCCTATAGAACCTATAGGATCTGAGCCTTCTGGCCCTGTAATCATGAAGGTACTTTTCCCAGATACAAGCATGGATGACTCATCATAATTCATGTCTCCATTCAGATGCCATCCTTATTCCCACCTCTGGGAGCAGCTTTCCTTAATCACACTGGTGAAAAGCCTCCCCTCCTCTGATGCCGTCCCTAGGCTTCAGGAAGGAAGTACTTTCGGCCCTGTGCTGCAGAGGGTGCCACTGTGGGCATCCTACAGCCACCTCCCTTGCACAGAGCAAGGCATGCATGGTGCCTAGAGGACTTGAATACCCAGAGGCCAGATCTCCTATTTTGGGCCCTACCCTTCACTGCATTGTGCTTTATAACAGTGTTTCCTCCAAAATTTATATCGAAACTTAATCTACATGTGATAGTGTTAAGGGGCATGAGGAGCCAGAGCCATTTAGGAAGTGATTCCATCATGACTGCTCCACCATGATGAATTAATGAATGAGAATGAATGAACGCTCTTAGGAAAGAGCCTGAAGTTTTCTCCTTTCTGCCCTCTGCCATGTAAAGGTGGCATGTCTTCCCTGTTGAGGATGGAGCAGCAAGATAACATCTGAGAATCAGAGAGAGCAGCTCTCTGCAGCCACCAGACCTTCCCATGCCTTGATCTTTGACTTCTCAACTTTTAGAACAGTGAGAAAATTAAGTTCCGTTATTATTATTAAATTATGCATCTATAGATGCATAACAGATTGTGTGTGTGTGTGTGTGCCTTAACCTTTCTTGCTACTATAGCAAAATACCTTATAACAGAAAATTTACAAACAGCAGAAAATGTGTTGCTCATAGTTCTGGAGGCTGGGAAATCCAAATGGAGGTACCAGCAGATTTGGTGTCCAGTGGTGACCTGTCCCTAATAGACCGTGCCTTCTCCATGTCCTCAAACTGTGAAGGGGTAGCCACTTCTTCAGTCTCTTTTACAGAGGAAGTGATCCCATTCACAAGTGCAGAGCCCTCATACTTTAAGTATTTCTCTAATGAACACCTTTGCATACTGACACTGGGGATTTAGCTCCAACACAAGAATTTTGGAGGGACACCAATACTCAAATTATAGCATTGAGTCACTCAAGGTCTCACTGTGGATATGTGTGTGTGCTGTGGCTTGAGTATTGGGGCTTCCCCCAGGGTTCCACTGTGATTTAAAAGTTTCCCTCCAAGGTAGTGATGCTGAGAAATGGTAGAACATAGGAAATGTACGTACTCAGGCCACTGGGGACATGGGTTTGTCCATGTGTGAGCTCTTGTGTACTTATGAGATAGCTCTTATTAAAGATCAAGCCTGGCGCCGCCCGTTCTATTCCTCTGACTTTGGTTGGAGACACAGTCACTTGCCTATAGATGCATGCATGTCTGCCATTCCTACCCAGGCCACGATGCAATACAACCAAGGGACAGCACTCAGCACAGAGCTGCACCCTGCTGTTGGAATATGGACTTCCAAACTACAAGCCAAGCGAATCTCTTTTCATCATGAGCAGCCTGCCTCAGATAGTTCATGTGCACATGATCATTTGAATGCATGTCTCCCATAGACTCAAGTGTTTTATTCCAGCTTGTAACTTGGGTCTCCAGCCACCTGGTTAGAGGAGGTATTACTGGGGATGGATCCTGGGAGCCAACGCAAAGTTATGTTTGGGGGTAGGACTGAATTCCAGCCCAGAGGTGTGCAGAGAGGTGTGAGCTCTGGGGGTCCTGCTTGCTGTGGGTTTGTGCCTGCTGCTTTTTCTGGTGTTAGCAGGCTGCTGGTGGTTTCCCTCTCTGCTTAGAGACAAGGAGGCAGCTTCTTCCACCATTGGTGGAACCTCCCCTTGTATCTGTAAGCTTGAAGTAAACCCCTTCCTCCCATGAGCACTGCCTGGCTGGATACTCATCCGAGCAACATGAAGCTGTCTACTTCAGTTCATCATAGTGGTGAAAACCCGACTCATACAATGTGTATGTATAAAGAATTTGCCTTATTTGCTGCTATGTTCAAAGCTTTTGGGAGAGTATTTGGCACATAAGAGACATTTTTACCCACAACCTCAGGGCAACAATGTTATTTGTATAGCCATTTATTTTAAAATACCCTTTCTTGTGGCTGGAGAGATGGCTTAGCTGTTAAGGCACTTGCCTTCAAAGCCAAAGGACCTTGGTTCGATTCCCCAGTACCCACGTAAGCCAGGTGCACAAGGTGGCGCATGCATCTGGAGTTCGTTTGCAGTGGCTGGAGGCCCTGGCATGCTCTCTCTCTCTCTCTCTCTCTCCCTCTCTCAAGTAAATAAATAAAAATAAAATATATTTTTTTAAAAATACCATTTCTTGCAGGTGATCTCCATGTGAACCTTGCTATAATCATTCCTAATTTTCATGGCAGGTCAGCTGTTCAGAAGCTGGGAGCGGACGTCTTTGAGGAAGTCTATAATTACCTCAAGAGAGCAAGGCACCAGAATGCCAGTGACATGGAGATCCAGGAGTATCTCGAAAATGTGGTACCTCGAGCCAGTGACTGTTTTGAAGTGGACCAGCTCCTCTACTTTGAGCATCAGCTGCAGCCTGCATTGAGGAAAGAGTCCTTGTTCCAGAACCCTCATTGAGGAACAGCCATGAACGCAAGCACAAGGTCCAGGGGACACGTTTCTGCGAAAATACGTGAAACTTACACGGGGGACTTTTATCAAGGGAAGTGGATCCATGACTGGAGCCACCATCTTTACATTCAGTTCCCGCTCAGAAGCAATGGCTCCTTTTAGAGAGAAGCACACCTTCTGCCTGTGCCTGGAGCCATGGGTCGTGGGCGTCAAAGTGTTGTTCGATCATGCTGGGAGGTAAACTCACAGGCAAAGTCTGGCATCTTGAAAGACCTTCCTTCATGCAGGCCCTCAGGGCCTCCAATAAAGCTGAAGCGTCCTGAAGACGGGCTGGGAGAAGACAACTATTTCCAGTGAGAGATGAGCTGAGTGCCTGACCACCTTGGTCTCCAGGAACTGTGGCCAGCTTGCTTCTCGAGATCTCTAGGAACTGGCCTTTGGCACGATGAACTACCCACCAGTCAGATATGTCCATTTCCGGTGACCCATTTTCGGGCCACCATTTTCTTTCTACACCTAACAAGCCAACAGTATGAAAATACAAGGGCCCTGATTGAAAAGCTGAAGTGACTTTCCTCCCTAAACTCATTCGTGGAGCTCTGAGGACTTTTTGTTCAAAATCAATGTAGATTCCATGGTTAAAAATAAACCACCTTTTAACTTTTCCTTATATAAAAGCTTCTTGTTAAATGTAACACATCCATATAATGGTAATTTTTATTTAGAGACCAAGAGAGAGTACTCTTGGGTAAAACAAAGGCACTTATAGGAAGTTTCCTGGAGCACTCATGTCCTTTAAAAATATTATGTGTGTGTGTGTGTGTGTGTGTGTGTGTGTGTGTCTGTCTGTCTGTCTTCTATGCTCCTTGCTGTTGCATGTGAACTCCAGGTGCATGAGCCACCTTGTGTTCAGCTCTATGAGGGAGCTGCAGAATTGCCCTTTGACAGCAGGCTTGGCAAACAGGCGCCTTTTTACCCATCTTCTCAGCCCACTCCCACTATGTCCTTTTATGACCAACCAGATTACACACAAGTTCAGAAGAGGCTAGACTGTATAGTAAAATACAGCTTAATAAAAGTCTGTGGGCTGGAGAGACGGCTTAGTGGTTAAGACACTTGCCTGCAAAGCCAAAGGACCCAGGTTCAATTCCCCAGGACCCAACGTAAGCCAGATACACAAGGTGGTACATGCATCTGGAGTTCTTTGCTGCAGCTGGAGGCTCTGGCACACCCATTTCTCTCTCTCTCTCTTACCCTCAAATAAATAAAAAATTTTAAAACAACAAAAAATATTTTTTCAAGTTTCTAAACATCCCAGCTGATGTTTTTTGTTTTTGTTTTTAATAAAGTTAGAATGCTTGTGTGCTGTTGGGTGTGCAGAGGAAACTCACAAACAGATTAACAAGCACAGGGAGCAACCTCTTGCACTTTAGAACATGTTCCCAAGAAGACAGGGGCAGATGAAAACTCTATCACCCTGCAGGGATTGGGTTGTGCAACACGTCAGGCTCATGAGAGGGCTAGAGAAATAGCACTGGGCATCCCAGCTCCATGCCACCCAAGAGAAGCTCACTTATGTTGACTTTCCCTTCCGTTTACTTGGATTAGAGTGGGGAGCAAGATTAAATATTATTTGAAGAAAATATCCGTTATTTCCACTGGGAAAATTCTTTCTTCTTCAGCAATGCACAGTTTCATTTGAGACCGCTTCGGTATGGAAATTAGTAACTGGGCACATTAGATAGCGGAGAAAAGAACTAGGGAGTTCTTTGCTATGAAACAGTCACAGATACGAGAGAATGAAGGGGGCCTTGCTTCCTCGCTGCTTTGTGTGAAATACATATATTTTTTCCCCTCACAAATGCTGATTGACCTTTCAGTTTCCTATTTATGCAGAGGAAATGCCACTGGCTATTTCGGGCAATGCAGAGATAAAGTACACAAGAGAGTGACGAAGGGAGTTAATTATTTAATGTCTTCAGGGCCATGGCT
The DNA here is from genome assembly GCA_036346955.1 of Dipus sagitta. Classification (NCBI taxonomy): domain Eukaryota; kingdom Metazoa; phylum Chordata; class Mammalia; order Rodentia; family Dipodidae; genus Dipus; species Dipus sagitta. Next base: position 22,604,907 of record CM070786.1, read on the forward strand.
GAGCCAAATCTCTGGATCTATTATGAGTCCAGCCATCACCGTGAGTTCGGGATAAAAGGGCTGACAAATTAGTTATAGCTCAGGGGTGAAACGCCACAGTCCTCTTTTAAGATGATGGGATCTCAACAAGGGTGACAGAAGGAAAATGGAGCCCAGCCTCCAAGATGATAAGGGGACAGAGAGAAGGAGAGGTAGGGGGAGGGGGAAAGAGTGAACACAGTAAAGAATATTTTCAAATACTTCTGCCACGATCTCCATAGAGGAAAGGAAACTGACCACCAAATGACATGGATTCTAGACCTACCCTTGCCATTTATTGTGATTGAGAGCAAGTCATTTCTGCTGAATCTGTTTCTTGCCTGTCTGACCACTGCTGTAAAGAATGTAGTTAACGTTATTCCAAGGTATTTTATTTTTTTTTGTTGCAATTGAAAATGGGACTATGTCCCTTATTTCTTTTTCTGTATCTTTGTCCTTTGCATAAAGGAAGGCTACTGATTTTTGTGCATTGATTTTGTATCCTGCTACTTTGCTATAGGAGTTAATCACCTTCAGGAGTTTTGGGATGGAGTCTCTCGGGTCTCTTACATATATAATCATGTCATCAGCGAATAAAGCTAACTTAACTTCCTCCTTTCCAAATTGTATCCCTTTTATTTCCTTCTCCTGTCTTATTGCTTGAGCTAGGACTTCCAGAACTATATTGAAAAGCAGAGGTGAGAGTGGACAACCCTGTCTTGTTCCTGATCTTAATGGGAATTCCTCCAGTCTCTCTCCATTAAGTATTATTTGGGCCTTCGGAGCTTTGTATATTGCCTTTATTAGGTTAAGATATGAACCAACCATGCCAACTCTCTCCAATGTTTTGAACATGAAGTGATGTTGAATCTTGTCAAAGGTCTTTTCTGCATCTATTGAAATGATCATGTGGTTTTTATGTTTAACCTTGTTTATGTGGTGTATTACATTGACAGATTTCCGTATGTTGAACCACCCCTGTGTTCCTGGAATGAATCCCACTTGGCCAAGGTGGATAATGGTTTTGATGTGTTGTTGGATTCGGTTTGCAAGGATTTTGTTTAGGATCTTTGCATCTAAATTCATCAGGGAAATAGGCCGGTAGTTTTCTTTTCTTGTGGCATCTCTGCCTGGTTTTGGAATTAGGGTGATGCTAGCTTCATAAAAGGAGTTGGGTAGCTTTCCCTGTTCACCAATTGTGTGGCACAGTTTGAGGAAGATTGGTTTGAGTTCTTCCATGAAGGTTTGATAGAATTCAGCTGAGAAGCCATCTGGTCCTGGGCTCTTCTTTTTTGGGAGGTTTTTTATTACTTTTTCAATCTCCATGAGTGTGATGGGTTGATTGAGGTGATTAATCTGCTCTGTGTTTAGCTTTGGTAGATGGTATGCGTCCAAGAATTTATCCATCTCCTCCACATTATCGCACACCTTTAATCCCAGCACTCGGGAGGCAGAGGTAGGAGGATTGCAGTAAGTTCAAGGCCACCCTGAGACTCCATAGTGAATTCCAGGTCAGCCTGGGCTAGAGTGAGACCCTACCTCGAAAAACCAAAAAAAAAAAAAAAAAAAAAAGAATGTAGTTAACATAGCTGGGCGTGGTAGTGCACACCTTTAATCCCAGCACTCGGGAGGCAGAGGTAGGAGGATTGCTGTGAGTTCCAGGCCACCCTGAGACTACATAGTTAATTCCAGGTCAGCCTGGACCAGAGTGAGACCCTACCTCGAAAAACAAAACAAAACAAAAGAATGTAGTTAAGAGGGGCTGGGACGATGGTTCAGCAGTTAAAAGAACTTGTTTGACAAAGCCTGCTGATCCAGGTTCCATTTCCAAGCCACTAATATTAGACAGACGCAAGAAGTGATGCAAGTATCTGGCACTCAATTTGTAGCAAGAGAACCTGGGGCACATGCACACATGCACACATGCACACGCTCACACCCTCACACACACACATAAATGAATAAACAAAAAAATTAACATAGGGGCTGGAGGGATGGCTTAGCAATTAAGGCATTTATCTGCAAAGGCAAAGGACCCAGGTTCAATTCCCCAGGACCCACGTAAGCCAGATGCACAAGGGGACACACGCATCTGGGGTTCGTTTGCAGTGGCTGGAGGCCCTGGCGTGCCTGTTCTCTCTTCCTTTCTCTCTCTCTCTCTTTCTCTCTCTCTCTCTCTCTCTCTCTCTCTCTCTCTCTCCCTCTCTATCAAATGAATAAATAAATTAAATAAAATATTTTTTAAAAATTAACATATTGTTAGCAGACTGAATCATGTGAAATTACCATTGTGGCTTTGCCTCATGTATAGAAGTTTAAATACTGCAAAATGCCTTTTACTTTTAAGTGTGTATGGGGGGGTGCACATCTCTGTAGCACTTCAAGGTTAATGTTGGGTGTCTTCCTCAGTTGCTCTCTACTGACGGAGTCAGAGTCTCTCACTTGAACCCTGGTTAAGTGAACCCTGGTAAGCTCAATGGTTGGGCTAGTCTAGCTAGCCAGACTGCCCCAAGGATCCCCTGTCTCTACCTCCTGAGTGCTGGGATTACAAGTGGGCACCAGGAGTCCAAACTCTGGTCCTCACACTTGTGCAGTGAGGACTTTTACCCACTGAACCATCTCCCCAGCCCCAACCACGTTCATCTCTTTAATACTTACAGCTGCTCTGTCAGCAGCAGTCTCCTTGCTCAGATCTTTAAACATACTCACAGGGCTGGAGAGATGGCTTAGTGGTTAAGCGCTTGCCTGTGAAGCCTAAGGACCCCAGTTCAAGGCTCGATTCCCCAGGACCCACGTTAGCCAGATGCACAAGGGGGCACACACGTCTGGAGTTCGTTTGCAGTGGCTAGAGGCCCGGGCGCACCCATTCTCCCTTTCTCTCTCTGCCTATTCCTCTCTCTGTCTGTTGCTCTCAAATAAAAATAAATAAATAAATAAATAATAAAAATAAACATACTCACAAACCTTTCCTCTCTAATCTTTACTTTTTTCATATCCTTTGCTATTTCTCTGTAGATCTGAATTTAAAAAACAAAATAAAACTGAGATAGTTACCATGCCACAGCTTGAATGCCATGCTTTCCTGAAATTTCCTTTGCTAAAAAAAAAAAAAAATCAGTCCATTACCTTTAAATTCAAATTCAACCCTACTCAAATTCCCAGGACACAGGCAGAATGCAGCCAGATTCTGTGACAGCATCTGACACAAACTGCCTCAAGCCCAATTCTTGATAATCCTCGTTCCCCTCTGAAACCTTATGAGCTGAGCCTCTGTCCACCTTTCTCTAGGCATTCTGGCCTTCCAAGCTCCCGTCAGAGTGGCCCAGTGAGCTCTGTTAAAGCATTCTAGAGCTTTTCTAGACCAATGCTCCAAATTCTCCCACGTTCTTCCCACAAACCAGTGCCAAAGGCCTACAAACCACAGGTTCAGAATTATCAAAACAAAAGGCCCCATTTCTTGGTATCCAATTTCTGGATTAGTTACTTCCATTGTTGTTGTGACCAAATATCTGACAAGAAACAGCTTAAGGAAGGAAAAGATGTCTTCCAGCTTTCAGCTCAAGGGACACATTCCATAACAGCAGGGAAGACGAGGCAGCCAGAGCAGAGGGCAGCTGGTCATATGGCATCCACAGTCAGGAAGCAGAGAGGGAGAACAGGAAGTGAAGTTGGGATATAAAATCTCAAGGCCCATTCACACCGTGTACTTCATTCATCTTGTAAAGGTTCTTCCACCTTCCCAAACTGCACCACCAAACCGGGCACCAAGTGCTTAAACATACAGGTCTGTGGAGGGCACTTGTCATTCAAACCACAATACCCTGTCTCAAAAAAAAAAGGGGGCGGGGGAGAGAGAAGCTGGAAAGATAACTGAGCAGTTAAGGTGCTTGCCTACAAACCCTAATGACCTAGGTTTGATTCCACAGTACCCACATAAAGCTAGATGCACAAAGGCGCATGTGTCTGGAGTTCGTTTGCAGTGGCTGGAAGCCCTGGCTTGCCCATTCTGTGTGTCTCTCTTTTCTCACTTGCAAATAAATAAGAAGTTAAAAAAAAAAAAAAAAAAACAGTTTCAACCCCTGTATTCAGATTCTGTTGGAAAAAAAATTTTTTTGAGATATATCAGGAATGATGAAATGAGGCCATCTGGACTGGATTGGAATTGAGTTCATGTGCATTAAGGCAAACTGTGTCCTTTAAGTGAGCTTTCAGGGAAGAATCCCCCCCCTTTTTGTTTTTTGGGGTTTTTTTTTGAGGTAGGGTCTCGCTCTAGCCCAGGCTGGCCTGGAATTTACTATGTAGACTCAGGGTGGCCTCAAACTCCCTGCAATCCTCCTAACCTCTGCCTTCTGGGCAGGGATTAAAGACGTGCACCACCACGCCCGGCTAAGAATCCATAATTTACCATTTTATGCCTATGATGAACTTGGTTTACAAATAATTAAAGTCAGATGCAAGCCAGGGAAAAAAAGGAAAAAAGGTTTACACTTAAAGTATAATGTCTGAGACTAGTACAGGAAGTTCCCATAAACTTCATTCAGTTTCCCCTATTAAAACATTGCATGAGTGTGATACATCTGTTACAATAACAAGCCAGTACTTATTATATTTCTTGCATTATTATTAACCAAAGTCCATGCTTACTTGAGCATTCCTTAAGTGTCACCTAAGGTCTCTTTTCTGCTTAAAGACACCACATTTCATTTAGTCGTCATGTTTCCTTAGGCTCTTTTTTTATTGAAAGCTTCTGGTCACTTTATGACTACTACAGATTATTCACATCCTGTCCGTACCCCACCTGACTCACATGCTATCGAACCCCTAATGTGTTGCTATTAGGAAAAGGGGTGGCTGAGAGGTGACTAGATCATAAGAATGAGGCTTTCATGAGTAGGCTTAGTGATCTTATAAAAGAAACCAAGACAGCCCACTCGCCCCTTCTGACCTATAACCTCACCAGGCCATAGATCTGTCAGCCCTTGGATCTTGGACTTCCTAACCTTCAAAACTGTGAGAAATAAATTAATTGTTCATTCAGTCTATGGTATTTTGTCCTTGCAGCCTTAATGGATGAAGATAGAAACCCTCAGAGCTTTGAAGCGTCCTGGTAATGTATGTTGTAGAGCTCCTCTGCTGGGATTTTTGGGGTGTTTTACTCATGATTTGCCTTTTAGAGGAAAACCACAGGCCAATGTACCATTTTCAGCACATCATGCCAAAGGTACACTCTAAGAGACAACTTCTCAAGTTCCTCCAAAAAGTTACAATTTCCCACCCTCCTGATTCCATACTGTATGTTTTTTTTTTTTTTTTTTGGAAGGATGTCACTATTCACCACACACTCTAGGGTACAGAATTATGCCACACCTCCTTGATGGCAGAGTTGCCATAGTCATTATTTCTGATTCTTTTGCACGGAAGATTTTTATGCTCTCTCATATTATTAACTTACATCAGAATGGAACGACATGTATTTGACAGTCCAGGTCATAATCCAACATGACTGTTTTGTTACTTCAGCCACTGGGAGCTCCCATGTCCTTCTCCAGTCACTCTAATCAATATGATCCCCCCGCCCCCGCCTTTCCTTCACCTTCTTCTTTCCTCCTCCTCCTCCTCTTCTCTCCTCATTCTTCCCCAACCCCATGCAGAACAAGGTGCTTCTAGCTCCTCGTTAATGCATCATGTAGATTTCCCACCCGAGTGCCGGAATCAGCAATTTCTCTAAAGAGCCTTGAGCTTGGTTGGTTGGGTGGTTGATTTTTATTGGAAAATGAGGCTATAAACCAACATCTGGGCAAAACCTCTTAGCTGACAGAGCAAGGAATTATGTGTGCAAAGTAGCCCATGCCTGTGTGTGTGAGCGTGTGTATGTGTATATGTATTTCATGTTTAGCTTAATATTGATCTATATTATCTGTAAGCATTTACCCACTATACTAATGTCTTCAATTCAAATCCAGTACCACATGGAATATTTTAGTCTCTCCCTAATATTTTAAAGATATTTATTTATATCATTTGGTAGATTATAATTTCACTTCAACAGAACACTTCATAGGAAGAGGCATGCTCTTCCATCAGAAGTAAATAAAGTCTCCAGTGATAATCACTACTAAGCATCCATTCTTTAAAGCAATATTTTATTTATTTATTTATTTATGAGAGAGGGTGAGAGAGAAAGAAAGGGGCAGATGAAGAGAGAGAGAGAGAGAATGGACATGCCAGGGCCTCCAGCCACTGCAAATGAACTCCAGACACATGGGCCACTTTGTACATCTGGCTTACGTTCACACTGGGAAATCAAACCTGGGTCCTTAGGCTTCACAGGCAAGCACCTTAACCACTAAGCCATCTCTCCAGCCCCCTATTCTTCTTCTTCTTCTTCTTTTAAATTATTTTTTTGTTTATCTATTTGAGAGCGACAGACAGAAAGAGGAAGATAGAGAGAATGGGCGTGCCAGGGCCTCCAGCATCTACAAACGAACTCCAGATGCATGCGCCCCCTTGTGCATCTGGCTTACGTGGGTCCTGGGGAATCGAGCCTCGAACTGGGGTCCTTAGGCTTCACAGGCAAGTGCTTAACTGCTAAGCCATCTCTCCAGCCCTTCTTTTCTTGTTGTTTAAAAAGTGACAGAGCCAGGGATGATGATGTTACACCCTTGCAGCTGTCACCTTCTTGTTGCGGGGACAAAACATCCAGCCAGAAGCAGCTTACAGAAAGAAAGGGTGAATGTCTGGCTTAGGGTTTCAAGTGGAAGTTTCATCACAATCGGGAAATCATGGCAGGAGCAGACAACTGGGTGTCACATCTCCACATCAGAAGAGAGGAAGTCAAGACAGTAAGCTAAGTGTGGCAAGCACAGCTGAGCTATAACACCCCAAGGCCTGAGCCCAGCAGGCAGGAGCATCTCAAGTGGGAAGCTAGCCTGGGCTCCATAGTGGGTTCAAGGCCAGCTTTGGCTATTACTCAAGACTCTGTGTCAAAAAAAAAAAAAAAAAAAAACAGACCAAACGGGCTGGAGAGATGGCTTAGCAGTTAAGCCCTTGCCTGTGAAGCCTAAGGACCTCAGAAGCTCGATTCCCCAGGACCCACGTAAGCCAGATGCACAAGGGGGCGCATGCATCTGGAGTTTGTTTGCAGTGGCTGGAGGCCCTGGCGCACCCATTCTGTATCTGCCTCTTTCTCTGTCTGTCACTCTCAAATAAATAAATTAATTAAAAAACAAACAAAAAACAAAAAAAAAAAAAACAAGCCAGGTGTGGTGGCACACGCCTTTAATCCCAGCACTCAGGAGGCAGAGGTAGGAGGATCTCCGTGAGTTTGAGGCCACCGTGAGACTACGTAATGAAGTCCAGGTCAGCCTGGGCTAGAGTGAGACCCTACCTCGAAAACAAACAAACAAACAAAAAAGATAAAAATTTTGATCAGCTTGCTTCTTATGGAATTACAAAAAAACATTCATAAGGAAAATAGTGCCGTTTCACTTATTTACCAGCCCTAAGGTAAAGCACATATTAAAAGAGGAGGCCAGAAAAAGAAAATGCTTAATCTTTGGGGGCTGGAGAAATGGCTTAGTGGTTAAGGTGCTTGCCTGAGAAGCCTAAGGACCCAGGTTCGATTCCCCAGTAGCTATGTAAAGCCAGATGCACAAAGTGGTGCATGTATCTGGAGGCCATGGTGTGCCCATCCCTCCCCTTCTCTCCTCGCAAATAAATAAATAAAATTTAATGTACATTTTGAAAATAAATATTTAAAAGTGGTCCGTGAAAAACAGAAAGTAAGTCACCTTGGATTGACAAGGGTACAGGGAAAGTGGCAGTCTTGGTTATCAAACCTTGACATCCAAAATACATTTTTTTTTAGAAATCACATATGTCCCCTTACCACCACCAGAAATTCTGACTCGGTCTGAAGAACCAGCCTGGAATTGGCAGGTTTCATTAAACTTTTTAATTGACGATTTTCATATGTGAACATAATATAATTTGATCAGAAACCTCTCCCAGTCCCTTCTTTTATTGCCTCCTTGCCCAGCACCCTGTATTGGACCCTCTCCTTCTTCCACCGTAATGTTAGTAACCACCGCTATTTCACAGTCCCTTTAAACACCTCCACCTTAACCCAGCCGCCTCGGGTTGGCAAAGGTTCTCTCTGCCCTGCTATTCGGAAGCTAGGCAAGGAAAAATGATGTCCAGAACATCTATGTCTTGGGAGGCCGGGGCCCCCGACGACTGTGGCTGAATCTAAAGCCTTGACCTTTGGCATAAGACACAGCCCTCGAGACAGTTCTGACCTCCCTCATCCCTCTCCATCACCACTGCCACAGGGTCTCTTCCAGGCCACCTTCTGCGGTTCCATCCACACCAAACCTCTCTCAACACTCTGGTTCCTGCAGCTCCCAGGACTCTTAGAAATGCGATGCTGCTCAGCATGGGATGGACACCGGATGGGATGGACACCGGAGGACCCTCCTCCCCACCCCCACCCCAGCTCTCCAGACACCCTGGGGAACTCCTCGGGGGGGGGGGGGCTCCAGACTATGACTTAAGCTTTAGCAGCGGGGTTCCAAAGTCAGAGACGTCAGCCACGCCCTGGCCCAAGGTCCAACCCCGAGGAAGCTTTCAGCCTCCGGGGAGACTCGAGTCCCTGCTTCTCTACGCGGCCTGAAAGCCCGATCCTGATTGGCTGCTGCCCCCCACCCACTCCAGAGCCCCGCCCCGAAGCCCCACGGTTCGCCACCGGGTCCCTCCGGGGCGGCCGCGGGCCTTGAAGATCTAGGGAGGAAGCGAGTATCTCCCGCCTCTCCACGTGGGCCGAGGGGACCACCCAGGGAAGCCCCTGGGTCATGGCCACGTCCAGCAGCTTGAAACTGGTGGAGACCCGGGCGCTGGGGTCCGACTGGAGGCACCTCTGTTCCGTACTGCTGTACGCGCCCAACCCAGGGATGCTCTACGGGCGCATCCCGCTGCGCTACGCCGTGCTGGTGAGGACCGGGGCTAAGGGGGCGCCCCAGTGCTTCCCCCACCCCCGACGCCCTTACCCCGGCCACCCCCTCAACCGCCTCCCTCCTTCAGATGGTCATGCGCTTTGATGGGCGCCTGGGCTTCCCCGGCGGCTTCGTGAACACTCATCACCACAGCCTGGAGGACGGGCTGAACCGAGAGCTGTCCAAGAAACTGGGCAAGGCGGTGTCCACCTTCCGCGTGGAGCGCGCCGACTACCGGAGCTCGCAGACCGATGTCAAAACGAACGTGGTGGGCCACTTCTACACCAAGAAGCTGACGCTCGCGCAGCTGCACGCCGTGGAGGCCGGAGCCTGCGAAGCCAGGGCGCACGGGCTGGAGGTGGAGACCGCCTGGGACCCCGCCCAGCCTCTCCTCCTGCTAACCCCCCCCCCACCACCACCACCACACACATACACACCCAGGGCAGCACAACATCCCCTCCTCTCTGGTTCCTCCCCATAGGAAATCCTCCCCGGAGGGAGGTCTGGGAACCTCGAACTTTGTAGTCTTCCTAGTGTCTAGGGCTAGTTGTGACTGGCATCTCCAGGCTGAGTAATACTGTCTACCTGGTTTCCTAAGCCGGTCTCAACCCACTTCACTGGCCTAGGCAGAGGTTTATCTAGAACACACTCGTCCATGTGCCTGCTGTTTCCTATTAATAGCCATGACCATGACTAGGCATGACACCCCAAAGTCCTTGATTTGGACTCCTGCTTTTCTTAGGTAGAAAGGCCAGGTGAGTAGGGAGACGTGTGTGGAATGTGGGTCTCAAACTCCTGGGAAGTACTGAAATCATGGGGATAGAAGGGGGGGGGGTGGTAACCGTGAATACTGGCTCTGGACTCCACTCCTACAACCTTGGTTAAGGGAGAGAAAGGGACAAAGACCCGAGACTCTGCATTCTTCACTTCCCAATCACTTCAATTCGCAAGCAATGCCCATACAACAGGGGTAGTTTCCACACTTTAGAACCACTGCTTCAGCCGTGCCTGCGTGCATCCAGGAGTCAGGAGTCCGTATGGTTTCCGGGAGAGATATGGTTAAGGTTAGCACTGGTGGACCTGGGTAGCATGCCAGGAGACACAGGGTTGGACCTACTAGGTCTCGCTGAGGTATAAGCCTTTGGACTAGGTCTACTGAGGTGTAAAGGGATGGGGGGGGGAAGGTGGCTGTGTTTTAGAAAGATCTTGCTACCATAAGAATTGTGTGCTGTCTTCTACCTCACAGGTGCTGGGCCTGGTGCGGGTACCCCTGTACACCCTGCAGGATGGTGTGGGAGGCCTACCCACCTTCCTGGAGAATTCCTTTATTGGCACTGCCCGAGACCAGCTCCTGGAAGCCCTGCAGGACTTGGAACTTGTGGAGCCTGACTATATCTCAGGCCTCAAGGCCTCGCTTGCTCACTAGAGACCGCCTTCTGTGGAGCCCCTGGGACAGGACATGAGGGCTTTGCTAGTGGGGAGGGAGGCGGAGAAGGGGAATGTTTTCTCTTTTGAGCCTGAGAGGTCATAGACGATACTAAATTAAAAGAAGGGGTGTGTGTACAATGTTTTAAACAGAGGGCCTTGCCCCATATGGCATCAGGGGCAAAAATCCACAGCTGAAGCCTGGCATGGTGGCTCACACCTTAATCCCAACACTTGGGAGGCAGAGGTAGGAGGATACCTGTGAGTTGGAGGCCACCCTTGAACTACATAGTGAATTCAGGGTCAGCCTGGGCTAGAGCAAGACTCTTACCTCAAAAAAAAAAAAACAAAAAATAAAATAAAATAAAATGAACACACGGGTCATTGCAGATCCCTGGCAGATTTTTAAAGTCTGCCCCTCCTTGTACATGTGTGTGCAGATCCTAGAAGCCCCAGGCTTGCACATGTGCAACCTTTGGCCTCGGATTGCCTGACACACTGCCCCCGTCGGGTCCTGTTTAATAACTAGGAGGCGGTACTGGTGGGGCTGAGCTTGACACTGCCCTCTCTCCTAAAAGTCTGCCCTCTGTAGTCCACCCCAGCCCTTGTTTGCTGGGCAAGACAGAAGCAGAGCATTTCTGCTCCCTAAGAGTGACTTCACCTTACCTGAGGCTGGACCAAAGCAGCAGGCTGCTGAAAAGGGACGAGGGGATTCGAACCAGTCCCTCACCCCTTTCGTCCCCTGCCACTGAACATGAAGGGTCAGAGGTGGGCAGGGCTTCCCAGAGTGATCTTGAAGCTGAGGCCTGTGAGTCTTGGCATCTGTTCTCCAGGATGTTCACCTTTGAGCTGCCTGCCTAAGTCTCTAGAGAAATCAGAAGGGAATTGACCCCCGCCAGTGTCCAGTCTGCCCTGCCAAAAAGAGCCTCCTATTATATAAAAAGGGGCTGATAGCTGGCCTCCCGTCCCTCTATTTCTCTCTGCAGATATTGGTTATCTGCCCACTAAGTTCTTGTATGGTCAGAGGTGTAGAGAAACATAGCCTTGCAGCTCAGGACCCCAGAACATGGTCATTAAACTTTTTGAATATTTTGGGCTTTGTGAGTGACATGTTTTTTTTTTTTCTAAATTTATTTTTAGTTGACAAAAAAGATTGTATGTAGTATTGTGTACAACATATTTAAAGGATATATACATTATAGGCTGGCTAAAGTGTGCTAGTTAACTCATGTTACTTTATGAGCAAGCATTCAAGAATAACTAATAATTCAATATATCTCCTGCTATCCTTTGGCCAAGAGCTCTCCAATATGCCCCCAGTTCCCCATAATCTGAATTATACTTGCTGTTTCTAGGAATTTAACTTTTCTGGATCTCACATCTAACTATGGCCATGCAGTATTTTTCTGCCTCTACCTTCTTTTTTTTTTTTTTTTTTTTTTTTCATCTGCCTTATTTCACTTAACATTATAGCCTTCCAGTTCATCCCTTTGTTGGAAATTGTAGGATTTCTTTGATCATGGAAAAAGGTTGTCACCATATCCAAAAAAATTATTGCTTTTCCTCTGTGCTTTCCTTTAGTTTGACAGTTCTCTTTCTTAATTCAAGCTGTTAATCTATTTTATCTTATTTTTTATATATGGTATGACATAAAAACCTAATTTTATTCTTCTGTCTCAACATCATTTATTGAAGAGATTATCTTTTCCCATTTTGTGTTATTAGCAACTTCAGTGAAAACCAATGGGCTGTAAATATGTGGATTTACTTCTGGGCTCCTCCTCTCCTCTCCTCTCCTCTCCTCTCCTCTCCTCTCCTCTCCTCTCCTCTCCTCTCTCCTCCCTCCCCTTCCCTTCCCTTCCCTTCTACTGTATTCTACTTCTGTGTGTGTGTGTGTGTGTGCGCGCGCGCATGCACGTGCATGTGCATATGTGTGTGTAATGTGTATTGTGGAGTATGTGTGTGTGGCAGATACCTTTGCATTGCTGGGACACAGCACCTCACCAAAAGCAGCTGCTAGGAGGAAAGGGTTAATTTTGGCTTACAAAAGCTCCGTGGTGGTGGGGGAGAGCAAGGCATGAACAGAGACTGGGCATCACTTCTTGACAAAGCAGGTGGAAAACAGTGGAAGGAAAGTGAATTAAGCTCTGGCAATAGGGAGCTGGTTATAACACTACAAAGCCTGCCCCTAGGAATACACTCTTCCCGCAAGGCTCCGCCTCCCAAATTGTCACCGTCTGGGAACCAAACACCCAAAACACATGAATTTATGAGGGACATTTGATTCAAACCACCACATTCTGCCTCAGGTCCCTATAGACTCAAGACCACCTCAAGACGTAAAAACAGAATTCATTCCAGCTTTAAAAGTCTTCATAGTTTTTGTTTGTTTCTTTGTTTGTTTTGTTTTTACGAGGTAGGGTCTTGCTCTAGCTCAGGCTGACCTGGAATTCACTATGAAGTCTCAGGGTAGCCTCGAACTCACAGGCAATCCTCCTACCTCTGCCTCCCAAGTGCTGGGATTAAAGGTGTGCGCCACCACGCCCGGCCATAGTTTTTTTTTTTTTTTTAAATCAATCTCAACACTGTTTAACCATCTCCATAGTCCAAAGTCTCTTATCTATAAGCCTGTAAAAGCAAAGTAATAAATATACATGATGGCATAGAGTAAACATTCACACTGCAAAAGATGGCATAGCAAGAGAAGATTGAACCAGTGCAAGACCTAAAGCAAAAGCAAGGCAATCCTGTGTCTGCATGTGTGGCACCTAAGAACCATGACAAAATCACTGGGGTTCCAATCCCACCCCTCCAGCTGCCATTCTTACAGCCCTGTGGAAACTCCATTGAAAACCAGCAGCTCTCCTCGGTAGCTCTGTTACAGTCCTGGCGTCTTCAACATCTCCATTGCAACCCGTAATTCTTCCAATGCCACGCCCCCTGTTGCAGTCAGGTTCATATTGTTGGTGGAAATAACCTGACCAAGAACAGCTTTTGGGAGGGGGAAAAGGGTTTACTTTGGCTTACAGACTAGAGGGGGAGCTCCATGACGGCAGAGAAAACGATGCCATAAGCAGAGGGTGGACATCACCTCCTGGCCAACATAAGGTGGACAATAGCAACAGGAGAGTGTGCCACACACTGGCAAGGAGAAACTGGCGATAATACCCATAAACCTGCCCTCAACAATACACCGCCTCCAGATGCTCTAATTTCCAATTGCCATCAGCTGAGGAACCTAGCATTCAGAAGTTTATGGGGGACCCCTGAATCAAACCGCCACATTCTGCCCTTGAACCCCATAAGCTGCTAACCACCCATGATATAAAATGCAATGCATTTAGTCCAACTTTAAAAGTTCCCATAGTTTTTTGTTGTTATTATTTTTTATTACTTTTTATTTTTTTGGTTCTCCGAGGTAGAGTCTCACTCTAGCTCAGGCTGACCTGGAATTCACTATGTAGTTTCAGGGTGGCCTCGAACTCATGGCAATCCTCCTACCTCTGCCTCCCGAGTGCTGGGATTAAAGGCATGCGCCACATGCCCGGCTTTTGTTATTATTTTTATTTATTTATTTGAGAGTGACAGAGAGAGAAAGAGGCAGATAGAGAGAGAGAGAGAGAGAGAGAGAGAGTGAATGGGCGCACCAGGGCCTCCAGCCACTGCAAACGAACTCCAGATGCGTGCACCCCCTTGTGCATCTGGCTAACGTGGGTCCTGGGGAATCGAGCCTTGAACTGGGGTCCTTAGGCTTAACAGGCAAGCGCTTAACTGCTAAGCCATCTCTCCAGCCCCCCATAGTTTTTTATTAATCCCAATGATGTTCAAACATCCCCATAGTGCAAGGTCTTTTAACTGAGCCACAATACAATACAAAAAAAAAAAAACCGGCACAGAATAAACATGCTGCAAAAGATGGCATTGGGCATAGCAAAGAAATATTCAGCCAATACAAGATTTAAACAGGGAAAACATCAAACTCTGTAGCTCCAAGTCCAACAACTCTAGTCAGTGACAATCCAAGTTGATTATTCAACAAGTCTCTGGAATTCCAATTCTGCCCCTCCAGCTAGGCTACTCATAGTCCTGGAAAACTTCATCTGGGGCTGGCAGTTTTCCTTAGCAGCCATCTTGTGGTCCCAGAATCTCCACTGGCTCTCCACTGCAACCCATGGTCCATTCTCATGGCTCCGTCAGGTCTCCATGCAGGCATCCAGCAAACCTGCTTCACACTGCCCATGGCCATTTCCAAAACACAAGACTGTGTTGCAAACTCAATGACCCTCTCTATCCTGCATTTCTTATACTCACAATACCATGTGGAGTGCCAATTTGTTAATCCAGGGGGAAATAAAGCAGACTTTGAAGAACAGGACACTCCTTGAGCATTCAGGCCCCTTCAAAAGAGTCTATGTTCCTCCTGTTGCTCCAGTGCAGGTCAGCTGGCCCAACCTCAAAGGTTATAATCTCTCATATAATTGCAGCTGAACGGGCAGAAGTTTCATCCCAAAGATTTCATTTCTGGTCCATATCCCTCTGCTCACACCAGTTCATTTCTATGCAATGCAACCCTGCACAAGTTCTCAGGACATGGGCATAACAGCAAGCCTCTCACACAAACTGCTTCTAGCCCAGTCCAAGCAAAGCTCTTTCTCACTCTCATCAGCCAAACCTCACAGTCCATAGTTCTTACTGCATTCATGTCTTTCAACTCTGACCAGAATAGTCCATCAAGCTGTATTTACAGCATTTCAAGGTGTCTCTTAGGCCAAGGATTCAAATTCTTCCACATTCCTTTTGAAAATAAACTCCAAAAGGCTAAAAACACACAGCTAGGTGTCCAGCAGCAATTGACCCCTGCTCCTGGTATCAGCTTTACTGTTGCAGTTAGGTTCACATTGCTGACAGAAATCACCCGACCAAGAGCAGCTTGTGGGGAAAAAAAACGGGGGGTTATTTTGGCTTACAGACTCAAGGGAAAGCTCCATGATGGCAGGGGAAAACAATGGCATGAGCAGAGGGTGGACATCACCCCTTGGCCAACATAAGGTGGACAATAGCAACAGGAGAGTGTGCCAAACACTGGTATGGGGACACTGGCTATAACACCCATAAGCCTGCCCCAACAATACACTCCCTCCAGGAGGCTTTAATTTCCAACTGTCATCAGCTGGGGAACCTAGCATTCTGAACACCTAAGTTTATGGGGGACACCTGAATCAAACCACCACACCACTCATGGCCTCTATTCAGGAACTATGACCCTGCTCCACATCACCTGGGGCCATCGACACATAACCACGTTGCATAGCTAACAACCCTTTCCATAATAATGGCAGACAGGCTACCAAATTTGTTAATCCAGAAGGGAACAAAGCCTACTCTGAAGAGCAGAAAAACTCCTTCATGTGCTGAGAAACGATGATAGAGGCTGGGCATCACCTCCTTGCCATAGCAGGTAGAAAACAACAGCAGGAGAGTGAGCCAAACTTTGACAATGGGAAGCTGGCTATGGTACCCCAAAGCCTGCCCCCAGAAACACACCTCCAGTAGACTCCACTTCACAACTTGCCACCAGCTAGGTACCAAACACCCAAAACATGAATTCTTGGGGGACATCTGATTCAAACCATCACAGCAGGTATAGGTACAGATGTGCAAACCTGAGGTATGTGAGACCAGAGGAGAATGGTGAATGCCCTTCTCTCAATGATTTACTTTTCTTCAGATGGACTCTCTCACTGAACCAGAAGTACTCATTTTATTGGTCAGACTACCTGACCAGCAAGCGCCAGCGATGCTCCTGTCGCTGCTCCCCACAGAACCGAGGTTCTAGGCATGTATGAGCATGCATGAGTCCTTACTTGGGAATCAAACTCTGTGAATCAGACCTTCTCAGGTGCTCCTATGTGGAAGACACTCTAAACTACTGAGCTATCTCCCCAGCCCTAATGGGAATATGTTTATTACTGATTCAATATTCTTATTACTGGTCTGTTCAGGTTTTATTTTTGTTCATGATTCTGATTTGATAAGTTTATATAGTATACATGGGTTTTTAAAATCAATTTCTACACAATTTATGGTCATTAATTGTTCATAGTAAATACTTGGTATTTCTGTGGTATCAGTTCTAATGTCTCTTCTTTCATTTCTAATTTTAATTGAGTTTTTCCATTTTTCTTAAGCTAGCAAACTTTTGTCAGTTTGGGGTCTTAAAAACAAAGTCTTAGTGTCATTGATCTTTTTTGTTGTCACTCTAGCTTTATTTCATATATTTCTGTTCAATCTTTATTATCAAGACCAAGAGTAGGGCTCATCAAACTGCCCAGTAAGTACTTCTCTCAATGTTCATACCCATATATTAATGTTACTGTCAGTTTTGGTAGACAACCTTCTCTTTTCAGATGTCAGTGACCTTGGGATGACTCAGAAGGCATCATGGTGCTGGAAAGAAGTGATAGAGGAGTGCTCAGCACTGCAATATCTCTATCATACCTTCCAAGGCTCAGGGTCCATTGCAGAAGAGGTGGCAGAAAGAATGTAAGAGCCAAAGGAAGGGTAGGATTCCTTACAACGTGCTCCTCCAGACACAAAATGGCCTGGATATCCATGACCTCACAGTGCCTGATACTACCTACACAAGACCATCATAATAGGAGGAAAAGATCATGACATCAGGATAAAAGAGACTGATTGAGAGGGGGAGGGGAGATGATGGAGAATGAAGTTTCAAAGGGGAAAGTGGGGGGAGGGAGGGCATTAACATGGGATATTGTTTATAATCATGGAAGTTGTTAATAAAAAAATAATAAAATTTTTTTAGAAGAGTAGGGCAGGAGAGATTGCTCAGTGGTTAAAGGTACTTGCTTGTAAATCTCATCAGCTTGGATTTAATGCTCCAGTACTCACATAAATCCAGATGCACAAAATGACACATACATCTAGAGTTCATTTGTAGTGGCAGGAAGTCTTGGCACACTCATTTTCTCTCTCTCTCTCTCTCCTTCTATCAAATAAATATTTTTTAAAAAAATCAAGAGAGTATTTTACTAACTTTGAGCTTAACTTATTTTAATAGTACCATTATATTATTTATTCATTCATTTATTTATTTATTGGTTTTTCAAGGTAGATTCTCACTAGCTCAGGCTGACCTGGAATTCACTATGTAGTTTCCGGGTGGCCTCTAACTCACTGCAGTCCTCCTACTTCTGCCTCCCAAGTGCTGGGATTAAAGGCGTGCACCACCACATCCAGATAAATATATATATATGTTTTGATGTAAGCATTTAGTGCTCTAAGCTTACTTCATAGAATTTCTTTTGCTATATCTAAAGAAACTTGTTATATTTTGTGTCTGTTTCACTTTAAAAAATTATTGAAAACTTCAAGATGGGTATGGTGGTGCACGCCTTTAATCCCAGCAATCTGGAGGCAGTCGTAGGAGGCACACTTTGAGAGATGAATCTGGATTAAATGAGGTCATAGAACAAATGGACCTAACAGACATATACAGGACATTTCATCCGAATGCTGCAGAATACACATTCTTTTCAGCAGCACATGGGACATTCTCTAAAACAGACCATATATTAGGACACAAGGCAAATCTTAACAAATACAGAAAAATTGAAATAATTCCTTGCATTCTATCTGACTACAAAGGAATCAAACTACAAATCAATAGCAAGAAAAGCTATAGAGCATACACAAAATCATGGAACTAAACAATACACTACTAAATGATGAATGATGAGGAAATTAAGGAGGAAATCAAAAACTTCATAGAGTCAAATGATAATGAGAATACAACACACCAAAACCTTTGGGACACAATGAAGGAAGTCCTAGGAGGGAAATTTATAGCTTTAAGTGCCTATATTAAGAAATTAGAAAGGTCTCAAGTAAACAACATAATGCTTCACCTTAAAGCCTTGGAAAAAGAAGAACAAGGCAAACCGAAAATCAGTAGATGCGAAGAAATAATAAAGATTAAGGCAGGAATTAATGGAATAGGAAACCCCCCCCAAAAAAAAACTACCCAAAGAATCAATGAAACAAAGAGTTGGTTCTTTGAAAGGATAAACAAGATTGATAAACCCTTAGCAAATCTGACCAAAAGAAAGAGATGAGACACAAATTAATAAAATTAGAGATGAAAAATCACAATAGCTACCAGAGAAATTCAAAAAATCATAGGGACATACTATAAAAACATATACTTTACTAAGTATGAAAAGCTGAAAGAAATGGATGATTTCCTTGATTTATATGACCTACCTTAGTTGAATCAAGATGAGATTAATCACTTAAATAGACCTATAACAAGTATGGAGATCCAAGCAGTTATCAAAAATCTCCAACTAAAAAAAGCCCAGGCCCAGATGGATTCACTGGCGAATTTTACCAGACCTTCATGGAAGAACTAACACCATTGCTTCTTGAACTTTTCCATAAAATAGAAAAAGTAGGAATCCTACCAAACTCCTTCTACGAAGCCAGCATCACCCTGATACCAAAACCAGGTAAAGATAGAACAAAAAAATAAAATTATAGACCAATGTCCTTTATGAACATAGATATAAAAATTCTCAACAAAATATTGTCAAACAGAATACAAGAATGTATCAGAAAGATCATTCACCCCAACCAAGTAGGCTTTATCCCAGAGATGCAGGGATGGTTCAACATACGCAAATCAATAAATGTAATACATTATATAAATGGACTGAAGGACAAAAACCATATGATCATCTCATTAGATGCAGAGAAAGCATTTGACAAAAATCCAACATCCCTTCATGATAAAAGTCCCACAGAGACTGGGACTAGAAGAAACATATCTCAACATAATAAAGGCTATTTATGATAAGCCTGCATCCAACATATTACTAAACGGGGAAAAACTTGAAGCTTTTCCACTAAAATCAGGAACAAGACAAGGGTGTCCACTGTCCCTACTTTTATTTAATATAGTACTGGAAGTCTTAGCCATAGCAATAAGGCAAGAGACATACATAAAAGGGGTACAAATTGGAAAGGAAGAGATCAAGTTATCATTATTTGCAGATGACATGATTCTATACATGAAGGACCCTAAAGACTCTACCAGCAAACTGTTAGAGCTGACAAACACCTATAGCCATGTAGCAGGATACAAAATAAATACATCCACAGAGATGGTCAAGGTCCAATGGAGGACACAGGACGGCTGGCCACAGCCAGGGGATGAGTTGTAAGGGATGAGATCCAGGGTTGCAGAGAGCGGTGCAAATACCCCTTGGGTGGTGAGAGCAGAAGCTGACACATGTTGGAGAGGTGATGTGAACCATGAGCCGATATCCCCAGTGACCAATAGGAGAGACCATATGGCCAACATGGGTAGCATTATGGCAAAGCGAGCATGTCAAGACATGGCCTCTCATGACAGGAGCCCTTGAAGAAAACCAGCACAGAACCATGTGGACCCCAGTGGGGCCCCAGCTCTTGGCTTTTGAAGTATGGGGTGGATGGTGAGGGAGCAGCTCTGCAGGTCCTGTTCACTCCCAGAGGGCTTCACACTCTGTCTTTTCTCCTAATGTGACCCTGATTAACTGGTTACGTGTTATCTAGAGGAAATTCTCAGGTGGAGAGGAGGGACTTGCGTGCCTCCAGGGCCCAGCCCGTACCAGCTGCACCTGTGTTGATACTATGACAACTTCAGTCATCTCTGTGAGACAGAGAGAGAGAGAGAGAGAGAGAGAGAGAGAGAGGGAGGGAGAGAGACAGCACTGCTGGCTGGCTCTCAGCAGGATCTGGTTCTAAACAACACTACACTCAGAACTCATCCTCAGATATAAACGGATTCAATTTTGCCCTTTTTTTTTTCAGCTCCTTCATGATGTTTCATTGGATTCAGCTTGAGGGTTGCAGTAACGATACTTTCCACCCTTCTGGGAAGATGACAATCTCCATTTGGTACTTTATGAAACTGACTTATTTTCTGAGTCTCTACAGGTGGTGATGGGCTGGTGTCCATAACTTCCCTGCCTTATTCAATGAACACCCCCTCCCTGCCCCCAGGAAGTGGGTTTCTTCCCCATCAGCCATAATGCAGACACTGTTTTGAGTTTCAGGTATTTCCCTAGCCTGATCCTAGCCATAGTGTCTGCTTGGCAGAAAGGAGAGAGGCAGGCTAGACAGTGTCCGCCTCCCGTCTGATGGGGGGTGAACAAGCGGGGCCGCTGCCACTCAGAGCTTCCTGGGCCCTGTCAAGTCCAGTCCTGTGGAGAAGGAGGAAGATGAGGGCTTTTGGCTGAGCACTTGAGCTCCTTATCTGACGCCTGGGGCCGTGGTTCTCGGGGAGAGGGTTAATAGAGAGAGTGCTTGGCATTAGCTCCTGGGGAGATCAGCTAGCTGTGTCAGCAGAGGTGGCTCTGCTCCCTTCCTGGGGAGAAGAGAGGCCCTGGTCACCTTCACCCCAAACACACATTTCTGCCTTTCTCAGCAGAATCAGCAAGGAGTTGGAACTACCCCACCTTGGGTGTTTTTCTCTGGGGTAATATAGGCTGCGGTGGGTACACAGTCAACACTTTGGGGCTTCATCTTGTCCTGAGCCAAAGTTCTTTTTTAAAAAATATATTTTTTATTTATTTATTTGAGTGAGAGAGAGAGAGAGGGAGAGAAAGGGCACGCCAGGGTCTCCAACCATTGCAAACGAACTCCAGTCGCATGAGCCCATTTGTGCACCTGGTTTACGTAGGCCCTGGAGAATTGAACCAGGATCCTTTGGCTTTACAGGCAAACGCCTTAACCACTAAGCCATCTCTCCAGCCCCCCAAAGTTCTTTTCAGTCACCAAGGTTTCTGCTCAATGACCAGGTTTGGGGCAAAACTGCTGCTTCACAACAGAGTCAGGCAGGAAGCAGTGACTTCCGCAGGAGAACTTGAGTTCTGGGGGAGGCTGAGCCAGACAGGGCCAGTGAGAGAAAGAGAGAAGGGAGGTTTTCTCTGATTTTCAGTTTATTACACAGAATCCATTTCAATCCTACACCTGCCCCGCCCACCACACACTGGGGTGAACTGGGCAGAAAGAAAAAAACAAAACAAAACATTTCCCCTATGATGAAACTTACAGGGAGCATCAGAGTCTGAGCCATGCAGAAGATGCAGGGCACCATCTGTCCACTCCAGATGGACAATTGCTGAGGCGGAGCCTTCTGTTTAAAGGCCAGTCACTCCCTCTGATCCAAGTCAATAAGTGGTTACCCCACTAGGACCCCTCCCAGCTGGGGAGCTTTCTACTTTCTAAAAATAAAATCTTGTACTGGGTTGCTGGCTTAGCAGTTAAGGCACTTGCCTGCAAAACCTAGGAACCCAGGTTCAATTCCCCAGTACCCATGTTAGCTAGATGCACAAGGTGGCACATCCATGCATATGGAGTTTGTAGTGTCTTGAGACCCTGGCATGCCCTTCTCTCTCTATCTCTTTCTCCACCTTCCTTTTTCCTCCTTCCTTCTCTCTCTCTCTTTCTCAAATAAATAAATAATGTATATATTTTTTGTTTTGTTTTTTCGAGGTAGGGTTTCACTCTAGCTCAGGCTGACCTGGAATTCACTATGTAGTCCCAGGGTGGCCTCGAACTCATGGTGATCCTCCTACCTCTGCCTCCTGAGTGCTGGGATTAAAGGTGAGCCACCATGCCCCAGCAATAAATAATATTCTTTAAAATAAAAGAAAATAATAAAAAATGAAATCTTCTTTAACTTGCCTTTCTGCTGTGCGGAGTTTTCGTGACCATTGAGTGTCTGGTACTCTCAACCCTATGAGAAGCCTGTTCCGGGCTGAGAGAGGCTCTGTCATCCTCAAAACCTGCAGCACTGTCAGGAAGAGGTTCAGGAGATTGCCACCTAAGCCTCCAGCACTGAGTACCCACTATTGTGCTATTAGCACCCCCACCGCTGAGTGCTCATTCCTGTGTGAACACACCATCGATTCTGATCACGGGCCTTGTGCCACTTCCTCTAAAATGTCTTCGGTGGGCGCATCCGATGATCGGTGCTTCCATCATCCCCGAGCTCCGGCAACATGGAAGAATGCGTGCCCGGTCCTGGCTTTCACGAGAAAGAGCTTTGGTTACCTGTGCTCTTTCTAACAGACCCAGAGCGGAAACAAAAAGTCCCTTCATAATGAAATGTCCTTACAGGAAATCCTGTTGGATAACCCCTAACTGGCTCTTGCTGGCACAGCCTGTGCTGCAACCATCGTACGTTCCTCTAAATCAGCGGTCCTTGACCTTGGCTCTGCATTGGAATCATCTGGAAAATCCAATAAGGACTCTATGGAATGGTTTGCCTTGCCTTTGGCAGATGGTGCATATTGACTATTTTACATTTTATTTATTTATTTACTTATTTGAAAGAGAAAGAGAGCAAGAATGGGCGTGCCAGGGCCTCCAGCCACCGCAAACAAACTCCAGATGCATGAGCCATCTCGTGCATCTGGCTCACGTGGGTCCTGGAGAATTGAGCCTGGGTCCTTGGGCTTCAGCGGCTAAGCCATCTCCCCAGCTCGATACTGACCGTTTTAATCTGCTTAGTTCTAGCCATAGCATGACTAGACCCTAATTTCTCTTTCCTTCTCCTTGACCTAAAAGGGAGTCTGAAAAGGTTTTTGTGAAATGCAAACACTTCATTCAAATGTAAATTATAACCTTTAACTTCAGGAGAGGACAAAGATCTTTCTACTTTTAACTTCTACTATAGAGAACATCAAACTATGGAGAAAAATATAATAAGCTTTTAGTGGGCTCGACACCCTCCTTCAAAAATCTTATTCACACCCTCAGCCTCTCCTTGTTGTGGATTATTTTTAGCATGTGGTTCATAAATATTTCAGTATTTATCTCTAAAAGGTTAAGAATTCTTAAAAATATAACTATACTATCACCATACCTCAAATAATTATAAATTATTCCTGTATGTCAAGTATCCATATTTGTAGAGCCAAAACAAAAGCAAGATTCCTACATTTTAACAATCAAACCGTAACCATTTGTTGTAACCCATAATGTCTTACACAGACATTTGGAGCCTAGCCCCTAAAAACCCATGATCCCATACACAAATGACCAGTTTCAAGAAAAAAAAAAAACAAAAACAAAAACAAAAAACAACTTGTGCTATGAAACTGTTACTCAACAAGATAATGAGAGATCCACTTGTCCAGCCAGATATAGTTCCTCACAGGACGCTTATTACAACAGCAAATAACTTCCCTCCCTCAGCTACCATAAAAGAGTTTCCACTCCCTCCCAGCAGCATGATTCCTCTCCAGGCCTTGCCTGCTGCTTTCTTGCTGTGTTTTGAAATAAATTCTGTCTGTTGGTGTCTGGCTATACTCTCACTCCCACATCACTGGCCCTCCATATACTGTTTTACACGGCAGTATTCACACGTCCCCCCGGTTTCTCTTTGTTCAAATTAGAATCCAAAGATGGCCAAAGTCCAGTTGCTTCTTTAAACCAAGAGTCTCCAGACTTGAAGATCTCTAAATAAAAAGGTGTATTGAGTCATCACAGATGCAAGCCTGGAAAAAATAAATAAATAAAATGCCAGTTCTAGGATGGGGTCCCTCAACTACCAACAGCAGGGATACTGAAAGACATTAGGGTCAAGGCAGTCCTAGTTTGTAGGTGGACAATTAATTAAGGGCATAGGCCCATGAGAACAGAGATCAAAGATGTCAACCTGTCCTGGTGAGACGAAAAGAATTCCAGGGCTGGAGAGATGGCTTAGCGGTTAAGGCACTGGCTTACGAAGCCAAAGGACCCAGTTTTGATTCCCCAGAACCCATGTAAGCCAGGTGCACAAGGTGGCACATGTGTCTGGAGTTCATCTATAGCAGCTGAAGACCCTGGTATGCCCATTCTCTCTCTCTTTCTCTTTCTTTCCCTCTCAAATAAAATACAGGTTTTTGTTGTTGTTGTTTTTAAAAAGAATTCCAGCCTGAACCAAAGCATCGGTGGTAAACCATTCTTTGTTAGAGATATGTTGAAGAAGATGGATATCGTTATTTGTCATTAAATTAATCTAATAAAAAATACGTGGTTCATTTTGGCTAACAGATGACACTTTCAAGCCCCTCACAGTTTTTTTAATTTTTTTATATTTTATTTCTTTATGTATTTGAGAGAGAGGAAGAGGCAGAGAGAGAGAAAATGTGTGTACCAGGGACTCCAGCCACTGCAAACAAACTCCAGACATGCGCCCCCTGTGCATCTGGCTTACGTGGGTCCTGGGGAATTGAAACTGCGTCCTTTGGCTTCACAGGCAAATGCCTTAACCACTAAGCCATTTTCCCAGCCCCCCCACAATGTTTTTAATAAAATGTGTACAATTCATGCCTCTCTTGGATATGACAATTCTAGAATTCATCTGCTTACCTATGTGATAATACCCGGAAGAGGCAAAACCCTTTATGAATGACTACTTCTTTGAATATTTGGTGGATTTTGAAGAAGAAAGTGAATTTCAATTGAATCCTCCAAACCATAGTGGCAGATTAGGACCTAGGTATGACCAAGGTTGCTAAAAGTCAATTTCAGAGTGTTACCAATGATTTCTTTTCCATTTGGCCCAGTTCATTTGGCAGAAAATTCAGACAAGGAGATAAGCCCTCCAATATAGCAACAATTAAAACTGTCAGTTTAAATATTTTATTTATTTATTTATTTATTTATTTGACAGAGAGAAAGAGGGGGAGAGAGAGAGAGAATGGGTGTGCCAGGGCCTCCAGCCACTGCAAACGAACTCCAGATCCATGTGCCACCTTATGCATTTGGCTAACGTGAGTCCTGGGGAATTGAACCTGGGTCCTTCTGGCTTTGCAGGCAAATGCCTTTAACCACTAAGCCATCCCTCCAGCTCTAAAATGTCAGTTTAAAAATTTATTTGCCTATATTGTCATTCTCTCTAATTAATGAAATTTCAGGAATTTTTTTGTTTTGAGATAAGGTCTCTGTGTAGCCCAGGCTGGCCTAAAACTGCAGCTTCACTTGTTTCAGCCTCCTGCTGAGATTACAGATAAATTCCAGAATTCGTTTATAAACTTTAAAAAAATTATTTATTTATTAGAGAGATAGAGAGAAAGAGGCAGGTAGAGAAAGAATGGATGTGCCAGAGCCTCCAGCCACTGCAAACGAACTCCAGATGCATGTGCCACTATGTGCATATGGCTTACGTGGGTTCTGGGGAATCAAACCTGGGTCCTTAGACTTTGCAGGCAAGTGCCTTAACCACTAAATCATCTCTCAAGCCAAAATTCTAGAATTTTAAAAAATGAATTAAAACTATCTGAGCTGGGCATGGTAACACACATCTCAGCACTTGTGAGTTTGAGGCAGGATGATTCCAAAGCCAGTCCAGGTGGCATAGCTAGCAACATTCTGTCCAAAGGAGGAGGAGGGGAGGGAAGGAGGAAGAAAAAGAAAGGAGAAAAAAAGAGAGGAAGGAAGTGAGGAAAGAAAAGAGAAGAGTAATATAAGAGGAAAAGTGAGAGAGGAAAGAGGAAGGGAATGAGGAAAGAGAATAGGAGAGAGGAAAAGAGAGGGGAGAGGAGAGAAGAGGAAAGAAGAAAAATGGGAAGGGAAAGAGGAACAGAAATGAAAGGAAAACAGGAAGGGAATAGAAGGGTAAGGAAAGGTTAAGGTAGAGTAGGGAAGGGAAGGGAAAAAAGGAAAAGGAAGGGCAGGGCAGGGCAGGGCAGGGCAGGGCAGGGCAGGGCAGGGCAGGGCAGGGCAGGGCAGGGCAGGGCAGGGCAGGGCAGGGCAGGGAAGGAAAGGAAGGGAAGGGAAGGAAAGGTAGGGAAGGAAAGGTAGGGAAGGAGGGAAGGGGAAACAGCCTTTGCTTAAAGAAGCCAGTGAAGCTACTGAGCAGTGTGGAAATACCTGGCTGTGTGCCAGGCAGGATAAGCACACACCCAGTGATGCTGCACTTCGATCACCATTGCTGTTTCTGCCAAATGCGTGATGGGTTTATGAGCGCACGTGGAATGGATTTCCCAAAGCAACTCAGAAGCCAGCGCAGAAGATGAGAAAATGTAACAGGGTATGATCATGTCAGCGGGCATCAATCATAAAAGAATGTCAAGCAGAATGGCAACATGTGGAAAATGAATGTGAACATACTCCCCAAGGACATCCATGCCCTCAAAGAAAGCAAGCAGATATGCATCACGATACAATACTTCAAATATGATGACCCTGGACGTCAGCGGCTCTTATAAACCGCCTCTGGGCAGCTGTCCATAACTTTTCCCAACTACATATGGTCCTGCTGTCAAGTTTTCTCTTTCATTTTTCTTTTCAAAGTTTCCCCCACTGTTTTATATTGTCATTATTATTATTTTTTTTACAATTTGCTTCATTTTTTATCCTGGAACTATTAAGTGTTGAATGACTTCTAGTCTAATGCATTTGTGCATTCTATTTGCAACCTTGACTCCACATCCACATTATCATACCACGGACTGTGTGAAACGTGTATTTGTAACAATATTGAAACTTGATCAATAAGCTGACCAAGGCCCTTTTTTAAAGAGACAGAGCAAGAGACACATAGAGAGAGAGAGACAACTAGCACGCCAGGGCCTCAGCCACTGAAATCGAACTACAGAAACTTGCACCACCTAGTGGGCATGTGAGACCTTGCACTTGCCTCACCTTTGTGCATCTGGCTTATGTGGGATCTGGATAGTTGAACATGGGTCCTTAGGCTCCGCAGGCAAAGCGCCTTCAGTGCTACACCATCTCTCCAGCCCTATATCACAGTCTTTTTGTATTGACTTCATCAAAATACTGCCACAGTATCATAGATTACTGCAGTTATAAAGCTGAGTCCACAGAATTACCAGCCTTAGAGATGTGAATCTGTACATGTTAACCTATTTTTAAAATTTACTCATGTATATAGGTGTGCCAGGGTCTCTTGCCTCTGAAAACAAATGCCAGATGCTTGTGTCACTTGCCATTTTGTGGCTGGGGAATGGATTCTGGACTGGCAGGCTTTGCAAGCAAGCATTATTAACCACTGAGCCATCTCCCAACCCCATTTAATCTATTTCTTAGTTCATTTGTCCGTAAATGTTTTCACTATGTGACTGTGATAAATATACGTGTTCCTGTGTTATTTACAACACCCATTATAATGTGCAAAGTAGGCTAGGGAGTATTCTGTTGTATTTTTGTTTCTCAAGTAAATTCCCCTTAAAATGTAAGCAAATCTCTTCAAAAGAATTTTAAAATATTTGTATTTGTGTGCGTGTGTGCAGGCATGCACCAGGGCCTCACCACAGCAATGGTATGACAGATGTTTGCATCATATTTTTGTTTCTGACTTTACATGGGCACGAGGTAATCTAACCCGAGCACTTTGCAAGAATGTGCCTTTAACGGCTGAGCCATCTACTCAGTTGCCCAAAAGAACATTTTAATTAGTTTTTTTTTCTAGAATTGTAATTTTGATTTTTAAGAAATTTTGATCTTTCACAATTTCAACATTTGTGATGATGGTATTCAGGATTTCGTCTTTTGGAATTATGGCCCAAACTGTGGCATAGGAAGTAGTACGTCTGTCATCATACACCTAACAGACTGGCTGTCATTCTGTGATGCTTGCAGACATGACTATCACCCCTAATACCAAGGGTTAAAAAATGGCAACCCTCGGCTACCTTCTTCCTTCTGCTTCAAGTTGCAGACATACGTTCATCAGAGAAATTTCTGCTGCTCCACTATGTGATAGCTCTGAGGTAGAGACCATTTTTTTACATGACAAGAAAAATGCTTCTTTTCTATGAAATTTTTTTAAATGATGAAGTTGCTCCCTAGCGTTCTCCACACATGGCTACGGGGTTACTATTGTCCCTGGGAGGCTATCATGAACATTGAGTGGGAACCCTTTAAGCATGTGGCTCAGTCTACTTCCAGATAGGACTACTGGGCAATCTGCTTAAGAGTCCTAGAGGAGGGCTGGGGGACAGAGGCAAGACAGCGGGCAATGTCAAAGTATTCTATAGAGGAGAGAGACTAAGCTGCCTTGGAATAACAAGGTGACCTGGAGGGTGGTAAGCACTGGTTCTTGACCCTGGTGGTTTGTCAACTGAAATGTATTTTAAAAATAAAATAAAAAACAAAACCAAACTATGCCCCCTTATCAAGCCCAGGTTATGACTCAATTGGTCTCTGGTGGCATCATGGACTTGGTTATTTTCAAGGTGAGCATATTTAACTAGGGCTATTCCCCAGTCCCCTTTAACTCTAGCCAGTTAGAGACAATTTATCACACCTTGGTACAGCTGCCTCTCGTTGGTAAAGGGCACCTCTGCCTTGCTACTCAGAAGCATCAAGAGAGGAGGTGGTCATGGGATTACTTCTTCCTTCTTCCTGCCTTGGGAGGCCGAGCTTGACGATTGTGGCTGAATCCAAACCCTTGGCCAGTGGCTGCTGCAACTTCATGCCAAAGTCCTCTTCAAGAGCCTCCCTTCGTGTGAATATGAGAAGAGAAGGGGAGAGGAAGAGAAGGAGAGGGGGAGGGGGAAAGAGAGAGGAGAGAAAGAAGCGGAGAGGTCTTGGTATAAGGAAAATCTTCGCGGGCTGGAAAACCCAGGCCTTCCAGATTGATTCATACTGGAAAAGTTCTGGCATCCAAAGTCATTCATTCTCGTATGACCGGTGCCTTGGCTATGCAGTTACTCATGTTGCCTCAGAAGTAGGTGACTCCATCTTTTAAAGCTTCAGACGTGAGGGCTCTTGAACCCCTGTTTCTTTCTGTTAGGCTCTTAGTGTCTATCCCTGTCCTCGTTCAGGATTTAAAGGCCTGAGGATATTTTTACTTTACTCTCAAAATATCTCCGAAGTACTGGGGAGCTTCTCTATCTGTTTCCTCTCTTCTTTCTTTCCTGTGCCCAGAGGATGGCCCCCAAAGCTCAGCTCCCGCCCAGCATGGGACTCCGCATCGCTGTCCGGTGACGACGGCTAGCACTGTTCCTCAGGGAGCCACACACATCGTGCACCAGTTCGCTCACCACTTTCCATTCGCAAAACCTTTTTTTAAAATCACCCAGGCCATAAACCCTGTCCTAGGGAACCCAACGCTTCCCTACACCGTTAAGAGTCCCTTCAGTTCCTCCACTCCAAACACTTATTACAGCCTTCCCTCCTCTTCCCCATTTACTCATGGGCCTAGCCTCAAAGTCGTGTCCACTCCCTTCCTATTGCAAAACGCCAGGTTCCTTGCTTTGCATACGATCCACT
This sequence comes from Dipus sagitta, assembly GCA_036346955.1. NCBI lineage: Eukaryota > Metazoa > Chordata > Mammalia > Rodentia > Dipodidae > Dipus > Dipus sagitta. The sequence goes on from CM070786.1 coordinate 22,634,633, forward strand.
GCAAACCAAATGTGGTTTCCGGATCCACTACCAGGACTCCTGGCAATTAAATCCTGCTCATACTATAAAAGTCTTCTCCCAGGAACTCAGACCGGGATGGGATCCTTCATTTACAGGCCTGGCTGAAGGTTCAGGGCTCCCGGCTCACCTTCCGCTCCGCCCTGGCCGGAGGACCAACCCCCAGGAAGCATCTTCTAGGCCCTGGCCAGAGAGCCCCAGTCTGATTGGCTGGTGCCTGACGAAGTCCCGCCCCCCCAACGCCCGGAAGACTTCCGTGATTGGCCCAGGCACCCAGCCAAGGCTCCTGTTGGTCGGGCTTACCACGTGGGCCGGCCGGGACTGCGGACGGAAAAAGTCTTTCAGCTATGGCCGGGGGGGCGCAAAGTGGAACTAGCCGAGGCGCTGGCCCTGGGGCCCGGGTGGCGACACGCGTGCCACGCGCTGCTCTACGCGCCCGACCCGGGGATGCTGTTCGGCCGCATCCCGCTGCGCTACGCCGTGTTGGTGAGCCAGGGGGACGCGTCCGGCCACGGCCCGGGGCTCGCTCGGGGTCCCGGGCTCTCCGCGCGGCCAACCGTCCGCTCCCTCCTCCCGCAGATGCAGATGCGCTTCGATGGACGCCTGGGCTTCCCCGGAGGCTTCGTGGACGCGCAGGACCCCAGCCTGGAGGACGGGCTGAACCGTGAACTGCGCGAGGAGCTGGGCGAGGCGGTGTCCGCCTTCCGCGTGGAGCGCGCCGACTACAGGAGCTCGCACGCCGGGCCCAGGCCGCGCGTGGTGGCCCACTTCTATGCCAAGCGTCTGACGCTCGAGCAGCTGCAGGCGGTGGAAGTCGGGGCAGTGCGAGCCAAGGACCACGGGCTGGAGGTGGGGCCAGCCTGGGACCCGCCCATCTCCCCCGTTCCCCAACAAAAGCCTCCTTGAAGGGAGGTCCTGGGCCCCAGACCCTGTGTTCTTCCTAGCAGCCAGGATCAGTCATCTCTAGGGTGGATAATACTGCCTTCCTGGGCTCCTAACAAGGTCTCACCCCCTTCATCTACCTCTGCAGGGATCTTTCTAGAACCGCAAGTCTCTTTGCTGCTCCCTGTTGATACCGTGAGACTGGTCAGGCATGACACTCAAGGCCTTGACTTTGGGTCCCTGTTTTTCCTTAGGTAGAAAATGTGGCCCTGATCCTTAAGGCTGAGAAAGTAGAGAGACAAGAATCATGCCTAGGGTCCAAGGATGCATGAAACAGTGGCATATGGTGGTAGTGCATACACAAAACAGTTTTTTTTTTTTTAATCACAACCAATTGTTGGTTGGGGGAAGGATGGAACAAGACCTGAGTATTTGCATTTTTCTTGAGTGCACAAGTGTTACCCATACAACTGGTGTAGGCTTAACATTTGAGAACACTTGTGTAGCAGTACCTTCGGTAGGAGTCAATAAGGGTGAGGGAAGAGGCAGGGAAGGATTAGCGTAGATGTAGCTGGATACCAGGCTGGGGTTCCCTTTCCTGTATAGGTCTGGGCCCACTAAGCTTCACCGAGGTCTGTTTAGGGAAGTAAGACTTTACTAAGGAAAGATGTGTTGCACAGAGGATTGAAGTAATGTGATAAGCTACTTGGAGTCCCAAACGTGTCCTGTCCTTCGCAGGTGCTGGGCCTGGTGCGGGTGCCTCTGTACACTCTGCGGGATGGTGTGGGAGGCCTACCTGCCTTCCTGGAGAATTCTTTTATTGGCGCTGCCCGTGAGCAGCTCCTGGAAGCCCTCCAGGACTTGGAACTTCTGGAGCCTGGCTCTGTCTCCGGCCTCAAGACCTCAGCTTGTCATTAGAGGCAGCCTTCTGTGGACCCATGCAAGCTCAGATGGGGGCCCTTGATAAGAAGGAAGGAGGCGGAGAAGGGACTGTTTTCTCCTCTGGGCCCAAGAGGTGATAGGTGATACCGATTAAACAGAGGGTGTGTGTGTGTGCGTGTGTGGGTACGTGCGCATTCTATGTTCAGAGCACAGGGCCTTGACCCATGATATCGGGGGCAAAAATCCACAGCTCTTTACAGGGTCCTGGCAGATTTCCAGAGCCTGTCCCCTCCCTGTACATGTGCACATAGAGCCTGGGAGCCCCAGGCTTGCACATGATAACCTCTGGCTACATATAGCCTGACACACACTACCCTCCCCCCGCCGCCCCCTTCCGGCCCCTGCCATCATGTCCAGTTTAATCAGAATGTGGTACTGGTGGGACCTAGCTGGTCACCATCCTCCCTCTTTCCTGGAAAGCGGAGGAAAGTCTCCCTTTCCTACAAGGCTGCTCTGGAGTCTCCCCCTCTCCCTCCCAAGGCCACGCCTGCTGGGGAGACAGAGGCAGAGGACTTCCGTTCCCTGAGAGTGTGCCCACCTTACTTGAGGCTTCACTAATGCAGTGGCTACTGAGATGGGGGGGGAGGCCTTAAGCAGCCCCTACCTACCCTTTTTATCCTCTACAGCTGAGCGTAAAGGGTCACAGGATAGTAAGTTTCTTGGGCTGACAGTGGCCTTGAGCCATCAGAGGCCTGCTGCCTCTCATCCAGTGCTTTGGCCTGTGAGCTGCCTTAGTGTCTGGGGAAATCAGAAGGGAACTGACCCAGTCCTGTCTAGCCTGCCTTGCCAGAGAGTCTCTCAGTAATGAAAGGCTGATAAGTGGCCCTTCGGTTCTCTTAACAGACACAGTGTCTTACAGGACTGTACAATAAATATTTTAAGACTTGTCAGCCACATGATTTCAGTGGAGATCTTTAAATCTGTCATTTCAAAATTCCCTGCACAATACATAAATTTGTGTTGCTGTGTCCCACTAAAACATCGAAAAAAATAAAAATAAAAACAGGTGTCCAGCCTCTGGGACATTATTTCCCGATGACTGCTCTAGTGGGGAAGATAGGCTAATACTACTGTCATGTATATGTACTTAAGTGTTCACAGGTGAATAAACAATGAATGGATGTAGATCTACTTTGATGTTTTGAACATTTAGTTGGGTTGGTCTGAACGGACTCTGGAGAACATTTTATGAGTAGAAAGAGGAGCAGGGAGTAATCATATAGGAATATGGAAAGAATTTTATAGGGAGAAGCATGTGTGAAGGCCCTGATGTGGGAAGAATCTTACCAAAGCATCCTGGAATCTATTTTTTTTGTAGCGTGAGAGAGTATGGATGGGCCAGACCTCCTGCTTCCTAGACACATGCACCACTTTGTGTATCGTTCTTTACTTGGGTACTGTGGAATTGAACCCGTGCCAGCAGGCTTGACAAATAAGCACCTTTAAATGCTGAGCCATCTCTCCAGCCCTGGAACATGCTTCTTAATCAAACAATGTTTTTGTTATATTTCAAGGTTTTGTGGGTCAGAAAGTTTAGTGGGGGTTCCATGTGACTAATGTAGGTCTTTTGAAAACTCTACATAGTGAGGTGTGTCTGGAGAATCTAAGGTAGCTTGACATAGGTCTGCCACCTTTGTAGAAATGCTTGAATGATGTCCTTAGTTGGCACCAAAGGCCCTGTATTTGGCACTACCAACATGGTTATGTAGGTGGGTGAAATTCCTACAGGGCTCTGGGAGAAGTCTACCAGGAGATCAAGACAGAAACTACAAGGCTACTAATTTGGCCTAAGGGATTGCACAGTGTAACTTCCATGTTCAGCAGGGCAAACAAGTTATTTAAGGCCAGCCAAGACTCGAGGCTGGCAGTGCTAGACTCCATTTCTTCATGGTGGGATAATGGGGAGAGAAGGGTAACTGGCAAAGGCTTTGTAGCTGACAGTGACAGAAGCCACGTCTAGAACTAGGAAAAGGTCGTCATGAGTAGACATTATTAAACAGGGAGAGACAATAGTGGAGAAGTAGGCAGGAGTCCTATAGTATAAGATCTTAGAAGGCATGGGGAATGACTGTGTGTTTCAAGCAAGTCACACATTGTTTCTCGTATGTGGACCAGAAATTGGAAAAGTTCTAGAGAGAAACAAACTTGCCACAGTAGTTTGCATAGGAGAAGGTGGTGACCTGGACCAGGACAGAGGGTGAGACAGTGGAGATGCACAGAAGTGAAGGGAGAGGGGTTGACCTGGACCAGGACAGAGGATGGGGCAGTGGAGATGCACAGAAGTGAAGGGAGAGGGGTTGACCCGGACCAGGACAGAGGGTGGGGCAGTGGAGATGCACAGAAGTGAAAGGAGAGCAGTTGACTGGACTAGGATCAGAGATGAACATTGTACATCTGGCTTTATGTGGGTACTGGGGAATAGAACCCAGATCCTTCAGTTTTGCAAGCAAGCACCTTAACTGCTGAGCCATCTCCCCTGCCCTTGACTTACATTCTTGAGGGGAAGTTTTGGCATGGCAGGGAAAGGATGGTAGAGCAGAGACTGGACAGCAGCTGGCAGAAAGCAAGAGTGAGCTGAGCTGGTAGGAGGGGCACTGGGCTATCCTATCCCAGAGCCTGCACCCAATAACATACTTTCTCCAGTAAGGCTCCGCCTCCCAAACTGCAACCAGTTAAGGACCAAGCATTCAGAACACATGAGTGTATGGGGGACACCTGATTCAAACCACCACATGAGGTAATCCATGGAACGGAGAAGGGCATGTCAAGGTTCCAAAGAAGCACAGTGCTAAAAGTTTGAGGGAAGGAGTAGGACACATCAGAGACCAGGAACAAGACAGGAAGCTGACTCAAAGTTGATAATGCTAGGTGTTTCTGAGAGTTTTAGCAAGACGTGAGTACACTGGATTCAGTAACATAAAGTTTTTTTTTTTTATGACTTTGATCAGAGTAATGTCAGGACTGTGGAGGTGGAGGACAGACAACATGGCTGGACTTGGTTAAGGGGATGGAAAGTGGTGAAGTGGGTGGTTTGAGAAGTTGTTTCTAAAGGGTCATAGGATGGTGAGGAGAGAAGGCTGAAGAGTCAGTGGCAGTGTTAAGATAGGGCTAGAGCTTGTAGTCAGCTGTCAAGTTGGAGTGGAAAGGAATGGAATAGAGATGATGAGGGATTATCAACGGGAGTGCAGTTGATGAAAAAGAGGCAGACTGGAGCCTGGGATAGCAGAAGAGACGCTCAGGTAACACAAGAACTGATGAAGGAGCACAGGAAAGGGCAAGGATGGAGGGTTAGGACGGATGAACTAATGGTGGATGAGGAAGTTTGAATCTTCTCTGGAAAATCAGTGAGGCTATCAACTGGGTTAGGATGATCTTGGAAGGTGTGATATCCTTCCCTTTGCTTTGGTGAAGCGAGCTAGTTAAATACAGCAGACAGGCAGAGCAAGGCTGAGCTAGGAGGTGATCAGTTTGCAGTAGAAAACTAGACACTCGGCAGTGGGGGTTACTTATAGGAGTACAGTGACACCCCCCACCACCCCAAACAGTGACATCATCAAAGTCCCACCTCAGCATTCCACCTCCTGTGGACTCAAGCACTTCCTGGGACCACATGTAACTGGGGCCAAATCACATGTAGATGGGAGGGGTGTGCAGGAGGGAGGAAGTGGTTGGAATCTCAGGTGGGGATCTAATGACCCTCTCCACTCCCTCTTTCTATAAGAGAACGTCAATAGGCTGGGTCTTGTAAAGGGTCTCCTACAGCTAATCACAGGGCTCTGATTAAAATGGTAATAACCATGTATTACACAGAAGACAGCATTCCTCCAAACCTTACCCTGATCTCTTGGTTACACGTTATCTAAAGTAAGCCACAGCCTGTACCAGCTACTCCTATTGATTCAGTAAGACCTCAGTCACCTCAGCAAGGGAGGTAAGGACCCCTAGGCAAAGAAAGATGACAGCACTAGATCACCTCCAGCTCATAATCTGGTTCTAAGCATCACTGCATCCAGAATGCATCCTTGGATGGTCCAGCTCTGCATTTCTTCAGTTCCTTCACTACACACAATTAGATTTAGCATAAATGTTCCAGTAACCAGGACCACCAGCCTTCTGGGCAGGTTTTCTCCACTTTTTAAATTTTTTATTTAAATATTTAAAAGATATTTTATTTATTAATTTGAGAGAGAGAGAAAGGGAGGGAGAGAATAGGTGCATCAGGGCCTCTAGCCACTGCTAAGGAACTCCAGACACATGTACCACATTGTGCATTTGGCTTATGTGGGTACTGGGGAATTGAACCTGGGTCCTTAGGCTTCATAGGCAAGTGCTTTAACCACTAAGCCATCTCTCCAGTCCCACTTTTTTTTAAAAATACTAAATTTATTTTCTGACAGCTCTGAAGCTGGTAACGGGCAGGTGCTCCTAACTTTCCTACCTTACCCAACAAGCATGTCTTCCAGTCACCGCATTCTTTCTTCACTATCCTCGTAGAGTTCACTGTTCTGGGTGGGAGAACTAGTCCTGAAAGTGTCTGCTTGGCAGGATGGAGAAAGGCAGGCTGGACTGTGCATACTCCCTCTCACCCACTCCCATCTGCTGGGGGATGGATATCTGAGGTGGCTGCCGCTAGCAACTTCTCAGGTGCTGTTAAGTCTAGTTCTCTGTAGAGGAAAGAAGGTTGGGGCGCCCTTCGACCCTTGATCCCTGCTCACAGCAGTGAGGACTCTCCATGGAGCACTTGAGCTCCTTATCTGAAGCTTGGGGTTGCGGTTCTCGGGGAGAGGGTTAATAGAGTGAGCGCCTGCCATTAGCTTCAGGGAGATCAGCCAGCTGTGTCAGCAGAGATGGCCACAGTTCCTTCTTGCAGGGGAGAGAGGCCCTGGCCACCTTCACCCCAAACACGCATTTCTGCCTTTCTCAGCAGAATCGACAAGGAGTTTGTACTTCCAAACCTGGCATCCTCTCCCCCACCCCCGGCCCTCCCCCTTTGGAGTATGGCTGTTGCTGTTGTACAATCAACGTTTCTGGACTTCATCTTGTCCTGTGCCAAAGTCCTTGTCAGTTACCAGGTTCCTGGCAAAACTGCTGCTCAGTGACCAGGTTTCTGGACAAAAACTGTTTCTTCCTGGCAGTGTCACGTGGGAAGCAGTAAGGATCTCCTTTCCCATGAACCTGGGCTACGGAGGAGACTAAGTGAGACCGACAGGGCCAGAGGGAGGGAAGTGGGAAGGGAGGTTTTCTCTGACTTCCAGTTTTTTCACACACACACAGGTGAACTGGAAGACACAAGGGAAAAAAAATGGGTCAAAATATTTCACCTGTCATGAAATTTGCAGGCGGCCTCAGAGTTTGAGCCATGCGGAAAGATGCTGAGCATGGTCCATTGCAGAAGGCCAAAGAGCAGAGGTGGACCTTCTATTTAAAGCCCAGTCATGGGCTGGAGTGGTTAAGGAGCTTGCCTGCGAAGCCTAAGAACTCATGTTCGAATCTCTAGGTTCCACATAAGCCAGAGGCGCAGTGACACAAGCACGCAATGTCGCACATGTGCACAAGGGGGACTCACGTGTCTGGAGTTCATTCTCAGTGGCTGAAGGTCCTGGTGTGCCCATTCTCTCTCTCTCTCTCTGCCTCTTTCTCTCTCTGTCTCTCTCAAAATAAATAAAAATAGGGGCTGGAGAGATGGCTTAGTGGTTAAGGCACTTGCCTGCAAAACCAAAGGACCTCCAGGTCCCATGTAAGCCAGATGCACAAGGTGGCACATGTGTCTGGAGTTCGTTTGCAAGTAGCTAGAGGCCCTGGTGCGCCCATTCTCTCTGTCTCTCTCTCTCTGTGTCTGTGTCTGTGCCACTTTCTCTCTCTCTCATAAATAAACCAGTCACTACTGAGGCAGCGGGTTGTGGGCAGGGCAGGGAAAAAGGGAATGTCCTTATGATCTTTAAACAACACACTCCCTACTCCAAAGTGAAACTTTATGGTCTTGTCCTCAGGCTCTCCAAGTCCTGTCCGCCTGGTTGAGGGTAACAGTTCTTCACTCTCTCCAGATCCACCTCCACCTCATCCCACCTCGGCTCTCTTTCTCTCCCCAGGCATTTCCCATTGATACGGTGTCCAAGGCTGTTGTCTGTACTCCACTTGGTGTGAACAGGCCTGCATGCAGGAGTTTTACTCAGACACTTGCCTAAAATGTACAAGGGCCTGGGTTTGACCCCTAGCACCAGCAAACAAACAACCTCAATAAATCCTCTTTGATCTTTCACTGACCTCTTGTAGTTCTAGAGTAGATGCGATGCATGAATAAATTACAGGGATAGACACTGTAATGTTATTTTTTCCCCTTTTATTATTGCTTGAGTCTTTTAGAATGCATTTTTGTGGTTATAAAATGACTGAAAAATAAAGACTTCAGTCTGTACCTATAGAAGACAGTCCAAATAAACATAAGAACCATGAAAAGGATTCAGGGGTGGGCATGAGACCCATCCTAGGATGAATGTTGAAGTAATTCATAGAGCTGAGAGAAGACGTGTTGTCTAGACCTAATGAATCACTCTCTGTTTGCATCTGGCTTTACATGGGAACCGTGGAATCGAACCTGACTGACAGGCTTTCGCAAATATGATCCTTTGACTACTGAGCCTTCTCGCCAGCCCCTGAGTCACCTTCTTAGTGGTACCGAAAATGATGCTGCTGTTTGCTATTGATGATGTCTTAGAATGAGACGTGCTGGAGAAGTTAGGCCTCCCTCTCACCTCAGAAGTTACAAGGGACTTCTAAGAAAGAGGCTTTTGTTTGCAGGGATGCCTGAGGCACAACAATCAGAACAAGCCCAGAGGCCTCTCCACACCTTGTCTGTGTATGAGGCCTGCGGGCAGACTCTAGGCCCAGGCAACCCTGAGCAGGAGCACAAAAGACACTATGCCTTGGAGCAGTGCTGGGTGTTGGGTGGAGGGTCTCTGGCAGCATGGAGTAGGAAGATGCTTTCTAAGGCATGGGGCTTGGAAAGCTGGCTTTTCACTTTGCCCATACCATCTATGCCCTGATCCATTTCAAGTATCCTAACTAAGGAAAAGGCTGTTAAGGTCCTTTGCCAAGGATGGAGGGAAATTACAGATGTGCACGGAAGTCCCCCAAACACAGGGGGATAACAGTTTGAGAACATCCCAGAAGAGGCAGGCATAAGCAGAATCAAAATCTTTTTGGAGCCAGACCTGGTTCGCACAGGCCTGAGACCAGGGGATCACAAATTCAGTAACTGCTTAGGCTAAAGAGTGAGTGCAAAGCCAGTCTGACTAACTTAGGAGACCTTGTCTCAAAAGTAAAACTTGCAAAGGGGCTGGGGCTGTAAATCAGTGTTAAAGCACTTCCCTGGCATTCACGAGGCCCGAGGTTCAACCTCCAGGACTTCAAACAAAACAAGCAAACAAGCCAATTAAGCAAACAAACAAGCAAAAACTCCACCTCTTTGGATCTCTTGTTTATAGATAGTTACTATTTCCTTTGAGTTTGCAATTGCAACAAATGTTTTGTGTAGAACAATTTAGCCGCCAGAATCATCTTGTACTTTAAGATCTGTCATATGTTGGCTTCATGTTCTCATTCACCAAACCGGTGTGCGGGTCCTGCCAAAGGTGCTTCGATTTCTGGGGTCAAAGCAGCTGGATATGTAGAACTGGACGCACGGACTCCATAGATATTGGGACCTCACTCCCAGGCACTGCTGAGAAAATGTCTGCCCTCTGCTTAGTAATACACAAGACTAAGGAAAGCTCACAGGATGTTCATTTCTGGAAGGTTCCACTTGTCTTCCCCCCTCCCCAACACCCAGCACCCTTTTGGAGTCAGGGTCTTGCTTTATCTGGCCCAGAATGGCCCGGAACTCACTCTGTAAACCAGTCTGGCTTTGAACTCACAGAGATCATCCTTCTATCTCAGCTTCCCAAGCGCTGGGATTATAGGCGTGAGCCACCAGGCCTGGCCCAAGCCCTCTTTAATGCCCACTTAATCCTGAGGAACTCATCTCTCTCTAGGGCAGCTTGCATCGCCACCACCACTGGGCTGCCATGGCAACCTGAGCATGTTTCCACTGATGGAACATATTGCAATTCCCAGGATCCTGTCTTCAAATTGCTTTTGGCCCTACAGGAACACGACTTTATGTTCCCAGCATCTGTTAGGTCGTTAGGCTTGCTCATAAAGTAAACTCAACAGGCGCTCCATGAAAGGCTTGTTGAACAAATGCTTCGAGAGACAGCTTTGCTTCTCCAGAGGTTAGACAGGTCTCCATGCAGAAGGAGTTAATGTTGAATATTGATTCTTATGAAATTCTTTCTGTGGTGTTTTGAGGTTAGGGTCTCGCTCTAGCCCAAGCGGACCTGGAGTTCACAATGTAGTCTCAGGGTGGTCTCGAACTTATGGCGGTCCCCCATTCTCTGCCTCCGGAGTGCTGTGATTAAAGGCGTGCATCACTTGCTGGGCGTGGTGACCCATGCCTTTAATCCCAGCACTCGGGAGGTAGAGGTAGGAGGATCACCGTGAGTTCGAGGCCACCGTGAGACTCTGTAGTGAATTCCAGGCCAGCCTGGGCTAGAGTGAAACCCTACCTTTAGAAGAAAAACAAAAACAAAAACAAAATAAGGTGTGCGTCACCATGCCCGGCAGCCTGAAATTCTTTCCTAGAGATTTTCTCCACATTGGGTCCCTGAAGCATGAGTACAGGGGTCATGTGACCTTGAGTGACACCCTTCTTTTGTCCTCCTCCCACTTTTCCTGAATCCATTTATAATGGTCTCTCGAGGTTAGCCGGGAGAGGCTGTTGGTGCCCACCCTTAATTTCTCCTGACCCATTTTGTTGGCTAATGGGCATGAAGATGTTTTGCCCACCTGATTGTCTTTTTGATTTAAATTATAATTTTAGTTTTGTGTTACTGTTTTGTTTTTATTTATTTCTTTGAGAGAGAGCAGACACAGAGAGAGAGGCAGAGAGAGAGAGAAAGAGAGAGAGGCAGAAGCACAGAGAGAAAGAGAGACAGAGACAGAGAGAGAGAGAGAATGGGTGCACCAGGGCCTCCAGATGCATGTCGCACCTTGGGCATCTGGCTCACATGGGTCCTGGGGAATTGAACCTGGGTCCTTTGGATTTGCAGGCAAATGCCTTAACCACTAAGCCATCTCTGCAGCCCCTTGTGTTACTTTTTGAGCTTTGACTGCATGGTCCCCATTCGTGGATGCAGCCAGAATAACTGGGACTCCTTAGCTCTAATGCATTACTCGTGTACAAGTTAAGTTGCAAATTCAGTGCTTGTGTTCCACTTTCAATGTGATGGAAAGACCATTAAGTAAGGCCGCCCACCTTTCTTATGCATGCCACTACAGGGAATTGTGGGCTGAGCCTCCTGTCAGGAAATGTAGAATGTTAAATATCATTTTGAAATTGCAAATACATTTCCATTTACTGACAGGCATGCATTATTTATGAAGTTTTTGGTGGTAAGTAACAGATGACCCAATTTAAACCTTTTTAGCCATATACCTGGAAACTTCAGAGGTATATTTTCAGTATTTTAGGGCTATTGAATGCTGGGGCTTAGAGATTCCATTTTTCTCTCCATAGACTCTCACATGTACAAGGAAAGTTCCATCTCAAGGCTACTTCCCCTTATCAGTATCCAAGAGAGGGTCCTTTGCTTTTTTAAAAAATTAACTTGAGAGTGACAGACAGAGAGAGAAAGAGGCAGAGAAGGAAGAGAGAGAGAGAGAGAGAATGGGTGCATCCAGCAACTGCAAATGAACTCCAGACACATGTGCCACCTTGTGCATCTGGCTTATGTGGGTACTGGGGACTTGAACTCAGGTCATTAAGCTTTGCAGGCAAGTGCCTTAAGTGCTCAGCCATCTCTCCAGCCTGAGTCCTTTGCTTTTCAATGACTGAGCCATCTTTGAACCAACCCCTGTGGACAGAGGAAGGCTCTGGGAAAATTGACTTAGACCCAAGTAACAAGTCAATCACTGTGCTAAAAGGAATGGGATTAAGTGTAGGGTCAATTCTGTTCAAATTTCAGCCGTAATTAAATAGTGATTCCCAATTAATTAACAGTTGTCACAACAATGATATATAAGAACCTCACCAACTCAGCAGTGTACAACATAAGCATTTATTTAGCTTCTGTGTCCACAGCTCCATGGGCCCCTGAGTTAGACATTGCGGTGTGGACTTTTGTGTCTCTTATGACTATTATCCAATGAGAAAAAGGAAGAAAATGATAGCATTGAAAACAGCAATCGCAGTGCCACGAAAAGCAAGAGACTGCTGGGTTTAATACTTGATTATTGCTTGTCAACCAAAGTATAAAAAAGGCTCAAAATGAAGCCTGTGTTGTTCTGCCTGATTTCAAACAATTCTCTGGAATTAAAGAATTAATGTGAAACCACTGTTCTCATTGGCAGTCTCCCCACTTCTGCCCTGAAACCGAAATGGACTTTGCAGCTTACATGCCACGGTATCTAGATGCCACAGCTAATCTCTGGTCCATTGTTGTTTAAAAGGCTTGGGCAGAGATTAGTGGTAAATAGGCTGTCTTCTGTCTGCCATCACTGCTATGTTCTGTGTCAAAGACGAATACACAAGCCTCAGCAGCAACATCTCCAATGACCAATTTAAAAAGGTCACAGGGCTTGGAGAGATGGCTCAGCCCACATATGACCAGATGCACAGGGTGGCACATGCATCTGGAGTCTGTTGGTAGCAGCTGGAGGTCTTGGTGTGCCCATTCTCTCTGTCTCTCTTATCTCTCTCTCTCTCTCTGCTTGCAAATAAATATCTTTTTTTTTTTTTTGTTTGTTTGTTTGTTTTTCAAGGTAGGGTCTCGCTCTAGCCCAGGCTGACCTGGAATTCACTATGTAGTCTCAGGGTGGCCTCGAACTCATGGCGATCCTCCTGCCTCTGCCTCCTGAGTGCTGGGATTAAAGGTGTTAGGCTGTTTTCCAAAGGGCGTCTTAAAACCTTTATCTGCTTCAGTGACTATAACATTAGTAACGTGGTTAGGACACACATGAACGTTCTGCACAGTCTTGCGAATTTTTTCCACAGGCTGCACTTGGCTAGAACATTTAAAAGTATTTTTAACTAATTGATTTATTTGCCAACTTAGAGAATGAGAGAGTGAGCAAGAGGAAGAATGGGTGCATCAGGGTCTCTCGCCACTGCAAACGAGCTCCACATGCATGTGCTACTTTGTGCATCTGGATTCACACGCCATCTCCCCAGCCACAACGTGACACTCGTCATCGTTCGTTAACTCTAGGAAATTTATTTTCATTATTTCTCCAGATATTTTCTCCTTGCAATGTTAGTGCTTCAGTTTCTATCTTCAACACTCTTTTGCTTTCTTACATTTTCTCTTTCTCTCTCTCTCTCTTTTTGTTTATAGTTTCTATCTTTGCTCTTTCCTCTCTGGTACCTTCTGGGAGAATTTCTCAAACTCTTCTTTTTAGTTCACAAGTCCATTTTTTCCCCCATCCTGTTATTCATAACACTGCTTCTTTCTAATGAGCTAGTTTTAGAGCCTTAATACTTAGGTCTGCTACTTTTCACGCCTTCCTTTATCTGGCCTGCAATGCTAAAACCATTCTGTTTCTGTGTGTGTGTGTGTGTCCCCGTGTGCACGCACACACACGAGCAAGCTTTTACTATCCACAGCTGGCTTGGTACAACTAGTTCACCTCACAACCAGCCTGAATTTCTTGCGCTCCTGCCCCAGCCTTTCAAGTGCTGGGATTCGCCTTTAGTAGACACTTAATTTTGCCTTGGGAAATATGTTCCTGTTTTGAGCAGCTGTGTGCTTTGTGGAAGAAGTAACCCTTTTGCAGGGGCTTCTAGGACAGAGGAAGGGATAAACCCCCTAGCCAGTTGCTACCAGTGCATAGAATTCAGCATGCTGCTGCACCAGGCCACTCCTGTCGATAATAATCTCTACACGAATGTGGCTATCTTTGAAATTGAGTGCAGAAAAGTGAATGAGAAGATGCTACCCTACCTCAAAAAAACAAAACAAAACATCTATATATATATAGTTATATATAAACTATATATATAAAAGGAAAGAGAGAATGAGAGATGGGCACACCAGGGCCTCTAGCAGCTACAAATGAACTCCAGACACATGTGCCACTTTGTGCATCTGGTTTTATGTGGGTACTGGGAATCGAACCCCGGGTCTCTGGGTGTTGCAGGCAAGCACATTAATCACTGAGCCATAATTTTTAAACAAATTTTATTTATTGGAGAAAGAATGCAAGAGAGAGATGGAGGCAGAGAGTATATGGGTGTGCCAAGGCCTCTTGCCAATGCGAATGAACTCCAGATGCATGCACCACTTTGTGCATCTGATTTTATGTGGGTACTGGGGAATTGAACTGGATGGACAGGCAGACTTTGCAAGCAAGTGCCTTGAATCACTGAACAATCTCTCCAGCTCCCCCGGACCCATTCTTACTGTTTAGTTTCTTTGATACAGGGTCTTACTATGTAGCCCAGGCTAACCTCAAACTTCTGATCCCCTCTCCTCAGCCCCCCCATGTGCTGGGTTACTGGCATGTACCATCACACATGGCTCTGACTAGACCCTTGTGGACACAGTACTCATGACAGAGAATCAGCACAGAAGCATGGCTGTGGGCCAGTATTGTTGAAAGGAAAAGAAAAAAAATTAGGTGTTACTTAGTCCTCTATTTTCTCCTCAAATTAGACCTAAGCTAAACCTTCTTTTAGATAATGACTCAGAAACCCTGAGAAGGGTTTCACAATAGCTCACGATGACTCATACGAATATTTCACTCTGAAATTCCTTGCCTTTGAAGAATGCTGCCGTGAAAGTTTTGCTCCCAGAAAGTGCGGGTGAAGGTCTGCATAGTTATTGCCCTGTGAAGTGGTTAGGGTAATAGTGATTAATAACTACTTCTCCACGTCCTGACAGAGCACTTGGGTATTGCAAAAACATTTTAGAATAAAGCAATAAATAGATGAGTAGCTAAAGACTTTAATTAAGCTGCTGAAAATAAAGTAGTGTTTCATCTCTGTTTTAACCCCAGTGTCTACAACGCTTTATAGAATGGTGCTTGAACTAATTGTCTGGGTAGATTTCAAGGGTTTTAATTTGCAGTAATATATTGTTACACAAAAATGAAGATTCTAAAATGCATTTGATGTCCATGTTTTAGTTTGATGCCACAACCTTTCCTATGTGATAGCACCAAGAGGGTGATTCCCAGCCTGGCAGTCTTGGCCTGGTCTGCTGCCAATTGGCTGTGTGGCCTAGGGAGAATTAAGTAACCCTCTGTACCGCGAGTTCCTCATGTGTTCAATAAGTTCACTGAAATATATCTCTTATACTGACTCCTGTTGTGAGATTCTTTTTAAAAATTATTATTATTTATTTGAGAGAGTAAGAGAAAGAGGGAGGGAGGGAGAGAGAGAGAGAGAGAATGGGCACACCACTACAAATGAACTCCAGATGCATGTGCCACCCTGTGCATCTGGCTTATGTGGGTCCTGGGGAATTGAACCTGGATCCTTATACTCTGCAGGCAGGTGCCTTAACCACTAAGCCACCTCTCCAGCCCTGCTGTGGGATTCTTTAGTGTCAATAAATACATAAGAGTTTGCCTACCCTAAGTAGAGTAAATAATTTTTATGAATTGCCCACTTAAAACTATTATTGTACTGATACTGTATTACATCAATTTCAGACACAAACATGAAAACAGCTGTATAGTGAGTGTTTACATACTTACCTCTCAGATTCTACTTCCCCTGCTCTATCAAGTTTATATGCACCTCTCCATTCCCTTATCCCTCCATCATTCCATCATATTTTGTGTACTTAAAAGTAAGTTACTGATATCAGGATATTTCACCCCTATCCACTTCCGCATGCATATCAGGAACTAGAGATTCAACGGTGGGTTTATTTGCTTTGAAAATAAAGCTTACTGGGAAATGTACTAATTTTAAGTTACAATTGCATACATTTGTATAACCCAAACCCTTATCAATGTAAAGGTCATTGCTGTCACCTTAGATAGTTCCTTTATGCCCCCTCCTTAAGTAGTCAATCCTACTTCTATCACCTCATTTCTCTGCCAAAGATGAATTCTGGTTGTTCTAAAAACTTTATATAGAGCTAGAGAGATTGCTTAGTGGTTAAGGCACTTGCCTGTGAAGCCTAAGGACCTGTTTGACTCCCCAGGTCCCACATAAGCCAGATGCACAAGGTGGTGCATGCATCTGGAGCATTTGCTGTGGCTAGAGGCCCTGGTGCACCATTCTCTGTCTATCCCTCTCTGTCAAATGAATAAATAAATAAATTAATTAATTAAAAAAGGACTTAGCTTTAAAAAAACCTGTATGTAAATGGGAAAATCAAATATATTCTCTTTTGTGATTGGCTGTCACTTGGTGGGCTTTTACTTGTCAGAGTGTCCCTGCTAGGACTGGGGTGGAGACTCAGTCACCTCAGGAGCTGGGGGAACCTCGCTGTGCCTCTGTCCCCCTTACCTCCACCTGAGCAAGAACACAGTGCCTTATACAAGTGCCAGGCAAGCACTCCATTGCTACTCCCCCGCCCCCAAGTCTCAACCAAACTTGGCCCCTTCTCTGGTATCATTTGGACAGCATTTTTTTAAAAAAAGATTTATTTTTATTTATTTATTAGAGGCAGAGAGAGAGAAAGAGAGAGAGAGGTGAGAATGGGTGCACCAGGACCTCTTGCCCCTGCAAACGAACTCCAGATGCATGCACCCCCATGTGCACCTGGCTTACATGGGACCTGAAGGATTGAACCTGGGTCCTAAGGCTTCGCAGGCAAGTGCCTTAAGCACTAAGCCATCTCTCCAGCTCTCATTTGGACAACTTGATAGCTTTCTCCCAAAACTTACTCTAATGGAGGGCATCAGATTGGACCAGTGCTTGCCATCCAGTCTCACTTTCTATACTTTTTGCAGAAGAAACATTTGGAAATTTTGCTAGATAGGGTAATATAAATTTATGTTGAATTTTCTGGAAAAATGGCTTGAGTGGAAATGTTCCAAAAACTTATGGGGAGATTTGACCACCACTGAGATGAATCCTGAGAAAACAAAGATGTGAATTGTGGTGCAATTTCTGAGGTTTATTGAGAAATTTATTTGTATGAATCTGTCAAACTTATCCTCTTTGTGCTTATGACTTTTTCTAATGATTTATCTGGTACTTTATATGAAAGACATGTTTGAAAATTAAAATGAATAAGAACAATTCCTTAATGAACTACTAATGAACACAAGAGGACAAATCTGGCTATTTAATATGAATAGGCAAATTTGGGCAACATTGCTGACATTTGCAGAAGTTAAGGCTGAGAAACAAGAACGATAATGCTATTTCATTAACAAGATAGAATAGGTAATTTAGGGGCTGGAGAGGTGGCTAAGCCGTTAAGGCACTTGCCTGCAAAGCCTAAGGGCCCAGATTTGATTTTCTAGTACCCACGTAAAGTCAGATGCATAAGGTGGTGGTGTGTCTGGAGTTTGTTTGCAGTGGCTAGAGGCCCTGGTGTACCCATTCTTTCTCTGTGTGTGTCTGCCTCTTTCTCTTTTTCAAATAAATACATAAAATATTTTAAAAGAGTAGGTAGTTCATTTGTTCTTTCCAAAATTTATGTTAATATGATTTTATAATATTATTTCCTCTTATTAAAGTGCAATATTTGTTTCTGTTTTTTGTTTGTTTTGTTTTGTTCTTGAGGTAGGGTCTCACTCTAGCCCAGGCTGACCTGTAATTCACTATGTAGTCTCAGGGTGGCCTCAAACTCACAGTGATCCTCCTGCCTCTGCCTCCCAAGTGCTGGGATTAAAGGGGTGTGCCACTACACCTGGCTTGTTTCATTTTTAAATTTTATTTTAGTCATAATTATGCTTATGCAATATAATAATAGACATATTTACCTTTTGTATTTTTCTTTCTTTCTTTTTTTTTCAAGGTAGGGTTTCACTCTAGCCCAAGCTGACCTGGAATTCACTCTGTATTCTCAGGGTGGCCTCAAACTCACAGTGATCCTCCTACCTCTGCCTTCCAAGTGTTGGAATTAAAGGCCTGCGCTACTATGCCTAGCTCTTTCTTTCTTTTCTGATCACTCTTATTAACTTTTTTTAAATGACTTTGCTGATTCTTTTGGAGTAGAGAGGAGAGCAGGTTGTCATAAAACAATTTAAAAGACTTAAATATATTTTCTTTTCCTTTTTTTGATACTGAGTTTCATGTAGCCCAGACTGGACTTGAATTCACTATGTAGCCAAGGATAGCCTTGAACTCCTGATCATCCTGCCTCTACCTTGCAAATGCCAGGAAGACAGGTATACACCTGCATCTGACCCAAACATAGTTTCACACACCTGGAATAGGCCTCTATCAATGTTCTCTTGAAGTGCCGAGCTTTACAGGGTAGAGCACAGAGAGTGTGATACTGGGGGTCACGTGGACACTGATCAGATGCAGAGTGACCAGTATTATCCAAGTAAGAGAGGAGTGAGTGACCGAGGGAACCACGACTGATTTTATGAGAGCCATTCAAGGCTCCACTGTTCCACATTTGCACATAGCATACGTGGTTTCATCTCCTACACAAGTGTGTTTCTTTTTTTAAAAAAAAATTTTTGTTATTTTTTTAAATTTATTTATTTGAGAGCAACAGAGAGAGAAAGAGGCAGATAGAGAGAGGGAGAGAGAATGGGCACGCCAGGGCCTCCAGCCACTGCAAACAAACTCCAGACGCGTGCGCCCCTTTGTGCATCTGGCTAATGTGGGTCCTGGGGAATTGAGCCTCGAACCGGGGTCCTTAGGCTTCACAGGCAAGTGCTTAACCACTAAGCCATCTCTCCAGCCCTTAAATTTTTTTTTTAAATTTCAATTTATTTGAGAGAGAAACAGACAGAGAGATTGAGAGAGAGAGAGAATGGGTGTGCCAGAATTTCCAGCCACTGCAAACAAACTCCAGACGCATGCACCACCTTGTGCATCTGGCTTACATGGGTCCTGGGAAATCAAACCGAGGTCCTCTGGCTTTGCAGACAAGCGACTTAACTGCTAAGCCATCTCTCCAGCCCGACAAGTGCATTTCTTTCCCTTGCATTTCCTTGGCTACAGAGAAGCTGAGAGGCTTTTCCTGTTCCTTGATTATCTTCCATAATTCATTCGTTCCTTTGGGATGATGACATTTGGGTCATGAGTAGCATTAAAACCACAGTGAAGTCTGTGGATTTTTTTTTTTTTTCTGAGAAAAAACAAGCATGTTTCCACTTGTATGGACCTTTGCACTCAACTCCAGGGGCTCAGGAACCACCCTTACCTCAGCTGTTTTCCCTTCCTTGCCTAACAGTGCACCAGGTCTAGGTTTCCAGCCCCCTTATCTCCCACCTGGTCACACCTTATGGCTAAAGTAAAGAACAAAGGAGTTCCTTCCCTTCCCCACCTTCCCCCAACTGAAGAGCTCTATGTAGCGCGCTATCTGGAATCTCAAAGCCCACTGCTCTGCTCTTGAGAGTCAGTCCTGGCAGCCTGTGCTTTTCCCGAATAAAAGCTTCCATCTTTGCCTCAAAGTGGTCTCCGTGGTCTCGGTCACTCCCGAACCTTACATTTCCTATGCCGTGTCTCTCTCTTGACCACTAGCTGATTCTAGTGGCTGGGGATGGCCTGCTTGCCTTGTCTTTCCCACATCTTGGCTTGTCAGTTTTACTCACTCACTCCAGTGGCTTGTCTGGCCATGATGCACTGGGCTTCAACCGCTAAGCAATTCCAGGCTGTGGGCATCGTGTGCTTAGGGTTTTTTTTTTTTTTTTTAAGGGTTAGTTGTATTTCTATCGAATAAGTCCTCACAGGGGCAGGGGTACATATATTTTGACCTTAAAAAAGAATTCTATCTTGGAAGAAAATTGAGAGCTCTTCTCCTAGGGCACTGGGCCTTCTAATCATTCTATGAGAAAATTAAGTCATAATGCTTAAACCGCCAGAGCGAGACTTAAGTATTAGGCCTGTAGGTAAAAAAAAAAAAAAAAAAAAACCTGACAATGGGAGGTGAAGCCATGAGAATCTGAAGCTCTCGGGCTAGCTTAGTGTGATGTCCCTTTGGAGTCCGGTGGAGCACAGACACCTCGCAGGTTGTCCTCTGTGTCCTCTGACCTCTGAGCATGTGTGTGTGCACACACATGCACACATACACAGACACACAAACAAATAAAACGATTTAATGAACAGCAGCCATCTAGCGTCTCGAGAATAATCTGTATCTTGAGAAAGAAGAGTAGCTAAGAGAGAACATAGAAGATTTTGGGTGAGGTAACTTTAAAAAAATTTTTTAAAATTTATTTTAGAGAGAGACGGAGAGTGAGAGAATGAGAATGGGTGTGCCAGAGCCGAGCTCGAGATGCATGTGCCACCTTGTGCATCTGATTTACACTGAGGAATTGAACCTGGCAAGTGCCTTACCAGCTAAGCCATCTCTGCAGCCCAAGGTAAGGTAAAATTTGAGTTCTGTCTAATGCACATCCCAAACTTTGGAGACTGGGGAAGGAATGTTCTCATCATTGTAATTTATAGCTAAGCTGGGAGATACGCATAGGTCTTTGGAAAATGTGTTGTGCTTTCTCCAGCTCTGTGAAGGCCAGGTGGGCCTCTGGGGCTCTGAAGCTCTATTGCCAATGTTCTCCTCAGCACATCAGTTGCTCTCAAAGTAGAATCAGCAGTAGGACCAGCAGCATCACCATCACCTGGAATTTGTTTTTAGAGATGGTAAGTCACCCCACACCTACCGTACTGGGAACTCTGGAGCAGAGCCCAACCATCTGTGATTTCATAAGCCTTGCAAACGATTCCCATGCAGCGGAGAGGCTTGATAACCACAGTTCTTGAGCAGAACTGCAGCTCCAAACAAGCAAGGGAGAACAACTAGAGCACTGGAAACGAGGAGCATTCTGGGAAAGGGGAGGAGAGACAACGGAAGGTGACAGCTCACTAGAAGCTCCTGGGTAGAGTATTCCTCCAGATGTAAGGAGCCAGCGGAAGAGCTTGCTTTACCCACACTGCAGCACACTGGTGGTTAAACATTGATACCAACTGAAAGTTCTCATGACTCTCTGGATTCCTAAGGCTGAGTTCCATTCAATCCCCTCTGGCTGAAGCACATGTAACCCCTCATTTGCATGTAGAATAGCCTTTAACAAGAATGATTCAGATTTCAGGGCTGGAGAAATGGAGCCACGATTAAGGCACTTGCCTGCAAAGCCTAAGGACCCAAGTTCAATTCCCCAGTACCCACGTAAAGCCAGATGCCTTAAGTGGCACATGCATCTGGAATTCTTTACAGTGGCAGGAAGCCCTGGCATGCCCATACTCACTCTCTCTGTGTCTGCCTCTTTCTCTTTCTCTCTCAAATAAATTAATGTAAAAAAATGGAAAAATAATGATTCAGATTTCAAGGGTTAGCATTTGCCCTTTCCCCTTCCTCTGATTTTCAGCACAGTAATCTACATGCCAAACGGAGCCAAGAGAGAAGACATAAAACACATGTAAAACACATGGAGGGCTGGAGAGATGGTTTAGCGGTTATGGCGCTTGCCTGCAAAGCCAAAAGACCTTGGTTTGATTCTCCAGGATCCATGTAAGCCAGATGCACAAGGGGGCACATGCATCTGGACTTCATTTACAGTGACTGGAGGCCCTGGCGTGCCCATTCTCTCTCTCTCTTTCTCTCTGCCTCTTTCCCTCTCTCAAATAAACAAATAAAAATAAAGTATTTTTTAAAACACATGGAAAAATGGGGCTATGAGGCAAGCAGGGGTCCCCACCAGTCCCATATTGCTTGTAAGTAGTTACGTTATACAATCTTTAAAAAATACGGACCTCTAGTTCCCTTTATGACCAAATGCTAATGAGTCCAGCCTCCTGAGATCCTTTAAGATATTCAAAAGCATAATGCTAAATCTAGGACCATAATGGAACCCTGTGGTGTTAGAATATGATCAGGAAAAGATCCAGCTTCACATGTCTGGAGAGGCCACAGGAGATTGGAGCTTGTTTCTTTATTTGGAGGAAATACATTGAGTTACTTGGCTGGGAACTTCTCAGGCCACCGTAGCATGGGCTACAGATGCTTTCCCCATATCCCCCTGACTCACTGACAGCTCTCTGCCTCGTGTGAATTTCATTGACTCTGGCTGAGGCTATCTGTATGACCATGCAGTAAGCTTAGCCGTGTGCAGAGTGGCTTAGGAGCTTCAGGATTTATTTCCAGAAGTACCTAATGGATGACTTTTCATGGGGAGTCCATTTCTATTCAGCCCACATAGCGAGGGCAATGACAGACCAAAGAAATGATTCCAGCGAAGTCTAGCCTGGCTTTCTACACACCATCCCCCAGCTGTGAGCCTACTATTTTCTGAGAATCTCACCCATTTACGGTAAAAGACATGTCCTAAACCCCTTGTATAATCCCAGCAGCTCCTGGTTTTACCTTCTCATAATATATAGTCCCACCCAAGGCACCTCTGGCCACCTATCATATCACTTACCAAAAAGGGACAAAAAGAAAAAAAAATTGTGGCAACCTTGAGATTTGATTTGAGAACCACAAAAATGGTATATATGTGGCTGACATTGAGCCAGTTAACTGAGACTTTTAATTGAGAAGTCGATACCGATACTCTTAAATGCCTTATTCTTTCTCTTAGTCCTTTTCTTTCCATTTTTTATTTTATTTTTTATTTATTTGAGAGAGAAAGATGGAGAGAGAGAGAGAGAGAGAGAGAGAGAGAATGAATGGGCACACTAGGGCCTCTAGCCATTGCAAAGAAACTCTAGATGCATGTGCCACCTTGTGCATCTGGCATACGTGGGTACTGGGGAATCAAACCTGGGTTCTTTGGCTTCACAGGCAAGGGCCTTATCTACTAAGCCATCTCTCCAGCCCCTTTTTCCATTTTTTTTCCTTCTGGTTTTACAAGGTAGGGTCTCACCCTAGCCCAGGCTGACCTGGAATTCACTATGTAGTCTCAGGGGTGGGGCTGGAACTCATGATGAGCCTCCTACCTCTGCCTCCCAAGTGCTGGGATTAAAGGCGTGTGCCATTATGCCGGGTTCTTTCCATTTTTTTTAAATGAATTTATTTATTTGTTTCTCTCTCTCTCTCTCTCTCCCTGTGTGAGTGTGTGTGTGTGTGTGTGTGTGCACGCGTGCACACGCACGCGCCACTGTAAATGAATGTCCATAGACCTTTACATGAGTGGATGGGGAATTGAACCTGGGCTGGCATGATTTGCAATAAAGCGCTTTTAACCACTTAGCCTTCTCCTCAGCCCCTTCTTTCTTTCTTTCTTCCTTTCTTTCTTTCTTTCTTTCTTTCTTGCTTGCTTGCTCGCTCGCTCTCTCTCTCTCTCTCTCTTTCTTTCTTTCTTTCTTTCTTTCTTTTAACAAGCTCCAACTCTACTTCATATTGGCTCATCCTAAAAATTTTTTCTCTGTCAAAGCCAAGGATCTGGTTTTACCTGAGCTGAAGTCCCTAAAAGATCAAGGGAACTCCTAAGACCACTGTGGATGACAGAGTGGAGCCATGTCTCCACCCTACCTCTGCTGACAGCCAATGAAGCAGATTCTCAGTGAGCATTCACACCACTGCCCTGTGTTTCCAGAAGGGAGGAGCAATAAGCAAGAAAAAGAAGCTAGCACTGGGGGCTGGAGAAATGGCTTAACAGTTAAGGCGCTTGCCTGCAAAGCCTAAGGACCCAGGTTTGGTTCCCCAGTACCCACTTAAGCCAGATGCACATGGTGGCGCACGCGTCTGGAGTCTGTTTGCAGTGGCTAGAGGCCCTGGCGTGCCCATTCCCTCTCTCTCTCTCTCTCTCTTCCTCTTTTTCTCTCTTAAATAAATAAATAAAATTAAATAAAAGGAGAGATCTGAAGACTGGCCATGTGAAGAGATAGAGCAAGCCTGTGGCCATTTCTTAGCACTTTCACAATCACTATGAATTCAGCATATATTACCAACCCAGCCTAAGTTTGGGGGAAAAAAAAAAAAAAAGAGAGCACCATAAACTGGCCTAACCAACAGTGGACCCTGAAAACTACATGACTGGCCAGCCAGGCAAAATGTGCCAATTGGTTCATGGTGCCATGTCTGTTATGGGGGAAAGCAACTGGTCTCTGATTGGATTTGAGGTCAGCTCCATGGGAGGGAATTCATGCATAGTGCTGAAAACCTAGTCAAAAGTCTAGGGCTGGGGAGGTCAGAAGTCCTGGTACCAGGGTGAGGGAGAGGGGAGCTACTAGAGATACTATGTCCATCAAATTTCCCTCTGAATCTTTATGTTTATGCCCATATATGAATGCTACTGTCACTTTCGGTAAAAGCTTCCCTTTTGAGGTGGCGGTGAATATTGAGGAGACTCAAAACTCATCAAAATGATAAGAAGAAGGGAACGTGGAGTGCTCAGCACTGAGATACGTCTCTAGGACACTTCTCAAGGCCCAGAGACCATTGCAAGAGAGGGGTGGGCCAGGTGTGGTGGCACACACCTTTAATTCCAGCACTTGGGAGGCAGAGGTAGGAGGATCGCCATGAGTTCGAGGCCACCCTGAGACTACATAGTGAATTCCAGGCCAGCCTGGGCCAGAGTGAGACCCTACCTTGAAAAACAAAAGGGGTGGTGGTGGAAGGAGTGGAGAGCCATAGGATGGGAAAGAGTGCTTTGGAGTTCTGTCTTCCACACACAAAGTGGCGTGGCACTCATGACCCCACAGTGGCTGATGTCTCTTACACAAGACTTGCATAAGATGAGGGCAAAACTGAAAATGATGTGATCAAAACCGAAGACGGACTAGTTGGAAAGAGAAGGGTTTCAGTGTAGAGGGGATGTGGGGGGACAAAGGGTGGTGGGAGTAGATTATTATTAGGATACACTGTGTGTATGTATGGAGGTTGTCAATAGAAAGTTTAAAATGTTTTTAAAAATCATTTTTATTTATTTATTTGCAAGCAGAGAGAGAGTGATAGAGTGAAGAGAGATAGACAGAGAAAGAGAGAGAGAGACAGAGACAGAGAACGGGCACACCAGGGCCTCCAGTCACTGCAAGCGAACTCCAGATGCATGTGCCCCCTTATGCATCTGGCTTATGTGGGTCCTGAGGAATTGAACCTGGGTCTTTGGCTTCACAGGCAAATGTCTTAACTGTTAAGCCATCTCTCCAGCCCTAGAATTTTTTTAAAAGGTGGATAGGAAAGGGATTTCTCAAGAGACAACATTGAGAAAGGACCTGAGTGAAACAAGAGAGAACATGGGAGGACCTGGGGAGGAACATTCGAAAGAACAACACAATGAACCTCACAGGAACATGCTTGGCATTTTTTTCTACTCCCCGTGTGACCAACATTGAATGAACAAGGGTAGAGTCAGAGAAGACAAAGCCAGGGTCCGTTAGCTGTCAGGTCCTGTGGGTCCTATGGAAGGAATGTGAACTTCTTGTTTTGAATGTACTGTAAAGCCATTATGGGGTGTTACAGGCTCTGAGTTATGCTTTACAATAAAACAAAATTTTTACTTGAGGGCTGGAGAGATTGTTTGGCAGTTAAGGCTCTGCCTGCAAAGTCTAAGGCCCCATGTTTGACTTTCCAGGTCTCACCTAAGCCAGATGCACAATGTCATACAAGCATGCAAGGTTGCACGTGTGTGCAAGATGGCACATGCGTCTGGAGCTTCATTGCAGTGGCAGGAGGCCCAAGCATGCAAATTATCACTTTCTCTCTCTCTCATTAAAAAAAAAAAAAGGACTGGAGAGATGGCTCAGCAGTTAAGCGCTTGCCTGTGAAGCCTAAGGACCCCGGTTCGAAGCTCAATTCCCCAGGACCCACATTAGCCAGATGCACAAGGGGGCGCACACATCTGGAGTTCATTTACAGTGGCTGGAGGCCCTGGCATGCCCATTCTCTCTCTCCTCTCTCTCTCTCTCTCTCTCTGCCTCTTTCTCTCTGTCTGTCATTCTCAAACAAATAAATAAAACCAACCAACCAACCAAACAAACAAACAAAAAAGCCATGTGTGGTGGCGCACACCTTTAATCCCAGCACTCGGGAGGCAGAGGTAGGTGGATTGCCAGTGAGTTCGAGGCCACCCTGAGATTACATAGTGAATTCCAGGTCAGCCTGGGCTAGAGAGAGACCCTACCTCAAAAAACCAAAAAAAAAAAAAAAAAAAAAAAAATTGACACGATTGAGTAAATAATTGGCTGCATAAAGGTGTTCACTTACTTCTCTGTCTCTATTATCATATTGCAAGCAGAGTACAGCAGATAGCAGGAGCTCAGCACATATTCATTATATCCTACCTTAGTCAAGCCACCGTGATTTCATATTAGTCCCTTATCTCCCATCCAAGTACTAACCAGGCCCAACCCTGCTTAGCTTCTGAGATCAGACAAGACCAGTTGCCTTCAGGGTGGTGTGGCCATAGACTAGCCCCTTATCTCTACAAAGTCTATCCTTCCAGGTACCGTGTTAGCTCCAGGTGAAGAAGCATGAAACAGGGGCTGGAGAGATAGCTTAGTCATCAAGGCATTTGCCTGCAAAGCCAAAGGATCCCGATTCGACTTTCCAGGACCCACGTAAGCCAGATGCACAAGGTGGTGCATGCATCTGGAGTTCGTTTGCAGTGGCTGGAGGCCCTGGCATGCCCATTCTCTCTCTCTCTTAAATAAATAAATAAATAAATAAAGCATATTTTAAAAACAAAAAAAGGGGGCCAGAGGGATGGCTTAGCAGTTAAGGTGTTTGCCTGAAAAGCCAAAGGACCCAGGTTCAATTCCCCAGGACCAATGTTAGCCAGATGCACAAAGGGGCACACGCATCTGGAATTCATTTGCAGTGGCTGGAGGCCTTGGCGTGCCCATTCTCTCTCTCCCTCTTTCTCTGTCAAATAAATATATAAATAAAAATAAAAACAGAAAAAGAAGCATGAAACATAATGCAACCTCCAAACTGGTCACTTCCTATTTCTTCTCCAAACTTTCCTTGCAGATGTGTGTATATAGCAAATTCCCTTTTAAAAATATTCGTAAAAGAAAAGACCATGCTGCAGTCTTCTTATGTTCCGAACTTTCATAGCTAGCTGTATGTGTTTATTCACATATAATTTCAGCCTCATCCTAGAACATAATTATTATGTAGTCTGACTTCTTAGCCTTTGCATGCTCTTTAGAGAATGTACTAAGTAAATATTTGAATGGTTGAATGGTAAAAAAACAGTCCGCACTATACCATGAGAGGAATTGTTGTTTAAATTCTCTTCAGATGTACATTTATCCCAGTGGGATTTGTTCTCACCTTGCTGTGAAATAGCACAATTAACCGTGGGTTAGTGAGAGAGAGAGAAAGAGAGAGAGAGAGAGAGCACGAGTGAGCAGTGAGCACTTTATTCTTCATCTCAGTTCATTTTCAGTCAGATGCTCTCTTGAGAATGCCTTGTCTCTTTGACAGCAGCTCTCAGATGTGAATTTTGCTGGAAGCTTTCTATTCTCATCACCCTGATTGCTTTATTTATGTTGCAAATCACCCACTTGGAATTTAGAAAGTTACCATGTGTGGGGAGCAAAACGCTTCGTTAATGAGTTGATAAGTTTTAAACTTGCTTGTAAAAACCATATTCAAAAGCCGAAACCTTTCTGCTTTCATGTCATACATACATATACTGTTTTATGCATCTATCTAAATTCTAAGAATCACAAAAGAGAGAAAGCATGTAATATTTGTCTTTCTGAGCCTAGCTTAATTCAGTTAATATGATTTTCCTCAGTTCACACTGCATTTTTTCCTTTTTTTTTCAATTTATTGATTAAGAACTTCCATGATTATAACCAATATCCCGTGGTAATGCCCTCCCTCCCCCCCCGACTTTCCCCTTTGAAACTCCACTCTCCATCATATCCCCTCCCCCTCTCAATCAGTCTCTCTTATTTTGATGTCATGATCTTTTCCTCCTATTATGATGGTCTTGGGTAGGTAGTGTCAGGCACTGTGAGGTCATAGATATCCAGGCCATTTTCACACTGCATTTTTATATAATTATTTATTGTTTATTTATACTTAATATCTTACTGTTGTAACTATAATTGTTAAATTTTTTACTGGGAACTTTAATATATGAATATACTGTGATTTTGGTTGTGTTCCCGTCACATTCTTTTTTGTCCCCTCACCCCCACCTCATTCCATAGAGGTCCTTCCATTTCTTTTTTTTTCATGGTTGGGTCTCACTCTAGCCCAGGCTGACCTGGAATT
The DNA here is from genome assembly GCA_036346955.1 of Dipus sagitta. Taxonomy (NCBI): domain Eukaryota; kingdom Metazoa; phylum Chordata; class Mammalia; order Rodentia; family Dipodidae; genus Dipus; species Dipus sagitta. Next base: position 22,662,826 of record CM070786.1, read on the forward strand.
CACTATGTAGTCTCAGGGTGGCCTCGAACTCACGGCGATCCTCCTACCTCTGCCTCCCAAGTGCTGGGATTAAAGGCGTGCGCCACCATGCCCGGCGGTCCTTCTATTTTTAAGACAGTCCTTCCTCCTTTTGTGCTCACTTGTCCTCTGTGTCAAGATGTCTAGGGAGCAGGAGGGACTAACGGGAGAGGGGCAGAATAAGAAAAGGAGAGACGGGGGTTGAGGAGGAATATGCTCGTTGTGCATTATATACTTACTAAAGAAAAATGTGTAAAAAATAAGACCCTTAGAGTTCCAAATCATCGTTCCTCACGTTCACGATTGTGATACTCAGTGACCCCTCTTATCACGTATTTCCACTCTCAATGTCTAAGCAGCACAGAAGACCCCATTTATATAATCTGCACTTAAGAATGTGTCACTTAATAGGCAGGTTGAATGCAGAAGACTTTTCTCTAAACTTTTAACACTTTCTTCCTCAAGATCTGATCTTGTTGAATGGAATCATTTGGCTGAGAAAACTCTGGAACCCTTATGTTGACAGTTTCTATTTGGAAGGGGACTAAGGACCTCTGATGACAAAAGACAATGCAAAGCATTGGAAGAATAAGGCCATAAATTTTTGGGATACAATAGAAATTAACATTATGTGCTGGTCTCGACTCTACCATGACCTGATCACATCAGTCTGTCTTGACCTTTCTTGGCGTCCATTTCACCATTTATGAAAAAAAAATCTTTTTGCGCCAGGCATCATAGTGAATTCCAGGTCAGCCTGGGCTAGAGTGAAACCCTACCTTGAAAAACAAACAACAACAAAAAAAATTAAAAAAAATCTTTTTGCATGTATATGTGTGTGTTATGTGCATATGTGCTTATATGTGTGTGTGGGTGCATATGCATGTGGAGGCCCGAGGTTGATGTTGGGTGCCTTCCTTGATTGCTCCCCACAGTCACTTAAACCCCAAATTTATCCATTTGGCTAGTCTAGCTAACCAGCTTTCCCCAGGAATTCCTGTCTCCTTTCCCGAGTGCTGGGATTACAGACGGGTTCTTGTTCCGGCCAGTATTTATGTGGGTGGTGGGGGTCTGAGCTCAGCTTTTCATGCTTGCGCAGAAAGTCCTCTGCCAACTGAGACATCATCCCAGCCCAGACAATTACTTTGTAACCTTCTTTGTCTGTTGCTGTTTTGTTTGAAGCAATAAGAGTTCTTCAAATGATATTTTACTTGGAATGTTCATATATGTTGGTGTACTCTTGCTGACAAGTCACCCCCAAATTATCGGCTTAGATTTAACAATAATCATTTGTTATCTCTCGGAGCTTCCGTGGGTTCACAATTTGGAAAAGACGTGGCGGGGCGGCTTTAGCTTAATGTTTCTCATAAAGTTGAAGGGTAAAAACGACACCCTAAATATGGTATTTTTGGCCTAAGGACTATTTTGAGTCAAAGGTGGTTTGGGAGAAGGTATAAGAAGAGCTCCCTGCCTCCCTCGTTTGACTAACAACAGAACACATTTACAAAGGTCACCTGCACTCTACCAGGACAAAACAAATGACTTTAGACCTTTATTAGCCCGTAGAAGAAGTCAACAGAAACCACGTGACAGGCTTTACTAAGTAGCCTTTGGCTACCATTATTTTCCCACACATTTGACTTCATGTAACTTGCCACCACAAGGCAGAACGTCTCTTGTCACTTGTCTTTTAAATTGTATAGTGCTTTTACTGTTGAGGATGCTTACGTTCGCTGGAGATGTGAGCCACACCCCTGAGAACCACCCACTTTCCAGGTGTCTCCCATCCAAGTATGAAGTGTGTGTTCGTATGCCTTTATTTGTTCTTTTCTTACTAGTCTAGCTTTTGTTGTAGGTCCTGAGCTAGGAACTCAGAACGGCAGCGGAAAATTGCCCCCTCCCAACAAAGTGGAATTTAGGTGTCGCTTGGGGCCGACATTAGCCAAAGGCTGGGCTAGGGAAGGAAGATGTTAGTCCTTCCACTTACACCCCCGACCTGTTGGCTGTAGGAGCTGATCTTCCACAGGGCTGCCTGCGCCTTCTCCCAACATAGCCACTCCCGTGCCCGCCAGCGTCTTTCTGCCCTGCAAGTGGTAGACAACCACACATATTTACCTTCCTTGGTGTCTCACGATGGGCATATTGTCCGCCTTTTCTGGTTGGGAGATAGAGCAAACTGGGAACTTGAGTTCTTCCAGAGTACTTGTAAACACCTTCTCTGTTCCCAGGGGGGATTCAATGAAATTAGCATGTAGAGGTATAGGTTTGCGTCCCCAGGGGCCACGCGTGGAAGTGTCCAGGTTCTTGGGTATTTTAGCAAAGAATTGTACAGGGACACGTGACTAGTGTCAGGAAAGATGGGAGTTTACTGAACGAGAGAAGCAAGCGCCAGAACGAGGCCGCACGCAGGTTCAAGAGAGGAAGAGATGGGATAACGGCAACTTTCCTGGGTCAGTTGCACATTAGGCATAACTTCTGCACGTGCTTAGTTGTGTAATAGGTAGCCAGTGGCTGGGAAGACTTTCCAGTCTTCTGTTCCCATCAAGTTCTTTTCTGTGTTAGTCCCTGGAGTCTTCTACTCTATCTTATTCCCTGTGCTCCTACCTCACAGGCAACCTCATTCCCAGACTTCCTTCTCAAGAACTCTCCAGTGACTAAAGGATCCAGGAGGAAATTGATCTGCCAAAAGGCTGCTGTCGTCTAAGGCCTCCTCCCGCAGCAGGGGCTGAAAGCAGGCCTTACACTCGGGACTGTCTTGCCTTCTTGTTATACGCTGCGCTCTCCTACCTCTTAGAAGACAGAATTGACAGGTGAGCTTAGTAATGCTCACTGTGAGAAGCGGGGAGGGGGTGCCAAGGGAGGGTAGAGCTGGTGTGGGCGTCATGGCTGCTTTTCGTCCCCCCTCATCTCCACTGAAAGAGGAGTGGTTCTGCTTTGCTGGAGGAGGTCCTACGTCAGGCCCTTGTTCCCACACCCCTGCGTGAGGGTCTTTCCTAGCTGGCCAGAAATGCGATCTCACTGGATGACTGTTAATATTTATGTCCCTCCAGGTGGCTCCTCAGCAGAGGTTTTCATTAGCATGCGGGCCTTACTCTCATTAAGAATTGATGTCAGTAGCATTTATTTTTTACTGCAGTTAGAGGAGGGAAAAGGTTAGGTCCTTGCAGAGTCCACTCAACTATCTAACTCCCTCCACACCCCCAGCACGCCTTCCCCAGGCTCTTCCTTTGAGGCCAAGGGAAACTGTGAGATCTGCAGTCTAAAAGGAGGGGAAGAGAGTCACCTAGTCCTCGAGTCCTCCTCCCTGCCTTCTACTCACACCATACACATACCACACACATAAACGCACACACACATACACACACACACGATGTTCCTGGTGCATGTAAAAGCAACATCTATTCACCTCTAATAGAGAGGGAGCTGACAGACCAAAGACAGGTTCAAGTGCAGTTCGGTTTACTAATGTCTATTGGAATTACAGTGGGCGGCTGCACCACTGAAAATTCCTACCTCTAGTCATTTTGTTTTTACATCTTATTTAGCATTTCTAAGATTCTGAATGGTCATTGGAGCCCAGGGGAGGACGAGGGGATGGTCTTGTGATCCTCTCACACCAAGAGGAATATTAATAGCCCCAATATCATAGATCTGGACCTGCTGCATACTTCTGTTCGCTCTGTGGTCATGATAGCTGGCCAGGATCTCCTATACGTCATCCTATGTGCTCTGCTTCCTGACGGTGACAATCATGACAAGCCTGAAGGAGACAGCTAACACACACACACACACACACACACACACACACACACACGTTCACAGGGACTCTTTGAGGAGCTGAGAGGAAGGAAGTCCAGGCTCTGCAGGTCCTGGGGTCCTGGCTCTGCCAGTGCATGGACAGTGGACACAAGCAGAGCTCACCCAGTTGATCTCTAATCTCTTTGACTTAGCACCATTGCAAGTCTCAAGCCCTCCAACATCATGGCCGGCCTCATTCTGTGAGGGGCGGGATGGATCTCTGGAGGCCCACCACCTGTTTACTCCAACTCTGTTCCTGCTGATGTCTCTCCGCCGTGTGTTGCCTCCTGTGGCCACTTCCTTTTCTTCTTGCATTTATTCAAAACACTAAATTCTACCTCTTTTCTTCGTGTCAGCTCAAGTACTGCTCACACTTGTAGGAAGACTCCGCTTTGGAATCTTGGAGATGAGCCTGTGCTGGAGCTGGGGCCACTATGGGCCAAACTCTGTTTGGCGGGTTTTCTGTCACATGCCACCCCTCCCCCCACAACAGAAAACCCTGGATGCCAAAGAGCGAGGTTTCGTTCCTGTAGAATGCCATCATGGACTTTCCTCTTTCTGAGTCTAACACTGACTCTTCCTTTAGTAAAACTTCTCTGAGCTTTTCTTGGAGTGTCATTTCTCCGGTGTTGCTAACCACCATCCACCTTTATTGAGACAGGACACTTATAAGCTATAGCAGCTATAGAAAGGCTTGTAGGTGGAACTACAACATTTTTTTTTCCTGATAACTCTGTCCCAGAAATAAATAAAGCCCTCCATGTACCAGAAACAGAGAAGGAAGGGCCACGTGGTGACGATATAGACAGACTGAAAATAGCCAGTGGATTCAGGGAAGGCTAAGATTCTGTTGTCTGAACAGATTTAAAAAAAGTTATTTAGAGCTGGGCATGGTGGTGCATGCCTTTCATCCCAGCACTCAGGAGGGTTGCTGTGAGTTCAAGGCCACCCTGAGACGACGTAGTGAATTCCAGGTCAGCCTGGGCTAGAGTGAGACCCTATCTCAAAAAGCCCCCAAAAAAAAAAATCTTTAGAAACTCTATGACTCATGTAACCTGGGAAAACAGGTAGTAACTATTTGATTCACATGTGCCTTTGGCGAAAAGCGGCCACAAAGTGCACAATATGAAAACTGGCAAAGGTCTGACTGCTCCGTCTCCATGAGTAACCACCCTTCCTTGACCGAGCTCAAAGGATAAGCACGTTCCAAGGAAAAGACTGACGATCATATTTTACTCAGATGCTTCCCTGACAAGGATATAAATAGCTTCTGATATTTGCTGAAATCTTAGGGCTGACAAGAGGTTTCTGCCTCAGGTTGGATGGAGGCCTACTGTACTCAGCATAAAAGAATTCAGAAAGTTATTCTATAGACTGAGACTTTACACATCCTGATGGCCCAGATTCAGTTCTCCAGTACCCATGTCAAGCCAGATGTACAGAGCGGCACCTGCGTAGGCAGGAGTTCGGGTTGTAGTGCAGTGATGGGGGCCCTGGTGCACCCATTCTCATTCTCAGGCCTGGGTTCAATTCCCCAGTACCCATGAAAACCAGACACACAAGTGGTGCAGACATCTGGAGTTCATTTGCAGTAGCAGGAAGCCCTAGAATGCCCATTCATGTTCTTTCTCTCAAATAAATAAATAAAAACTTAAAAATGTCAATACATCTTTATAATACATACAAGTTTTTTAACATTTTATTTTTTATATATTTTTTTAATTTATTTATTTGAGAGAGGGAAAGAGGTGGCGGGGGGGAATGGGCATGCCAGGGCTTCCAGCCACTGCAAACGAATTCCAGATGCATGCGCCACATTGTGCATCTGGCTTACGTGGGTCCTGGGGAATCAAACGGAGGACCTTTGGCTTTACAAGAAAGCGTCTTAACTGCTAAGCCATCTCTCCAGCCCAATATTTTTATTTTTATTTATTTATTTGACAGGGAAAGGGTGGGGCGGGGGGGGGGGAGAGAATGAATGGGCATGCCAGGGCCTCCAGCCACTGCAAACAAAATCCAGATGTGTACCTCCTTGTGCATCTGGCTAACATGGGTCCTGGGGAATTGAACCTGGGTCCTTTGGCTTTGCAGGCAAATGCCTTAACCATTAAGCCATCCCTCCAGCCCCAACACATACAAATTTTATGTAGAACTACATAGAACAGATCATGTGTGAAAAACCCTGCACTGTGCAAATGACTCTAAAAACCCCGGATCCCAAAGGCCCCTCGCTGTGACGGAAAAGCCTTTATCCTCTGGGCAGTGGGGCCCTTTGAGCTGCACAACCCTTCTCTCTTTGCTCCAGCACGCTCCCTTCCTTGGGAGTGTATCCTGTCTTGCTTTAGTTTCTCCTGCTAACTAGGTGTCTGTATCCAATTACATCCTGAGGGATCCCCATGGGCCAAGGAAATCGTGTGACTGAACGCACTAGTAAATCTTATCTAGAAGGGGGATAAATAGGCTGAGGCTGATGTTCAAGTGGTGACTCAGAAACAGTCACTCCTAGTGGCCAGGATTGGGGTGATTGGCCACTTTTGTGGTCAGTTTCACATTGCTGGCAAAATACACCCAACCAAGAGCAGTTTATGGGAGGAAAGGGTTTATTTTGGCTTAAAAACTTCAAGGGGCCAGGTGTGGTGGCGCACACCTTTAATCCCAGCACTTGGGAGGCAGAGGTAGGAAGATCGCCGTGAGTTTGAGGCCACCTTGAGACTACATAGTTAATAGGTCAGCCTTGGCTAGAGTAAGACCCTACCTCAAAAAACCAAAAGAAAAAAAAATGAAGTGAAGCTCCATGATGGCAGGAGGAAACAATGGCATGAGCAGAGGGTGGACGTCACCTCCTGGCCAACATCAGGTGGACAACTGCAACAGGAGAGTGTGCCAAATACTGGCAAGAGGAAGCTGGCTATAACACCCATAAGCCTGTTCCCAACAATACAGCACCTCCAGGAGGCTTCAATTCCTAAATTGCCACCAGGTGGGGACCTAGCATTCAGAGCACATGAGTTTATTGGGGACACTTGAATCAAACCACCACCTTCTGCTCTTGGTCCCCATAAACTGACAACCACCCATGTTGTAAAATGCAATGCATTCAGTCCAACTTTAAAGGTCCCCATAGTTTTTATCAATCCCAATGATGTTCAAACATCCCCATAGTCTAAGGTCTTAAAAATATTTTATTTTTATTTATTTGAGAGAAAGAGGGAGGGAGGGAGAAAGAGATAGAGAGAGGGGGAGAGAGAGAGCAGAGAAAGAGAGAATGAATGGCACACTAGGGCCTCTAGCCACTGCAAACGAACTCCAGATGCATGCGCCACCATGTACATCTGGTGATACATGTACTGGGGAATTGAACCTGGGCCCTTATGCTTCACAGGCAAGCGCCTTAACCACTTAGATATCTCTCAAGTCCCTAGTATAAGGTCTTTTAACTTAGCCATAATACCCAAAACAAAACCATAATGGTACAGAATAAATATTCACACTGCAAAGATGACATTGGGCATAGCAAAGAAATATTGAGCCAATACAAGATTTAAAACAAACAGGGAAAATATCAAATACTGTGTTGCCAAGTCTGACAACTCTAACCAGTGACAAATCTCCAAGTTCAATAATTCTAACTAGTGATGAGTCTCTTGAGTTCCAATTCTGCCCCTCTAGCTAGGATACTCACAGTACTGGAGAACTTCATCCAGTGTTGGCAGCTCTCCTTAGGAGCCATTCCATTGTCTTGGCTTCTCCACTGTGTCTCTACTGCAACCCACAGTTCATCCTCATGGCTCCACTTGGCCTTCATGCAGGTAATCCAACAAGCCTCCTCCTGTACACTGACCATGGCCATTTCCAAAATACAAAACCATGTTGCAAATTCAGTGACCCTCTCTTTCATGCGTTTGTTATACTCCATAATACCAGTAGGCTACCAACTTGTTAATCCAGGAGGGAATAAAGCTGACTTTGAAGAATAGGACAGTCCTTCAGCATTCAGGTCCCTTCAAAAGACTGCATTCTTCCTGTTGTCCCAATGCAGATCAGCTGGCCCAGTCTCAATGGTTGTAATCTCTCAAACAATTGCAGCTGAATGGGCCCAAAGATTTCCTTTTTTTTTTTTCTGTGCCATATTCCTCTGGTCACACCAGTGCATTTCTGTGCAATGCAACCCTGCACTAGTTCTCAGGACAGGATCATAACAGCAAGCCTCTCACACAAGCTGCTTCTAGCCCAGTCCAGGCAAAGCTCTTTCTCAATCTCATAAGCCAAACCTCACAGTTCTTACTGCACTAAGGTCTTTCAACTGACCAGAATGGTCCATTAAGCAGTACTTACAGCACTGCAAGGAGTCTCCTAGGCAAGGATTTGAAATCCATCCACATAGCCAGTTTTCTAGTAGCCCATCCCCAACAATGCATCACCTTCATGAGGTTTCAATTCCCAAATTGCTACCAGCTGTGGACCTTGCATTCAGAACATGTAAATTTATGGGGGTCACCTAAATCAAACCACCACAGCCACTTTTGTGGTTTAGATAAATTTCATATTTTTTTGTGCTTAGATATAGGAGGGTTTAAATTTTTTTGTTTATTTTTATTTATTTTTGAGAGTGACAGACAGAGAAGGAGGCAGAGAGAGCGAGAGAGAGAGAGAGAGAGATGACATTGGACATAGCAAAGAAATATTGAGCCAATACAAGATTTAAAACAACAGGGAAAATATCAAATACTGTGTTTCCAAGTCTCACAACTCTAACCAGTGACAACCCTCCAAGTTCAATAATTCTAACCAGTGATGAGTCTCTTGAGTTCCAATTCTGCTCCTCCAGCTAGGCTACTCACAGTACTGGAGAAAGAGAGAGAGAGAGAGAGAGAGAGAGAATGGGTGCATCAGGGCCCCCAGCCACTGCAAACAAACTCCCGATGCATGTGCCACCTTGTGCATGTGGCTTACGTGGATACTGGGGAATCAAGCCTTGAATCAGGGTCCTTAGCCTTCACAGGTAAGCATTTAACCACTAAGCCATCTCTCCAGCCAAAGAGGGTTTTTATTTATGAAAGAGAGAGAAAGAGAGGGAGAATGGGCACATCTGGATCTCTAGCTATTGTAAACAAACTCCAGATGCATGCACCACCATGTGCATCTGGCTTATATGGATTCTGGGGAAGGCAACCTGGGTCCTTAGGCTATACAGGCAAATGCCTTAACTGCTAAGCCATCTATCCAATCCGTGTTTTTTGAATATTTATTTGTTTGAAACCATCAAGGTCATGTAACCATGTACCTATATACTAAAGCCTGGGAGAAGAATAGATATTTTAAAGAAAGACATCTGTAGGAGGGTGTTGTGGTGCACGCCTTTAATCCTAGCACTTGGAAGGCAGAGGTAGGAGGATTGCCATGAGTTTGAGGCCACCCTGAGACTACATAGTGAATTCCAGGTCAGCCTGGACTAGAGCGAGACCCTACCTTAAAAAACCAAAAACCAAAAAAAAAAAAAAAGAAAGAAAGAAAGACAGACATTTTTTTTTTTTTGGCTGAAGGGAAATTTTATTTTTATTTTTTTATTTTTTATTTTCTTTATTAGTCAGTTCTGTATTCAGCAAATACAGTCAGTTTGGTACCATTATTAGGCTCATCCGTGACCTACCCCCTCCCCTTGGCCCCTCCTTGTTGAGGTATACGGGTCATGCATTGTGGAGTTAGCCCACAGTTATGGGTAAGCTTAATGTCTCTGCATATCATGACCCAACATGTGACTCTGACATTCTTTCCGCCCCCTCTTCCGCAAAATTTCCCTGAGCCATGTTGGGTTCATTTTTGGTCTGCTTCAGTGATGAGGTGTTGGGGGCCTCTGAGGTTCTGGCTCTCTGATTTGGTAGGAGTTGATTTTTCTCTGTGCTGATCTCCTTCCCCCTTGTGCTGGTATCCGGTTCATCAGGAAAACAGCCCCCTTGCTTGTTTCTCCAATTTTTCTTAGTTTCAGCCGGGGCCCTTTTGAGGTATGATGGGGTGGCTCTCTCCTTAGGATCTACATCTATCTGAAAAAGAGAAGCAGATTCTCCAATGGAGAGTAAGTTAGCATCAGGACAAATGAGATAACCCTTAATTTTTTTTTTTAATAGAGAATTTAATAGGTGTAGGCCCTCTTGTAGCCCACAATTGATGGTAGCTTGATATTGGAGAGTGGGCTTATGTTTGGATCTGGTTCTGACTTGTTTCCCAGCTCCAGCTATGGGTCCCATACCAGTGAGGGGATCAGTTAGCCGAATTGAGAGCAGTTGGTTCCCCACCATGGCTGTGTGCCACCACTGCACTTGTGTGGGCATCACAACAAGTTATTTGCTGCTAAGTAGGTTAGACCATGCGTTGCTTCGATAGATATTGGTCAATTTCCCCCAGTCGCCCATGTAGCACCTTCTGGCACTAGACGCGCTGACTGTCTGGGGACTGACTCTCTTCCAACTTCCAGCCATGCCATTCTAATTTGCATGTCAATCACATAAGGTGTCTTCAGCAGTAGGGTCTTACCACTAGCCTTTGGTGGGTCATCAAGTACTCTGACAGAAATCTGTCTGTCTTTTAGGAAATCTTGTAGGTCTCTCTGATCAAAAGCTCATTGTGGATGATAGCCCCATGCTGGTTCTGGGAGTTACAGGTCAGTGTGCACTAAGAAAATGAGGAAAAAGATAACTAATATACAAGAGTTAGAGATAAGAGAGAGAGAGACAGGGAGAGGGGAAGTGAGGGAGGGAAGATGTAGGAGATTAAGGTTAGTCTTAATCTTACCCTCTCCAGTCAGACAGACATTTGTGTCCCTCACTTCGGCTATCAGACTATTGAAACAGAGACTCCAACGAATCCTATGCTGGGAGAAAGACTGTAAAGTTCTGTCACCAGGCACAGGAGGAACTTGCCTCTCAGGAAGAGTGAATTCCCTTCTGGCCGCTTGTCTCACAGTTAAGTTGACACATGTGACAAGAGAACCCCAAGGCCCGGATGATGGTACCAGACCAGCTTCCAAGTGAAAAAGCCTCTTCTCTTTTACTTTATGTCACTGAATGAACACTGAGGGAAAGAAAATTCCCACTCTGTATAAACTGGCTCTACCTGTGCGACATTCAAGAGAAATAAAAAGGTAGGGTTAACAATCTCTCCAGGCTCTCCACAGCACACACACAATGCCTTCTGAAGAGAAATTAAAATTTCATGTCGACACCATTTGAATGCAAGAGTAGTGAAAACATTTGAATTTCAGCATTTTAGGTACAGTCTAGAGACAGAGCCCCCACAATCTGTCCTACTTAAAAACTGCAATAATCTTTGGTGGGGTGTGGGTGGGGGGCATTACCTCACAGGTGCTAACTAATTTATTTCTTTAAATTTCATTTTGGTTGATTTTTTTTTAAAAAAAAATAACATACTTTCTATTTTCAGGACCTTGAATTTATTAGTTTTCTTTCCCACCAACATGACCATTATTTTAAGCAAACAAATGCTTCCGGTGAACAACAACAAAAAACCCCTCTAAACATATGATTTTCCAAATCATGTGCTTCAGGAGAAAGTCAGATAATGAGATGTTGATCCTAGAAGGAATACCTCAGGGTCCTGGGGGCCAGCAGCAACATCACAAAGCTACAGCGTAAGGACAGAAGTTGATCTTATAGCTTTGGACTCTGTGCTTTAGATGAAAGCCTAGCGCTTTTCTCTCCATCCCCAGAGAGTGAGATGTGGAGGCTGAGGGCTGGGCACAGAGATTTTCACTGGTTTACTGCTGGACCCCTAGTGGCTGGATTAGTGTTTGATGAGTTACAGGTGTTCATTGAGTGAATATATAAATTATTAATTGTTTTATGCCTGCCGGGCGTGGTGGCGCATGCCTTTAATCCCAGCACTCGGGAGGCAGAGGTAGGAGGATCGCCGTGAGTTCGAGGCCACCCTGAGTATACAGAGTGAATTCCAGGTCAGCCTGGGCCAGAGTGAGACCCTATCTCAAAAAACAAAGACAAGATAAATAAATAATTAATTAATTTTTTGATAGGGAAAGGCAATGTTTGGAAGCTGTGGGAAACTTGAGACTGTGTTATTTAAGATGGCTGGGGTTATAGATGCCAGCCATGGCTTCCCCCTTTGTATACAGGGGTCTGAGGATTGAACTTGGGCACTCAGGCTTGAAATGTAAATGTTTAATCCACTGAGCCATGTCCCTAGCCTGGAAAAGATTTATTTAAAAGAAAATTCATTAAAGGAAGCAGGCTTCAAGGAGAGACTGCAGCAGGTGAAATCTCAGAGAGAACCCCCTTTTCCAGAGAGGGAATGGGAAGCTCTTTCCTAACAGTTCAACGGAAGTTACTTGGCCTGATGGGACATCCGTGAGAGTCCATCTCCAGGCACATTAGTGGGCATCTTACTATCTCGTTAAGTAGTATATGTTACAGCACTGCTTGTCTGTCTATCCTGAGATTGGCCTTTCTGGGTAAGGCACCATGGGTTAGGAGTTGGAGTCTCAGCATTGAAGACACTCAGACCTTCTACTTTCCGTGTTCTGCAATGACAATTAGGTCTGGCAGGAGCCGCTGCAGCTCAAGGAACAGGCCTCCGGTGCACTCAGCTCCTTTCTCCAGCCTTTATCAGCTTTTTCAGGGTAGTTCAGGGCTCTGGGAGTATTGGCATTGCAGCACGATGCTGACGTCTACGAATGTGCTGGGCCGCCTTTATAGAGACTCTGGGGGGCATGCAGCCCATGGGTGGACGCTCCTGGTGGGCTCTCTAGAAGCTCATTTGGGTTACTGTAAGTGCTGGTGGAATCTGAGACCCAGGCTTGAGCCTTCGGAGGCTAGCATGAGGCCCCGGTGGAGAGAAATGGCCTGTGTAACTGCTTTGCTAATTCTACACTTCCTAAATCTTCCCTTCCTCCAACGTCTTCTCTTCTTCTCACAGGTATTTGGGGAATACTACCCCCTTTATTCCCCAACTCCTAAATTTAAGTCTTCACTAAACAGTATCTTAAGGAACCTTTGCTGCATCCAACTTGTTCCATGTAAATGGAAGGGATGTAAATTTAAAGAAATCAAAGTGGAACTTGAGACTTACAGTTCTAGCCTCAAGTTAGCCACTCACAAAGGCCTCCATCCCTCCCTACCTCCCATCCTTTCTTTTCTTTTAAAAATATTTATTTATTTACTTATTGGAAAAAGGGGGGAAGAGAAGAGAGAGAGAGAGAGAGAGAGAGAGAGAGAGAGAGAATGGGCATGCCAAATTTCCAGCCACTGCAAATCAGCTCCAGATACATGTGCCACTTTGTGCATCTGGCTTACATGGGTACTAAGGAATCGAACCTGGGTCCTTAGGCTTCACAGGCAAGCGCCTTAACCGCTAAGCCATCTTTGAAAAGGTGGTATGACTCACCACACAAGCCAAGCACGTAACAAGACTATACATCTGTACAAGTATACACCTAGTCACTTAATGCCGTGCACCATGGAGAGGAAAGATAGGAGTGCAGAGATGCAGAACGAAGAAAACAAAGTGTGCAGCACACTTCCGCTCTGCTTTGGGGGAGTCAGAGCATAAACGCATAAAGGACTCATGAAGCATTTTGCTATGAGGTGCAGTGCAGGGTCTGAACCCCAGGACCTTGCACATGTTAGCCAAATGCTCTGCCGTTGAGCTACACACCCAGCCCACACATGAAGGATTTGACATCTGCTTTTTCTTTTAAATCATTTTTTTTGTTTATTTTTTATTTGTTTATTTGAGAGCGAGCGAGCAAGGGAGAGAGAGAGAGAGAGAGAGAGAGAGAGAGAATGGGCGCGCGCCAGGGCCTCCAGCCACTGCAAATGAACTCCAGTCGCGTGCTCCCCCTTGTGCATCTGGCTAACGTGGGTCCTGGGGAATTGAGCCTCCAACTGGGGTCCTTAGGCTTCACAGGTAAGTGCTTAACCGCTAAGCCACCTTTCCAGCCCAACATCTACTTTTTGACAGGAGGGACACAGATCTTTCAACATCATCCACCTGAGAGGATTGTCATCATGCAGCTACTGGGTGAGAAAGGTGGCCAGGGCCCCCTGCGGCAAGGCCTGCCGTCCTCTGACACGATGACTGTCAAGTGTGAATCCTGCTCCAAAAGAGCCAGCCTAGATACCATCTTCCATCTGGGAGACCACGTGACCCTCCTTCTACCTAGAGTGTGATGACACGCCCCCCCCCCCCAAGGTTCTGAACATCCTGAGAAACCTGCGTGGGCTTATTCAATCAATCCTCATGAGCGGAAGGGATGCGAACTTCTGTGTGTCTTTTCGCTTTCCGTTCAGCAGCCTAACTACTTCACCGGGGTTTAAGCTCTTCTGGAGCTTCTGGGAATTCCGAATCAGTATTAAGGACCCTTGCTTGGTTCAATAGTGGATAAATGTAGTCCTATTGTGGCGGCTTGATTCAGGTGTCCCCCATAAACTCAGGTGTTCTGAATGCTAGCTTCCCAGCTGATGGAGATTTGGGAATTAACGCCTCCTGGAGGCGGTGTACTGTTGTGGGCGGGCTTATGGCTGTTATAGCCAGTTTCCCCTTGCCAGTGTTTGGCACACTCTCCTGTTCCTGTTGTCCACTTTATGTTGGCCAGGGGGTGATGTCCACCCTCTGCTCATGCCATCGTTTCCCCCTGCCATTGTGGAGCTTCCCCTTAAGCCTGTAAACCAAAATAAACCCTTTTTTCCCCCCACAAGCTGCTCTTGGTCGGGTGATTTCTGCCAGCAATGCGAACCTGACTGCAACAGCTATGAATTGAGGGTGCAAAGTACAGTGGGGAGGGTGGCAAGGCATTCTTACCTCTGCAACTTGGGAAAGAAATTACTGGTAAGGGAGGGAATGCTTGAGGAGGAAGAGGATAGGGATTAGGTATGTTTGTCTTAAGTTAATAGAGAAGACTTTGCAAACACTTACCTGGCACAACCTTGTGGAGGGGGCAATTCATTGTTATATATTGTTGGATTCAGTCATTTTACTTCCAGGAATTTACTCAAGAAAATCATGTTGCTGGGCGTGGTGGCGCACACCTTTAATCCCAGCACTCAGGAGGCAGAGGCAGGAGGATCACTGCGAGTTCGAGGCCACCCTGAGACTACATAGTGAATTCCAGGACAGCCTGGACTAGAGTGAGACCCTACCTTGAAAAACCAAAAAAAAAAAGTAAGTTATCCACAGGATTTTAAAGATGATATAAGGAGCTTTATCACCGCCATGTTTCAAAGTGAAAAGAAAAGAGAAAACCCCACCTCCAAAGCCAAGCTTTCATGGCACGAACAAATGTATTACACGCTAAAAGCCCCACAATAAATAGTCTGCACAGGATAATTCTATTGTACTTACATATACATATGTAGGACTAGTTTTAAAAGATGTTGACAATTTAGTAACACTGCAAGACATCATGAAGCTTACCTTTTAAATTTATAGTTTCTAATTTTCTATAACAAATATTATAATACCAAAAGATTTTTAATTAAAGATATTCTTTTATTTGGTATTTTCATAAATAAAAAGGGAGAGTCTAATTTTCTTGTGCCCTGGCATATAATAAATTTTGTGTGTTCTTTTACTCATACCAATTTAAGAAAAATAAGTTAAAAAAATTAAACTGGGTTCCTGCCCCATCATGGCTTCTTCATGATTTTTATTTACTTATTCAATGGAGTCCCTGATTTAAAAAAATTTTTTTTTATTTACTAGAGAGAGAGAGAGAAGGAGGCAGATAGAGAGAACATTGGTGTGCCAGGGTCTCTAGCCACTGCAAATGAACTCCAGATGCATGCTCCATCTTGTGTATTCAGCTTTATGTGGGTCCTGGGGAATCAAACCTACATCCTTTGGCTTTGCAGGCAAGCACCTTAACCGCTAAGCCATCTCTCCAGCCCTTATCATTTCAGTGATGATAGCATATCCTTGGCTCAACATAAAACCAACAAAGCAAAAGCCAGGTGGTCACAAAGAGGAGCCAGTGAGGAACCCCAAAATGCCGTATCAAAATGACCACTCCATTCTTCCAGGGCCTGATGTCCAAGGCATTTCACTAATTCAGCAGGTGGAGAGAAAATTGGGACATTGTCCTTACAAAGCCACAAGGGTCCCCTATGAGGGTAAATTATCAATCAATGCTTATTTTTAGGAAAGATGACTCGGCAGTTTAGCAGGTCTGATCTCTTTGATATTCTGGAACCTCACGATTTGTTTCTTAAAACAAATCAAAGTCACACAGTTTCCTTGTCTGGAGCTGTTTGCAGGTATGGTCAACATCTATTAGCTAGGCTCCAACCCCTTGCTCATCCAGTGAGGAGTTGGCTGAGACAGTAATAATGGGACTGTCTTGATCTGCAGCCTGGAGAGCACACATATACCTTCATCCTTACTCACCAACAGCACTCGGCCACTCAACTGCACGCTCCACCTCCTCTCTGAAGACGAAGATGGCACTGACATACCCATTTCACTCAACTACAAATAGGAATGACATCAACCAGTGTACCCCAATCCTATGAAGGCCCTTCTTCCTCTCATACGCATCTGGGAGTCTGAGCCCTCTCTACTGTCTCAAGATTCTGGAGAGGTTGGAGTTTACAACACTCTGAGGGTCCCAGTAGTGGGCATGGTGCAGAGCCGTCACATTAGATGAAGACACTGCCTTTGTGGCGATGTGGGGGTGCCTATGCTCCACAGCTCCCCTCCTCCGTTCTTGCTTGGGGAACCTGGCTCCCAGTAGCACTAGCTCCGCAAGGCAGTCTTCTTCCAGACCCCTTCTCATCTTTGGTGATGGGAGGGCGAGGAGTGGAGGACTTAACTGACACCATGCGCATCTTTTACATAGTGGGAGAAACTGCCTCCCAGGTCACTTTGCATAACACAGCATAGGGAAAGGGTACTCATCCCTCCCCCCTCCCCCCCCCCCCCCCCCCCGGCTCCAGGGATGCCACTCTCAGTGACGATTTACCACAGTGGTTAGAAAACTCATGCGGGTGGAAACTGAAGCTCTGCCCAGAACGCAGAGTTGGACCTCAGCTCTCCCCCTCGATTAGCCGTCTGCTGCCTAATTGGTTTGGGAAGTTATATGATAACCTCTGCACCTCCATGTGCTTACCTGGGAAGCAGAGATATAAAAAACCTGGGGCAGGGTGTGCATGATTACACAGGCCTCTAATCCCAGAACTTGGAGGCCAGGGCTGAGGCAGGAGGTTGATCATGAATTTGACACCGGTAAGACTTTGTCTCAAAAAGAGGTGGTGGTGGTGGTGGTGGAGGGGGAGCAACAACAAAGAGACCTGGCAGTGTGGGTGAGGACGACAGGAGATTGTGCAGAACAGCGTTCCGTAAAAGCCGGGTGGTTCGTGGGGTCTCTTGCATTCACATACTAAGACAGAGGTCCTACTGAGGCCCGGAGCGAGGCTTCAGTGACTCAGTCGACCCCATGGATCTGGCCGTGCAGTTTCACACACTTGGATTCTCCATCTCCACGACCTTATGAAGTCCTACTGAAATTTGGCCATGGAAAAGCTAATGTTCCAATTTGCAGAAAAAGATGCTAAGTTAACAGACATAATTTTCTTCATTTTAATTTTTTTTTTCTCTCCTGACTAATTGCTCCTAAACTTGCTTTCCCAGCACAAGACAAAAATCAGCGAGAACACACTGACAAGAACACTGAAACTTCGGATGCATTAAGACTGACGGCTCGTTTCATTTGGGATTTTTTTTTTTTTTTTTAAATCAGAGACACTGAAGTATCTGAGGCCACAGAAAACAATTCAGTAGGTATTTGTGTGAGATTCGACCCCAGTTCATAACAGAGCACAACAAATACGTCAATACTTTGGTGTTCTTCAAAGAAACTGATTCCAGGTTGAGTTGTTGATAGAAAGCTCTGGCCCACTGATTTTAATACAGGCCCTGCCAGCCACTTGTTTAGTGAGACCCTCAGTGAATCTCCATCTTCCCCACTCCTGCTTAGTTTCTGTGATAACACAGGGCTAATGATAACTAACATTTGTACAGCTTTCCCCAAGATTATTCTCATACAAACACCAAATATCTTAAATAAACCACTGAGTCTGGGTCCCTTCTGCCTCACTAAGACACTAGAATTACCGGACTGGGGTTTCAAAAGTTCTGTGAGGTGCCAGCTTGCAGCTGGAGCGGAGGACCGGAGCTGGGCAGACTTGCCTTTCTGAGCACGGAGCCCCTTTCCTGTGTCCCCTCGCCCTCATCCTCAACACCAATCTCAGTGACTGCAGGTGCTAGAGAACCCTGGGCATCTCCTTTTTGGGGTAACGGTGTCTACAAGTGTGTGTGTGTGTGTTTTTGATTTTGGAGGTAGGGCCTCACTCTAGTCCAGGCTGACCTGGAATTCACTATGGAGTCTCAGGCTGGCCTCGAACTCATGGCGATCCTCCTACCTCTGCCTCCCACGTGCTGGGATTAAAGGTGTATGCCACCACGCCCGGACCTAAAAGCGGTTTTGTATCATCAAATCAACCTTTTTATGGCAGAGACAGCTGCATTACATTGCTCACTGGCTAGTGAGGGGAACTATGGCGGCAGGGAGAAGACGCTGCCTGTTCTAATTTAGGAAGGAAAAAAATGTAAAAGTTTTCATAGAAAACATACTTTCCTTATTTCTGAAGTACGGGCTCACTCTGGCCCAGTACCCATTTCCTCATCTACCAGAATGTTCCATCTCAAAGACGGGCATCCGAGCCATTGCTGACCGTCCATTTCCTCCTGCTGACTGCAGAAGCGTTGGATCTGACCCTCACCTGGCTGGCATGCTCCTCTGCCCACTCACAAAGCGTGACACGTTGCTAAGAACAGCCAGCCTGCACCTAAACCCCACCATCAGTGAGTGACAGAAGCGACAATATCCACACAAGCAATGGATGTTTAGGACAACATCTGAGGAAGTAGGCAAAGAGAAAAGTACTACTGGTTTTAAAAAGCAGTAAGGCTGGGCATGGTGATGCATGCCTTCAATCCCATCACTTGGGAAGCAGAGGTAGGAGGGTCACTGTGAGTTCGAGGTCAGCCTGAGATGACCTGGTGAATTCCAGATCAAGTCTGGACTACAGTGAGACCCTACCTCAAAAAACCTGGTGTTCATGTAAAATCCACGTTTTCTTCAAATGTCAGAAAGAAGTATGTATGTACTTCCAAGTTAGGAAGGCTCTTTGGCCAGATGAGTTAAAATAATTTACCTGGGCTGGAGAGATGGCTTAGCTGTTGAGGCATTTACTTGCAAAGCCAAAGGACCCGGTTTGATTCCCCAGGACCCACATAAGCCAGATGCACAAGGTGGCGCATGCGTCTGGAGTTCGTTTGCAATGGCTGGAGGCCCTGGCACGCCCATTCTCTTTCTCTCTGCCTTTCTCTGTCTGTTGCTCTCAGATAAATAAGTAAAGATAAAATATTTAAAAAAAATCACTTCCCTGCCTCTACGGTGTTGTGGACTGCATTCATTGAGTAACTTGGCCCAGCTCGAACAGAGCACCCCATTCGTGGAAAAACAAACGAAAAGCACTGTTTTTCATGGACGGCAAAGTTCTTCGAGTGGCACTTGCTGAAATCAGGGCTGGCAACCCTGCGTACTAAGGACTCTGAGGGGACAAGGACACTGAGTCTGATTTCAGGGGATCCTAGGCAATTGCGAGGGGCAGACTTTGAATGGCAAGCATATGCTGACCCTTGCCACTGGCTGGTTCAGGCTGACTGAAGTGGCCTCAGAGCAGACTCATTAGGAAAACCAAAACAGAACTACTGTAAGGTCAACTTTATAGAAAATCCCCAAACAGCAGCAGAAACCTTATCTGCCATTAGCTTAAGGAATCTCCTGTGTGCAGAACAACTTCCCATGAGGGATGGGGGGGGGGGGAACAAAACGACCCAGGTGGCCATGGTAACATTAAAAAACTAGAAGATGCCTGTCCACTGCAGCATCTCAGTGTGGCGACCTAGTACTTCTGTCTGTGTGCCTCAAATGCTTTCTTGGCTCAGCAACATGCCCACTTCACCAACACAAGTCCATTCTTCCTGACATTTCCTATTCAAGAGGGAGAACTCCAAGGGGGCGCATGCATTTGGAGTTCATTGCAGTGGCTGGAGGCACTGGCACGCCCATTCTGTCTGTCTCCTCTCTGCTTACAAATAAATAAAATTAAAAAAAAAACCTTAAAAAAAAAAAGAGGGAGCACTCCCAGTCATATTGAAGCAAAACAGGTAGTAATGGACACACTCTACCAAGGGAGAGGACTGTGGCAGAGGGACATCACAGGCTGTAGGACAGGAGACAGCTCTGCTACAGTAACTAATGCTGTTTGACGGATGGACACGTTTGAAGGCTCTCATAGCTTGTGCCCTGGAGGCCCAAACAGCCGGTCTTCCCTCCTAGCCGGCTTTTACACAGCTAGATAGGGTATCCATGGGTAGTGACTTAGGAAGGGTTGGATTTGCTGGGAATAGGAGAGGCTCTCGTTCTGACACGGTCTTTTTTCAAGGGTGTGTGTGGGAGGTGGCTCTTCTGTCTCCCTGCAGGCTGGTGGAATTTATCCTGCCCTACCTTCCTGACAGTGTGACCAGGCTTCTGTGTGCAACTGTCATTAATCCTTACTCTGAAAATAAATAAATAAATAAAAGCAAAAAAGAAAAGAAACAAGGCCATAACTCTGTGTTTTCATCACATGCCAAGACACAGTCAAGTTCTACTCACAAATTCACTTACTGTAGTAGATACAAGCTCCAACAGTCATCCCCATATTCTATCCCTTGTCTGCACCTCAGTATTACAGGCTGTAAAATGGGTTACCACTGACTTGAAAACACTTGTTCTGGTAAATGATAACCCTTCATCTTTGTAAACATGGGTCTGACAGTTCAGTGTTTATGCAAACCGACGCCATCCAATTACCCATGCCAGGGCCATTGTGGATACAGGGCTACCAACATGAGATTTCAGCCTTAAGGTTCTATCGTGGTTTCAGTGTGAAATGTCCCCCAGAGGTTCGTGTGCTTGAATACGTGGTCCTCAGCTGGTGGCACTGTATGGGCAAGCTGTGGAACCTTACTGGAGGAGGCGGACCACTGGGGGACAGGCTGGCCTTGTTCACCCTGTTCTTCGTGACTGAAAGGCAGCAGGAGCAGCTGGCCTCCCACTCCTGCTGCCAGGCCTTCCCTGCCACGATGGACTGATCCCCTGGAACTGCAAACTCATATAAATCCTTCCTTCCTTATAGGTTTCCCATCAGGTCTTTGGTCACAGCAATGAGTAAAATGACGAATTCAGGGTTCTAAACACCCAGAAAGCAAGAGGACGCATACTCAGTATAACTAAGCAGGTGTCCTTGGCCAGTTGGCTTCCTGGCCCACTCTCTGCCCTGACAGGGCCCAGCTATGCAGTTCTAGCTGGCTAACCTGGAACTCAGGATATTCTGGCTTCAGCCTCCCTAGTGCTAGGATGACGGGCAGGTGCTGCCACACTGAACTACCAGTTAGTTTCTGCGGCTTACAGAATTAAAGGTTCAGCATTGCCTGTTATTAGTATTTATAGCCAGTATCAAGTATGGTGGAATAAATGACTACTCTGAAATTTCCTATTTCAAGACAGAACCTGAAATGGGGTTAAGGAGATAGTCAATGGTTAAAAGCACTTGCTTGCAAATCTGGCTGGCCCAGGATCTATTTCCCAGCACCCATGTAAAGCTATATGCAAAATGTGACAGACACGTCTGGTGTCTGCAGTGAAATGCCTACACACACAAACACATATACAAAGAAATAAAAATATTAAAAACAAACAAACAAAAACCCTTGTAACAGTAAATTCAGTTTAGGCTCAAATCAGAATCAGAGACTCTGAGAAACAATAGCCTCCACACTCCACAGCGCTCAGGAACAGAGAGATCTGGCAGTGCCTGGGCTCCAGGGGTGAGCAGGCCCGTGCTCCGACCATATGTTCCCCATATAGTCTCGCTTTAACAGGTGTGCTTCTGTAACTCAGATGAAAATCTAACTTTCTTCCTTTAAGGTTCTAAATTGTAGAATGACCTCAAAAGAAAAAGAATTGTAAGAAGTAGTTTCCAAGCAGGATGCACTTTGGTCCCCACAGGGTTTTCTAAGTTTGAAAGCCACCCTCTCACAAAAATTGATACATCTTCAATATAAAGTTAAGTTTATAAAAACTTGGGAAGTGTACACAAAGAATGAATCCACAAAAGGAAAATATTTTGTTAATATGCAAACTGTCAATTTTAGCGAATCCAATCTACTAAGTGTTTATTGAATGCAGCCATTTTTATAGTCCGATTCAAGTGAAGTGATGTTTTACACCTGTGATACAGACAAGACGTGTGGAATCCTGAGTACGAAGGACAACGCTGTTCCTGGTTGTACTACGGCTCCAGCTCGTCACGAGCGGCTCTGCCACGCCTGATGGCATTAGGCGAATGTAATAGAAGGTGCGCTGGGCTGCCACACACTCTCATCGTACAAATCTTCTGGTAGTTCCTCCTCATCTCCATCAGGAAAATAGGTAGGGAAGGGCAGACTTTTACAAAAATCCTTATATGCAGGCAGCGTTGAATCTCCGACCTAGGATAACAGCAAAAAGTTTTATAAATCTACCAGTGAAGCTATTTAAAGTAGGCTATTTTACTAATTATCATAGTCTAGGATACCTGTGACTACATGCTCAACCATGAATACTACAACTATTCCATTAACAGGGCAAAACATCCTTGTCAAGGCATTCCTGTTTATTCCAAGAAACTTGATTGGTCAATCTTCCTCAAGTTAGTCAGCTGTCTCATCACCAATTATTACTGTATACTTTACTATAATCTATAAAATATCTTTAACTGTCCAAAAGGATGAATAGTTTAAAGTTACAATTCAAGCATTCACTATATTAATCCATTTTTCAAATATAAAGATCTGAGGAAAACTAGAGACTTAAAACCTAATACTTATCCATGTTATTATTTATTCATATATTTTTGTGCTTTATTTTCTGTTTTGAACAGCATAAAATTTCAGAGGTGAGGTTTAAACATATAAAACTTACAAAAATTTTTGTTAGTGTGATCTCTAGGAGCACACAAACAAAAATATCACCTTTTGTTAAACAAATTAGCTTACATTTAGCAATGAACATTTTGATTGAGAAGTTAAAGAAAGAATAATGCTTAACAAAAACAATAAACCTGGGCTGGAGAGAAAGCTCAGCAGTTAAGGTGCTGGCCTGCAAATCCTACAACTCAGGTTCAGTTCCCCAGTACCCATGGAAGCCAGATGCAGAGTGGGGCACGTATCTAGAGTTCATCTGCAGTGGCTGGAGGCCCTGATGTGTCCAGTCTCTCTTTTTTTCTCTCCTTGCAAGTAAATAAAATACTTAAAAAAATCAAAAACAATAAATGTGGAGTGTTTACCAAAACCTTCTAATTATGTCTGGGAATTCATTGCTGAGGGCTTTTCAGCATAGATACTAACAGATATGATCTTAAATGTTGTTTTATTTTTGGAAAATATTATATTCTTCAAAGCGTCTGACTCATTTTCTATAGCCTTTATTCAGGGAGAAAAAACTCGTAATTATATACACAGTAGAATAAGGCATATTCATTTTGGCAATAAGAAATGAATAATTTAGTCAAAATAACTACACAGCTGCTAGGAACAACTAAGTACATAAAAAGCAGATACTTTAATGTCTCTCATTAAAGTTGCTCCAAGAAATTAACAGGAAGTTGCCCAGGAGAAAATAATCTTGTTTATTTTTTCCCCAATTCTCTGATCTTGAGTTCAATATTAATTAGAGAAAAAAACCTGACAGTAAAACTTGTGCTAATTTGACTGCCATAAATAGCTTATTCTCAGTTCCGTTTTCATTTTTATATATTGACCATACCTGAGAAATATTTCAGATAATAAAAGCACCAATGATATCTTTTAAGTATGTGTGGCTTAAAACATAAATGGTGAAATCTCATCTAAATAATTTTGTCTCGTGACTGAAGTTCAAAGCCAAGTCTGTGGGTACCTTGAGGGAATGTGTAAGAGGCACAGCACATACTCTGTGTATTACTCTCACCCTGGCTCTATTCTTTCTCTGCTTTCACCGAGACACCCCACTATAAACCCGATTCCTTTCTTACTTATGGCCAGTGGTAACCCAGTTCCAATCCTTTGAGCCAGGGAAATCTGACAGTAAAGCCAAGCAGCGCATCAGGACACAGGGATGAGCAGGTGAACAGGCCTTAGTGCGGCACCCTGTGCTGGGCGGCAAACATTCTCTGGGTCCTCAGCACCATCAGTAAATATCAACAGCAGCCACAGCAACAAAGGCTCATTATTATTTCAACAGGCTGCTCATCATAATACTACCTTAACTTTACAATTTAAAAATGGAAGGTGTCAGCAGCCCAGAACTATGAGGAAGCAAAAGCTCCTGAAAAGTGGGAGGATGCTCATAAGTCTGCCCACTGGGCAGTGAACCAGTCCTCACAGGCAAAAGGACTTGTTCACCTGCTATCCATCCTAGAAGACAGAAACAGTGAGGTAAACGGATACATGTGTTTCACATCGGAACACTCATTCACCCAACACTCCCCACACAGATATGTGTTTAAAGTTACAAAAAACATTTTGTAAGAACCGTATTTCCAAAGTCACCCTTGCCCTTTATAATGGAAATGTTTGTGGATATTAATGTACTCAGTGTGTTGAGTCCAAAGTAGACCAGACACTTCTTTCATGCTGTTGTCTCAAAGTCTATCTAGACTTCCTTTTAGAACTGCCTCAGTTTATCTTCTAAAGATCTTAGGTGACAGCAGACCATTAACTAAGAGTGGAGAGTGTTTGGAAGTCATCTTTTATTGAAATGGCCGTGAATCCTAAGCAATGACTTGCCAGTTGTAAGTCATCTGTAACAAGTCAGAAAACACTGGAATACAGCTGTGACATGTTCATCCTGCTGCTGTGAAAGAAGCAGGGATGGTACCTGAGAAGTCACAGCAGTGATAAGGTTCAGCTAGAAAGCCAGCCATGAACTGGTGTGCAAAATGAGCAGAAAAGGAAGATTTAACAACATTTAAAAATTCATCTGAGCCGCGTGCGGCGGTGTGCGCAGTTAATCCCAGCACTTGGGAGGCAAAGGGAGGAGGATCACTGTGAGTTCAAGGCCAGCTTGAGAACACATAGTAAATTCTGGGTCAGCCTAGGCTAGAGTGAGACCCTACCTCAAAGAGAAAAAAAAAAAACAAAAAACCATCGGTGCCAGCATGGTGGTGCCCACCTTTAATCCCAGCACTCAGGAAGCAGGAGGCAGAGAGGTAGGAGGATCACCATGAGTTTGAGGACAGCCTGAGGCTAGAATGAGTTCCAGGTCAGCCTGGGCTAGAGTGAGACTCTATCTTGAAACAAACCAAGAAAAAGAAAATTCATCTGCTTTCCATTTTATTTTATCATTTTATTACAAGAAATAATACCTGCTCTCTCTCTTATCAAGTTGTGATATTTGTAACCTCCAATACCTAGAATGTGGTGCTACACTGAATTATGAAGCTGCAATTTCATGTGAGACTGGATTATTGGGGAGAAGAAATTTCCTTAAATATATTAACTTGGAAACAACAACAAATAAGAACTTGAAAAAAAAAATAATCAAATACCCTTCCTTCCCTCTCTTTCTTTCTCACCTTCTTTCCTTCCCTTCTTCCTTTTTTCTTCTTCCTGTCCCTTCTCTCTATTCCTCCCTTCTTCTTCTCCCTGCTTCCTTTCTATTCCTTCTCCTTCCATTTTTCTTCCTTCCTCCTCCTCCCTTCCTTTCTTCATCTCCTTCCTTCCCCCTCCCTTCCTTCTTCTTCCTTCCTTCTTCCCTCCTCCTTCTCCTTTCTCTCTCGTTTCTTTCTTCAGCAGGGTTTCTCTCTAGACCAAGCTGACCTGGAACTCACTCTGTGGCTCAGGTGGTCACAAACTCACAGTGATCCTCCTACCTCAGCTTCCTGATTGCTAGTACGAACCACTGCATCTGACAGTACATTTGTTTCTTTAAGAAAAATAACAATAATTTGGTCAAAATTATGAAGTGTTTAAGGGAAATTTAAAAAGTAAAAAAATCACTGATTTTTTTTTAAAAAAGTTCTCTTTTGTTCTAGTGATAGAACTTACTTCAAGAAATGAGAATATATAAGGCAATACCCACTTTAAAAAATCTGAGTGTTGTTCTTGCTGGAAAATCACTGAAGGGTGTATGTAAATAGCTGATATTGCTTCTACCACAAACCTTCTTCAGAGCGGAGAACTCAAATCTCAGATGTGACAATACTGGAGTTATACTGCCCTAGATCCCAGGCAGGATCTTTACTTTGTGTTCTGATGGAAACAAGTCCTTAAAAGCTTAACAGTTTTTCTTCAGTGAATGTGTACAACATGTTAGCTTTCTTTCACTCCTTCTTTCTGAGTTTTTCTAAAATGAAGGACTTCTGGGGAAACACAGGTCTGATCGGAGCAGCACTAGCACTGACATCGCGCTGCCCCGGGAAGCGTCTGCCTCTGGCCCGTCTCTGGGGGATACTGCCACCTCACTTTCTCCTAGTCTTCCTTTTTCCAGAGTGACTCACAAAACCACTCAGCTCTTCTATTTGCAGGGCAGCGAATGGTGATATTTTGATGATCATTTTCCTAAGATTCCTTTCTATTTCTGAAGCTCTCTCTGCCTACTACTGACTCTGCCTTCTGCAGCCTTGCTTTTATGGATCATGTATCTGGCTTACTTTATAGTGCAATTTCCTCCTCACTCAGTTGCTACTGAGAAGAAAAGTTTGGCAGAGAGCATGTAGGAAAAGCACGGCTTCGGGAAAGGGTGCATGTCACGGTCGGAAGGAGCTCGCCGAATACAAGTGCACATCTGAGTGATAGGAAGTACGGACCGACTGGAGTTAGCTCAGTTGGTAAAGAGTTTGACCCCAGAAACCATGTTAAAAAACGTTGGGCCGGGTGTGGTGGCTCATGCCTTTAATCCCAGCACTCGGGAGGCAGAGGTAGGAGGATCACCGAGAGTTCGAGGCCACCCTGAGACTACATAGTGAATTCCAGGTCAGCCTGGGCTAGAGTGAGACCCTACCTCAAAAATCAAAAACAAAAACAAAAACAAAACCAAAAAAAACAAAACCAAAAAACCCCCAACAACAACAACAAAAACAAAACAACAAGAACAACAAAAAAATGTTGGGTGTTGAGGCATACACACTAATAACTGCAGTGCTAGGGAGGGGGAGGCAGGCGGATCTCTGGGCCGGCTGGTCAGCCACTTTAGCCTAATTAAGTGAGTTCAGGCCAGTGGGAGTCCTTGTCTCAAAGGCAAGAAGAAAACAGCAGGTGGTGGGCACCTGAGGAACACCACACGGAGTTGTGCTCAGCCTCCACAAGCATGTGCACACCCCCACACACGAGAACACATATCCAAAGAAAAGACACGCGCACACGTACCTTCACTAAGCAGTTCTTATGTCCAGGCACGGAGCCGTTCACATAGATTATGTTGTGCTTTGTGTTTACTCTCCACACCTAAAGCAGGAAGAAAAGCCAACTTTTAAAAGGAAAAAAATTCAGAAAATACTTGACCTAAAGCAAACAAAATGGTCCTAAAGGCTGAGAAAGTACCTTGATCACATTTGCACTTCAAAATGTCAAATAAGAGCTGGAACACCCACATCCTATCTGGCGTCCTGTAAGTCCTAACAGCGTGCATCTCACTTCAGTTTGAACAGAAATGTGGCTAACCAGGACGCTGAATAACTCAAGAATTCCAATAGAAATTTGATGTTGTGTTTGTTTACACTGTTGCAATTAGCAACCGGGAATCCATCATTCAATTTATCTAATGTTTAGAATAAGCAAGCTGAGCAGATAGCATTTAGAAAGATTTCCACATGGAGAAAAAAAAGCCAACATTAATGAAAAAAGAATGGTCAAGAAATGATACTGAAAAAGTAAAGCAGGTGGACAGGGAAGTGAGTCTTCACTCTTGCTGATATTTAATGCCACACAGAAAACTGACAGATAGTCTTTGCTAAGTATAAACAAGTTACAAAAGGGAAAACAACCTTCTATCTATCTGACAGTTGACTTTAGGTGTCACCTTGACTGGACTAGGAAGTGCTCAGAGAGCTGGTAAGCATCACTTCTGGGTGTGCCTGTGCGGTAGTCATGGGGAGGGCCCGCTCTCAGGAAGGAAGCATCATCCACCTAGCTGAGCCCCATGTTAATCCAAGATGGAGAGAAAGGATTTTCTCCTTCCTGTCCTTAGACATCAGCACTTCAGGTTTCCTGGACTTTACACTTGGTGCACCACTTGTTCTCCTGACTGGTCCTTAGTCTTCTGCTTTGGGCTGAGAACTGTATCACTGGGTTCCTGGGTTCTGACGTTTTTTGGGCTGAGTCAGGCTTCAGGCACATTGGGAAATCTAGCTTGTTGTGAGATTTCTCAGCCTCGGTGTGATCATTCAAGAGAATTCTCCAGATAAATATCCTTTCACGTACCTATTAGATTATATATCCATTCAGCCAACTGGAGAATTCTAATATAATTATGTAAAATTTGAAAATATCTTGTGGTCAAAGTCTACACATGATGGAGCTGGAGATTCTCCAGTACCCACATAAAGCCAGATGCACTAGTTTTTGCATGTGTCTGGAGTTTGCTGTGACTAGAGGCCCTGGTGCACCTATTCTCTCTCTCTTTCTCTACCTGCCTTTCTCCCTCTCTCAAATAAATGAAAAAGCAAACAAACAAAACAAAACAAAACAAAACAAAACTACATAGCATCCATGATCATATAAATAATTTCCACTTAGCTACTACAAACCTGTAAGTTTGTAGATTAAATTTCTTCTTTAAAATAGATTCTTTAATAAAAATAAATGTATATTACTACAATCCTTTAAGTGCAATCTTTTCCCCTTTAATGTAATTGCTCCTCTCTTCTTTACTCACATCTACTTTACCCATACATGTGACATACAATTCAAGACAACCCAGTATATAACCTTCCACTTTTCTGTGATTATATAATGCACAAAGAGGGTATTATGCCCGTACTTTGAATCTTATTTATTTTCACATGCTACCTTATGAAAATCTCCCAGGTCAAACAGTAGATGACTATTTTTTTTTCCCTTTTTAATCATCACATATTCCATGGTGTGGATTTAAAAAAAAAAAAAAAAGGCAGAGTCTCTGTTTAGTCCAGGCTGGCCTTGAACTCAAAGTGATTCTCCTACGTCCTGAGTGCTGTGATTAAAGATGTATGCCACCACACCCAGCTTGGCTTGGATGTTTTAATGACATGCATTCCATGCCTACAACTCTATTCCACCCACACCTCATACACCTCTAACCCTCCTTAATAGTTGTAAAGCTTTTTAGTTCAGTAATAACAAACACACGTTAATACATATTTTGATACCTTTGCATTCAGGCAAGTTAACTGTTCCTAAAGAGTCACTTTGCAGACTTACTTTCAGGCCATATGCTGTCCTACTTATGTTCCCCATCTGTCCAGGCATTTTTGTTCCGGGCCAAACTCTGGCCACATCCTAAATGAGAAAACCAAAGTTAGCTCTTTTTAGTACTTTTAATTTCAAACAATACTGACTAAATCACAATGGATAGGAAAAACAGTAATCAATAAGCTCAGTTTTCCCCTTATTCTGCTAGGTCAGCAAAGACCTGAATACAGATTTGGACACATTTATTTCCAGAAGATTTTCTTCCTAAATTAGATTAGACTTGTTAGGCCCACTTTGTTTGGACTAGGGAAATGGCCCAGCAGTTAAAGACACTTGTGTATAAAGCTTGCCAGCCTGGGTTTGATTCCCCAGTACCTGCATAAAGCCAGATGCAAAAAGTGGTGCATATCCTGCAGCGGTAAGAAGCCCTGGTGTTGTGTCTATGTGGGTACGTGTGCACACACACAAACACATTTTGGCCTGCTTCCTACTAATCTGTTTACTGACTGACAAGATTTCACCTATAGCCCTGCAGCTAGAACGATCCTCTTCCTTGTATTATGGGTTACTTTTCTTGACCAAAATTATCAAAGGCTTTAGAACACTGTTTGTTTAGCCCCAGGTGGGTCTGTTTTTGGCTCTGAGAATGGATACTCAACCCTCATCATTACATCTAAAATGAACTAAACGTGAAAGAAGAAAACGTCTCATGGTTCATGAACACTTTTCTGTCAGGTACTCTCACATCAGCAGGCAAAACTCCAAGTGGAAATGACTCGTTAGAGAATTATAAACTCTTACTGAGTACGATGGTTAATTTCGATAGTCAACTTGATTGGATTTACAATCACGTAGGAGATACCTCTGGGCATGTCTCTGAGGACAATTCCTCAGGGGTTCTAGACTGAATAAACAAAGGAGAAAAGGAGCTGGACTCTCTCCGCTTCCTGACCATGGACACAATGTGACTAAGCTGCAGCCACTCTGGCTCCCATAAGCCTTCCTATCTGTGATCAACTGGATCTTCAAACTGAACCAGAACAAGCCTTTCCTCCCTCCCTTCCTTCCTTCAGTTCTGTCAGGTGTTTTGTCACACCCATGAAAAACTAAGCAACTATTTTATAATGCATTACAACACAGTTCCAAAGACAATTCTTAGTATTACTCTTATTCACTCTACACAGTGTATGTTGATAAATATATTTACATTAGTAAAACAGGATTAATGCAGATCCTCCAAGTATAGTCCCATTACAAGTATACTCCAATTCTTTTTTTAAAAGTGATTTTTTTTTTTGCTTATTTTTATTTATTTGAAAGGACAGACAGAGAAAGAGGCAGAGGGAGAGAGAGAAAGAGAGAGGGAGGGAGGGAGGGAGGGAGGGAGGGAGAGGGAGAGAGAGAGAGAGAGAGAGAGAGAGAGAGAGAGAGAGAGAGAATTGGCACGCCAGGGCCTCCAGCCATGCAAACAAACTCCAGACGCGTGCGCCCCCTTGTGCATCTGGCTTACGTGGGTCCTGGGGAATCGAGCCTCGAACCGGGGTCCTTAGGCTTCACAGGCAAGTGCTTAACTGCAAAGCCATCTCTCCAGCTCTTACGGTGATTTTTAAAAAATTAATTTGTGTGTAACAGGTGTTTGATGTGCAAGTGTGGAAGTTAAAGGACAATTCTGGAGCGTCGGCCGTCTCTTTTCATCTTCCTTTGAGGCAGGCTCTCTTGTTTTGCTGCCTTGTCCGTCAGTGTAGCTGGCGCCCAAGCTTCTGGAATCTCCAGGTCCTGCCTCTCATTGGCACAGATGAGTAAGGAACACAGAAGCATTTTTCACTTTGTGTTTGGCCTCATGTGGGTGTTGGGAATGCACAAACTCAGGTCA
Organism: Dipus sagitta; assembly: GCA_036346955.1. Classification (NCBI taxonomy): domain Eukaryota; kingdom Metazoa; phylum Chordata; class Mammalia; order Rodentia; family Dipodidae; genus Dipus; species Dipus sagitta. Next base: position 22,694,054 of record CM070786.1, read on the forward strand.
GCAGACTCTGCATGAAGTGCCTTTAACTGCTGAGCCATCCCCCCAGCCCCACTAGAATATTCCAATTCATAAGATTACAAAACACACACTAGCTAACCCTTAATAAAAGTATTTACATAAACATGCAACAGTATTTTCATGACACACAACTACCATCAGTCGTAAGAACAGAAAGTTGTATATTACCAAACTCAATTTTAGAACATTTCATCAACCCAAAACAGAAACTCCATACCCGTAGTGGCTACTCCCTCCAATCCCCACAGCTGTGCAATCATGACTCTAATTTTGTCTCCGCAGATTTTGATTAGTTTGAATAACTCATATAAATGGAATCAAAACATGTGCTCTAGCTTCTTTCACTTAGCATGTTTTCAAAGTTCTTCCACACTGCAGGGGGTCTAGTAATCTTAACAGTAGCTCACTCTGCACCTCTGCTGAAAAGATCCCTTACTCTCCCCACCCCCACTTGGTGTAGGGCATTGATCTCAGGGCCTCACACAAGCTAGGTCTAGAGACGGCTCCCTCTCCTCTCTTCCCACCCTCCTCAGATTAGACTCAGGGCCTCACACATGCTAGGATAAGGGACCTCTTCCCCTCACCCTCCTCTTCTTTTTTCTCATTCTCTCTCTCCTTTTCTCTCTGCCCCCACCTCTCTCAGATTAAACTTGGGCCTCACACATGCTAGGACAAAGGCTCTATCAATAGACTACAAACCCAGCCCTGGTGTGCTCATTTCCAAGCACCAAATCAGGAGGCACAGCATGATGGCTTGTCCAGTATTGGTCATGTGTACTTTGATTTCCTGGCTAAAGAGGGACTGGGGAACTTAATCTATTATGAGGTTATTATTTTTCTTTTTGCAGTTAACATATATTTCCCTCTCTCTTTTTTGGTTTTTCGAGGTAGGGTCTCGCTCTAGCTCAGGCTGACCGGTAATTCACTCTGTAGTCTCAGGGTAGCCTTGAACTCACCGTGATCCTCCTACCTCTGCTTCCCCAGTGCTGGGATTAAAGGCATGCGCCACCACGCCCCACTTCCCTCTCTTTTTTTAACACAGGGTTCATGTATCCAAGGCTGGCTCAAATTCATTATGTAGCTGAGATGACCTTGAACTTCTGATCATCCCACCTCCATCTCAGAAGTGCTGGAATGATAGACATATGCTACCACGCCAGGTCATTCTGTGTTGGAGATCGAACCCTGAGATACATCCCTAACCCCAGCAATTTTTGAGAACAGCTGAATATCTAGTCCTCATTAAGTTTTTATCATTTGATTTATACCCACTGGCAAATCCCGGCCAACAATGGTAGTCTCTCACTCTGTGTACATCTATTAGCTGGCATTACATGGCTAGGAAGAACATCCCACTCAACTTACTTAATTGTGGATCCATTCAATTTATTTATGTAAGTAGGAAATAAGGAGATGCTGACTTTATTCTACTCATTTTTATTGTTTTGTTTTGTGACAGGGTCTCATGTAGCCTAGCTTGGCCTTGAACTCTTCTTGATCCTTTTGCCTTAGGCTCCTTATTCTTGAAATCTGTTACTATTACTTTTTGGCTTGAAGTCTAATTGTCTCAGTTTGCTAAACGGAAAGCTATTTCAGCTAGTTTCTGTGTCCTTCACTGTGTCTGTCACTGTTCAGCACTCCTCGTTTTCTTGTGAAAGATGCTTTGGTTTCACTATGTCTTTCCAATCCCATGAACTATAAATGAGCCATTTGTCCAAGGACGTCCTTTTAATGAAGCATAGTGTTTAAAACCAAGACCTGGGGCTGGAGAGATGGCTTAGCAGTTAAGGCACTTGCCTGCAAAGCCTAAGGACCCGGGTTCCATTCTCTAGGTCCCATGTAAGCCAGGTATACAAGGTGGCCCATGTGTTTGGAGTTTGTTTGCAGTGGCTAGAGGCCCTGGCGCGTCCATTCTCTCTCTCCGTCTCTAATAAATACCTAAATAAAAAGAAGACTTGCACCCTGGTTATGCTCCCTGCAGTGGAGCACTGTGGGTTCAGGGCACTGTTGGTTACTGTTCCTCACGCTCAGTGTGGTTGTCTTTCATCTGTATACTTGGGCTCATTCCCAATGACATTCCATTTTGCATTATGGATTTAACTCCTTCCTTGTTTCTATTGTGAAAATGGAAAACATTAAGAAGATTCCAGGGCTGGAGAGATGGCTTGCCTGTAAAGACAGAGGACTGCCCAGGACCCATGTAAGCAAGATGCACAAGGTAGCACATCTGGAGTTCATTTGCCGTGTCTGGAGGCCTTGGTGCACCCATTCTCTCTCTCTCTCTCTCTCTCTTTTTCTCTGCTTTTTTTTTCTCTCTCAAATGATTAAAAATAAAATATTGAAAAAAGAAGATTCCAGAGGTAAAGAGTACAACACAAGAAGCATACCTAGGGAACGTCCCTCCTGCCACTCCTACGCTCTTCTCTATTGCTTCTCCCCAGCCCTTGTAGGTAAGTAATCTCATTAGTCTCTGCTTCACCTTCCTGACCCTTTGTTTTGCAAAAACATACAGAAAACATATGCTTCCTAATATGCCATAAATCACTTCTCTTCTCCATAAAGATCTCACTCTTTCTTTTTATAGCTGTACAGTTTTCTGCTAACTAGACACAATGTGGATTACCAACTCAAACTCCCAAATACAGACTGGGCATTTAGGCTTGCTAATTAGAGATCATACTGTAATGACTAATTTTGTGTGAATGCATTTTGGGGAGATATCCATATGAGTTTCTAGAAGTAGGCCTGCTTCGTGGAAGGTAACTGCATGTGTGGTTTCGTTTAGAGTCCGACCCCCTTCTTCAGTGCTGCAGTGTTTCATATTCCCAGCAGCGGGTTTGAAGCCCAGTTCCTGGCATTCTTGCCAAACAATTCATTTCCAACTTTCAGTATTAATATGACAAAAATTAAGCTGCCTGAACATACAATCTGTTAGGCAAGAACTTGCTGTCTAAGAGGAGCTTTAATCTGTTTCTTGGTACGAGAGAAACAGAACGCACCTCCTGCATTTCTCTGAAGCTCTGAAGAAGACTGCAGCCCCGTCACACACGAGGTGGTCTAGACCCCACCTCTGGGAGTCATGAAATCGGAAATCCAAAGGGGCCTGTCCTCACTTCTAATGCTTATTTCTCCATTTGTCCCTGCCCCCTCCCCTGGGCCGGGCGTTGTCCTTGGCAACTTTCCCCAGCTGCTTCCCCTAGGCGAAAGCACCAGCGGGACGGCTGCAGTTGGGCTGCAGTTGGCATCAGCATCTTAGCCGGGGGGGAAGGGAAGGGACGAGCAGGGGGAGGACTGTGTGGAGAACACTGCTTGCAGGTGTGCAGGCTTTGGAGAATGGGCGAGCTCAGAACCGGTAAAAGAGTGACAAATATTTGGACCCATCTGAAGTCACTGGCTTCATAATTTTTTTTCAAATGTTTAATTTATTTATTTGAAATACAGAAATAGGCAGGTGGGGGGGGGAGAGAGGGAGAGACAGAGAGACAGACAGAGAGGGAGAGGGAGAGGGAAAGGGAGAGGGAGAGGGAGGGAGAGAATGGGCACACCAGGGCCTCCAGCCACGGCAAATGAACTCCAGATGCGTACACCCCCTTGTGCATCTGGCTTAAGTGGGTCCTGGGGAATTGAACCTGGGTGCTTTGGCTTTGCAGGCAAGTGCCTTAACTGCTAAGCTATCCCTCCAGGCCCACTGGCTTCATAATTTTGAAGTTCAAAATTATGTGGCTTAATCTGAGAGAGATGGAACACTGTTATGTAAAGAAATTATGTACTTTGCATTAAAAAAAACCTCACTAGGTGAGGTGGCTATGCCTGTAATCCTAGCACTTGGGAGGGTGAGACAGGGGCATCACTAAGAATGCCGCGTGAGCCTGGGTTACCCACTAAGACCCCCAAATCATCACTGACTATATACTCACACCAGTTGAAATAGCTCCAGGTCTCCTATGGGTCTTTGTTTGACCGTGAGAAGCAGGTTGACCTTTAAATCCCCATCTTTTCATGACACCCTGAAAACCTTTGCCAATGCTGAAAAAAAAATTTACATAATGAGTCAAGTGTAAATTATTTCTGTCTGTACACTTTCTTAGCAGCACCTTGGAGTTCGAACAGTTTCTTATCCAATCAAACTAGAAGAGGCTGTTCTAGAAACCTGACAAATGAACATTCCTGTACCTCTGCTTGGTTTGCAACCCGCCCCCCCCACCCCCCGTCTGACTCTGTACAGTGATTTGATCAAGACTTAAGACAACAGCAAAGTTACTCGCAAGGACACAGGGGTTTTCTCTGAAGAGGAGGTTGTGTCCTTGTAACCCTGTGGGATGATACAGTATCGGTAGAGCTTTGCGAGTTTCAAAGCACTTACGACAGAGGCAGCCAGCCATTAAGACAGACCATAGGATCCCCACCTCCTGGTACTCCTGCTTAATCCTCTTCCCGAGTCTGCATAGATGCATGACTCACTTCTAATGGACAAAACATGGCTATATGATGAGGGCACTTCTGAGGTTTGGTGACAGGATTAGCTTCCCCCTGGGACCTCTCACTTGTTAGGCTCTGGAGGAACCAACTGTCATGGTGTTCACTGTCCTATGGCGAAGCATGTAACCAGGACAGTGCCAGCCAATGGCTGAGGTCCTAAGGCTGCCAACGACCATGCTAATGACCTGGGAAGCGATGTCTCTCACGCTGGGCCCCAACGTGCCAAGAGCCCTGGAGAATAACTTGACTGCAGCCTCCGGGAGAACTCAAGCCAGACACACGCTGGCAAGATGTTCTAAAATTTCTGGACACAGGAACTGAATAAATGTTTGTTTTAAGCTATTAAGTTTTATGGTAATGTATTGGGCAGCAACAGATAACTCATATAATACAACATTAAATAATAAAAAATGAAAATGCCCCAAATGCTGAACAAGTTTTATTTTAGAGGATACCAAATGGATTTTGGTCTTGGGTTTGAATAAGAATGTAATAAAAAAAGGAACAATTTCTTAACCTTAAAAATCCCATTTTTAATGAAAACACTTTATTTCAAATGCTGTTGGCTAGAAAAACAAGTGAATAGCAAGGTTCAAGCCTTACTAAACAGTATCTAAATGTCAAGCGTATCAGCACACATGAAATCATATAAGGAATGCTCTACACATATTTATATATTTTTATGATGAAGATTACTTAGTGGCTAAAGGCACTTGCTTGCAAAGACATTTTTCATTTTCAATGGAAAATATTTCAACATATTTTTTCTTTTTTGCACGTGTATGTGTGTGGAAGTTCATAGGCCAGAGGCTGACATCAGGAATCTTCGTCCCCACTCTCCACTGTATTTGCTAAGGCAGGGCCTCTCACTTGAACCTAGAGCTCACAGAATCATCCAGTCTAGTTAGCCAACTTGCCCCGGGGATCCCTAGTCTATCTGCCCAGAACTGGGATTATAGCTGTGGGCTGCACACACATCCCCAGCACTCAGGTAGGTTCTGGGGATCCAAACTGGTCCTCCTGCTTGCACACCAAGCACACAATCCACTGAGCCACCTCATACACCCCGTGAACGTATGTGTAATGTGGTGTTCTGTAGTCTCAACAGAGCTAGCTATGATTAGTTCAGGGCAATTATGAAAAGAACAAACAGAAAAAGATTAAGAAAACAATGCCGGGCTGCAGAGATGGCTTAGCGGTTAAGCGCTTGCCTGTGAGGCCTAAGGACCCCAGTTTGAGGCTTGATTCCTCAGGACCCATGTTAGCCAGATGCACAAGGTGGTGCACACATTCTCTATATATACCTGCCTCTTTCTCTCTGCCTATTGCTCTCAAATAAAAAAATAAATAAAAATGAACAAGAAAACAAGGCTATTTTTACAAGGACTTTGCTAAGCACTTGTTTAAAAAATAATTATCAGACAGGGAATGGACTGAAGAAAGCCCTATGAATAAAGTGGTTTTAGATAAATCAAAAATTCATTATAAAAACAGTCATAAATTACACATAGAGCCCAGCAGGTATATATTATCAAATCACACATCAAAATTTGTTTATAAATAACTCTTCAAATTAATCAGGTGAATACACTGATGGTATATACATAATTTTTTACCATAACTGAAAATAATGCATATTCCTATCAAAGAGATAAAACAGAAATTTAATGTATATTCAATGGAAAACCGCAGATATTAAGACTTATGAAGAGAATAAAAGTGTACTGATAATATACTTTAGAAATTCAATCAATGTTTCCCACACAATATGAATTTTAGAGCATACTTAAAGTAAAAACCACAACAATTTTAAAATGAGAAGAGACACATCAAAAGAAGAATTTGGGCCTATTCTATCACTTAGCAAAGGACATTTAAGAGGAAGAGAGAGGGGTTGGAGAAATGGCTTAGCAGTCAAGGCACTTGCCTACAAAGCCAAAGGACTAGGTTCGATTCCCCAAGACCCACATAAGCCACATGCACAACGTGGTACAGGTGTCTTGAGCTCATTTACGATGGTTGAAGGCCCTGGCATGCCCAATCTCTCTCTCTATATATATCTGCCTCTTTCTCTCTCAAGTAAATAAGTAAAAATGAAAAAAAAAAAATTTAAAAAGAGAGAGGGAGCCAGAGACCAGCAACACTAATCTTAAGTGAATTATGTTTTTAAAGACCACATTTGGGGCTGGTGAGATGGCTTAGTGGTTAAGGCACATGCCTGGGAAGCCTAAGGACCCAGTTTGATTCTCTAGGTCCCACATAAGCCAGATGCACATGGTGGTGCATGTGTCTGGAGTTTGTTTGCAGTGACTTGAGGTCCTGGCACACCCATTCTCACTCTCTCTCTTTCCCTTTCTCTGTCTCAAAAAAAAAAAAAGAAAAAAGAAAAAAAGAAAAAAAGAAAAAAAAAAAGACCACATTTGAACATGGGCCATTCTTTGTAGAAGAAGCTTGCTAGTACCTTCTGAGTTCTCAAACTGATGATCTCTTCCTTAATAAGATAGAGTGAGTGGATGCACAAATAAAATGCAAGCCAGGTAAATTACAGAAGATAATTGGGCTCATTTTAAGAGTAAATGATTACAGGATGAAAGTGGTATTCTGAAAGTAGTAATTAATCTTGTCAACTAATTACAGACTGTTTTTCAATGTAGGCCTGGAATACATCGTGCGGTTACACCATGCACAACGGGATCCTCCTCAGTAAATAACCTTTAAACAAAGGGCCAAGACACCAATGACATGGCAAATTAGTGGCTTAATTCAGTGCCTGGGGAACAGAGGGCACCTGTTGGTCCATGGGAGGTGCAGGTAACTGTTCTAGAACATCCCCCAATTTTGATCCAACTTGAGAACACAAGCAAAACAAAAGCAAGAATGAACTAGTCTTTTCTTAGCATATCAGGCACATTTCAAAGAAAACATTTTAGTAAGTCAAAGAAGATAAGATTTTATGGAAAATTATAAACAATAACAATACATATACTACCTCACCACTCTTTTCTTTGAGACAAGGATTTACTTTGTAGTCTAGACTGGCTGAAAACTGCTATGTAGACAGGCTTGCCTGAACTGGAGGAGAGCTTCTTGCCTCAGCCCAGGTGTTAGCACCTTGCCGGGCTGCCCACTATAGTTTTTTGTTTTTTTGTCCCCCCCCCCCCCAAGGTAGGGCTTCACTGTAGCTCAGGCTCTCCTGGAATTCACCATGTATTCTCAGGGTGGCCTTGAGAACTCATGACGATCCTCCTACCTCTGCCTTCCGAGTGCTGGGATTAAAGGCGTGCGCCACCATGCCCGGCCCACTGTAGTTTTTAATGGTCACGGAAATAAATAAAAATGCTCAAACCAGGAAGAGAAAACATGATTTTAGACATCCCAACTATAGTCTGAAAATAAGAACATAAAAATAATTCTAGAGCCAGGCATGGTGGCTCATACCTTTAATCCCAGCACTTGGAAGGTAGAGGTAGGAGGATCCCCGAGTTCAAGGCCACCCTGAGACTACATAGTGAATTCCATGTTAGACAGTGAGACCCTATCTCGAAAAACCAAAGAAGAATTCTAGAGGGGGCTGGAGAGATCATTTAGCAGTTAAAAGAGATGGCTTAGCGGTTAAGCACTTGCCTGTGAAGCCTAAGGATCTCAGTTCGAGGATGGATTCCCCAGGACCCATGTTAGCCAGATGCACAAGGGGGCACACGCGTCTGGAGTTCATTTGCAGTGGCTGGAGGCCCTGACGCGCCCATTCTTTCTCCCTTTCTCTCTCTCATTCTCTCTCTCCTTCCTCTCTCTGTCTGTTGCTCTCAAATAGGTAAATAAAAATAAATGAAAAAAATTAAAAAAAAAAAAGATACTTGCCTGAGAGCCTGATGGCTTGGGTTCAATTCCCTACTACACATGTAAAGCCAGATACACAAAGCGGTTCATTTGTCTATAGTTCATCTGCAGGGGCAAGAGGCCTTAGTGTACCCATTCTCATTCTCCCTCTCTCCTTGCATATAAATAAAATATAAAACAAGAATTCTAGAGTAATTACAGTATATCAAAATTTATTTTAAATAATTGTGAGGTTTAATCTAGAAGACTACTGCCCTTCTTCCTTATCCACTGCCCTTTGTACATGTTACGTGCATGAAGAACATGGCCATGTGCACCATGTGGTCCTGGTGTGTGCCTCGAGAAGTCAGTGCATCAACTGTTACTGGTCACTGCCGTGCCATGAGCAGAAAGAGGACTGACTTCCTTCTTGTTCCCAAATATGCTCTAGGACCCTTTCAGCTTAAAAAGAGCAGGAAGAAAAAGGGAGACGGTCTTGCAGATGTAACTGTAAGAACTTTCCAGAAGGCAAGGCATCATTTCATGTTTCTCAACAGTCTGTAGATCTCTAGAGATCACTGCTATGGGAATGGCATCCCTCGTCATGTTATGACACAGGAGCACACACCCAGGTACAAGCAGTCCATCAAGCATCTTTTCACTTTGTAAGACAATGTTTACCAGTACTTGTACTGTGAACAAAGCAAGATGCCCATGAGGTAGAGTGACCATACACCTTTTCTGAAAGCCATTTCTTCTTAGTTCCGTGAGAACTCTCTCTAAAACTCCACCTGCCTCTTCCTTCCCACTGGCTTCTGCACCTTTCTCTCTCCCTGCATCATCCTAGTTTTCTCTGAAGCAAACCACTTCTCCTCATATCTACCACCCACCTCTGCACTCTATCTTCCTCTCTAGTTACTTCTTGAAAATGCAAATGGTTTTTAGTAAAATAAATTATGCCATGTAAATTTTAACATATGAAAGAGTTGTGACTTGTAGGCACCCATCACTCAGGCCAATTACCAACTCCAGGTGTCATGTGTTTCATCTGCCTCTCTTCTGTGCAATTCCAAGCTACTGTTGGGAAGCAAACTCTACATATCCTATCATCTTATTCATAAATATTCTATGACAGAAAGGTAAGAATCCTTTTAAAGAAAACATCAATACTACCATCATAACTTATAAAAAAGTAACCCCTCCATATTAAATATGCAGTGCTCAGACGTCCATGTCCTCCTTTAAAGCAGGATCTCTTCACAAAGTTGTCCTCTGTCCTTCTACCCTCTCTCTCCAGCCCATGATCACTGCCTAATTTTGTTTCCTTAATGTCTTGTGTACTTAATGTTCCATGGAGAGAAAGACAGTGAGTCCTGCTGCTCCTTCTCTTCTCATTATAATCTAAGTTACGGATTGGAATACTATGACCTGCACTGGTCACCTGTTTCTGAGAGTAAGATTTTATTGGACTACAGAAATGCATTATTGCCTATGTCGCGTGATAGCTTTTAATGACAGAATGAGTAATTGCAAGACACCACAATATTTGCAGACCTCAAATAGTTACTCTACGAAGCTGTTTGAGAAAGTCTATGGACACTGAAGTTATTAAAAATAAGCTGGAATTCTACAAAATTGTCATTCAAGAATTCTGCTGCCCTATGATTCCATAATGTACCAGGTGCCACAGCCAATCAGTGATTCAGCACAAAGCAAACATCTCAGGACAGGCATGGGTGGTACCCATCTTTAATCCCAGCACTTGGGAAGGGAGGCAGAGGTAGGAGCATCGCTGTGAGTACAAGGCCAGCCTGACACTACAGAGTGAGTTCCAAGTCAGCCTGGGCTAGAGTGAGATCCTGACTTGAAAAACAAACAAACAAACAAACTAAACAATCCCCTCAAAACAAACAAACAAAAACCCAGAGCAAACATCTCCTTCTCTGTAGGCTATGCCACTGCCAGTTCAGAGAACTTCCCAAGGATGACAATCTCATCATACAGGCCTGTCTCTTTATTTAAAAATGCTAAACAGGAATAACAACACAAAACAGAAGATAAACTTATCTGCAACCTTGGATAGTTCCACAGTAAAGTGTTTAGCTTAGCATATGTGAGGCCTGTTACATCAGCCACCACAAATCCTAGTCTAGTGGAGGCCTTTGTTCATTCACCCTCTTCCCTCTGCCTCACACACCCTTCATACTGTGTTGTCCATCTTGCTATTGCTGTATGACAAACCAGAAGTGGTTCTGAACAAGTACTGTATCACTGCACAACACCTGGGTCTGTCTTGAAAGAAATCCATGATTTTAAGTAGACAGTTTTCAAATAGAACCATTTCTAAATTAAGTACAAACTTTACCTGATTTCTGCTCTAACAGTTCATGGGGCTTGTAGAGAACCTCTCAGAAAACAGTGAGTATTAAATGGAGAGGACCCTTAACTTTTCTCAAGGACACTCCAAGATAAGGTTATATTTTTACATTTAGTAAATAAAAGAGGAAGCATGGGGTGGTTTAAGTTCAGCCTCACTATGTTTAAATACCACAGGGAAGCTGGGCACAGTGGTGCACTGAGGCACTAGGAGTTAACTCTATGGGTTCGAGGCTAGCCTGAAGGTACAGAATGAGTTTCAGGTTAGTTTCAGGATAGAGTGAGAGCCTCCCTTGAAAAAAACAAAACAAACAAAAAAAATAAGTAAATAAATATGCAAATATCACAGAGAAAGAGACTCACTTCAGCTCTTATCCCTCATCAAAACTGGGTCTTTATTTACATAAACCACCAAGAACTGATTTAAGATGAAGTTTTAACTATGAAAAAGTATTGTTGAGTTTTTTTTTTTTTTTTTAAAGGTGGGCTTGGGATCTAGCTCAGTAGGCAGAGTACTTATCTAGCGAGAAGCCCTGGGTTCAATCCTCAGTGCTACATATACCAGGCTTGGTCACACCTCTGTAATTCCAGTATTCAAGAGGTAGAAGCAGGAGGATCAGAAGTTCAAGGTCATCCTCAATTACATATTAGATTTGAGGAAAGTATTAGAAAATTTACTATCTTCCTCAGAATTAGCATTTAACTCATAATGATCAAATATGGTAGAAACAGTGGGAAAGATGTATTTTTTAAATTTTTGTTTATTTTTACTTATTTATTGGAGAATGTCAGAGAAAGAGAGAATGAGCGCACCAGGGCCTCCAGCCACTGCAAACGAACTCCAGATACATAAGCCACCTTGCGCATCTGGCTTACGTGGGTCCTGGGGAACTGAGCCTTGAACTGGGGTCCTGAGGCTTCACAGGCAAGCGCTTCACAACTAAGCCATCTTTCCAGCCCCGAGAGATGTATTTTTGAGAAAGGGTGTCACTCTGTATGTAGCCCAGGCTGGCCTCAAACTTGCAATGATCCTCCTGCAGAGAGCTGGGCTTGGCATTTTCATTTTTAAGTATAGCGTCTTGTTTCAACAAATCATTCATAAATTTAATCTCTATACATTTCAAAAACACAGCAGTTCTACAGAACCTTATAAGGCGTGAATGAACTTCTCCCCAGTTGAGTGTGGCTGTGCAGGCCTACTGATCACTGGTGAACAGCTCTGTGTTCCAGTCGGTGTGGTCAGAAGCTCTGCAACATGCATGTAGATGTAACTGAGTTTGTGACAACACGACCTGACATGCAGGTTTTGCTGCCTGTCTAATCTGCTCATCAGTATGTGGAACATTTTTATCACCTAGAGATTGCTGAGCAGGTTGCCTATAGCTCCTCTGACATCGAATCCAGCTCGCTTGACAGTATAAGAAAGAGTCAACTGTGCAGTGACTCCTTCGATGCCACTTTCTGTATCTGGCTTTATGCAGGCACTGGGGAATTGAACCTGGGTTAGCAGGCTTTACAAGCAAGTGCTTTTAACTGTTGAGCCACCTCTCCAGTCCTAGCCTTTATTTTTTAAATTTTATTTATTTGACAGAGAAAGAGGGGAGGGAGGGAGAGAAAATGGGCGCACCAGGGCCTCCAGCCACTGCAAATGAACTCCAGACGTGTGCGCCCCCTTGTGCATCTGGCTAACGTGGGTCCTGGGGAATCAAACCTGGGTCCTTTGGCATTGCAGGCAGACACCTTAACTGCTAAGCTATCTCTCCAGCCCGTTCTAGCCTTTATTTGAAAAACATCCACTTTGAATGACTTATGAGGGAATTATTTTTCAGAGATTATGTCTCTATCAATGTAACCACTCATTTTGATGACTGTTTCATCAATGTTTAAAAACTTATGCTCTGAGTAGCTAGTAGTTATTTATTAAAAATAAAAACAAACAGATTAGGAGAGCACTATATTGCGAGGGCAGCACACACCTTGCTTTGTCCTTTCACAGCTTATAAAACCTGAGCCAATCAGAAGAGCAGCAATCAGTACACAGGGTTTCTGGTGGTGTGCAGGCTGCCTCCCCACCCCAACAAACAAAGTGCAGCGTGAGGCATAACACCCAGAGTCTTTGTTCTTCTAAGACCCACCTGGCTTTCTTTTCTTTCCTTCCTTCTTTCCTTCCTTCCCTGCCTTCCATTTCTTTCCTAGACAGAATCTCATAATGCTCAGGCTGGCCTCAAACTCCCTGTAGAGCTGAGGATGACCTCGAACTTCCAATCCTCCTGTCTCTACCACCTAAGTGCTGGGGTTACAGGTGTATGCCACTATGCCCAGTTTTATGCCATTCTGGGGATTAAATCAGAGTTTTGCACAAGCTAGGCAGGCACTCTACCCCCTGAGCAATACCACCAGGCCATACCTGATCTTCTAACTACCTCCTGTAATCCTGTGATGGGTAACAGTGCTCCTTTACACCCTTTAATGAAAGCCCAAATGAGCCGAGCTTCTGTGACTGTGCAAAGGCAGTCCATTAACGATTGTATTTCCCTTATGCCATGGGTTTAAACTTTACTACTAAGGAGAACATTACTCAGGCAAGTGACCATTTTTTCTATTTTGACATTTTGACTAAGTGGAACATTATCCAGAAAAATGACTATTTTGCCATCTTTATTTCAAATAGTCATATGAATTTAAAGACAACTTTATTCTTTCTCTTTCTTTCCCTCCCTCCCTTCCTTCCTCTCTTTCTTTTCTCCCCCTTCCTCCTTCCTTCCTTCTTTCTTTTCAAGAAGCAGAGAGAATGGGCACACTGGGGCCTCTAGCCACTGCAAATGAACTCCAGATACACATGCAACCTTATGTATTTGGCTTTACTTGGGTACTGGGGAATTGAACCTGGGACCTAAGGCTTTGTAGGCAAGTGCCTTAACTGTTAAGCCATCCCTCCAGCCCTAAAGATAACTTCAATATAAGATTATGCCTGAAAATATATGGGCTTTTCCAATTAGCTCAGGCTTATAGAAAGATTTTTAGATTTTCCTTTTCCAAAAAGAAAATCAAGCAAGTAACAGAATAAGCTGCTTTCTAAAAACTTCAGTATGGACTTCACATTAAAAAATTTTTTTAAATTCATTTTTATTTATTTATTTGAGAGTGACAGACAGAGAGAAGAAGAGGCAGGTAGAGAAAGAGAGAGAGAATGGGCACGCCAGGGCCTCCTGCCACTGCAAACGAATTCCAGATGCATGTGCCCCCTTGTGCATCTGGCTAACATGGGTCCTGGGGAATCAAGCCTTGAACCAGGGTCCTTAGGCTTCACAGGCAAGCGCTTAACTGCTAAGCCATCTCTCCAGCCCAACTTCACATTTTAAATAGCCGAGTATTAATTAAGTAATTCTGCACAAGCAGAAACAAATTACTTCAGGCATGGTCATGAAGTCAAAGTTCAATAAGATACCTACAGAAAAGTGCCCTCTGTGCCCACCGTATGGACATACCACCACCAATCCTGCCCTTCATATCCTCAGAGGCAGACTCCATCAGGTCCCCCAAACATGACAGAATACAGTTCCAGTTCTTCTTGTGGCTTATTCTTTGTCTCAGTCCCTTCTCTCCTTTCTTTTGAGACAGGGCTTCATGTAGCCCAGGCTGGCCTTAAACTTCTGATCCTCCTGTCCCACTTCCCACATGCTGGGATAACAGCCATGTGCCACCACACCCTGCTCGCCTGCAACTTTAAAACACTGCCTGAAATTCCACTCCCAAGGTAAGACTGTATTAACACTGTATTTTCTTTTAGTAGACCATGTTTTCTCCTTGTAATATTTTTAAAATTAATTTGGCTATTTATTTCTACACTATGTTTAACCTAGCAATTAAAACTGATGATAAGAGGAAAAAAATAACTGAACTACTCAAAATAAGTACAGACTAACCATACATTTTTTCTCCTTTTTTAATGAAAAGAAAAATGAAGCCAATTATTTAACAGACCAATTTTCAGTTTTATACTAAGTACAATATGAGTAATAAGAGGCCCACTTTTTTCAAAGGAAGGCGATCATGTTTTAAATGTTTTTTTTTTTTTTTCTGTCCCTTCACCCCCACCTCATTCCATTGAGGTCCTTCCTTTTTTTTTTTTTTTTTTTTTTTTCGTGGTAGGGTTTCACTCTAGTCCAGGCTGACCTGGAATTCACTATGTAGTCTCAGGGTGGCCTTGAACTCATGGTGATCCTCCTACCTCTGCCTCCCAAGTGCTGGGATTGAAGGCATGTGCCACCATGACCAGCTCAACTAATTTTTGAAAAGCTAGTTATTCCCTAAGATGTTTTCTGAGGAACATGCCACTTGTAAAGAGAGTTGAAGTATGAAAAGGTGTTGGTACCAAAAATACCACTGTCCAGTCTGAATTTGACTCGGAAGCCAGCATTCCTGTTCGAGACAATTAGACGTTGACATCCAAGAAATCAAAGCTTGTTGAGGTTGTTTTGCTGTCATGGCAGAAGCTCACTTAATCCAGCACTAAGGAGTAAAACACTATGGTACTGAAGACCTAAGGTGTGAGATTTCTTTTCCCAGTTTCTGATAAAACAATTGTGTTTTGCCACTATGCTGAAAAAACATAAGCATGTCAGCCACTTCCACAAACAGTACCAAATCTTCCTCGTTTAACTGTTTACTACAATTGGAAAGAACAGCCCCAAACTACACCACACAACACTCCGAAGTCCATCAGCACTGCTCAAATGTTTCTACAGCAAACTGTTTGATGTGTCTGGTCTTCAATCCAGAAAGAACTATGTATGTGACCTTTCTTTTAGACCCATTTCAAGAAACATGCACCTCGGTCCACTTGATCTAAGCTGTTCAAATAAAACTAATCCAGTGCAACTTAAAAGCCAGTGTCACCAGTGGCTTTAGAGACTCACGGTTTTCTTTAATCAATCAATGAGGAAAGGCAGCAGCAGAGTACCTACGTCTTAGCTGTGACGTCCACGTACTGTCCTGGACGGAAGTGAGCAGCATAAAGAGGAGTGCCTTTATGAAAACAAATGAAGATTCCTGTTGATCTGTCAGCAAAGAAGTTCTGTGCTACCCACAACCCCTTTCCAGGAAGCCCTTCAGATCCCCCTTACGCTGGACCATGATTAAGGCATGTATGATATTCATATGAAGCTCACACAGGACACATGTTTTGTGTGTACTGGTTGCTGACCAGTAAAAAATAGTTCTTCTAGCATGTGCCCAAGTTTTTGGATTAGTCAAAATCTGCCATTATAGATAATCCTATTTCCTCCCTTCCATCCTCTTTACCTTTCTTTTTCTTTTGTGTCTTTCTTTCTTTCAGTATGTGTGCATATTATGTGCGGGTGCATGCCCACAACACCACACCTGTGGAGGTCAGGACAACTTTCTGGGTGGTCCTTGCTCTTTACCCCATTTCTGACAAGGACCCTCAATGGTTTCCACTGCTTTTTTTTGCCAGACTCTCTGGTCCATAAGCTTCTGGGAAATTCTGTCTCTGACTCCCTTCTTGCCATAGGTGCACCAGAATTACAAAAAGCTTCTGGTTTTGTAATGTGGGGTCTGGAGATCTAAACTCAGGTACTGCATGGCAAGTGCTTTATCCACGGAGCCATCTCCTGGCCTGATGCTCCTAATTCCATATAGAAACATTTGCAAAAGAGTTTTTTTTGTATGTAAATAAAAATCTATTTTTAATATATTGAGAAATACATTATTTAAAAGAATTAAAAACTTTGTGATAAAGCCCTTCATAATATTTTCATAAGAATTTGAAAACAGCATTCATGATAACTATTTAATTTGGCAGTTAATATGATGTTCAGGGCATTTAAGACATGGACCCTGACCTCAAGAAACTTATCATCTTGGTGAAGAATCAATATTACTTTGTCAAACGATTTTTTTTTTTAAAAGAAAGAAATTGATAAGAAATTGATAAAACCAGGAACCTGGCTGGAGAGATGTCTCAGTGGTTAAAGGTGATTGCTTACAACACCTGACTGGTTGGGTTTGATTCCCCAGCACCTACGTAAAACCTGTAAAAATGTTGTGCATGCATATGGAGTTTGCAGTGGGAGGAGGTCCTGGAGTGCCAATTCTCTTTCTGTCTCTTTCAAATAAATAAATAAATAAAAAGAAAAAGAAACCCAGGAACCAATGAAAAAAAGTTTATTTTCAAGTTGGTTTCAGCTTGTTTAATAGTACGGACACAAAAGTACAGTAGGATTTCAAAGGACAGCCTTCTTTAAGGTAGGACTAACCTGCATTTGTATGGGAAAAGCAATAATGTTAAAAGAAAAAAATATGGACTACATATTATCTATGATTATATGCTATACCCTGTAAATGAATACATTTATGATTTATCAATTAAAATATTTATTTAAAAAAGGAAGAAAATGGGGGAGGTGTATAACAGACCATGCTTCTATAAGGATAAATGACTTGAACTGCAATTTGACCATTTTTGACCCAAACATAATTTCATATGGTTAGTGCTATAGCAAACCTATTGTGGCTGCGTGTGGTGGCACATGACTTTAATCCCAGCACTCAGGAGGCTCTAGTAGGAGGAGTGCCATGAGATTAAGGCCAGCCTGGGCTACAGAGTGAGAGTAGAGTGAGACTCTGCCTTAAAAAAAGTTACTGTGTATGTATGGTGTTGCATGCCTTTAACCCTAGCACTTGGAAGGCAGAGGTAAAAAGATCACTGTGAGTTCAAGGCCAGCCTGAGACTACATAGTGAATTCCAGGTCAGCCTGGGCTACAGTGAGATCCTACTTTGAAAAACCAGAAAAAAAAAGTTATTATGGACTTAATTTTTATTATTATCCCTAAACATGAATTTAAGAAAGTTAGATGGGTTAATTATTAAAGAGACTTATAATTGCTCCTACACAGCCAAGTACTTTAGAACTACCTTCTCTTTAAAATATGCCTATTATATATCAGTCTAATATAGAGTGACACAAGAATTTTTTTTTTTTTTGGTTTTTCGAGGTAGGGTTTTACTCTAGCTCAGGCTGACTTGGAATTCACTCTGTAGTCTCAGGGTGGCCTTGAACTCATGGCGATCCTCCTACTTCTGCCTCCCGAGTGCTGGGATTAGAGGTGTACGCCACCACACCTGGCTAAGTAATTTTTGTATTTGCTAGTTAATTCCATTTATTTTGCCTTCAAGTTACAAAAATTGAACTTGAAAACAGATTCCTGTCTTCTTGTCAGAACTCAAATCAAGAACCCAGGAGCTATTCCTGAGCACCCACATGTACTTTGGTAACCATATGAGTCAATACAGCCACCTGCTGAATCTGACTTTTTAGTAGGTCATGAGGAGGTAAGATTTGGGGATGTTTTAAATCAGAGTGTCAGCACTGGGGCTATGGCTGGTCACTCTCACCTTCCGGCTGGCTGTTCCTTCTCCTTCTCTAAGGAGGGCCCAGCCATTCTTCACTGAGCAGATGACAGCCTGGCCTGTACACAATTAATACACTTGCAAAGCTACAACACTGATTTGAAAGGCTTTTTAAAAATGTGAAACTGTGATTTAAAAAATAAAAATAGAGTTCCTGCCCCTCGTGGGAAACAAAGTGCGCCTCCAGCTTCCACCACTCACCACACAGAGGCCTGCGCGCTCCTAGTGACCACATGGGCTGTGGTTTTACAGTTAACAATAAGTGTTTGGGATTCTGTACTTTGGATTTAGCTTTACTCACATCACACACATGGGTAATTTTACCTCCCTTCACCCGACTTCAGATTACCTGGCTTAATTACAGCATTATCTGTTACACGAAAGGTTTTAACCATCTGTTTTGGCGGCAATCCAAGTTCTTGGTAAAATTCCAGTATAGATGGAGGTTTCTAGAGGAAAAGCAGTAACACACAAGGAACCATTAAGCATTATAGTTGGACCTGCATGCAAAGATCCAAATTAGGTTATTAACATCATGGGGGGGGGAGGGGAATCAAAACACACTATTCCCCTATTGAAACAACAGTATCTAAACACCCTTATTTAAGGGAGGTAAGATTTATATCTATAATCCATTATATATCTATGAATAATTACCTTATTTAGAATCCAACCATGGACACAATATTTCAAAAATAGTACAACAGGAAAGATTTTGTTTGTTTGTTTGTTTGGATGGATGGATGAGACAGCACCTCATGAATCCTAGGTTGGCCTTGAACTTATTATGTAGTGGAAGATGATCTTGAACTTCAGATTCTCCTGCCTCTACTTCCCAAATGCTGAATTTTAAGTGTGCTCCACTATGCCTGTATGCTAGACAAGCCCTCTACCAACTGAGTCACATCCCAGACCCTGGGAAAGACCTTTGTTCTGTACGAAAGGAAACAAGAGTTAGGCTGCTTATATGCAAATTCTGACTGAAGACTGTCAAGAACCTGACCCCAGCTGCTTATCTGAAGCAACTAGAAGAGAGCACGACAGGTCCCAGGCCTGACCAACCTACATTCCCACGGTTAATCTTCCCCACATGGCCCAACATGACTATTCCACCACATCCTCTTCTACAGCATCCAGCACTGCTCCCTCTCCCTCCTCCCTGTGAGCTGCTCAAGCAGAAGAACCACCAGAACTTTCCCATGGTCTTACCAAGTCAGTCAGACTGCCTGGCCCAGCATTCTTCCACTGCCCTCCTCCTTCCCCACGTCTGACTCACATGGAATGCTCATGGAGAACTTTTTAGAAAATGTTAGTGTTAGCCAGGCATGGTGATGCACGCCGTTAATCCCAGCACTCGGGAGGCAGAGGTAGGAGGCTCGCCATGAGTTCAAGGCCACCCCGAGACTCCATAGTGAATTCCAGGTCAGCCTGGGCTAGAGTGAGACCCTACCTTGAAAAACAAAACAAAAAAGAAGAAAGAAAGAAAGAAAGAAAGAAAGAAAGAAAGAAAGAAAGAAAGAGAAGAGAAAAAAGAAAAAAGAAAAGAAAAGAAAAGAAAAGAAAAGAAAACTCCAGCACTGGGTGTGGTTCAACTAGCAGTGCACTCTGGGCTCACTTGCGAGCGCCTTTACTGGGCACGGTGGAGTATGTCTGCACTACCAGCACTTGGGCAGTGGAGGCAGAGGACCAGTTTAAAGCTGTCCTGGGCCTCATGAAAATCCTGTCTCAACAATAGTGAGCCCACGCTATGAGCCCTTTGCTTAGAAACACTTTTTACCATCATCTTGTGCCTGGATTGTTTCAACAACCTCCTAAGTGGTCCAAGTTCCCATATCCCAATTTACTGTCACCTTACCTCTCCTGAAGTACTTTGTCTAAAATAGCACCACTTTCTGTCACTTGCCAACCCCTCAACTGACTTTTGTCACTCCTTCAAGAATTTACTCCATCTGTCTCCTAATCTTCCCCTAAATCCGCCAACATGTAGGCTTCCTGCAGGCAGAGACTCAGCCGCTGCTGTTCCCCAGCCTCTGGAGGCACTTTCATCTAGGTTCTAACTGTAGAGCCCCACTACTGGCGTGCTAAATAGTGAGTGTGCAGGGGCCGGGGAACAGAGACAGAGACAAGCATGCATCTGGTACGAAGTTTGTCTTTCCAAGTCACCCTACTTTTCCTTTCTCTTCTTCTGTGGACCAGTTCTTGGTATGTAACATTAATGCATTTGTGATCTAACAGTTTCTGATTTCAGGATGAACAAATCCAGAAGAAACAAAACTATTATGAAAACCAAAACAACAGTAGTCTGTAATCAAAATGACAATAAAGGGCTGGAGAGATGGCTAAGCAGTTAAGATACTTGCCTGCAATGCCTAAGAGCCCAGGTTTGAGCCCTCAGTACCCAAGTAAGCCAGATGCACAGGGTGGTGCAGGCATCTGGAGTTCATTTGCAGTGGCTACAGGCTCTGGCTTGCCCATTCATTCTCTTTCTCTCTCAAATGAATAAATAAATAAATAAATAAATAAATAAAAATATTTTTAAAAGGGCAATAAAAGTCCTAGCCAGCTCAAAATACCACAAAACACCCCATATCCAAATGAATCATCTACATTTATTTGTCAGACATAATATTTCTGCCCTTAGCAAACTTTTTTCAGTTTAAAATGTAAATTGATGCTGAGGGTGTAGCTTGGGGGTCAAACACTTGCCTAGCACATGTAAGACCTCAGCACCACTGAATGAATGAGGGAGTGAATGAATGAAAACTTATGCACAATGTGAACTGTTAAAATGCTTTTAAGGGTGCTGGAGAGATGGTTTCGTGGATAAGGCACTTGCCTGAGAAACCTAAGGACTCAGGTTCGATTCTCCAAGTCCCATGTAAGCCAGATGCACATGGTAGCACATGCATCTGGAGTTCATTTACAGTGAGCCCTGATGTGTCCATTCTCACTCTCTTTCTCTCTCTCCCTCTCTCTAATAAAAGAATAAATAAAAGCTGGGCATGGTGGCACACGCCTTTAGTCCCTGCACTCAGGAGGCAGAGGTAGGAGAGGAGGATGGCTGTGAGTTCGAGGCCACCCTGAGACTATATAGTGAATTCCAGGTCAGCCTGAGCTAGAGTGAGAGCCTACCTCGAAAAAAAAAAAAAAATATATATATATGTATATAAAATCTTAAAAATATTTAAAAAAATGCTTTTAAGGGCTGGAGGGATGGATGGCTTAGTGGTTAAGACACTTGCCTGCATAGCCTAATCACCAGAGTTTGATTCCCCAGTACCCATATAAAGCCATGTGCACAAGGTGACACATGCATCTTGAGTTCATTTGTAGCAGCTGGAGGCCCTGGCATGGTCATTCTCTCTTTCTTTGCTTGCAAACAAATAAATAAAAATATTGGAAAAAACAAAACACCTTTAAGTTTTACTTAGCAGCTGGATCAGTCTGCTGCTCACTAGCACCCCCTATGGTTCTCCAGGGGCTTCACAACGAATAAGGAGAAACTGCCCTAGAGACCACTGAAGATTTCATTTCAGAGTTCGCCAAGAAACTACTATGCTTCCCCCAAGACAGATGCAGTCACCATTCTGGGGTTCTACTTTCACAGGCTGAAACCACCAACACCCTTACTTCTTCATGTGCTGTTATTCATTTCTACAAACCAAACACAGACACTTTCATGTACGTCTGGCTCCTTGAAATTATTTTCCTGGTGCATCAAATTCAGATATACTAAATGTCAGAGAAGACTTCAAATTTACTTTTGAATTCACATATTCCATTTGATTCAAAAAGCCTATTATTTTATTAGAATTGGCTTTAGAATATACTAAGAACTTTCTAAGAAAAATGTTATTTCTGGGTAATATACAATAAAAATGAACATCTCAACTTAAGTAACTCTAGACTAAAGAATGCAAAGAACGAAGGTAACATATACTTCTTAAATATCTTTCAGTTTCACTAAATTTGAATAACTTTCAGTTAAAACCACAATTTTGTAAAATTAACTAGGTCTCATTCATGAGAAAAAACCAAATACTCAAGTTAAGCTGAAGCCAGAATCAGTGTAGCAGTTTTGTGTTCTGTCTTTTAAACTTCCAAATAAATGATTTCAAAAAGCACCATAAGAGACTGACAGCACTGTCACACTTGGATAGTCCCACAGATGGAGTGCATCTCCCCCCCTCCTTCAAAGGTTCTCTGCAATTATCTTCCCCACAATGAAAATGCTTTTCTGCTCCTAAGATGAATTGATTCAATCAACTTTTAAGGCCATTTAATGTTCTTATTCAAAAACATGTACCACATCAATTTTCATTTATAAGGTACAAAAATAGCAAAAGCAAACTGGTCTAATTTCTTGGGAGGCATAAATCCTTTACAACAGCTCTAGCCTTATTATAAATAAAACTGATTTAATCAACTTATTTTTGAGAGCTCAACTATTTAATATTTTATATTCACAGGCCTTGTAAGATAACCAAATGAGTAAATAAACACAAAACTCCTCTATAATAAATGTATCCGTAGTTTCCCTGAAGGCTAAAAGATGAAAAAAGAAGCATGTATATTTTTATTCTGGAAAACCTCTTTTCAAACAAAAATGCTTTACTTATAATACCAACAATTCCACTGAGACGGGCCCTCAGTGAAATGGGGGCAGGGAAATGGTACTTACACATTATGTGTCCATACAAACTTTCTACTCAATAAAAAAATTTAAAAATAAAGGATTGTGAGTACCTATGCCGGAGAGATGTGGTTTTTGTTCTTCTTAGCATACACTAACTATAAAGTAATGGGATTCATTCTAACAATTGCATATATGCATGTTTTTGATCATGACCTCCACTGGCCTCCTTTACCCTACCCTGATCTTTCCCTTTTCTCTATCAGTCCCCTGAGAAGTGAATGGTTTTTAAAGTTCATGGAAGCAGAGTAGGTCAACATATACCCCAATGTAAGAATTCAGCACTCAAATCTACAACATATGACCCAGCTAATCACTCCTGGGCAAATGCCCAAGGACTCCATATCTCACCACAGAGATATATGCATATCCATTAAAGATAGAAGAATTAGCTAAAAAGGTGTGGACCACAGTCTTGAGTGGAAACGTGAAGTACTACCATTTCTATAAGATTTTAAATAATATTATGACAATATTACTTGTATTCCCTTCATAAAATTTTATCTACAATACTAAGTAAAATGGCATACATTAAATTGAGCTCTTAGGTGCATTTATTTATTTATTCATATTTTTTTGGAGGCAGGGTCTCACTCTAACTCAGGCTGACCTGGAATTTACTATGTAGTCTCAGGCTGGCTTTGAACTCAAAACAATCCTTCTACCTCTGTCCTGAGTGCTGCTATTAAAGGTGTGCATCACCATACCTGGTTATGTATTTTTTTTAATTTATATTTATTTATTTGCAAACAGAGAGGGAGAGAAACACACACACACACACACACACACACACACACACACACAGAGAGAGAGAGAGAGAGAGAGAGAGAGAGAGAAAGAGAGAGAAATGAATGAATGAATATGGGTGCACCAGGACCTCTAGCCACTGCAATTGAGTTCCAGATACATGTTCCACTTTGTGCATCTGGCTTTACATGGGTACTGGGGAATCAGACCCAGATCATCAGGCTTTGCAGACAAGGGCCTTTACTGCTGAGCCATCTCTCCAGCTCTATCAAGTACATTTATAAATGTATTTTTTCCTGATAACTAAAAGAATCAGAAAACAAAAGTGACTTTCAGAATTGGAAAAGAATTCAGAGACTAAGCTATCAAATCTTTCTAAAATATTTACTTAATTGCAAGATGAGAGGAGAGGAGAGGGGAGGGGAGGGGAGGGGAGGGGAGAGGAGAGGAGAGGAGAGGAGAGGAGGGGAGAGAATGAGCCACCAAGGCCTTCAGCCACTGTAAACAAACTCCAGATACACGCACCACCTTGTGCATCTGGCCTTATGTGGGCACTGGGGAATCAACTCTGGGTCATTAGGCTTTGCAGGGAAGTACCACACTAAGCCACTTCTCCAGCCCCAAATCTTTTTTAAAATTACTTATTTATTTGTATGGGGGGAGGGTGCTCTTGTCACTAAATTAAACACCAGACACTTATGCCACTTTTCTGCATCTGGCTTATGTGGGTAGATTGGGATTAAATTCCAGCCAGCAAGCTTTACAAGCAAGTACCTTTAACCACTGAGCCATCTCCCAGCCCTAACTATCAAATCTTATTCCCTGTTTTTAATGAGTACAGTGTTAATATTTTATTTATTTTTTATTTGAGAGAGAGAGGAAAAGACACAGAGACAGAGAGAGAATGAATGAATATGGGCGTACCAGGGCCTCTAGCCACTGCAAACAAACTCTAGATGCATGCACCACTTTGTGCATCTGGCTTTACATGGGTACTTGGGAATTGAACATGGATCCTTAGGCTTTGCAGCAAGCACCTTAACTGTTAAGCCATCTCTCCAGCCCTTATTCCTTGTTTTTATGAGCAAAAGACAGGTGTTCAAGAGGACAACCAAAATCTATCAACAAGACAAGGATGGTGAACTCCCTAGGTAGAGATGAACTGCCCCTCACACAGCAGCTAGGGCCTAGGTGAAACCATAGAGGAAGTGGTGAGATGAACAAGAATTCTGCTTCCAAGGTGAGCCCGACAACCTGGGCCAGGGTGATGGAAACAGACACCGAGGATGCTCACACACACCAAAGCAGAAATCCAGAAGCTGCTGAGCTCAACACTAAAGCAGACTTAGAGCATACCTACAAAGACTCAGGAAATTTTGTGGAACAGAGGGCAGAAAGAATGTAAGAGCCACAGGGTGGGAGGGGATATCCAGAGGCATTTGTCCCCCCTCCATGACTGACGCTCTCATAACTCATAACCCACAACTCCATGGTGAATATCAGCAACCCCACTAAGGAGGGCCCTCAATGGAGTGGGGGCAGGGAGGAGGGAAATGATGGTACCATCACATGATAGTGTCCATACAAAGTTTCTACTTAAAAAAAAAAAAAAAAAGCCTGGCGTGGTGGCACATGCCTTTAGTCCCAGCACTCGGGAGGCAGAGGTAGGAGGATCACTCTGAGTTCAAGGCCACCCTGAGACTACATAGTGAATTCCAGGTCAGCCTGAGCTAGAGTGAGACCCTACCTCGAAAAAGCAAAGAGGTGAATGAATGAGGGGGAGTAAAAGTAAACCTTAGCTTACACCCAGCGGACTTTCTCCCATTTCTGAGGAAACAAAACTCACACTTGTGCTGGAGCAGAATAAACTGGCCCAAGATGATGCTTTGTTTATAGATAGGAGGGCCATCACATCATGAATTTACAAAGTTGGTATTGAAAATGAAAATGATACTAGTCATTCTAGAAACAAAGCTTAATTAGGAAACAGAAAAGCCTGTCAAACCAAGGAATTATTCACAAAGTCTGGTACATATTTATGCATATTTTCAAAACTGAAAAATTCACACATTTGTAATTTTTAACATTTCCCATAAACACCTCATTGTGGGGCTGGAGAGATGGCTTGTGGTTAAGGCTCTCTCTCTCAAATAATAAATAAATAAAAACTCATTGTGCTTTTATTATGGAATTATTTCAAACCTAAGTTTGTTAACCATCAAGAATTAATATCAGGGGCTGAGAAAATGGCTCAGAGGTTAAAGGTGCTTGTTTGCAAAGCCTGCTGCCCCAGGTTCAATTCCCAAGTCATCCATGTAAAGCTAGACACAAAAAGTGGTACAAGTATCTGGTATTCATTTGCAGCTGCAAGAGGCCTGGCATGCCCATAGACACATACACAAATAAATAAATCAATAAAAGAATTAATAGCAGGACAGATTCTACCACAAAGCTTTACTGAAGTGGGTAAGAGCACTTGTCATAAGCTGAGGGTCACAGTCTAATTCCTGAGGGCCCATATAAAAAGCAGGGCACAGCCAGGCATTCCTGTAATTCCAATCCTGTGGGGAGCAGAGACCAGAGGATAGATAGGGAGATTCCCTGAGGTTCACAAAAACTACAGTTTTGCATTAAGGGAGGCTGTGTCTCAAAGAGTACATGGATGAGCAATAGAGGAACACCATGTCTGCCACTCGTCTCTATGTGCACCTAAATGCACACATCAGCATATACACGTGCCAACACCACACACCACACATACTACAAATGCAAGTAAACAAACAACAACAACAAAAAAACACAAATGGGCTACACCACTGTAATATGCAAAAACAGCTGACTTCTCTAACACTTAAGGCACAGACAAGTTAATAAGACTCAAATGAACTAACTGTGGCCTACTGACCAATCAGAATTTCTCACTTCTCACAGGACAATTCCACCTGGATTTTCTGTGAACGTCTCCAACACATCTTCCCTCCAGAGTTTCCTCCTTGTCCCTATTCTAGTTGGCAGCATCAGAATGACCCAGATCCTTGCCTAGAAATCGCCTATGCCTGTGTCCTCTCACCTCACCTATTCCCATCCAGTATTTTACAAACCTCTAATCCTTTCAACAAAAATACAACTGCAAAAAATTAAACCAAACCAAACCAAAACAAAACAACTGCCTTGGTTCAGAAGGCTTTTTTATTAATTCTCCTCTAGTAAGAACTTCTTGAATCCAGCTTCTTCTAATTTTAGTTACCAAGACAACAATTTGATCACAGTACTGTCCTGGCAAAAGAATTCTGAAAGCTCTTTCCAGTCTGTAAGATGAAGCCTCAACTGCTCCTCTCCCCTGACACCTGCATCCAAACTATGAGGCGGCCACCCCACACATCTATTCCCAAGCCCCATTCCCTCTAGCACGCTTCTGAGACTCATTTCTGGTCATCTCCCAGTGAGACCTCCTGGGACTTCCCGGCACTATTTCCTGATGCCGTACTGGGATGCCCAACTGATTTGGTCATTTCTCTTTCCAGCTTGAGAGTTCCCAGAGGCTGCGAACCTGTCACCACTGCTCTTACCATCAGGCCTGAGAGTAAAGACAGGCCCGAGCAAATTACTTGAATTACTTAACTGCTTTAGTCTTAGAGGTTGAACAAGTTGCTTATAATAATGAATATAAAAAGCTTAACACTGATAAAATTGACATGTAATAAGTGACTTATACAAGTTAACAAACAAAAGTTACCAGTTGGGACAGTAAAGGTTGCATTCTGATTTTTGTCCATGTTCATGTCATAAATAATTGACAATGATAAAATGTTTCTTTAGAGACAAGCAATATGCTCTTTAGTAAAATCCATCACTATTTCTAGGAGGTTTGTGGTTTTAGTTATAGACAGAAGATAGTAATTGGGCAGAGTATGCTAACAATCTATAAAGCCAGAATTCTATGAATATTCTTAGTTTAAAAAAATGTTATTTAAGAAAAATCTGGTGAAAGTTCATATATATCTTTCTTCCAAGTACTAAAAGCTCCTAAAATAAACAAAATTAATCCTCATGGGCTTTAGGACAAAAGTAGTAATCCCAGTGCTTAAAAAGCTGAGGCAGGACTGCTTCAAGTTCCAGGGGGGCCTGGACTACACAGCAAGACCCTTTTTCAAACAAGAAAACAAATACCACCAACAAATAAAAATGAGATCTACTATATTCTAGGAACATTTGAAAAACCTCATTTAGTCCCTAGGGCAAATCTATTAGGTAGATAGTATTTAAAAAAATATTTTTATATTTGTTTATTTATTTGACAGAGAAAGAGGGAGGGAGGGTGGGAGGGAGGGGGGAGAGAGAGAGGGGGAGAGAGAGAGACAGAGAGAGAGAGAGAGAGAGAGAGAGAGAGAGAATGGGTGTACCAGGGCTCTAGCCACTGCAAATGAACTCTAGACACATGCGCCGCCTTGGGCATCTGGCTAACATGGGTCCTTTGGCTTTGCAGGCAAATGCCTTAACCACTAAGCCACCCCTGCAGCCCTAGATAGTATTTTTAACCTCCAGTTTACAGATGTACAAACATTGCAGCTTGGCAAGGTAGGTAGCTGTTGCAGAATAAACTCAAAATCTCAGGCTCCTCAGACTCAAGATGGTTCTGTTGGGCTGTTTTCCCTCAAATACATAAAATCTACCTCAAGGATAAATCTGAGTTTGTGACTATGGAATATTCTCCAAGCATGAAAACATTTAGATCTGAACAAGGAATGAAAATATATTCTTACATGGAAGCGCGACACAGTTTTCCCTCCTACGGTCAGGGCTGCCGTTTTTCCATTATAGTTTTCCTTAGACGTGTATTTTAAGACATGACAATCTTGTACCTAAAAACAAGCAAACAGAAAAGTTAGCTGTGCCAAGTTACATTTTAACATCATCCTCAGGACAATTAAGTTTCCTATGGGCTGGAGAAATGGCTTAGCCGTTAAGGGACATGCCTGCAAAGCCAATGGACTCAGATTTGATTCCCCAGGACCCATGTGAAACCAGACGCACAGGATGGCACATGTATCTGGAGTTTGCTTGCAGTGGCTAGAGGCCCTAGTGTGCCCATTCTCTCTTTATCTGCTTCTCTCTCTCTCTCAAATAAACAATAATTTTAAAAAAGAGGGGAAAAAAAAGTTTCCTAAAGAAGGGCAGGAAATGTGGCTCAGTATGGAGAATACCTGCTTAGCATGCATGAAGCTCTGATTCTGAAACCCAGCAACAGCATAGATGGGATTAGGTGGCACACACCTGTAATTCTAGCACTGGGCAGCTGGAGGCAGGAAGACCTCAAGGTCAACCTCAGCTACACAGCAAGTTCGAAGCTAGCCTGACCTACATGAGACACAGCCTTCCACTGACAAAAATAAAATAAAATAAATAAAATAAAAAAGCTCTCCAAAGTTGTTTAATTCATTATCCTTCTAACACCGACTGACTGTTCACCCGCTTTCTAACAGTGTCCACTGAGAACCTGGAAAATGCATTCTCAGACCCCAGTCCAGACCAACTGACTGTTCACCCGCTTTGTAACAGTGTCCACTGTGAACCTGGAAAACGCATTCTCAGACCCCAGTCCAGACCGACTGACTGTTCACCCGCTTTGTAACAGTGTCCACTGTGAACCTGGAAAACGCATTCTCAGACCCCAGTCCAGACCGACTGACTGTTCACCCGCTTTGTAACAGTGTCCACTGTGAACCTGGAAAACGCATTCTCAGACCCCAGTCCAGACCGACTGACTGTTCACCCGCTTTGTAACAGTGTCCACTGAGAACCTGGTAAAACACATTCTCAGACCCCAGTCCAGACCGACTGACTGTTCACCCGCTTTGTAACAGTGTCCACTGAGAACCTGGTAAAACGCATTCTCAGACCCCAGTCCAGACCGACTGACTGTTCACCCGCTTTGTAACAGTGTCCACTGAGAACCTGGAAAACGCATTCTCAGACCCCCAGTCCAGACCGACTGACTGTTCACCCGCTTTGTAAGCCCTCTAGGTAATTCGGAGTCTCATTAAAGTCTGAGAAGCATTGCCCTGTAAGTAATTTGAACTTTATGAGACTTCTCTGTATATTAACTGTATTTCAAAGTATTACTTAATAACATGTTTTATGTTACACTACTGTACATTTCAATGGCTTCCTTCACTCAACACTGTATTTGTAAAGCTCGTCTCCGTGTGCGCAGCTCTGTTCTGTTCATGCTCACTGCTGTACAGCATTTTACTACATGAATGTACTAATGGGTATCTGGGATACTCCCAGCTCTGGGATTAAATGCGGTGCTGCTGAAACAGTGCTGACAAGTAATCCTGGTACATATCCCCTGGAATGTTCCATTAGCACAAAGGAAAGGAACTGCTGGAATATAAGGTTCCTGTATCTAAACTTCATCCCATAATGCTAAATTGCTTTCTGCAATAGTTGTGACAACTTGCAACCCTGTATGCATTCCTGAAAGCTCCCAAAGTTCCTCAGAGCTCTTGAAAATACTGTCTATGCTTGATCACTCACACGACCATATAAATTCACGAGGGTTTGTAGGCTCTCTGTGTTCTGTTAGCACTCTAACCACTTACCTGCACAAGCCTTTCATGTTGATCCCCAGTCTAATTATTTGTTGAAATTTAGGAACTAAGACTGAGCTATACAAACTGATTTGCAGAGCAGTAGTCTCCTGACATTATCTGTGCTTTCTCTACATTAATAACAGTAGCTAACGTTTCCCAAACACCTAACCTTGTTTTAAGTGCCTGACTTTTGCCATTTTGGGCAGGTCTTATCATAACATCTTGCGATGGATTATAATTATTTCTTTTACTGTGTCATTAACAGATGCTCCATGTGAAAGAGTAAGTGACAGAACCAGAGTTACCATGCTCTTAACCATATGAGCACAATTCATCTCAGTGAACAAAAAATAGCTTCCTCAGAAGAAGAGCATATTAAATTATGTCAATTAGCAAAGAGATCAAAATTGTAATCTGGAATTGAAAGGATTTTATAAATAGAAGATGTGACTGAAATTTATTATTTTTTTCCAATAATAAATTAAATTGCAAATCTCTGAAAGCTTACAAGGTTACGCTCTCCCCCCACTTCCCACAATGCTCCAGTTATCCCAATACTGGCAGGAGAAGGAAACTGTTCAGGCAAGACTCAAGACATTCCTGAAACCTCGAAGGCAAAGTTCTTTACATGGTCTATTTCCCTTTCCTTCATAATGACACGTTTCAGAATGCAAATATTGCCCATCACAGTTTATACAAATAGATCTCGGCACACATACAGACCCCTTACAAGTTGCATTGCTTGCTTTCTTTTTTTTTTTAAGTTGCAATATATACTTATAGTTCCAGAAAGCTTCAGTGTAGAAAAATGTTTGAAAAAATATATTCTCAAATTTGGCAAGTTTCATATGAGATCTGTGGATTTAATTTCCATTAAACTTGCATAGCTTTCTTACCTGAAGTAATGTGACCACATGCTTTTGACCATCCTTGGTCCATAAAGGCATCATGCCCAGCTTCAGGGCAATAAGTCCAACTCTAGAAGAACCTGGTAATCAAAATCAAGTCAATGTAATGAAACTTTCTCCTGTTTGTTGACATAATACAACACTCTATATTTCACTACACATAGTGAAAACACACTATCTTTTCAATATAAAAGCAGGCATATGAGAAATATACTAATATATTCATAGAGCTAAACAGCGATCCCTTATAGATGTAAGTGTCTTAAACCATGTCTAGCAAAGTATATTGGTACTGGGTTGGAGAGATGGCTCAGCAGTTAAGGCGCTTGCCTGCAAAGCCTAAGGACCAGGGTTTGATTCCCCAGTACCTGCATAAAACCAGATGCACAAGGTGGCACATGTACCTGGAGTTTGTTTGTAGTGATTGGCTAAAGGCCCTGGTGCACCTATTCTGTCTCTCTATCTGCCTCTTTCTCTCTCAGATGAATAAAGTATTTTAAAATACAATAGTTGGTATATTCCAGTTTAAAACAATAGTATTAATTAATAGGGCATATAAGTCCATCACTATCTTTTCCTAGTACCAAGTCAAGTCCAATACTATTTAGAGAGCAGCTAGCACCCAAATTCTAAGGCATTAGCTCAGACTGCACAGGTTCTACATGTCATCAGCATACTGCTCCAAGTCTGTCTCCATCACGCCATGTAGATTCACCACCTATGTAGAAAGCTGCTCCACCAAGAACTTCTGCCATTATTCAATTCAAGTCATGATAAAACCCAGCCAGAGACCCCAACTAAGCAGGACAGGCCTCACTCTGCTTGGTCTGGTTGCATATGGGTTCAGTATCCCTCAAGAAACAAAGACCTAATTCTGGGGTTATGTTAGGCAAACTTACAATGCACAAGCATACTAATTCAAAGCAGTTGTACAACATATTACAATTCACATCATATGCTTCCAGTTTTCCTTTCCCAATTTCTTTCATTCTGTTTTTAGTTTTCATCATACATTCTTTCTATCTGAAGGAAAAACAGAGAATGTATACAAAACGAGCCCCTTTTCACCTACAAAGCAGTTTACCAAGGGAGTGTTTCACCAACAGTAGATGAAGATCCTGGAACCAACTTGCCAACCAAATTACAATGAACCAGACACACTTAAGACATGAAAATGAATTATGATCAACAATGTATCCAGCAGTCACCACTGACTTTGCATGTGTCCAGCCACACAGTAACTAGGAGATAACTTATGAAATATGGAAGATTCACCTGGTTCCCAAGGATGTAAAGGCCACGGTTCATCTTTCAGGGGATTCAGTTTACTTGATAATTGGGCTTTATCTTCATCAGAGACCAGCTGCTTAACAAATGAGACATTTTCCTCAGAAAGGTGCTCATCCCACCAAGTACTACTCTTCCCGTGGAGACTTCGAACACAAAGCCAGATGTTCGCTCTGAAAAAATAAACCAAATCACAAGTCTGCTGTTTAACGTAGGGAAGGGAAGCTGCGTGGGGCTAGATAATGTGTTCAAAGCCTTAGGAAGATTTGGATTGTCTGTAAGCTTTTTTAAAAAAACATATTTCCTGAGCTATAGTGATGGCTCAAGGCTTAATGGCTAATGACCGGGGTTCGATTCCTCAGTATGCATACAAAGCCAAATGCACAAAGTGGTACATACATCTGGAGTTCTTTTGCAGTGGGATAGTGGCCCTGGGGTGTCCATTCTCTCCGCTTGCCAATGAATAAATAAACTAATATTCCGGACATATTTTTTTTAAACCATGGAGCTCACAGTTTAACTATGAATAGATGCCCTGGAGGAAAAGCTTTTTTATCTTCTCTTCTGGGATAAATTTCTAGCAAAGTAGTCCTACTTAAACATGGGAGGCCATTAACCTATTTGAATGTGTATCTTGGCAGATTTGCAACCAGTGGAGGTAGTAGAATGTGGCATAAAGTTAAGAAAATGTGTAGTGTTAAAAAAAAAGTATCTATGGGGAGGGGATATGATGGAGAATGGAATTTCAAAGGGGAAAGTGGGGGGGAGGGAGGGTGTTACCATGGGATATTTTTTATAATCATGGGAGATGTTAATAAAAATTGAGAAAAAAAAGTATCTATAAAAAGGATGACCTTTGACCAGTTGAGCACACTAAGATAGACCACAGTGGGTGAAGCTCAGAAGGTATGTAATTCCTGCATGGAAAAGGATGTGGATGTAATTAAGCTTTCTGCACTCTACTACGGGATCTACTACTACTGGATCGATCGGGATGGGCAGATCCAGGCTAGTCTCGACTGATTTTCCACTTAACAGTTGAGTGACTGGGCAAGTTGCTTCCCTTAGATTTGGCAGTAAAAGCTTGGTATGACAGTGGGCGTCTCGCATTAAGGAACAACACATTAGGCACTGGTTACACTTAAAAGGGCATCTCGCACATTGCACACGCTAGGTGAAAGATGCTGCTGCTGTGATAACAGTCTCAGAAAATCTCCAATTGCACAAGCATTAAAAAAAAATCCTTGGGCTGGGGAGATGGCTCAGCGGTTAAGGTACTTGTCTACAAAACCCAACAATCCGCGTTCAATTCCCCAGTATCCACGCAAAGCCAGATGCACAAAGTGGAGCATGCATCTGGAGTTCGTCTGCAGCGACTGAAGGCCCTGGCGTGCCCATCTGCCTCTATTCCCTCTCTCTCTCTCTCTCTGCTTCCAAATAAATTAAAGAAATTTGTTTTTTAAATCATCCCTTTAGTCCCTTGGATAAGAGATGCTATCTTATTTTTCTGTGCCGCTCATCTAGTAACCTCCACGCCGGGCCTCGTCTCTGCTGAAGGAAGCAGTTATGTAGGCTGCACACCCCTGAGCCCTCGGTCTTGCCCATACCCACCTATTCCCTAAGCCCGGGGCAGCGCCTAGGCCGCCGGCGCCACAACCCAGCACCCGGGCGCCAGCCTGCGCCAGCAGCCCCCAGCCCGGCATGGAGCAGCCGGGGAGGACTCGGCTCGCGACACCTCGGGGCGTCCCGCCGCGGTGCTCCCAGCGCGTCCCTCACTCAAGAACCCACGCGTTCGCTGCAGCGCTGGAACAGCAGTCACGCCGGTTGTCCGCCAATGTCCTCCGCGGCCGTGGGGGGAAGTGAACGGCCGAGACACTTCCGGTCCGTTCCTCAATAGGTTCCGGACACAGAGTCGACTCCCGGAATTCGAGTTCCGCTTCCAAAATAGTCCTACTTTGCATCTGGGTTTCGGTGTAGAGTGGCAGGGATTGACTCACATCTTCAGGGGTGGGAAAGAAAGGAATGTTCGGCCTTAAACTGTAAAATAATGAGGCGAACAACAGATCAGCTTCCCGAGGAACCAAAGGAAACAGAAATCACTTCAAATAATGCCTGTCTGGAGCAATGCATGGTGCTAAGCAGTACTTTGATACTCTTACATTGGTTAATTCTCAAAACAGCCCTGAAGATAAGTTAGTTAGATATTATAAATGATGGGATACAGACTAAGAATTTAGGTGCAGGTCCAATACAACACATCTAGTAGATAGGATGGTTATGTGTTAACAATATGGCTAAAATGATGGCATGCGACTTCCAGGTGAAGGTCATAAACTTTACCAACATCATTACATTAGTCTCTTGAACTGCTTCCTTGAAGAAATCCTGTGGTCTCGCCCTGATGACACACATACTACTCCCAAGAGAGGCCCATATATAGAAGAACCAACATACCAGCCACTAAATGAACCACCTAGGAAATAGATCCACCACCCCTAGGTAACCCTTCAGGTGACTGCAATTCACAAACACCTTGAATATGAATGAGCCATCTGGGCAGCTCACGGATTCCCTGTAAATTACAATTACTAAAGAAAATAAACAATGTTGCTGTCACTATGTTTTAGGGACATTTGTGATGCAGCCAAAGAGAAAAAATTGGAGATTCTGAACAACTCCCTATTCTGGGTTTCAGATCTTGTACCATGTATGTGCCTTGGATATTCAGTCTCTTGCTCTAAAGATCCGTATCCTTGTCAGTGAGAGTTCTTAGACATTCAGAAATAACTTGGGAGTTTATCTTTTCAGTTTCTTTCTTTTTTTTTTTTTTTTAAATTAGTGTTCTGGGTAGTCTGGCTTACGAGATCCAAGGAAAGGTCCATTTCTGACTTCTGTTTGAACCACAGTCAGCCCCAAATCTCTGCATCGAAGTGTGTTGCATGTAAGAAGCAAAGAATAAAATGGCTTCTCTCCTGTTACCGATAGCTAGTATTTTGTGCTTATAGTGTACAGTAATATATGTTCACAGCTGCGGCTGTCCATCAGCCAAAGACAACCGGAAGAGCCCTTGAATTCAGATAACATTGAGTTCAATCAACTCACTGCACAAAGAGGAGTATAACCTTAGGACGATTTCTATGACGGTGAGCTGAGAGAGGACTGTTATTAGATTAGGACTTATACTGGATCTTTTAAGGTGCCATCAGGGAAATGGGGACTTATTTTGGAATGGATGCTATTTAAAAAAATCAAAAATAGGGGATGAGGAGATTGCTTAGTGGTTAAAGGTGCTTTCTTGCAAAGGCTTATGGCCCAGGCTCAATTTCCCAGTATCCATGTAAAGCCAAACACATAAAGTGGCGATGGAGTTCATTTCAGCAGCTGGAAGTTGTGCATACTCTCTCTTAAATAAATAAATAAATAATTTTAAATAAAAAGAATCAAAGATAATTTAGCAATTAAGAACCTCAATCTTTTTTTCCCCCAAGACAGGAAAAACAAAAGTGGGGTGGAGAATGATAATGATAGTGGACAAAAAGCCAGCCGAAGTCATTTTGACTCAGTGGTGCAGACTGTGATGTTTGTTAGAAATATTGTGTTGCTTTTCTGTTATAAATACTGCAGTCTGATTGGTAGTAGCATTCACTTTCATTCCCTTCGTACATTTTCTCACTTAATCTTTGCTACATACTCATGTGATAATACTGTAATTATCTCAAGTGTATGCAAATTACAGCCAGGCAGAAAGATTACATAATATATAAGTTTATCCAGGTAGTAAGCGGCACAGCCAAGGTTGAAATCTTAGCAGTGTGACCATAGATCTATGCTTTTAGACATTTTATTTCTCTGTAGCACACATATTTCTATGTTTGCTTTAGAACACCTCTAAGGAAGAGAGAGAGAGAGAGAGAGAGAGAGATAGAGAGAGAGAGAGAGGAAATGGATAAGTAAGTACATCACACATAATGGTCTATGCGGATTGGTGAGAAGATAGCCTTTCAGGCTAACCTTTGACCCTAGTGCCAACTTCTGATACAGAATGAAGACATGGATTCACAGTAGGCACTACTGCTGAACTGAATCACCTGGAGCTTGAAGATGTCATCATACTTTTATTACTGCAGTTTGCCCCTGATTGATAGTCCCTATTCCTGAGGGACCCAGCCTAAGCTTCTGTAGGGCATCCAGGCACTGATCTCAAGCTTCCCATCACTTCTGACATTATCTTTAAATAACTGCCGTAGACCCTGGAACCCTCAAGACATTTTACCTCTCAATGACTTCATTGAAAGAATTATGTGTACAACTTTATCATATATATATATATATATATATATATATATATATATATTCATTTGAGAGAAAAAGACAGGACAGAAATAAGAGAGAGTGTGTGTTGAGAGAGAGAGAAAGAGTGAGAGAGAGAGAAAGGGAATGGGTATGGCAGGACCTAGTTCCACTGTAAACAAAATCCAGACACATGTGACACTTTGTGAATCTGGCTTTACATTGGTACTGGGGAATTGAACCCAAACCATTAGGTTTTTCAAGCAAGTACCTTTAACCATTGTGCAATCTCTCTAGCCCTATGTCTCTTTTTATAAATATATTTATTTATTTATTTGAGAGAGAGAGAATATATAGGCATGCTAGAGCCTCTTGCCACTGCAAATAAACTCCAGATAAGTCTACCACTTTGTTCATCCGGCTTTACACGGATATTTGGGGAACAAAACCTGGGCAGGCAAGTTTTGCAAGCAAGTGCTCTTAACTGCTGAGTCAGCTCCCCAGACTTTCACATCTCTTTCTAACATAACAATTCTGTTATTCCTACTCTAACAATTCAGACCAGAAGCTTTCTACTTGTTAAATTAAGCATTAGGATACTTTCATTTCTTGGGGGCTGGGAGTTGGGTCTGTGGGTAAAGCACTTGGGCTTCAAGCGTGAAGACTTGAGTTCAGAATCCCCAGCACCCACTGGCATGATGGACCACGTCTGTAGTCCCAGCACTGGGGAGGCAAAGGCAGGGGACCCCTGGGGCTCACTGGCTAGCTGATTTAGCTGAAATTAGTGAGATTTAGGTTTAGTGAGAAAAAGATGAGAGTAATAGAGAAAGACCCCAGGTGTTGACCTCTGGCCTCCACATACATGCACACACATGCGTTCATGTACACCAGTGTGCTCATGTGTATATAAGCATGTATACACACGTGTACGCATGCCACACACCTACATACTCACAAAGAAGGTTTTTATTTCTGAGTTATGAAAGATATGTCCAGCAAAAGAGAATCATTATAGGAGTAGGTTTCAAAGCAAAGCTTCTTTGAAAAGACTTTTTCTATTTTATGTTATTTGGGTTTCCGAAGTAGGGTCTCACTCTAGCTCAGGCTGACCTGGAATTCACTATGCAGTCTCAGGGTGGCCTTGAACTTGTGGTGATCCTCCTACCTCTGCCTCCCGAGTGCTGGGATTAAAGGCGTGTGCCACCACACCCAGCGACTTTTTCTTTAAAAAAAATTATTTATTTGCAAAGGAAGAGAGAGAGAGAGAGAGAGAGAGAGAGAGAGAGAGAGAGAGAGAGAGAGATTGAGAATAGAGATAGAAAGATAATGTGTGTGCCAGGGCTTCCAGCCTCTGCAAATGAACTCCAGATGCATGCACCATGTGTCTGGAGTTCATTTTCAGTGGCAGGATGCCCTGGCACTTTTTTCTCTCTCTGCTTCTTTCTCTCTCTCTCTCTCTCTCTCTCTCAAAAGAATAAATAAAAATATTTTTTTAAAAAATAAGCAGAACTCTGAGATTCCATTTGGCTAGAATAGAAAGCAGAAAATGCTGTGTTGTAAAACCCACACAAGTTCACTCAGCAAGAAAATTAACTTTGTTTCAATGGTCTCCTACAAGATTAAGTCACAATTTGCAATTTCAGTATAACACTTTTAAAAATGGAGTTTTAATTTTTATTAGGCCAGGCCACATACGTTAGGGTTTCAGAAAATGACAATAGCAAATGTTAGTGTGGCTATGTCGTGACATGGATTTGAAGGTACTCAGCATCCTATCCCCCTTTGTCATGTTCAGTGATCCTGAAACTTGTTATAATTATATCAATGTGTATTTTTTTTTTTTGAGGTAGGGTCTCACTGTATCCCAGGCTGACCTGGAATTCACTATGTAGTCTCAGGGTGGCCTTGAACTTACAGCGATCATCTTACCTCTGCTTCCCAAGTGCTGAGATTAAAGGCATGCACCACCATGCCCGGCTTGTATTTCTTTTTTTTTTATTTTATTTTTATTTATTTGTAAGAGAGAGAGAGAGAGAGAGAGAGAGAGAGAGAGAGAGAGAAAGAGAGAGAATGGGTGCACCAGGGCCTCCAGCCACTGCAAATAAACTCCAGATGCGTGCATCACCTTGTGCATCTGGTTTAGGTGGAAAATGGGGAATCAAACTTGGGTCCTTAGGCTTCGCAGACTAGTGCCGTAACCACTAAACAATCTCTCCAGCTCAATGTGTATTTATTTAAAGATTTTTTTAAACTACTGTACGAAATGTTAGCAACAGAGGATGGAACATCACATGCTGGGGACCAATTGCTTTTAGCCAAGTGTCCCTCCTGCTGATGCTAGGGCATATTGCAGTGGTCACCATTATATATATATATATATATATATATATATATATGTATATATATATGTATATATATATATGCCTATAACTCAAAGTGTAGGTGCCTTTGCCATTTAGCTAATAGATTAGCCCAGGTGGAATGCAAAACAATGTTTGTATGACTCTAAAGCTCTAATTCCTTTGCTTCTAGTCTAAAACATCAAGACAACCTTCATTACTCAAGGCATTCACAGTGTATCTAGAAGGCAGGGAGGTAAACAGATGAGAAGGTAAGCGGCCAAGTAGCAATGTATGTACAAAGTACCTGGACAGGGTTTTCGTAGCACATGTGGCATTTTAATTATTCCTTGAGGGAAGAAGAAGCTTGCCTATGAGTAGAGAAATTACTTACATTATAAGTAAATGGAAAATGGTTCTAGAAAACATTGTACAATAATAAATATCCTTGAATTTTCTGGCCTAGAACAGCCACTGTTTGATTATTTATATGGATTCTCTTTGTCAGGAATGTAGGCAGGGCACAGAGAAGATAGGTTATTTCTGTTTCATGATGTCTGAGGCATTGGCTGGAATGACCAAAGGATTGGTGGTGATGTCAGCTAGGGACCAAAACCATCTTCAGGTCTGTTGACTCTATGAGTGGTGGTAGGTGCTGGCAGTCAGCCAGAACACCTGCACGTGGTCTCTGCACGTGGCTCCTCGAGCTTGCTTACAGTGAGGTGGTTAGCACTGCAGGTGAACACATGTAGGCTGTATTGCCTTTTGCGACTTAGCCTTGTTAGTACATGGTGTCACTTCACTGGGGTTGCAAGCCCAGATCCAAGGGAAGGGTCATCCTGAGAGTGAACATAGAAAGACATACTTTAATGAGAGCATGCGGACCAGAAGAGGTTATCAGCATCTTCAGAACCACGCACACCATGCAAGCAGCCAGGTGACTGACTTGAGATGTTCTGAGGTAGTTGAAGGGATAGACCAATAGCTGACTACTTCACCAGTGAGTCACCCAGCGATAAGTTTCAGATTATGTCTGGATGGCTTATTGGAGAGACAACATGATTTAGCCTATCCTTTCCTTCTTAAAAAATGTATATATGTATGTAATATTTTGTGTGTGTGTGTGTGTGTGTACATATGCGCTAGGGCCTCTTGCCACTGCAAATGAACACCAGACATTTGCACTACGTTTTGTGGGTCAGCTTGGGAACTAAACCTGGGCTGACGGACTTTGCAAGCAAGTACCTTTTAACCATTGAGCCATTGTCCCAGCTCCTAGTCTATGTTTTATTTTGCTCTTCAGTGAAGTTTTTGAATTAATATCTAGTATCTCCACCATTTAAAGAGAGAGAGAGAGAGAGAAAGGCCAGACCTGAAATAATGTATGTGCCCAAAGGACAGGAGCATGTAGCTATGACCCTGTATGATCAACCTAACCTGAGACATAGGAATAACACACACACACACACACACACACACACACACACACACAGAGAGAGAGAGAGAGAGAGAGAGAGAGAGAGATTGGAGGCTATTGACCACAGGATTCCTTCTAGCTATGCCTGAATCCCCAGTGGCACGAAGTGAGCAGCTGAGGAGGGTCCAGAATGAGGAGCGGGCCAACTACGAAGGACTCAGAGGGCCCTGCCAGGCTGCCCCGGTGTCAGGCAGTAACAGTGGTTTCTCCATCTGTGGCATTTAGACTCCAACCAGGCCACGCAGCATTGTCATGGCAACTTGCCCATCTGTGCTGCTGAACTGAGACAGGATTCCCTTAGTAACGAAGGAGCTGGGAGATGATGCTTAAAATAATCTTTTATGCCCAGGCAGAAATGCCTTTGCAATTTTATTAGCCACGAAGCTTCGTGGGGCATTGGCTTTCACTCTCACTTTATTTCAAAATGGAACAAATGGATTTTTTTTTCTTTTTTAAAGCAGGAATTTCCAACCAGAGGCTCAGCAATGTCCACACTGCACAGAGCACATCGCCAACGGACACGGCACCTGAGTATCTGAGAGGTGCTGCTGGTCACGATTATATAAATTACCTTCAAATAGAACAGTCATTCTCCGCCGGCAATCGCAGGGCGTTGTCTGATCTCGTTTCTATATCCCATTGCAATCCCAGCAGTCTCTCAGTAGGGAAAAATAGTTATGCTTGACAAGAGTTTAACAGTTGGGTCATTTAGCCTGGCAGCTCCTTGCATCTGACGCCTCTCCTTGCTTGTGCCTCTTCTCTAATTTTCTCCCAGCTGCAGCCCTGTCTCCTGCATGAGCACACTTCTAATCAATAATGCCGGCTGATAACTTCTCTTCTCTCTTACACTTACCATAAGTGTACATGCACCCTGGCAGGGCTTCATTATCTTTTGTTTTAAGTAGTGAAAAGATACAAGTTC
Organism: Dipus sagitta; assembly: GCA_036346955.1. Classification (NCBI taxonomy): domain Eukaryota; kingdom Metazoa; phylum Chordata; class Mammalia; order Rodentia; family Dipodidae; genus Dipus; species Dipus sagitta. The sequence continues at coordinate 22,735,434 of CM070786.1, forward strand.
ATAGACCATATCTTCTTCTTCTTCTTCTTCTTCTTCTTCTTCTTTTTTTTAAGTGTTTCGAGGTAGGGTTTCACTCTAGCCCAGGCTGACCTGGCATTCACTATGTAGTCTCAGGGTGGCCTTGAACTCTGGGTGATCCCCCTACCTCTGCCTCCCAAGTGCTGGGATTAAAGGCATGTGCCACCACACCCGGCAAGACAAACTACATTTTTAAAAGGTAGAGTCGTAATGTATTTCCTTACCTCTCCCCAGAAAACTCACATTAAAAAATTATTTTTTTTATTTGCAAGGGGGGTGGAAGAGAATGGGTGAGACAGGGCCTCTTGCCACACTACAAATGAGCTCCAGAGCGCCACTCTGTGCATCTGGCTTTACATGGATACTGGCAAATTGAACCCAGGTGGTCAGGATTTACAAGCAAGTTCCTTAACCACTGAGCTGTCTCTCCAGCCCCCAAAACTCAGTTATAAGAGCTCTGGAAATACTTGGAAATCTTCGTTTTGGATGATTGCATAACTCTAGGGATCCTCCAAAATCTTCTGGATTGTGTATGTTGGAAGGACGGTTTTTATGGTGTGTTATACATCCACAATAAGGAAATCAGAAAAATCTGGAAATCTGATATAAAATATTAAGTAGCCAGAACTATTGTCATAGAACCATAGTTTGAACCTGAGTTGCTAACTGCCCCCCCCTTTCTAAAGGGAGGGCCCGGGGTGATGCCTCAGAGAGGGAGAACAATTACCATGCAAGTATGCAGGCCTGGGAGAGGGCTTGAGTTCATTCCCCAGGTAAAAAGCTGGGCATGGTCATGCATGTCTTGAATGCCAGCTGTGTGGGGGGCAGAGACAAGAGAATTGCTAGGGCTTGCTGGTTAGTTAGACTGGTTGAAAACAAAAAAGGCAGCTCTGGGTTCAGTGAGAGACTCCATCTCAAGGAAACACAGGGCCAGGTGTGGTGGCTCACACATTTAATCCTAGCACTTGGGAGGGTGAGGTAGGAGGATTTCCATGACTATAAGGTCATCCTGTGCTACAGAGTGAGTTCCAAGTCACCCTGGTCTAGAGTGAGATGCTGCCTCATAAAAAAGAAGAAGAGAGTCAGGCTTGGTGGCGCACACCTTTAATTCCAGCACTAGGGAGGCAGAGGTAGGAGGATTGCCATGAGTTCATGAGTTTGAGGCCACCCTGAGAGTACATAGTGAATTCCAGGTTAGCTTGGGCTAGACTGAGACCCTACCTCGAAAAACAGAAAACAAACAATCAAACAAATAAACAAACAAAAAAACAAAGAAAGAAAAAGAGGGCTGGAAAGATGCCTTAGTGGTTAAAGCACTTGCTTGCAAAGCCAAAGGACTCAGGTTCAATTCCTCAGGACCCAGATAAGACAGATGCACAAGGTGGTGCATGTGTCTGGAGTTCATTTTCAGTGTCTGGAAACCCTGGTGCACCCATTGTCTCTCTCTACCTGCCTTTCTCTCTCCTTCAAACAAATAAAAATACATAATATTTCAAAAAAGAAAAAGAAAAAAAGAACACATACCAACAAAAATATGAGGATGAGGGGATGGAGAGATGGCTCAGCAGTTAAGGCACTTACCTATAAAGCCTAACAACCCAGGTTCGATTCCCCAGTAACCACGTAAAGCCAGATACACAAAGTGGTGCATGCATCTGGAGTTCATTTGCAGTGGCTGAAGGTCCTGGTGCACCTATTCTCTTTGTCTGTCTCTCTTCTCTCTAGCTTCCTCTGCTTGCAAATAAATCAATAAAAATATATGAGGATGAGCAACAGATGAGGGTACCTGTTGTTCTTCTCTGTCCTTCAAACACACGTGCATGAGGCATGCACATCTGCACACACATGCTTATACCACATATACACAGGTAAAAAAAAATAAATTGAAAAGGAAGCCCTCCTGCCTCTCCCACTGGCATGCTTCTTTTCTCTCATAATCCATAAACATTAGGAGAAGACACAGACAGCCTGGTATACTTATGTAATAGGCAGAAGCAATCTTTTCTTTCTTGTTATTTGTTTTTAAGAGGTAGAGTCTTGCTCCAGCCCAGGCTGACCTGGAATTCTCTATGTATTTCTCAAGCTGACCTCAAACTCACAATGATCCTCTTACTTCAGCCTCACAAGTGCTGGCATTAAAGGCATGCACCACCATGTCGCTCTTTTTTTTTTTAAAGTCTGAGTTTAGATCCTGTTTGTGTCACTCTTTCCAAGTACCCGATAAATCATCTGGCTTCTCTTAGCTTCTTCATCTATAAAATATGATAAGCAAGTACTTCCTTTACAAGGCATTGCAGAAGAGGAAGCAAAATAAGGCATACAAAGTACTTAGCCATAACTGGTGCATATAAAACACCAGGGGCTGGAGAGATGGCTCAGCAGTCAAAGGCACTTGGTTGCAAAGCCCAATGGCCTTGACTGGATTCCCCAGTACCCATGTAAGGCCAGATGCACAAAGCGACACGTGTTTCTGGAGTTTGTTGGCAGTGGCTAAAGGCCTTGGTATGCCCCCACCAATAAATAAATATTTAAAAAATAAAGAACTGGAGCTGGAGCCGTGGCTCAGTGGTTAAAGATGCATGCTTGCAAAGCCTGATGGCCCAGGTTCGATTCCCCAGGACCTATGTAGAGCCAGACACACAAAGTAGAGCATATGTCTGGAGTTTGACTTCACTCTCAAGATGCCCTGCAGTGCCCACACTTGTTGTCTCTCTCTGCTTGCAGATAAATAAAATTCTTAAAAAAAAGAGCTAGAAAAATGCTGATACCATTATTAACAACATTTATATTCATTTTTTCTGTCGATATTCCAATAATTATGAAAATTTATCCTTTTCAAACTTCTCACTGGTAGTTTTGGGATGAATAATTTCATTTTGATGCAATCAGACATGATTGCTAACAAGACATTCAGAGATTCCCTGGCCACAATTCATTTGCTCTTTAGTCTTTTTTTTTGCTGTTATCTTTAGTGTTTTATACCTCCATTGTTGCTGACTTCCTTTTAATATTACTGAAATATAACATATTAAAAATAAGTGTTTACATTTTTTTTTGAGGTAGGGTCATGCTCTAGCTCAGAATGACTTAGACTTTCCTATGTAGTCTTGTTTTTTTCAATTTTAAATTTATCCCACGTTGACCTAGGATTCACTATGCAAACTTATGGTGGCCCTCTTACCTCTGCTTCTCGAATGCTGGTATTAAAGGCATGCACTACCATGCCAAACTAATTTTTAAAATTTATTTATTAGAGACAGAGAGGGGGGAGGGACAGGGAGAGAGAGAGGAAGAGAATGGTCACACCAGGGTCTGGCTTATGTGGGATCTGGAGAATTGAACCTGGGTCCTTAGGCTTCACAGGCAAGTGCCTTAACCACTAAGCCATCTCTCCATCCCTCACTATGTAGTCTTAAGCTGGCCTAAAAATCATGGCCATCCTCCTATCTTGACCTCCTGAGTGCTGGAATTAAAGGCATGTGCCACCATACACAGCCTGTTTGTTTTGAAGCATTGTTCATGTGTATGTGGGTGTGTATGGCCATGTGCACGCCATGCCGTACATATGTGGGTTCTGGGACAACCTTTAGTTGTCTGTGCTCTTTTCTCACCTTATCTGAAACAGGATCCCTTGACACTGCAAATGAACACAGGCTAGCTGGACTGTGAACTTTGGATTCTTCTGGCTCTGCGACCTTTTGGGATCATAGATGCATGTGTCACTTTGCATCTGGGCTTTCATGGGATGTTGGAGAGGATTGAACTCATTTAGGCAGGATTTTGGAAGCAAGCACCTTTAGCTGCTGAAGAGCCATCTCCCCAACCCCTGTTTTTTTTTTTTTTTTTTTTGAGATAGGGCCTCATGTATCTCAGGCTGGCCTCCAACTTGTTAGGTAGCTGAGGTTGACCTTGAATTTCTGATTCACCTCCTGTGATTGTAGGTGGTGGTTTATGTAGTGTTGGGGATTAAAATCAGGTTTTTGTACATGTTAGGCAAGCACTTTGCCAACTTAGCTAGCACCCAAGCCCTGTGGTCTTTTTTTTTTTTTTTTTTTTTTTTTTTTTTGTGTGTGTGTGTGTGTGTGGAAAAAAAGAGGTTTATTTTGGCTAACAGGCTTGAGGGGGAAGCTCCATGATGGCAGGGAAAACGTGGACATGGGCAGAGGGTGGACGTCACCCCCTAAGCCCTGTGCTTTTGTTGCTTAAAAACATTATCATAGACATCAACAATGCCACCAAGGAGCTAGGGCTACCTTTCTGGACAAGTTGTCGCAGCAAAACCCACTCCCCTTGCCTCGTTCCATCTTTCTTGCACCTTGGTATTCATAGTCCCCAGCCAAGTAGTAAAGAATATCAGGTGTCCTCATCACTGAAGCAGACCCAACATGGCTCAGGGAAATTTTGCTGAAGAGGGGGCAGAAAGAATGTGAGAGCCACATGTTGGGTCATGATATGCAGAGACATTTAGCTTACCCACAACTGTGGGCTAACTCCTCAATGCATGACCCATATACCTCAACAAGGAGGGACCAAGGGGAGGGGGTAGGTCATGGATGAACCTAATAATGGTACCAAACTGACTGTAAAAAAATAAAATAAAATAAAATAAATGAAAAAAAAAAAAGAATATCAGGTGTCAATCTATAAGGTTTTCGCCTGAAAGGAAAACATATTCTTACATGGCAGACCACCAGTAATTTGAAAGAACTCATGCTCTCTAGCCAAGAAATTGGTGCTATACCATAACAGAAGAGTAACAGAAATGCAACTAGTTTTTAGCTATTCATATAGTGTGTAGTCATATACTAATATTATTTTCCAAATATTATTTATCTTTATTCCCAGAATCATTAATGAGGAAAGTAATGTATCTGGAGAGGTAAGACCACATGTCTGTTAAACATTCCTAGTAAGGCCATATACTCGGTACACCCTGGTTTAGCTCCAGATCCAATCCCCTAATTCTCAGTCATAGGTTTCTATTTCATATGATGCTAATGAGGTAGTTTAAGGGCAGCAGGGCCCCCAAAAGCAAAAGTGAGAAATGTCCCTCAAGTCAAATTTAGAAAATATCTTAATCTCTTGTCCTTACTGCTTCCAAGAAACAGGTTCAGTTTTAATGTCTTTATTGTTTCGTGCATATAATGCAAATCATCTTCTTTTTGTTGTGTTTGTTTTTTTTCCAAGGCAGGGTTTCACTTAGCCCAGGCTGACCTGGAACTCACTCTGTAGTCTCAGGCTGGCTTTGAACTCATGGAGCCTCTCCTACCTCTACCTATTGAGTGCTCAGATTCAATGTGTATGCCACCACACCCAGCCAGATAATCTTACTTTAAATCCTGAAATAAAGAAATGCAATGGCCATTATACAATGGATACCAAAGGGAATAATAAGTGGTCAGCAGAGACTACTAGGGAGAAACACAACAATGGGTTTCCCAAAGGTGGAGGAGGGGAGGACCTATCCCTTTGTTCCTTTCTCTTGCAACTTCAATGATTTTGTGCAGGCTAAAACATATTGTTGTGTCCCCTGAAATTCTTTTTTGAAACTTTTCATTAACCAACTTCATACATATAGAAAATGTTCCATGATCATAATCTTCTTCCACTCCTCCTTTGTCCTCCCTATCCCTATCTTTCCAAGTAGTCTCCCGTTGATTTTATTGTCATCATTTTCCCTGCCCTATTATGCAGGTCTTGTGTAGAGTCTCTATGAGGTCATGAAGGCCACGTCCACTTTGTGTCTGGAAGACAGTATGACATAACACTCCTCCCCTTCCCTTGGCTCTTGCATTCTTTCTGCCAACTGTTCTGCCCTGCTCCCTGCGCCTTGGAGGGTATGATACAGATGTCTCATTTGTTACTGAACATTCCATTGTCTATTCTTCCCAGCACTTTGATGAGCTTTTAAAAATATTTTATTTATTTGATTATTAGAGAGACAGAGAAAAAGAGAGAGAGCGAGACACACACACACAGAAAGAGAGAGAATGGGTACACCCGTTCCTCCAGCCACTGCAAATGAACTCCAGACACATGTGTCGTCTTGTGCATCTGGCTTTATGTGGGTACTAGGGAATCGAACCTGGGTCCTGGGGCTTTGCTGGTAAGCACCTTAACCACTAAAGCCATCCCTCCAGTCCTTTGATAAGTTTTGAGTCTCCCCAGTGGTCGCCGCCATCTGAAAAGAGAAGCTTCTCTAACCAAAAGTAAGAGTAACATTGATATATGTGTTCCGTGTGAAAGATATGTGTCCCAGCTCAGATTCTGAAGTGAAATTGAGGTTGCTGAATGGGCAAGATGTTTGTTTCTCGTGACAAATATCTAAGTACAGCTTGTGTTCCAAACGCTATGTTCTTTCTGCTGTCTATGTGTAGTGTGTATGCTAAATCCCATGTGGAAACTACAGATGAACTTGTCCTCTGAGGCCCCAAGGCAGAACATTTATCATAACGTATTAATAGATAAGTCATATCATCAAAATAATATAGGTGTAAAAAGCCGGGCATGGTGGTGCACACCTTTAATCCCAGCACTTGGGAGACAGAGGCAGGAGAATCACCGTGAGTTCGAGGCCACCTTTGAGACTACATAGTGAATTCCAGGTCAGCCTGAACTAGAGTGAGACCCTACCTTGGGGGAAAAAATGATAATATAGATGCTTATCATTCTATAAGGATTCAGGGACCAAAAGGGAAAACAGGAAAATGGGTTTTCTTTGTGGCTGGTGGATCTGGGGAAGGAATTGCTCTGCCTTCTTCTACCCAACTTTCCTTATTTCCTTTGTGCCCAAGGCAAAGTTATGGCCTTTTTGTATATGAAAATTTTCAGGGATCCTGGGCTGCGGCCAGAGGCTGACATTGTCAGGATCCCTTTTACTCCCTGCTGCTTGGGCTTCCTGCCCAGGAGATGGTACATGGTATCAGGAAAGATGCAGGTCCATGTTTTCACAGTGTAATATTCCCAAAGGAGGTCTCTTCTGAAACACCCAGCAAAAGCCCTTGGTCTAGATTATTTGGCTAGACATAGGTCATGTTCTTACCACTAAGCCAGGCACAGGGCTTAGGGTTGTCAAATGCTGCAATGTCCCCACCCCCAAATCCATTTTATTTATTGATTTTTAAATTGATTTGATTTTTTACCTTAGAGAGAGAGAGAGAGAGAGAGAGAGAGAATGGGTGAGGCAGGACTTCCAGCCACTGCAAACGAACTCCAGACTCTTGCATCACCTTGTACATCTGGCTTACATGGGTCCTGGGGAATCAAACCTGGGTCCTTTGGCTTTGCAGGCAAATGCCTTAACCACTAAGCCATCTCTCCAGCCCTTTATTGATTTTTGTTTTGTTTTGTTTTGTTTTGTTTGTCAAGGTAGGGTCTCACTCTGGCCCAGGCTGACCTGGAATTCACTATGTAGTCTCAGCATGGCCTCCACTCATGGTGATCCTCCCACCTCTGCTTCCCAAGAGCTGAGATTAAAGGCATGCGCCACCATGCCTGGCCCTTTATTGATTATTTTTTTAACCAGACTATTGTCTTGTAGGCCATACCACTTGCCTATTATGCTATATAAAATGACTAATAGACCCTTTGCTACATATTGTTTGTTGATCTAACCACTTTAAAGGTATTTTTCTGGAGTCCTCACAAGAACCAGCAGAGGTATGTTGTATTGTCTGCCTTGTGCAGGTGAGAAACCTGAGAATCAGAGAAACTAACTGAATTTACTATGAGGACCATGTTTCTTCCTGATCCCCCCAAAAGCCTTGTTTGTAACCATAATGATTCTACCCTCTTTTGGAGGGTTGTGCCAGTTGGTTTGTTACCAGCCGTTCTTGCTAGAATGAACAAACGCGCTTCCCAGGGCTCTGCAGAATTGTAGCTCAGCTGAGCACATTTTGATCGGAAGGTATTAAACAAAGAGACAGAACGTGATGGCAATTTCTAAGATGTGGTTTTATTTAATGATTTTTTTTAGTCACTTTCAATTCATTTACTTCATATTAAACTCTAAATGAATTAGTTTAGATTATGAAATTATTTTCTCAGCCTAATTCAGTCCCTGTGGGCATACATATTGTTAATATTCTACACTCCAGTCCACCTGAGTTTGACATTTGGTACTCTGATTGCTTTCCATGACGCAGGGTTTGCAGTCCCAGGGGTTCCTGGCATGGCCAAGGATTTACCTTTGTGTTTGTGTTCTTAACGAATGCAGGGAGTCCTCTGTAGCATTTTTATGTTACTCGGGAGGAAAAAAAAAATCATTCAGTATAGAAGAGGGAGGAAAAGATTCTCCTTTTGAAATGTATCAAGCCTTTCAATCATCACGAGGGAAATAAATCTTTTCTTAGAAAGTTTACCTTGGCCATCAGAATGGGAGCCTAATGGCAGAAATGGCGTCTGCCCATCCTAGAGTGAGCCCTGCCACGTCCAGTTCCACTTTCAATTTTACACAAGGAAAGCCAGTGAATATACAGAAAAGAAGGGGGGGGGTATAAGCTAGGATAAATCTACACTTAAAAAGCCTTTTTTTGAGGGACTGGTAAGATGGCTTAGCAGTTAAGATGCTTACCTTCAAAGCCAAAAGACTGAGGTTCAATTCCCTAGTACCCATGTAAAACCAGAGATGCACAAAGTGGTGCATGCATCTGGAGTTCATTTGCAGTGGCTAGAGGCCCTGGCATGCTAATTCTTTCTCTCTCTCTCTCATAAACAAACAAACAAATAAATAATGTTTAAAAAGTGTTTTTTTCAGGCTGGAGAGATGGCTTAATAAGGCACTTGCCTGTGAAGCCTAAGGATTCAGGTTCGACTCCCCAGTGTCCACATAAGCCACATGCACAAGGTGGCATATGTGTCTGGATTTCGTTCACAGTAGCTAGAGGCCCTGGTGTGCCCATTCTCTCTTCTCTTTCTTTATCCTTTGCCATTCTTAAATTCTTGGCAAGATTTCAGAAATGATACGTGAGCTTATAAGCATACTTATCTCTATTGAGAAATGCATTTTTTTTTTGTTCTATCCAGACTGAGACTACAGTTTTAGGATACCACCCTGTTTTCCAAAATCAAATAGATAAGAATCAAACAGTAGCCTGATGCTTCTCTATGAATTCACACTGGGGTTTTAAAGTTAAAAAAAAAAAAACACTGTAAGTTTAACCAAATGGGATATACATACAAAACCTGACTGTTCTTCAGTGAACTTCAGACGTACATTATCTATTCTAATAACCCTCCAAAAGTTCAGGTGCAGTTACAAATTATGTCGATCTTTTTCTTGCAGTTATCTACATAACTTAAATGGCAAAAGAATCTTTAAACTCACAGGAAAGGGGTTGGAAAGATGGGTCAGCAGATAAAATGCTTGTCATGCAAGCATGATTGCCTGAGTTTGGATCCTTAGCACCTATGTAAAAGCCGGGTGTGGTGGCTGACATATACTTGAAATCCCAGCACTGAGGAGATGGAAACAGGAGGATCTCCAGGATCTGTTGGCTAGCTGGTCTAGTGGGATCAGTGAGCTTAGGATTTGGTGAGAGACCATGTCTCATAGAAATAAAGTGGAGGATAATTGAAGAAGACATCTTGTTTAGTTACCTTCTCATTATTTGGACAAAACACCTGCCTCCAAACAACATATTCAGGGAAAAGGGTTTATTTCAGCTCACAGCCTGGAGGGGAAGTTTCGTCATAGCAGGGAAAAGTGCCACATCTGGCCACATCAGCTTGGAGGTAGCACTAAGAGTGAGAGAGCTTGTGACCACCCAGTAGGGCTGGTCCAATAAGCCTCATAAAAAGCCCCCTTGACACACCTCCTCCAGCAAGGCTCCACCTCCCAAAGGCTCCACAACTCTCCCAAATTGCCACCAGCTGAGACAAAGTATTCACAACACATGAGCCCCTGGGGGGGGGGGGGGCTTTTATTCAAACCACCACACAACCTGTGTTGACCTCTGGTCTCCAAATTCATTTGTACACATGTGCACCTGCACACACAAGCACATACAAGTGCAAAGTTGAAATGAAACAATACATAGCCATGCCTATTGCCTTAGCAGTAGCATCTGTGCATGATTTTTTGTTGTTAAAGTTTCAAGAGATTCTTTCTATTAGACTATGGATAGAACTCAAGAGAAAGAAGGAAGTCAAAACTCCTATACAGGGCTGGAGAGATGGCGCAGTGGTTAAGGTGTTTGCCTGCAAAGCCAAAGGACCCTGGTTTGATTCCCCAGGATCCTCATTAGCCAGATGCACAAGGGGGCACACGTGTCTGCAGTTTGTTTGCAGTGGCTGGAGGCCCTGGCAGGCCCATTCTCTCTCTCTCTCTGTACCTTTCACTTTCTCAAATAAATAAAAATCAAAACTCCTCTACAGCTGGGGGAGGTTTCTAGGAAATGGAAAAGCCCTTTTATGTGACTTTTGAAGTTACATTGTCTAAGGCATGTAGTTTAAATCTGTGTTTAAAAGATTAAGTAAACTGTGTCAGAATAGTTTTATTTTACACGTGCATATTGTAGTGCACATGTGTGTATAGGTATACATGCATGTGTGCAGAGGCCAGAGTAGAACCTCAGGCTTGTGCCCCAGGAATGCTATTCATGTTTTTTTTTTATTTTGAGACAGGGTCTCTCATTGGCCCATAGCTCACCAATTAGGCTGGACTGGCTGGCCAGCCAGCTCCAGGGATTCACCTGTCTCCACCTCCACAGTGATGGGATTACGAGTGCTTGTCACCACAGCCAGGATTTTCACATGGGCTCAGGGGGTCAAACTCAAGCCCACATGCTTGCCTTGCTAGCATTCTTCTGTCTGAGCTATCTCCCCAGCCACTACTTAGTTTCATTTAAAGATTGTAAATGAGATTATAAGATTGTTTACCTGGTGCATTGTGCTGGTTCACAGATAAGAAAGAAATCCTGATAAGATAAAACCACAGGTCAAAAACATCTAGGAATTCTGAGTTTACATAGGTCACAAGAAGGTCAAGACATATGTTTTGACTATAAACATGCTTCATAATTTAGCTTGAGAGATTCTCTCAGAGAAGTACAGATTTATAGGCAAGGGTGTTGCTAAGCTTAAACTCAAAGGTCACATATGCTTTGGCCCAAAGCGTGGTTCGTTAGCTGTATAAACACTCTTGTTTGAGATGTCTCTCAGAAATGGAGAATACTGTCTATATGCAGCCTTGTTCACAGCTGTGTGTGTTAGTTGTATCAAAATTCTTGACTCTCGGGCTGGAGAGATGGCTTAGCGGTTAAGCGCTTACCTGTGAAGCCTAAGGACCCTGGTTCGAGGCTCAGTTCCCCAGGACCCATGTTAGCCAGATGCACAAGGGGGCGCACATATCTGGAGTTTGTTTGCAGTGGCTGGGGGTCCTGGCGCACCCATTCTCTCTCTCTCTCTGTGTGTGTCTGTAGCTCTCAAATAAATAAATACAAATAAACAAAAAAAAATTTAAAAAAATTCTTGACTCTCAGCTAAAAGGAAATGCAACCAGATTTGGTGGTGGTGGTGGTGGTGGGGCTCCCCTTTCCTGTGTCCCCTTAATTTTCCCTGACTTTCTATCCTGCCTTAACTGTGGTCTGGTCTTTGGTATTTGAAGGGACCAAGGACATTGTCCATGGTAATAGCAGGTGATTGTTGCAGGCTTTGAGAGTGATGGGACCTTTCTCAGCCCAGGTCAGCTGGACTCCAGTGACTAAGGCTCTTGAATTTGCATGGTATGCCAAAGACAAATTAAGGAATGAAGACAAAGAGGTGAGGAGGACAGAAATAGATTTAGGAATCTTGAATTTAATTAAGTTAATTAATTTATTTTAGTTTTCCTGAGGTAGAGTCTCGCTCTGGTCCAGGCTGACCTGGAATTCACTATGTAGTCTCAGGGTAGCCTCGAACTCACAATGATGCTCCTACCTCTGCCTCCCAAGTGCTGGGATTAAAGGTGTGTGCCACCACACCTTAGGAAAATAGTTTAAAAAATAATTTTATTTATTTTCAAGGAGAGACTTCATTTTCTCAGTTCTTTGTTAAAATGGGCAAGAACCCAATGGTCGTGGTTTGGAGGCCTGGGAGTGGGGGATGGATGCACAGAATCCCAAAATCCTGCATCACCATGGAGGAATACTTAGCCAAGTTTTGAGTGCTTGGGGTTGGGGGGGGGAACTGAAGAGGAGAGAGAGAGAGAGAGAGAGAGAGAGAGAGAGAGAGAGAGACTGAGGGGCTGGAAAGTGGCTAGATGGCCCATGAGCTTCTGGGAAAGTCTTCTGTCTCTACCTCTCACCTTGCTGTAGGAAGGCTACCAGCATTTTACTTGTGGCCTGATGACACAAATCCAAGTATTCAAGCGTGTGCATCAAATCCACTGTGCCATCTCCCCTACCCCAATGATGCTTTTTTTTTTTAAAAAAATATTTTTTATTTATTTGACAGAGAAAGGGGGAGAGGGAGAGAGAGGGAGAGAGAGGGAGAGAGAGAGAGAGAGAGAGAGAGAGAGAGAGAGAGAGAAAGAGAGAGAGAGAGAGAGAATGGGCGCACCAGGGCCTCCAGCCACTGCAAACAAACTCCATACGCATGCGCCCCCTTATGCATCTGGCTTACATGGGTCCTGACGAATTGAACCTGGGTTCTTTGGCTTTGCAGGCTAACTTCTTAACCGCTAAGTCATCCCTCCAACAATGCTTTCTATGGTGCAGGAAAATTGTTAATTTCTTTATATCTTGGCCCTCATGTCCATGTCTTTTTCATAGACCTGGTGACACATGGCGAAACACCCATGATGAACTCTTGTTGCATTTTAATCGTAAGTGATTGCCCCAAGAAAAAGTGCACATGCCATTGTGTTTGGTGTGGAACTAGCTGGAAAGAGAGAGAGAGAGAGAATAAGAATGAGACAGGGGGCAGAGAAAGAGAGAGATAGCTCTCCAAATGTGAGCTGTTAGAAAATATTTTCATGAAGATGAATGAATAAAGTGAGCCTGTCACCCCAAGAAAAAAAACATATGACAGTATTATTGCCAGTGATAATATCTGGACCCCATCTAGTAAAGATTAGGATTTTGGAAAACCTGAATCTACTGCCGTAATTTGACAGGTTCTCAATGCTTCTTGGTGAGATTGAGCAATAATCAGACAGCGATGGAGAACATGAACATTTTGATGTTGCTAAATAAACTTTGTTACCATTTGCACTATCTGACACATCTCAGTGGGTCAATATTTTCCAAATGACCAGTGCCTGAGATCACAAAATCCTTCATGGGTAAAGGAACCATTAGAAATGTCAGACAGCTTTTATTGATGTGATTTCATATTCCACATTTTAAAAGCCTTGCCACTTGTTAAATCTGAATGAAGTAAAAAGAATAAGAATAATTATCTGAAAAAAATCTAAAAAATAAATTGCCTTGTCCTTTCTGGCTATATATCCATGTAATACAGGATTCTCATTGCTGTACTTCAGACAAAATTCGATTTCACTTGTTGACCATCCTCTTCTCCTCCCCCACCCCCGCCTCTCTGTAGTCCCAAAGTTCTGGTAACTACATTCTGCTCTCTACTATGACGTCACCTGTGTTAGATTCCACACATCAGCGTTTTAAAGAGCATATGATACTGAGGCCCAATGAAGAGCAAAATAAATAACTCAGAAGTGCTAAATTTGTTCTTCAGAACCAACTTAATCCTAGAGCTATTTTTCTTCTGATTTGTACAGTTTGGTTTTTGTAGATTTTTAAAAAAATATTTTATTTTTATTTATTTGAGAGAGGGAAAGAGGGAGAGAGAGAGGGAGAGAGAGAGAGAGAGAGAGAGAGAGAAAATGGGCACACCAGGGCCTCCAGCCACTGCAAACAAACTCCGGATGCATGTGCCCCCTTGTGCATCTGGCTTACATGGGTACTGGACAATCGAACTGAAGTCCATTGACTTTCCATGCAAGTGCCTTAACCGCTAAGCCATCTCTCCAGCCCCTGCCGCTGATTTTTAAAAAATCCGCACTGCTTTACTCCCAACTGCTAGCTGCCGCTCCATGCGTCTAGGAGCAGGGAACTCCTGTTGCCCCACTCTGTGCTGTACTCTATGCCATCTTTTTTTTTCTTTAATAGAGACACAGAGAGAGAGATGGGGAGAGACAGAGACAGAGTGGCCAGATAGAGAATTGGCACACCAGAGCTTCAGCCACTGCAATAGAACTCCAGATGCGTGTGCCACCTATTGGGCATGTATGACCTTGTACTTGCCTCACCTTTGTGTGTCTGGCTTACATGGGATCTTGAGAGTCGAACATGGGTCCTTAGGCTTCGCCAGCAAGTACCTTAATCACTAAGCCATCTCTTCAGACCTCTGCCTTATTTTTTTTTTTTTTTTGAGGTAGGGTCTCATTATGGCCCAGGCTGACCTGGAATTCACTACGTAGTCACAGGGTGGCCTTGGACTCATGGTAATCGTCCTACCTCTGCCTCCCAAGTGCTGGGATTAAAGGCATGTGCCACCACACCTGGTCTCTGCCATCTTTTTGAAAGTTGGTGGTCACTTACTTGGTGTCCACTATGGTAACAGGAAGGTGGGAATGGTCAGTGGGGACTTTTAAATCCTTGGCAGGCTCATAGGACCTTCTGATTGGTCCGCATGGTTTTTACCTTATTTGCATGCACCAGTTAGGACCCACTTACGTCTATATCAATGCCTGTCCTCAGCTGCTCAGCTTGTAGATCCAGCAAATGCAAGGGAAAAGAATCCATAACAGATCAGACCTGCCCTGCTTGAAGGCTTAGCCAGTTGGATTTCTCCCTCGAAGACTGCTTGAGCATGGACTGCTGGTCCTGAGACTCCTTGAGTTGCTTGAATTTTGGACATTATAGACACAGGAACCCTGGGAAGTCCTCATGCTCTGTGCATTAAACTTGTTCCTGTCTCTACAATGCTGGAGGTGCCCTTAGGTCAAGATCAAGACCTGTTTCTACTGGGTCCCTGTTCTTTCAATGCCTAGAATGTCTCTTTCTTTGGACAGAGGCCTATTGGGATCCACTGTCTCAATAGCCTCTTTTTTTTTTTTAATATTTATTTATTTATTTATTTGAGAGCAACAGAGAGAAAGAGGCAGAGAGAGAGAGAGAGAGAGAATGGGCGCGCCAGGGCCTCCAGCCACTGCAAACGAATTCCAGACGCGTGCACCCCCTTGTGCATCTGGCTAACGTGGATCCTGGGGAGTTGAGCCTCAAACCGGGGTCCTTAGGCTTCACAGGCAAGTGCTTAACCTCTAAGCCATCTCTCCAGCCCTCAATAGCCTCTTATGACAACCTGCCACTCTCATAGCCTCTGGCTCCTGCTCCTACGGGACTTGCTCTTGCTATGGTGGTCCCGGTTCCTGCTTCGATGTCTTGACTAGTCGGGGATTCACAGCTGTCACACTTTCATGTCCTCTTGGTCAGCAGCCTGCTGGCAACTCATGATGCCTAGTCAGAACTGTGAGCATCTTTGTCTTCTTGGTCAGCAAGCCCACTCTCACCAAGAGTCCCTCCAGTTTTCCTTCAAGTTCTTACACACCCGTGTAAGAAAAATCCATGTTTGCTCACCGTTTAATGTTTGTCCATTCCATTCGTCAGGTGGGGCAACAAGGATGAGTCAAGAATAGTTTCCCTTGGGCTGGAGGGATGGCTTGGTGGTTAAGGCATTTGCCTGCAAAGCCAAAGGACCCAGGTTTGATTCTCTGGGACCCACATTAGCCACATGCACTAAGGGGCGCAGTGCGACTGGAGTTCGTTTGCAGTGGCTGGAGGCCCTGACCCACCCATTCTGTCTTTCTCTCTCTCTCTCTCCCTCTTTCTCTGTCAAATAAATCAATTAAATTAAATTAAAATTTAAGAATAGTTTCCTTACCATACTCATTGGTTTGTGCAGTACTGGGGATAAAACTAGTGATTTATGCATCTTAGGAAGCACTCTACCAACTGAGCTACCTCCCCACCCCAACATGCCCCTTTTAAGCTAATTTGTCCAAAGCTGTCTTTTTTTTTCCCTTCACTTCTTGCTCAGCCCTCGTTTGAATACATCTATCAGCATACCACATCTGTCAGTCAAGTGAACAGTTTTGTTTTGCTTTGGTGTTTCAGGACATCTTGTGCTAAGAACCACTTAGACATTGAGTGCTGAGAAAGCAATGCTGCCTCAGTATTTCTGGAAATAGACTTCTTGGATAGTTTTCTTTCTTTGATGAAGGTTCTGTATTTTCACACTGTAAGTGTAAATGCTATTTTATTTTATTTTTTTGGTAATTTGCCTTAGAGCCACAGTTTCTGTTTTGGATGGTCAGAAAGTGTTCTTGCTAGCTGTCAGCTGACTTAAAGGAAAACTGGGCATGGAACTCTGTTTGAACTTGAAATTATTTTCTGTGTTATTAGCTTACTTTTTTTTTATTATTTTGTGTTTATTATTTGAGAGCAAGAGCGAGCGAGCGAGCGAGAGAGAGAGAGAGAGAGAGAATGGGCACGCCAGGGCATCCAGCAAACGAACTCCAGACGCATGTGCCCCCTTGTATACCTGGCTTACGTGGGTCTTGGGGAATCGAACCGGGGTCCCTTGGCTTTGCAGGCAAGCGCTTAACCGCTAAGCCATGCCTCCAGCCCCTAGCTTACTTTTTAAAGCAAATGCAAAGGCATGAAGCTGGCATTAAATCTGGCCAAACAAATTATTAAGGTATATTTTATAATTAAATGTTCCTTTCTTGCTGCAAAGTTGTTTCTGTCAGTGCCAAGCTCATCTGAGGTCATGTTATTGGCTGTTTAGATTTATGTGACCTCTTCTGCCTCTACATATGTATAAAACATGTGTGTAGTTTACCTACATATCACACATGTATGTATCTATATTCTTTTGTTTCTTTGGCTGCTAAAACTGGACACAAAAGAGGGAGCTGCCTTCAAGATGTAACATTTAAGAAGAGTGCTAGGGAATCAATGAAGTTGGCTGTTGTATCTGAATTGGGACAATTTTCTTTGAAGAGAACACGAATTTGCTCAAATGAGGTGGGCTCAGTTCCTCAAACTCCTCTGTACACTTGCTTCACTAGGCTGTCTTTGGCCAAACTGCCACCAAGGCCTAAGGAGCTGCCTCTGTTCTACTTGATTTCAGTAGAGGACCCTCTTGTTATGCTTCCATTAAGAAATGTAGCCTCGGCCGGGCGTGGTGGCACATGCCTTTAATCCCAGCACTCAGGAGGCAGAAGGAGGAGGATCGTCATGAGTTCGAGGCCACCCTGAGACTACATAGTGAATTCCAAGCCAGCCTGAGCTACAGTGAGACCCTACCTCGAAAAACAAACAAACAAAACCATATATATATAAAATCAAAAACCTATATTAAAAGGGTGGATGACAGGAACTTGTACTGGTCAACTTTCAACACTTTGGAAAAGATTAGGAAAGGGGCCTTTTAAACAAAAATGCAAACAAAAACAAAAGCAGGTTCTGGAGAGATCCCTGAGTGTTTAAATATGTTTGCTTAAAACGTCTGATGGAGCCGGGTGTGGTGGCGCACACCTTTAATCCCAGAACTTGGGAGGCAGAGGTAGGATTGCCATGAGTTCCAGGCCACTCTGAGACTACATAGTGAATTCCAGGTCAATCTGGGCTAAAGCGAAACCCTACCTCAAAAAACTAACTAACTAACTAACTAACTAATAAATAAATTAAAAGCCTGATTGCCCTTTGTTCGATTCCCTAGTACCCACTTAAAGCCAGATGCACAAAATGGCACATGTATCCGGAGTTCATTTGCAGTGGCTGGAGGCCCTGGCACATCCATACTCTCTCTTTTCTGTTTGCCTCTCTCTGAAATCTTATATATAAAAAATATATAATATGTATATATATTATTTTTTTAAAAAGTCTTGATGGTCAACTTGATGGGATTTTGAATCACCTATGAAAACCAACCTCTAGGCACTTCTGTGAGGGATTTTCTAGATTAGGTTAATTGGAATGGGAAGACCCACTCTTAACTGTGGGTGACACCATTCCATGGGCATGAATCCTAGACTGAATAAAAAGGAGAGAGGGAGAGAGAGAGAGAGAGAGAGAGAGAGAGAGTGAGCAAGCTGAGAATCAACCTCCATCTCTCTTCTTCCTGAGTGAAGATGCTCTGTGACCCGTTGCCTGTTTCTCCTGCTGCCTTCCATGCCACGAGCAACTGTGACTTCAATACATAATTGTTCCTTCCTTAAGTGGCTTTTGTCAGGTATTTTGCCACAGCAACAAGAAAAGTAACTCATACAATATGTTTCCATAAGATTGTACAAAGACAATTCCTAATATGAGGTACTCTCGCTTGCATGAAGCACATCAGTCCAAGGAAATTGCTTTCAGAAGAGAAACAAGACCACAAGACTTGGAAAATTTCTGTAAGTACCCAATTTATTCAGAAAACAATACAGCGCAAACATTTACGATGTTTTCAGTCATATGTTTTTTTTTTTATACCATCATTCCCAAAATGTTGTGCATTTGGTTGACATGTATTTGCAAGATTAAGATATATAATTATAATTATGGAAGTCATACAAGGCATTGATTTGCTTATTAATATTGTTCTCTCTAAAAAAACAAACAGATTTTTTTTTTTTTTTTGCCTTGTGATTTACTTCACTATCTTTGTGCTTTATGCTTGTAAGACACTTGTCCATTTCTCTGGAAGATTACAAGTGAGAGTCATTGTTTTGGTTCAAGTCTGGTATATGTTCAAGCAAAACACCTCCACACTAGACGGTGATTCTAGGCATTTCTGCTTATAGAGTTCTTACGGAGGTATGATAAAAGAGGCACTAAGATGCCTCATACTAAGCTAAAAGATCACCTTAGTGGAACAGAAATCTGGGAAGCAACATTGCATGGCTACTTTCCATGGACATGATTCCATTCCGGTTCCAGTGGACACTCTCTTCCAGGTAATTATTGGAAATTGACATAGAAATGTAACCATTCATGCAGTGGGGTGCGGTGCCTCTTTTAGGAGAATAGGAGCAGGCCTTGTTTAAGGAGCAGGTGTGACTATAAAGCAGTGAGACTGATGTGAGGTGGGCATAGCTTCTGGAATCAGTCTCATTACTTTCTAGTCTCACCTCGGAGGCAGGCTGGGACCTTCATGCTACTTGGAAGGGAAGAGATGTCATTCCCAAGCAGGTCGGGAACTGTTTCGCATGGATTCTGTTTTGCAACCAAGAGCCTCATCTGTCTTGGCACAGTCGGAGGACTGCATGAGCATCACTTGAGACCTCATGAGAGATGCAGGATCATGGCTCCTGCATGGACTTGCCGCATTGAAATCTGAATTTTAACAAGACACTCGAGTCATTTGTGTACATGGTAAATCAGTAGTGGGAGGTGCTAGGCTAAATGTCCCGGACCCTCTTCAAAAAAAAAAAAGACTACCTCTAGGTGGATAAACCTATTTAGTATAGAGACCATTCTCAGCATGGAGGAATTATCGATAACAACTGCAAAAACAGTGTAAGGTTATTTTTTATTCATTATTTTAAACATGCAAAATACAGTCCATGCAGCTGCCATCCCGGAAGGTCTTCCATCCTGTAGCAGATAAAACCAAATACGTTTTGGCTATCAACACTCAAGAAGTGTTTCAAAATGCTTTACAGTGTAAAGATAATAAGAAATTTAGCAAAATGTCAACAAACCTGTATAAAAATGGATACATATAATACCATTTTATTTCAAGGCGACATGCTGTAAAGAGTAAGTTAATATTATTTGTATTTCTTTGTAAAAAGTCTTTAACAATACAAGGGCTTAACAGATCCAGGCCATGGGGCTACACATGCAAAAAAACTTGTCAGGTAGGTAAAAATCACCAAAACGTGCTAGTTTTAAATGTGTATTAGCATTATTATTTTTTTTTAAATAGAGGATTAGAAGTAGTAAATGCTAGCAGGGGTAGTGCTTTAGAACTCTGTAAAAGTGTGTTGAGTTCATGGTGCTAGTGTCCTGGAAGACTCGTACACTTCCGACGAACACTTTGGTTTAATCCCTTTGCCGTTGTAATAGTCCACGACTTGATTTGGAACTTCAGCCAACACACTCTTTGCAAGGGCAGCTGGAGATGCCTGCAGGAAAGGAGAAATGACCATGACTTTGGCTCTTGGTCAAAGAAATCCGATCTAGATTTGAAGTCAAAAATTTGAATCCTGCTATGAGCAGCTAAACTCATTCATAAATTTATGTATGCATTCAATTTCGTCTTTTTTAATTTTTCCTTCCTCAGTGTAAAATTATTCGTATTTGAAGCTGGGTGAAAGTTGGAAGGGATATTATTCTGCAGATTTTCATTTTACATTTCTCTGACTTGCATGCAACTGTAGATATCTACTCATGTTCCAGTCACTATGTTAGAGGTTCTGGGTCTGTCATCAAAGTTGTAATCACGAGGACAACCTTACATGGCCAGGATTAAGCCTGCTATGGGATAGAATTTAGTCACTTAGGTAAGAGCTTGCTAGCCATGCAGACTGATAGATGTGTTCAAACAAATACCTTCCCACTAATAATAGAGCTCCTGAGTTAGAATCTGCATTTTAACCCAGTGATCTGGTAATTCCTACTGGAGTTTGAGAAGTACTATTATAAAAACTCCCAAAAGTTCTGAGACTAAGTTATGTTAGAGGAAATAATAGCAGGCTTCCAAGAGGAAAGGTTATTTAACTTGGGAATGTATTAAAAATGCAGAGAAGGGTGTAAGGGAGTGGCACTTGATCATTCTAGGGACAGAGAGTCATCTGATGGGGATGAAGGAAGTGTGTGTATTTGTGTGTGTGTGTGTGTTCACAAGGGACTCAGAGTTGGTGGTCATTCAATTGGAAAGTAAGCTTGAGGCAGGGTCTTCTTTTTTTTTTTTTTTTTTTTTTTTTTTTTTTTTTTTTGGTTTTTCGAGGTAGGGTCTCACTCTAGCTCAGGCTGACCTGGAATTCACTCTGTAGTCTCAGGGTGGCCTTGAACTCACGGCGATCCTCCTACCTCTGCCTCCCGAGTGCTGGGATTAAAGGTGTGCACCACCATGCCTGGCTAAGACAGGGTCTTTTATTCTTAAAAATTATTTATTTGGGCTGGAGGGATGGCTTAGTGGTTAAGGCGTTTGCCTGCAAAGCCAAAAGGACCCAGGTTTGATTCCCCAGGACCCATGTTAGCCAGATGCACAAGGAGTGCACACATCTGGAGTTCGTCTGCAGTGGCTGGAAGCCCTGGCACACTCATTCTCTCTCTCTCTCTCTCCCTCTGTCAAATAAATAAAAATAAAATATTTTTAAAAATATTAATTTTAAAAAATCTTTTTATTAAACTGGGCATGGTGGCACATGCCTTTAACATGAGGGCGTGAGGGAGCCTGAAACCACCCGAGTTCTCATCTCCAGAGCTAGTGTAACCAGGTGGCCACAGCCCCAAACACCTGTAGCCCCATCTCTGCAAAGGGGACCAGAGACCAGGGAATTGCCCAGGCTTGTGAAAAGCAACATGAGCCAGTATCACTTAAGAGACTCCGGGTCCAACAAGAATGGGAGAAAGAAGATGGAGAGGTTTTTGCTCAGGTCACCACAGGTGAGCAAATAAGGGTGCCGCAAGGGCACATACATGTGCATGTACGACACCTACCACAGTGCGCGCACGTGCATGCACACACACACATACACACACACACGAGCAAAATTTTAAAAAGGCTGGGGAGATGGCTTAGTGGTTAAAAGTGACTGATTGCAAAGCCTGCCTACCTGGGTTCTATTCCCCAGTATCACATGAAGCCAGATACTCAAAGTGGTACATGCATCTGGAGTTCATTTACAATGGCAAGAGACCCTGGTGTGCCCATATTCTATCTGTCTGTCTGTCTCTCTCTAACACTCACACATAAAATAAGGAAAACCGAAAAAAGCTCGAAGCTTGATTTTCCAACCTTCTTTGCATCTAGGGCTGCCCACTTACCTTTAGAAATGTAATGGAAATGAGAATTTCCTGGAGGATGTTTTCTGGAAACTTTTTCTTTCTCAGTAAAGGGGACAGACGTCGTTGGCTTTGTTTCCCTTGCAACCCTTGCTTTCTTTTTTAAAATTAGAATGTGATTCCTGGAGCTATAGCAGCCACTTTATAATTATGACAGACCATCAAAGGGGATCATAAAGTGCTAACCCTCACATTACTGGAGCATTCAGAACAGGAATTATCAGTGGCCAAGCAAACCTTAAAATCTAGCTCCATAAAATGGTGGCTTAGCAGCTTTGGCATTATAGATATTTTGGACTGAAAAATTCCTTCCGTGAGAAGAACTGCCTGGTGTATTGTAGGCTTAAAAAAAAGTTTATTATTTTATTTTATTTGAGAGAGAGAGAGAAAGAAAGGTGGAGGGAGAGAGAGAGAGAGAGAGAGAGAGAATGGGCATGTCAGGGCCTCCAGCCTCTGCAAATGAACTCCAGACACATGCTCCACCTTGTGCATCTGACTTACGTGGGTACTGGGGAATCGAACCTGAGTCCTTTGTCTTTGCAGGCAAGCACCTTAACTGGTAAGCCATCTCTCCAGCCCTACTGTAGGCTTTTTATCAGCACCCATGGCTTCCATATGCAAGTAGCACCCCACATTTGTCACCATCTAAAATTCCAAAATGAGCTGGGCGTGGTGGCACACATCTTTAATCCCTACACTCGGGAGGCAGAGGTAGGAGGATCGCCATGAGTTTGAGGCCACCCTGAGACTACACAGTGAATTCCAGGTCAGCCTGAGCTAGAGAGAGACCCTGCCTTGAAGCCCCCACGCCCCCCCCCCCAAAAAAATTCCAAAATGCCTCCTGATTTTGCCAATGTCTCCTGGGTAGTAATGTCACTCCATTCATTTAAGAACCATTCATTTAAGGGCTGGAGAAAAGATTCAGTTGGTAAAGTGCTTACCCACAAGCATGGGGACCTGAACTCAGATGCCAATACTCAAATAAAACCCAGGTGTGGCGATGTGCACCCCTAATTCCAGTACTGGGGAGGCAGGGAAAGAAGAATTCCTGGAACTTGATGGCTAGCTAGTCTAGCCAAATTGGTGAGCTCTGGGTTCAGTGAGAGACCCTGTCTCAAAAAAATAAGTGGAGAGTGATTGCAGAAAACACCCAAAGCCTACCTCTGGTATATGCACGGGTGCACACGCCCAGACACACATAAACCTGCACACATATAAACTCACACACATGTAAAAAAAGAACCACTTATTTAATCCACCGTAAAATGGATGTGCTGTTACTGATGGTCAAAATGGTTCTAAAAAGAGCTGTCAAAACCTTCTGCAAGGATTTTGTATAGTCCAATATGGAATCACTAGCAGCATGCAATTATTGAACTCTGAAAATGTAGATACAATCACCAAGTAAATGCGTTTTAATTTTTTTAAAATTTTAATGAATTCAAATATAAATATCCACTTATGATTGGTGGCTATTCTGCTGGAAAGAGATCCTACGTGAGTCATTTCGTCCATTGTATATCTGTGTTGGTGGCAAGCACATAGACTGTGGGGACATGAGTTGGGAGGGGACCAAAAATATGAAATAAGGTGGTAAAGATAGTAATCAAAGCTGTATATATTAACCACCTCCGTGAATCAGGCACTGTGCACAGATTCCACGTTTAACCTTCCAATGCACATGGTATTTACCTCGTTTTACAGATGAAAGACTGTGGCACAGAGAGGTTAAACAATTTGCTGAGAGTCACATAGCTTGGAGCCCATGCGCTGTGCACGTTAAAGCTCCAAGTTACCATGCGGAGAGGAAATAGAGAGGCGACTCATGGGCTGCTGCTTTCTATGAAATGATATCATCTCCTCAGCTTCCTGTTTACTTATGGTTTATTGAATTCCGAGTAGATTAGTTTGGATAATAAAATGGTTTTCAGAATCTAATTTGGAATCCATGAAGATAAGGCTGGTGATATGCTACTGACACTCTGAGTAAGTCACTTAAGATGCCCAAGGTACAGGACTGTCAACAGCACCCCGATTCCTTGCCCAGCGTGGGGCACTTCCCTTGCTGCTGATGCCCCATCAACCCCTGTTTCACTGAGTCTGCATTCTTCCTCACATGCTAAGCTTTAGGCATGTGCTCTAAAGCCCTCCAGGTTAGTGTGTGGGTTTTCTGTTGATATCTGTTATTTATTTATTTAGTGTGTGTATATGTGTGTGTGTGTCTGTGTGTCTCTCTGTGTGTGTAGGCACATATTTGCCACAGCGCTTGTGTGGAGGTCAGAGGACAACATTGGGTGTTTCTCCTCTCCCTCTCTCCTTTAAAAAAATTATTTATTTATGTGTGAGAGAGAGAGAGAGAGACAGAGAGAGAGAGAGTGAGTATGGGTGCGCCAAGGCCTCCTGCTACTGCAAATGAATTCTAGATGCATGCTCTACTTTGTGCATCTGGTGGGTACTGGGTAATAGAACCCAGGACATCAGGCTTTATAAGCAAGCATCTTTAACCACTGAGCAATCTTTCCAGCCTCACTCCTCTTGAACAGGGTCTCCCTTACTGTCAATGCTGCCTGCAAGCTTCTAGATTCTCCTAGCCTTGCCTCCCATTGCCATAGGCACATTTGGATTACAGATGTGTGTACCAACTTGTGTCCAGCTTTACATGGGCACTAATGGCAAGCATGCATCTTTAATGACTGAGCTATTTCCCCAGTCCCTCTGTTGATAACTTTGGCTCAGTCTTGCAGGTCTTCAGTAAATTCTTTCAGGTGGAGGTGGATACATCTGTCATCTGGACTCATGGATATACCTATCATCTGTGGTCCCAATGTCTAATGAATGTTTGGGGACTAGAAGGAAGCTTAAGGCAAGAAGTTAGAACCTTTCCTGTTAAGTGGAATTTTCTTTGCATTTCATGTGGTGTGTGTGTGTCTCTGTGTGTGTGTGTGTGCAAGAGAGGGTGGTTAAGGGAAAACCATACAACTAGGGAATGAGTTCTTTGAACCTGTTCACTCAGGTGAAGTCATGGATTGTGGTCAATAGTGCAGCTACTTTTTTTTTTTTTTTTGAGGTAGGGTCTCACTCTAGCCCAGGCTGACCTGGAATTCACTATGCAGTCTCAGGGTGGCCTTGAACCCAGGGAGATCCTCCTACCTCTGCCTCCTGAGTGCTGGGATTAAAGGCGTGTGCCACCACACCCGGCATGCAGCTACTTTTTTGTTGGGCTGTAAGATGGAGCAGGCTGTCAGAATAGTGGAGGAACTTGTTGGACGGAGGAAGGGGTCAGAGAAAGGAGTATGGAGGTAGGGAAAAGACATAGAGGGGTGAGATGACGATGTTTCTAAAACATTTTGTGCATATATGAAAATTGTCGGGCTGGAGAGATGGCTTAGCAAGTTAAGGCACCTGCCTGCGAAGCCTAAGGACCCATGCTCTACTCTCTGGATCCCATGTTAGTCAGACACACAAAGGTGAGGCTAGAGTAAGTTTGCACATGCCCACTAGGTGGTGCAAACGTCTGGAGTTCGATTGCGGTGGCTAGAGGCCCTGGCGCACCGATTCTCTATTCACCTCCTTCTCACTCACTCTCTCTTAAAAAAAATTGCCAAAAAGTAGAAGAGAGACTAGCTAGAAATAGAGGACTAGTGGAGAGGGCATTCAAGAGAGGATAAGGAGAGGGTTGTGGGAGGGGACTATGACCATGGTATATTGTATATGTACGGATGTTGTCAATAAAAAGTTTTAAGAGATCTTAACATCTTTCCCTCTACCTTAGACACCTAGGGAAATGGCTAGCTTTATAGAACATAGCTGCTGGTGCAAATTTGGTCTACCAAGTCTATGCCTCCATGCTGTTTCCACCTACCTCCACCCCTTGTTGCCCATATGCCGACAACTTGAGGGCTGGTGGCTTGACTGTAGCATCCCCCATAAACACATGGGTTTTAAACGCTTGGTTCCCAGCTGATGGCAGTTTGGGAATTGGAGCCTTGCTGGAGGAGGTGTGTTGTTGTGGGGGGGGGGGCTCACAGGTGTTATAGCCCCCTTGCCAGTGTTTGGCACACTCTCCTGCTGCTGTTGTCCACCTAATATTGGCCAGGAGGTGATGTGCAGCCTCTGCTCATGCCACATTTTCCCCTGCCACCATGAAGTTTCTCCTCAAGTCTGTAGCCAAAATAAACCTTTTCCTTTCACAAGCTGCTTTTGGTCGGGTAATTTGTGCCAGCCCCGACAAGGTAACTGCAACAGAAGCCTCTCTCAGTGAGTGCCTTCCTGTGGAAAACTGCTCCATGGAAAGTGGAAGGGGGAATGTGGTGGTTACCCCCCCCTACCCCCCCGCTGTCATGCATTGACCTGGGAACTTGTGAAGAGGTTTGTTTTTGTTGCTATTTGAAAACTCCCTCTATGCTCCGTTCTGCAGCAGGGCGTTGATTTTTCTGTCCGTTTAATGATTTTTATTAAGCCGCAGCACCCCCCTTTAAAGGAGAATAGTGATTGTATGGCAACACAGTTATGAACAAATCCTATGATCTGGGGTGTCCTAGAGTGTGTAGCCACTTCCCTATGGGGTGGAATCTAGACTGTAGCTGAGGCTGCAGGGCTGGCAATGTATTGCAATGCTCTCTAGGAAGCCCCTCCCTGGAAGACATTAGTAGAATGGGCAGCTATGTTTGAAGTGATACACAAGAAGAGCTCTGATGCTAGGATTGCCAGTACCAGTGTGGCTGGGGTCCCAGTGTGAGCCCAGATTGGATTGGTCATGCCTACACACAGCTGATAAAATGGCCGTGAAGATGGTCAGGGAATAATATGAGTGAGAGATTCGGATTAGAGGAGGATGATTTTCTCAAACATCCAGGCAGTAGAGCTTGGGTTTGACAGCATCTCCCTGACCTCAAGAGCTGATGGAGCCCCATGTAGATAGGGGCCACTGCAGAAGCTAAGAGAGGTATTTCCAGTGGGGACACAGACTCCCTTGCATTGATGGTCCAGGACACAGAGGGGGATGCTGTGTGTAAGAGAAAGATGGGGCTCTGTTCTTTCCTGAGGAGAACTTCTGAGGAGACTGTGGAGAAACCTCAGGAAGCTGAGAACTTTGGGAACTCCCTCGTTCTGGGGGAGGTCAGGTTTAGCCCTTCTCATCTGGACAGGTGACTGATACACTCACTACCGGCAGCAGTGCAGAAGGCAGGGCCAGAGTGGTCAGCAGGGGCCAGGGGCATGCTTTGCTCTTGGGCAGTTTTCATACAGGTCACAAAACAAACCAACCCAGGGGACTGTCCGTGGTCACTCACAGCACTATTCCCAAGCACAGCTTCGAGGGCTCTGAAGGAGACTTTAACGAATCAAAGGCGTTAATCTGGGTGATCAGAGCTTTACAGGGTTAGGAGTTTGTGGAACTTCTAAAGGAACTTAATGAGTATCCAAATATTAGAAGCATGGCAAGGGTGTTACTGAAAACCTTTCCATTATCACACCCGGGCATTGTGTAGTGGGAAGGCTTCAATGTTGTGGGGAAAATAACTCTGCTTTTATTTCTACTTATCATTGATAAGTAATCATCGATAAGTGCCATTGATAAGTGTCATTGCAGAAACCGAGAGGATGCAAGTGATTTCTGTCCACTAGACAAGGTAATTTAAAGACATATTTATGCTGCTGGTCATCAACCAGTCTGGTTTTGGCAAAATTATCCCAGCATTCCCCCCCCACACACCCCAAGACCACACTAAACTGCTTTATGTGTTCATTGGAACCAGGTTGGTCGTCTTGCTCATGAATGAGTGAAATGAGTCATCAGTGCTGATTACTATATAGAGAGGGTTTAAGCTTTCTATCATTTTGGAAACATTCTTTGCCAAGGCAGAGGCAGCTTTTGACTAGGGCACATGACTTGAGAAGCCAGACTACAGGCTGAGTTTCAGCTTACTTCAGCTCCTTCACTGGGTGCCCTTGGGCAAGGCAACAAGCTGCCCAGATGATGTTGGCAGCGCCACCCCCTACGGGGGGGGGTGTCACCTGAGATCCTAAACAATCTGCATAAGGACAAGAATTTATGAAATTTTGGCTACTATAGTTAGCATCACTTCTTAGCTATAATCCACTTTACACTCCTTTTCCTGCACTGTCATGTTCTGCGTATCTGGCCAGCTTAGAAGGGGACAGCTGACGCTGCGTCAAGAATGGCAGGCACGGGCTGCGGAGATGGCTCAGTGGGTAAGAGCATCTGCGGTGCATGCATGAAGAAGCGAGTTTGGTCCCTGGCGCCTACAACGAGAACTGGGGCTGGCCATGCAGGGCCTGTCACAGCAGTGCTGAGGAGAGCAGGGACAGAAGACTTGCGGGGTCTTGCTGGCTCAGTGAGAGAGTCTGTCTCAGGAAAATAAGGAGGAAGAGGGATAGATGAGGGCACCGACATCTTTCTCTGGCCTCCATATGCATGTCTACAGGACATCCACATCTATACACACATGTGCGTATAACAACACACACACACACACATGCACACACCCCAAGAATGGCTGGTCATGAAAACAGTAGTTAGTGGACATGTGTGGGAGATGCCCACAGCCTCCCCCGCCAAGCAGATGCATACATGTTTGAAATTCCTGAAGGGTACAAACTGGACAATGTCTCGAAGGACAGGCTCCCCCTTGGGTGACCGCAGAATCCCATCGTCACCGTCTAGCATCTGCATGTCGCTGAAGTCGGCATTCCCCACTCCCACGATGATGACTGACATGGGCAGGTGGGAGGCATGGACGATGGCCTCCCGGGTGTCGGCCATGTCTGTGATGACGCCATCTGTCAGGATCAGCAGGATGAAGTATTGCTGTACACAGGTGACATTGGGGAAGAAAAGGACAATATAATACCATTTAGACATCTGGGTGACTTCCTTGCATAGTGACTGCAGCAGTAGGGATGACAGACATTTTTTTGGATGCCATTGTTGGGCAGCCTTAAGGGCTTAGTTTAGATAATGATGAATGGAAGTTAAAGGTGGGCACAGTAACTATGGCTTAATTATAATAGTCATCCTACCGAAAGTTATGAGGTTCAGTGTTACTATAAAGAGAATTAGTAAACATACTACACAGAGCTCAGCATTGCTATACGGAAAGTCAGGTGAATCAGCCTCTTTCTGTGGGACCTGGGAAGATCCTCTCATGCTCTGGCTCTTGGTTTCTTCTCTGTCAAATGAGGGGTGGGACAAGGTCTTTACAATGGTCCCCTTCAGCTTGAAGACCTATGAATACCAAGTTGCATTATCCAATATATAATACCCACTAGCCTCAGGAAAATATTGAGTCCTTGAAATGTGACCAGAGCAAGGAACTGAATTTTTAATTTAGTAAATTGAAATTACATTTAACAAAATGTAAACCCAGTTTTCAGTTATTCTACATCTTTTAAGTATGCTAAGAACAAATCAAGTACATGGGTTTACATTCTCAATTATCAACTTGTAACTTTTTTTTTTTTTTTTGGTTTTTTGAGGTAGGGTTTCACTCTAGTCCAGGCTGACCTGGAATTCAGTATGTAGTCTCAGGGTGGCCTCGAACTCATGGTGATCCTCCTACCTCTGCCTCCCAAATGCTGGGATTAAAGGCGTGTGCCACCATACCCGGATATCAACTCATAACATTTAAATAAAGATCAAGTATCTATCATGAGTCAGCACCCAAGTGGAGATGCCATGAGTGTAAATTACACCAAGATTTTAAAGACTTAGTATAATACAAGGACATGAAATATTTCATGAGTCATTTTATATGGAGCAGATACTAAAATGATAAGGGGATTTTCAGTAAAACATATTATTGAAATGGATGTCCCTGTTTCTTTTCTACTTTTTTGTTTTGTTTTGAGGTAGGGTCTTGCTCTGGCCCAGGCTGACCTGGAATTCACTATGGAGTCTTAGGGTGGCCTCGAACTCACGGTGATCCTCCTACCTCTGCCTCCTGAGTGCTGGGGAAAAAGGCGTGCGCCACTTCCCCCAGCTCTTTTCTACTTTTTGAATGTGGCTTCTGCAGAATTTAAAATTGTATCTAGGAGCTGCATGATATTTCTACTGGACTGCTTTGGTTGAAGGCCCTGCTAGGAGAGGGGCAGGGCTGGTCATGGGCTGAATGGTGGCCCTTCTCCGGGCACGGGTGTGGAAGGTTGTTAAGTTCCTGTGGCTCACTGTGCCAGGTTCTGCTCTAAGTTCTGGCTCCTAGTCTAAACACTTCCTGAGTTCTCGCCACCTGATGAGGCTTCCAGACAGCTCAGCTGAGGTGGGGATGGAAGGAAAGACTGTACACATGAGTACGGAAAGACTCACTGAAGGTGAATGCTGACGTTCTCCATCATGAGAGGTACCACGCTATTTTTACTGGGAGAGAGGAGGGAAGAGGATCAGGGAGATGGAGCTCAGGCCAAGTTTGAAAGAACTTCCCATGTAACCCCTACTTCTAATATTTTTCTCAGAAAATATGGGGAGATTAAAACATTCCAGGCTAGAAATATAGCTCGGTGTAAGAGCGCATGCCTAGCATATGAGTCACTGGGTTTGATACCTAGAATCACATAGATAAATAGATAAATAAAAATAAACTTAAAAAAAAGTCAAACTTCAAAGGAGAAAGGCTTCATAGAAGGGCCTCACTTTGCAGACCTCTCATTTGAGAATGATACACGTTGAAAAGGTTGCAAGTGCACTGGTAGTGCTGAAAGGTCCTTCTTTACAAGCCTGAAAAGAGTGATTTTAAACAAAAAGTCACAAACCAGAGGTCACTGAAATCCACACTGGGATGACGACAGTCACGCGTTCTGAATGCCTTCCATGCACTTTCGTACGGAAGCCCTTTCTGTTCCAAACCTGGCAGCGAATCCATCCTCTATCCACACCCAGCTGACTAGCTCACAAGGCCATGCGAGTTACAGCTTTCCCCCCATATCTATGCTAAGTCTAATGGATTCCAAAGGAAGCCAGCCTGGGAGTTCAGAGGAGACAATTTTGGGGAGTTGGAGAGGAGAGAAGGGGTTATAGAACACACCAGAACTGTCACTCAGCCTTGCGGGGTGCACCTTGGAGGGCAGGTACTACACATGAAGGGAGAGACCAAGCAGGCTCTTGTGTGAAACACTTCCGTGTCCCTGTCCCTTCATTCTGACTCTTGTCTCATCTGATCTTGATAGTTCTGGAGACGAATCTCCCCTACCTGACCAATGGTTTGAGGAAAAAGAAAAAAAAAAGGTCAAGAAATAAAAACAAAAGAAAACAACCAATCAACCGGCCAAATTAAACTAACAAAACAAACAAAAATGCCTTACAGCCATACCACCACATGGAGAAAACTTAGAGTGGTAATAAGCCTAGAGTGGGCTTCAGGAGATAGTTTTCTGTAAAGGCATGTTAATAAAATTTTAGGCTTTTTAGGCCATAAGGGTGTTTGATGCAACTTAGTTAGCATTGCCATTGTCGTGTGAGGACAGCCATGGACAGCATCTAAGATGGACGAGGGCAGCTGTACTCCAGTAAACGTTATCTCTGGACACTAAAATGTGAATGGCATATGTCACAACATATTATTGTCCTGTGGATTTTTTTTTTTTTCTCAACCATTGACTAAAACCCATTGTCAACTTGCAAACCACTGAAAAACAGGCTCTGGTTTATAGTTTCATGAACTTGGGTTTAGAGCAAGGTTTCTTAACCTGGCTATATGAACTGTTGAAAGATTTCAGGTAGTCTGTGAACTTGGGTGTAAAGTTCTTTTTTAAAAAAATTTTTTTTTTTTCGAGGTAAGGTCTCACTCTA
The DNA here is from genome assembly GCA_036346955.1 of Dipus sagitta. Classification (NCBI taxonomy): domain Eukaryota; kingdom Metazoa; phylum Chordata; class Mammalia; order Rodentia; family Dipodidae; genus Dipus; species Dipus sagitta. The sequence goes on from CM070786.1 coordinate 22,767,252, forward strand.
GCCCAGGCTGACCTGGAATTCACTATGTAGTCTCAGGGTGGCCTCGAACTCTCAGGGATCCTCCTATCTCTGCCTCCCAAGTGCTGGGATTAAAGGCGTGCGCCACCACGTCTGGTTCCTTTTTTTTTAATTTAATTTTTATTAGAGAGAGAAAGAGAGAGAGAGAGAGAGACAGAGAGACAGAATGAGTATTCCAGGGTCTTGAGCTACTGAAAATGAACTCCAGCAGCATGCCCTACCTTATGCATCTGGTGGGTACTAGGTAATTGAACCTGGGTCTTTAGGCTTTACAGGCAAGTGCCTTAACTGCTAAGCTATCTTTCAAGTCCTCCTCTTTTTTTTAAAAATTGTTAGTTATTGACATACATGTAAACAGCACATGTTGGTACCATTCTTTGAGGCAAGGTTTTATTGTAGCCCAGACTGACCTGGAATTGACTATTTAGCCCAGGCTGACCTCAAACTCATGGAGACCCTCCTACCTCAGTCTCCCTAGTGCTGGGATTACAGGTATGAGCCATCATGCCTGGCTAAAGTATATTTTTATTTTCACTGATCTGTGACTGAAATTTATCACTTTTTCAATGATAAATGTAGCCATAAATTTACATTAGTTGGTGCCTAAAGAAATCTGGGACATTTTCCTACAATAGTATCAGGGACACAGATATTTCAATGTACCACTCACACTGAGTACTACTTAAAAATTACAGAATTATTAGACTAGCTAATGGTTCTCATAATTGTGCAAGTACACAAAACAGCATTTTATTATTGTATTTACAATGCTTACATGTCACATTTAAAAATATTTTGCTAACTGCACTGCAGTATAATTATTTTAGTTAATAGTTTATTTTATGCATTTCAGAAGCACTTCTGAGAAGGGCAATATGGACTCTCCCAGTTACTGATGGAATATGCGGAATAAGCGGGGTTAAGAACCCCTCATCTCAAAGATTGTCAGGAGTCTGGAATCTGATCCTTCCTGGTTTAATGCAGCTGAGGGCAATATGCTACAGACTGCTGGATGGAAATCCTGATGGAAATTTCCAATAAAGCTAGCATAACAGCTCTTCCCACACAGAGGCTGGGAGAGTGTTCATGGATGAAATGTCATAGTTTCTGAATATGCCTGAGGTCTTATTTAGATCAGAAGGGGTTTTATTTGTTGTTAAACTAGTTCTACAAAGTCTGGGAGAAAATCTTACAGCATCAGATCCCTTGGTACAGTTTGCCCAACGGTTTTAAGCTCATGACCCTTAGCAATCCATGATAATACGGGACCCTGGACCACACACTTCAAAGAACAAGTGACACCTATAGGGAAGAGATGAATCACCCATCTGGCCAAAAGGGATAATTTATCTGGCAATCTATGGATAGACTGGATGCTTCTCAAGATGGTCCTGGCTCTTGACCTGTTCTTCAAGAACAGACCCACCTGACTCCCATCTCAACATCAGCATGCTGAGATCAGAGAAGCATGCTGGAGCTTCTGGCTTTTTACATATGGTCTGGGAATCAAATTGGGTACAAAGCACTTTATCCAATGATCTATTTCCCCAACTAGGAGCATCCACAGTTTTAAATTAAGCTCTGGGGAATTCTAAGGGTGTCTTGGATACTTTTGTGGATAAAAGTAGTAAAGAAAACAAGTTTTTACTTTACCTCCTAGTCCACATTTGGTAAGGTAGTGTTTTTTAAAATTTATTTTGGGGCTGGAAGGATGGCTTAGCAGTTAAGGCATTTGCTTGCAAAGTCAAAGGACCCAGGTTCGATTCCCCAGGACCCATGTAAACCAGATGCACAAGGGGGCGCATGTGTCTGGAGTTTGTTTGCAGTGGCTGGAGCCCTAGTGTGTCCATTTCTCTCTCTCTCCCTCTCTTTCTCTCTGTCAAATAAATAAATAAAAATAAAATATAAAATATATTTTGTATGTCAGATTTCTGAACAATCATTTTTCATTAAAAAAACAAAATGAAAAAGAGGTAGAAGAAAATCTGATACTATATATCGCTTGTCCCTACATCTTGCATCCACAAGGATTCACTTTTCACAAAGGCTTCTGTGATTAGACAGAGAAGCATTAGGGGAAGCCTTGTAAGTCTCATTGCACTGGTGAGGTTGGTCTGTGATGTGGAGCAGTATTGGCTGTTCCTCAAAAAAAAAAAAAAAAAAAAAAAAAAGAGGAAAGAGGGCTGTAGAGATGGCTTAGTGGTTAAGGCACTTGCCTGCAAAGCCAAAGGACACAGGTTCTATTCCCCAGGACCTACATAAGCCAGATGTGTATGGTGGCACATGTGTCTGGAGTTTGTGCACCCATTCTTTCTCTCACTCTATCTGCCTTTTCCTCTCCCTCTCTCTCTCTCTCAAATAAATAAATAAAAATAATTTTTTTAAAGAGGAAAGAACAGTAGAGAGAACATTGAGTTTCTTAGCTCCACAGCTGGAATAAATTTGGCTGGTAGCAAGCTCTCAGCATCTCTGCTGAATGATATCCCAGTTTACAGAATGACTCTGCCCATTTTAAAAAACCAATATGTCCATGGTCATCCTTCTGAACATGTCACCCACGGAAACACACCGTCAAGTTCATAGAGTCAGCAGTCAACTATGAAGGGCTCCAAGCCCTTTTGAGATCATTTGACTGGTTAATGTTTTATATAACATGACATAATGATCATAGGAGGCAAGAGAATATGGTACACTGGCCAGGCCCACTTGTTTCTCAAGAAAAACACTGGTCCCCTGATAGACATTGGGCAGGGGAATGAGGCTGTGGTCAGCTATGTAAATAAAAGGACAGTTAGAAAAGTATCTCATACTACTTCCATACCCTGATAGTCTTTGCTGTATGTCATTAAGTGACACAGTCGTGGAGGAGCCACTGAGACATTAGGAAGAGAGAATGGATTGTCATTCACTCCAGGGACCTTGGGAACTCTGACTCTTTCAAGAAGAACAGACTTCAAATTGTCACTGAAGAAGAATACCATATTTTCTAGCACATTGCAGATATGGAATATTTAAGATACAAACTAATTATACAAAAGAAAACTCAAAACCCTTATCATAAACATGTGAAAAGTAATTTTATAGAGTAATCTCCTCCTCCTCTTTCTTCTCTTTCTTCTTCCTCTCCTCCTCCTTTTTGATTAAAGTCTCACTCTAGCCCAGGCTGACCTGGAAGTTACTCTATAGTCCCAGGTTGGCCTTGAACTCATAGCGATCCTCCTACTTCTGCCTCCCAAATGCCAGGATTAAAGGCCCGTGCCAAGCCTTTTATGTTCTTCTTTAGGAATTTAAGGAGTGTATACTATATGCAGACATTGGTTGGTTGGCTGGGGATATAGCACCGAATGAGGTCTTCTGATGAGAGAGCTTCCGCAGAAAAGCAGAGGAGACATAAAATATTTGAGTAAGCAAATGCACCTCAAGTGTTTCAGGTAGAGAAAGGTGCTATGAACAGAACCAGAGCCGGGACATGGTGAGGATGGGTGGTCTGGTTTCTGAAAACATGCTCATCAGCTGGAGCTGATAGTTCAACAGACCTAATGAAGGCAGAGAATAGATCACATGGTTGTTTAGAGTGAGAGAAGTCTGCAGGGAGAAGCAAAAAAGAAGGCCAGGAGAGGGAATGCATTTGGTATGTTTAAGGAACAGCAAGAAGGCTGGCCTGACTGCAATCTAGGGCACGAAAGAGAGCGACTGGACTATGTAGTGGAATTGAGATTTTTTTTCTAAGCCTGATGAAAGCCATGGGAGAACTGATAGTGAAGGAGTGACAAGATGCTAATCATGATTTAAAATTTATTTATTTATTTATTATTGTTATTTTTTTCAAGGTATGGTCTTGATCTAGCTCAGGCTGGCCTGGAATTAACTATGTAGTCTCAGGGTGGCCTCAAACTCACAGCCATCCTCCTACCTCTGCCTCCCGAGTGCTGGGATTAAAGGCATGTGCCACCATGCCCGACTAATCATGATTTTTTTTTTTTTTTTTGTCTTTTCAAGGTAGGGTCTCACTCTATCTCAGGCTGACCTGGAATTCACTATGTAGTCTCAGTCCTATTGAATCACTACGAAATGATGGAGTGTAACTTTTGAGGTTAAGTCAGAAAAGGCAGTGTAACTCCTGTTTTGCTACTTCTTGGGTCACTTGCCTTCAAGAAAGCCAGTTGCTATACTCTAGGATGTTTGAGCAGCTTTCTCAAGCAGTCTATGAAATGAAGAACTTAATTCCCTGGCCAGTACCTATCAACTACATGGGTAGGCATACATTTATTGCAACTTTAAATTTCTAAGTGTGAGGATATTGGTTGGAACCCAAGCATACGTCAAGGTTTGGTTTCATCAACTAGGTGAACAGAAGGACCATAGACAGAGACCAGGAAGACAGGAAAGGAGGTACTTTGAGGGAGCGAGGCAGTCAAGGTCTGGTGTGGATAGGCTGTGTTTGTGCTATTAGATATCCAGGTGGAAATGTCGACTAAACAGCTGAACATATAAATTTAAAGTTCAGAGATATAAGATGTCACAGCCATGAACCAAAATGTCATCACAGTCAGATGGAAGAAGAGGTTCAAAGACTGAATCCCGGAGATTTAATATTTAGCAGTGAAGAGGAGGAGGGGGAGGAAGAGGAAGAGCAAAAGGCAGCTACAGAGAAAGACAGAGTGGTCAATGAGGCAGCAGGAAGAGCAGCAGAACCTGGTGTTGGGACCCAGTATCTTGAGAGGACTGTGATCACCTGGATCAGAACTTACCGGAACGTGGAGGGCTAGAGAGATGGCTCAGCAGTTAAGGTATTTGCCTACAAAGCCCAATCATCCAGGTTCGATTTCCCCAGTATCCACGAAAAGCCAGATGTACAAAATGGTGTATGTATCTAGAGTTTGCATGGCTGGAAGCCCCAATGTGCACATTCTCTCTATCGGTCTCCTTGTCTCTCTCTCCTTGCAAATAAATACATAAATGATTTTTTTTTTAAAAAGGAAAATGCTGAAAGGTCAAGATGAAGATACACTTGTCCACTAGGTTTGGCAAGAAAGGGATCCTTTGGTTTTGATGAAGTGTAGTCTCCATTGAGATACTGGGGAGGAAATCCTGATGGGTTTGTGTGGAGGAACTCACAGGAGAAGAGACGGAGATAGTGCATACAGACGGCTCTTTCAGTGAATTTGATTCAGAGAGGTATAAAGTTAGGGACAAAGTGGCAAAGGGCAAAGTGGAGCAGACGGAGAGCTTTCATCTTAAACAGGAGCTACTATTGAACGTTTACTTACTAGTGCAAATGAGTCTTCAGCAGAAAGGGGAAAAAAAAATGAATGACAAGGAAGAAAAATAGGGCCATCACTTCTGAGTCAATGTCCGTGGGCCACAGAGAGTGGATCTGCGCCAGTGGAAAAAGTAGAGGTCGACATTTTGTAGGGCCATGGTGCCTGATCCGTGCTACCACACAAGGACATGGGGGCAGCAGGCAGGTTCGACGAGCTTCTATAAGAAGATGAGGGAGCAAAATACTACTTCCTTTATGCGATAGTAGCACCTGGAAGCCCAGAATCGAATTACACAGAGGACTTCAGACACCAGTCACATTCTGCTACCCATGAAAAAGAAGTTATAGAGCTAAATAGAAATGTATTGATATCATTTAAAAAAAATAACACAGAGCCAGGCGTGGTGGTGTACACCTTTAATCCCAGCACTCGGGAGGCAGAGGTAGGGGGGATCACTGAGAGTTCAAGGCCACCCTGGACTACATAGTGAATTCCAGTGAGCTAGAGTGAGACCCTACCTCGAGAAACAAGACAAAACAAACAAACAAACAAACAAACAAACAAACAAACAAACAAACACAGAGAAAAGCTATTATGGAAACATACTTGCTTCTTAAAATATTACGGAAAAGACTACAACATTTTTGGCCTAAAAAATTTAAACAAATTTTTGTTGTGATGTTTTGTATTGCTGTCCTTTATCAATAGAAGGTACAATCATTCATTGTTTTATTTCTGTGGTGTATTTCTTTCATCTATAGTATGGGTATATTAGAAGGAAGCTTACTTTTTTTTTTTTTTTTTTTTTTTTTGGTTTTTTGAGGTAGGGTCTCACTGTAGCCCAGGCTGACCTGGAATTCACTATGGAGTCTTAGGGTGGCCTCGAACTCACAGCGATCCTCCTACCTCTGCCTCCCGAGTGCTGGGATTAAAGGCATGCGCCACCACGCCTGGCTGGAAGCTTACTTTTGGACGTAGGGTTTCACTCTAGCCCAGGCTGACCTGGAACTTACTCTGTAGTTCCACGGTGGCCTCAAACTCCGATCTCTGCCTTCCAAGTGTTGGGATTAAAGGCATGTGCTAACATGCCCAGCCCTGGTCCTCTTTTTAGTTTTCCTGAGACAGAAGGAGGGTATGAGAGAAGTAGGGCATGACACAACTGGGTAACCACGGTAGCTTTCATTGCTGAGTGTCTGCTGTGTTGGGGCAATGTGGCAGGCACTTGATGTGTGCCATCCCTAAGCCTCACATCCCGGCAGAGTTGGGTTTGACCATCTGCATATTTTCAGATGAACAGACTGAAGATAGAAGAATGGAAAGCCACTTGTTCAAAGTCATATTGGAAAGGTATAATTTGTTGGTAGATCAGGAAGAGTAAAGGGCAAAGTTTTGTTGGCAAAGGTTAGCAGGTAACCTTGTCCCTATCCTTACCGATGCCTCCTTGGTGTTAGTCTCCTCTGACGCTGACTTGGCAACTTTCTGAATGATGGGGGCGATGTTGGTGGGACCATAGAGTTGGAGCTTAGGAAGACAGCTCTGATAGGCTTCCACAACTCCTTGAATTCCTAAGGTAAAATTGGCAAAGATTAACAACTTTGTAATCAAATAAAAACAGAACATTAGCTTTTTCCAGATAGCCCTTACCCACATCATACTCCTGCTTTTGGGTTAAGTTTTTATTTAATTTTAATTTTAATTTATTAGAGACAGAGAGAGAAAGAGAGGGAGAGATTGAGAATGGGCACATCAGGGCCTCTAACCACTGCAAACAAACTCCAGACGCATGAGCCACCTTGTGCATCTGACTTACGTGGGACCTGGAGAATTGAACCTGGGTTCTTAGGCTTCACAGGCAAGTGCCTTAACCGCTAAACCATCTCTCCAGCCCCTGCTTTTGAGATAACATGGAATATGACATACCTTACATTGCTGCCTACTCCTCCACTGAAATCAACCTCCTCTTCAACTGAGCACAAAGACAACCATTTTCGCAAACTTCTCCCTACTAGCTTACTTCATCCATAAAGAGTTTATTAAATCCTCCCAACATAATGAAACAGATAGATTCTATTTTATAAGTAAAGAAGCAGAGGCTTCGAGAGGTTACCTGTTCTGCCCCAGGTCACATAGCAGGTAAGGTGCAGACTCAAGATTTAAAAGCAGGTCTATCTGACTCTAGGAGCCACTCAGGCAAGTTGGCTACATGGTTCTAATTTCACATCACGTTGTGGATCTGATAGTATATGCTGCTTGAGCTACCTGTAATGTTATGTGTACAGATGACCATCTCCCAGATCTTATTACGCTCCTATAATCCAAGGCTCATGATTACTCACTTCTGTATTCCTCAAAGAGCTTATAGCATTGTCAGGAATATACCAAATGTAGAATGCACGAGCGGCTGGCTGGTCTACTCGTCTGCTGGGGCTGTAGCACAGATGAGTGATGTCCATCACTACAGTCAATCTTTCATTTAAAGAAAAGCACCCATTCTGAGGCCACACGAGCCCAGGAAGTGGTAGGACTCTGCTGGGAGAGGCATTGTGCCTGTGCAGCTTTTCCCGATGTGGCAAGTCCTGACCACATTCCATAGTACCACCTGGTGCCACAGAAGAGCACCATGAGAAACCCATCCTCTTGGAGTTTGTGCCTGTGTTACTCTTGCTTTCTCCCATTTCAGCTCATCCTTCTGTCTAGCCCCAAACAGCCACACTCCTTTTCTTTTTGGCCACAGAACTCACACAAATCACTTCCGGGATTGTTTACCACAGCCTTCGTGTACTGCAAATCAGCTTGTGGGTCTTTGGATAAGAAAGTTCTGTTCTGGGGGCTGGAGAGATGGCTCAGTGGTTAAAGGAACTTGCTTATAAGCCCGATGGCCCAAGTTTGATTCTCCAGTATCCGTGTAAAGCCAGATGAACAAAGTGGCATATGCATATGGAATTTGCTTGCAGTCGCAAGAGGCCCTGGTGTGCCCATGTTTTCTCTTGCTCTCTCTTAAATAAATAATTTTAATTTTTTAATTTATTTGAGAGAGAGGCAGAGAGAGAGAGAGAGAGAGAAAGAGAGAGTAAATGAGAAGGAGAGAATGGGCATGCTAGGGCCTCCAACCACTGCAAACAAACTCCAGACGCATGCACCACCTTGTGCATCTGGCTTACACAGGTCCTGGGGAATTGAACCTGGGTCCTTTGGTTTGCAGGCAAGTGCCTTAACCACTAGGCAATCTCTCCAACCCAATATATATATATATATATTTTTAAGAAAAGGCAAGTTCTTCTCTGCCTTACATAGGTTTCTAACCTCATTGAAAATGCTCTTCCTACCTGGCTCTACCCCAAATACAGATGCCTGTCATTCTAAAGACAGAGGCCAAATCATTGTGCAGTGTGGTTCTGAAGTTAACCAAGCTGAATTGGAAGTGACTCATCTTTTTTTTTTTGGCTGTCAGGTTTTTGCTTCAGATAAGAAAAGATCAGTCAGATGAACTCCAAGAGTATTGAAGTGGTATGTTTTTCTTTTGGTAGAAAACCACTCTTAAGCAAAGGGGATGTTTGTGGAAGAAGGGAGTCTAAACCACAATAAACTGGGGGTGAGAGATCAGGGGAGGAAATAATAACAGGATTGGGATCAGGTATTAGAGGTTACAGTGCTCAGACCCAATGCTATTGTTATCATATGCTTGGATACTAAGTGCCAAGTTTGTGAAAAACAAACAAACAAACAAACAAACAAGCAGCATGGTATACACGCTTCACTTGACCTGAGTTAACCCTGGGATAGCCCTCTTCCTACTGGACAAGGAAAAGGAGGAGAGAAATACCGACATTTCTCCTCTGAGCAGATCTTATACACTTAACAGTATCGGAGCCACCTGGCTCTATTTGTTATCTAGAAAACAGGAAAAATGGTTCTGAACAAAATTTATCATCATAATGGCCACTATGGGTTCAGCATCACTATTTTGTGGAATTATGGTGAGGAACTTCAGGTAAGAAAAAAAAAATGAAACATTTTTTTCAATCTCTTTCTTGCACAAAGCCATGATGGTGCTTGTTCGAGATCACCTGAGACCGTGCCTTGTGCTAATGTGCTGTAAGCGTTAGCAATTTCCACGTTCCCCTCTTTCCTTACATCTGCACAGATAGCAAGTTGGGAAAAATACCTGGTGAAAAGTTGTGAAGCAGAAAGAGGGATATCTCATCACTGTCTGTAGGAAGTTCCTCCCACTGTGTTTTTCTAAGTTTTAATTCAATTTAACTTAGTGTGTGTGTGTGTGTGTGTCCATGTACGTGATTGCAGGCACACGTGTGAATTTCAGGGGACAACTTTCAGAGTCGGTCCTCATCTTCTACCTTGCTTTTGAGGTGACGTCTGTCATTTTTCACCCCTCTGTTTTTGAGCCTCCAGGAAATTCTCCTGTCTCTGTCTTCCTTCTTGCCATGGGCATAAGGGATTACAAAAGCCTGCTGCAGCTACTGGGTTCTATGTGAAGTTTGGGGATCTGAACTCAAGTACTCAAAGTTATGTGGCAAGTGATTTATCCACTGAACCATTTTGCTAGCCCTCTCCCATTGATTTTTGTTTTGGGTTCTGTCTATTTCTCCAGCTATCCTCTGTCTGTCTATCTATCTATCTATCTATCTATCTATCTATCTATCTATCTATCCATCATATCTATCTATCTATCTATCTATCTATCTATCTATCTATCTATCTATCTATCTATCTATCTATCTATATTATATATCAACCTACCTATGTCTGTCATCTACCTATTTATCTTTCTATCTATCATGTATCCAATCTATCATATATCTATCATCTATCTATTAATTGATCTACTGACCTGCCTACCTACCTACCATCTATCTGTTTTGACCAGAAGAATCTAAAATTTGTATTAGTGTTCTTGCTGTAAGCTCAAGAACTCTCCTGCATTCTGTCTTTTCCTGCTGTTATTTTTCTGTTCTGTTACTGTGGCTCTCTGTCGCCTGTGGAGTAGCATGGCTTATTTGGATCCACAGACCCTTCTTCTCTGCTGTGGACAGTTATAACTAATCCGGTGCATCAGTGGGGAGAAACTGAACTGGAAAGGTGCAAACAGACAAGGTACAAGAAGATACTGGCTTTTTTTTTTTTTTAATTGTGATTTACCTGCACATTCTGGGTTATCTTCATTAAAGTTGATGGCGAAGTCATGAGAGACCTAGACATCAATTAAAATAAAAATTTAAAAGAAAAAAACAAGAAAGGAGAATTACAAATTTAATCCAGTAAGGAGACACTGGGGTTTAAGAGTTTGCAAACAAATGCTGTTACATTCATCATGTGTTAAGCAGCAGGAACCAGTCTAAGCCATTATACAATCAATCAGAGATGCAGGGTGAATTCTAAGCTTCCTGTGGAGTTGAGGTGACAGGAAGATTTTTTTTTTTTTTTTGAGAATCAGATAAATGCTGGCAGAAGGGGAACATAAGAAATATTTTAAAAAATCCAAGAAATGATTTCAGAAAGACGTAGCTCCAAATAGTTTTAGATACATCTGGCCACAGATTGTAGAAAAAAAAAATATTTGAGGGAATTTTACTGAGACCCATTGATTTTTAAAAATGATAACTCAATTACCCAAGCTATCTGTTCCACATGGTGTAGCTTATAACGACTCTCACTAAGCTGCTGACATTTAAGAATCATTTTAACCGATATACAGAATTACAGAGCAGGGAGATTTCCACATCCATATGTAGAAAACATACTGCATTCTACTTCTGAACAACTAATAAAGTGCTTTTACCCTATAATCTTCCAACACAAATCTCCCCACCTGGCAGGACCTATGTATGAGGTCAAATAATGTGCTCTTTACTATTTCCTTTCCAGTAACTCTTAAAAAGAGAGACGGGCTATGCTGGCATCTGGATATTTTTATTGAGTTCCTTAGAATTTCGTAAAAAATTCTAATTCAGAGGGTATTTCTGACCCCTGAATCCCTTGGGTGTCTAACAAACCACTGTGTCAAGACACTGCCCTTCTTAGTAGAAGGTCACAGGTGTTGCTGTTGCTCTCTGTCTCAGAGTCCTCTGTCTCTTACAGCTCTGGGCAAATCAGGCCACTGCCTATCTGCTTCATTTACCTTGGTTCTTTTCCTCTGGCCTTCAGAGCTTGCTTTGTCTGCCCAGGTGACATCCTAGAAGCATTGGGGAACATGTCCCTTGGAGCAGTGCTTAATCAATTGTGGACAGAACACGATGTGTAAGAACCCTTCCACCATTATCTTTTTTTTTTTGGGGGGGGGGTCTGTGTGGTTTCCCAGGACACCCCAGCAGGATAAAGCACTGGTTGCTTCACAGTGGGAACTGCTTTGATGATAAATCATATATTGACTTCTTTCTATTTCCTCACTCGCTGCTGAGATTTCTTCCACTTTCACATCAATCACTTGCACCAAATCCTTTGTTTCCAGGTCTTTCTCAAGGGAGTACGAACCAAGATGGAGGTTCTTCTGCCGCAATTTCAAAGCAAGCTCTGAGAGCTTGTCCCGAAGAAGTCATGGTGGCCTGCTACATTTTCTGGGGGATACCTTAGCTGCTGAGATGATTGTGGCCTACCTGAGGCAGAGTGCACATTAGAATGGAAAGGCGGCATTTGGGAAGCCTTTGGGGAGACATGAGAGAAGTCTGTTGAACAGGTTAACCATAGGCAGTTTGGAGCTAGGGGCCCAAGTAAACGTAAGGGCTCCCGAAAACAGCAAGAAGAGTGAGTTATTCCAAAGGAGGAACAAGGAAGATGTCAGACAAGAGGAAGAAGGTCTGGGAAGAGGCATACTGTACAGCTCTCAGCCCAGCTGAGCCAAGCTAATGTTGGCAGATCACCTGCTAATGTGTGTGGTGGAGGATGCCTAAGCGTCTTGGGGCTGGTGTTACAGTGTGAATGTGAAATGTCCCAGATGGCTCATGTGCCAAAAGCTGGGCTCCCATTTGGTGGATCCAATCATTGATTGGTGATTGGGTCATGGAGGCTTTAATCAATGGATTAATCCGTCGATAGATTCATGATTTGATGTCATTGTTGGGAAGTGGTGGGAGGCAGTGTCTGGCGGGAGGAAGTATGTCTATGGGGTGTGCCTTGGAAGGGTATCTTGGCCTTAGATCCTTCCTGTCTCTCTCTATTCCTGAATGCCATGCAGTGAGCAGATCTGCTAGAATATTCCTTCTGCCATGATGTTCTGCCTCACTACAGGCCCACAGTCATGGGGACAACTGACCAACTGAAACTGTGAACCCAAATAAACCTTCCCTCCTTAAAATTAGTTCTCTTAGGATTTTGTTACAGTGACAAAATTTCACACAATGTACATTCTAGTTTTGATCCTCAGAAGTTCTGTGAAGTATTTGGTTGTTTATCTCCTTGCATTCTGGAGCTAACACCCATCTTAAGTGGGCCCCATCTCCTCAGCTCTGGACAATTCTTTTACAGGTTATCACTAAAGCTTGTTGTTAATGTACCTTTCCTGTTTTTTTTTTTCTTTTTTCAAGAGAAACCAGAGATGTGGCAGTTCGTATAAGATCGCCCCAATCTTTAATAATTGTGTACAGTGAATTTTGTGGCCTGCATCATGTCCATGAGCCATCAGTCAATAACTCCTATTCTGTATTCTTATTTCCATGTGCTTTTGTATCTAACAAAATGCTTCTAGAATTCAGTCAGTGTGGTTAGTGGGGGAGGTCGGTGTGTATAACAGTTATTTCCTTGTTGCTGGGACAAAAACACCCGACCCAAAGCAGCTTATGGGAGGAAAGGATTTATTTTGGCTTAGAGTTTAATCGTGGCATGGCAGAGCAGAGGCTGGGTCACATGTCTTGCTACATATTTGGGCAGAAGTTGTCTGAGAAGTGGGCTTGGAGCTGGGCGAGTAAACCTCAAGGTCTTTCCCCAGTGACACACCTCCTGTAGCAAGGCTGTACCTCCAAAAGGTTCCACCAGCTGGGGATTGAGTGTAAGGCTTAAGCACAGACTCGTGAGGTTGTGGGGGAGACTTCACGGTCACGCTTTCACAGCGTGGAATCCAAAGCAAATTGGGAAGAGTGATATTGCAAGGAGAAGTGTCACTCCATCCACTCTTTATCCAGCCGTCACAGGGAGATACACTCTTCCATAAGAGACATAGAACAGGGAGACCTTTGTTCTGTCAGCTCTGCAGAGGGAGGAAACATTGCCCTCTGGCCCCCCCGCCCCCACCCGTGGCTTAGACACAGTAAGTATCAGGATCCTCATGAATGGGCAGTGCTGGTGGTGTTGAGCCTGGGGCTTAAGAGGTATTGATGAGGCAGAGGTGGGGACAGAGGCCCTGCTGCCTCCTGAAGGCCCTGCCTGCCTACAGGACAGAAGATTCCTTTTCTGTGTGGAAATTGTCCCACGGGAGTACCTAGTAGACCAGAGCAGGGTGTCTCAACTCCTTTGTCGCCTGTATCTTTCCATCCACATCATTTTCCTCCTTTGTGTCGTGAGCAAAGAGTATCAAAACCAAATAGAATTCCACTGTCTTCATCAGACTTTTTCAGCTTCTCACTTGCCTCAGTTATAATGCTCTTTGTTTAGAGCGTCACCATAGCTCACAAAGAGGACTGGTACCCGGAAGCTGGGATGAGAGACTCTGTAGATTTCTTCCTTGTGGCTTTCACAGTTGGCGTTGATAATGGGGGTTTTCCCTAGGGAGAGCTGAGTGGATACATTTTTTTTTTTCTATTTTGAATTTCTTTACTTGCTGACTGCCTCTCTGGCTAGTATTTGGATTCATTATTTAGTCCTAGCTGATAAATATTTCCGCTTTCGGATCATTTTGCTTGCATACATTTTGAGGCCCTGGAAATCAACTTCCTGAGTGTGTTCTTACTCTCTGAGCACATTAACAGTGAAGTAAACAGAGGCACTTTGTAACTGGACCTTTAAAAAGCCCTCCCAGAACACGAATAAAGTGAGTTCCATCCAGGGCGCCGAGGTGCTAAGTTCATTGGTTCTAAGGAGCATTTCTGCCTTCCCTGTCTCTGTGGTCACGGTTACATCAAGAACCAGAAGGGTGAGTGTGCCGTGGAGGAGGCCTTCGGTTTCCATGGGCAGCAGCACAGTGCGTGACCCCATCGCCCCTCGTTCACTCACCGTGTACTCTGGGGGTATCCTGGCGCCAAACCCAAAGGCTGGGAACATTTTGTCACTGAAATGGAAATTAAAACAAAAGAGAAGTTGCTTTATTTGTTCACCTACGGAGGAAGAGAAAGCATGAGACTGCATGACCTTACTTGGACGCAGTGCTTAGCCAATGCTGAGTCATGTTTTGTGATTGCGGGGAATCACAATGGCATAGATAACTAAGTTAAGAAACAATCCCTAAATTCATGATGGTTATTTGTTGTTAACATCTTTCCTTAACTTTTTTTTTTTTTTTTTTGCTACATATGATACCAAAGAGTAAAACTGCCCCAGAACTTACATACTTCCTAACCTCCATCCTGACTGCTTCACTGGAGAAGTGATCAGGAATTTGATAACTCCTCAAGTTGACTATGTGAAGATCTTTCATGTACATAATCTTAAAAAAAATTTCACGTGCGCTGGCGAGGTGGCGAGGTGGAAAAAGCACTTGCCACTCAAACCTGAGGACCTGAGTTCAGAGCCCTAGTACACACAGAAAATCCAGAGAAAGGCTCATGGGCCTGGTAGCCAGGGGCAAAGCAGCCGTGAACAGGCCTCAAACAAGGAGGAAGATGAGCATTAACACCCAAAATTGTCCTCTCTGTGGCACGTGCAAGGAACACACACACACACACACACACACACACCCCATACATACTTATATACACCGAAAAACAAAACAAAAAAATTTAATGAAATGGTCTCATCCATAGGACTTGTAGTGTCTACCACTTTAGCATACATAAACACCAATAAATGATGTACATCGCAAACTCAAAGGGATTCTGTCCTTTTTATAAATATATTTATTTTTTCGAGGTAGGATCTTGCTCTAGCCCAGGCTGACCCGGAATTCACTATGTAGTCTCAGGCTGGCCTCGAACTCACAGTGATCCTCCTACCTCTCCCGCCCTACTGCTGGATTAAAGGCGTGTGCCTCCATGTCCGGAGATATCTTTAATTTTTGTTTGTTTCTGAGGTCTCACTTCGTAGCCCAGCTGGTTTGGAACTCATAGAAATCCTTCTGCCTCAGCCTTCTGGGATTACAGGTATGTGACATCATATATTAATATCTTTATATTCCCACTGCCCTCTGGTCCCATCTTCATCATTGTACTTGGCATAGAATGTGTGCTCACTCAATAAGTAATCTATGGTTAGATAGTCCATGCTTTTAACTCATTAAGACTGGGCTCTATAAAGCAGGGAGAAGTCTGGTGAAAACTCATGAGAGTTAGACCTGCCTTTGGCTTGGTTTCTCTTGTGCACACCAGAATATATCTCCTAATGTGTACGCTCATGTATGTAGTCTTAACTCTAACAACACCGCCCTACAGTTGAGGGGACGGGGACTTTGTTGACACATACAAAGTGCTGGCATTCTCTTTTTCCCAGGGGCTGTGCATACTTATTTAATTTCTACAAACCTGGAAGCTCCACCTACTTATCCTTCATATTCTATAGGAATAAATAGAGCTTCAGAAAGACCGAGAAGAGACCTAAAATGATTACCAGTGAGGATTGTGGGATTCCAAGCCCATGTCTTTTTCTACGACACGATTGTAATTGAATATGTAGCATTAAAGGTCATTTCCTACTGGCAAGGTCAGTGACCAGATCTCAACCAGGCCACCAATAAGACCTCTCTTAAGCAAATTCTGCGCGGGGTCAGGGAGGTCTTGCCGTGGGGTGTGGCAGGGCTCCCAGAACGCTGACCTTGGTGGGAGGCTTGTCCTTCTTGTGACACGCGCCTTTCATTTGATCTCCCACTAAGAACCCAACTGAGATTTGTTCTTGCACCAGTCTCTACATTTCTCGGTTCTTCCTGGAGTTAGCCAAGGAGAAGGAAAGGAGTTCCAATTTGAGCTTACCTCTGAATATCTTCTGTGAGCAAAAGAGGACATTAGCCTGTGAGGAGAAGGAGAGTGGACAATCCCTGCTTCTTGTCTGACTTCCACAGAGTCGAAGTAAAAAGTCCAGACTCACCACCGATCATCCCTTTCTGACTGATTAACAAGTCACTAGCAACCAATGATGACTTTGACAAAACTTAACCAAGACAGCAGCCAGCTGGAGGAAACCAATGATAACGAATGTTGCCAATGATATAGACAAAAGAGAACTCTTATGCCCTGCTGGTCAGAATGAGATTGAGTCCATCCGTTATGGAAATCAGTATGGAGGCTCCTTAAAAAATTAAAAATAGACCTGCAGTGTAACTCGGCTGCACTATTCCTAGGTGTATACTCAAGGTCAATAAGTCAGATATACAGTGGCACATCCGTGCTATAGCTAAGATAAGGAACAACCTAGTGTCCATCAACAGAGGCCTGAATAAGGAAGACGCGGTTGATATGCACAACGGAGGCTTCCAGCCATAAGGAAGGATGAAGTTCTGCTGTTTTCAGGGAAAACGGATGCAACTGGAGATAATCCTATGATGTGAATAAGCCAGTCTCAGAAAGAAAAATAGCCACATATTTTCTCTCACTTGTACTTCCTAGCCTTTATATATACAAAGGGGCATCTATGTAAAGACGACATGAAAGTAAAGGAGAAAATGTCTACTGAACAAAGCGGACTGATGCGCAAGGGCAAGGGGCATGAAAGAGGAGGATGGTGTATGGGGGAGGAGAATATGTTCAAAAGACATTACATAGGTACATGAAGATGGCCTTATGGGGCTGGAGAGACAGCTGGGTGGTGAAGGCACTTGCTTGCAAAGCCTGACGGCTCAGGTTCAATTCCCCAGTAGCTGCATAAAGTCAGTTGTACATAGTGCTGCGTGCATTTGGAGTTCACTTACAGTGGCAAGGGGCCCTGGCGGACCTATTCTCACTCTTCCTCTGCTCATAAATAAATAGATAAATAAATAAAAAAAAACATATTTTAAAGGAAATGGCCTTATGCAACCCAACATAGTAAAATTATAAAAAATTCAATGCAAAACCAAAAACAAAACAAAAAAAAAAACAACCCAAACACTCAAGTCTGTGTTTGGGGTAAGGGATATAGCGAAGTTAGACTTCTCTAAAATAGAAATCTGAACCTTCCAGAAGAAAATTATCAGTTTCCCCTTTTCCTCGCCACTGTTTCCGTCCAGGCTCTGCTGAACACTGCATCTAGCATGTATTAGAGAGGGCATTACACCTGATAAACAGAGATTCACAACAGCTTAGGAAGGATTAGCCACAGCTCTGAGGAAAACCCTCTCTGCTGCTTGGAAAGAGTGCCGTCTTCTGCCTGAGCAATTCCTCCTTAAGCCAAAGGTGGTGGGTGTGGGGAGAAAGTGTTCAACTAAGCCTGGAAGAAGATCTTCCTGGGTGGAGGGTGGACCTGGGTCTTCCACCTCAGAGATGGCTCCCAAGTCCAAACCAGGAAGCCTGGGAGGCCTCTCATCCTTTATTCTCCTCTTTGATGAGTTTAGGAAGGGGTGAGATTGACTATTATATCCATTTCTAATCCC
Organism: Dipus sagitta; assembly: GCA_036346955.1. Taxonomy (NCBI): domain Eukaryota; kingdom Metazoa; phylum Chordata; class Mammalia; order Rodentia; family Dipodidae; genus Dipus; species Dipus sagitta. The sequence continues at coordinate 22,785,192 of CM070786.1, forward strand.
TAACCCAGTGTCTCAGCCTTAATGATATTCTTTTTGTACCTGCTAAGCCACCCTTGGGGATTTGAAGTTTGCTGAGCTTGATGTACGGTTATGTAATTGCATTTCAAGAGTAGGAAAGTAAGGAAAATGCCTCACCTACAAGGAGAATAATTAATGAGCCAGGAGGGATGAATTCTCAGAAGTTAGCTACCATAAAGCTTCTAACTAATAAACATACTACAGAAAAAAAAAAATTCCAGGTCTAAGCACAATAGACTTAAAGTCCATTCTTTCTAGTTAAGAATTCAATCAGTCACAAGGGAGTCTTATGCAAGAAATAAGAAAAGGTAGTTGACACAGAAAAAAAAAAGAGCGTTAATATGCGAACACTTCAAAGAAGTCAGGAATGAATCCACTGGGCACTGAGCAAAAGGGCCATTTAGCAACTATTGGGGAAAATATTGGCAAACATTGCCAACGTGGAAATTTCTGGAGTGTATTACCACATTGGTAAAGGCAATATTTCTTACTGTCAGAACGAAGCATTATAAAACACAATGAAAGAACTCAATGTCTTTCAGTGTTAATGAGTAAGCTGTCTTAAATTCATAGGAAATGTCCATAGCCAAATGATCTCCAAATGGGAAACTGGTTTTTAACCACCATTTTTTACTTTTACCATTAGGGAAAACATTGAGACAAAGCAAGAGGTTAAAAAAAAGATTAAAAAAAAAGATAAATCAGTCAATACATAAAGAAATGGAGACCATCTCAGAGAAAACTGGTTTTTCAGACCACCTGGACATTTAATAAAGACTGTTCTCCAAAAGTCATCTTAAAACTGACTCATGTAGGCCTGGAGAGATTACTCAGTGGCTAAGGCTCTTGCCTGCAAAGCCTAAGGACCTGGGTTCAAGACCCTAGTACTCACGTAAAGTCAGATGCTCAGATGCACAAAGTGGCAAAAAGTTTGTTTGCAGTGGCTGGAGGTCCTGGCATACCTATTCTCCCTCCCTCTCTCTTTCTCCCTCTCTCTCCCTCCCTCTTTATCTCTCTCTCTCTTCCTCTCCCCTAGTAAACAAATAAGAAAGAAAGAAAAACAATGGAGGCATCTAGAAATGCAAAGCCTTGTGAGGATATAATAAGGAGGCTTTGGGCTAGAGAAATGGCTTAGCAGTTAAGGTGCTTGCTTGTAAAACCTAAGGACCCAAAGGCCCTGGTGCACCCATCCTCCCTCTCTGTCTCTCTCTCTCAAATAAAAGAATATATAAAAAATAAAAAAAATATGGGAGGCATTTAATTACTTTTTATTTAGTCCTCTACTTTACATATATTGTCTACTTTCAGGAGCATCTGTGATGGTGGGTTCTGTTCTCTGGTCACACCTTTGCTTTCATAACTTCCTTTTTCTTTTTTTTTTTATTAAAGTTTCCCCCCTTTGACTTTTCTTTTTACTTATTTATTTGAGAAAGAGAGAGAGAGAGAGAGAGAGAGAGAGAGAGAGAGAGAGAGAGAGAGAGGGAGAAAGAGAGAGAGAATGGGCACGCTGGGGCCTCCAGCCACTGCAAATGAACTTCAGACGCCTGCGCCCCCTTGTGCATCTGGTTAACATGGGTCCTGGGGAATAGAGCCTCGAACTGGGGTCTTTAGGCTTCACAGGCAAGTGCTTAGCCACTAAGCCATCTCTCCAGCCCAATTACCTTTTTCTTTACCTACTCTGAATCTCAGCCACCATTCCGTATTGCTTCAGAGTGTAAAACCCCAACAATCAATAAAGGAACAGTTCAAAAGGTGAATGATTCAGTAGGAAACACATCTTTTTTAAAAAATACTTTATTTATTTATTTATTTGACAGAGAGAAAGAGGGATGGTGAGAGAGAGAGACAGTGAGAGAATGGGTGCACCAGGGCCTCCAGCCACTGCAAATGAACTCCAGATGCATGCTTCCCATTGTGCATCTGGCTTACGTGGGTTCTGGGAAATTGAACCAAGGTCCTTTGGCTTTGCAGGCAAACGCCTTAACCACTAAGCAATCTCTACAGCCCAGAAACAAGTCTTTTACAAGTCAGGTAGTTGCTAATTTTCACTTCAAAAAGTTAAGAAACAGGGTTTAGGGTACAGCTCAGTGGTAGAACATCTGCGCACCATGTGCAAGGCAATCCCTAGTGCCATATAAAAGGAAAAACAATTAGAATGTGCTAATATCAGCTGGTAGGTTATTAAGGTATTTTTGGTGCTAGAGAGATGGATCAGCAGTAAAAGGCACTTACTTTCAAAACCCGTTCAATTCCCCAGTACCCATGTAAAGACAGATGCACAAAGTGGCACATGCATCTGGAGTTCATTCGCAGTGGCTGGAGGCCCTGGCAAGTCCCTTTACTCTCTTTCTCTCTCTCTGCTTGTAAATAAATAAATTAAAGATACTGAAAAGTAATTTTGGGCTGGGAATATAGCTCCGTTGGTAGAGTGCTTGTCTAATATGCACAAGGCCCCCGATTTGATCCTCAACACAGCATAAACTGAACATGGTAGCCTAAGCCTGCAATTTAAGTATGTAAATGAGCCAGGCGTGGTGGCGCACGCCTTTAATCCCAGCACTCGGGAGGCAGAGGTAGGAGGATCGCCGTGAGTTCAAGGCCACCCTGAGAATTCCATAGTGAATTCCAGGTCAGCCTGGGCTAGAGTGAGACCCTACCTCAAAAAACCAAAAAAAAAAAAAAAAAAAAAAAAAGTATGTAAATGGTAGAGACAGGAGGATCAGAAGTTAAAGGATATCTTTGTCTACACAATGAGTTTGAGGCCAGAGATATACAAATTTCATTTATTTATATACTTACATGTATGTATGTATGTATGTGTGTATGTATATGTAGACCAAGGTCAGGTCCTCTTTGCTGCTGCAAATGAACAGCAGACACCACATACTCCAATATTTGTGTCTGGCTTTAGGTGGGTACTAAGGAATTGAACCTGGGCCAGCCAGTGCCTTTAACCACTGAGCCATCTCACGGACCCATGTTTCTGTTCTGATTATCAACTATTATGTGATGTGGGGGTGGTGATTTATCATTTAAATCATTGATTTCCATATACTTGTTTACAAGGCCAAGTTTACTTAGTGTTTAAATTGACAAAGATTTTAACAAATGGGTTAGGACTAATGCTAAATTCTCATGTTCTAAGTAATAGGTAGTCCTTATTCACAGACAAATAAAACTGACAAACTCTGTTTCATGAGAGCTGATTTCCAGTAGCTTTTTGTTTCTTTTAGGCAATAATTTAGTGCTGAAATTCTCAACATATGACTGTTCTTCAGATCAAAACATAGTAATAATACCTAAAATAAAAATTCAACCCAGGAGGTATTTGTAAAATACTTTGTGAATCTTCTTATTACAAAACATTGTAGAGATTAAAAAATTAAACCTATTAGTATTCATATTTTTATTATAAAAATGTGTGACATGGTGATTAGTAAAACAAAATGATTTCAAACCAAATTTATTAAGATGCTTAGAAAGTAAATCTAAGAAGGGAGAGAAAAGAAAACAGGTTGATGAAGAAACAATGAAAACTCTCAATGGACACTAAAGAGCTCATTTAGGCAGTTTTTTTTTTTTTTTACATGGATGATGGTGGATATTAACCAGTTATAGCATTTAGATTCTACTGGATAGTCACAAGAATTAAGTTACAGTTTATTTTTAAATGTCCGTATTCATGATACTCTGTAATTTTCATTCCTTATCACTATTTAAAAATGATACAAATGAAAAGTATATGAAGGCTATAACTTTTTTTTAAACAAAATACTTTTAGGGTAAATAAGAAAAAAACTTAAAAGTCATTGATCCAAGATGACCATTAGATTGGACACTATAGTGCTTTCTACTTTTGTGTTCAAGCTTATTTAAAAAAATATATATATTTATTTGCAAGGAGGGAGAGAGAGAGAATGAATATGAATTAGCACACCAGGGCCTCTTGCCACTGCAAACTAACTTCAGATGGATTGTGTCAGTTTGTGCATCTGACTTAACATGGATACTTGGGAATCAAACCCAGGCCCTTAGGCTTTGAAGGCAAGCACCTTATCCACTGAGCCATCTCTGCAGCCGAGTTCAGCTAATCTTTAATGGACTAATTTAGAGTATTAAAGATAATGCCTCCTACCTTTTATCGTTTACCACAGGCAGCACTGTGTAAGCCAGCTACTTTATATCTAATCCTTACGACTGCTCTGCAAGGGCAATTAGATGCATCTTCAGTTTTAGTCCAGGAAACCAACACACAGTGACTGTAAATCTCATAAGAGTAGAGATACAGAGCTGGGATTTGAACCCCATCCACCTGTCACCAGGGCCCCACGCTCTTATCACGCGTATTGATTCTGTCCTTCGTAGGAGGTTGGTCTGGACGAATGATACAGAATAAGTTTATGTACTAATAACAAAAAAAGAGAGAGTCAGCAGAACTTTGATTGGTCCAGTAACCACCATCTAGACTCTCCACTTTGGTCTCACTTCCAGTAAGGACAGGATGGACCCTTCCCCCCTTCCCTTTCCTATGCACTTTCATCCTTATGTAGGGAAGGTTTCTTAGCCATGCTGAGCTACTGAGATAGATAGGGTTTCACTATGCATCTGCAGGCTGGCCTTGAGCTTGTAATCCTTCTGCCTCAGCCTCACCAGTCCTGGGTTTATAGATGTGAGCTGTCACCGTTGATTCATTGGTTCACTGTGACCTATTTTCATGCCCATGTCTCCCATGAGACACCGAGCCCCATTCTGTCATTGTGGCCCCACGTAAGGGCCATGGCACTTAGGAAATGCCAAGGATGTTCTCAGTCTTCCATCTGATCCTGTACTCCTGATTATTTAATTCTCAGTTTCAATCCTGGATCCTTAATAGAATTAAAAAAAATATATGTCAATCCTGATTCTTGGTTAAGCAGCAGACAGACCTGAATTTCTGTGGTGGGTCAGTAATCTGCATATTTAAAAAATGTGTGTGTGTGTGTGTGTGTGTGTGTGTGTACATGCTAGCTTGTGTTTGTATATTAGTGCCACGGTGTGTGGGTAGAGGTCAGGGGACAACTGTTAGGTTGCTCTTCTCTTTCTTACTCTGGATTCTCTTTCTGCTGTTCTTTGCTGGCTTTGCCTCAAGCTTCCAGGAAATTCTCCTGTCTCTGCTGCCATTTCACTGTCGGTGTGCTGGGGTTACAGAATCCCACATGGATTCTGGCTTTTTACGTGGGGTCTGGGGATCGAACCCAGGCAGTGCAGATTGAGCTGAGGGTCCCTTATCCACACAGCCATCTTTCCAGCCTGGCAATCAGCACCTTGATTGCTTCTCAAGTGGTTTTGGTGTGGGGCCAAAGCTGAGGCCCCCTAATGGTTTCAGTGTGGAAAAGGCTGCACTGTGATTATAATAACCCCATTGGGTTACTAACCTAACAGTATACTTCAAAATACCTGTCTTACTGAGTTTCACTTCTCACCTTGTCTCTGGAGAAAGGTTCCTATTTTGCTTTCTTTCTTTCTTTTTCTTTTTTCTTTTCTGTTTTTTTTTTTTTTTTGAGGTAGGGTTTCACTCTAGTCCAGCTGACCTGGAATTCACTATGTAGTCTCAGGGTGGCCTCGAACTCATGGTGATCCTCCTATCTCTGCTGGGATTAAATGCGTGCACCACCACGCCTGGCCTATTTTGCTTTCTAATAGGTCTGACTCATTCTGAGGTAGCTGCTTCTGGAGGCAAACAATGTATTTAGTTTCTTTACTCTCATGAGAGCAGACAGCCTTTTAGATTTTTCTTCTTTTCTCTTTTTTTCTTCCCTTCCCCTTCCTTCCTCTCTTCCTTCCATCCTCTTTCTTCCATTCTTCCCTCTCTCATTCCCTTCCTCCTTCCCTTTCTACCTTTTTCATTCTTCCTTTCTTTTTCTTTTTTCTTTTTTTGTGTTGTTTTTCGAGGTAGGGCCTCACTCTAGCCTAGGTTGACCTTCACTATGAATTCACTATGGAGTCTCAGGGTGGCCTCGGACTCACGGCAATCCTCCTTCTTCTGCCTCCCAAGTGCTGGGATTAAAGGCGTGTGCCACCAAGCCTGGCTCATTCTTCCTTTCTTTTTTAATACTTTATTTTTATTTGCTTATTTATTTGACAGACATAGAGAGAGAGAGAGAGAGAGAGAGAGAGAGAGAGTGAATGGGTGCACCAGAGCCTCCAGCCAATGCAAACAAACTCCAGACGCGTGCGCCCCCTTGTGCATCTGGCTTACGTGGGTCCTGGGGAATTGGAACTGGGTCCTTTGGCTTTGCAGGCAAATACCTTAAATGCTAAGTCATCCCTCCAGCCCCCTTTCTTTTTTTATATTATGGATTGAACCTAGGTTCTCACACATGATTAGCAAGCATTCTATCATTGAGCTATAGCCCCCATCCCCTTTGCCCTCTTTTTACTTTTTGTTTTGCATGTGTTTGGTATGTGCTTGCATGTATGTGCGTTTGCATGTGTGTGCATGTGGAGGCTAGAGGACAGTCTCAGGCATTACCATCTGGAATGTGGTCTAGCTCTTTCTGAGACAGGGTTTTTTCTTATTTAAATTTTGAGACACTAAATTGCCCAGGCTGGCCTTGAGCTTATTCTGTCGGCCAGTCAGGCCTTCAATTTATCTTTCTCTCTCAGCCTCTTTAGTAGCTGGGATTACAGGCCTGTGTGACCAGGTCCAGGCCAGTCTTTTCTTTTGACTTTTTTTTTTTTTGTTTTATTTTTGTTTTTTTGTTTTGCGAGGTAGGGTCTCACTCTAGCTCAGCCTGACCTGGAATTCACTATGTAGTCTCAGGGTGGCCTCGAACTCATGGTGATCCTCCTACCTCTGCCTCCCAAGGGCTGTGATTAAAGGCGTGCACCACCATGCCTGGCTGTCTTTTGATTTTTAAAAGTATTTTCTTTATTTGAGAGAGAAAAAGAGAGAGAGAGAGAGCGTGAGACAGAGGGAGAGAAAATGGGCACAGCAGAGCCTTTAGCCACTGCAAGTGAACTCCAGGCACATGTGTCACCTTGTGCATCTGGCTTACATGGGTCCTGGGAAACTGAACCTGGGTCCTTAGGCTTCCCAGATAAGTGCCTTAACTGCTAAGCCGTCTGCTGAGTCCCAGGCTGGTCTTCTTATTAGAGAACAATTCATGTGCAATCCATGTCTAGCAGCCCCAAGGAAAGCATATCACCTTCACCAGGTGCTTACACTGGGGAGATATTATAGCTGGCGGGGAATGTATAAAAGTGTGTGGTACACATACATGTTTGCACACATGTATTCAAGCATTCATGTGTGTGGGGAGGCAAGACAGATGGGTGGGGTTACCTCTTTCAGAGGCTGTGGGATTGGGTGGGCCAGCAGGATTGTCTTGTGGGCTTCAGGACCAGCCATCAAGGCGGGGAGCATGGGGGAAGGGAGTGTCCCTTTAAGGCTGCCCCAAGAAGAGCATCATGCATCCCTCAAGCTGTTCTACTTCATGGATCACCTCGCAATGACCATGCAGGATGACAGTACAAGGCAGAAAGAAAAACCCTTGGCTGTCAGAAGCACAGAAGAATTTCTAAGGCTCTGGGGGATTAAGAACCCCTGTGTTAGCTGCAGGAGGTGGACAAGACCTTCTGTCAATTTTTATTCAAGTGTTTCTTTTTAAGCACCAACCTCACTGGCTTCGAAGCAAGCATAAATTAATTCCGGAGCCCTGACTTACAGTGTCCTGACTCTGCCTGTCTATTATCTATCCACCCACACAGGAGAAACCGCGGAACCTTGTCAGCTTTCAAGCGAGCAGCTGCCATCACCCATTCTCCTAGGGAGTCTCGTAAAAGAGTGTCAAGATTTCTCCCATCGCTCTTTCTTCTTTACTGTTTGCCCATTTTAATGTTGAGCTGCCTTCTTTGGACACAAATAAAATATTGCTCCGCTGAGCTGCAGAAAGTTGAACTTTCTTAGCCAGTTAGGGATGAAAACTTCAGACTTACTCTATTATCGTTTAAAAAAAAATCATTTATGGGCTGGAGGGATGGCTTTGCTGTTTAAGACATTTGCGTGCAAAGCCAAAGGACCAAGGTTCAATTCCCCAGGACCTACGTTAGCCAGATGCATAAGGGGGCGCACATGTCTGGAGTTCGTTTGCAGTGGCTGAAGGCCCTGGCGCGTCCATTCTCTCTCTCTCTCCCTCTTTCTCTGTCAAATAAATAAATAGAATAAAATAAAATCATTTATGATATGCTTTCATGTAACTCCTAAGGTGCCAATATCTTTATTTTTGTATTGAGTCTGCACGTTAGAGGGATATAAAATGTGCCCTAGATTTGAGGTTGTATTCCAAAGGGAGAAAAACATTAAAAGATGTGTGTGTCACTCTGATGATAGGTGCTGGATTTTGCATGTGATACAACCAGGAAATGGAGACACTCAACAGGGATTATCCAACAAGTGTTTCCTGATAATGAATTCATGTCTGGATCATTCAACGAAGTTGGCATGGAACCACAATGAGAGCTCTGAGCTTAGCATCTTAATTTCTGTACAATGTAGCACTCTTCTCTTTGAAATTCATTATTGGACTGATTCATAGACATGCTTTTCTGTTAATCATTTGCTGTATGGCATATGTATTGAGTGCTCTTATCTACTTTTTTTTTTTTTTTTTTGAGATGGAGTCCTGTGACGTTGCCCAGGTTGGGCTGCAGCAGTCCTCCTGCATCAGGCTGGCATCAGTCTTCAGAGTAGCCAGGACTATAAGCACACACCACTGTACTGGGAAAACTATAACCCTCTTTTTTTTGTTTTATTGTTATTTATTTATTTGAGAGAGACAGACACACAGAGAAAGAGGCAGATAGATAGATAGATAGATAGATAGATAGATAGATAGATAGAATGGGTGCATCAGGGCCTCCAGCCACTGCATAACTCCAGATGCTTGTGCTCCCTTGTGCATCTGGCTAACATGGGTCCTGGGGAATCAAGCCTCGAACCGGGGTCCTTAGGCATCACAGGTAAACTCTTAACTGCTAAGCCATCTCTCCAGCCCTATAATCCTCTTCATATGCATTTCAAGATACTGTGGGGGCACTGGCCTCACGATATGAGCCAATCCCATATTGATTACCAATAGTCACACTGAGGAGGGCCCTCAGTGAAACGTGGGTGTGGGAGAGGAGACAGAAGTGGATAACCTGGTGGGAATACTACCAATTTATAGTATGTTGATATATTAAAGTTCCTAATAAAAATTATTTTTTAAAAAAGCTAGGAAACTCTGAAAATGTTTCTTCTCTTCCTCCTGCTCTCTTAACATGTGCAAACGCCATTGCACTGGATGATGCATGTGTACGCGTACGAGTGAGGGACGAGAGACGACCACCGTCTCTGCGTCCAGGGGAAGTTTGAGGACATTCCTGATAAGAGTATAGATGCACTCTGCCAGTCATTTTTTGCTCTGGTAGAAATCTCCATCAGATGTAAATCTCTCCAAGAATCCTCCCTGAATTGGAGCCTGAAGAAATCCAAGCTGGAATTCAAGTTATCTTCACTGTCACTGTCTCAAGGTTAAGCACGGGAAGGGTCACTTCAAGATAATTTTAAGTGATGATTGCCGTCTTCTTTAGATGTGATAGGAGAGCACTATCCCGAGTGTTTACCACCCTTTGATCTTAGAGGACCTGGTGACCAAACTGAATCCAGAGATACCAGCAGGCGGGAGGCTGATTGGGCCGTTCCCATAACCCGTGGGTTTCTCTGTGCATCCTTGCCGTAAGAATATGTCCTTTCCTATAGTATACATATAGTGGTTTTTAAAAATGAAATTAGAAAGAAATCATGCTATATGATAAAACTTCTCTGAAACCTGGAGAAAAGAGTTGTTTTATTTATTTATTTATTTATTTATTTATGAGGGAGAGAGAGAGAGAGAGAGTGGAGAGAGAGAAAATGGGCATGCCTCTAGTTGCACCACCTTGTGCATCTGGCTTATGTGGGCCCTGGGGAATCGAACCTGCGTGCTTTGGCTTTGCAGGCAAGTGCCTTAAAGCTAAGTCATCTCTCGAGCCTAGTGAGTTGCTTTCCTTATTTTGCTGGATTAAAAGGTCAATTGCTTGCTGCTCATCACTAGCTAGCCTTGTTTCACAGTCACACCAGGGAGTCAACTGACAGTTTTGCATGTTTATATTTACACTGGTTCTACCTCAAAGAAACCGTCTTAAACAAATACCTAAGCTCCTTCCCTTTGATCTGGTAATACTGGAATGACAGAATAAATCCAGTTTAATGTAGTTCATGCAAATCAATTCTTGTGGGGGAATTCCCTTCACAAGAAAGATCAATATTTGCAAAAAGAAAAAAAATACCTAATACAGATCTAATTCTAAAATCATATTTGTAATCTCTATACATGTAATGCAAACACACACACACATTTGCATGAACACATCGATGCGCACCTGGGCAGACCCACACCTCTGACAAAGTTACTGTGATGGTCGATATTTTTTTCTGTTTTTGTTTTTTCAAGGTAGGGTCTCACGCCAGCCAGGCTGACCTGGAATTCACTGTGAAGTCTCTGGCTGACCTCAAACTCACAGCAATCCTCCCACCTTGGTATCCTGAGTATTTAGATTAAAGGCGTGTGTGTGTGGGGGGGGGGGCGGGGGGAGAAAGATGAGAGAGAGAGAGAGAGAGAGAAAGAGACAGACAGAAGGAAAAAGAGAGAATGAGAGAATGGGTGCACCAGGCACTGAAAATGAACTTCGGATGCATGTGCCACTTTGTGCATCTGGCTTTAGGTCGGCACTGAAGAATAGAACCTGGGTTGTTGGGCTTTGCAGGCAAGTGCCTTAACAGCTGAGCCATCTCTCCAACCCATGATGGTCAATTTTTATTGTCCGCTTGATTAAATCAGCAATCAGGTAAGAGATATGCCATGCCTGTGGGCAGGTATTTGAAGGCATTTCCATAAGAAGAGAACAGAAGGCAGCCCTCCCAGCTGCAGAAGCCCATATAGAATGAGGTCCCAGGAAAAAAACAAAACAAAACAAAACAAAACAAAAAAACCAAGCCAAACCAACCAACCAACCAAACAAACAAACACTGCTTTTGCTTGCCTGCCTTTGCCCCTTGCATACCCTGCTGCTGCCACCCTTCATTGACAGCAGAACCCGGGTTCTTCGGTCTCCCAACATGACCTGGAGACCAGCAGCTCTCTGGGAATCCTCCAGGCCTTTATCACTAGATTAGGACTACTGAGATATCCAGGTTTGTAGACTGAACGGCTACCGGCCTTTTAACTTCTGCAGTGTACGGACAGCTATTGTTGGACTGCCCAGCCCACATAGTGTGAGTCAATCTAACAAACAGCCTTTCTAATCATATAGTCATCCTGTTGGTTCTCGTCCTCTAGAGGGTCCTGGCTAACAGCATTACCAACAGCTTCCAAGGTCAATGAAACACAGTGCTTCTGAACTTAACATATGGAGAGAGATAGATCCTGGTTCAGACCCTGCACAGTCCCCTCAGAGAGAATGACTCAGGCCTTCGTGACCCCACAGTGAATATCAACAACCCCGCTGAGGAGGGGTCCCTCAGGGAAAGGGGAGCAGAGGCAAGGGGATATATAGTTTAATCTTTTATAAACTAATAATAATAATAAGTGACAATAAATCTTGCCTCTGCCAATGGGACAGTGCATCAATAACTTATCTTGTCTGCATAGTTTTTCTTTGTCTTTCAAAAAAGAACACACACAGGCACGCACACCAGTAAATAGTTAAAAAATTACACCTACTACCTAAGAGTTTGTGTAAGTTATTTGACGCAATAAGCAGCTAACAAACCCGTGTTTCCTGATCTTAGATGTGCATTACATAAGTCACCTGGGAATCTTACTCAGATGCAAGTTCCCATTTAGTAGGTCTGCAGCGATGCTAGCTCCTGAACAACCCGAGGAACAAGGAGACTTCACAAAACGGAGCTGGAAAGATGGCTTAGTGGATGAGATGCTTGCCACCCAAGCCCGAGTACCCAGGTTCAATCCCCAGAGCCCACGTAACAAGCCGGAAGCCATGGCAGAGTTCTTAATCCCAGCACACTGAAGCTGATCGTGTCGGCCAGCTGGGAGGCCGAGACAGGAGAAGTTCCCAGGAGTTCACGGTGTGGTGAGCCCAGGCCAGAGCAGCGGAGGGAGGGAGAATCCAGAGCAAGAAACCCTGCCTCGAATGAGGTGCGCTGGCCAGGACCCGTCTGTAAATTGTCCTCTGACCGTCCACCAATGCCACGGCATGCCCTGGGCCTGCCCTCACTCACATCACAAAGCGAAAGATAAAATTGCCATCCTATGGTCTTGCAAGCCAATTAAGAAAGCCGAGAAAGAGCAGGGCGTGGTGGCGCACGCCTTTAATCCCAGCACTCCGGGAGGCAGAGGTAGGAGGATCGCTGAGAGTTCGAGGCCACCCTGAGACTACAGAGTGAATTCCAGGTCAGCCTGGGCTAGAGTGAGACCCTACCTCGAAAACCACCCCCCCCAAAAAAGAAACCCCAGAAAGGATTTTGTGACTTAATTTCCACTCTCCTGTCAATGGTCAGTCCAGGGCCATGGTAAGCTATGTGCAAGATAAGGCTCCGGAAGTTTCTTACCTGTCGTAATCTTGACAAATCTCTCCCACAGCCACCAAGGCCTTCAGGTACTCATTGGGTTGATAGGGGTGGATATAGTGCAGGGAACAGCTGTTCCTGGGGTCCCCATTAGAGGCGGTGAAATCTATAGCTACCTAGAAGAGAAAAGTAGAAGAAGGGCTTGAGAGATTTCTCAGTGGTTAGGGCACTTGCCTGCAAAGCCAAAGGACCCAGGTTCGATTCCCCAGGACCCACATAAAGCCGGATGCACAGGGTGGTGCATGCATCTGAAGTTCATTTGCAGTGGCTAGAGACCCTGCTTGTAAAAAAAGATACATAAAATGTTTAAACAAAACATTTAAAAATTAGAGGAAGAGGAGGAGTTAAACTGCATGCATCACTTTGGAATTGTGATTAGCCACGAGAGACACACGGCCTCAGCTAGGGAAAAGGTATGCACGACACGCGCGGCCAACAGGAAGAGCAAGAGAAGAAATTAGTGCCTTGAAAAACTAGTTATTAATTTGACCGAGTCTGCTTCCGCAGCCTTTAATATCCCTCTCTTCTCCCTGTCCAAAATGGAACTTGAAATCTAACACGTAGTCCAGAAAAGCCCAGGCACTATTATTGATCCACACCACCAGGCAGCAAGAGTACAGGCAGAGTGTCTGTCATCCAATTTCACAACTCACTAAGAAAAGGCTTCTGAGCTCCCAGGGCAGAGCAATTCCATCTATGAGTCATAGGTAAAGTCCTTCAAAACCAAATGCTGTGTTGGAGATACAGTCTTCGTAACAAAGTCACTGTTGCATGGTCCGCGAGTGGCCGGCCAGTTGCAGAAAGATGCCCTGAAGTGGTTATAACAAATTTTGTGCAAGGAGCAACTCTGTATAAGGCACTCAGCTCCTTTGGTTCCCGCTCATGCAAGAACTCCTGTGTATAACACAGAAGGAACCTGATTTTTTATTATTTTTATTTTTGTCATTATAATGGAAAGTGGAGAAGGGAAACACCTGACCCAATAAAAAAGTTTATTCCTCAACTCCCTAAGTATTTTTTTCTGATCCCTGACTCATAGTTGTTCAAATATAAGTTGGTTTACCAAATCACTCCTTTTTTGAAAAAAATTAAGTTTTTAGATTAGCGTGCAACGTAGTGGGCTTCGTTATGGTGTTTTCACACGTGTATGTCATTTTGCTTTATTGTCAGTCACCCCGCTCCTCCCGCTGCCCTCTCCTGTACCTCCTGCCCCTTCTGGTAGATTCCCTTCCTCTGGCGAGTTTACTCTTCTATGTTCTTATCACATAGATGCCATTACCCTCTCTTTTCCTCCTTCCCTTAAAATTTCTTCTTCTGCTCTCATGACCCTCCTCCTAGGTTCACGAGTCCCCTCACGTACATAAATGCAGACACATCTATAATTTTAAATCTAGATTTGTTTGTTTGTTTTCGAGGTAGAGTCTCTCTCACTCTGGCCCAGGCTGACCTGGGATTCAACATGGAGTCTCAGGGTGGCCTCAAACTCACGGTGATCCTCCTACCTCGGCCTCCCGAGTGATGGGATTAAAGGCGTGCGCCACCACACCCGGCTTAAATCTAGATTTTTTTTTTTGCTGAATGTGTGGCTCATGCTTTCAATCCCAGCCCTCAAGAGGCTGAAGTAAGAGGCTTGCCATGAGTTTGAAGTCAGCCTGGGGCTGTAGAGTGAGTTCCAGGTCAGTCTGAACTATTGTGAGACCCTGCCTGGGGAAAACCAACCAACCAAGCAAACAAACAAACTACAAACTAAATCTTGGTTTTGTATATAAGAGAAGACATGCAGCATTCACTTATTTCACTTAACACAATGATGTCCAGTTATATCCATTTTCTTGCAAATATCATGGCTTCATCTTTCTTTATGGCTGAGTAAAAAATTCCATTGTATATATGTACCATGTTTTACTTATCCTTTAACCTACTGATAGACATCTAGGCTGGTTCTATTTCTTAGTTACTATGAATAGTGCTGCAAGATACATGGGTGTTCAAAGTATCTCTGTGGTATGTTGACCTCAGAGCCTTTCAGGTAAACATCCAGGAGAGGTATAGCTGGACCATAAGATGGACATATTTTAGGTTTTTGAGGCACCTTCATTCTGATTTCTATAGGGTATGGACCAGTTTATAGTCCTAATAGCCATATGTAAGCGTTACTTTTTTCTAACATCCTCATCAGCATTTGTTATTATTTGTTATCTTTTATTTATTTATCTATTTTTTATGAAAGAGAGAGAGAAAATTGGTGTGCCAGGGCCTCAGCCACTACAATCGCACTCCAGACACTTGCGCCACCTAGTGGGCATGTGTGACCTTGTGCTTGCCTTACCTTTGTGTGACTGGCTTACAAGGGATCTGGAGAGAGATGGAATATGGGTCCCTTGGCTTTGCAGGCAAGCACCTCAACTGCTAAGCCATCTCTCCAGCCCCAGTTTACTTTTTGCCAGTCTGCTCTGGCATGCTTCTAACAATGTCAGAATCACCTGGATCAATAATAGACAGTGCACATGCTCTGTACTATTTATCACATGCTCTGCTCAATTCAATATTGTCACCACTGTAGTGATGGACACCAGTTTTGGCCAACATAGCGTAGTACTTTATCTCAGATTTCCTCAAGACTGGGCAGTTGTTGACAAGGATTCCAATTTTCACTGGAAAGCCTGGAGCTTATGGGCTTCGGAGACTTTTTTCTCTGCTTTGAGGCCACCATTTTCCTACCTTAGGTGCAAGATGGGCCCCAAACAAGAGCAGCTGCCAAGATGGCTAGAGAGTGAGAAAGGCTCATTTGTTATCTTTAAATATGTATATTATTTACTTATTTGGAGAGAGGAGAGAGAAAGAGAAAGAGAGTGGTATTCCAGGGCCTCCTGCTACTGAAAAAAAAAAACACACAACTCCAGATACATGTGCTACTTTGTGCATATGGCTTTACATGGGTACTGGAGGATTGAATTCTGGCCAGCAGTCTTTGAAAATAATTGCCTCTAACCATTAAGCCATCTCCCAAGCCTGTCATTTGTCTTCTTAATGATAGCCATTCTGACTGGGATGAGATGGAAAGAAGTTTTATTTGCTTTTCCCTGATGGATGGGGATGTTAAACTTTGTTTTTGTTTTTTTTTTTTCAGGTATTGATTGGTCATTTGTAGTTCCTGTTTGTTTTCTTTTTTCCTTTCTTGGAATGTATGTGGAGTGTGTGATCTGTGCACATGTACGTGTGTGTGTGTGTGTGTGTGTGTGTGCGTGTGTGAATGCAGATGCATGCACCCAGTATGCACATGTGTAGGGGCCAGGGTAGGATGTTGGGTGGTCTTCCTCAATCTCTCTTCTGCCTCATTTCCTTGAGACAGAGTTTCTCCCTGTCATTTTTGGTCAGACCAGCAGACAGCTAAGCCCTAGGGATTCTCCTGGCCGCGACTCCCTCAGGACTAGGATTACAAGCATGTGTGGCCATGTCTGGCTTTTCCTGCATGTGTTGGGGATCAAACTCAGGTCCTCATGCTTGTGTGGCAGGTGTTCTTACATGCTGAGCCATTTCCCCAGCCCTCATGTATTTGTTCTTTTGAGAATTGTACATGCAGTTCATTAATCCATTGATAGATTGGATGTTTTTTTTTTTTGGTGTTTCATTTTGTAGTTATTTATATATCCTAGATATTAATTCCATGTCTGATGTGTAGTTAGGGAAGATTTTTCTCCCCCTTTCTGGAATCCATCTCTTCACTCCAGTGATTGCTTTTGTTGCTGTGCAGAACTTTCTGGTCTTATCCAATCCTGTTTGTCAATTTTTGGGATTATTTCCTGTGCTGTTGGAGATCTCTTCAGAAAACTCTTGCTTATGCCTCTATGATGAAGGGTCTGCTATTTCAGTTTCAGGCTTTACATTAAAGTCTTTGATCCATTTGAACTGATTTTTATGATGTTTCTGATACATTTGGAGCAGATTAGGTGACTGTAGCTGTGGGGTTTGCTTTTGAGTGCTCCATTCTATTCCATTGGTCTACATGTCTCTTTCTGTATCAGTAATATGCTGCTTTTGTTACTAGCTCTGTAATATAATTTGAGATCAAGTATCATTGATACCTCCAAAACTGCTCAATCCGCTAAGAACTGCCTTCACTATTCAAAGTCATTTCTGCTTCCATATGAATTTAATGATTTTTTTCCAGTTCTGTGAAAAATATCAGTGGGATTTTTATGGAGAGTACATTGAGTCTGTTGATCATTTTCAGTACTATATCCATTTTAATAATATTAGTTCTTCCAATCCAAAGAGCATGGGAAGTCTTTTCATATTCTAGTTTCTTCTTCAAATACATTCTTCAGTGCTTTAAAGTTTTCAATGCAGAGATCTTTCACATCTTTGGTTAGGTCTATTCCTAGTTATTAAAACAACAACAACTACTATGGTGTGGCCAGGTGTGGTCACAGGGAGGCAGAGGTAGGAGGATCACTGTGAGCTCAAGGCCAGCCTGAGAATACATAGTG
Organism: Dipus sagitta; assembly: GCA_036346955.1. Classification (NCBI taxonomy): domain Eukaryota; kingdom Metazoa; phylum Chordata; class Mammalia; order Rodentia; family Dipodidae; genus Dipus; species Dipus sagitta. The sequence continues at coordinate 22,802,349 of CM070786.1, forward strand.
AAATCCAGGTCAGCCTGAGCTAGAGCAAGCCCTACCTCAAAAAACCAAAAAAAGAAGAAAAAAAGAAAAAGAAAAAGAAAAAAAAATTGTGAATGGAATTCCCCCCCCCCACACACAGATTTCTGTCTTGGAAAGTTTATTATTGATATAATAAACACTTACTTTTTAGTGTGTTTTTATTTATTTAAGAGAGAGAGAAAGAGGGAGGGAGGGAGAGAGAGAGAGAGAGAGAGAAAGAGGGAAAGAGAGAGAGAGAGAGAATGGGTGCAGCAGGGCCTCTTGCCACTGCAAATGAACTCCAGATGCGTGTGCCTCCTTGTGCATCTGGCTTACATGGGTCCTGGGGAATCGAACCTGTATCCTTTGGCTTTGCAGGCAAATGCCTTAACCACTAAGCCATATCTCAAGCCCCTCACTCAATTTTTAATGGTGATTTTGTACCCTGATGCCTTATTGAAAGTGTTTACTATGTCTAAGAGTTGCCTTAACTGCTAAACCATCTCTCTAGCCCCTTACTCAATTTTTTTTTTTTTTTTTTTTGGTTTTTTGAAGTAGAGTCTCACTCTAGTCCAGTCTGACCTGGAATTCACTATGGAGTCTCAGAGTGGCCCTGAACTCACGGCGATCCTCCTACCTCTGCCCCCTGAGTGCTGGGATTAAAGGCATGCGCCACCACGCCCGGCCCCTTACTCAATTTTTAATGGTAATTTTGTACCCTGATGCCTTATTGAAAGTGTTTACCGTGTATAAGAGTCGTCTGGTGCAGTCTTTAGAGTCTTTCACTATAAGTCATGTCATTCACTAATAGGGATAATCTGACCTCTCCCTTTACTACTTTTAATCTCTTTTATTTCTTTCTTATGTCTTATGGCTTCAGCTAAGAATTAGAGCACTATGTTAAGTAAGAGTGGAGAAAGTAGGCACCTTTGTCTCATTCCATATTTTAGAAGAAATGCTCTCGTTTTTCCCATTTAGTATAATGTTGGTGATAGGTGTGTTATACATAACCTTTATTATGTGGAGGTATGGGTTTTTTTTTTTCAATTCCTAGTTTCTTCAGAGCCTTGTCACAAAGGGATGCTAAACTTTGTCAAGGCCTTTTCTGCACTGATTGAATGATCATATGATTACTGTCATTAAGTCTATTTATATTCTGCATTCTACTTATTGGTTTGTATATATTGAACCACTTTTGCATTCCTGGAATGGGATCAACTCAGTCATGTTTTAGAGCTCAGTTTGGAAGAATTTTATTGAAAAATGTATTTGTGTTCATCAGGGTAATTGGTCTGTAGTTTTCTTATTTGTTGTTATGTCCTCACCTGGTTTTGGTATCAGGTGAATTTTTTATATTTATTTATTTATTTGAGAGAGATATATAGAAATAGGCAGGGAGGGAGGGAGGGAGGGAGGGAGAAAGAGAGAGAGAGAGAGAAAGAGAAAGAGGAAGAATGGGCATGCCAGGGTCTCCAGCCACTGCAAATGAACTCCAGATGCGTGTACCCCCTTGTGCATCTGGCTTACATGGATCCTGGGGAGTTGAACTTGGGTCCTTTGGCTTTGCAGGTAAGCACCTTAACTGCTAAGCTATCTCTCCAGCGCTCAGGTGAATTTTGGATTTGGAGAATGAGTTTTTAAAATTTTTTTTTCAAGTATGTCTCATATTTATTTATTTTTATTCATTTGTTTATTTGACAGAGAAAGAGGGGGAAGAGAGAGAGAGAGAGAGAGAGAGAGAGAGAGAGAGAGAGAGAGAGAGAATGGGTGTGCCAGGGCCTCCAGCCACTGCAAACAAACTCCAGATGTGTGTGCACCCCCTTGTGCATCTGGATAACGTGGGTCCTGGGGAATATATATGGTCCTTTGGCTTTGCAGCAAGTGCCTTAATCACTAAGCCATCCCTCTAGCCCAGAGAATGAGTTTAATAGTGTTCCTTTCCTATTTACAGAACCATCTGAGGATTATTGGTGTTAGCTTTTCATCAAAAGCTTTGAGGAATTCTGCAGTGAATTCTGTGGTCTTGGGCTTTTCTTTGTTGGAAGATATTTTAAAATTGTTATTTCAATAGTGATAGCAATGGATATGTTGATATTGTTTATATCTTCTTGATTTTATTTTAGTAAGTCCTATGTGTTTAAGTTCTTTTGAAATATAAGATTTAAAAATATTCTCTAATGACTGGAATCTGTAGTAACTTCCTCCTCTTTATTTCTAATTTTATTAACTTGGGTCTTCTCTTTCTTTTGGTTAGTTTGCATAGGGATTTGTCAGCCTTGTTTATTTTCTCAAAGAAATTACTCTTGCCTATATATTGCAGGCATCTTTGTCAAATACTTCTTAACAACAAATCATAGCAAAAAAAATGCTTAAATCTAAGTACATTAAAAAGAGAAAAAAAATTTCTTCTGACTTTTCAAGAGCACTACCATCTAAATAGAAGTCAACCCAGGAACATCCTCTCAAAATCTGCTTAAGCTTAAGATGGAGGATGTTGAAGTGGAGAATCATAGGAGAAGAATGGAATGCTTATGTTACATTTGTTTTTCTTTCTGTCTATAGTGCAGTTTAATATATTCACTGGCTTCCTAAAGAGAGAAAAGCTCTATTTTCTTATATGGTCTTGGGTATTATCAGAGGAGAAATGTAATTTATGCTATACTTGGTAAATTCTGTTAAAACAAATAGCTGGAATGCTCCACTGCACTTACAAAAAATAGGACATTCCAGTTGGGTATGGTGGAACATTCCTAAGCCCCAGCACTTGGTAGGATGAGGTAGGAGGATCGCTCTATGTTTGAGGCCAGCCTGGGGCTACTGAGTGAGTTTCAGGCCAGCTTGGGATTGAGTGAGACCCTGCTCTGAAAAAACAACAAGAAAACAACAACAGCAGCAACAACAAACAAAGAACAATTGGACATTCCTTCTGTATGAACAGAGAAAAAAATGTCACATTGTCACATGCTTTTTTTTTTGTGCGCTTCTGAAGAAGCAAAGTTGATGGTTGTGTCAGTTAGTTTCTTGTTGCTGGGACAACATACTTAAGCAAAAGCAGCTTAGGGAAGGAAAGTTTTCTTGGGTTTATACTTGCAGAGGGTAGAATATATCTTTCTCTCATAAAGTTATTTTTCAGCACTGATTTCTTTTTCCTTTCCCTCATTATTTCTCCACAGGACTCTGCTAAAAATTAATTTAGGAGGATTCAAACTCTGTTTTCATAATAGACATTCATTTTTAACAAGGAGTACCCATTGATAAGATGCAAGTACTAAGCAAGTGAAAAGAAAGAGCAAAAGACTTTTGGGAAGGCTGGAGAGACGGCTCATCAGTTAAGGCATTTGCCTGCAAAGCCTAGCGACCCAGGTTTGATTCCCCAGTACCCATGTAAAGCCAGATGCACAAAGTGGCTCAGGTATCTGGAGTTCATTTATAGTGAATAGAAGCTCTGCCATACCCAATCTCTCTCTTCTTTCTCTCTCTCTCTCTGCTTGCAAATAAATAAATAAAATATTTTTTGAAAAGCTCCTTGGGAGAAAAGCTGCAGTACCTCCCTCACCCTGAGGTATCCCCGCTTTGAATAACTACGGAAAGAGAGGGATAGCTTCTGTTAAAACCCTTCTTTGTGATAGCCACTGTGCTAACTACTTTACAGGATTGTATAATTTTATTTTCATGAACAATGTAAGGTAGAGATTACAGCTCCTTTTTTTTTTTTTAAAAAAAGCAGCTTTATTTTTATTTATTTATGAGAGAGAGAGAGAGAGAGAGAGAGAGAGCACCAGAGCCTCCAGTCACTGCAAATAAACTACAGATGCATTTGCCCCCTTGTGCATCTGGCTTATGTGGGATCCTGGGGAATCGAACCTTAGTCCTTTGGCTCTGTAGGCAAGTGCCTTAACTGCTAAGCCATTTCTCCAGCCCAAAGTTACTTTTGGTTGATTACAATAATGGTGCTCAAAGGTGTTGAAGTTCACATGGATAATAGGAATATGAAGTTATTGGACCAAGTCCATATGCTTCTAAAGATGTGTTTCATTCTTAAATCAGGACACACTGAAAAGAACATGCAAACTGGTGAACAAACCCATCTACAGAGGAACAGATAAAGAAATGTGGGACACTCACACATGCACACACACACCCACGAGTTTTGTTTAGTTATAAAAGAATGAAATTATGTTATTTATAGAAAATAGCTAAAACTGGAAAACATTAAGTGATATAGTGCACTCTGGATGGCAATTATTGAATGTTTTCTTTCATTTGTGCTAATTTTATGCAGATACAAAATTATATATATATATGTATGTATGTATATGTCTCTCTCTCTCTCTCTCTCTCTCTCTCTGTGTGTGTGTGTGTGAGACATGAAAGTAGAAGCAAGATTGGAAGAAGTAAGGAGATTAGTGGGGTAGAGGGGAGAAAAGAAATGTGGTTGCTAAATATGGCCAAAGCACATGATATGCTTGAATGAAAATGTCTTTATGAAAGCCATCACTATACTAATAATTTTTTTGAGGTAAGGTCTTGCTGTAGCCCAGTCTGACCTGGAATGTAATTCTCAATGTACTCTCTGTGCCTCCCAAGTGGTGAAATTAAAGGCATGTCCCTCCATGCCTGGCAATATATATATATATACTAAGACTTCTCATTGGGTATAACAGTTCTCATAAAAAATTGTAAGGACATGGCCTGAAGGTAGAAAGGATAGAGAGAAGGTAACTGAGATAATTTCAAGAAAAATAGTCTTGAATCTATCAGCCTTTTGTGGTTGAAATTGTTGTGAAGGATGGAGAAAAGACAATCAAAGTGTGTGTGGGCATAAAAACAGAGGGAAGACATTACACTGGGAATGACTAGAGATGACCCAGGTTGCCAAAACATGCAGTATTGTCTAAGATGGGCTTCTGCCTGAAGGTGAGAGCCGGTCACTGGAAATCAAGGGAAGAAGACCACGGGCGGGGAGCCTTCCAATCAAGACTTGCGATGAAGAGTTAGTGAGGTGGATTTTGAATTTTGTGACCAAGGAGGTATGAAGCACTGTGAGATCCGCTCATGAGACCTTGGCTAAACAAACATGGTCATAATATGTACAGAGAAGTCCAGTAAAATGTTGCTAAGAGGAAAGAAAAATGTGTTTGAAGATTGGACATGATGGCAAATGGTTTTAATACCGGTACATGGGAGGGAGGTGGAGGCAGAAGGATTGCAAAGTTGGTGCCAGCCTTGGTTAGCAAGCAAAAGCTGGCATTTGAAGAAATCATGATACAGGGGGGTCTTCTGGGTTCATTAAGATCAAGCCATGGAGTCAGTATTCTTAGCTGTTTTATCCTGAAGAGACACACGTTGGAGATAATCACTCTTGATATGTATAATAGTGTTGAAAAGGTCAGTAGTGTTGTGAAGGTCAGATGTAAAGTCACTCCTTTCCCTCCCACTGAGGAAAAAAAAAACCTAGAAAATTCCAGCCTGAGCATGGTGGTACATGCCTGTAATCTTAGTCCCTGGTAGGCTGAGGCAGGGGGATTATGAGTTACAGGGCAGTCTGGGCTATGTAGTGAGACTCTATCTTAAAAAAAAAAAGAATAAACAACTCTATAAGAAATTTCAGTGAGTGTGAAGATGTTGTATAACTATTATGTTTTTTTTTTTTTGTTCAGTTATTTATTTATTTATTTATTTATTTATTTGAGAGTGACAGAGAGAGAGAAAGAGGCAGATAGAGAGAAAGAGAGAGAATGGGCACGCCAGGGCTTCCAGCCACTGCAAACGAACTCCAGACGCGTGCGCCCCCTTGTGCATCTGGCTAACGTGGGTCCTGGAGAATCAAGCCTCGAACCGGGGTCCTTAGGCTTCACAGGCAAGCGCTTAACCGCTAAGCAATCTCTCCAGCCCTATTATGTTTTTTTTTTTTAATCTTTGTGTGCATGAGTATGGGTGTGCATATGCACATGTGTACATATGCACAGAGCACGTGTACAGGTTTGAAGCCATCCTCAAGTGTCCGTCAGCTTCCAACGTGTGTGAGGCAGAGTCAGCTAGCTGGCCCATGAGCTTCCTGGGCTTCTCCTGTGTTTGTCTCCTATCTTGCCATAGTAGTATTGAATTTACAGACATGCGCTACGGTATCTGGCTTTGCATGGGTTCTGTGGATCCAAACTCAGTCCATCATGCTTGCGCGTTAAGCATTTTTTACCCACTAAGCCATCTTCCTAGCCTTGTATGGCTAGTATCTTGATTCTTCTCAAACTTATCTAAACAGCCAAAAGCACAGATAGGGCTGGAAAGATGGATTAGCGTTTAAGGCACTTGCCCGAGAAAACTAAGGATCCAGGTTCAACTCCCCAGTACCCATGTAAGCCGGATGCACAAGATGATACGTGTGTCTGGAGTTTGTTTGCAGTGGCTAGAAGCCCTGGCTTACCCATTCTTTCTCTCCCTCTCTATCTGCCTCTCTTTCTCTCAAAATAAAAATAAATAAAAAAGAAATTCTATAAAAAAATCACAGGTAAATGATGATAGCCTTTTTTTCCCCAATGGTGGTTGGGATTGAATTAAAGGTTTCGTGGGTGCTATGCAAATGCTCTGTCATGAAGATATATTCCCAGCCCCAGTACTTTATTTAACATGTCTCGCAGCACTTCACTCTGTTTATGATATCCCATACTTCTCACAATTAAAGGCATTGCTTCTTTATTTTTATTTTTTTAGGTGATTTATTTTTATTGCTTCTTCTTCATTTTTTACTTTTTTTTTGAGGTAGGGTCTTGCTGTAGACAGTATGACCTGGAATTCACTATGTAGTCTCAGGGCGGTCTCAAACTCACAGTGATCTTCCTACCTCTGCCTCCCAAGTGCTGGGTGTAAAGGCGTGCACCATGAAGCCCAGCTAGGTATTGCTTCTTGATATTTTAGTTGATAAACCATCTCATGTACTCATTACATGACCAAGACCCCTACAGTCAAGGGTATTACATGATGACAAAGGTATATTTGTGGCTTGATATGAAATTAGAGGATAGAGTCATAAAGGGAAAAATGATGAAGAAAAATAGCAACTAATGACACGTAATTGTCCCTCCTATTCTATTCTAAGCATGCAGCCACCAGTGCCAGAGCTTGAGCCCAGGTATGTCATCTGGATGAGTGCTATGATGTCCAGAGAAGACCGTGTCACTCCTGAATGTGCAGCCTCAGATTTTAGCAGCACTATATCTTACAATATCTCTCAGAACATCTTACAGCTGGGACAGGGATGAAGCAAGAGAGGCTGTGAAATCCAAGGAGGATACGTTTGTGTTTACCCAACCCTACACTTGGACAATCCTGAGAGTGAATGAATGCCTTTGTCAATGCACCCTTTCCATCTCGGGTCTGCTATATCATTTCTTTCAGATCTTCCTCTTCAGTCTGGGAATGATTCCACTAGGGTGGGGCTGGGGTGGTGTGAGGGATGTGATTGAACACATTCAGGGTGGAAACCTAGCAGGATTTGGTGACATTTACTATGGAGTTGGAAGCCCATTAGGGAAAGGAAGAAGGAGATTTCTTTGGGGACAGAGGAAGATAATATATCCTGTGGATAACACAGCAATGGGAAGGCCAGGGTTATAAGATTAGAATTGGGAGCTGGAGAGATGGCTTAGCGGTTAAGGCACTTGCCTGCAAAGCCAAAGGACCTCCGTTCGATCCCCCAGGACCCACGTAAGCCAGATGTAAAAGGTGGCGCATGCATCTGGAGGCCATTTGCAGTGGCTATAGGCCCTGGTGTGCCCATTCTCCCTCTCTCTGTCTGTTTCTGTCTCTCTCTCTGCTTCTCTCTCTCTCAAATAAATAAATAAATGCTTCATGGTACAAGTTTCTTTAAAAAAAAAAAAAAAGATTAGAATTGGGCTGTCAGGGGTGAGGGAAATGACTCAGCAGCTAAAGTCACTTGTTTGCAAAGTTGGATGCCTATGTTCTGTTCCCCAGGACCCACATAAAGCCAGATGCACAAAGAGGTGCATATGTCTGGAGTTTGTTTGCAGTGGCATTAGGCTCTGGCATGCATACTCTCTCTGTCTCCTTTAAATAAATACATACATATAAAAGAATAGGGCTGTTTGTTCTTATGATGCTGGATATACAACCAACACTCCAGTTGGGAAGCTTACATTTTCCCTATAAGCCAGGCCTGTGGGGTCCCTACATTTTCCTATTGGAATGGTCCCTGTGTGTATAACAATCAGAGGGGCTATGCCAACTCAGGAGATTTTGATGGTGGACAGCTTCAAAATTTAAATGATGCATGATCTCACAGTGAATGTTGTTACCTGCGCAGTATTGGGCCCATCAACATTCTGTCATGGATGGTGGGGGAGGGACAAAGAAAGAAAAAAAAAACACATCAAAGCAGAAGACGGATTAGTTGTTGGCTTGAAAGAAAAAGGCGTCCAGTGAAAAGGGCGGGGGGGGGGTGGACAAGAGAGCTACCAGAAGGGAATTGTGGTCAAAATTCATCACACACACACACACACACACACACACACACACACACGTATGAATATTGTCCACCAAAGGTTTAAAAAAACCGATGAACAAGGAAATGAACCAATGATCTGTACCTTGTTCCCTCTGTCGTTCCTCATCTTTTCTGTTATGAGTCATAAATAATGTTTCCCATGTGACCATAGCAATGGGCAGGCTGAAGTACATGGCCGCTAAGGGAGATTTTTATTATTGCAAGTGACAGTGTCTGAAGTGTTCCTCATGAAGCTGGAGATAAAATATCTATCTTTGGGAGGTGGCCTTCCACCAGGAGTTCTCTCTGCTCTTTAAAGTTAGCCTTAGTGGGAAGCGAACAGAGTGAAAGGTTAGATTTATTTTAGACGCCGCGGGGAGGCAATGAAAGATGGGATTCAGTTGAGAAATAAATGCAAGAAAATGACTGAAAATGGCAGTCTGAGGAGGTGCCTGCAGACAGCCCGGATTCCCGAGAGCGGGGAGCCAGTAGAACGGTGGTATTTTCATTCTTTGATAGGAAGCACTTATGGAAGCCTGCGGTTCTGGCATGTGCTCCAATCTTCCCGGCGGGCAGCCAGAGAGCAGGCGCCCATGGCTCTTTCCTTCTGCCCAGGAATCCGCTCTCATGACCAAGCAGAACTACAGAGCAGCTCTGCAGAATCTTGCAAAGGAAGGGTGCCAAAGGCTCCCCCGATGTTCCCTGAACCTCTGACGCATGGAGCTGCCTCTGAGAATAGGCTAGAAATGAATGATGAAACATTTCTTTGGACATTTTCAACCTCCTACATGAAACAACTCTACCGTTCGTGTCTCTCCCCCTTCATGGGACTAACGGGTCGTTTGGAGAAAAAAACACCTCCTGGATGTTTTCTGAGACAAGTCGCTATGCGTCTGGCTGGCTGGTTGGTTGCCTTTATGATATCATCCCGGGGCAGCTTTAAAAAAATGTGTGAAATTTGTCCATACGCAGTAAGCCTTGTAGGGAGACATCTTTGAAGTATTTCCTCTTTCTTTCTTTCTTTTCCTTTCTTTTTTTCTCTCTCTCTCTTTCCCTTCCCCCTTTACTCCCTCCCTTCCTTCCCTCTCTGTCTTTCTCCTTCCTTCCTTCCTTCCTTCCTTCCTTCCTTCCTTTCTTCCTTCCTTTCTCTTTCTTTCTTCTTTCTTTTGTGTGTGCATAATGTGTGTGTTCATGTGTGTGAGTGTAGGTGTGTGTATGTGCCATGAAGTGCACCTGGAGACGATTTTCACCTTCTACATTTTATTTTTTTTCCAAGGTAGGGCCTCACTCTAGTCCAGGCTGACCTGGAGTTCACTATGTAGTCTCAGGGTGGCCTCGAACTCACGGTGACCCTCCTATCTCTGCCTTCCGAGTGCTGGGATTAAAGGCGTACGGCACCACGCCTGGCTCCCTTTACCTTTTTCTAGGTGGGGTCTCTCATTGTTTTCCACTGCACTGACCGGGACAGCTGGCCTCTGAGCTTCTCCTGTCTCCATAGCGAGTATCCTGGGATTGCTCTTGACTTTTGTGCTCACGTGGGCTCTGGGCATGTGAACTTTTGGACCCATGCTCCCAGGGCAAGTGCTTTATTCACTGAGCCATGTGCCCAGTCCTGGACCGTTTCTTAAATGATAGGTTAAATTCTTATTCTTCTCTGTACCCACAAAACTCCAAAATGAGAGGGCATGAGGACAGTAGCTCACTGGGTCCACTTGCTGCAGACAGCGACGCACTGGTTTCCTCTGCCAGGTGAGCTCACTTTACCAGAGGCTCAGTGGGCAACTCTCTTTCTCCTACAGTTCAGAGTCCATCAGGGCTTAATTAGGGACATAAAATAAGGACACAGAGTCAGAAGGTGTTCTAGATGCATTAGGGTTGGAAAAAATTTTCCAAGAGAACCTTTTTAAAAAAATTAATTTATTTATTTGAGGGAGTGAGAAAGCTGGAGAGGGAGAGAGAATGGGCACACCAGGGCCTCCAGCCACTGTAAACAAATTCCAGATACATGCGCCACCTTGTATGTCTGGCTTACGTGGGTCCTGGGGAATCAAACCGAGGTCTTTGGCTTTGCAAGCAAATGCCTTAGCCACTAAACCCGTTCTCCAGTCCCATTCCAAGAGAATCTTTAATTAGTAATCACAATTTTGGGTTTTAACGAGAAAAACCTCATTCAGCGTACTATGTTATATAATGTTTTACTAATCATAAACTATAAAATTAGTGGTAAAAGGAAAATATCTTTAATTTTTTAAAATTACAAATCATATAAGTGAGAACTATAATGAAAACATTACCACTCAGGATTCCATAGCCTAGTAATTTTTATTTTTATTTTACTTTCTAGTTATTTTATACAACACTGTCTTCACTTGTTTTATGATACTATGATTCTATGACAGAAGACTCTAGATTGTGTAATGTACAATTAACAAAGACTGAAGTGGCTGATGGGTCTGGAGACTGGAACGTCCAAGACCACAGTTCTGGCATCTTTCCAGGGCCTTTTTGTTGCCTCATCCCATGGTAAGAGGCAGAAGAGCAAGAGGCAGTGAGTATGACTGGGATAAAACTCTTAGATTCACTCTCTTTTATAATGGGTATTAATCCATCAAGATGGTAGAGACCTTACAATATATAAATATCCCGTTAGATTCTAGATCCCTCTTCTCGGCACTATTGCTGTGGGTACTGAGTTTTGAACACATGTCTTTTTGTTGGGGAGGGGTAGGACACATTCTCAAAATATTATACACGCATGCTACTTTACATTGCACTGCATAGTGATAGTTATACAGCAAAATCTATTACATATAGCTATGCTTTCCATTCTAGTTTTCTGTTTAACTTTGCACAGTGTCATATACACAGCTTCATGTTATTACCTAATCCCTGTGCTTATCATTTTAATGTGGCTTTATTGCAGTCCACTTAAAGGAAGTACCGTGATTTACATAGCTATCGCTTTGTTCTTGGACATTTGAGCGGCTAAAGCTCATCCCTGTGACAAGCTGTGTTATAATGAACATTTTCATGTGTCTGTAAAAGCTACAGCTTTTGAAGGAAACTTTTCATTCTTCAGTTATCTCCTTCCCAAATACCTTCTAGCATCTGTCTCTTCTGTGCTGTCTGTAACTGCATTTTCTATGTGAGACTCTAGTATCTGGTTTTATTTTTAGCTACAGAGTCATGTGTCACACCAAGTCTCTCTCTGTCTTCGCTGTTTCACCTCCACTCAACTCTTCCAAGATGGCGGTGCCATAGTTATTACAGAGTTCATCTGATTCCAGGATTCTCATGAGGTATCTTTATGAAGCTTGTTCTCAGAAGTTTGACTTCCCAAAATTGGGTACAATATTAGGTGTATGTATTTTCTAGAGAGATGATATAGATCATGTATCAGATTCTCAAGTGTCCAGGTGGGCTCCTCCAAAGCATTAAAAAAAAATCATTTACCAGGGCTCCTCTTAGCATTGTTTTGTTTAGTGATGTTGGAGATTGAGTCCAGGGGCCTTCCACATGCTAGGGAAGCACTCCGACACTGAGACACATCGTGGGCCCTTTTTAAGCAATGTTTGCTTCTTTTCCTTTTCTTCTGTTTAATGCACCACTTCAAGCATACCATGTCCCCTCTTCTATTGCTCAGATTGCCACCCTCCTTTTTTCTTGCCCTCCATTGCTGCCAATATTCTTTTTTTTTTTTTTGGTTTTTCAGGGTAGGGTCTCACTCTAACTCAGGCTGACCTGGAATTCACTCTGCATTCTCAGGGTGGCCTCGAACTCACGGCGATCCTCCTACCTCTGCCTCCCGAGTGCTGGGATTAAAGGCGTGCGCCATCACGCCCGGCTGCTGCCAATATTCTTGAAGTCACACCTGCTGACTTCTTTACCTCCTGGTCGTACTTTAACTTAGGGTCACACCTATTTCATTCTGCTGAAATTGTTCTTTATTTTTAAATTTTTATTTATTTATTTATTTATTAAATTTTATTTATTTATTTATTTGAGGATAACAGAGAGAAAGAGGCAGAGAGAGAGATAGAGAGAGAATGGGCGCGCCAGGGCCTCTAGCCACTGCAAACGAACTCCAGATGCATGCGCCCCCTTGTGCATCTGGCTAACGTGGGTCCTGGGGAATTGAGCCTCGAACCGGGGTCCTTAGGCTTCACAGGCAAGCGCTTAACCGCTAAGCCATCTCTCCAGCCCTATTTATTTATTTTTATGTTATGTTATTAATTAATTTATTTTGAGTGAAAAAGTGAGAGAGGGAGGGGGAGAGAGAGAATAGCCACTGAAAATAAACTCCAGACACATGTGCCACCTTGTGCCTCTGGTTACGTGGGTCCTGGAGAATTGAACCTGGGTCTTTAGGTTTTGCAGGCAAGCACCTTAACCACTACACCATCTCTCCAGCCCTGAAATTGTTCTTCTGAAGATGACACGTGCTTACTCATCACAAAACCCAGCCCTTGCTTGTCCATCACCTTTCACCTCCTCTTTAGTATTGTTACCCTTGGTTTTGTAATTCTTCCCTCTTGGTTGTTTGAGCTACTACCTCCTACTAGCCCTCCTACTCCTCTGTTCTCTCTCCTCTGACTGCCAGGCGGAGGTCTTCTATATGTTCTCAACAGCAGGTTCCTTGTCTGTCTGCATTCTTCTCTTTGGCCATCTCATCCAGTCTCAGATACATGTAGCTCCACCGCCTTCCTGAAATGTGGGTCCTTATTGGTAGGCACCATCTCCACTGGGGTGCCCCAACATATTTCTAACATGTCCAAGAGTAGAGTTGTCCTTTTACTTGCAGCCATCATGACTTGCCTATTTCCATGAACAACACTGCTACGTTCTACCAGTTATGAACAAGGTCTTTGTCATCATAGACTCCTTTGATTCCAGTCTCTTCCTTGTATCACAGGCCAAGGTTCATTGTCTTTCTTTCACAAAATGTCTCTTTCTCTCACTCCCACACTAGGTCTTTTAACTTGTTACCAGGCCCATTGTAGTGGGATTTTATCTCTTCTTTTTTAAAAAATCGTTTATTTATTTATTTATTTATTTGAAAGAGAGACAGAGGAAGAGGCAGAGAGAAAGAGAGAATGGGTACGCCAGGGCCTCCAGCCACTGCAAACGAACTCCAGATGTATATGCCCCTTTGTGCATCTGGCTTACGTGGGTCTTAGAGAATGAAACCAGGGTCCTTAGGCTTCACAGGCAAACGCCTTAACCACTAAGCCATTTCCCCAGTTTTACCTCTTCTTTTTTCATCTTTCAGGCTCCCTCACCACCATTAATTGCTTTCAATGAATAGTGTTTGATGAACACCCCAGAATTACTTTTCTGAAGTGTGTGCATTGCTTCGTGCCCTGTCCTTGATCCCTTTGCACATCCTATTATCTACCTAATTACCTCAACACTCAAGAGCTCTCAAGTTATGACCTCAAAAAGGTTCCCCAGATCTTCCCTAAATAATTTCTGTTACTCACACTAACGCAAGTAGTATGCATGTATATACATACTTAAGACTCATGGCAGGATTTAAAAACTTATTTTATGAATAAGCACTGAGGCAGATAAGCATAGGGCATAACTTAACAATCCAGGACACCACTTGACTTGAGCAGTAAACACACCCCTTTCATAACAACAGACTTAGAATCCTGTTGGCAACCTGGGATGCCCATCTTCATTAACCTATGCAAACACTCTACTTCAAACATTGGAAATAAGTCACTCATCTTATCAATCACTTGGCAATGTCTTGTTTTTCTACTCAAACATGCTACGAAATATATCCAGGATAGGGAGACAGTGGGTCAATGAGGTTTGGACCGTTTTGGGGTGCACACATGGTAAGACAAAACAGTGTCCTCTGAGTGACTACTTAGGAAGAGTTCCCTACTTACCATCTTGTGCCTTCGCATGATTGGACATACATATGATTAAAATCAGAGGCACCACGGAAAGGGACATGCATGTAAGAGAAAATCTTATATAACTCAAGCCTGTTGATCAAAATAAACATCAAAGTACGTCCCTTAGCAACCGGCTTCTCTTTATCCTAGACCCCATTAAAGAAGCCTTAGGCAACCACTTGGGCCCTTAAATACGCTTTCATTCAGATGGCCCAATGCCTCTCTTGGTAGTGTATCCAAAACATCTATTATACTTCCACTTAATAAAACTTGCTGTTTTACTTTTTGGGTCCCTCTTCTCCAGTTCTTTGTGCAAGGTGCTAAGAGCCTAGAAATATGCAGACACAGACCACAGGCTGTTCAGCCCCATACTTATTCATCCAAGTTGTTCTTTCCCCTAACACTTACGTTCCCTTGCTGGTTTGGGGTTAAACCAAAGTATTTCTGTGTCTGAGGAAGTTTCTCCATTTTAACACTCTTATTTTGGACCAACACACCCATCATCCCTGGAAGATGGTCTTTCTCCGGCCATATCATCTGTGTTGGTTAGAGTCTCCACCGGAAACAGACAGCCCACTCAGAATTGGTGAATGAGGATAATTTAATAAAGGGATAATCCACAAATGTGTGGGAAAGGCTACAGGAAGTCGAGCAGAAAGGGTAGGAAGGACGGTTTCTAGAACTCGGCTTGTGAACTCTTTGCAGAAAAGGGGCACCTGGTAGGAGCTGTGACCTTCTTGGAGCAACAAGGTCACTGCTAAACCAGAGCCTAGACAGCAAAAAGCCGCCGAGAGGATTAAGTCTTCCAGGTTGTCTCTTCTGTTTAGACTCTGGCGGGTGCCTCTCCTGCCGAGAGCCGAGAACAGGACATCTTGGCTAGTTAAGCTTCCTGGCTCTCAGAGGAGAGGTGGAGAAGGAAGAAGAATGAGTCTGCAGGATGAAATGGAAAACATCTAGAACTTTATGTCACCTCTGGCCCTTGAAGGTCTTTCTCCAAAGATGAGAAGATTTGTCTTAGTTAAAGCTACTGTTCTTGCTCAAGAACCACAGGCCATATCATGCCGCAATGGGACCTTTTGCCTCTGGATGGCAAAGGACAAAATTACTGCATCAAAGTACTTTTCCCCTTTTCCATCTTCCCTGGAAACTCCATGCCAGGAATCTCTCTTCTCCTCACTTGTCACTTCCCTATTATCCTTTTTTTTTTTTGGTTTGTGTGTTTTGGTTTTTCAAGATAGGGCCTCGCTCTAGCCTAGGCTGACCTGGAATTCACTTTGTTGTCTCAGGGTGGTCTTGAACTCACAATGATTCTCCTACCTCTGCCTCCTGAGTGCTGGGATTAAAGATATGTGCCACCATGCCCTGCCTGTTATTCCTTTTCATTTTGCCACATACTACATTTAAAATTATTGAGCAGAAAATATGTATTAGTAGACCAAATCAAATGAAGCAATAATTTTAATTAACCATCACAGCTTAAACTTTATATTAAATGGTACTATTGAGGAATAAGAACCTTGTAATGAGAAAGCTGACTTCAGTTTGGAGACAAATGACATTGAAATAACTGATATGTTTGCTTAAAAATTTTTTTTTTATTTGTAAGGAGAGAGAGTTAGGGGGTCTAGTAAACTCCAGAGGCATTTGCCACGTGGTGTGTGTAACTGGCTTTAGGTGGGTACTAGGGAATGGAGCCTGGGTCATTTGGCTCTGCAGGCAAGTGCCTTAACTACTGAGCCGTCTCTCCAGCCCCCTGGTATGTTTTCTTTAACAAAACTCTGAGCAATCCTCTTCAAGTGCCTGACCTGAGACCCATGGGAGAAAGGGCTTTGTGACGGGAACTGCCAATTCCTGGGCCCTTCTCAGCTTTGATCATATCGTCTCTTCTCATTCTTTGCTCCTGACTGCTGCTGCTGTGCATATCCCCCATGGGTATGTCAGCTGACACTAGGGGAGATGAGAGGGTAGGATTTGGGATGCTGTTGGGTACCAACACCAAGATGGCCCCTATCCGGTTGTTGGAGAAAGCCAACAGTTAGAAAAGAGAGGAAAACACAGCAGAGAAGAAAACCCTTCCTGTGTCAGACAGGCCATAGGCCTATCTGAGAGCCAGAAGTGCATCTGGAAACCCTTTGTGATTAAACTTCTGGGGTTTTTCTTGGATGCTGATGTGTTATAGCTGCAGCTCCAAGGGCAAAGCAAGCCCTTGAAGGTTGAATAAAGAGTTGTTCAGGAGCACGAGACCTACAAACTCTAAAACAAACTGAAATCAATAGAACTTTCCCTTGAAAGACCTATAAATAGTTTCCTGAAATCATTCCTTTGCCTAATATCTTGGGAAGCTACTTCCAGAGGCTCTCCTTGACTGTATCTCCTGCTCCCCTCCTGCCTTGTATATAGACCCAGAACTCTATAAGCCCACCAGACAGGTGCGTGTGAGAAGGGTGGGTAGCGCTATCATCAGAGAATAAAATATTGTACAAATTGTTTCTCTCCTATGTATTTTCTCATGGATTTTAAACACATCTATATAATGCCCCATGGGAATTTTCTTTCTGGAAATTATAACTGCCTATACCTAGGAAGATTTTTCTTTCTTTCTTTTTTGTTTTCTTTCTTTCTTTTTCTTCTTCTTCTTCTTCTTTTTTTTTTTTTTTTTTTTTTTTTTTTTTTTTTTTTTTTTTTTTTGTATTTCAAGGGACGGTGTTGCTGTAGCCCAAGCTGACCTTGGAATTCACTATGTAGTCTAGGCCTGGCCTTGAACTCATAGAGATCCCCCTACTTCAGCCTCCTGAGTGCTGGGATCAAAGGCGTGTGCCACCACGCCCAGTCCTAAGATTTCTAAATACTAAACGAGTGAAAGAAATCTGTTCCAGGGAAGATGGGTTCACAATTTTTGACCTACCTAGGCACTTTAAAAAGATCCTGTCATCTCACCCAGAGATTCACCTGGAGTGTCTAAATCCCATAGGAACTTGGGTTACATATAGTAGCTGACCCTCAGTTCACCTCCTTTGAACAGACACCCATTCTGTTTCTCCACCTGGTTTTCACGTGGAATCCACCTTTTCACTGTCTGAGAAGCCACGCGGAAGGCTTACCTTGGCATGGGTCATTGGGTATGGCATCACCGCCTATGTTCTGGTTACTCAAAAACATAGCTGAGAACTGGGCATTGTGGTGCACCGCCTTTAATCCCAGCACTCGGGAGGCAGAGGTAGGAGGATCGCCATGAGTTCAAGGCCACCCTGAGACTACATAGTGAATTCCAGGTCATGATGGGCTAGAGTGAGACCCTACCTCGATAAAAAAACAAAAAACAAACAACAAACAAACAGAAAACACAATCGAGGCACCTGTCTTAGCCATGTGAAGCAAGCATGGCTCATTTTTTTTCCCCTTCCCCATCCTCGCCCAGTGGTAAGGGCTGACAATCTGCACCCTGCTTCATGCCGAAAGGAAGTGAAGCCTTAGGAGGGCTCCTCAGACCATCTGAGATGGACAGGGATGAGTTTTCTGACATGATGCTGGGAACCATTTTCACTAGAAAATAAATAACTGTAGGAACTCATTTCACAAATAGGAGTCCATACAGTATTTCAGCAATATACCTTAATAAAGCTGACCCAGGGTTCAAAAAAAAATTCTATCTCCATGCCCCAAACCCAACACCATGCTCCATCTCTGATTCTCTGAATAAGAACAAATGTGGGAAACGACTTACTGTAAACTGGATTTGACAGCCGCCCATGATATAGTCCAAGAAGGAATGCATCTTGTGGATCTGAAGGGAAGAGGAAACTAGATTAATAACAGCGTGATCTGTTTTCCTTCCCTATTAGAGATACACACCTTGGGGACAGACTGCTAGATCACAGAACAGAGCAGGAAGAGATCCATGGGGGAGTTTGTTGATTTTGTTTCATTAAAAAAGAGAAAAATAAAGCAATGTAGACACAGAGGGCCCATGAAAGCTGCAAATACCACCCCCCCCTTTCTTCCTTTGTGCATCATTCTCATAAGCTTCTGCCTCTGGGTTGACACCAAGACTCTCTTCAAGGTCACCACTGTCACGATTGTTTTAGAATCAATGTCGCACACTTAGTCTTTCTTCCTTGTCTCTATATGCCAGTCCTGGAAGCATTCTTTTTTTTTATTTTTTATTTTATTTATTTTATTTTATTTTATTTTTTTTGAGGTAGAGTCTCACTCTAGTCCAGGCTGACCTGGAATTCACTATGTAGTCTCAGGGTGGCCTCGAACTCACAGCGATCCTTCTACCTCTGCCTCCCGAGTGCTGGGATTAAAGGCGTGCGCCACCACGCCCGGCTTTGCATTCTTTTTTAAAAATATTTTATTTATTTATTTGACAGAGAAAGAGAGAGAGAGAGAGAGAGAGAGAGAGAGAGAGAGAGAGAGAGAGAATGTGTGCGCCAGGACCTCCAGCCACTGCAAATGAACTCCAGATGCGTGCACCCCCTTGTGTATATGGCTAATATGGGTCCTGGGGAATCAAACCTGGGTCCCTTGGCTTTGCAGGCAAATGCCTTAACTGCCAAACCATCCCTCTAGCTCCCCCTGGAAACATTCTTTTTTTTATTTAATTTTTTTGTTTATTTTATTTATTTATTTGAGAGCGACAGACAGAGAGAGAGAGAGAGAGAGAGAGAGAGAGAGAGAGAGAGAGGGAGGGAGAGAATGGGCACGCCAGGGCTTCCAGCCACTGCAAACGAACTCCAGATGCATGTGCCCCCTTGTGCATCTGGCTAACGTGGATCCTGGGGAACCGAGCCTCGAACCGGGGTCCTTAGGCTTCACAGGCAAGTGCTTAACCGCTAAGCCATCTCTCCAGCCCTGGAAACATTCTTAATAAAGCAGGTAATCTAGGTTAATGGCTTTAAGATACAATAGTCTGTGAAGGTTTTATTGATAATTTTTAGTTAAAGCTCTACCCTTTCCTAAATCCAGATTATTAGGCATCTATTGCATGCCTGACATGTAACAGCTTTTATTTCACTTAATTCTTTGACCAGCTCTATGAAGATAGTATTACTTTCATTCTCATCATATAATGAGAAAAGCAAGGCTAAGATCACATCACAGTAAATGGTAAAGTTGGGATTCATTCTGTGGAAATTTTGGCTGCATGGTCCTTCTCCTTTTGACCTCTATGCTGGAATTCAGGGTGGTTGCTACTTTCTGCCAGCTGTGTTCTTTTATTAGAAATATTTTATTTATTTATTTTCAAGGAGAGAGATAGAAAGAGAAAGAGAGACAGAGTGATAGAATGGATGTTCCAGGGCCTCTAGCCACTGCAGATAAACTTTAGATGCATGCACCACTTTGTGCATCTGGTTTTACATGGGCACTGGAGAATCAAACCCAGGTCATTAGGCATTGCAGATGAGTACCTTAACTGCTGAACCATCTCTCCAGCCCCCATCTGTGTTCCTGTACCTTATATTGCTTCCTTATGATTTTGCTGCCTGGCTCCTGAACATATTCATCTGTTCATTTATTCAGCAAGTGTTCATTGAGTATCTATCATGTGTTAGATACGAAGGACTGAGTAATAAAAGAAACAGACACAGTAGCTGCAATCTTGGATCTTATAGTCTGGATCTTTCTGTCTGAAGAGCCAGTAATGGATTTTCCTTCCCCACTTCTCAAAACGCCACCTGATGCTTGGGGAAGAGTCTCAGAGTCTGTTCCACAAAATCCTGGCTAGGTCTGTGTAGAAAATACCTTTAGGTAGCACACACCTATTAGACTTGACATTCACTTAGCCCTCTCAATAGTACCTACACTTGGCCTTCATACAGTGTGCTTTACCTAAAACTATCAAGGGAGTAAGAATTTGGAAGTCAATGAATAACAGCAGCTTCTGAGAACTGAACTCAGGTCAACTTACAGAAGATCAAAACAGCTTTCTGCACAGGCACCTTGAGGAGACAGATGACCACAAAATCGGCTTATCTATTTCTCTTCTCCAGTGTCTCTGGGCAGAGATGGTCTGAATGTACCAGATACTTCGAATGTACCCAGAATTTGATTTATACAGATATGAAGGTAAGGATGACATGGACATTTGCCTTTGGTAAAAGAGTTTGTCACTCACAGTTCCCCAAAGGACAGCAGGCATGTGAGGGCCATGTGGGAAACAATAAGTTCAGTCAGGAGGCCGAAAGAGTAAAGAGAAAATTTGGATAAAATCCATTCTTCATTAAGTTTCTCAGAGGAAGGAATGGCTGAGGAAGGGGGCACAGCTGCCAGGCCAAGGACAGGATAGTTTAGACAATTTCAGCAGTCTGAGCTATAGGGATGGTCTCGGGTTGTCTTATTCCTAGCCCTGGGGGGGGGGGGGTGTCTGTAAATGAATGGGAGTATTGGCTGCATATGTGACCATTCGCTAATGGAGGTGGTTGAGGGTATGAACTCAAGATGGGTTGGTTGCATGCCAGAGGCCTGTTGCGTGACAAGTGTGACAAGGAAACGTGTTTGCCACCTCCAAAAGTTAGTTAGTCCCAAAAGAAGTCACCCTTCCTTGGGGAACACAAGGCCTCTAGATGTCAAATTATAAAAACATAAAATAAGGGGTGGGAAAATAGCTCAGTTGGTATATAGTACTTGCCTGGCAACTATAGGATATAGGACCGAAATTCAATCTCCAGAACCCATGTAAAAATGTTGGGAATGGTGGTGACACATACATATACTCTCAATGCCAGTGAGGCCGAAACAGGAGGATCCCTGGGACTTGGCGGCCAGCAAATCTAGCCGACTCAGCGAGTTCCAGGCCAATGGATGACCTGCCTCAAGGATGACTCCTGAGGTGGTTGTCTTCTCTCTCTCTCTCTCTCTCTCTCTCTCTCTCTCTCTCTCTCTCTCTCACACACACACACACACACTTTCACACACACCCACACATGCATAAAATATAGAGGTATGAAAAAAAAACCCTGGTTAATATAATGACCCCAGGTGGTAAATCACAACACTGTATGCCCTAGTCTACATAACAGGTTCAAAGGGTAGGCATGTGACCCCCACCAGACCATCAGCTTTTTGTCTCACTATCTTGTCATGTAAGGATGTGATCCTGCAGATTTTGGCTACCAGGGGAAAAACCATTGTGGGAGAAGGAACCCAGTATTCTCTCTCTCTCTCTCTCCTTTATGATGGTTCACTTGTGTTTTAACTTTACTGTGGTCTGAAAGTGATATGCATTCAGTAGAAACCACACTTTAAATTCTGATATTTTCCCAGATTAGAAATACTCTACTGTTGATATTCTCTTGGTGCTGGGTAGCGGCAGGGTGCTCTACTTTTCTATCAGCAACACAATCATGAGGGTAAACAAACAATACCGTATGGTGCACTGTGTTGCTAAGCCATATCTGACAGCTCACATCTACTTAATGTATTTTCTACTTAGGATATTTAAAACTTAACATGGGTCTTCTGGGATCATAATTCAAGGAGCATCTCTGCGTGTGTGAAGTCCAGATGGCACTTAAGATCTATATGATGGGGTCACACTGACGTGGGTTAACATCTCAGTTCTTAAATTTAACCTTGTGTGTGTGACTCTGAGCCACTTTGAAAGTAGCAAGCCTTATTGAAAGTAGAAATCTCAGGGTTGTGATTAAAAACTTAAATGGTGTTGACTCTCACACAGTAAATACTCAACTAGCAGCAAAATTACTCTCAGATATGAGTTTAGAGGCATGGATATTAGCACATAGGATTCTCTGCAATGCTGGAGCTCCATTGTGGAGGAATTTCCAGGCCCTTTAATCTTTCATTGTTTGATTTCCACATTACCCTTTCACAACAAATGTGTACCATATATCATTTAGCATTGTGTCAGGCACATAGCCAGTGTTCCAGGCATGTGGGCTGCCTATTTGTCGATCATCCTCAGCACTGCTCAGGTCGTTGAATAGCCTGACGGATGACAAGGACTCTCCTGATTGTTTCCAGGGAGAGGACAGTGGCTTCGGCTATCACAGTTCTAAAAATCACCCATAATTACGTCTCACTTTGTTGTCTGACAATACATCGAGATTCCCATTTTGGCTCTGAGAAGATCGCTTCCTTGTGATATCTCTCCTGCTCTGATCACACAACTTGAATGACCCCTCCTCGCAGACAACCCCGGCTTCTGACTTCTGGAAGAGACGGCTACCCACATACCTTGCACTGGTTCAGAATCACCATGCCTGAGTTTTTGTAGTTCTTCTTCTTGGCTTTGTACTTGGGGTTGATGCATTCCCACTGCACCTGCAAGGAGAAGGTCAGGGCATGAGAGGCTTCTCAGGAAGGAGTTGAGTCCCTCACAGAGCTCAGCCTCTTGGCAGTACAGTGGACACACTGAACTGGAGGGCTGGCATGTGGTCACTGGGTGGTAAACCTTAACTCTAGGGGGACAGAAAAGGAAAATGATTGAGAGTAACATGAACATACTACCTGATATATATATATATATATATATATATATATATGTAAGTTCTAGTCCCTTCCCATACTAGGTGTGTGACCTTGTGCAAATCGCTTGATGCCTCCACGCCTTGGATGTCTCCTCTCTAAAATCAAGCTTATATGCCCGCCAAACTGTCCTCTAAACGCCGATGTTTATGCCCACGTATTAATGCTATTCTCTCTTTTGGTTAAGAGAAGTTCTCTTTTCAGATGTTGGTGACTCAAAATTCACCACAGTGCTGAGAAGTTACAGTTGAGTGTTCAGCACTAAGTGAGACATCCCTATCACACTCTCCAAGGCTTAGGGGGCCATTGTGGCAGAAGGAACGTCAGAGGCAAAGGAAGGAGTGCTTACAATATTGTCTTTCAGGTACAAAATGGCTTTGATATTCATGACCTCACTGTGGCTGACTCTACCTATACAAGACCTGCATAATAGGAGGGGAAAAATGATGATATAAAAATAGAAGAGAGACCAGTTGGAAAGAAGGGATTCAGAGGAGAGATTTGGGAGGGGGAAACAGGGTGGTAGTAGGGGATTATGATTATGGTATATTGTCTATAGTTATGGAAATTATCAAATAAAGTCAAGTTTATGATATCTATTCTCATTGGCTTACTGTCAATTATTAATTAATTGATTTAATTTAATTATTAATCTGTGTACTACATTTAGATCAGAGCTTGGCACATGGTAATGTGTGCTATTCCTAGGTTCTATTGACAGCAGTATAGTTGAGTGATGTCCAAATGCCAAGTCTTAGCAGCCAGGAATTGCCACAAAAAATAGTAAAACAAATGACTATTGAATATCGGCTACAGGAAGTAAGGACCCTGATGAGCTTTTAGGAAACTTTGCTGTAAACTCAGATATTCATTGGCTTGATATATTTCACAAGAATGGCGCAACAGCTCCCCAGAGGCACTTCTTTGAGGGGAGAAGCACAGCTTCTGGAGGGGCTGGGGCACTGAGGACTTAGCTGGGGGTTATCCAGAACAGTTTGCAGCCTTTCCAGCCCACAGAGGACTTCATGGGACAAAATCACTTGTGAACCAGTTACTCCAGGATCACTGACCGTCACTGCCCACCATCTTGTCTCCGTGGCTGGTCCCAAGAAGACATTTCACTTACTGATAATCGGTGCTTGAAAATGAAGTGGCTTGTAGGGCAGGTGGGAATGAGACAGACAGTTATGTGCTCTGCAGTGATCCATTGCTCCCAGCATACACCCATCTGTGTGATTTCTTCCTACAGTGGTGCTAAGCTTAGTCATGTGACTTGCTTTGGCCAATAAACTATTAGCAGATGGGATAAAGGCAGAGTCTGGAGAAGAGCTTATGTTTTGGAGCTGACTTCTCTTGCTTCTAGAAAGATTTTTTTTTTTTTCTTCACCATCCTGTAAATAGCTTAGGCTTATGCCGAGACCCAAACTCATGAGAGTTCATTTGACAGCATGAGGAGCAGAGAGGAGAGGTTGGAGGTGAGCTCAAGCCAACATTGCCAGTCAAGGAAGCGACCAGTAATGATGGCTGTTTTCAGCCAGGAAGTTAGTGGGCAATGTCTTACTCAGCAGCAGATAATTCCACAGGTCCTCATCGCGGCGGAGGCACCACCAGGGGCCTGGGGAACTGTATTCAATGGTGGCTCTGACAGTAACAACACATCTGTCTCACTCCAGGTCCTGGCCTGTTGACCACAATGCCTTGTCCACAATGCCTTGGAGGGACTCTCCTGTTTGGCTTTGAGATGTTTCTCTTTGGTTACCACAAACTGAGGATGCTTGTGTGGGGTACTCAAGAATTAATCAGGAGTTAATAAAGAATTTACTCTGTACCTTTGGAATAATGAGCTGCACAAAAAAGGGGGGGGAATGAGAATGATGGTACCTCTTTTTCCCTCTGATGCTACCTCCTGGGGTTTTAAAAATTATCTATTTGTTTATATTTATTTATTTAAGAGAGAGAGAGAGAGAGAGAGAGAGAGAGATATTATGGGCATGCCAGAGTGCCACTGCAAATGAACTCCAAACACATGTTGTCACTTTGTGCATCTGGCATTATGTGGGTACTGGGGAATCGAACCCTGGCCATCAGGCTTTGCAAGCAAGAGCCTTTAACTGCTGAGCCATTGCTCCAGCCCCACACTTTGCTTTCTTAAGCTTAAGCTTCCTCTGTCCTCACAGCTGTCTATTCTCCCTAAGTTAACTATCTTCCCTCAGCTTTAAATCCCCTCCTTTTCTTTGATAACTCCTAACATACATTTTCAGGTGAGCTTGTCTGTGTGCCGGTTTTCCAAAACCAAATTCTCAAACTTTATTTTTTCACAAACTGGTCCTTTCTGCCACAAGGCTTCCTCATCTCAGGATCCACTGTACCCTCGTATCATCATTTCTCTGCCCCACTTTCTCCAGTCTCTCAACACGTCTTACGTTTCCCATTTCCAACCACAAAACGTATCACTTCGTTTATCTCCATCACCATTTCTTCAGTCCGGGTCATTATTGTGGTAGAAGAAACTTAACAAAGGAACCAGACCCAGAAGATGCTCTAAAACAATTCCTATTGTCCAAGCTTCACCAGGGAGACAGCATGGCCCTGAATCTCTCCCCCCGCCCCCGTCTACTCAGCTGCACCTGCTTGTATGTTATCTGGTTAGTGCTGTCGTAGGCACAATCAGCCCTGAGCAAACTATTTTATTCTGTATCCTACTTTCTTACCCCCGATTGATGGCTAAGGAATTTTCTGTGTGTGCCCCCAAATGATGTAACCTTAGAAACGTTTCGCCCACCAATAGCGTAAAGAATTCAAGATGACGTCACACTGCCTGTTGTAGTTGTCTATAAAACCCCTGAGGTATCAGAGCTCAGCACTCAGGCTTTGGAAGTTACTCCCCCAAGTCCATGTCGACATGAACAAATTTTCCGATTCTCCACTCTGCCTCTGGTGTGGTAGTGCCCCCAATATATTCAGTTTTATTTTATTTTATTTTTGTAGTTTGCATCTGCAGCCACCTGGCTGGAGGCAGTGTCACTGGGTGGATCTTAAGGTATGGTGGTGTGTTTCAGGTTTCAATCTAAAGATATGCAAAGAATGCCCAGCTGGAGTTCCTGAAGTGTGCTGTGCTGTGTGGCTTTTTGGCTTGTGCTTCTCTCTCTCTGCTTGGACCTGTGAAGGCAGGCCAGCTTCTTCTGCCATTTATGGAACTGCCCCTGGATCTGTAAGCTTCAATAAATATCCCCTCCTCCATAACTGTGCCTGGTCTGGAAGTTTATCTCAGCGAACCTGAAGCTGTCTGCTACATCTGGTGACAACTCTGTGTGACTCAGTTTCCTGCAACAATTAGCACATCTTGTCCCATCTGTAGCAGTAGCTTTCTAACAGATACCCTTGTCTCATTCTCTTGTCTCTATTTGGTTATCTACATAGTAACCAGAGCAGACTTTGGTTTCACCCTTTGAAACACAGCCCAATGAAACTGTCTGTCTCATCCAAACGGCAGACACCAGCCACATTAGGCTATTGAATACTGTCAATATGGCTAATATAACAAAATAAACTTTTGTGTATGTATGTGCATATGCTTGTATGTGTGTGGGTATATGTGCACGCGTGTGTACCTTAGTCCAGAGGTCAGTGTTGGGTATCTTCCTCAACCACTCTCCATCATGTGTTCATATATATATTATTATTTTTTATTTAATTTTTTGTTTTAGTTATTTATTTGAGAGCAACAGAGAGAAGGAGGGAGAGAGAGAGAGAGAGAGAATGGGTGCACCAGGGCTTCCAGCCTCTGTAAACGAACTCCAGATGCGTGCGCCCCCTTGTGCATCTGGCTAACGTGGGTCCTGGGGAATTGAGCCTCGAACCGGGGTCCTTAGGCTTCACAGGCAAGCGCTTAACCACTAAGCCATCTCTCCAGCCCATATATATTATTTTTTAAAGTCATTTGAGAGAGAGGCAGATAGAGAAAGAGAGAATGGGTGTGCCAGGGCCTTGGCCTTGCAAATGAACTTCAAATGCATGCGCCACCTTGTGCATCTGGCTTACGTAGGTCTTGAGGAATCAATATTGCATCGTTTGGCTTTGTAGACAAGTGCTTTAGCCACTAAGCCATCTCTCCAGCCCAAGTATTATTTTCATAACATTTGTCACAAGTTGCAGTTGCAATTCAATTTTTGTTTATTTGATTTGTGTTTAGATTCTAACCTGACTCCCATCATCTGTCAGCTTCGGGAGAACAGAGGCACTGTTGGCATGGTGAGTCATGCCACGCTTAGAGCCAGGCACAGGAAAATGCTATAGAATCAACAAAGAAGAGAATGGCTCGCACTGTGCAAATGCATCAACATAGGGACCAATGGTTGAACTAATTTTTTTTTTGTATCTCACTGATACAGATAACAGGTACAATAGAATGTGTCTCATGGCCTCAGTGGCAGTTACAGACTTATCTGTCTATTTAAAAGTATCTAGCCTTGGTGAGCTTCAATTATGACATATTTTATCTTACTTTCAGTAGCCGCGTTGGAGCCTCAAGATGAAATGTTTCCCTCATTTATCGATTTGGCTATTTCTGTTTATAGAGGTGAATAAGGCAAAACTCTATAGGACATTGTAGATCTCCAGCAGCGATATTAATAAACCGTCACTGATGTGTTAGCTCAGTACAGACTGGTTCTGTACAGTTCATAGAGCCAGTTTCTCTGGCTATGTTTCTTATTATCCAGCAAGTGACTCTACCAATAATTTAGTGCTGTTTTTAAATTGTGACCCTTGGAAAAGTAAATTTACTTTACCAAGATTGCATAGCTAAAGGAAAATAGACATTTTTCTCGTTTAACCTCTTAATTCCATCAGTGGAGAATCAGTACCAGTTAGGGGCAGTGTGTTGACAAAGGTCACAGAAATGCTTTGGATTTCGGCTTGTTTTAGAATTGAATCCCATCATACTCCCTGTTTGTCAGACTTAACTATATTTTGATGTTTTTATCTCCAGCTGTTTCATTTATAGCTAAAGACAGGTCAGAAAGAATGTCAGAAAAGCATGACCAGAGGTTCACCACATACCTGTTTCCCTTCCATTGCTCCTCTCATCTCCTTGAATGTTGAGGTGAATTCTCCAATAAAGTCATGTTTGCCATTGGAATCCCAGTCCCATACTATGCACTGCAAGAGAAAAGAATTATCATTTTTTTTCTTCATTCAATTGAAGATTGCAACCATAGCAGCTGTAGGCAGTTTGAACTTTATGAAGAAGAATAGATGGAAACACTTTGGTCTAGAACAAAAAGAATGTTGTAATTATCCCTTTCCTTGGCTGTTTCAGCCCTAATCTCCAAATAGTCCTGTGATACAGAAATGATTTATCCATGTTTTTAGAAAAAGCCAGTAATACTCGAAGGAGAAAAGTGACTTCCCAGAAGACCGTCAAGTCGATGAAAACCTGGGTCTTGAAGGGGGTTGTGCTGTCTCCAGTTCCGATGGCATTTTTTTCCATCACAGACAGCCTCCATGCATTACAGTTGAGGTAGATGTCTGAGTCTGAGAACTTGTAGCTTCTAAAATCACATCTTCTGTTAGCGTTTCCAATGGGGCATTATGGTATTCATACATTTCTTTTCCTATTTTTCTCTGATGGCGAATGTGCAATGCAACAAAACTAAATAAGGCAACAAGGAGCTGAAGAGATGGCTCAGTAGTTATGCGTGGCTTCTCCACAGCATGGGGGATAGAGGGGCCCTGAGATCACCTGAGCTCTAACCTCCACAGCCCACAGAAACAGCTGAGCGTGGCCATGCACGTTTGAAAGCCCTGTGACCCACATTCTGTTGGGGAGTAGAGACTGGAAAATTGCTGGGGCTTGTGAATAGCAAGCTCCAAAACCAATACGACACTTTTTGTAAGGGCAAAACAGTGGGTGATATGAATGATGGGACACCCAACATTCTCCTTTTGCCACCAAGGTCAAGTGTACAGGGTCTATTATCAGCACATATAAGTTCATACATCACACACACACACACACACACACACACACACACACACACACCCTACACACAATAAAGTAAGAAAATGAAGCTTATAATGGTATCCACATGAAAAATAGTAAATAATAGTGCTCAATAAACCATACTGGTAAACATCACACATCTGTCACACATAAACTGTGACTATTCAAGTCTTACAAGATGGCTCCTTCTAACACTGTAAGAAGTATTTCCTTGGTATCCTAGCAACATTTTGTAAAGTGATTAGATGAAGCCCTTTGCTTGGTCACATGACTAGATGAAGCAGAAGGTCTCTATTTTTTTTTTTTTCTTTTCAGGGTGAAAGTTAGACTATGGTCTCATGTAATTTAAACATCACTTTTACATTTTAAGCTAACGTTGTACAACAAAGGAGTTCTAAAACCTAAACAAAGCAAAGGTATCAAGGGGGACATTTTTGGAGGGAGTAGGGTCTTACTCTATCTAGCCCAGGCTGACCTGGACTTCACTGTGTAGTCTCAGGATAGCCTTGAACTCACGGCAATCCTCCTACCTCTGCCTGCTGAGTGTTGAGATTAAAGGTATGCACCACCACACCTGGCTTAAGGGGGACTTTCTATTCAGAAGTTTCTCTCAGGACATCCGGGCTAAAATGTAGCCTGGTCTTCCTTAGGGTGCAGGTCCTACTGGCCAGTCTGCCTGATTGCAAATCTGCCAATTTGCCAATTGCAAATCTGTCCCTGGATCGTGTGGGATGCCCCATAGCTATACAGTGAAATATGTCCAAAATGAAACATAACACCCCCTAAATATATCCTTACTCATTTATTTTCCATCACAATGAATTGCACCAATCCTCGCCATCCTGTTGCTATGGAGAAGTGGGCATCATTCCCAATATCCATCTTCCCCTCACCTTCTCACACTGGTCCTCTCCACTTTGCCTCCCACACTTGGTTTGATTCTGGTACGTTCCTCCTTTTCTACTGCTTCTTTTGAATAATAGCCCACAGTCTGTCTTCCTGCATCCCCTGTAATTCCCTACCCTGATTATGCCACCTGATCACTTACCCTTGTCTTTTCCTGTCTTTTCTGATAGCAAAAGTGTAACAACAAAAATGAATAAGAAGGCAAGAAAATGAAACCTTAAATGGTACTCACATGAAAAATGGATGGATGCTATTGAAATATTCAAAGTGAAAAAACAGACTAATAGGTCTTCCAAGGTACATTATGATCTGACACTCTGAATCTCCTCAAATTTACCACTGCTTATAATCCATGCTTACAATATTAAAATATATTTTTAAAAATATTTTATTTATTCATTTACAAGAGGAGACAGAAAGAGAGAGAGAGAGAAAGAGAAAGAGAAGAATGGGCGTGCCAGGGCCCCTGCAAATGAACTCTAGATGTATGCGTCATTTTATGCATCTGGCTTTATGGGGATACTGTGGAATCAAACTCAGGCCATCAGGCTTTCAAGCAAGCACCTTTAACCACTAAGCCATCTTTTCATCCCTAAAGTTACTTATTAATTTTTCAAGTATTTTAAAGTTTGAGGTTGGTAAGCATAAAAAACATGTGCTAAGCCTTTTTTTCCTCATTTGAGGCATTTTAAAGAACTAATTTTTCACCTTCTCCAAGTTAAATAATTTATTAGCTAATTCCTTTGCTTAGAAACATTAATAAAGCTGGGAGTGGTGGCACACGCCTTTAATCCCAGCCCTCGGGAGGCAGAGGTAGGAGGATTGCTGTGAGTTCAAGGCCATCTTGAGGTTACATAGCAAATTCCAGGCCAGCCTGGGCTAGAGTAAGATTCTACCTCAAAAAAATCGAAAAGAGAAAGAAAACAAAAGCACATTAATAGCTGAGTGTGGGAATTGGGCATGGTAGCGCACACCTTTAATCCCAGCACTCGGGAGGCAGAGGTAGGAGGATCGCCTTGAGTTCAAGGCCACCTTGAGACTACATAGTGAATTTCAGGTCAGCCTGGGCTAGAGTGAGACCCTACCTCAAAACAAACAAACAAACAAACAAACAAACAAACAAACCCTTATATGAGGAAAAAGTACATTAGAATAAGTCATAAAGAAAGTGGTTGTGATAGTTAATATTGAGTATCTGCTTCATAGAATCTAGAATCACCCAAGAGACAAACTACTGGACATGTCTGTGAGGGAGTTTCTCGTCCGCCTTAACTGATATGGGAGGACCCTCCCTAAGCATGGGTGGCATCATTGCATGGTCTGGGACCCTGGGCTGAATACACTGCGCTCTCCTCGGGTGGGCTGAGGCTTCCCTTCAGGCTCTTGCCTTGTTACCTGTAATAAACACTTTACCTGAAGGATGATTGGATTCTGTGCCTCTCTGGAACCAGGTTCCTCCCTAAAACCTAACAATTATTATAACATGATTTATGCTGAGAACCCCTTAGATATTTAAAGCATGTTCATAGGAAAAGGCAGCATAGTTTATTTTGACTTCAAAAGTGGGAAAAACAGAACCTTGAGAGGAAGTTACAAAAAAGTACCAAATAAATAATTATACCTGTTCAAAACCCAAATAATAGGTTTATGACTGTTTTTTTTTTCCATTGCTGGAGGGCCGTATGTAAAAGTGACAGTGGGGAAAGTCAGATAGAAGAAGTTATGAAGGGTTTTGTTTCTGAATTTTCTTCTAACTCGGAGATGGTACTATGAATACTAGTGTACGGTGCAAAATAAAGTCAGTGGAAGGGTTAGTTATAAGAATTTCATTTTAATTCATTCATTCAATGGACTGGGGAAAAAAAAATCAATGATTCGGTCGTTTGGAAAAAATTGCTCAGGATAGTGATCATCACATTGTATAATACTGTGGATTGATCTCCCATCATAATAAGGCATTTTTTTTTCTCTGTTTGCCAGTCCCTCTTTACAGATCATGACACTCACTTACTGCACAGAGCAAGTGACAGAAGAAAGCTCGTGGGCTTGGATGTGAAAGAAGAGAGAGGTTCCAGTCTGAACGTCAAGGCTCAGGACTTGGCTTGACATCTACATCTACAGCCTACTGGATGCTGGATGCTCACTCTTTCTCTCCTCGGTGGACAGCAGCAAACTGAAGGCCAATGGGACAAAGAAAAGCAGAAGGAGGGGGAGAATGTGACCCTTTTAAACAGTTCCCCCCGTGTGACGGTTTATAGACTGTCAACTTGACAGGACCTGGAGTTGCCTTTGCGGGGGGGACTACCTGCATGAGGTTAGCCTGTGGGCGTGTTTGTGAGGAATTGCCTTGATTGAGTTAATTGAGGTGGGAAGAACTGACCCACCTTGATTGTGGGCAGCAGCACCATTCCATGGACTGGAGCCCTGCACTATACAGAAAGGAGAAAGCTGGCCAAGCAGCGAGTTACTCTCTGATTCCTCCCCGTGGACCGAACGGGACCAGCTGCCTCAAACCCTTGCCACTGCGCCTTCTCCACCATGACGGGCTGCAGCCTGGAACCCGGGGTGCAATAAACTCTTCTTCCCCCAAACTCCTACCAACAAGGAGTTGGCTGCTGCACCCTGCAATGGCAAAAGCTAGGAATCCCATCTTTTTAGAGGAGACAGCATGGACCACTCACTCCTCTGCTCTTTCTCAGATTCTCCACTACGTGGGAGTTACTTTCCCTCCTTCACCTCTGTGATCACAGCATTCGGGACACTGGTAACGAGCTCTTTATCTGGGGGGAAGAGAGGGAAGGGCCTTTGAGCCTCCCTGAGCTGGAGGATGAGCCGCGCTGGAAAGATGTCCCGTCAAGGCCTCTGGAGCAGGCACTGCAGCCTGACATAGTGGGCTCTGCTTCTTCAAGTCACAGGCATTTCTCACTATGGTGGTTGAAGCATTTTGCTTTGAACTTTTTTTTTTTTTTTTTTTTTTT
The DNA here is from genome assembly GCA_036346955.1 of Dipus sagitta. Lineage (NCBI taxonomy): Eukaryota > Metazoa > Chordata > Mammalia > Rodentia > Dipodidae > Dipus > Dipus sagitta. Next base: position 22,835,130 of record CM070786.1, read on the forward strand.
TTTTTTTTTTCAGAAAGGATCCCAAAGGAAGGAAGACCACTGCATAGCAGACAAATCAAAACAGTCTTCCCTCCTCCCTGCTGTGGGCTGGTGTATGACAGCTTTGATGAGCTGACAGGGAACCATCTTGGTGACAAGTAAACAGATCAGTAGCCCTCAGAAAGAGAAACAGAGGCGAGAGGCTTCGGTGTGAATCTATCAGGGAGCTTTGACACATCTGGGCGAGCTCAGCACGGAGAAGCCATCTTCAAGCCAGAAAGTTCTCACAGCTCAAGTTTAGGACTTGAATCTTAAAATGTGTAAGCTTGGCAGATGGCTCGGTCAGCACTCTCGGTTTCTAGAGAAGAAAATTGATGGTTGTGGTGGATTAGGGCTCAGGATTAAGCCTCCTACTTCGTCCCCAGCTGGTGGAGACTTGCAGGCTGCTCTGGGACCTTAAAGTTCAGCTCGCTTGCCGGTGCTAGGACTGACTCACTCTGAGATTACTTCCTTCCTGTTGATGTGGAGACATGACCCCAGGCTTCCTGCTTAGGCCTGCTCTGATTTTCTTTTGAGACTCTTAAGTTAAACGTTTTCCTCCCAAGAGCTGGTTCCCATCAGGTGTCTTGTCCCAGGAACAAGAAGCTAATTGCTTACAGTGGTTTAGTCATGGCTTCTGCAAACTTAGTATGGTGGGGACCAAAACTTGGATCTCCTTCCTCCCTGACTTCACTACTACCACACAAATAACAAAATTATAATAATTGAGAGTGTGCAATGCTTACTATGCACCAGGCCTTTCCGGGAGCAACTACGTACTAACAAAGTGGACGTCCAAGGGCACAGCAGTGAAACGGACCTTTATCTCCCCTCAGAAGTGAGGTCTACTCACTGTGGCTCAAAGGTTTAACGACATGACCCCAAACGATACAACTCTAAGAAGAAAAAGGCTAATGCTTCTTGGCCCTGGTGTTGGCAATTTCCTGCATTTGACACCAAAAGCATAAAAATAAAAGCATACATAGAAAAAAATTGTCAAAGTAAAAAAAAAAAAACCCACAAAACCACATGTGCTATACAGGAAATAATCAATAAAATGTAAAGGCAATGTATAGAACAGGGGGAAATTCTTGCAAACCACATATCTCATACAAGGTAGGCAAAGAATGCCTTTTGAGTTAATAGCGTAAAATAAAATAAGCAAAAGTAGTAACAAACCAACCAAATAAATCACATATCTTGATTTTTTTTTTAAAAAAATACTTATTTATTTATTGGAAAGAGAAGAAGAGGAAGAGGGAGGGAGGGAGAGAGAAAAAAGTTGGGCACACTAGGGCCTCTAGCCACTGCAAATGAACTCCAGAAGCATGTGCCACCTTGTGCATCTGGCTTATGCGGGTACTAGGGAATCAAACTTGGGTCCTTAGGCTTCACAGGCAAGTATCTTAACTGCTAAGCCATGTCTCAAGCCCATAAAAATATTTTTATTTATTTATTTGAGAGCAGAAGAAGAGGAAAGGAGACAGAGAAAGAGAGAGAGAGAGAGAGAGAGAGAGAGAGGGAGAGAGAGAAAAGGAGGGAGGATCGGCATGCCAGAGCCTCCTGCCACTGGAAATGAATGCCAGATATATGCATCACCCCTGTATATCTGGCTTTAAGTGGGTACTGGTGAATTGAACCCAGGGCATTTGGCCTTATAAGCAAGTGCTTTAACCACTGAGTCATGTCCTTCCTAGACCAAATATCTTGATTTTTAGAAAGCATGCAAATGACTTGAACAGAACATTCTGTAAAAAAAAAAAAAAAAAAGATATACAGATGGTCAATAGGCACTTAAAATAATGCTCAGCATCATTATCAAGGAAATGCAAATTAAACCACAATGAAATATCTCTTCACTCTTGTAAGGATGGCTATACACACATAAACACTTTATTTATTTATTTATTTATTTATTTAAATTTTTTGTTTATTTTTATTTATTTATTTGAGAGCAACAGACAGAGAGAGAAAGAGGCAGAGAGAGAGAGAGAAAGAGAGAGAGAATGGCACACCAGGGCCTCCAACCACTGCAAACGAACTCCATGCGCCCCCTTGTGCATCTGGCAAACATGGGTCCTGGGGAATCGAGCCTCGAACCTAGGTCCTTAGGCTTCACAAGCAAGTGCTTAACCACTAAGCCATCTCTCCAGCCCCTACATAAACAATTTAAAAGGTTGATGAGTCTGTGGAGAAACTGAAACTTTTGCATATTGTTGCAGGACCATTCAATGGCATACCAAAGCGATATGGGGTTCCTAAAAAATATTAAAATAGGGCTGGAGCTGGGTGTGGTGGTGTACACCTTTAGTCCCAGCACTTGGGAGGCAGAGGTAGGAGGATCGCTGTGAGTTCAAGGCCACCCTGAGACTACATAGTGAGTTCAAGGCCACCCTGAGACCACATAGTGAATTCCAGGTCAGCCTGGGCTAGAGTGAGACCCTATCTTGAAAAACAAAAACAAAACAAAACAAAAGGGCTGGAGAGATGGCTTAGCAGTTAAGGCACTTGCCTATGAGGCCTAAGGACCCAGGTTTAACTCCTCAGAACCCACGTGAGCCAGACACACAAGGTGACACAGGTGCACAAGGTGGAGTTCGATTGCAGTGGCTGGAGGCCCTGGCGTGCCAATTCTCTCTCTCATACACACTGTCTCTCTCTGTCTCATAAAAACTAAGAAAAGATTAAAATAAAAATATTACAGTTCAGCAATTCCCCTTCTGAATACACACATAAATATGTATATATGTACATACATACGTACTTACATACATCCCTAAAATCAGGAGTTTGAGGAGATATCTAATATTCAAGATTTGGAAGCAAATATCCATCAATGAATGAACAAATAAAGAAAATGTGGTTATCTATCCATCCATCTATCTATGAATAAATACTCAGTCTTAAAAAGATGGACATCCTATCATGTTCAACACATAAATAAATCTGGTGAATATCAGTGAAAGAAGCCAGTCACAGGACGAAGCCTCCTGCATGGCTCTGTTAGTATGAGGCATGGCAAACTCACAGAACCAGAATATAATAGCTGGTTATCCAAGGCAGGTGGGGCGGGGCAATGGCCAGTGGGTATTCGTTATGTTAGATGGATAACTTCTAGAGGCTTAGTGCACACCATCGCGCATGTTCTTAACAGTATGCTACTATACATTTCATGTTTGTTAAGTGGTTCCAGGTCATGTTAAGTATCCTTGTACACACAGAGAGAACAATAGTAGCAACACCCCTCCTCAAAAACGGAAAACGATGGATGGGGAGATGGCTTAGCGGTTAAGGTGCTTGACTGTGAAGCCTAAGGACCCAGGTTTCACTCCACAGAACTCACGGAAGCCAGATGCACAAGGTAGCGCAGATGTTTGGAGGTCATTTTCAGTGGCTAGAGATCCTGGCATGCCTATTCTCTCTTAGTCTCTCTCTCTCTCTCTCTAATAAATAAAATAAAATATTTTTTAAAAAACTGAAACAGGACACAAGGACACTTTGGAAAGCACTAGCAATGTCTTTGATTTTGATTGTGTGCAGGAATGCTGGGGCTTTGCACAGTTACAAACTCCTCAACTGTGTCCATTCTGTCTGTACTATTATATCTTAGCAAAGCCGTAAGATAGAGATTTCTCATCAAAGGTGTGGAAAATAGTCTGACACAGTACATTGAAAGGCCTTAAAAACAGAGCTAAGTATTCTCTGAACAATAGCAGGTTCTGTCTGTGGACTGCAGACCATGGAATTTCCAGTCGAGAATGTCTGGATAAACATCAGAGTTTTCTAGCCAGTTCCTACTATCACATTGGTCAATTCTTTGTCGTAAATCTCTCTTTCTGTCTCTGTCTGTTACTCGCTCTATCTATCTATCTATCTATCTCTATCTATCTATCTATCTATTTATATTTATAGAGACAGATAGACACAGAGATTTCTCTCTTCAGGGTCAAAACTCAGATGCATGTTTGACAAGTGAGTAGCAAAGGCCTTTGTATTACACCCCATAGTTTGACATCTTTCTTCTGCCAAAATGTTTTAAATAACAGGATTAGTTGTTTTTCCTGCTTCCTTCTCTTTTACCCATGACCAACTAATCCAAGGAAGTCTGACTTCTCTCAGGTTATGAACATCCTTATATACATTTATGATTCTCTTTGATAATAGGCATTTTTTAAAAAAATCTTTATTTATTTATTTTAGAGAGTGAGAGAGAAAGAGAGAGGGAGGGAGGGAGAGAGAGAGAGAATGCCAGGGCCTCCAGCCACTGCAAACGAACACCAGACGACATGTGCCACTTTGTGCATCTGGCTTACGTGGGTCCTGGGGAATCGAACTGAGGTCCTTTGGCTTTTTAGGCAAACACCTTAACTGCTAAGCCATCTCTCCAGCCCTAGGCATTCTTTAAAATAGTCCAGAATGATGAAATCTAGAAGGAGCCCATTTAAAGTATGAATGGTAACTCGAGAACGCCAAATGAAATGGTAATAAGGTTAAGCAATAAAAGAATTTTATTGTGTTCCTTGTTGAGTCTAGGCCAGTCTTCTAACCGCAACATTTTGAGAATCAAGTAATATCCTATCATTTTATAGAAATTTTAGGCAAATATCTTCAACTGCATTTCTGCTTAACTATTATTAGGGATTTCTGAGGATCTCACCCATAATTTGATGTTTTGAATGGCTTCCTTTTTGTGTTAAAAAAAAATCAGAGACCACCTTTGACACGCAGCTTAGTGGTTTGCACGAGACTGTAAACATGTATGAGGAGAATATCACATTTATATATCAGCTGGTTTGCAAGGAGGCTCAAACTCCCTCGATGACTTGTTCTTCATTTTACTGTTAGTGCTCATGGGAGGCTTAGAATGCGTCCCCTAAGGCTAAGATCCACCTCTCTGCAATGCCCCGGCACTTGGAAGCTACACGTGATGAGGAGCTGGGGCAGCGGCAGGCATGAAGGATGCCGGGGAGCTGCCGAGGGCACGGGCACCTAAGGCAGGAGAGGGAGCGCCGTGGGATGGGAATCCTGGGGATCCATGCCACGTGACTTGCAGGTGAGCTTCTGAAGCCGAGAAAGCGGAGAAGGCTTCAGCTGGCCCCAGCTCAGTAGGCGCCGGGCAGCATGCACAGAGGGTGCGAAGGTCACGGCAAAAGTGCCTTGTGCATGAGCATGCCAAAGGGGGGTGGGTTGGAGAGATGGCATGGTGGATAAGACTGCTTCCTGCATGGGCATGAGGTTGTGAGTTGATCCCCAGCACCCACATAAAAACGCCAGGCTCTACATGCCTGTAACCCTAGCAGTGAGGGGATAGGTATGTGCGTGGGGCACACTGCTCTGCACACGTATGTGCAACACACACACACATGCACACACACACACACACTATAAACATACACACTAAAAAGTTAAACACAGAAGAAAATAATTTTGCAAGGAAACAGTTAAAGCACTAACTCTAGAGGGTAGTCAGAAACCGCGTTTAGGGGCTGGAGCATGACCAGGTAAAATCTTAATTCTTCCACCAGCATGTGTGGCATCATGGCTTAATTTCATGGCAGACTTTGTTACGCAGTTAATACATTGTCACCTATCACTTTTTTTTAAAAAAAAAAGCTTTAATGCATGTCTATTTCTTTTTTCCTTTTTAAAATTACTCATGGACAGTATGTAAACAGCACATGTTGGTACCATCCTTATCCTCATCCCTGTCCCCCACCCCTCCGAAGAGACCCTCCTCCTTGGGGGGGTGCTCGGTTATCCCCATGAGGCTTGTGGGTCGTGCATTGTGGGGGTAGACATCAGTTATGGGAAGAGGCAACGTCTCTGTGTCTAATGTCCCAACCTGTGGCTCTAGCAATCTTTCCGCTCCCTTTGCCTCACTTGCAGACCCCTGCCTTTAAAAGAAACAAAGAGCTTCTCGGGCATGAAATATCAATGCCGGGGGAGAACTTGTCTACTATCCTGGAGTTATACCACTTTCCCTGTCAGCACCGTGTGTTCACGGTGCTTCCTCCAGCCCTGAAACTGAGATCATCTGTTCAGCGGGAGCGGCATCTTGAGATAGAAGCTTCTTTTCTTTCTTTCTTTCCTTCCTTCCTTCCTTTCTTTTTTCTTCCTTCCTTTCTTCCTTCTTTCTTTGCAGGTCAGGGTCTGACTGCTATTCCTTACACTGTTCCATCCACAGAATCCAGGCTCTGGCTATGGACTTCACTGCTTTTTCCTTTAAATCTATTCCCAGTGGACATTTTTTTTTCATTTTCTCACTATATTTGCAGTAATGAGACAAAGCTCCATTTCCTAAAATTAGAGAGGTGGATAAAAAAATATGAACACCTCCAGGAAAGGGAAAATTTTGATGGTGAGAAGGGAATTTGTTGGTCTGGGTTGATGGAGACAGAAGCACATTCAGCATCCCATTCAGATCTTTCTTTCCCAAGGCACATTGGGTAGACCTGTCTTTGGCTACCCAACTTATTCATTCGTAAGGTGGATATGAGAGTTGTGATGGTTCATTTTGGCAGGAGCGGGGGAGGCAAAAAAGGGTGATGGAAGGTGATTATGATCAGGGTTCATTGTATATATCTTTGGTGGTTGTCACTAAAAAAAAAATTTTTTTAAAGTAGAAAAGCACCAAGGGTCAAAAAATAAAAATAAAGAAATTTAAGAAAGGAAAAAAGCACCCTACAGCATTAGTAAGGTTCACTTCTGGAGATACCAGTGAGGGCATTTCCAGAGAGGATTAAATGAGGGGGTTCAGACCTGCCCTGATTGTGGGTAACACTAACCCATGGGCTGAAAAGACAGTGTGTGGAAGGGAGGACACTGTGAGCTGACTACCAGAATTTATCTTTTTGCTTCCTTTTTTTTTTCGAGGTAGGGTCTCACTCTAGCCCAGGCTGACCTGGAATTCACTATGGAGTCTCAGGGTAGCCTTGAACTCATGGTAATCCTCCTACCTCTGCCTCCCAAGTGCTGGGATTAAAGGTGTGCACCACCACGCCCGGCTATTCTTTTTGCTTCCAGACTGTAGATGCAGTGTAACCATTAACTCCCTTCTTCTGTCACCATGCCTACCACCAGGTCCTGTATTTCCTTGAACCATAAGCCAAAATAAACCTTTTCTCCTTTAATTCTTTCCTATCACCAGGACGATTCTCTCTCTCTCTCTCTCTCTCTCTCTCTCTCTCTCTCACACAAAGAGAGCATCCTGGCTATGAGACTTAGCCCCTTCCTCCAAGATGCTGATAACAGAATGTAGGAGGAGGTGGACATTCAAATAACTATGAATGATGCAGAGTGGAAATGCCAAAAATGGAAGTTTTGACTGAAGGTCATCTGGGAGTGTACACTACAGATAGAGAAGGCCTCCAAGAGCAAATAAGAAAATAGTAACGGGTAAATGGCACATGCAAATAAATATTTCTTTATCTTATTTACACAGAAGCACAGGTGGCTAGCATCAGACCTTCTGAGCATTATGTGAGGACAGATAGAACAGGAGAACATGTTGGGTCTCTGAAAAGACAAGTAGATTACATAGAGATACCTCCTCTTTGTTTTTGTTGATGGGTCAGTCTGCACAGAACTGGGTTGTATTTTACTCAGTTTTACCCAACCGACTCTCTCCTCTGCTCTCAGACTATAGACTCCGGAGAGAGTGTAAGCAACTTAAAGCGTTCCTCCGCAGGACCTTGTGCTGTGCTATGTAGAATTCCTCATAAAAAGGAGTGTGTGGGGGGGCTGCAGAGATGGCTTAGTGGTTAAAGCGCTTGCCTGAAAAGCCAAAGGACCCAGGTTTGATTCCCCAGTACTCACATAAAGCCAGAGGCACAAAGTGGCACATGCGTTTGGAGTTTGTTTGCAGTGGCTAGAGGCCCTGGCACACCCATTCACTCTCTCCATATATCTGCTTCTCTCTCTCTCCCATGAATAAATAAATCAATAAAAATATTTAAAAAGGAGGGTGTGGATATTGTGTAGAGGGAAATGAGGACAGCCCTTGGAAGGCACAGACTTGGGACCCCATGTGCCATTTGATGTTTCTCAGCAGTGAGTCACAGTGATCATATAAGACTGGATGCTCTTCTTTAAACTTCCTTCCCAAACACACATTGCCTTTAAATGCAGTCTGGATATGGGTCAAATGCAGCCAGAATTTAATACAACCTGCCTCTAGCTTAGTTCCTGATACTTTGTTCCCCTCTGAAAACCTAGGAAAAGGTGCCTCTGCTATCTGTGTTTCTCTAAGCATCCTGGTATTCCAGAGCCCGATGAATAAAGTCCCTGAAGCTCTGCTTACACCATCAGAAGGCCTCCCTAGATCAACGTTCCGATCCCTTTCATATTCCTTCCGTAAACCAGCTCCAAAGGCCAGTGAATCATGTGGTCAAGTTTGTCGTAGAAATGGCCCTGTTTCTTGGTACTAAATGTCTGTATTACTGCTTTACTTGTTTCTATGACCAAATAGGAGCATGCGGCAGCTTGAGGAAGGAAAGGCTTTATTTAAGTTTACAGTTTCAAGGAAACATATTCCATCCTGGTGGGGAAGGCACGGCACTAGGAGCAAGAGGTCAGATGAACACATTGTAACCATAGGGAGGAAGCTGAGAGTAAGCAAGTAGGGCCAGGCTACAAGACATCAAGACCTGCTCACAGTGACCCCCTTCTTCCAGCAAGGCTCAATCTATTAAAGGTTCTACAACCTTCCCAAACAATGCCACCAGCCAGGGACCAAGTGTTCAAACACATGTGCCTATGGGGGACATGTGACATTCAAACCACAGCTCATCAAAGCCAGACTGAGAGATGCCCCAGCCAAGGGCTATTGGTGCATTTCCTTTATCTTGCTAGTTTATACACCTGTGTTTTTCTGGGTTGCGGCCGAGCTTGGAGACAGTCCACAATGAAGTATGTCACTCTTCTGAAGCTTTCATCAGAGATTTATGAACTTGGAAGGCTTGGCTAGTTCAGATAAGCCTCAAAGGTTTCCAAGTGCTCGTCCAAACCTTTGCAACTTCACACCTCAGTGCTCTTTAGAAAGATGGAAACTCCCGTGGCTGTGTGGGAAGAGCGAGGAGTCAGATTTTGACAGTGGCTTACATGCCTCAAGCTTTCAATGGAAAGTCTATCTTTGTTATCAGAGCCTCTCTATGTTGGATCAGACCGCACCACTCTTTGACCAAGTTAACGGGCGTAAGGCCTGTTCTGAGTATTTGGTAGTTGATCTGACAGGTGATTGGATCGAGACAACTTCTTTATGTGAATCACACATGTGAATGAAATCCCTCACGAGCACAGAGGTATTCAATAACACAGGGCAGGGTGAGTGGTTGTTGGGGCGTAATGCATACTGCTTTGAGCACCTGACGAAGCAATGTTATTAGGAGCTTTGAAATGATGGTCTCATACTTGTATTCCTCCTCCCCTTTTCTATCTTTGTCTCTATTTCTTTGTGTATTTCCTGTACCTATTCAAAAATTTTTGTATTGGGTTGGAGAGATGGCTCAGTGGTTAAGGCACTTACTTGAAAAGCCTGATGGCCTGGGTTCAGTTCACCAGTGCCCATGTGAAGATGGAGTGGTACATGCATCTGGAATTTGTTTGCAGTGGCAGGAGGCCCTGGTATGCCCATTGTCTCTCTTCCCCCATCTGCACTCTCTCTCTGTCTGCCTCTTTCTGCCTGTCTGTCTCTTAGATAAATAAATAAAAATAAATATTTAAATTTTTAAATTTATTTTTAGAGAGATAGAGAAAAAGAGAGAAAGAGAGTAAATATGGGCACACCAGGGCCTCTTGCCACCACTTTGTAGTCTGACTTTATGTAGGTACTGGGCCATTGAACCTAGAATGGGAGGTTTTTGCAAGCAAATACCTTTAAACTACTGAGCCATCTCTCCAGCCCCTCACATATCTGTTTGGGATGAATTTGATCTAATCTACGTGGGAATAAAAAAAAATGTGTTTATGAATTTGCTCCCCTATTCTGTCTTTCTTTCTTTCTTTCTTTTTTAAATAAATTGTTTTATTTATTTATTTGAGAGCAACAGACCGATAGAGAGAGAGAGAGGGAGGGAGAGAGAGAGAGAATGGGCGCGCCAGGGCTTCCAGCCACTGCAAACGAACTCCAGACGCGTGCGCCCCCTTGTGCATCTGGCTAACGTGGGTCCTGGGGAATCGAGCCTCGAACCGGGGTCCTTAGGCTTCACAGGCAAGCACTTAACCGCTAAGCCATCTCTCCAGCCCTCTGTCTTTCTTTCATTAATTACTAAGCCCACATTGCATCAGAAAATGAAGTAGGTACAGCACACGGGGAAATGAAGAAGATACGTAAACATAATACATAGAACAATAACAAAAAAGATAGGAGAGATAAATAGAGCTTTGCTTGCATAAAGCTTATAGTACAGTGGTAAAAGCAGGTGGTGAGTACATAATAAACGTAGGGTTAAAGTGGCGCTGTTTGGGAGGTGGTGGAACCTCTAGGAGGCAGAGCTTTAGTGGAGAAAGTGCATCACTGGCAGAGGCCTTGAGGTTTTATAACAGGGCCCCACTTCCTGGTTTCTGTCTCTGCTTCCCCACTGTGACCGCAACGTGACCATCTGGCCTCCTGCAGCCTTGCCTTCCCCATCATCATGGACTACATCCTCTGGAATTATAAGCCAAAATAAGCCTTTCCCTTCTTGAAGCCTCTTCTTTCAGGATGTTTGGTTGCAGTAAAGTAACCAGCTTAGGCCACTGCCTTTGTAAGGTGGGACTTTTCATGTTTCATGGAGTGAAGACTTTCTCATCTACAAACAGAAATGCTTAGATCCAAAAGTCCTCAGGTTCCTGCCCTCTTCTTAAAATGATTGAAAAAAAAATCACATGACTTGCCTTTTCTTCTTAGTGTCATTCCTACCCATCCATGGGGTTGTAATTGACCAAGTTTTGGGACAATCATTGTGTCACATTTCTTGTTAACAGAATATACATGTCTGTTTCAATTTCTCTTCTCCTGGTCATTGCTTCTAGTCTAGACAGGAATAGCTCACCAAGATACAAGATAAAAGACAATATTAAAGGGTAAATTCTCAAATCTTCTTACTTTATATCTATTTAATATAAAGTTAATTCCAATAGATGTTTCCAAGGAAACACCAAATTAAACTTTTCTTTATTTATTTTTAAATTGCCTATATATACATATGGGTACATGATGATCTTTTTAAAATTTTGATTGTTAGATGTGGACATATTTTATACGTAAACATCACATGTTGGTAACATCCTTTCCCTCCTCCCTGCCCCTTTTCTGAAGAGGCCTTCTTCGTTGGGAATGCAGGTCAGCTCCATGGGGATTGTGGGTCATGCACTATGGGAGCAGCAGTCAGTTAACATGAGGATCCTTTTAAAATTTATTTTTTATTTTATTTTATATATATTATAACAGGTTACACTCTTTCATCCCCTCAGCTCCCAGTACCCTGGGGGCTCTTCTCAATGGGCTAATGGTATTCACTGCGGGTCATGAAAAATCTCAGCCAGTCCCAGGGTGTTAGGAGGTACACACCAGGGTCTTTTTCACTGCTAATAAGCGTCAGACACTTGTGCCACTTTTTCTGCATCTGGCTTATGTGGGCAGCTTGGGAATTGAAAACCTGGGCCTGCAGGTTTTGCAAGCAAGTACCTCAAACTGTGAAGTCATCTTCCCATCCCTGAATTAAACTTAAGTTTTTTTTTTATAAATTAGCATAGAAAGTAATAGGTTTCATTATGCCATTTTCATATATACTTGATTATTCTTCACTGAAATAAACTTTAAGACTATAAGATATTTGATTTTAGCTTGAAAGAAAAGGAAAGATTTAGCTAATGAGTGAAAGATTTCCTAACACTATTGAAAAAGGTGAACTCCAGTTGAATAATGAGTTCTGAGTAAAGATACTTTGACTAAATGGAGGGGATGTGTATATGGTAGGCTCTGAGTCTTGGAAGTCAGAGGTCACAACTCCCCAATTTCCTCATAAAGTACCCTGTTTAGGGGACGACTAATAAAAGTTTGTCATTTTCCTTAATTCTGATTTACAGATAATATAGTCAGTCCCTGTGCCAGGAAGTCACTGGCTAAATTCCCTAAATATCTCATTTAATCATCTTGGTAAATCTATGAGTCAGGGGTTGGTAAGCATATTTTTAAGGAAATTGGCACCTATGAATATAAGTTTCCTGAAGTCGTCAACTAGAAAGTGATAAAGCTAAGATGTAAACTTTGCTCTATTTTCTGCTTTTCTTTCTCCTCCACATGGCCTATTCATTTACCCTTGAATATACTTTCCAATTGAGCATCTTCTATGTTTTATGTAACTTTCTGAGCACTGCTTATGTGACAGTTGAGACAGGATCCTATTTCACTATAATTTTCTGAAGCCAATACACCTCAACCTTTACCAAACCCCAGAATAATCTATAGAATTCATTGATTGGATTAACTGCCTGTAAGAAATTCAGAGGTACAAAGAATTGTAAGCAGAGGAATGATATACTCAGACAGCAACTTAGAACGATTATTCTGGCTGTTAAATGGTGAACGAATAATGGGGTGAGGGCAATAGAAGCCCCTTAAGGGCTCAAGGTAAATCTGTGACCATGGAAAGATTATGAAGGGATTTAAGTGGAAACTAGAGGTCTCAATAGCTAAGCAAGAGCTGCAGCTGAGGGAGAAGACAAGAAAAAAAGGAGAGTGAGGATTACCCTCAAACAACAAGCCTGGACAATTGAGTGTTCAATTCACTTAGGAATTCCAAAAGCACATTTGAGGACCAAAGGATAGTTTAGCATTTGGCCACAAAAGCCCCACGTTCTTGACCTCTAATAGACACCATGATTCAAGGATGCCATGACAGGTAATCATTGTTTCTTCTAGCAAAATGCCCTGTGTCTCTGTTTCTAAATGAACCATGCTGTTGGTGGTTTATTGATTGCTGTAATTTGATGCCTGGAGACAACCTCCTGTTGTGTCCCCGAGGAGGAAAAGATTCTTGAAGACCTAGAAAAGAACAGATGATTCCATTTGTATGGCTTAATCGGACTGGAGACCACAAGCTGGCAAAGTGGCATTCACTGACAGCCAGGAGGAAATCTTGGCACTGCCAGGCAACTTGATTACTGTGTATTTCTAATATAAGCTCATTTACTCGCTTCTCTGGTTTAATTATTGCCCAATGCAACTATCATAAGTATTCAGTACTAGGAAGTGTTTTTTTTTTTTTTTTTTTTTTTTTTTTTTTTTTTTAAAGAAAGAGAACAAAACAGATCCTAAAAGCATGGGGAAATTTATCGCTCTGACCTAATCATGCAAAACAGTCTTGCTGCTACCATTTCCAAGAAAGTAGTAGGTGTTTAACTGGACTAACCACATATCCTTTGGGGGGTGTAAAAGAGACTCGGGCATCCCAGGCAGATTCATAAAAAATTGATGTAGACCTCTTGCTTTATCACTGTGGTATTTTGAATGGGAAATGTCCCCCATAGCCTTATGTGTTTGTGAGTAAACTTCAGACTCTGTCTCCAGCTGGTAGAGACTTTGGGAGGTGGAGCCTTACTGGAGGACATGTCTTACTATGGGAGGATTTTATCAGTGTAGCCTACCGGGCGTTCAGCACTCACTGACCTCTTGTTGCTACCTCCTTGCAGATGTGCCCAGATGTGACGCCACACCTCTGCTCTGCCATGCTCTCCCTGCCACAATACAACCTCACCTTGAGACTGTAAGTTCTCCTTCCCTAGGTTGCTTTCGGTTAGTGTTTTATCCCAACAATAAGTAACTTTTACGATCATCATGATGATTCATCTTGGTTTCTCTCTGCCCCGGTGTAGTGTACGCAATGTTTCACTGGCTGGAATGGGCTGGATATCCAACTTATGCTGGAGTGCAATAGCATAAGACCTTTGTTGCTCAGGACATTTCAGAGCCTTTGCTGCTCTTTGAGATGCTGTCGTCACTTGTGCCTTCCAGGGGGACAACTATCACATCTGATCTAGGTCTGGATCCTGGGTCCTTATTTAGAAACTGGCTTCTGATTGGGGCTGCATTGTAGACTTCAGATATTCTCTAAATAACTAGAAAGCAAGTTTCAGGTAATCTAATCTATTTTCAAAAAAAATCAAATTGGACTGGGAAGATGGCTCAATGGGTCAAGTGCTTGCGGTACAAACATGAGGACATGAGTGGGAACCCTAGAATCTATGTAAAATGACAGGTGTGTTCTCAGGTACCTCTGATCTCTATGCTGGGGAGGTGGAAACAGGGAATCCCTGGGAATCACTGGCTTGTTGTTAAGCTGAATTGATGAGCTAGTCTAGGTTCACTGAGAAACCCTGTCTCAAAGAATAAAGTGGAGCATCACTGAGGAAGACTGTTGATTGCTGGCTTTCATACACATGTGCATGCATGTGAATGTGAAAAAAAGAGATTTATTTATTTATTCATCATGATAGAGTTTGTGTTTCTTAGCCTTCCTTCCTAGATCTAGCCAGTCACAGTCAACCTCACTGAATCATGATGCTTCCTTATTTAATGTGTGTAAGACAATTCGAAAGTCTCTCAATGAAATGAAAAAACCAAAAATTTTATATAAGTTGTTGGACCAAAATTTCTACCAGTGATACTCTGTTTGTCAAAAAAAAAAAAAAATCACTTCTCCTTTAAAAATGGTAATTATTGTAGGCAGGCTTTGGAGACGAATACTTCCTTAAGAGACAGAGAAGATGGACTCTGGGAGTCAGTCAGGAGGACAGATTATTCTTTCCAGCCAGATATAGTCAGATCCACATTTGCAAGAAAGACAAGCAAAGAGCCAAGATTTTGGTAGTGTTAAGCAGGGTCACTGGCTCATCAGGTTTATTACCCAAGTAATTGAACTTTTCTTTTCATTCAATTTCTACCACTGGACAAACCAATGGCTTCATTTGTCTTTGAGGAGATGGAAAAGAAGTTCTCTACTAGGAACTGTAAATCCATCCATTCACAGATGGGAATGCCTCCCTCCCTGTAACAGCCTAATCAATAGCTACTCTAAGAGGGCAACAGAAGTACGGGAACCTAATTAGATATCTATCCTGGATGTTATAACATTCAATGTTTTTTAAAAGACTTTTTTTTTTTTTTTTAAAAAATAGATGGACCCAAGTTTCCATCTAAATTTCATTTTACACATCAAGGTTATAATTTGGAAAAAGCAAAAACCAATATCTGTTATTCCATATAGTAGCAAAGCATTTTAAGAGTTCATTTCACAGAGCACTCGTTCTATGGTTTATTTCACAAAATATCAGTTCTGTGGGAGGTTAATAGTTATTAATGAAAAATAAATAAGAAAGGACTGGATTTTCAAATAAGTTTGGGTTACTGTGGGAAATAGAAGTCAAACAATTTTCTCTCTTACAGGAACTCTACCAACTTTGGCAATGCCAGTGTGCAGGATGCATGACTAGGGTGATGTAGATAGCCTGCCAACAGCACAAAACTTAAGGCAATAATCATACTGGGGTACTTTAAGCACAGGATCGACACTTGGTTCCTTCAATTTTGTACCCTGTTCATTTATTTATTTTACTCTGGCCAGATCCAGGCCATGAGCTCTGTGGATAATTTTCAAGATGGGGGCATAATATATAATCCTCCCATAGTTATTTGGCCAAGGAACTTGTACGCATGTATTTACTTTTAGGTAATACTAGTTATGAGATTGTTTCTCGAGAAAAGAATTTTGAGTATTGAATTCAGTTTTCACTCATCCAGTTAATTCTACTGAGTCTTTATGTCTGTGTCAGACAATGGCCTACCTAGCTCAGAGGCTATGGGAATGACAGTAGCTCCTTTCATCCAAATATTGAAGGACAGTAGGAAAAACTAGCCCAAACAAATTCACCATATAATTTAGGAAATGCCATGCTAGATGATGAAGTCACTGTGATGTACTGCAGAAATGTGATGCATTAGTGGTTACCTTCTCATTGCTAGACAAGACATCTGCCAGATCTGCAGCTTATGAAAGGAGAGGGTTTGTTTTGTTTTCAGTTTCAAAGGGGCGTTTCCTCGTGGCAGGGAAAGCGTGGTGGCGTCCCACCTTGTCACAGCAGCAAAGAGGGGGTAGAGAGAGTGACCTTGCTATGGACACCCAGTGGGGCTGGACTAATACACCTCAAGGTTGACCCCCGCTTAGCACACCTCCCCCAGCAAGGATTCACCTTCCAAGGACTCCACCAGACGGGGATTAAGCATGAGGCTCCATCACAAACACATTAGTCTGTCAGGGGCAGTTGTAGTTTGCCTTCTTATCGTTGGCACAAAACGCTTGACCACAGGCAGATCATGGAAGGAAAGGATTTATTTTGGCTTACAGTCTCAAGGGGCAGTTCCATGATATATCTATATCTATATCTATATCTATATCTATATCTATATCTATATCTATATCTATATCTATACCTATACCTATACCTATACCTATACCTATACCTATATCTACCTATACCTATACCTATACCTATACCTATATCTATATCTATATCTATATCTATATCTATATCTATATCTATATCTATATCTATATCTATATCTATGTCTATATCTATATCTACACATACATATATATATCCTTCACAGGTCAAAGTGCAACCAGAGGGTGCAGGACTCATGTACACGATAAGAATCGGCAAAACTACGGAATCCTTTCCATGACTCACTGGGCTTTGAAGGTCTCTGCTTACTTTTCCAGCCTCCTGCCCTGCCCTTCCTCTTATCCTTGGGGCTCCAGGCACACAGGCATGATTTCATATTAATCTTGTGTCTGGGTTGTCATGATCCCTTCTGCCTGGAAGTCTTTTTTTTTTTTTTTTTTTTGTCTGAAACTTTTTCTAGGTAGCTCTTTCCAGATGTTTGTTCACATGTTCTTTCCTCAGATAGTCAAACAAGAGTTAGTTTGTTATAAATTTCTCTTCCCATGCTTTTCTCCCAAAACATGTTTGGAGCCGGGCGTGGTGGTGCACGCCTTTAATCCCAGCACTCGGGAAGCAGAGATAGGAGGATTGCCATGAGTTCAAGGCCACCCTGAGACTACACAGTGAATTCCAGGTCAGTCTGAGCTAGAGTGAGACCCCACCTCAAAAAAGAAAAAACATAAAAACAACAACAAAACATGTTTGGAATTATAGGATCTCATAATTGCTCGATTAACTTCTTTTTCTTTTTCTTTTTCTTTCTTTCTTTTTTTTTTTTTTTTGCTTTGTTTTTCGAGGTAGGGTCTCACTCTGGTCCAGGCTGACCTGGAATTCACTCTGTAGTCTCAGGGTGGCCTCGAACTCACAGCGATCCTCCTCCCTCTGCCTCTCAAGTGTTGGGATTAAAGGCATGCACCACCATGTCCGGCACGTTTGTAGTTTTTTTTAACAAAATATTTTATTTGTTTATTTAAGGGAGAGAGAGAGAGACAGAGAGAGAGAGAGACAGAGACAGAGAATGGACATGTCAGGGCCTGCAGCCCTGCAAATGAACTCCAGACACATGTGCCATCTTGTGTAGCTGGCTTATGTGGATACTGGGGAATTGAATCTGGGTCCTTAGGCTTTTGCATGCAAGTGCCTTAACTGCTAAGCCATCTCTCCAGCACTGTTTGATTAGTTTCTATGTACTTCAAAAACTGTAAGGTAGTTCCATGAGGCAGCAACCTCTTTTATTTCACCTGTCACTTTATTTCTAATAATTTCTATAAAATTTTGTATACTTAGGTTATTAATGTTTCTTATTTATTTATTTATTTTTGAGGCAGGGTCTTCCTCTAGCCCAGGCTAATCTGGAATCCACTATGTAGACTCAGGGTGCCCTTGAACTCACAATGATCCTCCTACCTCTCTTTCCCAAGTGCTGGGGTTAAATGTGTGTACCACCACACCTAACTATTCTTCTTTCTTTTTTTTTTTAAATACTTTTATTTATTTATTTATTTGACAGAGAAAGAGGGAGAGGGAGGGAGAGGGAGGGAGAGAGAGAGAGAGAGAGAATGGGCGCACCAGGACCTCCAGCCACTGCAAATGAACTCCAGAAGTGTGTGCCCCTTGTGCATCTGGCTAACGTGGGTCCTGGGGAATCGAACCTGGGTCCTTTGGCTTTGCAGGCAAATGCCTTAATCGCTAAGCCATCCCTCTAGCGCTCTCTCTCTCTCTCTCTCTCTCTTGTTTTGGTTTTTCAAGGTAGGGTCTCACTTTAGCCCAGCCTGACCTGGAATTCACTCTATATTCTCAGGATGGCCTCAAACTCACGGCAATCCTCCTACCTCTGCCTCCCAAGTGCTGGGATTAAAGGTGTGTGCCTTTTCCTTTTTTGATACAAGGTTTCATTAACTTCAGGATAAACTTGAACTTTCTATGCAGCTGAAGATGACCTTTAACTCCTGATCTTTCTGGATGGTAATAAATATGTGTTGACTGGCATAGTTGATTAGCTATCCACAGATATTTAGGATTCTTGAGCATAGTGTAGAGTTGTTGTTGGGTGGGATACATTTTCTAGCCACGTGACTAGCCACCACCAAGGAAGGTGATGTGTTTCACTTTTGGACGCAAGTGATCAAGAATGAAGTTTGCTTTCCCCATAATTTCCTACCCATCAGGAGGATGGGGCAATGAAGCTATGGGGTGTTTGGAGACAAAGCTGCCCATGGAAACTCAGTCAGACTTTTCTTTACCAGGAAATAAACTACAATTCCACTTAGCTACTGAAAACTCAGTTTCTTTTTATAGATTATATCTATGATGGATGGAAATAAATAAATGGGAGATTAAAGGCACACCCTATATCTGACTGGAGCAAAGTCAGTTCAAGCACCACCATAGCTAAGGATTTTCAACATTCAATGAACAAGAGCTTGGCATTAATGTAAACTTTGGTACTATAGTTGTGTTCCTTTAGGATTACTATATAGTCAAATGACTGCAGCTTTAATTCCATAAGATAAGTTTGATTGTTTTCTCCTTATACAGTTTGTTTAAGATCTTCTGCCGGGCTGTTATAAATGAGGTTCTGGGCTGGATGGACAACATCCAATTTATAGAGCCAAGATTCTCATGCTCAGAAGGAATGAAGCGAGGTTTGCATGAACCCTGCAGAAACTGTATCTTACCAAGATCATCTGGCCTTTGTTCTTGGTTTTAGTGTGTGACCCATTGCACTAGTATAATCCTTCCTCCTTTCCTTATTCTCACCTTGCACAAATATTTTTGTGGAGGCTAACCATATTTTTGAGGATAACTTCAGGTCTTAGGCTGCTACTGTTCATAAAATGGTGAACTAACAATGGGTTCTACATCATATAGCCTGTAATCTACAGGAAAGAAAGGCAACTAGTTAAGCAGTTGTGATACACTGTGATAAATGTTATCTCAGAGCACTCGCAGGTGCCATGGGAATTGTTTTTAGGGTCAGTGTACCAGTGCTATCAAAATGTCCCACTCATGTCTCATCAGGTTTCTTGACTATTTGGGAATATACCAGCTCCTGATATTCTTCCTTTCTGAATACTTGGCTGAAATGAACTATGTCTCAGTTGGAGAGCTGTCTTGAGACCACCAGATCATTGTCACCACACGTGTGGAACTGAAAGTCCTTGGGGCATCCCATAATCAGTAAGTGGCACACACTGGGATGTAAATGCCAATTCTAAGCTGGGCCTGGTGGTTCAGTCCTCTAATCTCAGCACTTGAGAGGCTAAGGCAATACAACTGCTGTGGGTCTGAGACCAGCCTGGGATACAGAGTGAGTTCCAAGCCTGCCTAGGATGCTGTTTCAATGCTCGCTCCCCAACCTCAACAAATGTCCACCTCTGAGATGTGAGTTCACAATTATCAGATATAACTGAAAAGACAAAAGGAAGCAAAATCCCTTTCTTGAGATTTTTGTTTGTTTGTTTTGTTTAGTCTCCTACCCTTGTTTTGTATTTGCTCCCTACTCTGGTCTTTATTTTCCACTCCGATACACATTATTCCTCAAAACACTTACACATGTATCTTTCTCTCAGATTGGTTTTTGTAAGGCTCAGCCTAAGACAGGGATCTTGCCCAGTTCCAGTAGTCAGGGAATACTTCTTAGAAGACCCAACATCTGATGGGTAAGTAATCATTCAGGTGAATAGAGAGTGGTAGAAACAAGAGTGTCCTAGGTGGGCAGGCACATGCTCAATATCCTTCTGGACAGGCCACAATAGGTATAAATTACTTCCTGAATACACCTTATTTTTCCATTCTGGTAAGTTTTTTTTAATATTTTATTTTAATTAATTAATTAATTTGACAGAAAAAGAAAGAGAGAGAGAGAGAGAATGGGTGCTCCAGGGCCTCCAGCCACTGCAAACAAACTCCAGACATGTGTGCCCCTTTTGTATCCGGCTAACGTGGGTCCTGGGGAATCAAATCTGGGTCCTTTGGCTTTGCAGGCAAATGCCTTTACTGCTAAGCCATCCCTTCAGCCAAGCCCCATTCTGGTAAGTTAAAAAAATTAATTATTTATTTGAAAGAGAGAGAGAGAGAGAGAGAGAGAGGCAGATATATACAGAGAAAGGGAGAGAAAGATAGAGAGGAAAAATGGGCACACCAGAGCCTCCAGCCACTGCAAATGAACTCCAGATGTGTGTGCTACCTTGTGCATATGACTTACATGGGTCCTGGGGAATTGAACCTGAGTCCTTAGGTTTTTCAGGAAAGTGCATTAACCACTAAGCCATCTCTCCAGGCCCATTTTAGCAAGTTTTATAGTAAGCTCACATTTCCTTTAGCTGTAGAATAGTGATATAAAATCCCTCTTGTTTTATTATCTACATTTATCCAAGATTTTTTTTAAGATTTATTTTTATTTTATTTATTAGAAACAGAGAGAGAGACGGAGGGAGAGAAAGGGTGCACTAGGTCTCTAGCCACTGCCAACAAACTCCAGATGCATGCGCCACCTTGTGGATTTGGCCTATGTGGGACCTGGAGAATCAAACCTGGATCCTTGGGCTTTGCAGGCAAGTGCCTTAACCACTAAGCAATCTCTCCAGCCCTGAGGTTATCTTTTTTTTTAAAATAAAAACCAAACTATAATTATTCCTCCTTTATTGACAGATTCATTGCTTATATCAGTGTGAATAATAACTTGGCAATTGGGGAATGGGATAGCCGGTTATGTTTTGTGATATAAATTACCCTCGATGGGGAAGGTTCATCAGTGTTGATGTGGCAGTGCCACCAATTTGATAGTTGAATGCTAAGGGCCATTACATTTAGCACTGTCTTCCATTCCATTATGCAGAGCAGTGCCCAAGAATAACATGTAATTAACTCCGCGACTGATTGACAAGGTAAATTGCAGGGTAATTGGTCATATTGCATAAATACTTGTCACCAGGCTACATGTAGGGTATGAAGGTTGACTTCAGATGTAGGGGGAGATGTAGAGAGCCGAGAGGTGACCGCCATTATGGCGCTGACATCCGGCCTCGGCCCTGGTGAGAATAGCGCATGTGCAAGTGGCAAAAGCGCGCCAAGTCACTGCCCAGCCCGGGCATATGAGCGTCATATGAGCATCATATGAGCACGCAGCCAATCAACAGAGTACACGCCACCTAGGGGCTATATAAGCGGCGCCATTTCGGGGGCGCTGGGTCTTCCTCTTTCATCTGTTCAATAAACGCTTGCTACAGAAGGATCCTGGTGTCCACGTGCGTTCTTGCTGGCGAGACGACTACGCGGGCTACAACTGGTGCCGAAACCCGGGACGCCGGGTGCCTGTCATCGCCGGCGCCGAGGAGACCCCCCATTCACGGGGAAGGATTCAGAACTGCAGGACTGAGGTAGGTTCTGAGAGGCATGTTTGGTCTTGACTTGTCTCATCTTTCATCCAAATTGATAGGAGCAATTTTCGCTCTCCCTATTGTGATGGTGGCTCTCGTTCTCTTCTTTGTGAACATGGGAGCCTCACATTCGGAGCTACAAGACAACATGTCAGAAACAGAACGGGATAAAAGTTTAGGGGCCCTTGAGGAAAAAGAAAAAGACGTCTCTAAGAAAAAAGGCCTTTCCGCGGACGCTAAGTCCACAGAAAGAAAAGACAAGGAAAAAGACGCCCTGGGAGAGAAACATGAGAGGAAAAAGAGAAGTCCAAAAAGGAGGCTTCTTTATCCAATAAAAGAATTGGAGGCTTTAGGAATTGATAGCTCAGAGTCTGAAGATCTTAGTCCCTCCGAGGAGGAAGAATTAGATGGCGAAGCGGCTCGCTATGGGGAGGAGAGATATTATTTTGATGAGCTACTGCAAAATCGAAAACAAAAGAAGATAGGAGATAAAAACCGCGCGGCTTTTCAATCTGCCGCCCCTATCATTCCCAGTGCTCCTCTGCCTTATGCCGGCAAGCATTGTTCAGATTCCTTCCTTTCAGAGGGGGACAAAAGGAGGTGCTTACAAGCCTTCCCGGTGTTTGAGGCTACGGATGGAGGCCGCGTTCATGCGCCGGTAGAGTATGCCCTCATTAAGAAACTTGCTGAATCAGTTAATAAGTATGGAGTAGATGCTAATTTTACAGTTATGCAGCTTGAGAGACTCGCCACTATGGCAATGACTCCAAATGATTGGCAAGTTACAGTAAAAGCTGCTCTTCCTAATATGGGACAATATTTAGAATGGAAAGCCCTTTGGCACGATGCTTCTCAAACTCAGGCAAGGGCTAATGCCAGTGCAGAAGATAATCAACGGCACTGGACCTTTGATTTACTAACAGGGCAAGGCCAATTTGTTCATAATCAAACAAACTATGACTGGGGAGCATATGGTCAGATCTCTGCCGCTGCTATTAAAGCATGGAAAGCCCTCTCAAAAAAGGGCGAGGCCGGGGGACACCTAACAAAGATTATTCAAGGCCCCCAGGAGTCATTCTCGGACTTTGTAGCCAGGATGACGGATGCAGCGGGCAGGATATTTGGGGACCCAGAACGAGTTAAGCCAATGATAGAACAACTAGTGTTTGAAAATGCCTCCCCAGAGTGTAAGACAGTCATTGCTCCTAGGAGAAGCAAAGGGCTGACAGACTGGATAAAGGTTTGCCGAGGACTCGGAGGCCCACTCACTAATGCTGGCCTTGCAGCGGCTATATTACAGGCTAAAAACCGCCAGAGTCTCGGAGGCAATAAAGCTTGTTATAACTGCGGCAAAGCGGGTCATTTAAAACAAGATTGTCGTGCTCCTGCACAAAAGAAAATTCCAGGACTATGCCCCAAGTGTAAGAAGGGCAATCACTGGACCAATGAGTGTCACTCAGTTAAAGATATTCAGGGAAAACTTATTCAGCATGATACCCCTTCTAAAGAAAGAAATGAGAATGTTCCAAAAAACGGGTCTCAGGGCCCCAGGTCTCAGGGCCCCAAAAGATATGGGACACAAGTGGACAACAGGAGGGCATGTCTAGCTGTAGAGCAACAAGAGGTTCCGCAGGACTGGACCTCCGTTCCACCTCCCAATTCTTATTAATGCCACATATGGGAGTGCAACCAGTCCCGGTTGAATTTGAAGGTCCCCTCCCTAAAGGAAGTGTCGGCCTTATTTTAGGACGCTCCTCTCTTACCCTAAAGGGGCTTATGATTCATCCTGGAATAATGGATCAAGACTATACTGGAAAGCTTCAGGTTCTTTGCTCTTGCCCGCAAGGCATATTTTCAATTTCCCCTGGGGATAAGATTGCTCAATTAGTTCTCCTCCCCAGCTTGCACGACCATTTTCCTTCCACCCAAATGCCAAGAGGCACAAAGGGGCTTGGTTCTTCAGGAACTGACTGCGCTCATTTGGTAGTTGATCTTTCAACTAGGCCTACTTTACAACTACAGATAGAAGGGAAGAGCTTTTCTGACATTTTGGACACTGGAGCTGATAAAAGTATCATTTCCTCCCAATGGTGGCCTAAGGCGTGGCCTGTTACACAATCGTCTCACTCTTTACAAGGGTTAGGATATGAGGCTAGCCCTGCAGTGAGTTCACGGTCACTGACTTGGCAAACACCAGAAGGTCAAACAGGAAGCTTTATACCCTATGTGCTCCCTCTCCCTGTTAATCTATGGGGAAGAGACATTTTACAGGAATTAGGACTAGCATTGACTAACGAATACTCTCAGCAAGCTCTAGATATTATAAAAAGGATGGGATATAAAAAAGGAAGAGGCCTTGGCAAAAAAGAGCAAGAGAGATTAAGCCCGATCCCACAAGAAGGTAATGCAGGGAAGCAAGGTCTGGGTTTTCATTAGCTGCCATTGAGGGTTCCATGCCCATATCCTGGCTCACAGAGGAAGCCATATGGGTTCCTCAATGGCCTCTTTCCTCTGAAAAGTTAGAAGCTGCTACGAGGCTGGTTAAAGAACAAGTACAGCTTGGTCATTTGGAGCTCTCTACACTTTCCTGTCTGGGCTGTGGCTTTTGTGAGGTCTCACCGTTATAAGGACTATTTTCAGATCCAGATTTAAGCTGGTTGTAGTACTTTGATACTCAGTCCGTCTTGGTGTCTACAATATTTCCCTCTCACTCTGGCTATATATACCCTCTTCGAGCTGGCTAGGAATGATAAATGTTTACTAATTAACTTCACCATGAGAAGGGAGAGGAGAGATCAAGCCAGACCTTTTCTCACATGAACCATTTTGTAAAATTTACAGTGGCCTAGAAGGGTCATTTGCTCTTCTTGTGATGGCTTCTTATATCTTCAGATGTTTCAAGTTCTGTGTGGCCACGAGGAAGAATGAGATAGCTATTGTAATTAATTCAAAGGAGATAAATGGTTTAAGGGGCACTGTTCTTATCACTTGCCACCACTTTTTTGTTGTTGTTGTTGTTTTTTGTTTTTCAAGGTAGGGTCTCACTCTGGCTCAGGCTGACAACTATGTAGTCTCAGGGTGGCCTTGAACTCACGGTGATCCTCCTACTTCTGCCTCCCGAGTGCTGGGATTAAAGGCGTGCTCCACCACACCTGGCTCACCACTTATTTTTGAAGATGCTGTGGTTACTGGGGAGTTCCGAAATTCACCAAAGTGCTGAAAACGAGAGAATCTTGAGAGTTCGGTGCTACAAGTGACATCTCTACCACACCCTCCAAGGCCCAGGGAGCATTGTGGAAGTGGGCAGTGGTAGAAAGAATGTAAGAGTCAGAGGGTGGGGAGCAGTACTTTGGGATATTATCCTCAAGGCATGAAGGGACTGGTGCATTCAAGACCTCACAGTGGAGATTACTACCTGTGCATAAGACCCGTGCACTGTTGAGGCCATCAACATTTTGACATAGACGATGGAGTGTCAAAGGAAAGAATGAGACATCAAAACAAAAGACGGGCTCTATGGAAAGAGAAGCTGGCTCACTATAATTGCGGTGGGGGAGGAGGGACTAAATAGGGCAACGGGAGGAGATTATGATCATATTACAGTATGCTCATGTCTTAAAATTCTCAATTAAAAAGTAAATAATAAGGTTAATGGTAATATTGACTTTTGGATTAGTGTGACTTTCTTCTGTGTGAAAACTGAAGTGAATGTGCAATATTCACACACTGTTGTCCCTTGGTTAGGTGTGTGTGTGTATGTGGGGAGGTCTTTGAAGTGGGAGGAATTAATTCTAGTATCGTTTATGGAAGAAAAGTCAAATCTGTATTGCCATGGAAGATGATTGTATATTTTCCCCTTGGCAGCTCTTTGTTAAATTTAGACTAGTATGAAAAATATTTGGCCCATATGTTGTCTCTCTTCCTTTTCCACACACTTCTTTCTGTCTAATCTCTTACCTTTATCCACTGCAGATACCATTGATAATGCATATTCTTTCCTCAGTAACAAATCAAATCTCCAACTCCTTCCATCCAGAATCCTAGCTAGTCATTTCTACTTATCAGAGTTGGAATCTAAGGTCAAAACAGCTTCCTGTGGCTGGTCTCAAGTCTGATGAGTCAGGAAGCACGTCTAGGACAAGCATGCCTGGTGTGTCTAGGACACAATGATGGTAGGATGGCACTCGAAGGGATAGAACCACTGGAATGCCACAGTCTTCTACACTGGGGCAGAACTGTGGGAGTTGGACAGCGAGCCATGTCTTGTGAATCAGATGGCTTTAACATTATATTACTCTCAGGTTTATTTTGTGTTTGTTCTCCTTGGTATTTTAGGCTATTTGGTTTCAGTGATCTGGCCTTGTCAGAGCTGGGCCGCAGAGTGCCGGCAGAGTCGACAGTCGGGTCAGAGTTAAGTGGGAGGCTGGGTGACTGTGAAAACAAAGCGCACCTGAGGCTGCTAATTAGCAAGTCTGGGTCCTGCAGTTCAGCTGCTTTCTCTTACTCTGAGTCTTCCTCCTACTGCCAGCTTTAGTCATCTCGTGTGTGCCCTTTTATTAAAATAAGTAGTTTTCCTCTTATTACCCACCTTGCTGACTATCGGGAACTCATAATAGGGTAATAAACCATTCTTTATAGAAATTGCCATCCCATCTCTCTTCCTCCTACTCCCCTCCCCCCCCCGCAATTGTACTCATACATTTTTCCATAGCAAATTCTTCTAGTTTTAGAAGTCACTAAAGCCACATAATCAGGAAGAAAATGCAAAAACTGCTGATGATGCAAGATCCTCATGTCCCTTGGATAAGAGGATGATGATGGTCTCAGCATGAGTCTCAGAGACATCATACATACTCTTTCTGTCTTTAGCTAAACAGTTGTAATTACTAAAGATCCTTTGAGATAGAGCCTTGCTATGTAGCCCAGGCTGGCCTCAAACTCATGATTCTCTTGTCTCAGCCTACCAAATGCTACAATATCAGGCATTACAACCACGCCAAGCTAGAATGTTTGCTTTTAAGATGATTTCTTATGGATACGGTGGCTCATTTCATTTAAAAAAAAATGATGCTCTCTGGGGCTTTGATCTGTGAAGAGGAGCAAATGGGAAAACATAGGCTTCATGGAATGGAATGTTGTGTATATTTACAGTTATCTTGGCAGGCAGGTATGTGCTCTGTAAACCAAGTGTTGCTTAGATTGCTTTGAAATGTGACTCGAAAAGGAATTTGTAAGCAACCCCATGCAACTGATGCAGAAAATATACTTTGGCATGTAATGTAATTCAGCCAAAGGAGTTGGACACTTAATCACTGCTAAACAGACCACTACTTTCCTCTGGGTCTCTCTAATCATGTACTGATCAGTTATTGGCAGTTTCTTTATAATCGCACTAATTGAGGGCATCTAATTGGTCCTCGAGGCCCTGAGTCAGGATTCCATAAAATGTTTGTTTTCTGTTTTATGAGAGAGAGAGAGAGAGAGAGCGAGAGAGAGCACAAGGGCTTCTTGCCACTGCAACCAAATTTCAGATGCATGCACCACTTTGCTGGCAGCAGTTGGATTCCTTCATAGCTCAGCAAGGAGAAACATTTGGTTCAGGTGGTTTATCTTAGAGATTTTATTGGTTCTACTCCAGTCAGTGGGGGGAAAAGGTGCATCCAAGGGAAGAGGAATAAAAGGCCGATGGAGTTACTATGAGTATATAGGAGAATCCATTCTGTACATGTCTACATGATTATTTAAGTCCTCAAAAATTTTTCCATCATACAGCTTCTGAAATATGCTTAATAGCCTGTTGGGAATCATGTTGTGTGCAAGTTAGGTTAAAAACATAGTCACTGCACTCAAGGATCTTGCCATCAAGTAGAGAAGATAAAGATGTGTTAGAAGACACCTAAAATCAAAGCCATGTGATGACTCAGAGCAAAGGAGAAGAGAGGAGGAACCTACTGTGTGTCCTTGTCAGACATTCAAAAAGACTATGTCTTACTCATCTATAACTTGCTCTGTGTAAAAAAGTATGCACTTAGTGAATGCTTGGTGGATGCACCTGAGAGGGACTCTAGAAGAATTGCCTGGAGGAGGCCATTTTTGAAGACGTGAAAGTTAGTGTGGCATGCAGCAGGCTTGGGACACAAACCACAGTCTTATTATACAACTCCTCCTCCTTTCCTCCTCCTCCTCCTTCTTTTCTTTCTGAGTCTTTCAAGGTAGGGTCTTGCTGTAGCCCAACCTGACCTGGAACTCACTATGTAGTCCCAGGGTGGCCTCAAACTCACAGTGATCCTCTGATCCTCCTACCTCTGCCTCTCAAGTGCTGGTATTAAAGGCATGTACCACCACACCCAGCTTCCCTTTCATATTACATAAAACATAGAGCAAACCAAAGTTATCAGATGGCTGTGATAAGCAGACTATTTAAAAATGTCTTCAGGAGATAGTGAGTTCAAAGATGCTGATCTCAGGTAATTTAAGATTCCTTGAATAAAAGTTTATTAATTTTCAATTTATGACTTACTTTATTGTGTATATTTCTATTGCTAGATGGTACTTGGACTCAGAACAGTTTTTTCTTAGAGCAGAAATATTATAGAGTTTAGGTCTCTAATTTATGACAGAACCCCAGGGCATTTATACATGCATACAAATATTTGTTATAAAACTCTCAGTTCTACAATAAATATTTACATTTTATAACACCATAGCAATACCATTAGTTAAATAAAATATGATCTTGAAGTTGTATTCTAATTATATCCAACAGATGAACCTTAGATTTTGTGACCAGAAAATTTTGATAAATTGTATTGTAGTTGAACATATTAGGAACTCAAGTAATTAAAGAATTTTAAACAGTAGCAGAGTCACACAGAATTAATTGTACAATAATAAAATAGTAGATAAAGGAGCTCTTCAAACCTTTGATTGTAAGTGTTTAAGTAGGAATTCAACTTTATTGACAACAGTTTCTCACAGGAAAGGACATTTGATTTATATGAATGTCACAAGCTCTGTTAGGATCTGACTCTGGACCCTCTACTGAACAGGTAAGACTTCAGAACATCTGTTAATCCACAGTTCATTTGTGAAGTGTTCTCTCCTAGTAAGTTGCCATATGGTGCCTCACATCCATGCTTCCTTGACCACAGATAAAAGAAAAAAAGTGGGCAATTTATCCTAGCACAACCCCCAGCTGAGGGTTTGGCCAGGAGTCTGTGGGGTGACTTGGTATGGGAGTATTTTAGTCATCATGGATGGTTGACATTATCTGCACTAATCAGAATTGGAGTTAGAGTAAAAGAATGAAGTTTTTTGGTTGTGGCAGTAGGTGCAGAAGGACATCGAGAATAACATAATAGTAGAACATCAGAATAAGTATTAAACTGTGCTGCTTGGGAGGTTGACCAGATGACCCAGTTGCTAGGGCTGCTCTGAAGTTTCAATGTTCCTCAGCCTTGAGTGACCTCATAGTCTCTGTTATTATCTGACTATTCAACTGTGCCTGGACCTCTGGAAATGTAGCAAAATTCCCATCTTCATACTCTGCCCCCCCCCCCCCCCCGGCAATTTCTCATATAACCCTGCCAAGCTAGAGATAACCCAAATTCCTTTTAATGAAAAGTGCCACAGCATATAAATTCCTGTGGATAGCCTCTAGCAGCAGAGCTGGCATCATGTGGTTGATGCTGTTCAGTATCTTTATTCTCCCATCTTCATTTCCTATTTCTGGGCTTAGGCTTTTTTTTTTTTTAAGGCCAAACAGACATTACCTCCTTTTCAGGCAGGATAGAAAAAAGAAAACACTGCGGGATGGGAAAGAAGCTCCTCACTTAGGAAACTAGTTACAGTCTTTCACCCAAGCAAGAATTCCAGATCCATTAAAAACGCTTGCTATGGGCTAGAGATATGGCCTAGCAGTTAAAGTGCTTGCCTGCAAAGCCAAAGGACTCAGGTTTAATTCCCCAGGACCCATGTAAGTCAGATGCACAAGGTGGTGTATGCATCTGGAGTTCGTTTGCAGTGGCTGGAGGCCCTGGTGTGCCCATTCTCTCTCTTTCTCTCTCCTTTTCCTCCTTGTCTCTCTCAAATGAATGAATGAATAAATAAATAAATAAAATTTGTCATAAAGGCTGGCAACAGAGTTAATATTCTTTTTGTATGTTAATAGTGTGTGTTAAAATAACAATAAGGTAGGTTTAAGACCCTTGAGTACAGCCTCATTCCTTTTTCCAGACACTTTCTGGGTGTCTCAAATAAGACTGTTGACTTTGCTTACAGTGAAGATATCCTATCTTCCTACATCCATGTGACTTTGCCAATTGTGATCCTGTTACATAACCCTCAGGAACCACCTTATGATCTCATTTATTTTCCTTAGCCACCCTTTAAAGATAAGACCTTCAAACTCACCAAAATTCTATGTGACTCTTGTAAAGACAAAGCAGCGAGACTCCTAAGGGAGAAGTC
This sequence comes from Dipus sagitta, assembly GCA_036346955.1. Taxonomy (NCBI): domain Eukaryota; kingdom Metazoa; phylum Chordata; class Mammalia; order Rodentia; family Dipodidae; genus Dipus; species Dipus sagitta. The sequence continues at coordinate 22,865,477 of CM070786.1, forward strand.
TACACCCATGCTCTCCATGTGTCTTTCCTTTTCGAATACCTCTCTTTCTCTCTGAGCACCAATGCTTGAATATGTATGTACTTAAAACATCTTTACTGAACATCGTTTCTTCTATGCAGCTGGTCCTGAAATACTTTCTGCCCTATTACCATATTTAAAAAAATTATTTACTTATTTTGTGTGTGTGTGTGTGTGTGTGTGTGTGTGTGCACCAGAGCTTATCAGCATTGCAAACATACTCCAGACAAATATGCCACTTATTGAGTGGGTATTGAGGGATTTAACCTGGGCCAGCAGGTAAGTGCCTTTAACCACTAAGTCATTTCTCCAGCCCCCGTTACCTTCTTTTATTCCTCTTTCCAATCCTTTCTCATGGAACCTCTTCTTTCCAACCAGTCTCTTTTCTCTTGATGTGTTCTTTATATTTTCTTAGAGGAGGGGGCTGAGGTTTTTCTATGTGTAGAATTGGGATGGTATTTTTCTCCATCTCCTTCTGATCTCTCCCAGATGATTGAGCAATCAGGTAAACTTTGCTTAGCTTTAAATTCATAAGAACTACAGGTGCATAAAAATGAGAGGAATTAAGGAATAGAAGGAACATAAACGAGAAAGAAAAGCATGAGTCAGGGAGATCAGCCCTCCCTACAAAGGAAAGTGGAAAGCCTTTGATAAGCTACATCTATAAATGATTAGCTTGGCCAACTTCTGTAATGCTTTGGCCAATTGTTCAGGTCCACCTGGGATAATGAGGGCTAGGAACATGCTGCCAACAAGCTCAGCTGTAACACAGGCCAGAAGACAATGTGCTTCAGATACACTGTTCTTGTGTGATATAGATTTATAGAGCATTATTCCCCTGAGAGTCCTAAGGAAGCCGGAATTCTTTGGTTTATTAAATGGGAACATACCATGACTTGCCTCAAGTTGGTCACAAAAAAATTAGTATCTTATGCTCAATTTGCAATCTGTGAAACATTCTAGTCTGAATTTCTAATGTTTAAAAAATATTTTATTTTTATTTATTTGACAGAGAAAGAGGGAGAGAGAGAGATTGAGAGAGAGAGAGAGAGAGAGAGAGAGAGAGAGAAAGAGAATGGACGCACCAGGGCCTCCAGCCACTAAAATGAACTCCAGACATGTGCGCCCCCTTGTGCATCTGGCTAACATGGGTCCTGGGGAATTGAACCTGGGTCCTTTGGCTTTGTAGGCAAGTGCCTAAACCTCTAAGCCATCCCTCCAGCCCTGAATTTCTAGTTTTAACAATAAGAAAACTGAAGTTATCGCTTAACCAGCATCACAAAATGTATTCATTATAGTGTTGCTTTTAAAATCTTGCTGTATCTGCACTTAGCTTAGAGACATCTTACTGACCTATTTTTATCACTTCTTTGGTGGAGTCATTTTTAATAGTTCTAGGGCTGTCACATATCTTGTCTCATTTGATTCTCTCAACAACCAGTATCAACAATCCAGGCAGAGGGGCAGGAGTATCTCTACTTTACAGATAAGAGGCTGGAGCTCAGAGAGGTGATGTCATTATTTGAAGAACCCCAGATACTCTAATGCAATACTGTCCAATGGATATTACATTTATAGATGATTGATGGGCTCAAATTTGCTGCTTTTAGCATGACCCTCATCCACTGCCACATTCCCTGGATTATACAGCAAAGGTTCATTTTAAGGGTGATTGTTATATTTTCAATTCTTTTCAGATATTCTCTTAAGCCAAAAAATTTCCATTGAGAGATATATGGGGTCTCTTTGAATGGTAGTAACTTAAAAAAAATTCCCAACAGATTATTTCTTTATGGAATCAGTCTTACATTCTTTAAAATGTTTTATTTATTTAAGAGGGGGGGGGGAGAACGGGTGTGCCAGGGCCTCTAGCCACTGCAAACAAACTCCAGATACACGTGCCACCTTGTGCATGTGGCTTACATAGAAACTAGGGAATTGAACCTTGATCCTTTTGTTTCACAAGCAAGCACCTTAACCACTAAGCTATCTCTCCAGCCCCCAAATCTTTCATTCTGATGATTCCAAACCAACATTTACCCACCACTGCTCAAGCCGTTCATTTATTCTTTTATACCATTACTTGTGTAACTACTATGTGCTGGGTACAATGTTAAATGCTTGAGATACAAAAAAAAATCCCTTTGGAACTGGGTACAAGATAAATATTGGAGGTGGAGAGACCTTCTCATGAAATCCATAACAGGAGACTGTGGTGACTAGGTTGAGTATGGGTAAGTACTGGCAGGGTTCGGGAGAACAGAGGCATCATTTGATGACAACGAAGACACATTGACTCATTTCTAAAGTTTATTTTATGTTTAAATTTACTTATTTGCACATGTGTATGTGTGTGGGGGGCATTCTAAAGTCTCTTGCCACTGCGAATGAAAGCCTGTCCAACTTTATGTGGGCTGCTGGGGAATTGAACCCAGGCTGGCAGATGTGTCAAGCAAGCACCCTTAGCTGTGCACCCATCTCCTCAGCCTGTTTATTTTTAATTGAAAATGTAATTGTGAGGCTGCTGAGATGGCTCAGTAGGTAAAGTTCTTGCCACACAAAATGGACGCCTGACTTTGGATCCCCAGCACCCCCATAAAACCTGGGCATGGTGGCTCATGCCTGTATCCCATAGCTGGGGAGGCAAGGAAAGAACTCCAAGAACCTCCTGGCTAGCTAGTCTGGCTGAATTGATGAGCTCTAGGTTCAGCGAGAGACTCTGTCTCAAAAACATACAAGTGGAGAGCTACAGAGGAAGATATCCAACATTGATCTTTGTCTTTCACATGTACACACACATACAAACATAACACAGGCATAGTACATGCACAACACACACATGTATGTAAAAAATAATAATTATATGTATTAATAAGATATCATGTGGTATTTGATTTATGTATACAGTGTAGAAAGAGTCAATCAAGCCAGTTAGCTTATTGGCACCTTACCAACATGATTTTCCTGTGGGTAGGATGTTAAAAATTTATTCTTTTAGAAATTTTGAAATATGCGCTAGGAAGGGGAGATTGCTCAATGGTTAAAGGCACTTTCTTTCAAAGCCTGCTGGCCTGGGTTAAATTACCCAGCACCCATTTAAATCCAGATGTGAAAAATGGGACAAGCATCTGGCATTCATTTGCAGTGGCAGGAGACCCAAGGGTGCCCTCCCTATACACATACAAATACATGAATGATTAAATAATATTGAAAATAGAAAAAAATACACAGTGCACTGTCATTAGCTGTGGTCAGCATGCATACTTAACTAATTTCCTTGCTTGGGAGAGCTATATTCATCTCTCACACCTCACCTATATGTTCTGCAGTATCTGGGCCTTCTTTGAGCATTTTTTAAATTAATTTTTTATTTTTTTATTAATTAGTTTTGTATTCATCAAATACAGTCAGTTTGGTACCATTATTAAGCTCATCCATGACCTACCCCCTCCCCTTGGCCCCTCCTTGTTGAGGTATATGGGTCATACATTGTGGAGTTAGCCCACAGTTATGGGTAGGATAAATGTCTCTGCATATCATTTTTAAAAGACTTGGAAAGAAAGAATAGCTATGGGAGAATGTTTTCTATACATCTGTATATTTGTACCAAACTTCTAGGAACCTGTTTACTTTCTGCTAGAGATTTGGTGCCTGAGTCTAGAATGTTTGTTAGAGAAGAGCTTTCCCAGTTCCTGGAATGGACACCCAACTGGGGTGAAGAGGTAGCAAAAAAGTCCCTGTCCCCAAGGAAGAAGACATCATTTGTCTATGGCTGAAGAGTGAATGAAAAATACACAGAGGCTCATATCTAAGGATTTACATATGAACCAGGGCTTAAGCACCAATGCCTTCAGAGGCGTGGTAGCCTGAGAACATTGGGGGAATTATCTATCTATCTATCTATCTATCTATCTATCTATCTATCTATCTTATATATCTATCATCTATCTATCTATTTCTATCATCTATCTATCTGTCTATCTATCTATCTATCTGTCTATCTATCTATCTATCTATCATCTATCTATCTATCTATCATCTATCTATCTATCTATCTATCATCTATCTATCTATCTATCTATCTATCTATCATCTATCTATCTATCATCTATCTATCTATCTATCTATCTATCTATCTATCTGTCTATCTATTTTATATATCTATCATCTATCTATCTATTTCTATCATCTATCTATCTGTCTATCTATCTATCTATCTATCTATCTATCTATCATCTATCTATCTATCTATCATCTATCTATCTATCTATCATCTATCTATCTATCTATCTATCTATCTATCTATCTATCTATCATCTATCTATCTATCATCTATCTATCTATCTATCCCTTTGAGGCACATACAGTGTTGTGGTAGGTAGATGGGGGCAGGAAACACTGTGGATAAGCTTGTGCAGTGGCCGCCTAGGGAATAACAGAAATATGATTTGATCAAGCACAGAGTACTTGCAAGAGAGGAATTTCAGGGGTAGGGGAGCTGTGATTGTGGCTACAATGAGGAGACAAATTAGAGGCCTAAGTAGAAAATTTTGGAATGAATATCCTAAAAGGACTGGGGAAATCTGAGAGTGCCTGTCATGGTGCACAGGCCCTACACCGTGTAGCCCACCATTAACACGTGGCTGTATCACTTGCCACCCCTCCTCTCCCTCATTCTGTTCCACTTATGGTAGACTTCTTACTCTTCCATCAAACTTGTGTGGAATGGACCTGCCTTGGGGGCCTTCATATTTGTATTTGTTCTGCTTAAAATACTTTTCTCACATAATATTTTGCATAACTTGATTCCTTTTTTTCTCCTGTCATGCACTGACAGGTCATCTTAGGAGGGCTTCCATGTCCACCTTATTGACAACTGCTTTCCTCTCTGCTCTCTTCATCTTGTCAGCTTAATTCTTCTCTATGGGAATGGTCATAGTCTGACATGCTATCAATTCTATTTAATTAATTATCTTCTCAACGTTGCTCTCTTCTTAGAGTTCAAAAACCATGAACAGAGATTTTTAAAAATTATACTAACTGTCATATCCTCAGTGCTTATAAAAATGTTTAGCCTTGGGCTGGAGAGATTGCTCAGCAGTTAAGGTGCTTGCCTGCAAAGTCTGGCAACCTAGCCTTGACTGCCAGGACTCTCGTAAAGCCAGATGCACAAAGCAGTGCATGAGTCTGGAGTTCATTTACAGTGACTAGAGGGAGGCCCTGGCATGCCCGTTTTCTCTCTCTCTCTTTCTCTCAAATAAAAAAAAAATAAACAACTGTACAGGAGTAGAGTAGCTAAATAACGTGTATAACTTCAGTACCTTGAAATGTGCTCAAAGGTGTGCATAATTCTGAAGGCCAGCTTCTAAGCCCATCCTGCTTCACGTCAGTCTTGCTCATCGTTGCCCTGATACTGTGACTCACTGGAGGGTGTTTGTTATATAAGTTGATATCAAGACCCCTGCCAGGACTGAGAAAAATCAGGATTTCCTAGTAAGGAATCTGAGTATCAGCCTGTTCTATATGCACCCTAGGTGGTTCTCAAATAATCTGGGAGAAAACCCACAGTGCATCACACTGCCTTGATGAGTGGCAGAGGGCTGAAGAGGCAGGTGCAGGGATGGAGGGCATTATGGATGTGGAACTAACAGACTTCACTGTGATTGCAGGGGAAGACGAGTCTCAGAATTTGTGTCCAAAGTTCTGGTAGGTTAATAAACCTCTGTCTCACCATCAGATCCTCCTGTAGCAAAAGCAGTGAATGGCCACTCTACCATGTTCCCCTGGGTTTGAGCACCCAGCAGAGCTTTTGCTAGGGTCAGCTGTGTGTAGTTGTATTGTTCTGGTTACATAATGTACTGGAGATAATTTTCATAATATTCATAGGTGAAAAGAAATGCTAAAGGGTTCCTGGGGGACCAGCCAACTATCTTGTCCTTATTTTCAGAACACACAAAAAAATTACTGTAATTGTTTAGCTGATTAAAAACATAATGATGGTGTGTTGTAAGAATATGATTTCCAGAGAGTGTTTCTGGGAATAAGGAATTATGTAAAAGCTTTGTTTAAAAGAAGGTTTTAAGCCGGGCGTGGTGGCGCACGCCTTTAATCCCAGCACTCGGGAGGCAGAGGTAAGAGGATCGCCATGAGTTTGAGGCCACCCTGAGACTCCATAGTGAATTCCAGGTCAGCCTGGGATGGAGTAAGACACTACCTTGAAAAACCAAAAAAAAAAGAAGGTTTTAAATAGACAGAAGTGCAGTAAGGTAAATCACCTTTTCTTTTGGCACAGTGGGCAACTTTTCCTGAGTTCTTTGGGTCCTAAATTGCCTGCCACTTTCAGGACAGATATATACTAAACTTTTTTGGCCTTTAGTGTAAACATCATCCGTGGCAGGCAGAATGGAAGTTCTTCAGATATGCGCAGATCTCAATACCTGGGACCTGTGAACAGCACATGTGATGAAGTATCTTCATGAAGAGATTATCCTGTAATCTTATCTCGGAGGTGTCTTGGAGGAGGAGGAGGACATGGAGGAAGATGGGTCAGCATCAGAGAAGGCGATACCATGGCAGAACCCAGGTTAGAATGTGACTGGTGGAGGGGTCAGAAGCTAATGAATTCAGACCTTCAAAATCTGGAACAGTAAAATAAATTGATTTCTCCTTTAGAGCTCCCAGAAGGAGTGCAACTGTGCCAACACTGGTTTTGGCTTAGAATCATTTGGATTCTGACCTGCAGACTGTAATAAGATACATTTGTGTTGTTTTGAAGGATCAACAGAATGGTAATTAATCACAGAAGCAATAAGAAAATGATACACCATCACGAGGTGGCTTTTGTCTTATTTCCATGTTGAGTAGGAAGAATCTTGTGGTTAGGTGGGATCCTTAGGAAAAATTACCACGGGTCTAATTAAGACCCAAGGTTCAGCTCGAGGATGTTGATCCCAACTTAAAACTATTCCTACTGCTATTGCTTGGATACATGGATATATTATGACCATCAAATTGTCCTCTAAATACTTATGTGTATGCCCATATAGTAATTATCACTTTTTTTTTATAAGAGACAGCAAGGGGGAGAGACAGAGAGAGAGAAAGAGCGAGAATTGGAATGCCAGGGTCTCCGGCCACTGCAATCGAACTCCAGATGTGTGTGTGCCACCTTGTGCCCATGGTAACCTTGTGCACTTGTGTCACCTTGTGCATCTGGTTTACATAGGATCTGGGTCCTGAGGCTTTGTAGGCAAGCACTTAATGCTAATTCATCTCTCCAGCCCTTCTATCACTTTATAATAATATTTTATTTATTCATGAGAGAGACAAAGTGTGAGTGAGTCTGGGCACACCAGGGCCTCCTTCCACTGCAAATGAACTCCAGATGCATGTGCTGCTTTGTGTGTCTGGAATTGAAACCAGGCCTTCAGGCTTTGCAAACAAGTGCCTTAAACTGCTGAGCCATCTCTCCAGACCTACCCTCACTTTTTTATTGGAGAAGTCTCTCTTTTCAGATGGGAGCAACTACTGGGGAGACTTAAAGTTCATCAAAGTGCTGAGAAGTGGTGACAATTGAGGGTTCAGCACCCAATGAGACGTCTCTATCACATCTTCCAATGGCTCAAAGACTGTAGCAGAGGAGGTGGTGAAAAGAATGTGATAGTCAAAGGATGGGGGGGGGCGTGTTTTGGAACACTGTCTTCCAGACACAAAGAGGCCAGTGAATCCATGACCTCACAACTGTGGTTACCTGCATAAAACCTGAATATTATTTTTTGTTTGTTTTATTTTGTTACAGATGATGGAGGATGGCAACCATAAAGACACGAACATAGAGGAGGGACTAGTAGGAAAGAAGATGGGATTCAGTGAAGGGGAGTGGGGGTGGGGCTCGACAAGGGAGGGCGGTGGGAGGGGATTATATACATATGTAACATAAAGGCTTTAATTTTAATTTAAAAAGATCTGGAAATGATTCTCAATGGGTACCTTTAAAAGTAGATTAATACAGGCTGGTGAGATGGTCTAGCGGTTACGGCGCTTGCCTATGAAGCCCAAGGATCCAGGTTTGATTCCCCAGTACTCACACAAGCCAGATACATAAGGTGGTACATGCATATGGAGTTTGTTTGCAGTGGATGGAGGCCCTGGCATGCCAATTCTCTCTATATATCTGCCCTCTCTCTCTTAAACAAATAAATAAATAAATATTTCATAAAAATAAAGCAATAAGAAGGAAAATTATACTGAGCAGATGAGCCCTGACTTCTTCCTTTGACTGTGAGATCTTTGCAGTGACTGTACCTTGTCATTGCTGGTGACAATGTCCCATTGCAGTATCTTTCTTATGGCTGTTTGCTTTCATCTGTCTTGATGCTTAGACTCCAGGTGTCTTCAAGGCCATTGTCCCTAAGAAACGGCAGCTCTCATGGTTAGCTTCAGAGAATCTTTGAATCTTTTACACTGACTGCTGTAGGCTGTAGATTGACTCCGGGAAAGTGGCATAAATGTTTGCATGGGCCCGCGTGTCACATGCTGGTATGTCCTTCCTTAATAAATAATCAGCTTGTTTCCTACTCTGAAGCTTATGTCTCATGATAATACCTCCGAGAAAGCTTATTTGTACGCGTTGGTCTGATTATAGTCTCTTTTCTGATTCCACCCCTCTTATGAACCTCATTTGTTTAGTCCCAGTTTTTGTTTTAGAGAGTGCAGTCAGCATCCTAATATGAAAGGAATTTCGCCTGCTAGCCACACTGTCAAGAGTGGCAAGCCCGAGTTTGCTCAGTTTGTGAATAAATAAGAATACTAATTATCCTCCCCCACCCCTCTAAAATTGCTATGCTATGAAACATATCATGGATCTGGTCCTAAAGGGAGCCTCATTTAGAAGTCAAGAAGGTTACTTCCTAGACCTGCAGACATGAGCAGATGTCAGCTGGTAGCCAGAAGCTGAGAGAGATGCTCCAAGGCAAGGCAGGTGCAAAAAACAGTTTAGGAAGTAGAGATGCATCCCGAGTAATGTGTTTTATATCTAGGTCTCTAATCTTAGGAATATGTATAGCCATGCTTGCTCATGGGAAACGGACTGTGCTAGTTTGCATGTATAAGCACAGCAGTGGGCAATCCTATAACATAACTATAGGGGGGATTAATTGATTGAAGAGGGGTTGAGATCTTACAGTGTAGGCCAGAACTGATCGTCCTCTGCACAGTGATCAGAGGGAGGTAGTCTGCATGATCCATACTGTAGTCAATGAAATCTGCCTTCACCGGTGTTTGCTTCTGTCCTTGGTGCTGAAGGTGTGTCCTAGAACACAGAATCTCACCAAAGCTTAAAATGGGCTGAGTTGCATTGTTGCCTTGGATTGTAGCTTGATGAATGCATTGAGAGCTGTCTAGATGAGACAGTAGCATGTTCCAAAGCTTCCTTCAACTCAGACCACATGCTACCTTTCACAGAAAAGAATAGGGACAAAACTAGAGCCGGGCATTTACTAGAAGACTACAAAGAGTTAATGCAGTAATTCTCTGTCTGCAGTATCTATAGAGTTTCCATTTCTATACTTTTGTCACATAAACAACTCTATTTTTATGCCAGATTTTTATGTCACTAAACTCTACTGTAGTGATATACTTAAAATAAAAAAAAAAGAAAAGAAAAACCTTGAACTTTATTTTTATGCAACAAGACAGATGGAATGTGCTAAAAAGAAATCCATCATTGGATAATGAATTTTGTTCAGGTTATGACAAGTTGTGATGGGGTGGGGAAATGGCTCAGTGGGTAAGAACGCTTTTTGCACAAACACAGGGGCCCGAGAAGGCCTGATTCATCCTGAGTTCGATTCCCCACCATTCATGTAAATAGCTGGGCATGGCTACACATACCCGTAACCCCAGTTTTGAGGGGTGGATCAGAGGCAGGAGATTCACTGGGAGTTGGCCAGTCTGACCAAAACTGGCAGCTCTGCGTTCAATCAGAAATTTCTGTCTCAAGCAATCAAGTGGATAAGCAGTAGAAGAGGGTATTTGACAGTCTCCTCTGGGCTCCACATATGTGTCACACATGCATACACTGTCTTCACATGCACCACACCACAAAGTCACACATGTACACACACACACACACACACACACACACACACACACACAAAATTGTGATGGCCACAACAAACAATTTTGGGATTTCTTCCCCTCCCCCACTGTCCCCTAAAAATATTGCATGTATAATTCTAGGCCACTGATATCTTCCTTTTACTTGGATGCGGAACAGTCAGGAGCCATTGAAAATTACCAAGTCCTTCTACTTAGGAGCTATCATTCTTCGTTTTTGTTTTTCGAGGTAGGGTCTCACTCTAGTCCAGGCTGACCTGGAATTCACTATGTTGTCTCAGGGTGGCCTCGAACTCATGGTGATCCTCCTACCAAGCCTCCTGAGTGCTGGGATTAAAGGCGTGCATCACCACGCCCGATGAGGAGCCACCATTCTTGTCCTGACCTCATATTTTCACTCCTAGTAGGTTCTCGTCAAATTTTCATGTTCAGTCCTCCCTCCCGAAATTGATTTAGATCTTTCAAAATCGAGCACAAAATCTTCAGTCAAGGCCCTTTGTTGTTTAAACTGTGGTGCATATCAATGGGACCTGGTGGATGAGCAGTACTGTGGTCACACGTGGGTGAGAAATGAAGGGTCTCAATCTCCCAACCCAAGGAACCCAAGCCTGCATTTAAGAATCCAGGTGATGCCTATCTACTGTGAGGTTTGAAAAGCACCAGGCCAGATGATCATTTGGGCCTGTTTCCAATGCCCTCGATGTCTGTCAAACCTGTTTGCAGAGTAGATAGTGCTCCTTTGCTTTGGATTTGGCTGTATCCTAGGCTGTGTGGGTGAAAGGCAAACACGGTTTACCTCTTTCCTTCTTGTCATGATACTGGGCACTAGTTTTCCTACTCTTTTGTTCTGGAAATCCCGTTCCTTCCTCACCACTCCCCTTAATTTGGGGTGTCTGGCTTGGACATGCTCTCTGCTAAATGTGTCTGGGTTTGGCTCATTAGGCTTGGGTCTTGTTCCCTTTGGTTCGGCTGGGAATCCACCTGGGTTTTCTGCTCGGAACTGGTCCTGTGTTTCTGACCATTGCTGCATATTTCGTGGGTCATGTGTTCCTGGGTTGTCCAGGAGCTGGCTCTCTACCCTGTGGCTCTACCCCATTGCCACACCGACCTTGAGAACATAGCTTTCTCATTTTAGCCATGGAAATGTAAATGACCTCAGCTGCTACTGAGGTTTCCAGAAACTGTGGGCCAGAGCAACTGCCAGGGTCATTCGTTGGAGGGAAGCAACCTGACTTACTAGAAAAACAAAATGCCTTCTTTTCTCATCACATGAAGTAGACCCCTTCCTCAGAACCTCTTTCTATACCTTTCCCAATTTAACTGATTCTTTTAAATAGAACAATGAGCTCCTACTAGAATATAACAAACAGGTATGTTTTCTAGAAAGCCTGATAATATCACACACACACACATATATATATATATATATTACCATTCTCTTTCATTGCTGATAGAACTTACTACACATTTAATGGAACCCTGACTCTAATTATATTTAACAAAGTTGAGAAACATACCAGAACCTAGAGATTGTTGTGTGGAGTAATTATTTTATAAGATAAACATCATTTGTGCTTTCTTGAATAGAATCATACTTCCTTTCAAATTGTCTCTAAAACATTTTCTTTCTCCTTATACTTACATAGCACTTTGTTGGGGGTATTGTTTTATTTGCTGCTATAGAAACTCTGTGACATTTTAGCACTGAAAATCAGGTATGCCCTTGTCTCTCTGTATACCTTTCCAGGATCTCATATGTAGCCCAGAGGTTGGTGTTAGGTGTCTCCCTCTATTCTATCCACCTTACTCATTGAGTCATGGTATCTAATTAAACCCTGAGCTCCATGATTTGGCTAAGATAGCTAGTCATCTTGCCCTGGGGATTCATCTCCCTCTACCTTCTGAGCATTGGGATCACCTGCACCCGTCACTATACCTGGCATCTACGTGGGGGCTGGGGATCTGGAATCAAGTCCTCACACTTGCAGCAAGCACTTTATCTACAGAGCCATCTCCTCTGAGGTCATAAGTAGATAAAAGTCTGTCAGGCAGGAAAATGTACGTATGTCAACTTTGGCAATGGTTGGAGGGAGAGAAAGAAAAATCTCTTATGAGAATTTGAACCAAAGCCAATGCCATAACATAATATTGGGCCAATAAACATTTCCTGGCAGATAATGGAGGAAGAGAGGGGAGGGAGAGAGAGAGAAGACAGAGATAGAGAGAGAACATCAAAACAGAGCAGGGACCAGCTAGAAAGGAAAGTGGATTCAGTGATTCTGTGAAGGAGACAAGGGAGTGAGCACAAAGGAAAGTGATGAGAGGGGATTATGATCAGAACACATTATGTACATATATAAAAAGTGAAAAAATTAATAAGCTTAAAAATATTTTACTTATTTTAGAGGGGGGGCGAAGAGGCAGATAGAGAAAGAGTGAGAGAATGGGCTTGCCAGGGCCTCTTAGCCACCACAAACAAACTCCAGACATCTGCACCACCTTTTGATTCTGGCTTTATGTGGGTACTGGTGAATTGAACCTGGTCCTTAGGCTTCACAGACAAGTGCCTTCTAAGCCATCTCTCTAGCCAATAGGTTTTAAAAAGTCAATATCAGGGCCACACCCTGAGCTCATAGCTCCAGTGTAGTCACAGAGCCTTAGGCAGAAAATTTTATTTTGAACAATTTCCAAGTCATTCCACATTTGAGTAGAGAAACAAATGCTAATTCATCTTAGAAGAATTTAACTTTTTTTTTTTTTTGAGGTAGGGTCTCACTCTAGCTAAGGCTTACATGGAATTCACTATGCAGTCTCAGGGTGGCCTCGAACTCATGGTGATCCTCTTACCTCTGCCTCCTGAGTGCTGGGATTAAAGACGAGTGCCACCACACCCGGCTTTAACTTTTATTTTCTAATGTGGTAACCACTAGACACATGTAAGATATGTAAATTTGAAAACAATTAAAATAAAGTAAAATTAAAAATTCAATTCTATAGGTTCATTAGATTTGTCACTGTGACAAAATATATGACAGGAACAAAAGATAAAATTTATTTTGGCTCACAGTTTCTTGAAAGATTTTGCTCCTTCAAAATAGGGAAGGTAGGCTGGAGGGATGGCTTAGCAGTTAAGGTGCTTGCCTGTGAAGCAAAAGGACCCAGATTCGATTTCCCAGGACCTATGTAAGCCAGATGCACAAGGTGGTGCATGTGTATGGAGTTTGTTTGCAGTGGGTGAAGGTCCTGGTGTGCCCATTCTCTTTCTATCTCTCTGTGTCTCTCAAGTAAAGAAATAATTAATAAAATTTAGGGAGGACATAGCAGAGGAAGAAACTCTGAAGTGGTGGAGGGAATGTGAGACACTGACTATTCATGTGGTTCAGACCAGGATGCAGAACAAGAAGGCTGCAACCAGAGGTAAGAATGATTTTGAAAGGCCTTTCTCAGGCTGGAGAGATAGTTTAGAGGTTAAGGAGCTTGCCTTCAAAGCTTAAGGACCCAGGTTCAATCCCCCAGGACCCATGTAAGCCAGATGCACATGGTAGCTCATGCATCTGGAGTTTGTTTGCAGTGACTAGAAGCCCTGGTATGCCCATTCTCTCTTTCTCTCTCTCATAAATAAGCATTCAAACCATGAGACCATGTGAGGAACATTAGATTCAAACCATAACAAGCTACATTCCCAAAGCCAAGAGCCATATGTGGCTGGTGACCACATGACCATATGACCATGTGGGATGGAGCAGACCCAGATTATGCCCCTCCTTGATGGTCATATGACATTGACTGTGAGATGCTGCTGGTATCCAGGGTATAAAACATGGGCAGCTTGTGTGTCTGAAGCTGAAAGGAATAGAGAAGATGCAGAAGTGTGGAGACAAGAACATCTCTCTGTGACCCTGCAGGTGTGAGAGTCAAATTGTGGAGGATCTCTTGGGTCTGAATAAAGGCATCCACAAGTTCAAAGTCATGAATTCCTCCTCTGCCTTCTGAGTCTCTAGAGCCATCACAAACCACATGGGGACTGGAGAGATGGCTTAGCTGTTAAGGTACTTGCCTGCAAAGCCAAAGGGCCCAGGATCAATTCCCCAGGACCCATGTAAGCCAGATGTACAAGGTGGCACATGCATCTGAAATTTGTTTCCAGCAGCTGGAGGCCCTGGCATACCCATTCTCTTTCTATGTGTCTTTCAAATAAATAAATTAAATATATATATATTTAAAAAACTCCACATAGACTGAGAGTTGACTGTGTATGACTAACTGGGGAATTAGCACAAAATCTCATTATTTATATGACCTCCTAGGCCCCTTGTTATGTGGAAATTAGAATTGAATGTAAAATGCTATATTTTTGGTTATCTTTTTCACACAATATGACTACCTTTAACCTTTGGAAATTAGATTCATTTTTTTATAATGTTACTGTGTAATCACTAGAGTAATATAATAACTTTCTGAGTCCCAAGAGAAGACAGAAACAGTGGGAGACTTTTGAGTAAAAGATTTTAAACCACGATTTTCTAGATATCTAGCTTTCTCCAAGCCCCGTTCTTTGGCATATCTCTCTGATGAGTTTTGGTACATAGAAGTTATTTTTAAATATTTTATTTTTATTTGCTTATTTACTTGACAGAGAAGGAGAGAGAGAGAGAGGGAGAGGGGAGACAGAGAATGGGTGCGCCAGGACCTCCAGCCACTGAAAACAAACTCCAGATGCATGCACCCCCTTGTGCATCTAGCTAATGTGGGTCCTGGGGAATCGAACCTGGGTCCTTTGGCTTTGCAGGCAAACGCCTTAACCACTAAGCAACCCCCCCAGCCTCCATAGTCGTTTTATGTAGAGAATTATGTGGAGTTACAATAGGACTTAAAATGAAGCCACAGTGTGATTTTGGACAGTTTCAAAACTTTAGACTCCATATATAATTCAGTTTAACAGTGGAATGTTGAACTTCACTGGAGATTACTCTGTGGCTGTATATTTTTTAAATTGCTACATGTTTCTCTCCCAGTCCAATGAATCACATATACAGAGAAACAAAACAAAACAAAAATCACTAACACCTTCCTTCAGTTCTTAATAAGGGATAGTTGAAAAATAGTTTCCATCAAGAAGTGTGCTTTTACAAAGATTGTTTACACGTCCCTGCATGTGCATGTGTGTGAAGGAGGGGTGAGGGCTGACTGCCAGGGTCTCTTGCTGCTGAAAACGAATGCCTGTTTGGCTTTATGTGGGTGGCTGGGAAATTGAATCCAGGATGACAGGCTTTGCAAGCAAATATCTTGAACTGCTATGCCACCTCCTCAGCTCCAGTGAGGTACGTCTTAATGAAAGAATTACCTCGTGTAATACAAAATAATTCCTACATGTGACAAAATATTGAAGCAGTAGTTTTTTTTTGGGGGGGGGTGTATAAAAGGGATGTTGTGGTTATTGCTTTTCTTGTCCCCTCAACAGATATCTGACAAAAGCAACTTGAGAAAGAAAGGGTAGAGGGCCAGAGAGACGGATCAGTGGTTAAGGTGCTTGTCTGTAAAGTCTAACGACCTGAGTTCAATTCCCTAGTAACCACATAAAGTTAGATGCACAAAGTGACTTGTGTGTCGTGTTCGTTGGCAGTGGCTGGAGGCCCTGATGCACCCACTTTCTCTCTCTCTCTCTCTCTCTCTCCGCTAGGCATGGTGGTGCATGCCTTTAATACCAGCACTTGGGAAGGAAGTAGGATGGCTGTGAGTTTGAGGCCAGCCTGAGACTACATAGTGAATTGCAGGTCAGCCTAGGTGAGAGAGAGAGAGAGAGAGAGAGAGAGAGAGAGAGACCCTACTTCAAAAAAGAAAAGACAAGAAAAGAATGAAAGAAAAGGGTTTATTTCAGCTTATAGTTTGAAGAGCTATGGTCCATCATATCAGGCCGGAGCACGAAGCAGCTTGTCACATGGTATCCACAAGCAGAATGGAGAGGGACAGGTGAATGCTGGTATACAGTTAGTGTTCTCCCTTTTTTTTTTTTTTTTACACAGTCTAGAATCTCAGCCTATGCAACAGAACTGCTCATGTTTAGTGTGGGTCTTCCCATCTCAATTAACCTAGAGAATCCCTCACAGACATGCTCGAAGATTCATTTCCTTGTTGTTTCAAAATCCTGTCAAGTTGGCAATGGGCATTAATTATCTCAAGCATTCAGGTGACAGGAGGTTGGAAATGAGTGGATGAGGGGTAGATGGAGGTCTTAGATGACTCTTGAATGCCTACTATGTGCCAGCTCTGCACTTGGTGCTTCACATTCATGGATCTCAATGTCTCATGGAAACTGTGAAGCAGGCTTTATTCTTTGCAGAGAGGCTAAGAAGTTATTTTGCCCAAGGTCACTTGTCAGCAGGTAGCAGAGTCAGACTTGCCAATGCTACCCTGCTGAAATTACTCATGTCAATATGCCGGTCTTATGAGTGATCTCACAATGAGAAGGCCACTGGAAAGTTTTTAGTCCTCATCTTTTTGGACTATCTGCAACATTTGATGTGTTTGATAATTTTCTTCTCTGTGTATGTGTGTAGGATATGCATATGTATGTGTGCATGGTCATGCATGTGAGTACGTATGTGCATATGGGTGTGCATGTGCCTAGTCAGGCCAGAGGCTGATGTTGGATATTTTGCTCAACAGCTTCACGAAACCTTATTTATTGAGGCTTGAACCCAGAGCTTGCCTATTCAGTCCAGCCAGCTAGCTTGTCCTGAGGATCCCCTCTCTCAGCACCTCAAATGCTGGCATTATAGGTGGCCACCACATGTACCTGTCATTTACATAGGTACCAGGGACCCAAACTTAGGTTTGAGTGAGCCATCTCTCCAACCCTTTACTTCTCTTTAATAAATATTTGCACTTGGCTCATATGGCATAAAGGCATTCTGGATTTTACTAAACATACACATGTCCTTAGTAATTTCACTTTTTGAGATCTAAATAAGGGATACTCCAGAGCTGAATTCTTGAATACCTCATCTTCTTTAGGGAAGCACGTACCCACAGTCAGATTTTTCTCACCCTCACATGGTTGGCACTTCAGGTCAGGTAATACTTGGTTGTATGGGGCTATCCTGTTCATTGTAGATGTGATGGCCAATCTTCATTGCCAACTTGACTGGAGATGCACCTGTGAGTGTGTCTGTGAGGCCATTTCCAGAAGATTCACTGAGTGGAGAAGATCTGCCCTCTAAATGGACTTTCGAATCATCAGCCCAAATTACAGAGGTCCAGGGAAGAAGCAACACACGCTCACTTCTGTTTCTTTATCCCGAGCGACTGTGCCTGTCCCTGCTGATGCCATCCTCTGCTGACATCAGATTCCACCTTCTCTGGCCTCCCAGTGTGGACTCAATACCAGTGATTCTCCAGGGAATTTAAGACATTTGGCACCAAGTAAGGGTTGCCCAGGCATCCAGCTTCGTGGATTGAGTAGCTACTGAGTTCTTAGGCTCTCTAGCATGAAGATGGCCGTTGTTAAGATGACCCAGCCTCCTACTGTGTAAGTAATTCTAATAAATATACTTTTAGTATATATTATATAATAAAATCACACAATTATAATATAATAAAAACATGTGTATCCATTTTATTTATATCTATCTATTTACCTATTTATCATCATTTTTCTATCATCTCCATCACTACAGCAAACGCTGTGTCATACAATGATATTTAGCAGTATCTCAGGCAGCATCCCATAGATATCAGTAGCACCTGGCATTCCAGTGAAATCAGAGGAGGAACATTGTCCGAGGCCATCTCATTTCTCAAGTTTATATACTAAATTTGTTTCTTCAGTACCAAACTTTCTCCTGAACTTCTCCCTATTCAATCTCTCAATTTAGGTATCTAACATTTGTGTGTCCACTTGGGTTTTTGTCCCCACCCCCCGCAAAGCTTGGTCCACTACAGTCTTCCCATCTCTTTTCCAAACTCCGTATCTAATTCTTTAGAAAAAAATTGAAGTTACTTTGAAATTATATCCAGCATTACATATTACATCCTAACTCTACCTTGACATTCTTTTTAAAAAATACTTTATTTATTTATTTATTTATTTATTTATTTATTTGAGAGAGAGAGAGAGAGAGAGAGAGAGAGAGAGAATGGATGTTCCAGGGCCTCCAGCCACTGAAAATGAACTCCACATGCATGCGTCACCTTATGCATCTGGCTTACGTGGGTCCTGAAGAATCGATCCAGGATCCTTTGGCTTTGCAGACAAACACCTTAACTGCCAAGCCATCTCTCCAGCCCTCTACCTCGACATTCTCTGAGTACATCTCTGCAGCACTCCACTATCATCTCTTGCGTAATTATAGCCACAGACTCTCATCTGGTTTCCCTGTTCCATCTTTGCCCCTGTACCTCCTTATTCATCTTCTCACCCCAACTTTGCCCTACCCACTGTATTTTCTTTAATGGATAACTGCTACGGTGGTTTTGGAAGTGGGTGGTGATCACTAGAGCAATCTACTCTGCCAACTTCTTTTACCTTTGTACCTCTGCATCTACACACTTTTCTTAAACACACGGTAATCATTATTAAATCTCTGGTTAGATCTAGGCTATAAAACAAATCTCTAAAAGGCCCCCATATTAGTACAATGTGAACCATGTTCTATGACTGTGCTATTAAGTTAACATTTTAGTTTAAAATGACCAAGTGTCCCTATATCTAAGTAATTTTAAAAGTCCATTAATCTAAATAACTCATGGATTAAAACATAAGTCAGAAAAATATAATAATGAAAACTGAAAACTACTTGAATCTAAATAGGAATGATGATAGTAACTATTAAAATTTATGGCTTAAGTAATCCTTCAATGAAAATTTAAAGCCTTAAGTGTTTATATTAATAATAGAAAGGTCATTATAAGTTTATAAGCCTAGTGTTCAACTTAATAATAACACACAGGGGCTAGAGAGATGGCTCAGTGCATAAAGTCGCTTGCTTGTAAAGTCTGACATTCTGGGTTCCATTCCCTAGTACCCATGTAAAGCCAGATGCACAAAGTGTCACATGTATCTGAAGTTTGCTTACATTGGCCTCTTTTTCTCAGTCTCTCTTTCTTAAATAATAAATGAAGTATTAAAAAAATAACGCATGGAATAAATTCAGAGAAAGTAGAAGGAAGGAAAGAAGTTAACACATGACTTGGCAGCTCCCTCCTTCCTCTACTCTATCTAGAACCTCAGGCTTTAAGGGTACATGGAATCTATCCCACTGCTGTTACTACCCGAGTTAGGGTCTCACTGTAGCCCAGGATGACCTGGAACTCACTAAGTAGTCTTAGGGTGGCCTCGAACTCACAGCGATCCTCCCACCTCTGCCTCCCGAGTGCTGGGATTAAAGGTGTGCGCCACCATGCCCGGCTGATGATTCTGTTTATTACTACAAAAATGCATAAGTAATTCCTTGCAAAAATTTAAAAAATAGACTTGTGAGGCTAAGCATTTGCTCATGCTTAAGGCCTTTGGTGTATTTTGGGACTGTGCTTGTTAACCACACTTACCTCCCTCCATGCTGAAGATAAGCTCAACCTTAGCACCACCTACTCCTCTTCTTTTTAAAATTTAAATTTATTTGTTAGAGAGAGAGGGAGAGGGAGAGAGAGAGAGAGAGAGAGAGAGAGAGAGAGAGAGAGAGAGAAAGAATGAGGAGTGTGCCGGGGCCTCCAGCTATTGCAAACAAACTCCAGACACATACACCACCTTGTGCATCTGGCATATGTGGGTCCTGGGAACCCAAACCTGGGTCCTTTAGCTCTGCAGGCAAGCACCTAAACTGTTAAGCTATCTCTCCAGCTCCTATCCCTCTTCTTGATCTTATTCTTTGCGCATATAACAATGTAGTCTCACCACCCATACATATATTTACCTCTTGCATACTGGAACTAATTTAGTATGAAAATATTCAACATGGGATCTAGATGAGAAACAGTTCTTTACTTTGTATCATTGCTTCAGGTATAGCTGTCAGAATCAATGAAGAATGTAAGGCATCAAACTCACTTATTATTACAATCTTATTTTGCAGAACTTCAGCCAGAAAAAAAAGAAAAAAAAATTCTAAGGACAATTAAATCTGGGTCTCCAGTTAATGGGCCAGTGATATCCAATAGTCTCATAGTCCGTTCTTATTTTCTCACCTCCATTCTTGAGGTGGATATTTCAGATTGGGTAAATATGATTACTTCTATGTTAAGTCTCAAACATTCAATATTGTTGTTCTCAATCATGCAATATAACTGGAAGGGAAAATAGAAGGTAAGTTAGAGACAATGCTCTTTCCCAACTCCTATGAGAACTGTCAGCTTGAAAGAATCTTAAACTGTTGTTTAAGAGAAACTATTGCCCGGTTTTGTACTACTGCCCCCAAAGCTGAAATCATCCTAGGTGAAAAATGGACATAGCTGGTTTCCTTCTTTTGGATAGGAAATCACTAGGTGCATAGAAATATCTGGAAAAGTCTGTTTAAAATACATCAAATGTTACTCAGATGTAGTTATGTATAAAATTCTAAGGTTCATATTCTTTTGTTAACAACTCACCATTTTTTTAAAAAAAAAACTAGATCTTGACAGCTCTTCAATGGCTGGTTCATTGTTCAGTCATAAAGATTGGAAGTAAATTGTAATTTTTGGAACACTGTTGTATGGTAGTTATTTGTATATTCTGTTATTTCTCTCCTAAATTTTTATCCAGTGATTTTTTTCCCCCCAACTTAAGATAGATTATCAATGAACTGAAGTTGTTGAAAGTCTCTGAAAACCTGATGGACTTAGAATGGTTTAGCACCCATCATAAATGTAAGTTTCCTAGTTCTGCCAGAATCCCCTAAAAGTGGAGTTAAACATAAATGCCTTTGGATTGCCTCCAAAAGTGCCCCAGTGATTTAAAAATTTTTTTAAAAACCACTTAATTATAAGAAATAGATGCATGCCCACATCATCCACACACGTGAACACATAAACATTACACACTGAAAAATAAGAAAAAACAGCCGGGCGTGGTGGCGCACACCTTTAATCCCAGCACTCAGGAGGCGGAGGTAGGAGGATCGCCGTGAGTTTGAGGCCACCCTGAGACTCCATAGTGAATTCCAGGTCAGCCTAGGCTAGAGTGAGACCCTTCCTCGAAAAACCAAAAACAAAAACAAAAATAAAATAAAATAAAATAAAAAAATAAATAAATAAAAATAAGAAAAAACAGACTTCAATATTAATTTTTTTTTTTTTGGTTTTTCGAGTTAGGGTTTCACTCTAGCCCAGGCTGACCTGGAATTCACTATGTAATCTCAGGGTGGCCTCAAACTCACAGCAGTTCTGCCTCTGCCTCCTGAGTGCTGGGATTAAAGGTATGCGCCACCACACCTGGCTTTTTTTTAATATTCAATATTAAATTTTTATCCATGACTATAGTATACTGTGATCATATTTACCTCCCCTATTACTCTTTATTAGTCTTCCCTTTCCTCTCTCCCCTTCACCATCCATACTAGGGCCTTGTCATTTTTAAAATTTTCTTTTGTTTATTTTTATTTTTTTATTTGAAAGTGACAGACAGAGAAAGGGGGGGGAGGGGAGAATGGGTGAGCCAGGGCCTCCAGCCACTGCAAATGAACTCCAGATGCATGAGCCCCTTAAGGCCCTTTAAATGTAAACTCATTAAAACCAAACAAAATTTAAAGCTGTTTTCCTTTCTTACCATGAGCTGCAGTTCAAGCACACAAAAGTAACATCTGTCTGGCGTTTACCCTATTGGATAGCGCAATGCTGAACATTCTCTCGAATGTGCAAAGGAAATATTGCAAGACATTCTGTAGATCAGTTATTGGGACCACCTCTAATGTGTTACATAAAAAGTAAATAACACTTAGGGTGGACGATGACCTCAACTGTCTTCAGAGACCAGGAAAGTAACATGTATGTGCAATGTAGCACAGTGTAACAGTGTAGAGAAATTTTTTCATCACTCCTGAATTGGACAGTATAGAGTGGCATAGTTTGTACCATTGAGTCTCAGACTTTCCAGACATCAGAATTCCTGACACTACCTACACAAGACCATCATAATAGGAGGAAAAGATCATGACATCAAAATAAAAGAGAGACTGATTGAGAGGGGGAGGGGATATGATGGAGAGTGGCGTTTCAAAGGGGAAAATGGGGGGAGGGAGGGAATTACCAATGGATATTGTTTACAATTATGGAAGTTGTCAATACAAAAAAAAAAAAAAAGAATTACTGTGAAGCTTAAACTCACGCCTCGTGGGTTTTGGGTGGAGCCTAATATGTTGAATTTCCAGTAAGCTCCTAGCTGACAGGACTAGCTAGAGGAACACACCTTGAGAAATAGTAGTTTATGTGCTTGCTCCTACCTCTTTGCAGCTTAGGCTATTTTCAGTGTTCAGAGTTTAGATGTGAATCAAATCATTGCTCCTGGGAGAGGAGGCCATCTTGGCTGAAAATGAGACATCCCAGAGTAAGTATCGAACTGCGGGCCCAAGAGGGTAGAATACATCTGAGGATAGTCCAGGCAGAATTAGAAGGAGGGGCATGACCAAGAAAGATGAAGGAAAGTTGAGCTCAACTGAAAGCCATGCTGTCTTTTAAATGGGCAGAAGCAAAGACACAGAATAAAGTTATTGCGGTTTTAGAGAATTCAACCACAGTTCAATAAAAGCAGTTTTCAGATAAGGAAGCAAAAAAGAGGAAATGGAAAAGCTGGAAGACTAAACGCATTCTAGAGAGAAGTTCTCTACACTGAAAGGACAAAGGATACATTAAGTTATATCTGTGTTATTGCCACTATCCTTCAGTGACATCCAAGTGAACACCATCGATAGACTAAAGTGAGACTGGGTTCCGGAACTAAGAACTTGCATTGGCAATTCAGAAGCTCTCTTGGTTAGTAGTTTCATATTTTCTAGCCTTTTTTTTTTTCTTGGAAAGTCTGATGCCAGTTACGGTTCAGTACCTGTAGGATCTCTCTTGGCAATCACAGAGCCCATTTATGATTCTTTCTTTGTTGTTGTTTTTGTTGTCTGGCCACAAAGCATATAAACAAATGATTTATCATGTCTTTAAGCAACATGCTTTATGTGTGTTTGTATGGTATGCATGCATGTTTGCATGTGTGTTGATATGCACAGGGGAGTATGTGTGTGAACACACATTGTGGAGGTCAGATATCAATGCCAGGCGTCTTCCTCAATTGCTCCCCATGTTGTTCTTTGAGACAGGGTTCCTCACTGAACCTGTAGCACACTGAGTTGACTAGTCTATCTAGGAAGCCAGTGAGCCCCAGGGACTCCCCATCTCTACCTCCCTAGCATTGGAATGCCAGGTTGGCAATGCCATACCCAGTCGCAACACCGTATGGTATTTTATGTGAGTATTCGGGATCCAAACTCAGGGAGCTCACTGAAGATTCATTAACACTTGCGTAGCCAGTATTTTACCCGCTGAGCTATCTGCCCTGGCCCACGCTCCAGGTTCTTAACCACTTTGTGCTTTGCTTGCATTTAATGCTTACAAATCTTCTACGTCCGGTACATTGATGTCGGAAGTCCAGGGAAGCATCTTAGCTAGAGTCACAGAAGACCACGAGAGATTCAAGGTTTTAAGCAAACAGTCTTGATAGATAATAGTGAGTGAGTTCACTTTGCTCTTTGAGGTTTTCTGTTGAGGAGCGTGTCTGGTTGTCCCGGTTATGTGGTTCTGACTGCTGCGGAAGCACTTTGAAAATGAAAGGTTCTTTAGATAAGTCCAAAGTGCTTTTAAAGATATATTAATTTATTAGACAGAGAGAGAGAGAGAGAAAGAGAGTAAGTATGGGTGTTTTAGATTTTCCCACTGAGTAGACAATGCCACTGGGAAGCGGGTGGGGACAGACACTTTCATCTTTGTTTTGTAGGCTATACAATTTAAGCCCAGGAAGGGTTACTTCTCCAACCATCACAGAGAACCTTCCGAATTGTGAGCAGAACCCAGATCCTGACCTTGGGGACAGACTCCGGAAGCTCAAGAAACTGCCCACGAAACACCTTCCTTTTCAACAGCTGCTGGGTACCCAATTTGGTTTGCAAGGGTCACCCTGTGCAGAAAGTTCTTAGATTTGTACCTCACTGAGGATACAAAGTCCATGGCAAAGGTGGCAATCTATAAAGGAAATGAATAGGAAGTCTTTCATTGTATGCCGGTCTAGAGTGCCAAAGGTTTCTTTTTACATTTCTCTTAAAAAATACAAAGCCCCAAGTGTAAAGAGTCAGACTAAACTGTTTTTTTTTTCCTTTTACATTAGTATGGCTCTTATTGTGAAGTATATCAAAAGGAAAACTTTTTTTTGTTGTTGTTGTTGTTGTGTTTGAGGTAGGGTCTTGCTCCAGCTCAGGATACCTTGGAATTCGCTATGCAGTCTCAGGCTGGCCTCCAACTTCTAGCAATCGAATCTTCCTACTACTTCTGCCTCCTGAGTGCTAGGATTAAAGGCATGTGCCATTATGCCTGGTCTTTTTTTTTTTTTTTTTTTTTTGGTTTTTGAGATAGGGGAAAATTGTTTAAAAAATTTTTTTTGATACTTCCTATTCCATGAAACAAGAGAAATTATTTTCCCCACATATTAGCAAAGCAGAAAAACTCACAAGGTCAAATTCTGCCCCCAGAAATTCTCATCATAAACCCTCTCTCGTTTCTCCAAGGTCCAACAGATGGCACAGGCTAAATTCAGAGAGAGACAGAGACAGAGAGAGAGAGAGAGAGAGAGAGGAGATAAAGAGAGAGTATTCTGGTGAAGAATATCACCAAGGATGACTAGGAATTTATCCCAGCTCAGGGCCATTGGTGTTCTTTGAAATCCTCTTTAGTAACTGGGGACAAAAATGAATGGGTAGATTGAAGAAAAGGACGTGTATAAGCGTGTCAGGATGAGGAAAGGGCTGGAAGCCACCGATGGCAGCTGAGCACCATCTCTGGGTTCTGCTGCTGATTTGGAACCCCTTGGCTTTCTTGGAAATTGTTGTTGATGAAATAGAACTTTACTTCACAGGTGACACCATTCTGTCATCTTGACTACCAGGTCAAGTTGTGGGGAGCAAAGCTTTCCAGAAAAGGGCGGGGGGGGGGAGGATGGTCTTTCTACACAATCCACAGCTGTCTTATAATTACTGTGGAGTTTTTGTTTTGTTTTGTTTTTGAGGTAGTGTCTTACTGTAGTCCAGGCTGACCCGGAATTCAATATGTAGTCTCAGGTTGGCTTCAAACTTACAGCAATCCTCCTACCTCTGCCTCTCCATTGCTGGGATTAAAGACATGCACCACCACACCCGGCTATAATTATTGTGTAGATACCTAGGGAATTATGAGTGGCAAAGTTACTCCTGTTCGCTGTCAAGATACTATTTTGACCAGATAGGAGGAGCCACATTCCAAATGGCAACTGGAATGAAGGTTCGAACCTGAGAAATATTGCCAAGCAAACAAGAAACTCAAGGTCTCTGAATCTTTTAAACATTTCATGCAGAGCACATGGGATCCATCCTAATCCATGGAGATGTTGTGAGCAGCCTGGGCAAAGATGACCAGTAGGAGTTGCTCCATGACCTGGTTATCTTACAAATCTCATTAATCCTTACTGTTCTCTTGCTCTATTTAATGTTCCAGGGAAGAGATTTCTGGATCAAGAGTAGGGGCAATACTGTCAGATTAATCTAATGGTTCTAGAGGTGGCTGGGCTTGTAGTAAGAAAAACTCGGCTTTATTTATTTTAATTAATTAATTAATTTTTTTTTTTTTTGAGGTAGGGTCTCATGCTAGCTCAGGCTGACCTGGAATTTACTGCACAGTCTCAGACTGGTCTCAAACTCACAGTGATGCTCCTATCTCTGCCTCCCAAGTGCTGGGATTAAAAGCCAACACATCTGGCTACTACTTTGTTTTTTGACCTATGTTTGTGTGTGTGGTATGCAAATGCATGTTTGTGTATGTGTGGGTGCACAGGTGTGTGTATGTGAAGATCAATGTTGGGTGTGTTTTTCAGTCATTCTCCATGTTATTTTTAAAGAGCTTTTTAAAAAATTATTTATTTGTTTGTAAGAAGAGGGGGGGGAACAGAGACAGAGAGAGAGAGAGATACAATGGGTGTACCAGGGCCTCTAGACACTGCAAACAAACTCCGGGAATTACTCCAGGTAGAAGAAATCAGAGAAGAATCTGGAATGCCCACTTTCTCTTCTGCACTTCCCCATCAGCTATCCAGAGAACCACCATGTCTTGAAAAGTATAATGACCCTCAGTGTCAAAGTGATTCAGGTCTCATAGTCGCATGTTTGGACCGCAGCAACATCCACAGCTGTTTCAATCCCCTACGTCTGGGTGACCAGGATAAAGATTAGAAATGCAGCTCTGGCCATAACCTTCTCTTCTGTGCCCGAAGGGGCTTTCTTTCCTGGGTTTTTCTGCTTATACATGAACATCAGATTTTCCCATAATGTGCTGACTGTTCTGAAGCTAGAAACATCTTTGTAGGCCTAGGCCCCAGCATGGTACTTTATAGAAGAAGGTCCTAACGGAGATTGATATGTGACTGAATGATTGATCACATACTCGGTGTGGTTAAGAGAGCTGGTATTTAAAGATGCCCTGCAAGTGATTACCATTTTAAAAGTAATAAATGGCTTAAATATTCAAAATTAAGACGCCTCTGGAATTCTGAATTCTGATTTTGATCTTTGATCGAATTGATCCTTGATCTTTTTTTTTTTTTGTGGTTATGTTACCTTACATGGTTAAGGCGAAGATGTAACTGTGATCTCTAGTTATATTGATCTAAATTATATTGGAGGGCCTGATCTAACCATGTGAGCTGTTTAAAAAAGAATCCAGGCCTCTCCTGAAGGTATTTTTTTTCTTTTTTCAGATTGTGTGTATATGTGGTATGTGTGTGTGTGTGTGTGTGGTATGTGTGTGGTGTGTGTCTGGTGTATGTACATGTGTGCAGATATGCATGGCCAAATCACACACATGCAACAGCCAGCAAAGAATTTCCTCTATTACTCTTCTGCCTTGTTTCCTGGATACAGAGTATCTCACTGCGCCCTATGTTTACTGTTATTTTGTTAGACTGGCTGACCAGTGAGTCCCGGAAATCTTCTTGCCTTAGCCCCTCTTAGTGTTGGAGTTATAGGCACACACAGCTCCCCCTGACTTTTTATGTTGGCAATGGAGATCAAACTTGGGTGCTCAAGATTGTACAGTAAGTGCTGTTATCTACTGAGCCCTCTCCTTAGCCACTGTTCATTTTCTTAAATATTTTATTTATTTATTTGAGATAGAGAGAGGGACAGGTAGAGAGAAATACAGAGAGAGTGAGAATGGGTGTGCCAGGGCCCCCAGCTACTGCAAACAAACTCCAGATGCATGCGCTACCTTGTGCATCTGGCTTACATGGGTCCTGGGGAATCGAACCTGAGTCCTTTGGCTTTGCAGGCAAATGCCTTAACTGCTAAGCCATCTCTCCAGGCCCGTAGTTTTTTCATTTGGATTATTAACACTTTCTTGGCATATCTAAAATCAATAGGATGAATGAGTGAATCAGCCCTATGAAATAAAGGCAGTAAAAGCACTATTATATCTGTTTAATTAAGAAGATGGAGATCATGGGGTGTAGTACTAAGCTCTGGTCTAATCCCCAAGGATGCAGTGGGGCCAGAAGTGAGCGCTGCCTGTCTTCTTGACATGCCAATTTTGAAAAAAGAAAGTCACTGCAGTCAAATAGCAACTGCTTAGGCACATATGGAAAACAAACCTTTTCCTCTTTGATTATGTTCCTGGGTTTGGTTAGTGATGGGTTTTCAAGTCCTGGAACATGGAAGGAGATGGAAAACAACTGCTAGGATAGTTGTGTTCAGGTTAAAAACTGATTGGCAAAAGATAGCAGTCTTGGCACTTTGCTCTGCAATAGGATGAAGGGAAGGTCACATCAAAGTGCCTCTCCAGACTCCGAGTTCTACTAATATTGAATCAGTCAACTGTTCGAATGTTCCAGTCTGGTATCTTTACAGCCTTGATGGATGGCTCTCACACAGCCTCTTCATCATGCTAAGAGCTACATGCAGAACCCACTGTCAGTGCTGAGGAGACGCAGGCAGTAGAATGCTGGGGCATCACCAGTGGGTGGGGATGGTTGGCATGAATGAAAACTCACTGATATGTTTGCTCTCACAATGGAGGCACTGGCCGGAGAGGTGAGTGTGCTGAAGGTAGTTTTTTTTTTTTAATACATTCTTTATTTTTCATTTATTTATTTGAGAGAGAGATTGAGAGAGAGAGAGAGAGAGAGAGAGAGAGAGAATGGGCGGACCAGGGCCTCCAGCCACTGCAAACGAACTCCAGACAGATGCACCACTTTGCGCATCTGGCTTACATGGGTCCTGGGGAATTGAACCCAGGTCCTTTGGCTTTGCAGGCAAATGCCTTATCCCCTAAGCCATCTCTCCGGCCCTGAAGGTAGTTTTATGCCCTGATATACTATATGGGTAGTTGATTGCAACCAAAATGAAGCTTATACTAGCTTTATTCTCCGGCCCAGGCTGGGGTTCATGCCCCATGGCTTTCACTTCTACCTGTGGGACTTAGGGAAAGTTGCTTAATCCTATTAAATCCCATCTCACTCTCCAAATAGATTTAAAAAGTCAATCCTGGGCTGGAGAGATGGCTTTGTGGTTAAGGTGCTTGCCTGCAAAGCCAAAGGACCTCAGATTGATTCCCCAGGACCCATGAAAGGGTGCATGCATCTGGAGCTCAAGTGCAGTGGCTGAAGGCCCTGGCAGGCTATTCTCTCTCTCTCCCCCTCCCTTTCTGTCTCTCAAATAAATAAATAAAAATAAATATATTTTTTAAAAGTCAATACTTATGGGACTTGAGACAAATTGAAATGGGATCCTGTGGGCAAAGTGCTGAGAGTTCCGAGCTCCATATGAATTTACATTCTTTCAGTAGAAAATAAAGCATGCAGCCAGGTGTGGTGGCACATGACTTTAATCCCAGCACTTGGGAGGCAGAGGTAGAAGGATTTGCTATGAGTTTGGAGCCAGCCTAGGACTGCAGAATGAGTTCCAGGTCAGCCTGGGCTAGAGTGAGTCCCTACTTAAAAAAAAGAAAGAAAGGAAGGAAGGAAGGAAGAAAAAAAGGAAGGAAGAGAGAAAGCAAACTGGAGGTGGTAGCACAAGCCTGTGATCCCAGCTAGTTGGGAGATGAAGGCAGGTGGATGCAAGGCTAAGGTCTACCTGGGCTACAGAATAAGTTCTTGGGTGGCCTGGACGACGTAGTGAGACCTTGTCTCAGAGTAGAAAGAGGGCTGCTGATGTAGCTCAGGGGTAGAACACACGTTCATCATGTGTGAGGCTGTAGTTTCAATTCCTACATGCAAAGTGAAAGGTGATATAAGACCATGTACTCAGTATTAGTTTTACATTGTTATGCAATGATTTCCAAAAAGAAGCACTCATTTGTTATCACACAATTTCTGTGCAGGCAGAGTCAAGGCGTGCTTTGTCTGGGTTCAGGGTCTCATAAGGCCACAATACAAGTGTTTCCTGGCTGCATTTCCATTTGGATGTTTGACTAGGAAAGCATGTGATTTTAGCCTCTCTGAGGCTGTTGGTAGAATTTATGACTATAACGTTCACTGCACCTTATTTCTTAGAAGCCAGCAACAGAGAGGCAGAGTCTGTGGCTTGGAGCCTTTCACTTCAGGGAAGGCCTGGATTCTCTTATAAACAGCTCACATGATTAGGTCAGGCTCTCCAGTAAAATCTTTTATTAAGTCAAAGTCAACTGATTAGAGATCACAGTTCTATCTTTACCTTAGCCATATACTATTACACAACCACAAGAATGATATCAAATCATCTTTGTCATAGCTATTGACTAATAGATCACAGGCCCAGCCCATCCTTGAGGAGGTGGAATCACATAAAAACATAGCTGATAGGGTGTGGGAACCATGAGGACAACTCTAGTTCATGTGCACCCCAACTTTAATGAGGAAAGAAAATATTTAATATTACTACCATAGTTTATATTAATATTTACTATATAACTAAAACTCTATTATTGAATAAAATTTCAATATACAAACTATATTCATGTAACAGTAGAGGTATTTAACTAATGCATATGTTGAAGGATGCATTCATTAATTTATTTTTAATTTTATTTATTTATTTGCAAGCAGGGAGAGATAAAAGAAGAGAGACAGAGAAAATGGGCATGCCAGGGTCTCCAGGTGCTGCAAATGAACTCCAGATGCATGTGCCACTTTTTGCATCTTACTTTACTTGGGTACTGGGGAATCTAACTCGGGTCATTAGGTTTTGCTGAGTCATCTCTCAAGCCCAAAGTATGCATTTATTGATGGGATATATAATGATAGTTCTAAACCTTCTGAACAACTCCTTTTCCCAAATTCTCTTCCCATGTTTGCTAGTTACTCATTGCACCCCTTGTCAATAGTCTATGTTTCTCTTTTGCATTTGTAAAGTGGGAATCATGGTTCTTACATTGACTATCTCATAGATGAGGCATTAAAGAGAAAATGTTGGGAAGTATTAGGAAAAGGCACAGTGCCGTTAACATAGGAAAAGGGTGGAAAAGCTGACACTGCCTCTGCTTTTAGGCTCAGGGAGAACTGCCCAAGGTGCCTTATCTTCTCTGAACTTACATAATTTCTCCTCCACGTTTTCAGGGTCCTCCAGGGATGTTTTAAACACTAGAAGGCTCCCAGGGCTTTTATCACGAGCTCAGAACCACCCTTGAGGCTCCTGTTTCCTGCCTCTACACTGCTAAGGACTAAGGACACTTCAGCTGAAATGTGATGGGTGACGTTAAGTCAGTAGGAAGGTCACTGGCATGTTTCCTCTTCCTTTTTCCTCTGTCACGGAGGATAATTGCTACGCAAATCTGCCACTGTATTTTCCTCCTGTTTGTGGGTGACAATTTAACCTGTCAAAATGGTACGTCTAAAGAAGTAACGTGAAGCCAGGCGTGGTGGCACACGCCTTTAATCCCAGCACTCGGGAAGCAGAGGTAGGAGGATTACCGTGAGTTTGAGGCCACCCTGAGACTCCATAGTGAATTCCAGGTCAGCTAGGGCTAGAGTGAGACTCTACCTGGAGAAACCAAAACCAAAAACAAACAAACAAAAAAATAAAATAAAGAAGTAGCGTGGCCTAACAGAAGGACCACGGAGCCTTAGGAAACGTTAGGAGACATCGAATGACCTCGAGAGGCAACAGGACCCGAACTGCACATCCAGTCTCTAAGAGGTCTGTGGACATTTTGGAGCTTACTTGGCTCTCTGAGCTTCAAGTTGCTTTCTTTGCCAGCAGCGCAATTTTGTTGCGTGGATTGTAGGAACATGGGAAAGCATCTGGCGTTTCTGTCCTACACTAGGGTCATGTCAGTGGCTTAATGATCTTATTCTTTCTACAACTTCAGATTCAAGTATCATTTTCACTTCTGATCAGCAACCTGGCCAATGCCAACTCATTTGTCTTGTCTAGGTCTTCAGATCTTTGCTGGGGTAATAATAAGATGGTTGGAATACTTTAAGGTTTCTATCAAGACCCCCAAAGGAATCCTGGGTTTCAGATCTCAGTGCCACTGTGCATAGTTCCATGGGATCTGGGAGAACTCTGGCTTCACTTGTCTATTCAGAGCAAAGATTGGGTCATCATTCTTGGCTGATGAAAGGTCGGCTGGTGAAATCAACGGACACATGCTTTGCAAAGATATTGGGTGCTGCATAGCTCCATCCTAAATCACTCATTAGGTAGTCTGCCTTGCACATAGGACAGCACTGAAATGTGCTGTATGACAAATTCATTTTTGAAAACTAACAAAAAGTTAAAAGGATGGTCACCCTTCTTCTTGTTTGAGTTCATGTCACCAAGCACTCTATTGCTAGGTTACTTTAAGCCCTGTAGACATTGGAACTTAAGTGGTGTTAAGGTAAATTGAATAACTTTGATTAATGTCACTAGACAAAAATAGAGTATGCTTGCCTATCACCAGGAAAACTCTCTGGAAGCTTAAAAATAGTCTCTGTGATTTTGAATTTTTAAATACGAACTAAAAAGTTCTAAACAAATATAACAAGTTGGGATGCATTAAAAATGTGTATGTGTGAATTTTAAAGTGTTTTCTTTTGCTTCACTGCAAATGTAACACATAAAGTTAAAAAAAATTAAAAACCCTAAAAAGTAGTTGTATGATTTAGCTGCTGATAAATAAATCAGGTTATCATTTTACTGTGTTTTCTTCTGGTTGTGTGAATACTTACATGTACACACACCATCACTTTATTAACTCTTACCTATATCCTCTGATTTCCATCTCTTCTCTGAGAATCAAACTCATGTAGCCAACTTTCATGTCTCACAACTGTCCTGGTTTTCCCAAGACTGAGAGGTTTTCTGGGCTGTGACATTTTTAGCGCTAAACTTGGGGCAATCCTTGGCCAATGATACGTTGAAAATGTCCATAAACACCTTAACTATAACAACTACAAAACTGAACTTTTATTTCCCATCTCAAGATTGCTCCCTCAGTAGTCTCACAACGTGGTACCCTTTTCACCCTTGTGACAGAACCAGGAATCAGGGACTAATTCCAGAATTTTTCCTCTTCCACTCTTTCATATATAATATGTAATATGGCCTTTGGTTTTGCTCATTCCTGCCTGGTTAACAACACTAGTGTCATGACTTCTAATCCTATATCTTACTTCAACCTCAGTTTTGTTAAGTCTAAATTCCTTCCATAAGACATGAACAGTATGCATTACAAGAATCATTTCATCACCCTTCTGCAATAGAACCATTCAGTGGCATCAATAAAATCTAAACTCCTCAAAATGACCCACAGAGCTGGGGATATAGTTTTGTTGGGAAAACACTTATCTACCATGCACAAAGCCAACGGTTTAAGCCCCAGAGCCTACATAAACCAGGTGTGGTGGTACACACCTGCAATTGCTGCATTTGGGAGGCAGAGACAGATGGACAGTGGAATTAAAGGTCAGTTCCAGCTACATAGCAAGTTTGAGGCTAGCCAAGGCTTTAAGAGACCTTATTTCATAAACAAGTAATAATAAAAAAAAAACACAGTTGAATCACAGGATTCTGTTGAGGTTACTGATTCTGTCGTCCTCTATCTTTCTTCAGGTCCTCTCACACCACATCAAAATGCTACAGCATTTAGTCTAGTAGTCACACATTTCTAGGCCTTTGTGTAAACCTTCCAAGAGTCTGTGTTTTCCCAGGAAGCCTACTCTAAAACATCCAATCTTTGATGCTTTTTATTTTGTTTTGTTTTGTTTTAGGGTCTCACTCTAGCCCAGGCTGTCCTGGAATTCACTTTGTAGTCTCAGGGTGGCCTTGAACTCATGATGTTTCTCCTACCTTTGCCTCCTGAGTTCTGGGATTAAAGGCGTGTGTGCCACCACGCCTGGCTTGGTGCTTTTCACTATCGTTTATGAAAGTTATACATCAGTAGAATTTCTATTACTCATTGCTGCAAAAGACTTAGGAACTTTAGTAGAAGGATTTGTATCAGACAGATTTATTTTCTCAATCCTCTTTAAAAAAAAAAAATCTCAAAGAGGGAGCCAGGTATGGCAGCACCAGCCTGTTGTCATGGCTACTCAGTAAGCTAAGGCAGGAGGATTGAAATTTTTGAGGGCAACCTAGAAAGTATAGTGAGATTCTTTTATAAGAATTATAAGGGGGTTGGGAGTATAGCTTGATGGTAGGGTATGTGTGTGAGGCAATGGATTCAGTCCTGAAAAAAATCCTAAAAGAATTAAAATTTCTAAGTCTGGCCTGTCACATTGCACATTATATCTACTCTTTTAAGAGTTTTAAGTTTCTGATGTCACCACCTTTTACCCAGAAGTTCCCTTTCATTGTTTGGACGGGAAGAATCTAGGTTTTATAAAGCTCCCCAAGTGATTTTAGTATGTATCCAAGAGTAAGCAATGCCACTAAATGTATTGGAATCCCTTCAGACCAGGGAAGGAGTTGGTATTTATACAAATCATGTCTTTCCATCCTAAAATTAAGTATGAACTTCCTCACATATTGTTAAATTGTTTTTATGCAGGGTGGTTTGTGACAAAGGTTCTATGTAACTGAGGATAACTTGACTTCTGATCCTCCTGCCTCTACCTCCAAAATACTGGGACACAGGTGAGTGCCACCACACCCAACACTTACTATTAATCACCATCCAAAAGTCTCCCAAGGTCACTTTCCTCCTGGGGTGTCAGGGGCCAGCTTAGCAGCAATGGAATGATATTTTGATGGCCATGTTTCTGAGTTATGTCTTTATTTCTCAAGTGGACCAAATAGGATGAGACGGGATGAATGTTCACTCTTAAATCCCAACCAAGAGCAAGAGATCGAAGTTACAATTGACTAGAATAATGTGTGTGAGGAACTGGAGTGAAGTGGGCAAAGGAATGTTAGTTTTGGAAAGGAAAATTTAGTGGATGCAGATATAAAGAAATTTTAAGATGGAAATAGGCGAACTGAAAGAAACACATTATCAGGTTGCCTCTTGACTTATTTATTCTTTATTATTGATTCTCTCCGTGTGAACGTTAGCCCCGTAGCATCAGCAGCACCTGGTAACTTACCAGACATCTACAATCTCAGGTCTACCCCTCACACCTGCTGCATCAGAAACTCTAGAGTAAGGGGCCCGGCCACTGTGTTTTGAATAGATCTCTAGGTGATTCTAATGTTGCTGAAGTGTGACAACATTGTTTTGGATCATATGCTGACCTTATCTTGAGGTTCGTTTTAGTGGGGTACAGTGTAGCCCTTTAGGAGTTGATTTCATTACTGACAGTAGCAGTGCTGAGGGAACCGTGAGAGACTTCATGAAGAGGGCCAGCTGGTGTACAGGGGAGATGAGCTGTTGTTAATGCCTCCTGACAAGTCCATTTAGTGGCTTTGTTCTTCCATGGGGTAACTGTCATAAAGTGTTGTAAATGTCAGTGCAATCAGCCTTGCTGGATGGTGAACAATAATAATATTGTGTGTGGGTTTAATTGGGAAGGGAAAGCTAAGGGAGGGGAGTGGCCAGGCAAGAATGTTGGAGAAAACTTCTGAGGATCATAACGTGGAGGATGGCTCTTTCTTTTCTCACTCACTTGAAGACTTAATTGAATCCTGTTTGCCTCGCTCACACCCCCCTCCCTTTCCAGGTTTATTCCATTGAAAAAAAATCCCACGGCTTAAAGGTAAGCCAGGATTTATCAATCTTAGCCCTAGACTCGGTCCTTACTATTTCAAAGACTGTTCAAAGGAAGTATAAAGTACTAGCCTGTGAAATATGGCAGTGAAATGAAAGGGACCTGACATTTGGAAAATCCACAAAGCTGCTTTCTTTTCTGTTCCCTTTCTGGGGTGAATTTAGACCCTTTATCCAAAAGCTATGCTGTGAGAGTCAGCTATGGCCAAGATTCTGTTTTTTCTTTGTGTGATTTTTCTTCCAGCCCATCATTTTTCATGTATTTCTATTTATTTATTTGAGAGCAACAAAGAGAGAAAGAGGCAGATAGAGAGAGAGAGAGAATGGGTGCGCCAGGGCTCCCAGCCATTGCAAACGAACTCCAGACACGTGGGCCCCCTTGTGCATCTGGCTAACATGGGTCCTGGGGAATCCAGCCTCGAACCAGGGTCCTTAGGCTTTACAGGCAAGCACTTAACAGCTAAGCCATCTCTCCAGCCCCAGCCCCTCATTTCTAAAGGTGTTTTTCCCCTCCTTTGGCTCCCCTCCGATCCAGACTCCTCCCTTCTTTCAACATGGGGCTGGTAGAGGAAAATACATGGTTAAGTTTGAAGGGAAATCTGTTAGGAGATATGGCAATAAGTGGACTGCACCGCGTGTCTCCAAGATATAATGGTAAGAAAAACGGTTCGTGATGAAGTTAGACCTGCTAAAAATGACTGGAGGTGTCCCAGTCAAAGTGGTGTGATGGAAATATTAACCTAATAAGCAGGCCAGTACATGCAAAGGAAGAGGGTGAAGAAAGGGCTGAAGAAGAAGTAAAAAGGCAGCTGTGGAGATGGCTCAGTGGTTAAGGGTGCTGATTTGCCATGCCTCCTGGCCTGTGTTTAATTCTCCAGCCACTCATGTAAACCTGGATGGGCATTCACTTGCAGCTGCAAGAGGCTCTGGTGCACATGTGCACACACACACACACACACACACGTACAAATAAATAAATAAAAACAAAACAAAAGGAGTGTGTTCTCCGGGTCTTTAAAGAGCATACCAAAAACCAAAACCTGTCTTCCATAGGATCTAGCTAATGTAACCATGGGCATGCACATATATCCATCAGTCCATCCATCCACACATACATCTGTTATATGGCAGATTACTCTGAATTAAAAGCAGTAAACAACCATTGCCAGCTTTGTCAAAAGGAGGTGGAACCGCTCATGAGCAGCTCTCGAGATTGGCATGTTGACATCCCCCTACAGAAGGCAGGGCAGGGGGGAGGTCACCAGACCCTCACCCGAGATCTCAGGTGCTTCCCTGTGCCAACTGTAGGCAGCAGTGCACAAAGCCTTCGGGACCTCAAGGAGGAGCTAGAGTACATTGAGACCTCTTGACGTTACAGCTGCTCTCATAAGTAAAACTCCTCTCCTTGCTCTGTCACTAACCCCAATAAAACCATTGGTTCACCCAAAATGGTTTTGGTGCAATTGTGCTTTGGTCTTTTGTCTGTGTCCTATCAAGGTATGTTTGCATCTCCCCAGGGGGCAAAGAGCTTTCATGCAAAACTATCTATCCACGAAGGAGCTACTTATGAGGAATCCACTGCACGCATGTGAAGCCCTGTTGAGTTGGGTGAGGACTTAGCGGTGAATTGGGTCAGTTCCTTTCTCTTGGGCCTTGACATTTACATTTATATTATTTGCATTTCAGTAAAGGAGACAAACCATGACTATAAACACACAAGGAAGATGTTTACAGATGATGGCAAAAGCCACAAGGGAGATTAACAGGATGACAAGATGGGAAGTAACTGCCAGAAGTGTAAGCACGAAT
The DNA here is from genome assembly GCA_036346955.1 of Dipus sagitta. Classification (NCBI taxonomy): domain Eukaryota; kingdom Metazoa; phylum Chordata; class Mammalia; order Rodentia; family Dipodidae; genus Dipus; species Dipus sagitta. The sequence continues at coordinate 22,902,770 of CM070786.1, forward strand.
GACACCTCTGAATGGCTGGATTTTGAATTAACACCTGCAGGTTAAGGATTTGCCAGTTGTTGCCATCAGCTTCCCATTGCTGGTAAAAAGCACCCGACCAACAGCAGCTTGTGGGAGGAAAGGGTTTATTTTGGCTTGCGGACTTGAAGGCGAGCTACGATGGCAGGGGAAAACGATGGCATGAGCTGAGGGTGGGCATCCCCTCCTGGCCAATATCAGGTGGACGATGGCAGCAGGAGAGTGTGTCAAACACTGACAAGGGGAAGCTGGCTATAACACCAATAAGCCCACTACCAGTAATATACTGCCCCCAGGAGGTACCAATTTCCAAATTGCCACCAGCTGAGGACCTAGAATTCAGAGCACATGAGCTTATGGGGGACACCTGAATCAAATCACAGTAGTCATGCAGAGATAGGGGATGAGGTGAATGGAGACAGGAGTTGCAAGCTTAAAACTGCTTTTGAAATGTGAACTCAGGGGGATACTTGAGCCTGTTAAGAAAACTATCCGTAACGTGGATTGAAGGCCAAAAGTGTGACTACATATCCTTTGAATGCCACACTGAAGCTTTGCTTAACAGGCCCTCCCAAGGATAATTCCCCCCCCCCTACAAGATTGCCCACTTTTGCAATTTACTATTTATTAAGGGCTCAGATTCTGTGAAGTTATACATGTTGAACTGTATGTATGTGTGTGCAAAAAAGCATACAATGTAATAATGCAATATAGATGTGTATATTATATTCTCAAATAACAAAGGTAGCTCTGGCATTTATTTATTTATTTTCCTGAAGGACATTAACAAGTTTGCATTGAGAAATTTATTCCCTCTCTCTCCTTGCAAATAAATAAATAAATACAATATATATATATATATTTTTTTTTTAAAAGCAATTTTGTTTCTTTGCAATGAGTGCAAGGTCACAAAAAGAAGATAATTCACATGTTTTAAGCAAATTATTAATTTCTCAAGAGATCATTCAACTTGTTCTGTTTTGGCATTCATGTCAAGGGATTTGTTTCATGTTTATACATGTTTCATATGAACAAAACCTTGGCCTTCCTCAGCCCCTGTTTTAGAAGCCAGCGTACATTGTAGGCAGGTGGGGTTTCAGGAGCACTGTACTTATGTGGAGATACTGCTGACTCCTCCAGCTCCTGATAGGGCCTCTGGGATTGCTCAGCCAAGCATCAAAGCAAGGATCACTTCCCCTGGCCTCAGGGACTCTATAAGTTGGCATTCTTCCTAAGCGATAATTCTCACTTTATCTATTGAAATCGCTGGCCAGAAGAATATGGCCATGATAGCCATACATTGTGATTCCTCACTTCCCCAATACATTCACACTTATGTTTAAATTGTGGGAAAGAAGCTGCCTGTACTCCCTGTATCATTCAACTCAGTGTGGGAGGATATCTCAGGAAGTCAATCTCAGTTGTGAGGATGTTCCCCTTGACAAGGTTAGAAACAACATTTCCAACTGTGCAGAAATAAAAACTGAGATCTTCTGAAGCAACCCTTTTCAGTTTCAGAATTGACATCTGTGGTGGCTTGATTCAGGTGTCCACCATAAACTTAGGTGTTCTGAATGCTAGGTTTCCAGCTGATAGTAATTTGGGAATTAAAGACTACTGGAGGCAGTGTATTTTGGGGGGCAGGCTTATGGGGGTTACAGATAGCTTCCTCTTGCCAGTGTTTGGCACACTCTCCTGTTGCTATTGTCCATCTGATATTAGCCAGGAGGGAATGTCCACCTCTGTTCATCCCATTGTTTCCCCCTGCCATCATGGAGCTTACCCCCAAGTTTGTAAGTCAATATAAATGCCTTTTCCCCCCCACAAGTTGCTCTTGGTCTACTGTTTTCTTCCAGCAATGCAAACCTGACTGCAGCAGTAAAATTGGTACCAGGAGAGGGGTTGTCGCTGCTACAAATCTGATTCTATGGCTTTGGCCTTTTGAAACTACTTTTCAGGAGGAACATGGAAGAATTTGAAATCTTGACCCAAGAAATGCCTTGATTTGCTTAAGTACAGCTTTATGGACTATTCTGGTCAGAGTTGAAAGTCCTAAACTATGGACTGTAAGGTCTGGCTTATGATGGTGAGAAACAGCTTTGTTTGGACTGGGCTAGAAACAGTTTGTGTGAGAGGCTTGCTGTTATGCCCATGTCCTGAGAACTTGTGAAGGGTTGTTTTGCATAGAAATGGACTGGTGTGAGTAGAGGGATATGGCACAGAAATGAAAGCTTTGGGCTGAAACTTCTGCCCGTTCAGCTGCAATTGTATGAGAGATTACTACCTTTGAGATTGGGCTAGCAAACCTGCATTGGGACAACAGGAAGAGTGCAGACTCTCTTGAAGGGTCCTGAATCACTGAAGGGGTGTCCCATTCTTCAAAGCCTACCTCATTCCTCCCTGGGTTAAAAAGTTGGTAGCCCACCCTGGTATTATGGAGTATAACAAAAGCAGGAAAGAGAGGGTCATTAAGTTTGCAACACTGTTTGGTATTTTGGAAATGGCCATGGGCAGTATGAAGCATGCTTGTTAGATTACCTGCTTGGAGACCCAATGGAGCCATGAGGATGAACTGTGGATTGCAGTAGAGATCCCATGTAGATGAGAGGACCATGGGATGGCTACGAAGAAGAGCCGCTGGCACTTGATAAAATTTTCCAGGACTGTGAGTAGCCTAGCTGGAGGGGGTGGAATTGGAACTCCAGAGACTTGTTACTGGTTAGAATCATTAGATTTGGAGACTAGTTACTGGACTTGGAGGTATGTTTGCCCTGATTGTTTTAAACTTTGTATTGGTTGAATATTTCTTTGCTTTACCAAATGCCATCTTTTGCAGTGTGAAATATTTATTCTGTGTCATTATGGGTTTTTTTTGGGTATTATAACTCAGTTAAAAGACTCTGAACTATAAGGATTTTTGAAAATCAATGGAATTGATAAAAACTATGGGGACTTTTAAAGTTGGATGAATGCATTGCATTTTACATCATGTATGGTTACCAGTTTATAGGAACTAGGGGCAGAATGTGGTGGCATGATTCAGGGGTCCCCCATAAACTTAGGTGTTCTGAATGCTATGTCCCTAGCTGATGGAAATTTGGGAATTAAAGCCTCCTTGAGGCAATGCATTGTTGGGGGCAGGCTTATGGGTGTTATAGCCAGCTTCCTCTTGCTTTGGCACACTCTCTTGTTGCTGTTGTCCATCTGATATTTGCCAGGATGTGATGTCCACCCTCTGCCCATGCCACCATTTTCCCCTGACATTGTGGAGGTCCCCCTTGAGTCTGTAAGCCAAAACAAACTTTTTTTTGCCCCTACAAGCTGCTATTGGTCCGGTGTTTTCTGCCAGCAATGCGAACCTGACTGCAACAACATCACTGAGAAACAACTTAAAGAAGGAAAGAGTTATTTGGCTCAAGGTTTCAGGTAGCTGTGGCTCATCCCAGAGGCACTGCGGAGTTGATGGCAGCAGAGGCACATGGAGGGGCTCCTCACGTGGGGGCTGAGCAGGAAGCAGAGAAAGGAGGCTGGAACCAGAAGTGGTAATGTAGCAGTTAGCTTCTCACTGAACACCTGACTAGAAGCAGTTTTTGGAAGGAAGGAGATTCATTTCCAGCTTAAGGTTTTGGAAGGAAGGTTTCCAGGGGAGGGAAAAGCACTGCATGTGCAGACAGCTGGGTGTGACATTTCCACACCAGCATGGAGGAAGTAGAGTGCGCCGAGCACTGCTGGTGACTAGCGGGGCTGGGCCCTAACATCCCAGGCCCTCTTCCAGCATGGCTTCACCCCACAAAGCCCCCAGCTGTATTAGGCATAATCACAAATTAATGATGCCATGGGGGACTTTTTCACATTGAATTACCACGGGGTACAACCTTCAAAGGCTCGCCTCTCGGGCTGGAGAGGTGGCTTAGCAGTTAAGCGCTTGCCTGTGAAGCCTAAGGACCCCGGTTCGAGGCTCGATTCCCCAGGACCCACGTTAGCCAGATGCACAAGGGGGCGTACGCATCTGGAGTTCGTTTGCAGTGGCTGGAAGCCCTGGTGCGCCCATTCTCTCTCTCTCTCTCTCTATCTGCCTCTTTCTCTCTCTGTATGTCACTCTCAAATAAATAAATTAAAATAACAAAAAATTTAAAAAAAAAGGCTCGCCTCTTGTGACTGAATTCTGCCATCTAGTCCCCATCCACTAAAGCACAACAGCCTTCAAAATAGCACTACCACCTGGGGCCAAAGCCCCCAAAATATGATCCCGTGGTAGACATTTCAGATTCAAACTATAACTTCCCATTGTCATTAAGGAACATTAAGCATCCCATGTTTCTAAAGTATCTGCCCAGTAGCCGGTTGCCTATCATTTTCAGCAATTAACTGGGTCATGGATGGGTTGAACAATGTTAGGAAACCTCTTAGGACGTATTCAGAAGGACGTACTCCACTGGGGAAAAGTACTGTGCAGACAGCAAGGAGGCTCCCACTCTACTTTCTTCTAGAGATTTCAGCAGGGCACCAACTAGTGTTCATTCAGTGCTTTTGGTTCAGAACTGCAAGGTGATTTCCACGTGTGTTTTCTTCAACACATTTCTTTGAACCAGTCAAAGACTGACTGACCATTGTGACAGACAGACAAAGACACAGCATGACCGTGGACAATTTTCCCAGTAAAATAGCTTGTCTGGCCTTGTCTGAAGAGCACCTCTATTGTGTTCTTCATTTCACAATGGTTGGGCAAAAAAGGAACTTCTCCTTGTCCCCTAAGTGTTTTTGAAATCAGAAGAATTTGAGAGCCAGAAAGAGCTTCTTTTTTTAAAAAAATTATTTCTTTGAGAGAGGGGAAGAGGCAGTGTGTGTGTGTGTGTGTGTGTGTGTGTGTGAGAGAGAGAGAGAGAGAGAGAGAGAGAAGAGAGAAGAGAGAGAGAGGGTTGGTGCGCCAGGGCTTCCAGCCACTGCAAACGAACTTCCAGATGCGTGCGCCACCTTGTGTACCTGCCTTACATGGGTCCTGGAGAACCGAACCGAGGTCCTTTGGCTTTGCAGGCAAGCGCCTTAATCTCTAAGCCATGTCTCCAGCCCAGAAAGAACTTCTTTTTTTTTTTTTTTTTTTGTTTTGTTTTTTAAACTTTATTTGTTTTATTTTTATTTATTTATTTAAGAGTGACAGACAGAGAGAGAAAGAGGCAGAGAGAGAGAGAGGGAGAGAGAATGGGCGCGCCAGGGCATCTAGCCACTGTAAACGAACTCCAGACGCGTGCGCCCCCTTGTGCATCTGGCTAACGTGGGTCCTGGGGAATCGAGCCTTGAACCGGGGTCCTTCGGCTTCACAGGCAAGCGCTTAACCGCTAAGCCATCTCTCCAGCCCCAGAAAGAACTTCTTAAGCACTGTTTTCATGCTGTATAATTGAAGGGGAAGAACCAGTATATGTAAGACACACCAGGCATCGGTTCCTTAGTCCAGGAATGTCAGGTGGTTGTTTCCCGAGGGGTGGGTTCAGACAGGTTGACCACAAGATTATTCATTACTTATTTATAGTGGTGAAAGACAGGTAACACAAAATTTACCATTAAGTGTATAACCTTATGGCCCTAAGAATACCTCGTTATGTAATCATTGTCATAACCCATCACTAGAAGTTTTCTGTCTTCCTCATTGAATGAATCTCTGTGCCCTTTAAACACTAATTCCCAAAATTCTTTTTTTATGTAAGACTGATTTGTTTGGTTTCCTGGAAAAAAAAAAAAAACAACCTGCAAACAAAACAGTACTTGCTTTGGGAAGGCATGCTCTTTTTTTTTTTTTTTTTTTTTTTTGAAATGTTAAGGGAATCAGTCCTAATTCTCAGTAATGAAAACATTACCTGAGCTCCTTTGTAAGACTACTTCTCTAGTCCTTTGGTGTCACTGAATACAACAGACAGGGGAGGACTCTCACCAGCAGCATGGATTTGACATATGAAGAGGGGGAATTTTGTCCTTGGTGGATGAAAAACAAAGTGTTTTGCAGAAATAAATGGAAGAGCTGAAAATAGGAAGGAGGCTTAAAGAGAAAGGAGAGGGTCTGGAGGAAATATGGTCAGACCACATGTGTGCAATGATGATTCTTCTGAACATTGTTGATTTATTATTTATTTGTGCGTGTGTGTGTGTGTGTGTGTGTGTGAGAGAGAGAGACAGAGAGAGAGAGAGAGAGAGAGAGAGAGACAGAGAGAGAGACAGAGAGACAGAGAGGCAGAGAGACAGAGAAAGCAGAGAATGAGCATGCCAGGGCCTCTAGCCTCTGCATATTAACTCCAGACACCTGAGCCATCTTGCACATCTGGCAGTGGGGAATTGAACCTGAGTCCTTACGCTTTGCAGGCAAGTGCCTTAACTGTTGAGCCATCTCTCCAGCCCAATTTAGACTATTTCTATCAACACAGAATATTTTATTGCACAATGATGCGGAATTTAGGCTTGTAAGTCAGGTGGACTTGATTCTGCTCATCCCACTTACAAACTTTGTGTAACTAAATAAGTTATTTATTTCTTTTTAAACATTTTACTTATTTACTTGAGAGAGAGAGAGAGAGAGACAGAGACAGACAGAAAGAGAGAAAATGAGCATGATGCCAGGTCCTCTAGCCATTGGAAACTAACTCTGGAGGCATGTACCACCATATGCATCTGGGCTTACATGGGTAATGGGGAATCGAACCTGGGTCCTTAGGCTTCACAGGCAAGTGCCTTAACTGTTAAGCCATCTTCCAGCCTGAGTTATTTCATCTTCCTAAGTCTCAGTCTTCTCATCAGAAAGATGAGGCAACAAGAGTGTCTATCCATGGAAAAACAATGAGCTGGCCATAAAAAGAAAATCAGTTTTTCTCTAGGCATCCAACTAGACCACACCCTCTAGGTTCCCATGTAGCTCTAAGAGGCTGGACCACCACTGTGTTCTCGTCTTTGGCATATAGGCAGCAATATTAAGTGCTGTTTTTAGCTAAGACTTATAAAGATTCTCTTTCACATTTCCTTCCTTTTCCCTGCTGGATGCAGAATACAAGTTATGAGTTAAGGTCTAGATAAGTCACAAGGTATAGATGAGATAAGGTATAGATGAGCCACAAGGGAAGAGGAGCCTGGGTTCTTGTATCATGTTATGAAGGAAAATCAGATATTGATTTGAAAGTTTTCGGTAGCTCATGAGATAAACAAGAAATAAAAGTTATGGTTACAGAAGTATACTTTGTTGTCATTGCTGAGTATTTAGTCTTGGGTAATTGTAGGGTTGAATGAAAAAAAAAATTAAGAAAAGTGTTCATCACAGGGGTGGGTACCAGGAAAGTGCTCAGTAAATATTAAGAGTTTTAAAAAAATAGTTAGAGACAATGGAGCACAAGAGACCTAGGCTTAAGCTATGATGGTGTTAACATGAGCTGTGTAATCTTAAGCAGTTTTATAAAACACAAATCTTGAATTCCTTATCTGTGGAGGATAAGGATAGCAATATTGAAGAGGATAAGAAGAAGCATTAAAATGAAGAGAATGTGTCACCTTTCCCTCAATTCATAAGCCTATTGATTCTTGCATCACTTGATACTCCTTAAGTTTGTCATTGCTATCTATGCTGCAGTATTGATTATAGGTCTCAGGAGAGGAGCCTGCTGGGCTCACTCAAGTGGAGTCAAGAATTCTAACACCAAGGCTGATCTAGTGGAGAGACACCTGGATGAGTCCACAATTTTCCCATAAATCCCTGCACTTTTAGGCAGAGTAAGCTGTCCACGGGCATAAGATTCCCCCCCACCCCCAGCCCTTGAGTCCAGAAGGCCATGAGCTAAGCACTTGAATTTCAACAGAGTTCAAGAAACAAGATGATCATGAACCATCCAGGATTTTTTTTTCCCTGTTACAATTATAAAGCAGTATAAAGGGAAGTAAAATTGCTTTCAATTGTCCAAGAATGTCAGGCTCTTAGTTACAACAATCCTGAACATAAATAGACTCCTCAGCTCCAACTGCATGTTTTGCACTGAGAATCAGGACATGTTGACATAACCCATGAGGAATCTAGTAATAAAGCCCCCTTCTGTAGATTTGAGGTCTTATGGGGTTAAGTGGGGTCACTGTCAGGCCATGACATTTGGGGGTTCAGAGTGGGGTTGGGTGTCATCCTTCCCAAGTTGTAAGAGGCAAGTTTGCTAAAGAAAATCAGCATGACCAAGGAAAGAAAAAAAACTATGACAACCATCTCTACAGGATCAGAAGCAAAACAAGAGACCCACGGTCATCCAGTAGCCGAGAAGCCCATGGGGCTGGGGATGAAGAGTGAGGGTCCACGGAAAACGTTAAGGGCACACTTGAGGAGTCAGCTCCATCGGGCACTTGTGCATCCGTGTGGTTCAGAGAGTCCAAAGGGAAACAGTGAACTTGTGCAGAAAGTATGATTTCAGTTCAAGACAGTCTACTTGGACATGACGAGGTGCATTGAGTTACCTTCCGTGTGGCAGTGACGAAATGCCTGACAAAACTAACGTAAGCAGGAAGTGTTTATTTTGGCTTCAGGGGAGACAGTTCATGATGCTGTGGAAGGTGTGGTGGCAGGAGCATGAAGCAGCTGGTCACGTTCAGACCTCAGTTAGGAAGGAGAGAGAAAGGAATACTGATGCTCAGTCATCTTTCTCCTTTTGGTTCAGTCCAGGTCCCTAGCCTCTTAAGTGATGCTGTCTACAATTAGGGCATGCCTTTCCACCTCAATTAAACTAATCTAGAATATCCCTTACGGACATGCTCAGAGATTTGTTTCCATAGTGACTCTAAATCCTGTCAAGTTGATAAGACAATAACAGAAGAGACATACCTACAGTCATAAGAGGTAGGGAGAAACCATAGAGGAATGGGGGAAATGAGCAAGAGAGCTGCTTTCTTGGTGAACCTGGTACCAGCACAAGGGTGAAGCAGATAGACACAGAGAACACTCAACTCCTACCAAACCAGATATCCAGAGACACAGAGGCTCCCAAGACCTCATCACTGAAGAAGACCTAAAATGAACCCAACATTGGCTCAGGGAAATTCTCGGAAGAGGGGCTGGAAAGATTGTTAGAGCCATATGTTGGGACATTATGCACAGAGATATTGCCTCTTCCCCAGAACTGATGGCTAACCCCAAAATGCACGATCCACATTCCCCAAGGAGGAGGGTCCCTGTGGAGGGGGGAAGGCAGGGAGGAGACTAACGATGGTACCAACATGGCTGTATATACACTATGTAAATAACTAATAATAATAAAGAAAGAAAGAAAAGAAAAAAACAAAGAATTTCAGGAAAAAAAAACCTGTTATCATTTTCAGATGATCATATTTGGAAAGCCCCTGAAGTGAGTAGAAAAATTACCACAAACAGTAAGAGAACTTAATAAAATAGCAGCGTGAGAGAACAAAATTTGATGTCTTTTCCTTCTCTTTTCTGTCCTTTCCCTCCCTTTTCTCTTCTCCCCTTCCTCTTATTTCCTTTTGGACAGGATCTTATTAGGTAGCCTTAGCTGGCCCTTGAACTCTTAATCATCCTGCATCAGCCTTTCAAGTGCTAGGATTACAGGTTGGTACTACCACGTCAGGCTTAATTGACTGTGCGTAGACAAATACGAGACAAAAGATCTCATGGAAGACTCCATTTGTAATTGCAAAATAAAATAACCAGGCCTACACTTAAATGTCACAAACTTGTGAGAGAAAACATCAAGTGCTCTTGTAAAACACAAAAGGAAACTTGAGCAAATGGAAAGACATACTATATCCTGCTTAGGAAGACATCATCATCATTAATAGTTATATGTAAAAAGAAGAGAGCATTAAAACAGGGGAATGAAGGCCTGGGAATGTAGTTCAAAGGGAGAGCACTTGCTCAGCATGGGCAAGGCCCTGTGTTTGGTCCTCCAGAACTGCAAGAAAGAATGTGCACAATTGAAAAAATTACTAAACTTGCAATAAAAAAATGCCATCAAGTTTTCTTTCTCTGATAGCAGATAAGTAGATAAGTTATTTATGAAGCTAAACGGAAAGGGAAAAAATAGGGCAAATAACCCAGAAAACATAAATGACAAGAAATATAGAAGTAGGAGAGGCTAACTCCACTAAGTATGAAAACATTCTACCAGGTCATTGCCTACACAAGAAGGTCAAGATGTGGAAGGAAATGGAATGCAAGCTGACTTTCCTATCCATACTTGGTAGTTTTAAAATTTAGAACTTTGTATACTTATACTCACAAAGTAAACTTGAAGAAAATTTCCTGAAAACAAAACACAAATGAACTTAATGGTTCTATTAAAGGCTAAAGGGTCCATTCTGGGAGAAATGATTTCAGAACACGTTGAAACACAGCTCAATATCCATACAAAGCTATATACTATGGAGAAAGAAACCATAAAACCTCAAAATTCATGAATTTCAAAACTTCATCATGGAAAGCAAGGAAATCATTAAATACCATTATATGAGGTTTATGTCAGAAGAACTGAGGGGTTAGCTTAAAGGAGTTTTCATTGATCAAATATGCATGGAACAATTCAGTATTTTAAAGGAATAGTAATAACTGAAGCAGCTTGAAACACTCATATAAAAAACCATGAATTCTTAATAATACCAATGGTATTTTTTTGGCCAGGAAATACACCTTGAATATGATCAAGTCCCAATGACCCATTTATAGGAAATAGAGAAAGTGGGAAACAGTATCAGACAAACCGTATTTGGTTTTTTCTTTAAGGAAACCAGAGGAAAACCAAAATAAAGAAAAAGAGAAGAGACAACTAACTGATGGAAGGGGACTTCAGACAGATCTCATTCAAATGCAATGCTTGAACCTTGCTTAAATTCAAAGTTAAAGACAGAAACATAAACAGTGACTGCTTCATAACAGAATCACCAGGAGAGAGGTCAAGGTGAACATTTGATGGTGATGATTCTCAGGTTTTGTGGTTAGGCCTGTGGAAAGAGTCTTTATCCTTTACATCACATACTGAATGAGATGGTTTCAGATGAGATCTGTTGGGTAAGACAGGGTCATAGTGTGACATCCCTCCTTCCTAGACACTTTTTCCTTCATAGGGCCCCTTTACCATAATGTATTTTCACATGCCATACATATATCAACATTTGATAATGTAGGAAAAAAGTAAACCAGCCTTGATTACTCTTAAAAGTTAATTCTCTTCCCTTCTGATTTTAAAAGAAATGAGAACATTTTTGCATTCCCCCTAGAAGTATGGTAGGTCTGGGCACTGTGCCTGCTCTGCTCTATAAATCCATCCTGCTCTGGATTTGTTTCAGAACAATCCTGTGATGGTAGAGGTGAGGAAATTTGGTACTTGGGGGGCGGGGGAGGGTCATAGCATCTTTCTTCTTTCGTATACCTTTGAACATTTCCATATGAAATAAGTGAAAGGTAAAACTTGAAGATATTATTTTGATATTTTTCATAGGGAAGAGGACAAACACATGCCAAATAAATTAAATTAAAAGCTAGTTCTTTAAACATGGTGGGCATGTTATATATCTTGAATAAATGAGAAATAAATATATCAAAATATATTGTAATAAAGATTAATTATTAAGTTAGGATTTAGACTTCTAACTTGACAGATGGTTTGAACAACAATTCACTTCTTTCTTTCTTTCTTTCTTTCTTTTTTGGTTAGGGAAGAATAGCATCCATATGGACAGAGCTGCTACTTGGCAACATGGGACGAATGTATTTGGAGAAGGCCCTATGAGAATTCCACAGTCACCTCTGTAAAAGAGTAATCAATAGACTCAAATGAAATGTTATACAAGACATCCACCCTGGGACTGGAGAGATGGCTCAGTGGCTAAAGGCAGCTGTTTGCAAAGCCTGACAGCCTGGGTTCGATTACCCACATAAAGCCAGATGCACAAAGTGGTGTATGCATCTGGAATTTGTTTGCAGTGGTGTTCCCATACTTTCTCTCTGTAATTTTCTGTAATAAGTAAAATATTTAGAAAATAAAAAAAATTTTAAAAAGAAATCCATTCTGCCTTTTGGAAGAGCTACATTTTGCAAAAGTGACTATAATGTAAGATCAGCGTTTTGGTGGGTGTGAGTCATTTTTCCTCACATAAGACTCCAGCACATCCTGCAGACCTCACTGTTGCTCCCTTGCTCCTCCACACATTAACTCCAGAAACAGCTACTGGGTGTGAACTCTGGGCTAAGCACTGTGTGCAGTACCTGGATATGCAGTGAGCCAAATGGTTCCTAAGTGAGGGAGCAACATGGAAGGAATAGCCTGTCAGCTGGGGACATAGATACACATACATACCTTCAGAGAATTTAAGAAGTATGGCATGTATGTGTATGTGAGTGTGGGGGGGGGAGAGTTCAATAAGAAAAGAGCTCATTAAGGCCCCAGTATCCACATAAAAACTACCTGGCATGATAGCATGCACCTGCCATTCTAGAACTAGGGCGGCAGAGAAAAGAGGATCCCTGGGATTTTCTGGCTAGCCAGTCTAGCCTAATTGCTGAGCTACTGATCAATGAGAGACGCCGTCTCAAAAAGCGGTAGTGGAGGGTGTTCCTAAGGGTAACAGCCCAGGTTGTCCTCTGGTCTACACACACACACATTCATACACCTACATACATATGGACACACATACATACACACACTTAGTTTTTCCATGCATATGCCAAAAAAAAAAAAAAAGGTTGAGAAGTATTCCACTGAGGTGAGTTAGGCTACCTCAGTGATGTTGAAACCATCAGGAAGGTTTTCTACAAATGGAGAGAGATTGAAGAGACTCAATGCAAAGCATTATGCCCCAAGAAAAGCAGAAGGATGAGGAAGGCATCCCAAGCAAAGTGTTGGTTTTTCTCTCTGGGGAGAATGCTCCCTTGGTATGAGCACTGGGCAGAGAAAAGGTGGCAGAGAAGAGGCTGGAGAGGGGGAAGTGGAGTATGGACATAATGAAAGAAGTGAATGTTTCTTCAGGTTCCCCAAAGTGGGGTTTCCTGGGACAGGAGCATTAATGTTTCCTGTAAATTTGTTAGAAGACTTATTACATATCCCATTGCATCAGAAACTGGATGTGAGATGTAGCAATCCTTATTGTAACAAGCCCTCTAAGTAATATGTATTCACCACAGTTTGAAAACTATTGGTTCATACCAGCAATTCTCAATTAAAAGTGATTTTATCATCCAGGGAACATTTTGTAATATTTGTACGCCTCTCGGGTTATCAAACACATAGAGATAAGAGCATGTGCATAGGTGGGCACAAAATACTACTATGCATTGTATACTATACAAAATAGGCCCCAAGAGCAAAATCTAAAATGTCATCAGTGAAGATCTTGAGAAAACTTGATGCTTCTCTCCTCCCTTCCATCTTTTCACTCTTGCTTCTTTTCTTTGGTCTTCTTCCCTTCTTCCCTTTCTCTCTGTTTATTTCTTCACCTCTCCCCTTTCTGTATATCAACCTGTCTTTCCATCTCTTTTACTTTGTTTCTACACATAGCTCTCAAGAAAAAAAAAAGACACAAAACCTTCCTTTCTGCATTTTATTCATTCAGCTATAGAAAACTGAATTTAATAACTCTCCATGAAAAGAAAAACTGATCTGTAGCTAAAGGGAGAATTATGTTATTTCTGGCCAAAGCGAGGGGGGGTCATTTATCTTGCTGGGACTAGGATAGCACCGTTCAAATTACAGGTGGTAACTGCTACCCTATACCTAAGGTTATACCTCATGAGCACCATTACTAGGAGCTTCCATCAGAAGGTTCAAACATCCAGAAATCCTGATTTCAGCACGAATAAGAGTTTACAGTAGCAGTTATCTTGAAACACTTTCGTTTTTGTTGGAAATATTGGTACAACTCCAACTTGCTCCTCAAGAACCTGGAAGTGGTGTGTCCACTGACATTTCAGCCCAAAAGTCCACCCGGAGTGGATTTAAGCAAAGGCATACGGAAATTAAAAAGTCTTGGACTAACCAACCAGATGGGATTCCAAACTGACTGATACTAATGAAGCAAACAGATTTTGTTCATTAGAACAAGCTCTCTGGGGAAGAAGGAGGTAAGGAAACTGTACAGTTACAACAGCAGACATCGTCAGTGCCCTTAGGAGTGCATCCAGTGTGCCTTAGGGGAATGGGTGCCCTGAAAAGTTAGCATGAAAGCCTGATGGACCCTTTACTCACACCCACACAGGGAGGTGATACCCCCTAGCAAACTTATATTCCAAAAAACTGAAAATCATAGAAGAAATGAAAAAAAATCTCTAAATGCATGTAACCTTCCAAAGTTAAAATTCAAAGATATTAATAACTTACACAGAGCCACCATCAGTGATGAGCTTGAGTCTGTGGTTAAAGGCCTCCCTCAAAAGAAAAGGCAGATGTGTTAGGACATACATGGTTTGTTGTCTGCATGCCTAGGGGGAGATCTCTGAGAGTGCTACTAGAGCATATACCAAGGCTTATGCTGTCCAGCGCTGTGGCCACTAGGAACAAGGACTTTTGAGCATTTGAAATGTGGCCAGCCCAAGGTGAGGGATACTGTAAACGTAGAAGACACATCAGTTCTCAAAGATTCAGTTCCTAAAAGAGTAAAGCATTACACCAATACTTTTTTTTTGTTTGGATAATTACTTTTCAAAACCATAGTTTAGTTACACAGGGTTAAATAAAAATATTGAAATTAAAAAAAATAATACACTCTCTGCAAGGCTCAGGGAATGTTGCCCAAGAAGGGGTGGAAAGAATGTAAGAACCACAGGGTGGGAAAGTGTATGCGGAGGCATTGTGCTCCTGATGCAGAGTGACTGGTGCATACATGACCCCACAGTGACTATTGATAACCCAGCTGAGGAGGGACCCGGGGGGGGGCATGGGAACAGGGGCGAGGGAGCATAAGAGTATAAACCAACGGGAATATGACTAATACGTAATAGCTTCATGTAATTAAGTTCTCATTTTTTTAAAAAAAGAAAATCCAGATGGATTCACTACCAACTCTATGAATTTTTAAAAAAATATTATATTTATTTTTAAGCAGAGAGGTACAGATAAGAGAGCGAGAGTGTATGGGCACACCAAGGTCTCCTGCCACTACAAATGACATACACCACTTTGTTCATCTGGCTTACATGGGTACTGGGGGATTGAACCTGGGTTGTTAGGCCTTGCAGGGAAGCAGTTTAACCACTGAACCATCTGTTCAGACCATCTATCAGATTTTTTAAAAAAATTTTATATTTATTTATTATTTATTAGATAGAGAAAGAGGGAGAGAGTGGGTGCTTCACCACCATGGACAGTGCCTTATGTGGGTTCTGGAGAACCCAATCTGGGTCTTTAGGCTTTGCAGGCAAGCACCTTAACTGCTTAGCCATTTCTGCGGCCCATCTATCAAACTTTTAAAAATACTTTTTAAAAATATTGTATGTTTATTGATTGATTGATGAGAGAGTGAGAGAGAGAGAGAAAGAGGATGGGTGCATCAGAGCTTCCAGCCATTAGAAATGAACTTCAGACACATGAGCCACCATGTGCATCTGGCTTATGTGGGTTCTGTGGAATTGAACTTGGGTCCTTAGGTTTCACAGGCAAGTGCCTTAACCATTAAGCCATGTCTCTAGCCCCTGTCAAACTTTTAAGGAACATCTTACATCAACTTTTTTCAAATGGTGCCGCAAAATGGAAAGGGAAGTAACACTGCCAAATGTATCCTACAAAGCCAGTATTACTCTGATTCCTAAACCAGATGAAGATCAACAAAAAAGAAAACTACACACCCATTTCCTTGATGAACCTACATGTGAACATTTTCAACAAGGTTCTCACAAACCAAACGCAAGAATACGTTAAGAAGGCAGTTCATCCATCATGAGCAAGTACACTTCTTCCTAGCCATGCAAGGTTGGCTCAACATGTGCAAATCAATACATGCAACATACCATATAACAAACTCAAAGACCTCAATCACGTGATATTCTCATTTGATGCAGAATGAGGCATTTGACAGCCCAATGTGTCTTCATGAAGAAAGTCCCAGAGAAAGTTGGAATGTATCTCGCACTGACAAAGGTCATATACGACACGTTTTCAGAACCTGAAGCTGCTGACTTTCCGTGATCCGGCAACCCCACCTCTGCTCCCAGGCTCCACCAGCCACGTCCTGAAAACTGCCATCCTTATGGCTTACCAAAAACAACATGCCTCAGAGAAGCTGATGGGCCCCTGAGTCTGCTCGATGATCACATTTCTCACTGAACCCAAATCAACTGGCTTTTTGATCCATAGACACCCATGCCCAGTGAATCACTTAGTCATCTTGAGTTTACTCTGGGGCATTAGTAACATGGGGTTTCTAGGTTTCTAAGGTCAAGGGAGGGCCAGGGCATGGACCATAGTGAGTGTCTCCAGAAGTCTGTTTCTGACATTCCAGCTTATGGTTTCCATTTGGCAATTCATGACCCATCCAGTATATTTTCCCTCAATTTTTATATTCCCACAGTGCTCAAAACATTTGGGGTAGAATGAAAAAAGAAAGGGGGGCACACAATACTTTGTAGCTTCTGCCATCAAGATGTGGAATCTATCACACTTGAATCTGGAATATTCCGTGTTATTTACTTTGGCCTATAGATTGTGGAGGAGCTGACCAGATGTGAGTTTGAGCCTTGAACTCCTCAAGAGGACTTTGAATTTCTGTTTTATTCTCTTGGTACACAAGTTCACCATGTATAAGAATCCAAGCTAGCCTGAGAGATGATTGGCATCATAAGGCTAAATCGTTCCCAATCATTGTGGTTGAGGGCCAGCCAAATCCCAGAAAATGTTACCCTGCTCATGCACAACTGACTACAAACACCGACAGGACTCCAAGCGTGAGACACCTATGAACCACATAGATCAACTTAGTCCAGTTTGCCAAAAATAAATGGTTCTTGTTTCAACTACTGCATTTTGGGCTAGCATGTTAGACAATAGATAGCTGATACAGAAATATTTGTTTCAATACCTCCCAATTATGTTGTGAAGTTATTACCACCATTTTGTTTCTGGGAAGCTTTGTCTCCACATACTACATTGAGATTTATTTTGGACTATTACATGGGCTTCAATAGCTCTGGCAGAAGAAATAGCCTCTCTTCTTCCATTAACATGCCCAAAAGTGAGAGGGATGGATGAATGGTAAAGACATTTATGGAATACAAAGAAGTATATTTCAAAATTCCCGTTCTAGGGCACGGTTCTGACCTTTAGCCTGCGGTCGGGATCCCCACTGCATAGAGAATTTACCGAAACTTTGAATGACTTCCAGGCTGGGCTTAAGTTATTCATCACGACCTGGGAAGAGAAAGATAGGAATGGTGAGTTGGGAGGGAAGGCTTGACATTTTTACATTTCAATATAAAACTGCTATAAACTTTGTGATTATATATATATATATATATATATACATATATATATATACATATATACATATATATATACATATATATGTCATTTATATATATATATGACAGTTGCTTGGAACAGGTGTCTTAATGAAAACTTGAGGCAGTAAAATTTTTTTAAGGGTATCTAGTGAGCAGGTCATTATGGGCAGAACTCCTGGGGTCACTGGCTTAGCCGTTAGCTCAGGAATAGTGGCAGTAATAGTGAGGGTGTTTCCTTCCATATCCAAAGGCTGGAATTAAGGAGGGAAGTTCTGCTTCTGGCCATTGACAAAGGACCTCCAGTGCCACAGGATTTTCATGAATTCTGCTCCCTTGGCTTCAGCAAGAGGAAAAGACCTTTTGGAGTATGGGTCGAGGTGAATTGGGTGATCTTTGTTAATCTGTGACTTTGAGGCTTGCTAGATTGAATATTACAGAAATTTCTTGAAAAAAGATTCAAGAAGCATTTTTTTTACACTAGCTGATTGCCATCTCAGTTACAATGTTCTGGAAAGTCACCACAGGGAAGAGTTTCACCTTATAAACCAGACCTGTCACATAGCAAACCTTGTTGGTAGTCAGCTTCTTAGAGTTGAATTTTACTAATCTTTCCCCAAAAGTCCACAGGAGCAGTCTTACCCCCATCATGATTGTTTGAATCATTCACTTTCGTTCAGTGTCTATAATGGTTCCTCTGTACCTAACACGGTACTGTGTACTGTCAGGCAAAAGAAACTACATCACCTGGGGACTTCTTAAAAACTTGGGCTCCACCAGTCCAGCTAACAGATGATCCTGATACATGAGATCTGAGAACTACTGCTCTATGTGACATAGAAATAAAGTTAAATGGACTCCTGTTACAGTAATCATTCTTCCTATGATATTTTAGTTAGTAGAATTTTAGATATTTTTAAAGAATTAATTCTCTCTCTCCAAATAACATAATTACTTTATAAGTGATTTATACTGGCTTTCTTTCTATAACTGAATTATTTTTTAAACTTTATATATAATTTGAGAGAGAGAGAGAGAGAGAGAATGAGGAAGAGGCAGAGAGAGGGAGAGTGAGAATGGGTGCGCCAGAGCCTCCATCCATTGCAAACTTCAGATGCATGCGTCACCTTATGCATCTGGCTTAGTGGGTCCTGGGGAATTGAACCAAGGTCCTTTGGCTTTGCAGGCAAATGCCTTAACTGCTAAGCCATCTCTCCAGCCCTCTGTAACTGAATTATTGATTATATCATAGACTCACTATTAAATGTATTTTAATGCATTTAAATTAGAAATAATGCTCCAGTGTGACCTTGTCTCTTATCTTCTGATACCCTGAGTGAGGAGAAAACTTTGATAATATGACTTGTATTGTGTTAATTTGCGAAAGTGCTAAGAAGTAAAGGTGTTTAACTACAATTATTTTGGAAGATTCAATACAGACCAAAATTTCAACTAGAAATTTCTTCCGAAATTTAAAATCTGCACGGCATGCCTACGTCTATTTGTGTGTGTGCGCACACATGTTTGCTTTCCCCAAGGAAATAATGGTGTATGGTATATATTTTGTTCCTATCGAATAAGCTTGAGGAAACATTAATGCTATGCTGCTTGACCTATTGGAAGGCTTTGCAGTCAACAATTCTATGAGAGTCTAGGAACCCTTCAGCACTGGTGCAAGGGGAGAAGGAAGCCCTAGAGATTCTCGGGAACATTGCAATTTACCAATATCGATAACAGCAAGAGGAATGCTGCTAGGAGCTCTGGGATGAGAATCTTGTGAGAGAAGCCCAATTATGTGCCATTTATATCCTTTCTCCCACATGATCCCTTCTCCCACCCACTGATTGAAAGAAAAAGCATGAATTAATACCACTGCCCCAGATTTATTTAATTCTCTCAAAAGTTCATGTCATCACTAGAATCTTTGTATATGAAATGAGCAGAATTTGGTGGTAGTAATGGGCAGAGAGCCCTCAGGGGGACTGCTTTCCTATCCTTTAATCTGTTTTCCAGGTAGGAGCCAGCAGGCAATGATAGCTGTTCTTCACCCTGTAGTGATCACAGTATTTATACTGAAATCTATTCATTTATTCATTTTTTATGAAGCACATACTAGGTGCTAGCTATGTGCCAGACAATATCTACTACTGGTCTATCTAAGATTACTCAATCCTTGTGCACCTGAAGAAAGACAGGAAAATCCCCTTGAGGAACACCTGCACGTTTGCTGTTTCCTACCAGAACTGGATTCATGAAGCCAGGCATGGGCACTTCATGAAAATTGTGAATGTTTCTTGCTTTTCTACTCTGCCACTGATGTGTAGACACACAGGATATTCCCTCAGCTTCAAGTCATTCAGCACCATGATTCTATCTTTCTTTTTACCAGCCCCTGTTTGTTTGGCTTGTACATATAGTAAAATAAAGGAAAGGAGATTTGGGTTAGTGCCTGAATGTATGTGTCAAATAGTTGTGCTAAGGTTTAGGGGAGGGAGGGATGAGGTTTGGAGCCCATTAGGGTTTGAATCTGAAATGTCTTAAATGTTTGAATGTTGGTTATCAGCTGGTGACACTGAGTTCTGGGGGTGGTTGTGGAGACTTGACAATTGGATATAGAGTCTCTAGGGGTGAGCTTTGAGGATTATAGCCCAGTCCTGTTTCTTGTCCTGTCTCTGTTTCATCATCTTCCAAGTTCTACCATCAGCTGAATGTGAGACCTTGGAAAATGATACAACTTCCCCAAAGTTCAGTTTCTTCAACTGTAAGGTGGGGGATAATAATCATTTCTATCATGATCTTATTGTAATAAATAAAATAATGCACATTGTCTAATATGCAATATTTAATATTTAATAAAGTGATATAAATTGTTCAGGATGATGCCTGATTCCTAGTTATCCATATTGCATGTTAGCTAGTACTCATAATTTATTAGAAATGAGTTGGCTGTCTATGTTGAAGGTAAAGCATGGGACATTGGCTCTACAAGGAGTATTCTCATCAAAAATCAAAGCTGGGAATAAAAATCTCCAAAAATCAGAGTCATGTTGAAGAGCAAGGATACTCCCCATCTATGCATATCTACAGACATGAAGGGACATCGGATGTTTCTCAGCATAGTTCCAATGATCGTCTTAAGAGATGAGACAAACCTCAGAAGATGTCTTACCTCAGTTCGGTGCACAAGCTGCTGAGTTGCATCATCATTCATGCGGAAAATTTCCAGAAATGGGTCAGATTTACTGAAGAAATCCTAAAATAGACAAACGGCATATGTTTTTTTTTTTTTTCTCTCCTCTTCTAAATTTGATCTGGTCCTGATCAATCAGGAGATTTAATCACCAGAATCCCCGGCCCCTTGGTTTTGTATTGTTCACATTGGCATGGAAGCCAATTGGAAGATCTGCCTGGGCTCTCCGCACTCTCTGCTCCTCTCTGAGACGCTGCACACCACCCTGCCTGGCTGAGTTCTCCATGCCCCTGACCCACCCTTGGCCAGAGTAAGCGGCCTCTGAATTCCACATCCTTGTTGGTTGAAAGCCAAGGAATCTTCTTTGCAGATCAATTCAAATGCTGGTCCTTTGAAAAGTGACATATCTATTGTCTTAAGTATACTCATCATAGTTGTTATAGAGTCTGTGTCTGATGTCTGTAATATCTAGCTCACTTATGAGTCTGTCTCTATGATCTGTTCCTTGCTTCTGCTTCTTGGTAAGCCTGCTCATTTTTGATAATGTAAATACCATGTGAGGAAGATTGCAAAGGTTTTAGATGAGTCCTCGGCATCTATTAAGCTTTTATAATGGGGAAAGTCCCTTGAATCCAATGAAGATTAAGCTATTCAGAGGCTGGATGTCTTCAGAAGCTTTTAATAACAAGGGTCAATCATTTGGGGATTCCTGTGTTCCTTGGGTGTTGCCCTTGGGGTGATGGGAGAGGCCTCCCTTGATGACGTTCAAAGCCAGTTGATGTTTGAAGCTCCATTGTCTCTGTTCTCTTTCTCTGCTTCTGTTACTTAATGGATACCGTGAGTGTGAAGTCCTTCTGGATACTCAACACCTTCCCTTTTTTCAGATCATTTTAGATTTATTATTGGCCCAGAATTTTAGTTGTCTTTTTTTTCCCCTCTAGGGAAAGTCTATCAAAATTTCTCATTTTTTGGTAGCTGGCCTCTAGTAGGCTTTCCAGCCTCCATATCCATGCTATTTAAGGAACCAGCATTGGGTAGAAAACCTGCACAGAATGTCTTAGTTACCTCCATGGCTTGTCCCTTCCTTCTTCCCTCCTTCCCTCCCTCTTTCTTTCCTTCCTTCCTCCTTTCTTCCCTTCCAGCTTATTATCTATTCATTTGTCAAGGCATTCTCACCTTGGGGCTTTTTGTGTTTCTACACTCGTCTAAAAATATCGTCAGCTCCCTCTCTTTTCCCTTCTCTGATGGAGGTGGGCCACGTTAGTTTGTTTCTGAGTGTCCCTGGGCTCCCCCTGTAGTAGCTCCCTGTTTTGCCTCCATAAATATCTCACTGGACCCTCAGGGAAAGTTTATTAATTTTGTAAAGAAAAAAAATCAAAACTGACCACCATGGAAGAACTGTATCAATTATTTTTCTTTTATTGGTAATTAAAAAAAAAAAAACTATTACCACCATTTTTTTTTTTTTTTACTTAAAAAATAGTCAGGTGTGGTGGCACAGCCTTTACTTCCAGCAGTTGGGAGGCAGAGATGGGAGGATGGCCACACAAGTTCAAGGCTACCCTGAGACTACATAGTGAGTTCCAGGCCAGCCTGGGGCCAGAGCGAGACCCTACCTTGAAAAACCAAACAAAAAACAAAAACAGAAACAACAACAAAAGGAAAATAGGGCTGGAGAGATGGCTTAGTGGTTAAAGTGCTTGCTGGCAAAAGCCAAAGAACCCAGGTTAGACTCCCCTAGACTCATGTAAGCCAGATACACAAGGTGGCACATGCATCTGGAGTTTGTTTGAAGTGGCTGGAGGTCCTTGTGGACCCATTCTCTCTCTCTCTCTCTCAAATAAATAAATAAAAATATTAAGAAATAGAAGAATAGAAAGATGGCAAAAATAGGAATAAGGGGAAAACTAACCCATAACCCTCACCTATAGTTCGAATGAATCTGAAGTTAGTGCTTTTTACCTCTACTGAAAACCTGGGAGATAGAAACTGGTGGAGGGCCACAGGTTTATGAAAGCCTTCACTGAAGGGGAGTTTAGGATCCATCTCAGTGGCTTAGGGAGTTTCCAGGGCTTTTGAGGGACACAGAGGAGAGGCAATGAGAAAGTGGGGGGGATCACTGGGATGGGGTGGGGGGTTTCATTCCAGAGCACCTTCTTTGTTTCTTCAAAATATTTTGGATTTTTGTCTCTGGAGGCAGTGTTTGCATTTTCTTTCCAGAAAGAAAAATGCATTAATTTTCAGTAAGTCCATTCATATGAACAGAGGGAAAGAGGGGGCACTGGCAAGGAGGGGTTCACATGTGAAAAGGTTGTTGGATCCTTAAAACATAAGGGTTTGGAGAGGAGGCAAGAACTAAAGTCTCTAGTTCATGTCGTTTAACCCAAGTCTCCTCCTTCAAAATAGCTAACCTAACTTTGTATTTTTGTATATTTTCTGTTCTTTCACACTTACAGGATAAATATGCTTTATACTAGACTGTTATAATTCCCCAAACATCTACAGTATTTTGGTAAATATTCTTCTAGAATCTGGGCATAATTTCCTCTTTTAAAAATGTATATGTAGTCGGGTGTGGTGGCGCATGCCTTTAATTCCAGTACTTGGGAGGCAGAGGTAAGAGGATTGGAGTGAGTTTGAGGCCACCCTGAGACTACATAGTGAATTCCAGGTCAGCCTGGGCCAGAGTGAGACCCTACCTTGAGAAAAAAAAAAAAAAAAGCATATGTAGTCATACTGTGCATAAAATTTAGTATCTTATTCTTTTCACTTGGTCATATGCTGAAATACTCTTTTTGTTTTATTTTCTACACTTCAAAACATCCTTCAGGGTTAGTATAGAGTTGTAAGGGTGGCCTAGTATAAATCATAGAAAAGAGGGTCAATTACAGTCTGCCTCAATGTATCTGAAAATCTAATCTGCAACACATGGGCTATAACACTGCTCTCAAATCCCGACTCTACCACATAGAATCTGGATGGTTTGGGGCAGAGATTTTAGTTCTCCAAGCCTCAGTTTCCCATCCACAGGAGAGAACAATATCACCATTGCCTCATAACAGTGTGGGAGGAGTTGGGAGATAATGCATGGGAGTCCAGAGTGTGACATGTGCTAAGCATTAGAAACTGTTGATGGAGGTGATTATTATCAGCAGGAGACAGAACGCTTGCAGATACTCTGTGAATGATTTTTTAAGTAGCAGGGATGATTTTGTTAAGGAGGCACTTGATTCCTGGACATGTAAACAACTCATCAACAGCTCAAAGTGACCAGGTGCACATGTGGATAGTCATCGCTTCAGTGAACACCTCTGGATGTTAATCTGGAATGTTCAGCTTCCTTTGTGTGATCATCAGCATTAAGATGCTCTTTGGAGGCTGGGAAAACGGCTCAGTGGTTATCTGCACATCCTGCTCAAGTATGAGGGCCTGAGGGAGCCCCCCGAAACCACCTGAGTTCAAGCCTCCAGATCCCACAGAAACGGCTGGGCATGGTCATTCATGCCTGTAACCCCAGCCCTGCACAGGGGAGTAGAAACTAGGCAATGGCCTAAGCTTGTGACAAACTGCAAGCTCTGGCAGCTTACTTAGAGGCTGTGGCTCGAAATAAAAGCTGTTGGAAAATGGAGCGGCATATCCGATGTTTTGTTCTGGTCACTTCAGGTGAGCGTCTACTGACACAGGCAAGTGGTTGGGGCATTGCAAGGGTACATATATATGCATACACCACACACACACACACACACACACACACACACACACACACAGAGAGAGAGAGAGAGAGAGAGAGAGAGAGAGAGAGAGAGAAAAGCAAAATAAAATGATGCCCTTTGGGCTGGAGAAATGGCTTAGTGGCTAAAAGTGCTTGTTTACAAACCCTGATGGCCCGGGTTCAATCCCTCAGTACGCATGTAAATCCAGACCTAGAAAGTGGTGCACATGTCTGGAATTCTCCCTTATAAATAAATAAATATTTTTAAAAAATTATGCCCTTTGGGACAGTTAAATAATACAAAGATGAATCTGGCTTTTTTTTTTCTTTTTCTTTTTCTTTTTCTTTTTCTTTTTTTTGGTTTTTCGAGGTAGGGTCTCTCTCTAGCCCAGGCTGACCTGGAATTCACTATGGAGTCTCAGGGTGGCCTTGAACTCACGGCAATCCTCCTACCTCTGCCTCCCGAGTGCTGGGATTAAAGGCGTGTGCCACCACGCCCGGCTGAATCTGGCTTTTTACTCAAGCTTTGCTATGGGGAAATCTTTTAACATTCTGCAGGCTGCATTACTCCCACCACGTTGCCTAACAGGAAATAAATTTGGTTAAGTAAGAGGGGAGAATAGTGGTCGTTAGACACCGGGAGGGAGGGAAAAGCAGGTATACAAATATAGGCAGAAAGTAGGTACCAAAGCATAGACATGAGGAGCTAGTGCTGGTATCCCACAGCACAGTGAGGGTGATTATGCAATTTATGGTATTTCAAAATAACTTTCAAAGAAGAGCCCAAAGGTTTCAAGCACATAGAAATAATAAATGTTTGAGTAGATGAAATTACTAATTACCCTGATTACATTGAACACATGTATCAAATTACCATATTGTACCTCATACATATGGACAAATATTTTGCCCATTTATAAAAAGAAACAGAATAAATGAGCAGGGCATATGGGGGGCAGTGATCTTGAAAATAGAACACTGGACATTTAGCTGAAATTGGCTGGAAGAGGCCACCTTATTTGGGCACTACAGTTTATTAGCCTTGGACTTTGGACAAATTTTTAACCTCACTATGCTTTTACTACGAAAGTTGAAATAAAAAATATCCATCTTTGGAAATGTGTTCTGAGTTTTAGGGATCATGTAGCTTAAACACCTGACCCCTGATACATTGAGGATGTTCAATAATCATACTTTTCTATCATTAATGCCAATGGGGTCACAGTTCCCAGGCAGGCATACTTGAATATAGGGAAATCACGGTGTAGCAGGTAGAGATTTCATACTGCTTTAGAGAAGGGATCAGCCAACTATGGTATGAGAGACAAATCTGGTTGCTGCATGTTTTGTGAATAAAGTTTTATTGGAACATGGCCAGACTCATTCCTTTATGTGTCATATATGGCTGTTTTCATGCTTCAAAGGCAGAGCTTAGTAGTAGGGACAGAGACCATATGGCTCACAGAGCCTAAACTATTTACCATCTGGCCCTTTACAGGAAGAAAAGTTTGCCGACCTCTACTTTAGAGACAGATTTGCTTACTCATATACACTCCACCAGACTAGCCTCAGGGGAGCATGAAAAGTCAGTGTGTTAATGACGATCATCACAGATGTGGAGACCACCAGTGGAAGAGTCAGTTTCAACACACCAACATGAATGTTTTCTCAGAAAAGGAAGCAGAAAGGCTACCTTGTCAGCTCTAATGTTCTAAAGTGGCTATTATATACCTCTGTGTGCTTACTTGTTAGGTTAATTGCCAACTGGATGCAAATATGATGGATGTGCCTTAGGAGTTAGAAAGCTTGTCACTCCACTGAGTGAACTCCATTAACAAAGGTGAATATGTCATTTCTTACAAATGTCACCTATTTTATGGACCAGTTCTCAATGAAAGATGCCTCTCAGATTTCAGAATGGATCTCCATTCCGAGTAGATTACTGATGATCTACCAAACAGCATTATGGCATATTAAAAGTGACTATTCCTGCCAAAGGAGTAGGCATTTCATTGTCACTGTAATTTAAAAAAAATATTTTCTTTATTTACTTGTGTGTGTGAGAGAGAGGCTGAGACAGTAAGAGAGAGAGAGAGAGAGAGAGGAGAAAAAGAGACAGAGAGACAAAGGGAATGGGGGCACCAGGGCCTGTTGCCACTGCAAACTTCAGATGCATGTGCCACTTTGTGTATCTGGCTACACATGAGTACTGGGGTATCGAGCCTGTGTCGTCAGGTTTGCAGGCAAGTCCCCTTAACCACTGAGCCATCTCTCCAGTCTTGCCACTGTGATTTTTACATGTACTCAGTATTCCCTGGTGTACTCCATACCAATAGTTACCAATGTTTTGGCCTTAATACCCCTTTACATTTTTAAGAATTATTGAGGAAGCCCTAAAACTTTCATTTATGTGGATGAAAGCAATTAGTATTTGCTATATCACAAAACTGATACATTTAAAACACGTATTTGTTATATTATCTTAAAAATAACACTGAACCTACTATGTAAGAAAAAAAAATTGGGCCTGGAGAGCTTGCTCAGTGGTTAAGGCACTTGCCTGCAAATCCTAATGATCCATGTCCAGTTCCCCAGAACCCACATAAAACCAGATGTACTAAGTGGTGTATGTGTCTGGAGTTTGTTCTCAGTGGAAGGAAGTCCTAGCATGCCCATACTCTCTGTGTCTGTTTGTCTGTCTCTCTCAAATAAATAGATAAGTAAATTAAAAACAACAAAAAACCTCAGCATTTTCATTACAAAATAACTATACTTTCTAGATTTAATAAAGTAATGAGAATGAAATTATTATACATTTTTTTAACAAATAAATTTAATGTCTGGCTCAATGAAGAAAGTGGAGTTTTCATATCTGCTTCTGTATTCAATCTGTCATAATATTCGCCCTCTGGAAAACCCCGCTGTTCATGTGTAGGAGAGTAAGAATGAAGACAGAAAAGTTATCTGTGTGTTATGGAAATGGGATTAACCGCAGACATCCCCTGGGAGGGTGTGGGGCCCTTGTACTCCCCTTTGAGGGCTGCTGCCCTCCAGCACACCCTCACCTTCCTTCGGGCCTCATTTCTCCCTGAACTGCATAGTAATGACCAAATCTCCTATGTCCTAAAAACATCTTACCCCTACTCATTTCTAGATTTAACCAGGAAACCGATTGAGTCCCTCTTTACCATTGATTTTGTTTTCTGACTGTGCACATGTACATTATACGACACATAGGACCTCAGTTTTTACTTTATTTTATTTTATTTTAATGCTTTGATTTTTCAAGGTAGGGTCTCACTTTAGCTCAGACTGACCTGGGATTAACTGTATAGTCTCGGGGTGGCCATGAACTCACAGCGATCCTCCTGCCTCTGATTCCTGAATGCTGGCATTAAAGGTGTGTGCCACCACACCTGGTCTGAGTTTTATCATCTATAAGAAGAATGCAACTGGGGCTGGAGAGATGGCTTAGCGGTTAAGGCGTTCACCTATGAAGCCTAAGGACTCATGTTCAACTCTCCAGATACCACATTAACCAGATGCACAAAGGTGAGGCAAGCACAAAGCTGCACACACCCACTAGGTGGCACAAGCATCAGGAGTTCAATTTTAGTGGCTGAGGCCCTGGCAGCTAATTCTTGTTCTATCTCTCTTTAAAAATAAACAAATAAATAAATGGAAAAAAGAAGAAGGTAACTGGATTATAGTGGTGGTTTTCTACTTGAGGTGTTTAAATTCTTGGGGATTACCAGAGTTACTGCAGGGGTACTGCTGATTCTGATCTTCTGTGACTGTTGTTTGCATTGGACACAGCTCAATTTCCCCTATATATTCATGCTGCTACTATTTTTTACTCTTATATATTATTTACTCTTATATCCCTCATTAGCACAATAACATTAAGAGCTTACTTTATAGCAGATTTTAGTTGTTGATTTTTAGTCAATAAATATTAGTTCAACTGCTGACAATGTAAGTAGTTGTAATATTTTTAATGCTTAGAGCTACAAAGAATCCTACTTGAGTATCTCTATTATTTCAACCTGTGACATGAAAAAATTGTTCTATATTATTCTGGTTCTAGCATAAAACTATGGTAGCCGATCACATTTTCCAAACATGACCACTACAACAATATTCACTGTCTACATACTTTTTTTAAAAAAAATATTTGAGAGAGAGAGAAAGAGGGAGGGAGGGAGGGGGGGAGAGAGAGAGAATGGGTGCTCCAGGGCTACCTTGTACATCTGGCTTACATGGGTCCTAGGGAATATGACCTAGGACCTTTGGCTTTGTAGGCAAGCACCTTAACCACTAAGCCATCTCTCTAGCTCGCTATATACTTTTTTTTCCTTTTTTTACAACATGGCTTTGTCACTCTCGTATCAAGTACAGTCTAACTACCTTCCGTCTCCTGGAATCTGGCTGGACTTACGACACATGGATAATCGACCAATATTCAGTGGGAATGATGATGTGTTGCTTCCAAGGGTAGGTCAGCAAAATCCAGGGAGTTGCTACCTGGTTCTTGAGACATGCTCTCTGGGAGAAGCCAGGTACCCTATATGACATGTGAATTCCCCAGACCACCACATAGGCACTCTGATGGACCATCTTAGCTGACCTTGGCTTCTCAAACAGCCTATGTGTCAAGCATGTGAATAAAGCTCATTTGAACTTTCCAGACACATTTACTACTAGCTGAGTACCACTGAGTGACTCCCATCAGCATTAGAGTGAGAATTGCCCAGTAGAACCCTGACTGATTTCCGACCGTCAACTTCATTAGACGTCATCAAATAGTTGTTCATAATAGTCACTAGGCTATTAGGTAGTTTGTCATACACACCAGAAAACTGGGTCAGTACTATTGAGTCACTTGTGTAAGTCATGAGACTTTGCTGAGCTTATATAAGTCGTGAGACTTTGTTGTCCATGTAGAGGTGGTGTGAGACATTTTTCATGATATTATCTGGTTCTTTCTTCCTATGACCTCATCTCCCCTACACCTGAGGTCATTCACCTTCCAGTCCTAAATGGAGCAGGTGCCCCTGTTTTGTTCTGTGTATGACTATTAAGGATTAAGTCACTAATACTCCATATCAAGGAGTCCCATTATGAAGGACTTGGGAGTCCTCAGAAGTAGGGTATTGAGGCTCAGTGGTGACTAGGGCCCTGGACACTCAGTGCAGTCAATGATACCATGTGAAGCGTGTCAGAGGCTCTTTCAGTTGTGGGAGCAAAGTGTTAATATGACCAAAGAGAAACTATTCAAACTTCATACAGCTAACAGTGCCACTCACAAACAGCACAGTGCCCTTGTACTGTAACATAAGCAAGTGAGAGAACACATTAGAGGCACTCAAGTACCTATCTAATGGACGGAAACCATTATAAGTCATTAAGCAAGTGGCTTCAAACTATTACATACTGACCCAATGCCTTATGAGAGCATCAAAGTTCTGTGAACTCTTCTGAAACTTGGGGAGACTCTGGAGAAGGAACATAATAATTGTGAAGAGGCAAGGGTTGAAATTCCATACCACTGTCTATGTTGTACTGCAGGCCCAGCACCCAGACAGCAGACTGCAGTCTCCACATGAGATACTCAGGACAATAAAGACATCAAAATAGACTTAGTTCATAAGGATAAAGTCTTTCCTGATGTCCAGGTAGAATGAGTTAAATGTTTCAAGATACTCTTACATAGACATTGATTATCATGTCTTGATACAGTTATAACAATGCATGGAATTTTGTTTTTCTTTTTCTTTCCTTTTTTTTTTTTTTTTTTTTGAGATAGGGTTTTGCTCTAGCCAAGGCTGATCTGGAATTCACTATGTAGTCTCAAGGTGTCCTCAAACTCGCAGTGATCCTCCTACCTCTGCCTCTAGAATGCTGGGATTAAAAGTGTGAGCTAGTAGGCCTGGCTGTAATGTGTTGTTGTTTTTTTTCCCCCCAATTTGTTTGTATTTAACGTAGATAATTAGTATTCTAGGTTGTGGTGTGAGAGTCATATTCTTTGTTCCTAGCACCTTGTGTATGAAAACACCCAGTGGCAGTTTGGAAAATGAATGATGAGTGAATAAATCAACGAATAAAAGAAAGTGAGCACAGGAACATGCTGCATATTTTTTTTTAGGTGAAAAATCCATGAGATCTGGAAAGATATAAGCTGATCTTTAAGACTTTAAATAGCTGCTTGACTATTTTCAGACTAATGCCTGTAACTCATTCTTTGAAAAAAAAGTTGGTGCTACAATCTCGAAGCCCCCAACTCTCTATTTTCACGTTCAAAAGACGGTGTCTGGCTAGGCTTGGTGGTGCACGCAGAGATAGGTCAGCTTGGAGTAGAGCAAGACCCTACCTCAAAAAAAAAAACAAAACAGCAACAACAAAAAAGATGGTGTCCTGTGTGACTCTAATTATTGATATGATTGATTTAAGGATATATTTTATGGAAAATCAAAGATATATGGTAAAGCTGGGGAGGATGTCCCCATAAAGTTTAGGGACTTTGCAATTTCTTTACACACACACACACACACACACACACCCCTAACATGGCCTGTGACTGGGTAGAAGTTATAATAGAAAGAGGGCAGATGGGAATTAGACTGACATGGGAATTGAAGCCTCAGTTTTACCACTTACTAACAGGATACAGTGGCCATAAAAGTCAACTTTGCAGATCTCCAAAGATGGGAAATGTAACTGAATGGAGCTATGGAATCCATTCCTGCATTTGTATTGTGGGCAGGCTGCCTCGGGCTGCTTCTGGCCAGTAACTGAGGGGTATTAAGTCAGGCTTTTTGCTGGATAACACGGGTCTTCTCAGTGGCTGACTTTGACTCCAGAATTTCTTAATGGTCTTGATAAAGTTTTCTGAGCCCATGAGGCATTCTGGGATACTCCCATCCAAGCTTCTTCTCTCCTTAATCCAAGGTCAGACTTTCTTCAAGGTCTACTGGCTTTCCCCAACTCTGTCTCTCATATAGACTTCTGTGATGGTTTGACTGTAAAATGTCCCCCATAGACTCAAGTGCTTATGACCAAGCTTTCTGCTTATTGCCCAGCTGGGGGAGCCTTTGGGAGATGGTGCCTTGTTGGAGGAGATGTGTTGCTAGGGGTGGACCTTCGGTTGGTTAGTCTAATCCACTGTATGTTCAGAGCTAGTTGCCTGTTACTATTCTCTCTCTATTGTGGACATATGATAAAGTGGGCTAACTTCCTCTGCCATGACAAAGCTTTTCCTCAAAACTGTAAGTCTGAAATAAATTCTTTCTTCCCATGTGCTACTTCTGATCAGGTGTTTGGTCCCAGCAAGGAGAAGGTAACTACTACATGTCTGCAAATAACATCCTTGTATATTTAATCCTTTCTCAGTCTCTATTGCTCAGAGGCTCTGGACTAACACATAGAGTGGCCTTGGACAAGTTATTTCATCTTTGCATCTCTCTCCTTGCCTGCAGAACTATTAGTAATGCCCACTTCATGGGATTGTACAAATGACTAAGCGTGAAAACATATGAAAAGCTCTATTCTCAGCTAATACAAGTGGTTAGTAAATGTAACTTTTCTCCCCTTTTATACCTTCTTTTTCACCTAGAATGTCCCTAACAATGGGTTAAAATCGCATATCCCTATGCACATTCGACATTTGGAAACAAATGAAGTCTTGGTGTAATAAAATTATCCCTTTAAAATTATAGCCCTTTCCCCTTCCCAT
Source organism: Dipus sagitta (assembly GCA_036346955.1). Classification (NCBI taxonomy): domain Eukaryota; kingdom Metazoa; phylum Chordata; class Mammalia; order Rodentia; family Dipodidae; genus Dipus; species Dipus sagitta. Next base: position 22,934,862 of record CM070786.1, read on the forward strand.
GAACTGCTTCTCAATTCGGCAAAAACCTTACCTTGCAGAACTCTTAGAAATCTTTGATCTGTTTAATAACATGGGTTGAAAGGGAAAAATAATAGCCATGGGGAGAAACCTGATTAAATTGTGTGATCTAGCTTTATTACTTCCTTCAGTAAAGTTAATGCCAAACATTTTACCTTATCATCCAGCTTCCGTGCATTGAATGCAAGTTCTACGTAGTCGTCATTGCCAGATAATTCTTCAGCAATCACCTGAAGGAAAGAGCAGACATCAGCTGCACTAGAAGTCATGCCCCTCAGCCCAGGAACCCATGAGCACACTTAGCTCATTTTCATCTAGCAATTAACAAAAACCAACACTGGACTAGGAGTTCTTCCACAACCCCACGGAACATGGTGCACCACTGCCAGCCGTTGAAGGGAACTTCCCTGAATGGACGGCAGTAGGTAACCAGATTGTATTGATGCTAGGCAGGAGAATATGAGAGATGGACCCATGCTGGAGAAAGAAGTATAGGAGTAGTAGGGAGGAAGGGCTTTTCTCTTTGAGAGTTTTTGACACTGGGTGGTACTTTTGTGAATAAGTATACTTTTTTTTTTTTTTTTTCTCCTTGGGAAGTTACAAAGATGGAAGGGCAGTAATTTCTTTCCATTACTTTCAGTCAGACCAACAAGGAATGCCTCTGTTCCACACAAATGGCCACGTTGGTTATGAAAGGGAGATTCTAGCTGCTATTTTTTCAAAGGATTGGCCTGGGTTTTCAGAAATATAAGTGGATAATACAGAGAGGTAGATAAGATGGTGGGTGATATAGAGAGATAGATGTTAGAGCAATAAATGACAGAGAGAGATAAGATAGATGGCAGATAGATATGATAGAAATAAAATAGACAGATGATAGATGTATGATAGATTTGAATCCTGAAGAATTGGTAAATACAAATAAGTAATATTACTTAGGTGACCCTTTTATAACAAGTCATTTTCTAATATTTAATAGATCATGACTTCAAAGTCTTGGAACACAAGTTGACAGGAAAAGGAGAAAAACAATAACATCAAAAGCAATAAAAATCTAGAAACTTGCCTACCTGCATTTAGTTTAAAACCATTTGTAAATTATGTTGGGATTTTATCATATATTCATTTCAGCATCCTTATTAAATTAGTTATTTCAGAACATTGAGATTTCATTCTAATCTATCTCATTGTGTCTGAGGTGCTCCAAATACTCACTGGTAGCCTCTGGAAAATGTAAGTTATTTATACTAATATTAAAGCCAGAAAGGTTGTTGAAAGAAAGTATATACCCTCAAAAGTATGAACTGCCAAGAGTTTAAAAACATGAGTTCAGGGATACAGAGAATCCCCAAGATCTGCTTGAGGATCCAGGGATCATTTTTTTTTTTTATATTGGTTTTCCTTTGTCCCTACCCACCTTAATGCTTCTTATGCTCCATGTGTGTTGAGTGATCCTTAATTATCTGTGGTCACGAACACCTCTGGGAAGTTGATAAAAGGTAAGAGCTTTCCTATCAGCAGAGGCCTCAAAAGTTTCACACACATTTTCAAGTGTTTCCCAGAAGCTATTGAGGCTAATGCTATTATCTGAGGGCCCAAGCCTAGGTAGAATACTTAAAATCAAGATGATTCAATATTTCTAGGCTATGTAGAAGAAGACAACTTCCTGCTAGCCATGAAGACACAATCCAAGCACTCACAGGCAGAGGCAGGAGGATTACCAGAACCTTAAGGACATTTTGGGCTACATAGTGAGTTCTATGTCAGTGCTACATAGCAAGAAAGAACATTAGAAAACAGGTAGCAAGATGAGATTTTGTTCTCCCCCAAAAAATAACCATGGTAAATATCATATTTGGGCCCATAGGATTTGTGGGCTTGAGGAGTGAGCCTTTGGGTCTTTGGCTTTCTGAACTCTAATGGCATCTTCAAAACCTATTGATTTGTCATTAAAAATGAAAATTTTATTTAAATATGTTGTTAAAAACACAGCTTGGTGGGCTGGAGAGATGGCTTAACAGTTAAGGCACTTGCCTGCAAAGACTAAGGACCCATGTTTGACTCTCCAGGTCCCACATAAGCCAGATAGATACACAAGGTGATGCAAGCACGCAAGGTTATACAAGCGCACAAGGTGGTGCATGTGTCTGGAGTTTGATTGTAGTGACTAGAGGCCCTGGCATACCTGTCATACCAATTCTCCCCCACCATCTCTACTTTTTTTTTTTTTTCTGTTTTTTTGAGGGTAGGGTCTCACTCTAGCCTAGGCTGACCTGGAATTCACTCTGTATTCTCAGGGTGGCCTCGAACTCATGGCAATCCTCCTACCTTTGCCTCCCGAGTGCTGGGATTAAAAGCATGTACCACCACGCCCAGGCCCCTCTCTTATAAAAAAAAATACAAGAAGAAAAACTTGGTGTGTGGCATATTAGTAGAGCATGTGTTTTACTTGTGAAACCCCAGTTCACACCCATGTATCAATCAACAACTCAATGAATCAGTTAAATTTTCAGGCAACAAACAGGTAAATGCTTATGAGAATGGCCACCACTTTCACTACTAAGAGCCTTTTAAAAGTTTTCCTTTGAAAATTTCTTTCATATTTGAGAAAAGTGAGCCAGTCACTTTCAAGTGAAAAAAGTAATACTTAACGGGAGTCCTGAGCCTTGCCTCCTGGCAATTTGCTTCCTAGTCATTTACATTTTCTTAATACTTTTTCTACCATTCTCTCCCTTACCCTTTCTCTCTTTGCCTACACAGCTACATGATTAGACCATTTACTCTGCTTTTCTCAAAGGCTCTCATACAAGGTGTCAAGGTTTTAAGTATGAGTAGTTCTATATGAAAATGAGGCCCTACTTAGAAATAATTCCAGCATTTTCCAAGAGAGTTTCAATAATGACAAACAATATCCTCTGCACTGTTCACTACAGAAGCTGCCTGCTAGCTACATATAACTACCAAGCACTTTATATGTACCTAGTGTCACTGGGGAAGTGAATGCTTGGTTTTATTTAATTCTAACTACATTTATTTTGATGAAAATAATACTATAGTATCATTTGGTGCTTAGTGGTTATGGAATCAGGCAATAGAGCCCCAACTACCACATCAAAGAAGAATGTTAAGTGCTGAACTCTGTGTCTTATGCAACAAACCAAATCGGACGCTAAATTTTAAAAGTTTAAATTTAAAAGGGAGGAGGGCAGGAAAGAAAGAGAGAGCGAGATCCTTCACCAGGCCCTTACAGGGAACACCTGAACCACAAGACACTGGAGAGAGTAGGATCATGACTAACCTTAATCTTCTACATCTTAATTTGGCTAACTGATCTCCTCAGTAGTACGGGACCCATAGGTGGAGCTGGGAAACAAGTCAGAACCATATCCAAACATAAGCCCATTCACCAATATCAAGCTACCATCAATCATGGGCTACAAGAGGGCCTACACCTATTAAATTCTCTATAAAAAAAAAGTAAGGGTTATCTCATTTGTCCTGGTGCTAACTTACTCTCCGTTGGAGAATCTGCTTCTCTTTTTCAGATAGATGTAGATCCTAAGGAGAGAGCTACCCCATCATACCTCCAAGGGCCCCGGCTGAAACTAAGAAAAAATGGCGAAACAAGCAAGGGTGCTGTTTTCCTGATGAACCGGATACCAGCACAAGGGGGAAGGAGATCAACACAGAGAAAAATCAGCTCCTACCAAATCAGAGAGCCAGAGCCTCAGAGGCCCCCAACACCTCATGACTGAAGCAGACCAAAAATGAACCCAACATGGCTCAGGGAAATTTTGCGGAAGAGGGGGCGGAAAGAATGTCAGAGTCACATGTTGGGTCATGATATGCAGAGACATTTATCTTACCCATAACTGTGGGCTAACTCCACAATGCATGACCCATATACCTCAACAAGGAGGGCCCAAGGGGAGTGGGTAGGTCATGGATGAGCCTAATAATGGTACCAAACTGACTGTATTTGCTGAATACAAAACTAACTAATAAAGAAAAAAAAATAAAAAAGAAAGAGAGAGCGAGAGTGAGAGAGAGCACTCTGTTCATTTGAAACCCCCAGACATTTCCATATTCTTACTGTGTTCTACAACATGAAATTTCTTCTCTTTTAAAACCGATATTGCTAGTAACTTCACTTCCAAGTCCATTCCTTCTTGTTTTTTTTTTTTCCCCAAGTGTAGAAAGATAAAGATTGTTTCATCAAGAAAGACAAAGAGGGACAAAGAAAGGGGTTCCTCAGGTAGTTCAGAAGTTGCAGCATAGCTCCCAGCCGGCAGAGGGTCTACCTTCCGAGTGTCCATTTTTGGACCGGCCAGCGCATGGGGCTGGGCACCTAACGTGGACCACTGGAGAGGGCTTACCGTAATGGAAGATTTCCCAGCTGTGTTTCCATGCTTGAGCAAGGACTTGGACAGCTTTCTCTGAGACACAATCTGTGCAAAGAAAACAAAAGTAGATGTTAGTTGTGCAATTGTTGGACTATTTTAAAGTGCTATATTTACAAAATTCTACCATGAAATTAAAATACCTATGTCCATTTATAGATATAACACTATCTCCATTTATATTCTTGGGTTCATCCCTGGGCCTCTCTTAATGCAGATTATTCCATTCATTCTTGCCTCTGCTGCAAGAAAGCAAGTGAGGGATTATAAATAATTTAATTAGGAGATATCAAATTTTTTGCTGAGGCATTTATATCAAAATTAAATGGACAATGTTGAACATTGAACACGGTAGAAATGAAGTTTCAGAATAAACTTAAATTAGCACCAAAACTCTTTGCAAAGTAAGTGCAGTTGTGGTGGGGGGGAATGTCTGAATATGCAGTTTCTGAGTCTACAACCTCTGAAGTTCTATTTTTAATATATTCATTAGAAAGCTATAAAGTAAGTCATCAGGAAACGAATGCTCAGACAAGCCAGTGGGAGTAATTAGGACCCTCTTCATGGCCCAGTGTCGGCACGCACTTGTAATGACAGCTACAACCATCATAGTGGAAGTTATTCTTGGCATAACCTGCTCAGCCTCTGGTTTCTTCTTTCCTTCCTGCTTTGCAAAAGAAGTTTTGGCAAAGCTCCAAGGTCTATCTGGATGATTCTCAAAGGAGAAATAGGGTTAAAAGGATGAAGTCAGAGCTGTGCTCATACTTAAGAACAGTATCAGTCACTGTGGAAGGCAGCTTCTACTTGGGATGGTCCCAGTGATCCTAACTTCCTGGTAGTGTGCTATTGTGGAACACTCTCCTTCAATGTGTGGGGCAGACACAGTGCCTTGCTTCTAGTGAACAGAGTACCAAAATAATAATAATAATAATAATAATGATAATGATAATAATAATAAGAGATGTCATTTATGAGATAAGATGACTCTCTCTCTGTACTTGTTCTAGGGACAGCAAATAGTCAAGTTATAAGTTAACCCTATACAGAAGCCCATGTGGAAAGGGACTGACTTCTCCTATGAGAGCTTTGAGTATAAACTGGGAAGAAGATCCACTCCTAATCTGAGCCCAGGCATAACTGCAGTCTGGCTGTCTCTTTGAGAGGGACCCTGATCTAGAAATGCCACCTAAGTCCCAGAGGACCTAGAAAAGCTACACCCTGATTCCTGACACAAGACATGGCAACATAGTAAGTGCTTATGTTTTTTTTTGTTAAGCAACCAAGGTAACCATAAAAACATTATTCACAGAAAGATCAGTGCAGAAGTCACTGTGAAGGGCAGGGAGACAAGTTCTTTCTGTGAGATTCTCATTCTGTACATTGTGTCCCTCTGTTAGAGTAATGAAAATACCAAAAGTATTGTATTCAGGTGGGAAAAGTCTAGACAGCATCCTGAGGCCAAGCAAATTCAAGAATACTGATGCTCAGTCTGCTATGAGCTGAGAGTATGACAAATGAAAGAAATCACCTAGTAATGATATTGGTGATAATGACAGGTACAGTAATGGCAGAAATAAAAAAAAAACACACCCAGTTAATCCTGGATCCCCTGCTCTGAAGGCTGCACATGCAGATGCGTAGGCCTGAGCTCCCAGTTCCTTTCCCACCTCCCAGTTACCTGGTCCCATTAGCCCTGCTGTGGGGTTGGGGCAGCCTGGACCCTGCAGGGATACTGCTGAAGCAGGCCTATTTCTCTGCCTTCCTGATTGACCTGCCCCTGGGTCCCCAACTCCCAGATCCCCTGCTCTGGAGGGTGCATTCACAGAGTGAGTAGGCCAGAGCTCCTGGTTCCTTCCCCATCTCCCAGTTCCCTGGTCCCAGTACCCCTGCTGCTGGTTTGGGGCTGCCTGGTCCCTACAGGCCTTTTGCTCTGGCTTCCTGATTGACTGGGCTCTGGGTCTCCAAATCCCTGTTCCTCTGAGCAAGAAGGTGCATGGACCACTGTGGGAGCTGGCCTCTTGGTCCTGGTTCCCCAGCTTCTTGGATCCTGGTTCCCCAACCTCTGGCTCTCTTGTGCTGAAGAGTGCATATAAATGAAGTGAGTAGGCTGGGGCTCCTAGTTCCCCATCTCCCAGTTCTCCAGGTACCTTTGAAGTACTTTCATTCTCCACGATCTGTGCATATGCGGTTATAACCCCATCATATAGCAATCAAGTTCACATTTAAATCAGAACATTCACTGAAGATCCAACAAGAAAAAATACTTGTTTCCTCCTTAATAAAATAAGACTTTCCCCTATGATGTGTAGACCACAATGCAAAACAAACAAACAAAAAAAACAATTGAAGTCAGAAAACTGAGAGGCCTCCACCAAGGATGCCTAGTCCCACAATGGAAGCTGCCAATGAATCATAGAGAAAACAACAGAAATTGAACCCCCAAAATGGAAACATAACACGCTATATGACCCTGATCAAAAGAATTGCTGAACTGGAAGCAAATGATCAAAAAAGCCAACAACTGCATAATGAAATTGAGCAGAATTTGTCTCTTAGAACACTTAGCTTTTGTCACTAGGCTTAACTTCATTGAAGAAGCCCAGAGATGCCTCAAAAGAGATATAAGTGAATTGAAGGTGAGTCAACAAATAGAGGATCTCAATAACCAGCTGATTGAGTTTGATGAAGACATGATCAAATGTAAGAATGAATTCCAGGAAGCATCAAGAAAATCAGAGTTCAACCAGAGGGTGTGCACAGTGAGCGAGTAGGTCAGATCCCTGCTCCCCAGGTCCTCCCAGCTTCCAGGTCCTGGTAGGTCCCCCTGCAGCTGGCTTGGGACTGCTTGGACCCTGTGAGCTTGCTGTGGAAGTAGGCCTCTTGCTCCACTTTCCTGATTGAAGGTCTCCTGGGCCCCTAATTCCCAGACCCCCTACTCCAGAGGGCGTGTGCAGAGTGAGAAGGCCAGAGCTCCTGGTTGGTCCCCAACATCCTAGTTCTCTGGTTCTGATAACCCTGCTGCTGCGTTGGGGAGGCCTGGTCCCCGTGTGTGCGCTGTGGAAGCAGACCTTTTGCCCTGGTATCCTGATTGGTCCCTGGGTACCCAAGTCCATAGTAGCCTGAGTCAGAGGGTGCATGGGCCACTGTAGGTATTGACCTCTTATCCCTGGATCTCCATGTTCCTGGCTCCTGGTTCCCCAACACATGATCCCCATGTTCTGAAGAGTCCATGCAAGTGAAGTGAGTAGATCAGAGCTCCCAGTTCCCCAGGTATGTTTGATGTACCTGCAATCTCGACAACCTGTGCATCTGTGTTTATAACCCCCTTGTACTCCAGTATACCATTCCGGTTCACATTTAAAATAGAACATCCTCTGAAGATCCTACAAGGGCAAATACTTGCTTCCCCTCAATAGAATAAAGCGTTTTCCTAAACTGGGTAGACCTCAATGCAAAAAAGCCAACGAAAGTCAGAAAACTAAGAGGTCTCCATCAAGGATGCCTAGTCCCACAATGGACGCCTCCAATGAAATCATAGATAAATCAACAGCAATTCAATCCCAAAATGAAAACACAACAACCAATGAGACCATGATCAAAAGAATTGTTGAACTGGAAGCAAGCCATCAAAACCCCAACAATCGTATCAACAAAGTTGAGCAGCATCATCTCTTAGACCATTTAGCTTTTGAGAGTAGGCTTAACTTGCTTGAAGAAAATGTTAGGACCCTCAAAAGAGATATAAATGAATTGAACCTGAGCCAACAAATGGAAGATCTCAATAACCAACTGATTAAGCTTAATGAAGTCTTGATCAAATGCAAGAATGAATTCCAGGAAACGTCAAGAAGATCAGAAGTTGAACTGAAATCATACCTCAGAAAAGAGATGGACACAATGCAAAACAACACAACAGAAAACAAAAATCAAATAGAGCTTATAAAAGCCTACTAGAACCCCTCACAGAGTTACTCATATGGAAGACAGAACTTCTGACCTGGAAGACAAGACAGGGAGTTCCCAAAAAGAAGGGCCCTGGAGAGGGTGGGAAGAAGCCTAACCTAAAAACAAAAAAAAAAAAACAACTTTGCCTCTGACCTATATCTCACAGTACCAGAAATAGTTGCTACCCACATTGAGCTGTTTCAAGGTCACCAAAACAATACAGGCTCCTGTCAAAGCACTTAATTACCTGTCTGAGGTAAAGGATAAGACCCTATTGTTGAAGATACCATATGCTGCTGTCACAGAAAATGGAAATACCTGTCTGGAATCCAGAAGAGAGCCAGACCCAGACAGTTATCTCATCCAGTGCTGGAAAGCGCTACCTGAGCTACTGGGGAAAAGTGGCCAACAACAGTGTGAGCAAGCAGGGGTCTTAGCATCTCAGAAACAATCAGCCTGACAAGAAGCACACACCAGTGCAATAGTGGCACACAGCCTTGGTGGGTAACCGGTGGGTTTCTGATTGGCTAAGAGATCTGCTCAGTGAAAAACAACCCATATCTGGAACTGGGAACCAGGTCTGAATTCTACGGAGACAGAGATTATGCTCTGCAATGTCAAGATCCCAATAGTCTCTGGCAAAGAGAGGCTACATCCATCTAATTCATTCCAGATTATAATACTATCCAATTTAACCTATGATGACTTTACTCTGCTTTGGAGAATCTGGTCTTCCTTTTCAGAAGGAAGTGAGACCTAAGGAGATCAACCACCCTTTGTATCTCAGTCAAGGTCCAGGCAAAACCACAGAGGAATTGGGGATATGAGCAAGAGAGCTGCTTCCATGATGAGCCTGACAATCAGGATCAGGGTGAAGGAGACAGATGCTGAGGACACTCAACACTTGCCAAACCAGAGATCCAGAGGCTCCTAAGAGCTCATCACTGAAGCAGACTTAAAACACACCCACAGAGGCTCAGGGAATTTTGCAGAACAGAGGTCAGAAAGATTATAAGAGTCACAGGTTGGGATGTCATGCCCAGAGGCACTACCTCCCAATAACTGACTGCTGCTCTCATAATGCACTGCCTACAACCTCATGGGGAACACCAGCAACCCCACAGAGGAGGGCCCTCAGCAGAATGGGGGCAGGGAGGAGGGTTGATAAACAAATTCTCTGGAAATATTCTTTCTTTGGAAATAGGCATTGGGGAATGTAAGTGGTTAACTAAATGGGTGACAAAACAGAAAACTTGCTTGACAGCCTATTTCAGCACCAGAGAATGAGGAATAATCAAGGTTTCAAACCTTTCACGGTAAAAATGATGGATAAGCAAAGGGCTGCCATTGCTGCTGCCATTCTTAGGAGTCTTTCTGCAAAAATAATAGTGATGCCCAGCAGGAGTGTTGATCTATTTATGAAAAGGCCATTTTTTTTTAAATTGCACTTATCGTGTATGCTCTGTGGCTTCTGAAGCCACTGCACTGGGATGGGAAAGATGTTAGGTCTTTCTAGGGAATGAGAAAGTTAGAGCGACAAGGTCTCACCCTGGCTGCAGCTGACATTTGAGGCCAACAAATAATAAGGTTTGTAGAGCATCAGGGCTAAAGGGGATGTACTTGTCAGAAGTCATCTAATTTGATCCTTTTCACCTTATTGTGGGGTCACAGCTGCAAACCTTAGCATTCAACAGAAGGGCAGGGTGTAGAAGGAGGTAATAGAGGTTGAAACACGCTTGTTAGCAAATTCGGATCAGAAGGACATTAGTTCCACTCACTTTCCAATCTGTAGTGACCCATGGATCCCCTGGGAATAATAGCTCCTTAGGCATAGGCCCCCATTTCAAGGAAGGCCTATTCATTTATGAACCCCTGAGTCTATGGGGGATGTACATTCAAACCACCACATTCCATTCCTGGCCTCCAATGAACTCATGACCATCACACACACATACACATACACACACACACACACACACACATACACACACACACACACACACTAATAGTAATAAACGAATAGGAGCAAAGACAGAAGATTAAGAAGCATTCAAGCCAGTGTTGGAAAGAGTATGCAAGATGAACTTCACTTTTGTCATTTTGGGGACTAGATGGTCATTTTCCATGAGACAGTGAAAATATCCTCAGAATTATTCTTTAAAAATTGCTTTAAAACTGTGTAAGTAGCAAAAAAGTTTAAATACTTTCTATGTGTCAGACACTGATTCACAGGCTACAGGGGCTGAAGAGAAACACTTTATAACATTTTACAAGCGTTTTTCTACTAGTTTAGACTGATAATTCCAAAAGCCTATATTATATAGAACATTGATTTATTATGGTAAATGATTTATTATTACGGTGGGTACATAGTAAATAAAAAAAAAGCCATTATAAGGCTGGAGAGATGGCTTATGGGTTAAGGTGCTTACCAGAAAAGCCAAAGGACCCAGGTTCAATTCCCTAGTGCCCACATAAAGCTAGATGCACCAGATGGTACAAGCATCTAGAGTATTTTTTTGCAGTGGCTAGAGGCCCTGGCATACCCATTCTCTCTCCCTCCCTCTCCCTCTCTCACTCTCTGCCTCTTTCTCTCTCTCTCTATCTCTCTCTCTCTCAAATAAATAAATAAAATATTTCTTTTACAAAAAGGTTGTAGGGCTGGGGAGATGGCTTAGCAGTTAAGACACTTGCCTGCAAAGCCAAAGGACTTCGATTCGATTCCCCAGGATCCATGTAGGCCTCAATCAATGGTTGATAGGTTTGGTGCATAAATACCCTAGATTCTTTGCCCTTGGGGTGAAAGGGCCTCTGCGGTGTCTGTCTTGCACAGATGCCCCAGTTTTCCCAGTGAGACCAAGCCCGACTTGGTCACAAAGAAGTGCTTTGTATCAGCTGCTTTTTCTCTCCCATCTCACTTCTCTGTTCTGCTCTGGGTGCATCCTTGTTCTTTTCTTTTCTTGCATGTTAATATATGTGTTGTATGCATGCACGTATGTATGTGAGTTTGTATGTGTGTGGACACTGTGTGTGGTGTGCATGTGTGTGTAGGCCAGAGGTTGATGTTGGGTGTCTTCCTCAGTTGCTGCCCTTATGCATTGTTTTTAATAATTTTTTTAATGGCAACGTCCATCCATATATATAATATATCATGATCATAGTGCCCTCCCACCACCCTCCCTTTTCCCCCTCTCATATGACTCCTCACTGAGTCCTTTCTTTCCAATTAGTTCCTCTTCTATTATTATTTTTTTTCTCTAGCCCAGGCTGACCTGGAATTCACTATGTAGTCTCAGACTGGCCTTGAACTCACAGCAATCCTCCTACCTTGCCCTCCTGAATGCTGAGATTAAAGGTGTGTGCCACCACACCCAGCAATTTTTTTAAAAAAAATTATTTATTTATTTTCAAGGAGAGAGAAGATGTGTATGGCCAGGGCATCTTGCCACTGCAAATAAACTCCAGATGCATGTGCCACTTTGTGTGTCAGAGTTTTGTGTGGGTACTGGGGAATTGAACCCAAGCTGTCAGGCTTTGCAAAGAAGCATTCTAAATCACTGAGCTATCTATCCATCTCTCTCTCCAATTATTTTGGTGACAATTTTTATGTATGTAAAAGATGTATTTTCATCATAGTTGACATGCCTTCCATTCTCTTCCCCTACTCTGTTCCCTTCCTCCCTCGAACTAGTTCCTCTACTGTTTTTTATATTGATTATAAATCTTATCATAGGACTCTCTTGAGTGCTGGTGATATTCTCATCAGGTTATACTCTTATGTCCTCTCTATCCCGCCCCCAATCCACTGAGGGCCCTCCCTCCTTAGTGGGGTTGTTGGAGTTCCCTGTGGGGTCATGAGCATACCAGTCAGTCTCTGTGGGAGGTGCCAATGCTTCAGGACACTCCTTGCCATTCTTTGGCTCTTAGAATCTTTCCACCCTCTCTTCCACAACGTTCCCTGAGCTTTGGCCGGTGTGTAATATGACGACTTTAGTGGTGAGCTCTCTGAGGTCTCTGAGAACCAGCTCCAGGGAGATGGAAATAGACACTAAGGACACTCAAAATGCCTCGGAGCAGAAATTCAGAGGATTCACTCTCACTGAACGTGGAACTCACTTATCAGGCTAGACTAGCTGGCCAGTGAGCCCTAGAATACCCTGTCTCTGCCCCTCTGTTGCTGGGATTACAGGGCACATGCTGCCGCTCCTGGTTTTTATGTGGGTACTGTGGGTATGAATTCATGTCCTCATGCTTGCATGGCAAACACTTCACCCAGTGAGCCATCTCCCCAGCCCTGCTGAGTGTATTTCCAGGGTGTGTGTGTGTGTGTGTGTGTGTGTGTGTATGTCTATTATAGGGGAACACAGTGAGAGTCTTAGTCTACATCTGTTAATGGATGGGGTACTACCACATAACCTTTGTTTCCTGCCATTTAATGATCAAACTCTTTCTTGTCTCCAGGCAACTGGGATGAAGGAACTGAAAATTAGAGAAATTAGGAGTGTAGTTAAGGTCATTTCGAATAACGAACTGAATTGTGTCCATCACATCAAATTCACATGTTGAATTTAATCCCCTGTGCGTCCATTTGGAGATGGGGCCTCTAAGGAGATAATTAAGGCTAAGGGAGGTCATAAGGATGGGCCCTCATCTGACAGGACTAGTGTCCTTACAAGGAGAGGTCAATATACAAGTGAATACACATGTGTTCGCTTTCTGTTTTGATCCTCTGGTCCCTCTACCTTTCCCCCTTTCTCCTTCCCTCAGTCTTCACCTCTTTCTTCTCCCCTACCCCCTCTCCCTCTCTACCCCTTCTTCTCCCTTTACAGAGGCACACAAGATGAAGAGGAAAACCCTGAAAAGAAGACAGCTATCTGAAAGCAAGGATGACAGCCTTCAACTAACCCTGATAGCACTTTGATCTTGGACTTGTAACCTCCAGACCAGAGAAAACACATTCTTGTTCTTATGGTGTGTTTAGTACATCTCTACAACACACTCTAAGGCTCAGGAACTATTGTAGAAGAGGTGGTGTTTAAAAAAAATATAAGAGTCAAAGAATGGGAGTGCTTTGCTTTCCTGACTTCAGTCACAAAGTGGCCATGGTGTTCATGACTTCACAGCAGTTGATATTACCTACATAAGACTCGTATAATGGGAGGAGAAAAATCATGACATCAAAGTAAATCAGAGGGCTGGAGAAATGACTTAGCAATTAAGCTGCTTGCCTGTCAAGGCCTAGTGACCTGGGTTTGAGTCCCTGGTACCCACATAAAGCCAAATGCAGAGCCTTATGCATCTGGAGTTTGTTTGAAGTGGCTGGAGGCCCTGGTGTGCCCACTCTCTCTTTTCTCTATATCTCTGCTTGTAAATAAATAAAAAAAAAAAATTAAAAAAAATAAAAAAAGAGACTAGTTGGAAAGAAGGGATTCAGTGCAGGAGGGATTTAGGAGGTGGAAAAGGGTCGTGGGAGGGCATTATGATTATGGTATATTGTCTTTCTGTATGGAAGTTGTCAATAAAAAGTTAAAAAATAGACTGGGTGTGGCGATGCATGCCTTTAATCCCAGCACTCGGGGGGCAGAGGTAGGAGGATTGCCATGAGTTCAAGGCCACCCTGAACCTACATAGTGAATTCTAGGTCAGCCTGGGCTAGAGTGAGACCCTACCTCAAAAAAACAAAAAAAAGGGCTGGAGAGATGGCTGAGCGGTTAAACGCTTGCCTGTGAAGCCTAAGGACCCCGGTTCGAGGCTCAATTCCCCAGGACCCACGTTAGCCAGATGCACAAGGGGGCGCACGCATCTGGAGTTCGTTTATAGAGGCTGGAAGCTCTGGCACGCCCATTCTCTCTCTCTCTCTCTCTCTCTCTCTCTCTCTCTGCCTCCTTCTCTCTGTCGCTCTCAAATAAATAAATAAACAAAAAAAATTAAAAAAAACAAAAAAAAACAAAAAAAAGGGTTAAAAAATAATACTCAAAATAAATGAAAAGGAATACTACAACACTTACGCTGCTTCTTGTGCTGTTCCCCATGCACAGAATGAGTCCAACCCTCCTCCTCCTCGGACAGATGCTTTTCAGGTTTCTAGATCTACTTTAGTAGTTTGGAATAGTGGCTATGGCAAGAGGGAGGTGATGTCATTTGTGGAACTGAAAAGGGTTCTTTCCTTGCCATACATAGTATGCCCCATGTATGTGGCCCCCTGCCTGGCCCCTGCCAACAGCAGCAGCTGGACATTTCTTAGACATGCAGACTCCCTGGCCACACCCCTGACACATTGAGTCCATCTTGCCTTAGCAGATGTTTTGTCTGCACATTAAAATTGAAAAGCTCTGCAAAAGACAGTGAGAGCACAAGTAGCCGAATAATTTTAGTGTGGTGTGATGTGATCAGATTTCAGAGATGTGTTCTACAGGGGGTTTAAACGAATCTGTTCTATTGGAGTGTCACTAATGGGGGGAAGTTGCAGGAGCTAAGAGAGGCACATTCTTTTTTTCCCCCTGTCCTTTGGTACTGGGGACTGAAGTTAGGGCCTCATTCTACCACTGAGCAGGCCTTTAACTTGCAATCCTTCTGTTTTTAGCCTCCCAAGTAGCTGAGATTACAAATTTGTACCACCAGGCTGGGCTAGAGAGGCACAATTCTGCTTAGGGACACAGCTAAGAGGTTGTGGTATGCCTATGTGCTTACATTTTACATAGATTCAGTACAGTGCTCAGCCCTCCAGTGGAGTCCCGGTAAAGGACCAGGCTAACAGAATGACTCGCAATGATATTTGAGGTAATGATAACAGTGAATGATCTATGGGTTTGGACTTCCTGTCTTCAGCTTTCTAAAGTAGGATTTTACCCTTTCTCTGACTTTCTTTCATTCTTTTTTTTTTTTTTTTTTTTTGTGCAGGAGCCAGAGTGGAAGGTGAGTTTCAGAGAAAGAGAGGAGAGGCATTTAAGGACAACTGGGTGTTAATTATCCACCTTGGCCTCATCTCTTGGGTAAGGCTCCATCACCACCACCCATGACTCAGCTTAGCTACTAGTCAGTTGACCACCTGTCACCTCACCCCAGCCCCTTAGCCGTGCCATGGGCTACTCAGAGAAGGAAGAAGAGACTGCTTCAACTAGCCCAGTGTCCAGGCTAAGAACATTCTGTCAGGCTATATCTATAAGGGCATGCGACAGTTTTTTAACCACTGCCTTTGTGAGATTGTGACTTGTCTGTAGTGAATCTAGCAACCAAATGTCAGCAGTCCATAGGACAAAGGGTGGTTCAGGGGGATCCTTTGGCCATTTTAAATGAAAGAAGCTAACTCAGCTTTGATGTAGATTTAGCGTCTTGTTATCATCATCATCATTATCCTCATTAGCAGTCAAAGGTCACACCAGGATCCACCTGGATAATCCAGAATGATCTCATCTTGAAATCTTTAACTTAGATCTGAGATGGATTTTTGTAAACATTCATTTGCAAGCACAGAGAGAAAGAGAAAGAGAGAAATAAAGAGAAAGAGAACGAGAATAGGTGCATTAGGACCTCTTGCCACTGCAAATGAACACCAGATTCATGTCTCACTTCACACTTGACATGAGTACTGAGGAACCAAACCCAGGCTGGCAGGCTTTGTAAGCAGGTATCTTTAACCACTGAGCAATCTCCCCAGCCTGATCATGGCTACATCTTTTGAGGGCCATCACTTAGCCTATAACAACAACAACAACAACAACAACAAAAGGCTAGGTAACTCTCTAAGGCCTCCAGAGATGGCAGATAGAGCTGGAATTTGAATCTAGACAGTCTAGCTTTAGAGTTCATGCTCTTAACTGCTATACTCTCCTGCCTCCCATGCATGCATGTCAGAGGCATTTCTTGACCCAGACCTGGACTAAACCCTACCAGATAGGCAGTGATTTACACTTACTCCTTAGTCTCAAGATGCTTACTGAGGAGCGTATCCTCTTACTCAGGAGGCCAGTGCAAACCCCAGCTTTATACAGCCTTGTGCAAGGATCACAGGGGAGGCTCTGAATTGCAGCCCTGGTACACTTCAGAAGCTTTGTCTCTGTATTCCTCAGTTTCTTTATCTGGAAAATGGTGATAATATTATGTACTCCCTGGATTTACTGTGTGTGCATCATGAGTATTAAGAAAATATGGGCTGGAGAGATGGCTTAGCACTTAGGGCACCTGCCTACAATGCCAAAGGACCCAGGTTTGATTCCCCAGGACCCATGTGAGCCAGATGCACAAGGTGGCACATGCATCCAGAGGACCTGGCATGCCCATTGTCTCCCTCCACTCTCAAACAAATAAAAATAAAAACAATAGCAACAAAAAATTAGAAAAAAAAAAAAGAAAATCCCGGTATCAGGCACATACAAGTGTTTAAGAAATGCCACTTCTCTTTCTTTTCTCTTTTACCCAGTCAGTCTCCACATAAAGATAATTGTAGCCATCTACTGATTTGGACTGGATTCTAGCAGTGGAAAGGGAGATGAGATAATAGAGGCATTTAAGACACTGAATTGATGGAGCTCCATGATTAAATGGTAGATAAGGGTAGAGAGCGAGGCACAAAGGGAGACCTCTCCCCACCCCCTGCTGCTACTTTCAGACATCTGGCATTAGAAAGATGAAAGTTCTGTTCACTGGGTCTCCCTCTCTCCTCTCTGCAAATAGATGGAAGGGGTCCTGGTGTAAGCTAGAAGAGATAAATTAGCTTAGCTGAATCTGAGGTGTTTGTGAGCCATTAAGTAGAATTCCTTTCTTGGATACTGTTGAATACATGTGTCTCAGGCTCAGGAAAATTCTGACTGGGAAGTCTCTAAAGTAAAGATAAGAAATAGTCAGGGACAGAGAAGAAATGCATGAAGGAAAAATAAATTAGGGTTGAGAGGGAGGCAGCCTTCCAGATTGAGACCAATGGCAACATTGTCGTGCTTTACTTTACCCTGAACCCCTGAACAAATCCTCCCATGGCAGGGACCAACCTCCAGGACCCTGAGGTGAGTGAGGGTCACATTCAGCCCTCTGTCTTGTCCCTGCTTAGCCTGAATCCAGAGAAGACTTGTGGAGGTGGTGGGATATCTGATTCAGGGTACGGACTGTCTTCATGTTTATATGACAAGGAAAGCTTCAAAGGGAACCACGACTAAACGATGGAGGTGTTGCTGAGAGTATAGTGAAAGAAACAGCTTTGAGCACTAAGCACGGCTGTCTAAGTTCACACATGTACCATCACCGTTTGTGTCCAAGACGTTAAGAAATTTCGGTTATCTTATGTTTGAAGGAAATCAGCGCCCAGGGGGAAGAAATGTACGCATCACACCGTCACAGTTGCCTTCTCACGGGTGGCACGAAACATCTGTCCAAAGGCAGCGTATGGAAGGAAAGGGTTTGTTTTGGCTGACGGTCCTGAGGGGGAAGTTCCATGATGGCATGGCAGAGCCCAGGCTGGGCATCACATCTTGCCACATCCGTTGGGAGGCAGCACCCCATCCTCAAAGCCCATCCTCAGCAACACATCTATTCTAGCAAGGCTCCACCTTCCAGATTGCCACCAGCTGGGGACTGAGAACTTCAAACATAAGTGGCTCTGGGGAAACCATCTTATTCAAACCAATACAGATGCTAATGCGACTGTAGTTTGTAATTCTAGGAAACCAGAAGTAGCCTAAATGTTCACAATAGAGACATGATACATAAATTTGCCATTATTAAATACCACCAAGCCCTTTAGTAAATGATGCAAAAGCATATATACATTGATGCTTAAGATGTCCAGCATATATTTCATGTAAAAGGTAACTGAAAGCATGTATAAGCAATGAAATGTTTATTTAGAAAAAAGAACCATATATATATGCATCATAATAAACCTGTAACATGCTCTAGTGTATTTAGTAAGTATCTCTACATGGTGAAATGAAGGGTAATTTTACTTTTTCATTCTATTTTGGAGTACTTTTTTTTTCGCAAAGAGCCTATATCACCTTTATATACAGAAAAATGATAGAGCTGGGCTAGAGAGATGGCTTAGTGGTTAAGGTACTTGCCTGCAAAGCCTAAGGACCAAGGTTCGATTCCCCAGTACCCTTGCAAAGCCAGATGGACAAAGTGGCACCTGTGTCTGAAGTTCGTTTGCAGCAGCTAGAGGCCCTGGCACACCTTTCTTTTTTTTCTCTCTCTCTCCTATCTCAAATAAATAAATACAATATTTAAAAAGTTAATAATACAGCTATTTCTCACAAATAACTCAGTAGAGGGATGGACAATCTTCTTGCCTTAAACTGATGTAGTGTGGAAGAAGTTCTTGTGTGTATATGGAGGGGAGGCCTGGGGAGCAGCCCCTGAAATCTCTCCCAGAGCTAACAGAGGGCCTAGCAGGTAGAAGATGATTTAGAGGTGCTACAGTTCAGTGTCTGTCGAACCTGAGGCCCTGGAGACTTAAAGGCCACACCCCATGTGCCCATGATGATGTGAGGTTGGCAGATGTTCTTTCCTGGGAGTCAGCTTTCTGGATCTTGTGTTTAAAGTGCTGCTAAAAAAGGGTAAAATGTCCTGTCCTAGACACAAAACTGCTTAGTAACTGAGATGCAGATCTCGCCCAAGAGTCAGAAGCAAGTCATTGCAAGGTCTGACAAATGAAATCTTGGCACTTCCTCCTCAAGGGTTTTATGAGGATTAAGTGAGATAATTGGTGCAGAGCTTTCAACATAGAGTCTGGCAACAGTATTGCCTTTTTTTTATTGTAGCAGTCAATAAATGCATTATTCATTGATGAGATGAATGAATACATATCTGTTTTCATATTATTGTGTTCCTTGCTGGCTACATGATCATGGTAGATCAATGCTGAGGGCAGAACAAGGCAAAATTACTCCAAGTTGCTTAGACTCATTTAGTCAGCTAAATCTTCACAGATGGGGTGGTCATTTGCAGATATCTCTGAGCCAGAGAAAGACATTATTCATGCAGGATTCAATTTATCAGCCCATGGGGAAGAATGGTTCAAGCTTGACCTCTGTGAGCAGTTTCCCACTGACAGCATTCAGAAATAATTGCTTCTCTGATTTTCAAATCTACAAAGGATTTTAGAAATGGAATGCAGGTCTGGAGAGATGGCTTAACGGTTAAGGCACTTGCCTGAAAAGCCTAAAGACCCATGTTCGACTCACCGGATCCCATATAAGCCAGATGCACAAAGGTGAGGCAAGTGCAAGGTCGCATATTCCCACCAGGTAGTGCAAGGATCTGGAGTTTGATTGCAGTGGCTGAGGCCCTAGCCTGCCAATTCTCTCTCTCTCTCTCTCTCTCTCTCTCTCCCTCTGTGTGTGTGTGTCTTTCTCTCTCTCCACTCTCTCATAAAAAAATTTAAAAAGTTAGCTAAAAAAGGAAATGGAATGCACTATGTTAAGTGATGTGTTATCATGAGAAGGTAGGTGTCAAAACCAGATCAATATAGGTCTGAATTGGAATTCATGCAAACTGATTTCAGTGTGATCTTGGGTTGAGTGTGTTGAGCTCCCAGAGTCTACTGTTTACTTACCAAGCGGTGACCACAGTGCTCTCTATCATTTAACACAAACCCTGTGATACATCAAAGCACTATGAAAAACAGTCTACTCTCTTCCACTGACCACTTAAATTCAAGTTGGTTGGTAAGACCTAGGGGCTTTTAAAGAGATCTTTTTTTCTTATTAAGTATATGGAACAAAACCCTAGAGGCAGTATAGCTTAGGGGTAAGGGAAGGGTATCTTAGAACTCTTACTATAAAATCAAATGCCTGGTGTTGAATTTTTGCTGTGTCAGTTTGGAGGCTTGTCAACTTGGCCTAGTGATGATGGCAGTGATGATGGTGGTGGTGGTGGTGGTGGTGGTGGTAGTGGTGGGGGTAGTGATGGTGGTGGGGGTGGTAGTGGTTGTGATGGTGATGGTGATGGTGGTGGTGATGGTGGTGATGGTGATGGTGGTGGGGTGGTGATGGTGGTGGTGGTGATGGTGGTGGTGGTGATGATGGTGATGATGGTGGTGGTGATGGTGGTGATGGTGGTGGTGGTGATGGTGGTGATGGTGGTGGTGGTGGTGATGGTGGTGGTGGTGGTGATGGTGTGGTGGTGGTGGTGATGGTGGTGGTGATTGTGATAGTGGTGATGGTGGTGATGGTGGTGATGGTGTGGTGATGGTGGTGATGGTGGGTGATGGTGGGTGGTGGTGGTTGATGGTGGTGATGGTGGTGGTGTGGGTGGTGATGGTGGTGGTGATGATGGTGATGGTGGTGGTGGTGATGGTGGTGATGGTGGTGATGGTGGTGATGGTGGTGGTGATGGTGGTGGGATGATGGTGATGGGTGGTGGTGGTGATGGTGGTGGTGATGGTGGTGATGGTGGTGGTGGTGGTGGTGGTAGAGTGGGGTGGTGGGTGGGTGATGATGGGTGGTGATGGTGGTGATGGTGGTGATGTGGTGGGTGGTGATGGGGTATGGTGGTGGTGTGGTGGTGATGGTGGTGATGGTGGGATTGGTGTGGTGGTGAGGTGGTGGTGGGTGATGGTGGTGATGGTGGTGATGGTGGTGATGTGGGGTGTAGTGTGATGGTGGTGATGGGTGGTGTGATGGTGGTGATGGTGGTGTGGGGTGGGTGGGTGGGATGGTGGTGGGGGTGTGGGTGGTGGTGTGGGTGGGGTTTGGGTGATGGTGGTGATGGTGTGTGGTGGTGGTTGGTGATGGGTGTGGTGGTGGGGTGTGTGTGGGGGTGGTGATGTGGTGATGAGTGGGTGATTGATGGTGGTGTGATGGTGTGTGATGGGTGTGTGTGGTGATGGTGGTGTGGTGATGGTGGTGGGTGGTGGTGGTGTGGTGATGGTGGTATGGTGGTGATGGTGGTGATGGTGGGTGGTGGGTGGTGATGGTGGTGGGGTGGGTGTGGTGGTGGTGGGGTGGGGGTGGGTGGTGGTGGTGGTGGGGTGGTGGGTGGGGGTGATGGTGGTGGTGATGGTGGTGGGGTGTTGATGGTGGTGGTGGTGGTGGTGATGGTGGTGGTGATGGTGGTGGTGGTGATGGTGGTGGTGGTGGTGATGGTAATGGTGGTGATGGTGGTGGTGGTGGAGTGGTGGGATGGTGGTGATGATGGTGGGGTGGTGGTGGGGTGGTGATGGTGGTGGTGACGGTCAGGTGGTGGTGGTGGTAGGGTGGTGATAGTGGTGGAGTGGTGATGGTGATGGGATGGTGGTGATGATGGTGGGGTGGTGGTGGTGGATGATGGTCATGATGGTGGTAATGATGGCAATGGTAGCAGTGATGATGATGATGTCAGATCAGCTGCTTGCAAATGTCGGCTGTGGAAGTAACTTATCAAGAAGTGACCATGAAAATACAGTGTCAAAATTTGGGCACATTTAATTTTCTTTTTTACCCTGGAGCCTGGAGAATTGAACCAAAACCAGCAGGTTTTGCAAGCAATTGCCTTTAACTGCTGGACCATTTCCCCAGCCCCAAATGAGGTCATTTTGAAAGTGAAGTTGAGAAAGTGGGTATAAGTTGGGATGGCCTGGGCACACAGAACCACACGCGGCCTGTCTTTATGAAGCCACTGAAATAGGAAGGCACAGCCCCCCTCCTTGTGCCCGTGTTAGGCAAAGGCCAGGAACACTGGGGATAAGTACAGAGCCTGCTTGCCGGTGGGGCTAAATACAGCTCTGCTTTTTTTCTTCTTCCTACTTCCAAGCTATCTGATTCCACTGGGGCTCTGTCAGCAAGTTCACTATCACAGCATATTTCCTGCTTTGAATTTCAGCAGAGGGAGAGAGATTTGCAGAATTTTTGCTTCTTTGTTTCTGACAACTATGAGGTCAAGTGTCCCAACTTAAGCCTCTAGGTGGGCAGTTGCTAAGGAAGCGAGTGTGCAGAGCAATAATGGGGGCTCACTCGGGCACTCTGGACCTGGCACACTGGCGTGTGCATCTTGGCTGACCATTATTGATGTGTGGAGAATCCCTAGAGACTCATGTCCTATCCAAATCAGAGCCAATTAATCCATACTCAGCGTCATTTTGTCCTTGGATCTGGACCCAAGACTCTCAGTAGTGACTTTGTAAAATGAAGCAAGTTTTGCTTTTCTCCCCCTAAATATTATTAGGTTAATTCAAAATGCAAATGTTATCTTCCTCAAATTAGGCTTGAACTGGAGACGCTAGACTTCATAAATATCTTAACAACCTCTTTGCAGAGCCAATGGCTCCTCTTTAAGGTTTTTTTTTTTTTTTGTCCCAAGCTTTTCTGCATCCCTTTTGTAATCGAAAATGATATTACAAAGGATCAAAATCAGATTAGCCTGGCCAGCTCTGCTTCCTGTGGGAAGGCTGAGGGCTGGGGAACCAAGGTTTTTCTCTAAAACATCTGCAGGTGATTTCTCAAGGACCTTAGGCAACACTTCAACCGAGATCTCCCAGGTTGTAGTTCCTCACAAGTTTTCAAAAGTCCTCCAGCTCGGGCTGGAGGGATGGCTTAGCAATTAAGGCATTTGCCTGCAAAGCCAAAAGACCCAGGTTTGATTCCCCAGGACCCATGTTAGCCAGATGCACAAGGGGGCACATGCATCTGGAATTTGTCTGCAGTTGTTGGAAGCCCTGGTGCTCCCATTCTCTCTCTCTCTCTCTGTCTATCCCTCCCTCTTTCCCTGTCAAATAAATAAATAAATAAAAATAAAATATTTCTAAAAATTAAAAAAAAAAGTTCTCCAGCAGCTTAAGTGTCTTTATGGTACATATGTTCCTTCTTTCTTCACTTGAGGGTGAGTAGTTAGAGTCAGCAAACAAGTCCTATAATTATGTTTTTATTAGCATTCATTGTATTTTAAAAAAAATTTTATTTATTTATTTGAGAGAGGGAAATAGAGAGCAAGCGAGCAAGAGAGAGAGAGAGACAGAGAGAGAGAGAGAGAGAGAGAGAGAGAATGTGTGTGCCAGGGCCTGTAAAAAGTGAACTCCAGATGCATGTGCCACCTTGTGCATCTGGCTTTACATGGGTACTGGGGAATAAAATGTGGGTTATTAGACTTCACAGGCAAGCATCTTAACTGCTAAGCCATCTCTCCAGCCCCCATCACATTTTAAGATCACAAGTATGATATGTGTTCTTTTTAGGAAATATAGGGAAATCACGGATGTGACACTACCAGTCTCCCATCATTCCACAACCTAGTGTCATCACTGCTAACCCTTAGAAATGTCTCTTCCCAGAGCTGAGGAGATGGCTCAGTGGGTAAGTGCCTGCCACGCAAGCAAGAGGACCTGAGTTTGGATTCCCGGTACTCATGTAAATGCTGGGTACAGTGCACTGCCTATAATACCAGCACTGGGGAGTCAGGGACAGGAGGATTCCTGGGGCTTACTAGCTAGTTATTTTAGCAAATGCATGAGCTCTAGGTTCAGATAGAGACCCTACCTCAAAAACTAAGATGGACTGAAGTAGACGCTTGTGGAGCTCTGAACTCTACATTCATGCATACACATGCACATGCACCTGCACATACACATGTACCTATACATATACAAACAAGCATAAACACATGCACATACACCACACACATGTATATATGGATATATGGATATATGTGTACATGTGTCTATACATATCTTCACAAGGTCTTTGGCCTTTGAAGTCATGGATCTCTTAACAACTAGTGCCATATTTCCTGCCCCCTTTAGTAGATAAAATAAGAGTGTTTAGTTTTTTTATTGCTATGTTTGATATCCAGAAATATTCATGATTATCAATAACTAAATTTCGTATGTAGCCTAATCAAAACAAAAATCAGAAATCTTCACATATTTTAGGATAATTGTAGTAGACTTTGTAAACTGTTTAAATCGTTATTTTTAGTAAATAAAAAGATTTATTAGAGAATTGGCTTGGAGGCGAATGTTTTAATTGATGAATTGACTTTTTGGTTATTGGAGTTCAGCAAAATGGCTCTTTGGCATATTGATAATTCTATTGATGGTACGATGGTGTCTCGTGTCTCAGACTTGGAGAAAGTAAGGACATTTTTTAAAAAATTACCTCACAAAGTAGTAGGTTTCCTTATGGCACTTTTTTCATACATATTTGGTTTTTGTTGTTGATCCTCTCATTCCTTGCTCCCCTTATACCTTCCATCACCAGTACTCCCTCTTCTCCTTTCACATAACATGTGTTGTACTCAAGCCTCGTTCTCCATCTCAAGGCCCCTTTTCTAGTTTCCTAGCCTCTACATTCACTCACTCTCACATAAATACGCATGTAAAAAAAAAAAAAAACTAGAAGCTAGGATCTTCATATGATAGAGAACATGAGGTATTTGTCTTTCTGAGTCTGGCTTGCCTCATTTCATGTAATAATTTCCAGATCTATCCATTTCCATGTAAAGTTCAAATTTTCATTTTCCTTTATGGCTTAATAAAACTCCATTATGTATCACATCTTCATTATCCGTCATCAGTTGGTGGGAATCTAGGCTTCCATTTACTTGCTATTGTGAACAGAGCAGCAATAACTTTGGATGTTCAATAGGATATATATACATATATACTATATATATATATATATATATATATATATATATATATATATATATATATGAAATCTTAGACACTCAGGGTGCTGAGAGTTGAGGGGTTCAGCAGGACACTATTTGTACAGGAAAGGCAAGTGCCAAATGGTGGGAGGAGCAAGCATGTGTGCCATGGAGACGGCCTTGCCCAGGCTGGATTTAGTTCTGAGCTGGGTGGGTGTGAGAGTGAAGGGAAAGCTGGTTAGGAACAACAAAAGCAAGAGCTGTGGGGGGTCTCAGGTAGCTCCCTTCAGCACCAGGGTGGGTGGCTCCTTGCGTGGGTGGACAGGACTGGAAGCTGAGTGACCCACACCACCCTGATTAAAGGGGTAAGGCCAGGACAATACCCTAGGGCTGCTTTTTGGCATTGACAGGACAGTGGTAATGGCTACAAATTGTTCTTTAGTTGTAGCCCTCTGGCCCTCCTTCCCTGTATCCTATGGGGCTAAGACAGGTTTTAAATGACTGTGAATGGATGTTTTTTTTTAGTTTACTACTAAATATTTTTTAAATAGTATCTTTGAAATTAAATTGGCACAGGGATTGTATTTCCCAGAGAAGGTGGGGTGCTAAGGTAGAATGCTGCCATCTGTGACTGAGCAGCATCTATCACTTAGCATCAGGGAACTGCTCAGTCACAGATGAGGTGGGAGAATGCATGGGGGTCATGTGGAGATGGGTGAGCTGGGCAGAGACCATCCTGAAAAAGAAAGAGAGTGTAGGGGAAGGATGGTTAATGTCCGAGAGGTGAAAGGTAGGGAATTAGTGAAAATGTCAGAACTGGAATAAACTTAGAGATGAATTGATCTAAAAACCTTTTATAAAGATATATGAGATCACTATATCACAGAGAGATTATGCAAATTGCCCAAGGTCGTATAGAGTGTTGGTGGAACACCCAAGATGAAGAAGGCATGCCTGTACTTCAGGACACTCTAAAGGACATTTAAAGGTATAAAAAGGAGATCTCTAGGAATAAGGAGATGGCTCAGTGGGTAACATGCTTGCCACACAAGCATGAAGGCCTGAATTTGGATCCTTAGACCCAAGTAAAACTGGGCATGGTGGCATGTCCTGTAACCTTAGTACTCAGGAGACAGAGACAGGGGATCCCTGGGGCTTGCTGTCCATCTGTCTCACTGAATCCCTGAACTCTAGATGAGACACTGTTTCAAAAAATAATAATGTGACTGAGGAAAACACCTGGTATAGATCTCTGGCATTCATTTCCATATATGTGTATATATAAATGCTGCAACTTGTGTGTCTACACACATACAAACACACATACACAAACATCACACACACATGCAAACACACACACACACACACACACACACACACATACGGTAAAGGTGAACTCTAGAAAAACAACAGATTTTTTTTTCCAAGATCTGAGTTTAGGGTTTCTCGTTGTCAAGCTTGCAAAGGAAAGGGCAAGACTGAATGCCCTTCTCCTGGGAGAACGGGGATGGTTCACTGCGATGGATAAATTCTAATGTCAACTTGATCACACTAGAATCAGGTAGGAGACTTGCCTCTTGGGCCAGTGTGTGAGGACATCTCAGGAAAGACTGATGGAGGGAGGAAGACCCTCCTCAGAGTGGGCTGGCTTGCCAGTGGTGAAAGAAGCCCCAGGACAACACGGCGATTTGGGCCTGGTCGCTCCAGCTACCCTGCTTCTGCGCATGTCTGCCCCGTTGCTGTAGCCTTCGTAGGCACTGAAGCCCAGCTTCATCAGCCATCCGACATGCCTGAGGAGCAGCAGTTCTCCAGGAATCTCCCAGGCCTTCAGTGCCAGACTGGCATTGCTGAGACATCTAGTCTCATGGACTGAGCAGCTACTGGGTTCTCCAACTTTCTAGCCCGTAGATGGGTCCTTATCCTGTAAGCCAGCCTAATAAATCACTGTTACATTTTCATTCTATTGGTCCTGTTCTTCTAGAGGACTCTAACTACTACACTTACCAACAAACTGGGATTACAGGTGTGCACCACTTTGCTCTATTTATTTATTTATTTATTTATTTATGAGAGAGGAGAGAAAATGAGAGAGAATGGGCATGCCAGGGCCTCCAGCCACTGCAAATGAACTCTAGATGCATGGCTCCACCTTGTGCATCTGGCTTACGTGGGTCCTGGGGAATCGAACCTGAGTTCTTAGTCTTTACAGGCAAGTG
Source organism: Dipus sagitta (assembly GCA_036346955.1). Lineage (NCBI taxonomy): Eukaryota > Metazoa > Chordata > Mammalia > Rodentia > Dipodidae > Dipus > Dipus sagitta. The sequence continues at coordinate 22,961,989 of CM070786.1, forward strand.
TGTTAACCACTAAGCCATCTCTGCAGCACCTGCTCCCCCGTTTTGATTCCTCCCTGTCTATGAGCAGAACAGCAGCAGGAGGCAGACAGCACTACTTCAGGGGGCTCCGCAACTCGTCCGTTGGGAGCTGGAAGCATCACTCGCAGCGTGACTTATCGCTGCCGGGTTTGCTGCTGCACTAGGTTTGCAGTTAGAATGAGAATGAGTTGATTGCTGTAACATGTGAATTTGTCTTCCCTGGCTCATCAGGGTTTTTTTTTAATTTTTTGTTCATTTTTATTTATTTATTTGAGAGTGACAGACAGAGAGAGAGAGGCAGATAGATAGATAGATAGATAGAGAGAGAGAGAGAGAGAGAGAGAGAGAATGGGTGTGCCAGGGCTTCCAGCCACTGCAAACAGAACTCCAGATGCATGCGCCCCCTTGTGCATCTGGCTAATGTGGGTCCTGGGGAACTGAGCCTCAAACTGGGGTCCTTAGGCTTCACAGGCAAGCTCTTAACCGCTAAGCCATCTCTCCAGCCCAGGGTCATCAGTTTTAAGTCATGAGAGTATTACACGTCACATGACAGAATGCAAACTTACGGGATATGGCTGTGGGCATTCCAATAAGTTTGGCTAGCTCCCTTGGCATCGTCTTACCTCCAGTAACCATGAATAGGAGCTATTCTGACTCTAGTCTAAACTCGCATAGATCACGACAGCTTGCAATACACCAGCACTTTTTTTTTTTTTCAAAGGCCCTTGAGCTCACTTAATCCTGACATTTATCTGTGTTAGGAAAGAAATCAAGATCACCAAGGAGATAAACTTCTGGGGTAAGGAGATATCTCGGTGGGCAAATCATTTGCTGGGAAGTCATGAGGGCCTGAGTTAGATCTCCAGAACCTATGTAAAATGCTAGGCACAGCCTCATGCATCTGTGATCCCAGTGCTAGAGAGGTGGACTGAGGAAGACACCTTATGTCTACCTCTGGCATATATATGTGCATGCACATACATGTATTTATGTCCATATGGACACACATACTCCTATGAACACATAACATACACACACAACACATTTGAAGAAAAGAACAGACCACAGCAGATAGACATTGCCAGCCAGGTGTGGCAGTGCGCACCTTTAATCCCAGCATTCAGGAGACAGAGGTAGGAGGATCACTGTGAGTTTGAGGCCAGCCTGAGACTACAGAGTGAGTTCCAAGTTAGCCTAGGAGACAGTGAGATCCTACTTCGAAAAAAATAAAAAAAAAGAGGGCTGGACGGATGGCTTAGTGATTAAGGAACTAGCCTGCAAAGCCAAAGGACCCAAGTTGGATTCCTCAGGACTCATGCCAGCCAGATGCACAAGGTGGTACTTGCTTATGGAGTTTGTTTGCAGTGGCCAAAGGGCCTGGCATTCCCATTCTCTCTCTCTCTTTCTCTTTCTCTCTCAAATAAAATAAATAAATAAAACCAAAAAGAAAGAAAATATAGGGACGAGTGAATCAGTTAATCAATACCCAAAGAGGAAAAGAAGGCAGCAAAGGAAGGAGGGGTGCTGTGGTTTGAATCAGATGCCCCACCCCCTATAAACACATGTGTTTTGAATGGATGGTCTCCAGCTGGTTTTAACTTGAACGGGTGGAGCCTTGCTAGTAGAGGTGTGTTGCTGGGGGTAGGCTTTGAGTATAATAGCCAGGCCCCCATTGCTAGAGTTCAGCTCACTCTCCTGCTGCTATGTGCCTGCTGTTGCAAGAAGTGATGTCCAGCCTCTGTTCATGTCATGCTGCCCCCTGCCACCATGAAGCTTCTTCTCAAGACTATAAACCCAAATACACCTTTTTCTCCCACCAGCTGCTTTTGGCTGGGTGTTTTGACCTAGCAACATGAAGCTGACTACAATTAAAAGCTTGCTGTGGTAGACCATGAGAGCTCTCCTCCCTGATGTACCCTCTGTTGGGCGTAGCAGAAGAGGGGCTTAGTTGATTGTCTCTTTTGGGGTAAGAGAAATTCAAGGATGTTCTCCAAGTTTACCCAGGAGGAACACTGCTTTCTCAGTACTCGGTGTCCCCAAGACTCACCCGCCTTCTCTGTCTGCCGAGAAGGCACGTTGCGAGTCTTCTCTGACGGCACCAGCTTTTCTTCGCTTCATTTGCCATTTTTGCTCGGTGCGAAGTCGCTTGCTGTGCTTGTACCCAAGTACGTGGCCGCTGCCAGCTTCTAGCATGCTGAGGGCTGCCACTGTCCTCTCCTAAGCCGAGAGTCTCGCTGCTTCCCGAGGCAGCAGCCAAAGCAGGTGGACAGAGCACGCACCTGCAGGGGTGGCTCTGGATGTGTGACTTCCTGTGTGGCCTGGGGAAATTCACTGTCTCTCCCTTGAGATACAAAAATTGGACTACTGCACCCCCAAGATTACTTCTCAGATCTTATTTTAAACAACCTCTTTTTTTGCATCAAAATAATCTGGTGCTGGAGAGATGGTTAAGTGATTAAAGGTGCTTGCTTACAAAGTCCGCTGGCCCAGGTTCAATTCCCAAGTCACCCACGTAAAGCCAGATGCACAAAGTAGTACGAGTGTGTGGAGTTTGTCTGCACTGATATGCCTATTCTCTCCCATCCCCTTCCCTAGCCTGTTGTTGATTTTAAAACATCAAATTCACATTTTTATATTTTATTTTATTTATTTATTACAGAGAGGGAGAGGGAGAGAGAGAGAAAGAGACACACACAGAGAGAGAGAGAGAGAGACAAAGAGAGAATGGGCATGCCCGGGCTTCTAGCCACTGCAAATGAACTCCAGACGCAAGCGCCACTATGACCATCTGGCTTATGTGGGTCCTGGAGAATGGAAACTGGGTTCTTAAGCTTCGCAGGCCTGTGCCTTAACCATTAAGCCATCTCTCCAGCCTCTCCTTTTTTATAAAAAAATTATTATTTATTTATTTATTTATTTATTTGACAGAGAAAAAGGAAGAGAGTGAGAGAGGGAGAGAGAGAGAGAGAGAGAGAGAGAGAGAGAGAGAGAAAGAGAAAGAGAATGAATGGGCACACCAGGGCCTCTAGCCACTGCAAACAAACTCCAGACATGTGCACCCCCTTGTGCATCTGGCTAACGCGGGTCCTAGGGAAATGAACCTGGTTCCTTTGGCTATGCAGGCAAATACCTTAACCCTTAAGCCATCCCTCCAGCCCTCAAATTCACATTTTATTTGAAAGGCAATGAAGACAGGTGGCCTTACAAATTCAATGTACCTATATGACATGTTCAATAGATTTTCTTCCAAAAATGAAGACAAATGTTTCTTTGAGGCATTGTGCCCACTTTTGTGCTACTTACTGTCATCTCTTAGGAATTATCTCCTGAATTTGCACCACCTACATGGTCAGCTGCCATTGGCAACCTACTCTGTTTTCTGCCCAAACACCGCAGCTTAATTTAGGTAGGTATCACGTTCTCATCCTTGCAACCTCTTGTATGATTCCTCTCAAGGGCGGGCAAAGTATTCCTCTAGTTTCCTATTCCAGAGAGCGACAAGCGCCTCCTCCTCCTCCTCTAGCCACCCCGGCTTGTTGTTTCTGCTCCATGCAGACCCTCTCCTCTGGGCATCCTCTTCTCAGCCTTCATCACCATGGTCTTCCCCACCCATTTGCTATCGCACTTATTTCTGAAGTGCGTCCCCTGCCTTCCACCACCCTTCAGGGGATTGCAAAAGTGCCTTTCTAATATACATATCCAATCTTTGTTTAAAACTTTTCTGCTGATAGTTATCTGGTTTTTCAAGAATTATTTATTTATTTATTTGAGAAAGCGAGAATGAAGGAGAAAGAGAGAGAGAGAGAGAGAGAGAGAGAGAGAGAGAGAGAGAGAGAATGGGTGTACCAGGGCCTGTAGCCACTGCACATGAACTCCAGATGTGCCATCTCGTGCATCTGGCTTTACATGGGTGCTGGGGACTCAAACCTGGGTCCTTAGGCTTTGAAGGCAAGTGCCTCAACTGCTGAGCCACCTTTCCAGTCCCACTGATAATTTTCATGCATGTATTTTGACTATAATCCCTCATGCTGCCTTCTTTTGTTCCACCAGCCTCTTCCACCGAACCCTTCCTTCTTCCCAACTAGTCCACTTTGACGTCTTTCCTTATGCCCTCCTCCACCATCACACGTTCAATCTTGTCTCTCCTTTGGTTACTAATGCCTTGCTGCTCTCCAACCTTCTAAGAAAAACACAAGACGCGCGATCTGGCTCCTCTCTTCCTGCCTGGCATCCTCAATCCTTTCTTATCCTCACTTGGCCATCCATCCATGTCCAGTCACTTATTAGTTCTGTACCATTTCTGCGATGCCACTGTGTCTTTGCATGCGTCAGGCATTTTGTTTGCTATGTTTTTTTTCCCTCTGCTAATGAATTGCTGTCCATGCCTCAAGATTCAAGTTCAGAGTTTTTTTCATTTTTTCCAATGAGATCTCTCTGATAGGCTCTGAACAGATCTAAGACATTTTCCCCACAATTGCTGGAACACATTTCTGTTGTAGCACTTATCAATGTGTACTTCGATTATTTAACTATAGATCTCGGTCTCCCAGTTAATGACAACCCCTGTGGGGTAGGGTCTCTAGCACCACACATTACTTGCTATCGCCAGAGCATTTGGTAAATGTTTGTTGGAAAAAAAAAATGACTCAATCAATAAATGACATATATCATGATAAAATGTTACACAAATTTCCCTAAACCAATCAATGTAGCCATAAAATGGGGGCACAGTGAACGATTTATGCTGATCAACATCGAACTCTAACGTGTGATAGAGATCAATCCCACCAATGCCATGGCCAACAAAATGTGAAGCCAAAGAAAGAAGTCAGCATGTACATCAGGCTGGGGCAGCATTAGAAGCATGGCCAGGGCCACACCAAACCAGCCGGACTCATCTCCCTCTTTTTTTTTTTTTTTAAGTTTTATTTATTTATTTATTTGAGAGCGACAGAGAGAAGGAGGGAGAGAGAGAGAGAGAGAAAGAGAGAGAGAGAGAGAGAGAGAGAGAATGGGCGCGCCAGAGCTTCCAGCCTCTGTAAACGAACTCCAGATGCGTGCGCCCCCTTGTGCATCTGGCTAACGTGGGTCCTGGGGAATTGAGCCTTGAACCGGAGTCCTTAGGCTTCACAGGCAAGCGCTTAACCGCTAAGCCATCTCTCCAGCCCTCATCTCCCTCTTGTCTGATCGAAGCCAACACCTTACAGGAGTCCTCCGAACAGCCCTCGCTCACCACACACATCTCCGTTCCGACGTTATGGCACAAGAGAGCTACGGACTAAGAATCACAAGCTACCGATTTCTGCTCTCGCCTCCATCAAGATATTAAACTACTGCTGACGCTCAGCTTCACTGACTACAAGGTGTACATCATGACGCTCGTCATCTCAGCATTGTGAAGGTCAAATAAATGATCGGTACGGAGGCTCTTCTAAAGGCATTAGAACGTACTCGGGAAGGACTCCTTGTCATTCTCAGCCTCACTGATCCCTTCGGAACGGCCTTCAACTTGGAAGATGAAGAACATTAACTGGGAGGCCAGTCTTCCCATTGTCTACACACTCCAGCCAGCCTGGTCCTTCATGCCTCAGAGACTGTATCTTGACCATGATGTGTTTGGCTCAAGGAATTAAAAAAAAAAAAATCACACTTCAAATGCCTTTCACGGCAGAGCATTTATTCTATCATAAGAAGTCGCTAGATGAAGTCTGCTCCAGGGGCAGCAGGGCAGAACTGTGCCTCCATTTTTTTGGTCACTGACACCCCTAGGGTTGGCTCTCATCTCATCCTCAGCTTTGCTACAAGACAGCTGCACTGATGCAGGGATCACAGACAGAGCAGAACTGAATCTTAAATGTGTCTATAAGCTAGGAGCTTTCCGAGAACACCCTCATGTTTCACTGATTAACATTGGCTGGAGGGGTAACCCTAAGCCAATCTCTAGAAAGGCAGGGCATGGAACCATCACGGTTGGTTGAGATGACTCAGGATCTACTTCCAAGATAGGGACAGGACTATTTTTTTTTTTTTTACATGACCATGTGGTAGAAAAATGACCTGAATGTGATAAGGGTCTGACTGCTAAGAGATTATACCATTAAGTGTTGGGTAAGCAACCCATTGGCACTGAAGTATCTTGCTCCTAACACCAGGCTCCACTTTCTGAGTGCACATTGCTGATCCATGGGTCTCTGAATTTGCATGTGTCTGTGTATAAGTTTTTGCTGACCTTAGGAGCCACCTTTACTACTTAGGCAGTCAGCTAAAAATTCTCGGGGATTGATGTTCCCATATTAGGAACTGCCCTCCACCAGTGACTGGTGAGGGCTTTTATAGTCCTGGTGGTATAAAAGTAAAATTTCCTCATCCCAAAGGAAATAAAAGAACTCTGGTTTTTGCTTGATGCTGGCTTGTAGAATTTTCCCCAGAACAATTAAGCTCCAGTTACCCATTTCGGCAGCTGGCTTGACCCTACATCCTTGCAGACTCCCCTCCTTTCCCTGGATCACTTTTCCAGACTATTACAGTGTCTCACCTCTTTCCACTTCCTGTTTCCAAGCTGGCATCTTAGGGAAATCAGAAAAGATGTTCTGCACCATATGTCAGATTCTTTTCTGAATCCAGAGGCTTTTCCCACCTGCTAGAAATGTGCTTCCTCTTTCTTCTCACCATTTTGGTATAAATGTCACTTTCCTTGGGAAGCCTTTATTGACCTCAGCAACCCCCCCCCCACACCTCATGACAGTATATAAGTGCTCTCACTCTTATTCTGTATTTCTTCTTCCCCGTGTTCATAAGGTTATAATTTGATCGCGTTTGCCTTCCATCTTTAAGCAAGCTACACTGTGTGCTGCTGGTAGGCAGAGACAGTGTTTTGACTCACCTCTATACTGCTGGCATTTAGCACAATGGCTAGCACAAAACACAGGGGTCAAAGACTTACTATTATTTTTGAAATAAGCCTTATGAGGAACTAAGTATGCAAGTTTGGAGCTGGAGTTGGTAAAGTGTTTGCCTCATAAGCATCAGGACCTGAGTTCAATACCTAGTACTTGTATAAAAGCCAGGTGTATATAGGAATATGCAGGCAAATGGGAAATTCTCCAGCCCTGGGAGGCAGAGACAGGTGGATCCTTTGGGCTTCCAACTAACCCAGCTACTTAGCAAACTCTAGGCCAATGAGAGACCATCAGTGGTAGCAGAGCTGTCTCCCTTTCACAGATCCAAACAGAGAGAAAAACTGCAGCAAGCAACATACCAGCACCAGCACATACAAACCCACTAGAGCAGGCTGCTCTGTCACACCTTTGGGCTGCACTCAGCTCTGGCCCCAATCACACCACAACATTGGGGATGGAATCCAGGCTCCACCCCAAGGAACACCTGCTCACTCCTGCCAGGAGGGTAGAGACCCAAGTTACAAACCTAATAAAACACCGGAGTCTACAGGGGACATACATTTACGTTCAAGCCACCACAGAGGTCCTTTGCACAGACAAAATCAATCAAAGTATTAAATGGAACAGACCTTTCATCCATATGGCCCTTTCATAGACCTACATTCATTTCTTACAACTAAAATACAATGTTTATTCATAGAAAGGATAGCCATTGCTTGAGTAGAATCTTGCTGTGACTCACTTGTATTTATAAAAGATGTTTTAATCACCTCTTAAAAAATATAGAGAGATAAGATTCTACCCTAAACACACAATTCACTTACATCCTCCCTAAGGAGCACTATACCCTGGTAAGACCCTACCTACAATGATCTGTCATTAACTTTCTTCAGAAGTCATTAGAGAGATTTTATCAATGGAAAAGATTCCAGGTCCTCCATTTATAGACATATTTCCATATTTGGATTCCATTTAAGGAAAAAAAGGAGCAATTCAACATTCACAGCAAAAGAGTAGCTGGGGACATTGTCTGTTTTGTCACTCTGAGCTCCCATGTCAGGTATTCCTTTTAGTAAGTGGCAGGAAGCGAGGAAATCACACACAAACACGAGCTTGCCTTTTCTTTGTCACGTAGACTCTCTTGCACTCCTCTTGGGCAGTGGATGAATGTAGGCTTCACAGGGCTTTAGGCTAACATAACTTGAAACCCCTCTTTATGACAAAAAAATCCTCCACAAAACTACAAATAAAAATGCAATGTAGAGCCTTGCCACAGGGCCCCATGGGTCTGAAGTTTAATCTTTACTGGTTTCCCAGGACGTCAGCCTCTGACCCTGATTCAGTGATGGTGGGCTCCTCCCACCCCATCTCCTCCACACGGTCATCTGACCTTTCTGGTCTGTTGACACAGTTTTCTTACTTGGAAATCTCTCTTCCTTCTCCCTCTGTCATGCCTGAACCATACTTTTCTCAAAGTCTAGTCCCATAAGACCTTTCTTGACTCAGAAATGGTTTGGCTTAAAGTCTGCAAAAAAATACATCTTTTCAAGTTAAACTGTACACTTTGGGGGCTCAGAAACTTTCTGGTTCTTATTTACAGCCTGGGCAGTCAGTACTCACTATGGTTCTGAGTATAGCAGGAAGAGGAGGGTATAAAGGAAAAGGGCTGCGGAAGCAAATCAATGGGGTTTGAGGTCGGGGTGGCTTAGCTCAGCACTGGCTCTGCCACTTATGAGGTAGAACATTCAGCACATTTCTTAACCTCTCTGAGTCTAATGGTTTCCCAATTAAGTGAACATAATACTACTTATTTCACATTTTTACTGGTATTAAATTAAAGCATCTAATTCATTCACCAAATATTAATTTAATCTCTCCCCTGGGCTGTTTCTTTTCCTCTTTTTTCTTCTCTTCCTTCCTTCCTTCCTCCTCCTCCTCCCTCTCTCTCTCTTCTCTTCTTTCTTTCTTTCTTTCTTTCTTTCTTTCTTTCTTTCTTTCTTTCTTTCTTTCTTTCTTTCTTCTTTCTCTTTGCCACCAGAGACGTGGAATGTATTTGAATGAGAAATATTCTCTGTGTGTTGGTTCTTAAAGGTCAGCTGGGAGATGGAAATTTGTCATGGGAAAGGATAAGGCTGAAGTGGACCCAAGAGGACGGCGTGGAGCCATACGTGTAGTGAGGTTCCCAATAAACAGTTGTTGAACAGATGACCAGCAGCATGATGAGGGTGTTCAGAAGAGAGGATTATTAATTTTCAAAATACAACAACTTCAATGGTTGGTAGAGCCATCCTGTCATAGATACAATTAATATGACAGCACCCAGGGTGTTTAAAAAGGCTACAAATTATTCTCTCCCTCTCTCTTTCTCTCTCTCTCTGCCTCTTTCTCTCTATCAAATAAACAAATAAATCAAATACATTTTTAAAAAAAGGGAGCTGGAGAGATGGCTTGGTGGCTAAGGCATTTGCCTGCAAAGCCAAAGGATCCCGGTTTGATTCTCCAGGACCCACGTAAGCCAGATACACATGGTGGCACATGCATCTGGAATTCATTTGCAGTAGCTAGGGGCCCTGGCACGCCCATTCTCTCCCTCCCTCTCTCTCTGTCTCTTTGCCTCTTTCTATCAAATAAATATATAAATAAAAATGTTTTTAAATGCTACAATTTAAAGAAAAATCAAAACACCAGGAAGACGACAGCAAATGTTAGAGGAGGGGAGAAAGGACCACGTGGAGGAAGTCAGGTCTCAGAGTGAAGGAGGAAGCTGTCTGCTGTTTACCTGGCCAAGAGTGCACTCCATGCCCCCTAGGAAGTCCGCTTCCTTCAGCCCATTGTGGTTGCTGCTGATGTCGTGGACTTCGAATCTGAGGCGCTGAACCTCTTCAAAGTAAAAGTCCACAGTGAACAGTTTCGAGTACACTGGGTTTATGCAGGTCCGGATTACTTCTGTCCTGTCAACCTGTAAGGAGAAAGAGGAAAGCATTCAGGGACTAGTGTTGTACCCTCCTGAAAGTCACCGGGGCTGGCCCTGTGAAAGCCTACAAGGCTCAGCTTCAAGGCAGAAAATATCATTGGACATGACAAAGAATGTGTGGCTTCATATTTGAAGATTTTAGAGCATGTTTATGTTATCAGGAGACAGGGCAAGACGGGACCATCATTTTGCTGGAAAGGCCAAGGCCACATCTGGCCTGAAGAAGAAAGAAATCTGTGATCAGTTGGTGATGTCTGCCGGGCACAGTAATGGAAAAAAAATGCTAGAGTAGTTGTCTCATTTTGACCAACTCTAATGGGTGGCTTTCTTGCTCAAGATTTCAAGCATAATGAAGTAGAGAGCCATGTGAACAGGCATGAATATAAGACTGTTTCACGTGGGCCCTTCATTTTATATATACATGGTTTACCCACTGATTTCAGTTCCTGAGCCCTGAGTTTCCTCATCAGGAAAATGAGAACTGGATTAGAGAATGAAATGAAATGGCACTTACTTATCTAATATTCCATGAACTACAATCCATTGTGCCTTCTTCTTTTATTTTATTTTATTTTATTTTATTTTATTTTTTTGGCTTTTCGAGGTAGGGTCTCACTCTAGCTCAGGCTGACCTGGAATTCACTCAGAATAGTCTCAGGGTGGCCTTGAACTCACGGCGATCCTCCTACCTCTGCCTCCCAAGTGCTGGGATTAAAGGCGTGCACCACCACACCTGGCTTTATTTTGCCTTCCTTGGTAAGTTATCATTTGTCCTGTCCTATTCAATGGCCCAGGAGGATGACCCCAAGGACTGAATTTCCTGGGTTCTCTTGCCCTCTGGATGCTGGGAGGGGTCAGCAAGAGGGAGGGCTGGGAAGGAGATGAAGGAGCAGGAGAAGTTGAGGCAGGCATGCCCCTGTGCGCCCAGACACCGTGCCAGACGCCCCTGTTCCCAGGGACCTTTGACTGGGACTTGGGGACACAGGCCCTGGTGTTTCCACTGGAGCTCATTATGTAACTTGGACAGGCCCAGAACTCATGGCGATGTTCCTGCCTCAGCTTCCTCCTGGGTCATTGGATTACAAGCATGCACCCTTGGGCCTGGCTAACGTGCTTCAGTCTCCTAACCCTTCAGAATGAGGAGTGGCGACAGCTTCCTTCGTGGCCATCCCTAACGTCTCACCTTCCTTTGTGGCTCCTTGTTGGCGTCTTTAAATGAGTTTTACCCTTAGGAATTTATCTCAGGGGATTAAACTCTCTGGCTATATCTTCCCCTTACCCCCTGTGGGGTTTGGGCCACCATGTTCTTTTCCTCTCTAGCTGTTAGGAGTGAAAATAAGACCAGAGCCGGGGAGACGGCTCACAGGTAAGAGTGCTGCGTGAGCACGAGATCCTGAGTTCGATCCCCGGCACCCGCATTAACATCCAGGTGTGGCCACTCATGCCTGTAATCCCAGCACGGGAGGTGGAGACAGGAGATCACTGGGGCTCACGACTCAGCCACTCTACCCCCAAACAGCAAGTTCTAGCTTCAGTGAGACCTTGTCTCAAGAAAATAAGATGGAAGCGCAATAGAGGACACCCAACATCCCCCTCTCGCCTCCACATGTGTGCGCACAGGGCCCACACATCTGCACATCCATGTGTGTACAACACACACACACATACACACACACACACACCACATATGCTACCCACACACCGAAACCTAAATGAAAATAAACAAAACCATTTATGTTCCGGAGATCCGTAAAGATATTCCAGATCGTATAGCATTTTTTGCAACTGGAGATAATCATCCTTTCATATTTTACAAATCACCCGGAGGCGGTATGTTCCTGGCCACATTGGTTTTAAAATGGAAGCATGGTTTATTGGCAGTTTCCCAAGTGTCAGTTCTTAGCACAAACCATGTAGCTACTTCTCTTATTTTTATCTGGGTAAAGGGAAATAAACGCTCTCCCCCACAGTCTCCAAAAGAGAAGAAAGCAGCCCACCACACTGCGCATGCCCATGGTGTCCTACAAAGGTAATCGGATACTTTGTTTAGCTTCCCCTGATGAAACTGTTAAGTGAAATACTTTGACCCTGGTCATTTCCATATCTAGGTTGGGCTCTTTTTTAAAAATACTTAAAAATTTTTTTTTTTTTTGTTTTGTTTTTGGGCTGGAGAGATGGCTTAGCAGTTAAGGTGCTTGCCTGCAAAGCCAAAGGACCCAGGTTCAATTCCGAAGGACCCACGTTAGCCAGATGCACAAGGGGGCCATGCATCTGGAGTTCAGTTTATAGCAGCTGGAGGCCCTGGCATGCCCATTCTCTCTCTCTGTCTCTCTATCTCTCCCTCTTTCTCTGTCAAATAAATAAAAATAAAATATTTTTTTAAAAAAGTTTTTTTTAAAATTTTAGAGAGAGCAAGAGAGACAGACAGTGAGTGACAGAGAGAGAGAGAGAAAGAGAGAACGTCAGGACCTCAGCCATTGCAATCGAACTCCAGAAGCTTGCACCACCTCATGGGCATGCACGACCTTGCACTTGCCTCACCTTTGTGCATCTGGAGATCTGGAGAGTCGGGAGTTACATGGGATATGGAGAGTCGAATGTGGGTCCTTAGGCTTTGCAGTCAAAGCGCCTTAACTGCTGAGCCATCTCTCCAGCTCTAGGTTGGGCTGTTTGTGAGAAATACATCCTCTGAAGCTTGCCACTGATCATGCATAGTGTGACAGGCAACCCTAGCTGCAGGGAGAGGTAGATCTAGCTCTTGTTTTGTCTCTGCCCATCAGAAAGCCAGTATCCAGCCTGTGGGGGCTACGACCTTACAAGTTGTTCAGACAGGTGAACACTTGACAACTCTAGCTTCCCATGGAGACACAGCCTCAATTTCAGCTGAATCTGACATTCATGTAGATGATATCACTTTGGGAGAGGGGCATGACTGATTATGTGACTGGCTGACCATGTGAGGGCAGGACTTACTGGCATAACTGCCGGCCTAATTTTTTTTTAGAAGCTGGTCAGAGATCATAATTTTGAGTAAGGGTATAAATCAGAAATCACAAGTTTGTAGTCTCCAAGCATAAGGTGACTTGGAGATACTTCATTTATTTTAATGTATTTTCCCCTCAATTTGTCAATATGGAGAGTTTACTGCTCTTCCTTCAGAAAAAAAGAGAGAAAGAAAGAAAGGAAAGACTGGCGACCTTCCTGTATGGCAACAGTTGGGTGTGTCCCTATTCAAACAGAACACTCACTTTTGAGGTCTCAAAATCACTTCCAGGCCCTTCCCCCTCACTGAATGCATCTACTTGGCCCTGAGAGACATTAAACAAACAAACAAACAAACAAACAACAAAGCATTCAGTGCAAATGCATGGAACAAGAAGTTTAATTGTACTCATGTAGTGCCTTTTGATACAGAAGTAAATTACAGGCGGGTTTGATGTTTTCGGGACATTGACAAAAATCTTTTCTCCTTGTAGGTGAAAGCAAAGAGTTCCGGGCAGGTCAGATGGTAAGAGGAGATGGAAACTCCAGTCTTTGTCACTGTTAGACACCCCAAATGACACGAATGGCTCCTTTTCGGTTTTCACTGGTAACCCCCAGGTAGAACTACGGTTCCTGGGGCTAGGGAGATGGTTCCGTGAGCAAAGTGCTTGCTGTGGAAGTGTGAGGCCCTGAATCGGGATCTGCAGCACCCAGGCGAGCGTCGGGTGTGACAGCTTGTAACCTGCAATCCCAGTGCTGGCGAGGCAGAGGCAGGGGGATCCCTGGGGCTTGCTGGTGAGCTACACTAGCTGAATTGGTGAATTCTAGGCTCAGGGCTACACCCAGTCTGAAAAACAAATAAGATGAACAGTGGCTGCGGGAGACAGCCAGTATCAGCCTCTGGCCTCACATGCACGTGAATACACGCGCATGTGCACGCACTCCCACATGCGCCTACGCACAAACAAACACGAATGCAGATGGATGCACAGTGCCTACATGCAAAATTTAAGCAATTTTTAAAAAAAGGGAAATATGGTGCCTATTGTATTAAGCCACCTACTTCAGACATGCTATCCAAGGTAAGCTGGCAGCAAGTGACACCGAGTGACTCGTTCTGTTGCTTACAGGGAAATATGAAGATGAAAAGAAATGAAGTAATATTCATTTGCATCGTGAAAGATAGTTTCCAAGGACCGTCTGCTGGCCACAAAGAACCCCCAAAGTGTACGTGCTCAGTAGGAAAGTGCTTATAACGACAAGCGGGTACTTAATTTTACTCATGTGGTGCCTTTTGACACAGAAGTGAGTTGCTGATGGATTTGGTATTTTCAGGGGGCTGAAGCCAGCCAGGTTCCACCTGAGCAGCAGAGTCTCAACTGGCTCATGTTTTCTACTGAGGTGTCAAGATTAAGGCAGTTGTTTCTAAAAGAGCATCCACTTACTGATACCACCAGCAACATCACACCCAACCAGGGAAGCTTTCTTTGGAACTTTCGAATCCTGTTCCCAACCCAGGGGATTCTGATTCTATGAGAAGAGGGTAGAGTCCAGAAATCTGTAATATTAAACCCTACTGTAATTCCTTCCCTCCCTCCTTCCCTCCATCCATCCATGCGTATCTCTCTCCTCCCTTCCTCTCTTCCTTCCTTCCCTCCCTTCCTTCCTTCCTTCCTTCCTTCCTTCCCTCCTTCCTTCCTTCCTTCCTTCCTTCCTTCCTTCCTTCCTTCCTTCCTTCCTTCCTTCCTTTCTTAACTTCCCAAGTGTTGGGAATACAGGTGTGTACCACCATGCCCTAGGAAATCTTGATGTGGTTTATCAGTCTTGAAGAAATAAGATGTAGGATCTATTTCTTGCTCTCATGTGAGGTGAGGTGAGGTGAGGTGTGTGTGTGTGTGTGTGTGTGTGTGTGTGTGTTTACTGTTGAGGTTTATTTTAATCTGCCTGCCTCTCTGTAACCCAATCTACAGACAAACAAATGTTTATTTATGTCTTTTCTTCTTCAGTCATGACTAATATATTCACATTTGCTTTAGAGTTTACAGAACATCACTGCATCCATTTCTATGATTTCTCTGATTCTTACAGTTATCGTGTTGCATAGCTTTACATTATTTTACAGATGAGACAATTCCAGGCTGTGGGGTGGCATAAGTTACTAGATGTCACAGTGGGCTCCTGAACTCAGCTTTCTGACCTCAAAGTGGTCCACTTCCCATAATTCATAAGCAGGTTTCGAGGGTGACAGAGTCAATAATTAAATTGTCACATTTGATGAGATGCTCTGTTAACAATTTTGCCTCAAACAAGTTTCAGCATAGCTATAGGTTTATAATAGCTAAAGCTTTTGGAAGACTTTATGCCATAGTGCTCATTAAATAAAACAGCATTTTTGTAATACAATTGACATACAATAAAACATCATTTTGAGGTGTTCAATTTAGGGACTGGAGAGATAGTGAAGTGGATAAAGTGCTTGCCGCACAATCACGAGGACCTGAGTTCAAGTCTCTGGGGCCTGAGTGACACTGTACACAGTAGCATACACCTGTAATCCCACTGCTCCTTCAGTGAGATAGGAGGTAGAGAGAGCCGCACCCCCAGAAACTCACGGGCCATCACAACATCCTTGTTGACAATATGACTGTTCAACTCTTTTGCCGTGCACTTGCTTGGCTATTCGTCCCTATGACAACACAAGCAGGTAGATACCTACTGCTATTCCCTCTTCTGGGAGATAGACCCTGTAAACATCTTCAGCTTTACAGAAGTGGATGGATTCGAACACAGGCACTGAAGCTCTGGAACCTATGTGGTTCACGTCTATGCTATCAAGTCACTCAGACATAAAGCTTTTGCTCATAAACCCCGTCGCTCAAAGGAACACAAGGACAGATCGCCAGCACGGCGTGGAGCTGCCAGGGAAAGTCAGTGAAGGCGCAGTTGTATCTCTGGGGATCTGGTTTTTCCACTGTGAAGTCTGCATAGACCATGGGGCTCCTGAGCCCTGTCCAGAGGAATTGGACTGTGGGGTGGCAAGGCGACTATGCCACTAATCAACAACTATGGGCCACGTACACAATGGTCTCCAGCTCTCTAGGACTTACTAGGCCTGAAATGGCCACAGGTGAGGGTGACAGACTTCACCGCTGTGAGTGGGAAGGAGGTGCAGGAAGGCACCCACAACAGGGGCTGGTCCCCAAAGCTGCTGAGGTTTTCTGGAGAACTTCACATCTTTGTCGCGGGGTTACCAAGATGATTCATGACACCATCGGCCAGAGAAATGCACAAGGGCCTCCAGGGCAGGCTTATAATTAGATGTTCCTTCAAAGTGATATTCTTTAAATATTTCCGCAATATTTATTTAGAGAGTATAGGGAGAAACTAATTTTGTCTGAATAAAGAATGGATAGCTTCATGTTCAAAAAATAAGGGATTCATTACAGGCAATTTTTCAAACCATATTAACTTCCAAGAGGGCATATTAAAGCATGCAAAGTTTTGATAATAAAACAAATCACTGGGCTACCAGAAATAACAGTATTCCACTTCAGGATTTCAGCTGCTTATGGCTCCACTGGCTCTTAGATTTCAGCTCACAGCCCTCACCACTGTTGCTGGGCTGGGGAGATTGCTCAGTGGGTAAAGTGTTTGCTGTATAACATGAGGATCTGAGTTCAATCCCCAGCATTTGTGTAAAAGCTGGGCATCGTGGCAAACATCTATAATCCTAGTACCAGGCACATAGAGACAGGAGGATCCTATGTGATTGCTGGCTAGCAAGTCTAACTGAACAGGTGAGATCTAAGTTCAGTTGAGAGCCCTGCCTTAAATAAATAAATAAATAAATAAATAAATAAATAAATAAATAAATAAATAAAGTGGAGGGCTAGAGACATGGCTTAGTGGTTCCGGCATTTGACTGCAAAGCCAAAGGACCCAGGTTCAATTTCCCAAGACCCACATAAGCCAGATGTCCAAGGTGGCGCATGTGTCTGGAATTAGTTTGCAGTGGCTGGAGGCCCTGGTGTGCCCATTCCCTTTCTCCTCTCGCTCTCTGCCTCTTTCTCGCTCTCTCAAATAAGTAAATAAAAATATTTTTAAAAATACAAATACGGGCTGGAGAGAGGACTTAGTGGTTAAGTGCTTGCCTGTGAAGCTTAAGGACCCAGGTTCAAGGTTTGATTCCCCAAGACCCACGTTAGCCAGATGCACAAGGGGGCGCACGTATCTGGAGTTCATTTGCAGTGGCTGGAGGCTCTGGCATGTCCATTCTCTCTCTGTCTGTCGCTCTCAAATAAATAAGAATAAACAAAAAAATTTAAATACAAATAAAATAGAAAGTGATTGATGCAGGCACCTAATGTCAACCTCTGGCCTCCACATATATGCACATACATGTGTACATGCACCCACATGTGTATGATCATGGCACCCATATGAACTCTCTCTCTCTCTCTCACACACACACACACACACACACATGTGCAGCACACACATAGACAAAAAAGAAAAAAAAAATCTGTGGTTCAAGCCATCCACTGACTGGCACTTAGAACAACCCTAGCTAATGTGTGTGCCACTCTCTCTAGAAACACCCAGCCAAGTGAGTGCCTCTCGTGGATTCCTCTCCAAACCCACATGCTTCACCCACTGAGCACTAAAACCTTCAGGCGCTCTACACTAAGCTGGACAAGGATCACCATCCACTCACTGAGCCCTCGCTTCACCTCTGCTGTGCGCTTGACCTGGCTCTCACTACCAGGGCTTCTGGTGCTCACGAGGGTGGAGCTAGACATCCCTATCACCACCAGCCTGGGGCTCTCATGTGGCTCCAAGCACACAGGAAAATAGCATCACCTTGCTAGCAGGATGAGTCAGATGTCGATAGAATGAGCATTACATTGTGGATGCCTTCAGAGAGATCTGCAGTATCAGAGATGGGCCTCGGGGCGGTCTCTCTTTTCCTTCATCCCCAGGCCCTGTAGGCTGCCGGCTCGCTTCATGAATGCCCGGTCTGAACAAATTCTGACCGGCATACAGGTGAGGTCTCCAGTATGTCTTCAAATGCTGAATGTCTCTTGTCCTCCATAGCTGTTTGCTTTTTCCAATGTGAGTGCTCAGTTTGTGAGCCTAAAGTTTTCAGATTTCTGCCCCATGCCTCATTGCCGTGAGCTGCCATGCTCTTAGGTTGGGGAGGGGGGGGCTACTGCTGTCATGTGACAGAACTTTCCATGATGTTCTATTTGACTATTTACTCTTGAAATATGGCTAGCAAGATTGAGGAAATGACTTTAAATTTATATTTATGTTCAATTAATTAATTTGAGAGAGAGAGAGAGAATGAACATACTAGGGCCTCTAGCCACTGCAAATGAACTCCAAATGCATGTACCACCTTGTGCATCTGGTTTACATGGGTACTAGGGAGTCAAACTTGGGTCCTTAGGCTTCACAGGCAAGCACCTTAACTTGCTAAGCCATCTCTCCAGCCCCATTTCTTTTTTAACTTTTTTGAGGTAGGGTCTCATGCCAGCTCAGGATGACCTGGAATTCACTATATAGTCTCAGGGTGGCCTCGAACTCATAGCGATCCTTCTACCTCTGCCTCCTGAGTTCTGGGATAAAGGTGTGCACCACCACACCCGGCTGGCCCCAATTATTTTAAATTTAAATAAAACACTTTTTAGCCCGTGTCAGCACTATATCCCTGTAGATTAATGAAATCCTGAATGGTCTCCACATGAGGCTGGGAATTCCCAGCTGATCTCAATGTAGGGCAGCACTTCTTATGCTTTGTAGCACCTTGAAACCACTCGGGGATCTCCAGACTGATTAAGAATCTCTGGGGATCAGATATAGCTGTTGTCAGTTCAAAATCTATATAGGTGATTCCAATACACGATAAGGTTTTAGAACCAGTAAAAAGATGAACTATTATAGTCCAGCTCCAGAGTGGACACCAGGAATCACATGTTTTTGCGTGATCTACTATGAGCCCCACATCCCCATCTCTGGAGCACGCTTCGTATATTAATACATCCCTACGTCCATGGAGGCTGCCTGGTTACCTTACTGTAGGATGTGGTGATGGAATAGAGTAACTACCTTCTGGGAAAAGTGGGTTCATTTGGGTGTTAAGCACATGCAGCAGAGTAGCGACCACGTATCCTCTTTGTAACACACAAGTCAGCGAATACCATAGTCATTCTCTTTTGCATCCCCAAATCTTTTCAGGTCTGCTGTGCCCCCAGGATAGTGGCCCATATGGATCATTCATGGAGGCTTCTTTGCTGGCTCAGCCCGTAATGGGCACCATTAGGCGATCAGACAACAAGCACAGAGAGAGGCTAGTGTGCTTTGCCTGTCCTGTGAAGCCTTATTAGAAGTAACTATGCCTTTCTACCTAGACGCCCTCCTAGCTGCCCTTCCAGTAGAGTTCTAGCCCTCCCTGCATTCCACTGACATCACTACTTCGCTAACATCTTTATTTTCTGCCACAGCCCCGAGTCATTCTGTGGTACTCTTAATGAATTCCTCATATAGTGAACAAACTGGAAAACTTCTGAATCCCACCATAGGTGAAATTGTGTCCAAGTCTGGTGGTCCACAACTCACAAATTATATTGGCTTTAAGGATCTTCAGATCTCCAGATGTTATTCTTGCAGTTTGTTCCCTTTTGCGAGGGCATCCTAGTATCTAATCAGGTAATGGATCATCCGGTATGTCTACAGAGCACGTAGTGTACACCAGGAATTGTTTTAACCATCACCCAAATATTCTTCCCACTCCATCAACCCCACAGCATAAATTAGCACTGTAATAATTTTACATGCAAAGAACACAGAGCTAAAAACATTAATTTACCCACCGAGCTGTTAAGTGGTGGGACTTAATTGGAATTACCCTTAAAGCTCTTTCCAGAGATCTGACACCTCTTCTTGAAAACACAGAGCCATTTAGATACCTTCTCACCACAGCGGTTTTAAGCATGGCCGTTCTGAACACTCAATACTTCACATTTTCGTTGAGAGCAAAGCAATCTTTAACGGCCTCCAACCACGCAACAGACTGAAAAGTCTTTTCAGCGAGGATGTTGAGTGTCCAGCAAAGCCTTTCAAGGTCTTGAAACCTTCTCTTCCTCTTGCTGTATTTTGCCCCTTAAGTTCTTTTTATTTAGCTAGAACCTCTGATGAAGAACAGAGCGACACAGAAGAAATGTGGGTGGTCCAGACCTGAAAGACCCACGAGGATTTTGCAACAGAAAGAGAATTCTTTTTCTCAGTCCCAAGTCATCTGCTTCACACCCTCCCCACCACTGCGAACCGCAGGCAGAGCCCACCAGGATCAGGTATAAGCAGATGAAGAATTGTGGGTACTCCATATGCACGCTGTCAAATCCTCAGCATATGGGAGCGCACAGGCTAGTCCCACACACGGGTAAAGCAATTTGCACTTCATTGAGATGTTGGTTATTAATAGGAAGTCCTCATCCTGTCGATTCTGTCACAGCTGCAGAGACCTCCAGAGAGGTCATCCGAGACTGGAGAGCCTTGCTTTACTTTACTTTTTTTTTTTTTTTTTGTATTATTCACTGGTGTTTGAAAATAGTACAGAGAAACTCATTTGCAGAACGCTGCACACAGATCTGAAGTCGAGCATGCTCACCCAGCCAGCAGCTTGTGAAGGTGAGCTAGCTGAGGTCTGCCTCAGCCGTCCTCATCACAGGCCTCCTCAGGCAGGGATGAAGTGATGGGAACTGCTGTGTGGCTTCCAATTCGACTTCTCTGACTCCTTGAGGACAGCCAACATCCGTTCTGCTTACCAGTCCATTTCTGGCAGTCCAAACTGGGAGTGAATCATGCGGGCCACATGGGCCTTGTCTGAATACCACAGGGCGAGGAGGAAGCCGTTGGCTGTATGGCCGCTGCTCTTTCCCACGGCACTCTGCGGTTCACACCCTCTCCCTGACTTTGTCTCTACCACGATGTCAAAGGTCTGATCTCGAATGCATGCTGCTGATACCAATCATTTTAACTGTTAAATCCACAGAGGTTATCAACGTTGGAAACCTGTCTCTCCACTCTGAGTGATCGGTGGGAACCTGGCGATGGGAATGTACCTGTGCCTGCCTCTGAACTTAATGTCAAGGATGATGACCTAGTGGTGACGCAATCGGGAGGCTGGTCATTGGCTCTTGTGTCACACGTGTGTCACATTCCTCAGATGCCCCTGTGCTTCAGCTTTAGGTTAAGAAAACTGAGGTCCGTGCATGTTAAAACGATGCTCTTCAATTCCTGAAGTCTCACGTGCGTAGCTGAGCCATGGCTGCAGCTAGGTTCCCTGATTCTTTTTCTTTTTTTTCCTAAATTATTTGACAGAGAAAGAGGGAGAGAGAGAGAGAGAGAGGGAGAGAATGGGCGCGCCAGGGCCTCTGGCCACTGCAAACCAACTCCAGACGCGTGCACCCCTTGTGCATCTGGCTAACGTGGGTCCTGGGGAATCGAACCTGGGTTCTTTGGCTTTGCAGGCAAACACCTTAACCACTAAGCCATCCCTCCAGCCCAGTTCCCTGATTCTTAATGCAGCTTTTCTACCTCACCACCCAAACTGCTCGTGACAGAGTGCCGCTAGGATCCAGGGCTCAGAAATGAGGTCTAAACAAATGCATAACTACATTCTGCCTTTCTTTTCCCTTTTATGAATACGTATGTGTGTGTGTGTTATGTGTACATGTGTATGCATATGTGTATGTGTTCATGCATGTGGCTGCATATGTGTGTATGTAGAGGCCAGAGGTTGATATTGGGTGTCTTTTTGATCACTCTCCTCCACCTTATTTACTGAGGCAAAGTCTTCCAGTTGAACCAAGGGCTCAGCGACTCAACTAGTAGATGTAGTCAGTTTGCTCTAGGAAGTCCCTGTCTCTACCTCCCAAGTGCTGGGATTACAGACAGGCTGCCACGCCCACCTGGCAATTACATAGGTGCTGGGATCCGAACTTCACTTCTTTCTGTGCAGCAAGTGCTTTCCCTACGGAGCTATCGCCCCAGCTCTATTCTATCTTTTTTTTTTTTTTTTTTAGACGGCAGTGAGTTTGATAATAAAATACAACCTTCTGCACCTGAAATAAATTCTAAAATGAAAAGTCGTTCCCTAAAGAAGACGATACTGCAGAAATAAGTCATCCCAGGAAATTGGATCTTGTGGGATGGTCCAGCACCGGCTCCTTCTTACACAGACGTGAGTGGGGAAGGATATCCAAAGAGGCCACGTCGGGATGGTGAGAGGGCAGTGCGTGGTCAGACATTACTGTGTCCTCAGTGGGGGAGGTTTACTACTTTGAAGTCACATTCCCTTAAGTTCATAATGGTAGCTCCACCAGAGACTCCTGTAAATGAAGGATTTTTGCAGTCACATGAATTTTCAAAGCCCTTCCCACTGTATCCCTTTGTTAGAAAGCCATCATGCATAAAATTATATATATATATATATATATATATATATATATATATATATATATATATAATGAATGAAAAATGAAATGAAAAAGATATATATATATACTCTTGCATCCCACAGAAAATACATGTGCTGACTTTTTTATTTTGACATAGGGTCTCACTCTAGCCCAGGCTAACCTGGAATTTACTATGCACTCTCAGGCTGGCCTCAAACTTACAGTGATCCTCTTACCTCTGCCTCCCCAGTGCTGGTATTAAAGGCACGTGTATCACCATGCCCAGCTATGTGTTGCCTTTTTTGCTGTTGTTGTTCATTTTTAGAGGTAAGGTCTCACTGTAGCCCAGGCTGACCTGGAATTCTCTATGTAATCTCAGGGTGGCCTTGAACACACAGCAATCCTCCTACCTCTGCCTCCCAAGTGCTGGGGTTAAAGGTGTGTGCCACCATGCCCAGCATGTGTTGACTTTTGTAATACCTTCCAAACTTACCTAGCCCTCACTTTTCACTTCTCATGAAATATGTATGTTGATATCAACAAAATACATTTAAAAGAGTTTACACAAATGGGCTAAAAAAAACTGGACATCTCATTAAATATCTTAGCCATTTTCTCTGACAGCAAAAATAATTGAAACATAAATGGGGCAAATTGACTTCTGTATACTACAAACACTACTAGTAACATAGACTGTTTGAATTTATAAATCACAGTGATAAACCAAGGAGCACTCTGTGAAGACATCCAACACTTTGTATAATCCCAGTGGGCTTTGCCTCTCTTCTTCTCTCCTGACTAACTTCTTTCCTCATCTCCTCATGAAAATATTAAGTTTCCATCTGAAGTCAAACACATGTTACCATAATTTCTCATTATCACGAAACTCTAGCTGGAAGGTTAGACAACAGAGTGGCAGAGATACCCAGGTTTCCCGAGCGTGCTGTAGATCCAGCATGTACATGGGGTCCCGCCATTACGCGGCTATTCGAGATGTGTATCTCATGGTTTGCTCATTGACAAATCTAGGGCAACTAACTGTGTTCCTGAAATTTCTTCCCACAATGACTCAGTAACCTATACTCACTCCTCTCACCCCATTTCCATACCTAACACTTTTTTTAAAAAAAAGTTAATTATTTATTCGAAAGAGAGAGAAAGAAGGAGAGAGAGAGAGAGAGAGAGAGAGAGAGAGAGAATGGTTGCACCAGGGCCTCTGGCCACTGCAAACGAACTCCAGACGCGTGCACTCCCTTGTGTATCTGGCTAACGTGGGTCCTAGGGAATAAAACTGGGGTCCTTTGGCTTTGCAGGCAAACACTTTAACCACTAAGCCGTCTCTCCAGCCCCATACCAAACACTTTTGATCTTACTAGCTCCTAAAAGATTTCCTTTTAAAGTTAAGAAATTTATGTTTTGGTAATTTGCTAATAATCTAAAAGAGAAGAGAGCATGATGGAAAAGAAACCATATTCTCCTTCATGAATCTTGTCTGGTATTATCTACCCTGTGACAGGCTGACTTAGAATATTCTAGACTATTATTAATGAGAACTCCCTTTTCACTCAGGTGATTCAAGCAATTAAAGGCTAACTTTCCCTCTCCCTTCGATTTCTGTTTCTATGTAGAGAGAGTTTCTGATGAATGAAAAGGATTGGTAATCAGAAGATTAATTTCAGTGGATTCTTAATTCACAGGAAGCCACTCAGGGAGAATGAATCTTTATGGAAATTACCATAAGATCACCATCGATACTGTCTTTCTACTAAGAGGTGAAAATCCACTCTCTATCATTTCTCCTTCCTGTTCTTAACTCTTCTTCCCATGTCTTGAAATAGGTACAGACATCCAGCAACAGACTTCTTTTATGAAGTCTGCGTCTCTCCCAGAGGCTTCTCTCATGTTTGGGTGGCATTATGCCGGCTCATTCGTCATTAATTCTATTGGCACTCAGAAGAGCTTATGCGGATGGTTCCGTGGCAAAGTACAAACACTGAGAATGAGTTGGGACAAATTTCCAAGCAGGAAAATTGCCCGTCACACTATCATCACCACTGATCATCAAGCAACTGATACTTAGAGCACATGTAGTTTCACAACTGTAGACCTCACCAAGTTCCTGATTATAAAGATGCAACAAACGGGCCATAGCTTGAGCGCTTTGAAGACCTATCATGGGCTCTTGCTAAATTTCTGATGCTCATTCTGTTTTTGAAGCTCTAAAACAGCTATAAAAACAGTTAAGACTTCAAGAAGCGTAATCCAAAATATATGATTCCAGTGTCTAAACTTAGCCTTCCAGAGGACTATTATTTTTCCTCTTGATAGCAACCAAACCCTTCATTTCTTACATTTTTATTTATTCAGCTGAAGTGAATTCTTTGCAAAACATTTCTGATTAGCAATTTGTATTATTAATTTCCATGCATTCACTCAGAGAAAATTTAATGAGTTTGTGTGATTGTTCCAGGACTGGGATAGTCCCTGATGGCTCAGCATTAGACACATCACAACCCATCCCAAAGCTTGGAGTCAGAGTGTAGTAGATGTCCTACTTGAGGTCCCTCTCATTCTGCCAAATGCTTTGAACACATGGGAAGGACATTCTGCGTGCTGGTGGCTTTTGGCAACCTCTGCTGCTCTGTGATAGAGGCTTTCCTGTCCCCAGCTCAGAGAAAGAAAGACAGAGAATGAGCATGGGTACACACACAGACACACACACGCACACACACACACACACACACAGACACAGACACACCATCTTCAGATGCACAGTGAACAAGGAAAATACAAGTGGCTCTTCATTGTGGTCATAAACAACAGTTCTGCAAGTCCATTTTACATAATTTATTGGGTATGGCAGCTGTTTCCGGAGCCGGGCTGAATGTTTTTTTTTTTTTTTTTTTTGCATTTGTACAACAAGGCATCAATAAAACATTAACAGGCAGAGACAAAAATGAAATAGATTTGGTTCCATAAAGAGAAGATTTTTCTTACATTTAGAAAAAAAATGAAAAGAATCGCAGAAAGAATAAAACACCATTCATTTTTTTTTAAATGCATGCATGTGCACTTGTGGAGGCCAGAGGATAACTTCAGATGTCATCCTCAGGAACGTTGTCCACCTTTTACTGTTTTTTTTTTTTTTTTTTTTTTTTTTTGAGACAGGTTCTCTTATGGACCTAGAGCTCACCAGTGCGGCTAGACTGGCTGGCCCGAGAACTCCAAGGCTCTTCCTGTCTCCACCTCCCCAGCGCTGGGATTCTAAGTATGTGCTACCATGCCTGGCATTTTTGCATGGGTTCCGGGACTCAAACTCAGGTCACGCTTATGACCTTCACTGACCCAGACTAAGAAACCACTTAGCAGGCACAAAGAAGAGGTTTAAGCAACAGATTCAGGAAGGCAAGAGAAATAGACTAAAATGCTTAAGGATTCTCCCCGTGTTGTAATGTTAATTCCACACTGAATCCAGTTACACAGAGGATGTCCTTAACAGTTATGGACGGTCTCTGGTTCATTCCCAGCTCTCTGATTTCGCTTGATCCAATGTGAGAACATTTTTTCTTGACCCAAAACATAGGCACAAACACACCTACAAAGCAGAATGAGGGCATCTATCATGCCCTTGTATTTTTAAAAACATTTCATTGTTATTTTTATTCTTATTTTCACTTTTGGTTTTTTGAGGTAGGGTCTCATTGTAGCCCAGGCTGACCTGGAATTCACTACTGAGTCTCCGGCTGGCCTCAAGCTTACATCAATCCTCCATCCTCAGCCTGCTGAGTGCTGGGATTAAAGGCGTATGCCACAATGCCCAGTCTAAAACATTTTTTATACTTTGCCTTCTTGGGGTCTTACTGAACCTGAAGGATTGTTCTTCTCAGGGCAAACTAATTCTTAGAAAAGTTTATCCTGGAGTCTATCTTTCATATCTAAAAAAACCAACTAAGAGCCTGAGTATTTCCTTTATTCAGCTCTTCTTCTCAGGGCCTCCATTCCCCTGCCACGATGACCCTATGGACAGATTGCAAACAGACAGCTCCTTAGCCCTAAATTCCTCTGAAATGATTGAAACGGTCTCATCCCAAACTGCTTACACTACCCAGACCATTTTTCTTTTCTGCTTGACTCCCCCTCTCTCTGCCTCCTGACTAACCCAGGTACTTCTTTGTGGTCACGTGCCCTGGCCCTGCCTCCTACTTCAAGGAACAAGACTGAACATGTCTCCCTTCAAAATATCTGCATGTCTTGTCATACCTGATGAAAAGAAATCCTGAAATCTTTCAAACAGTATGATAACAGGAAGCAGACGGTTGTGTAGAGAAGAAGTGGGAAATTTGGGAATTATATGTCATGGATTTAAATTCCCCTTCCCCACCCCATACGGTTTTTAATAAAAGAAGAAACATTTATTGAGCACCTGCTTCATACTCTGTTAATTATCTGGTACTAATTACAACTTAGAACACCAACACTGTTGCAAGGCAGAAACAAGCGAATATCTTCACTGCTAAAGTGATACTTCAGGAAGTTAAGAGAGTTGCCGAGCTCCTGGTAGGGCT
Source organism: Dipus sagitta (assembly GCA_036346955.1). Lineage (NCBI taxonomy): Eukaryota > Metazoa > Chordata > Mammalia > Rodentia > Dipodidae > Dipus > Dipus sagitta. The sequence continues at coordinate 22,988,888 of CM070786.1, forward strand.
GAGTGTGAAGCCAGGCTTTCTGTTCCAAGCTTATATATATTTCTTTTCATCACACCCTAGTTATTTCTCTCCATTCCAAATATGAATGTCGAAGTACCCTACCCTGATCCTGCTTCAAGATCATGAACACAGTCTGAATGGAAGGGCATATTTCTGATCTCTTAGCCATAGAGCCATGAGGATACTTAAAAAAAAATTACAGGGTTGGAGAGATGGCTTAGTGGTTAAGGCACTTGCCTGCAAAGCAAAAGGACCCAGGTTCGATTCTCCAGTACCCACGTAAGCCAGATGCACAAGGGGGTGCATGCATCTGGAGTTTGTTTGCAGTGGGTAGAGGCCCTGGCACACCCATTCTCCCTCTGTCTGTCCCCCCCCCCGCTTGCAAATAAAATAAAATTTTTAAAAATTTAAAAAGAATAAAAAATTACATTATTTACTAGCATACAAAGAATTAGGCTTCATTATGATGTTTTCAAACAATTTTTTGTTGCCCTTTCCTCTTTTTCTCCTTCCTACTTCCTCCTTATGCCCTCCAATTCCCCAATTCCATCTCCTTTCTGCTTCCACACATGTCCCATTTGTCATTTCCCCCTCTCTCGACACCTCTTGTTGTCCTTGTGTGGTCCCCGATCTTGAATCATAGCCCATAGTCAGTCTTATATCTCCTTATTTGCATACACACAAATGTTAAAAAATAGAATTTTTGTCTTTCTGGCTTGTGTTACCTCACTTAGTATAGTTTCTTACCAATTCCATCCATTTTCCTACAAGTTTCATAGCTTCATTTTTCTTTACAGCTGAGTAAAACCCCTTTGTGATTACGCTTCACTTCTTCATTATCCAGTCATTAGTTGGCAAGGCATACGCTAAAACTGATGGATGGAAGTTTGTAAGCAAATCTTAGGGTACAAGATACGTTATGTGAGGAACTGTAGCTCAAACTATCACCATGCCTTCAGATGAAGCTGGCTTGAAAGTGACAGTCAGGTATTCCTGGCCCTGTTTTCAGGCAGAAACAATTCATCTGTGTCAAATGAGCTAAGTGACTCAGCTGTGGATGTTGGCATCATTCAGGGCATAGCTCTCGGTCTGTTTTGGTTTTGTCTCTTTCCTGGTTCCCAGTATTACCTTACCCAATCTAATGGTTTTGAACAGAATGTGCAAACTTATGATTTCCAAATTTATATCTTGGGCCTGGATACCTGCCCTCCCTATCAGCCACATACATTGCAATGGAGCTGTCTTCATTCCGCCCTATGTGGGGCACAAAGGTTCCTCCTGTAGGGCGAAACAAGCCAAAGGGAAAGTTCTGTCCAAGAGCAAGGATACTGCTTAGAACAAAGCCCGAGGAGCTTTGCCAACACCTGGGAGGCACCCTTGAAGAGCAAGTAAAAGAAGGCTGGTTGGGCTGGAGTGATGGCTTAGCAGTTAATGTGCTTGTCTGCAAAGCCTAAGAACCCATGTTGGAATCTCCAGGTCCCACCTAAGCCAGGTGCACAGTGACACAACTCACAATGTCACACGTGCACAAGTGGGCGCACACGTCTGGAGTTTGTTTGCAGAGGCTGAAAGCTAGCCTCAATCTCTCTCTCTCTCTGCCTCTTTCTCCATCACTCTCAAAATATGATAATAAAGAAGGCTGGTAGTTTCGCAACACAGGCAGCAACAAGCATCCAGGAAAAGCAGCCAGTAATTTAACAGAACTAGGGAAATAAATAGCTAAGAAGAATGCCACCCCTTGGACTGTGGAAGGCTATGTGCATGTGCTGGGCTGTACCCATTCTGAAAGAGTCAGAGCAGGACTGGGGACAGCCTTGACAACACTCCTCAAAGCACATACAGATGGTATCCACCAAACAGGGAAAACACAATAGCTCAACCCAGTCAAATGTCTTAAACAAAACCTTGGGCCAAATACTGACTGAAAAATAAATTACAGTGGACCCAGGAATGACTCCTAGAATTCAGGTTTCACCACTAAGATCACATCCAAACTTAATGAAAGGCATCGTCCTTCCAACATGACTAGAGAGAGTCTCTGAGCCACTGCCCTGGGGCTGGTAGATGGTGAAGATCTACCTGGGTAAGGAAGAAAAGCAACATGGCACTGTCCACTATGGCTCGTGTAGCTTTCATGGGCATCCCAAACTTTCCATGTCCAAATAGAATTCCTGAAAACCACGCCCCACTAGGCTCATGTAGCAGAATTACTAATGTTAAGCAGTCACACCGCTCTTCCGTTTGTTCAAGCAAAACCTCACAGACATACAGAATGCCGCCTCTCTCCTCACATCCCGTAGCCAGCCCTCCAGCAAATCCCACGTCTTCAAAGTAAATACTAAAGCTAGCCACTCTCGTCTGTCTTCACTGCCACCATTTAGCCCCGTTAGTTGCTATTCTCTGGCGTCGTTGTGGTTTGAATCTGTGGTCCTCCTGCCATAAACTCGCGTGTTCTGAATGCTTATTCTCCAGCTGGTGGCGATTTGGGAGGTGGGGTCTTGCTGGAAGAGGTGTGTTGTTGTGAGTGACGGGCTTAAGGGTAGATAGCCAGCTCCCCTTCGCTGAAGTCCGGCTCGCTCTCCTGCTGCTGCTCTACCCGCTGTGGCAGAGGTGATGTCCAGCCTCTGCTCATGCCGTGTTTTCCCCTGCCACCATCAGAGAGCTTCTGCTCAAGACTGGAAACCAAAACAAACAACTTTCCTCCTGTCAGCTGCTTTGGCAGAGAGCTTTGTGCCAGGTAACTGCAACACCTCCCAATGCAGCAGCGTAGAGAGATGGGCCTAGCACGTGACCGGCTCAGGAGGGCTCTGGGCTAATTATCACAGAATAAGCTTGTTATAAAAATGAGTTTGGGCTGGAGAGATTGCTCAGTGGTTAAGGCACTTGCCTGCGGCCCCAGTTTGATTCCCCAGTACCCATGGAAAGCCAGATGCACAGAGTGGCACATGTGTGTGGAGATCATTTGCTACAGCGACAGGTCCTAGCATGCCTATGCTCGCTCTCTCTCTCTCTCTCTCTTCTTTCTGTCTTTCTCTGCTTGCAAATAAATAAAATTATTTTTTTGAAATGAGTTTGGCCCTTTCTTGTCTTATGTTTTCTTACCCTTTTGCCTTCCATGGGATGACACAGCACAAAACCTCTCACCAGACCGCCAGCGCCCTTCTCTTGGATTCTCTCGCCTCCACAGTCTTACTCCAACTCAACAACTTCCTTTACAATTATCTAGTCTCAGCTATTCTGTCTCATCAATAGACAATGGGCCAAAGCAGGCCCCCTATTTTTTTTTTTTTTTGTTTAATTCCCATTAGATCTGTATTCTAACTCTTCTCTCTGAATCCTTTCCTTGGCACCCTCTCTGTAATGTCCATATTCCCTCTGATAGTTCCTATCTTCATTTGCTGTTTTAACTTCTCTCTTTAGCTTATTGTAATTCAACGTGACTTAAATTCTATTCATTTTTCTTGGTTTGCTACTTATCTCAGCAAAATGTAAATGTGCATGAAGACAGTATTTAAATGCCTAACCAACTGTCTCAGTAAAGACATTTCCCAATGAGAGGAAATGCTGGCTGGCCCAATTGGAATGGATAATTGTAAGTGACCCCGGTACGGTCTAACCAAATGTCACATCAACATTTATGTCAGAAAAGCTAACAGTTGGAATCACATAGGCTGGGTGTTTCAAAATATTCCAGAATTCTCATGTGAGAAGAAGGGAAAAATTAGGGAAGTTTTCAGAAAATCATAAGTTATTTGGTATATGAAAATAGGTGACAAAGAAAGCACATTAGCTTGAGGACGAGTTTGTGTTTCATTATCAAGTAATGGGGGCAGGCGGTCGGACTGAGAAAGCAGGAAAGAGGTTTGGCAGTTCTCGCAAACCCAGTGGTTGTTCTCTCATCCTTTTTTCTTATTGATGGTCCAAACTCTTACTACAGAGGGTGAAAAGGCCAGATACTCTGCGCACGATCCTGGCTTCCCTTCTAGCCACAGCCCAGTCATTATCCTGTCCTGACCAGTGGAATTAGAGGACAGCTACTCGGGGTGTATAGGATCATATTATCCTTCCCTGATTAAAAAAAAAATAGGGCTGGAGAGATGGTTTAGTGGTTAAGCCTGCAAAGCCAAAGGACCCAGGCTTAATTCCCTAGGACCCATGTAAGCCAGATAGATGCACAAGGTGGCACATGTGTCTGGAGTTCATTTGCAGCAGCTAGAGGCCCTGGCATGCCTATTCTCTGTCTGCCTCCTTCTCTCCTATCTCTCTCTCTAATAAATAAATAAATGAATAAATGAATATTTTTCTCTTACTTCCTGGCAATATTGTCTTTGTCATGTGAAGATGTGATATTTACGAATGAAGCCATCATCTTCTAATCTTGATGGCTAATTTTATGTGTTACTTTGGATAAACCATGGGGAACCTAAACATTTGGATAATCATTTTCCTGGTGTGTCTATGAGGATACTTCTCACTGAGACTAGTATTTGAATCCGTAGGCTAGGTAAAGCCAAGTGACCTTTACAGTAGTGGTAAACCTCATGTAATTTATTGGAGGCTTGGATAGAAGAAAAAGGCTGAATAAGGGAAAATTCACTCCTCTTGTCATTCTTTAAGCTGTAATATTGATCTTTTTTCCTGGACTCGTGGTTAGAGTGAAATTTTTATCACAGAATATTTAGGTACGCAGGTCTTTAGATCCTGACTGCGAGTTATATGCATGACTTTCCTTCTTCCTCAAGTCTCTGCACTTGGACTAGAAATATATCATCATCTCCCCTGGGTCTCCAACTACCAACTGTACATCTTGGGACTTCCCAGCCTCCACAATTCTATGAGCCAACTCCTTATCAATCCCATAATGTGTGTGTCTGCATGCACACAGACACACACACACACACACACACACACACAGAGAGAGAGAGAGAGAGAGAGAGAGAGAGAGAGACATACCTTTGCCTCACTGAATAGTTTTTTTTCATTTTATGCCTATTAGGTATTTATGAGAATTAGCTTAATAATTATACTAAGTAAAACCTTAATGAAGTTAAACAATGGAAATGTTATAGGATACATCCCCTGAAGGAAAAAACATCTAATAGTATACAAATATTTTAAAAAATGACTCAAACCAAAATTCTTTGATAATTGTTATGTTAAAGGAGAAGCCAAAAGGGGAATTTTAAACAATCTAGAAAGAAAAATTATTTTACAATAAATCAAGCCAAAGGTAACTGTGAGGAAGTTCTGATAAAGGAAAATGCTAATCTTAACAAAAGAGAAAACATCTCATCATAAGAAATGCTGGGCATGGTGGTTCATCCATAGAAACCCAGCATTCCAGAGGCAGAGGCCAGAGAGTCACTGAAGTTCGAGGTCAACCTTTGCTATGCAGGGAGTTCCAGACCAGCGTGGGTTGTATAGTAACAACCTATCAAACAACCTATGAGCAACAATGGCACAGAGAGAGATAAAGAGATAGTAGAAAAAGAAAGATAGGGCAGTCAATCAAGGTAGTTCTTTTGAAAACAACATAAAATAGTTCAATATCTAGTAGTTTGATTATAAACAAAAGAGAGCAAACAATCACAGATTCAAAGAAGGGTTAAAGGAATATTATATGCAAAATCATTTTCCAGTGGAAATAGCTTTTTTTTTAAGCAAAATATAAATTACTTAAACTTATCTAAGACCATGTGGAAAGACTGCATAAGCCAGAACTATAGATGTGAAGGTGATCAGCTTGGCGCTGAAAAGGGCACTAGGACCAGATGGGTTCACAGCTGAGATTTGTGTAACCTTCACAGAATGGATAATTAGGGCTTCCCCAACAGCTCCAGGACACAGAGAAAGCTGGACAGCTCACCCATTAATTTCGTGGTAAAAGCAAAAATTTAATAGCAAGGCTTGATAAAGGGCAGTTGAAAACAGAAAAATAGACAAGCAACTTCATTTAGGAATATGGACGCAAACATTCCAAATTAAACACTGGCAAAGAGAATCCTGACAGTACATGGGAAAATACATTATGATGAAACAGAGTTTGTTTACAGTGATGTAAACAGAGTTGAACATCAGGGGATGTCTGCATGACCTGTATCTGTAGGTGGTGCGGAGATCACTAACTAAACTGCAGATGGCCGGAAATCGCTTAAAATAACTACCAGCAAGCCATACAGATGGAAGAAATAAAACAATAAAATCATTGCAATCAAAATAATTAGGTAAGAACTCATTGCTATTATCATTTAATATTGTCTAGAATGTTGTTTGCAAGAAAATTTTAAAATTGGCAAATACTTAGAAAAATATAGCTCAGATGATTTCCCCTCCCTTCTTTTTCTAATTATAGGACTATGCATGTCTAAAAAAAACAAGACACAATCTGCCAGTATTAACACAAGTATTTGGAAAGATGCCTAAAAAGAAAATGTGGAGATTAAATACAGATTTTTAAAAATCTATTTTAGCTGGGCATGGTGGCTCATGCCTTTAATCCCAGTACTTGGGAGGCAGAGAGGTAGGAGGATTGCTATGAGTTTGAGACCACCCTGAGACTACACAGTGAATTCCAGGTCAGCCTGGGCTAGCAAGAGGTCTTACCTCAAACAAACAAACAAACAAAAATCCCCCAAAACAAAAAGCTATTTTAACAATAAGTATTGAAAATTGGAAATAGGGAAAGTAGCATACTTATTAATATCAATAAAAGATTTTTTAAAACAATCTTACTACTATTTTATTTATTTATATTTATTTATTTTGGTTTTTCAAGGTAGGGTCTCACTCTAGCCCAGGCTAACCTGAAATTCACTATGGAGTCTCAGGGTGGCCTTGAACTCAGGGCAATCCTCCTACCTCTGCCTCCCGAGTGCTGGGATTAAAGGTGTGCGCCACCACACCCAACTATTATTTTTTTAAATAATGTACTTCTATATTTATTCATTTTTACTTTTTAAATTTAAACTTTTATTTAGAGTTAATAGTAGATTTGCACTCCATTCTAAAAAAATAATGTGCAGTGATTTTTTTTTAAAGCAGACCTTCAATACATTTATGATTAAGTTGGCAATGTTTAGTATCCATTAAAGACTTCTGGGTAAGAGAAGATTAGGAGCCACATTAAGTGAAACCTTGAGGAAACAAAAGAGGCAAGATAATACACAGTCCACTTTTTTTTCTACAAGAGACAAGATCTTGGCTGGAGAGATGGCTTAGCAGTTAAGACATTTGCCTGCAAAGCCAAAGGACCCAGGTTTGATTTCCCATGACGTACGTTAGCCAGATGCACAAGGTGGCACATGCATCTGGAGTTTGTTTATAGTGGATACAGGTCCTGGCATGTCCATTCTCTCTCTCTCTTTCTATCTGCCTCTCTCTCTCAAATAAATAAAATAAATAAATCAATATAAAAAACAAAGAATTTATCTTAAAAAAAAACACATTATCTGTAAATGAACAGATTAACCAAGTGAGATCTCCACAAACAAGCAGGAGAAAACTGCCAATAGAGGAGGTGTGTAGAACACCAATCAATCAAGACCAGAAAAGATTCGTCCCCCAATTATGATAATTAAGTGATAAAATATACAAACCAAAGAAAGTATATTGAAAGCAGCAAGAGAGAAGAAATAAGTCACTGATAAAATCAGGCTCAACTAAGTTCTCAACAGAAACTTCAAAAGCCAGCAGCACTTGGAATGAAGAAAGACTGCTGTGAACCTAGACTACTATACCCAGCAAAGTTGTCAGTCATAATTGAAGGAAAATAAGAAATTTCTATGATAAAAACAGGCCACTTAGAAGTCATGCAGTGATGTTTTGTACCTTTTACTCAGTTTCTCCTGATGCCAACAACTTCAAGCAGGGTATTGACACTGATTCAAGGCTATCGCATCATAAGCAGGGTTGACACGGATTCAGAGTCTTATAAGGGTCCCTTATGCCGCCCTCCTATCACTGCACAATTTCCCTCATACCTTCCCCCTCTTTGTAAGTGCTGACTTCCACTACTTGGTTCCTCATTTATTTCATTTTTCCAATTAGCAATGTTATTTAAATGGACTCACATCCAATGTGAGCTTCTGGGCTGGATTTTTTTCATGTAGCATGATTCTCTGAAGATTCTTCTAGGCTGTTTTCTGATCAGCAGATTGTTCCTTTTCTCTAGGAAGAATCCCAAGATGTGTACATACCACTGCTGGTTTAACCATTCATCTGTGGATCAACATCTGTTTTCAGTTTGGAGCTATTATGGAGGATTGTTATAAACCCCTGTGTACAGGTTTTCACGTGAGCACTAATCTTAATTTCTCAGGGATAAATGCCCAGGTATGCAACAGCTGAATCATATGATAGTTATGTGTTAACTTTTACAGAAACTGACAAACTATACTCCACAAGTATTGTATGAGTGATCTAGTGTTTTCTGAATTCTCCCACACCATTTACTATCTTTTAAAAAAAATAGCTATTTTGATAGAGATCTCATTGTGGATTCAATTTTAATTTTCCCAATAGCTAATACTGTTGTTAGCTAACACACTTTCATGTACAAAGAGAATATGCATGTTCTCTTTGGAAAAATGTGTCTTCGTATATTATCTTACTTTCTAATTGGGCTCTTGTTTACTATTGAGTTTTGAAATATTTATTTGTTTATTTATTTGTGATGAAAGAGAGAGAGAGAGAGAGAGAGAGAGAGAGAGAGAGAGAGAGAGAGAGGCAATGGGCAGACCAGGGCTTCCTGCCATGGCAAATGAACGCGAGACACATATAAACACTGTGTGCATCTGACTTTATTGTGGGTACTGGGGAATTGAACCTCAACCCACACAGGTTGGCTAACTTTGCAAACAAATACCTTTGGCTGCTGAACCATCTCCACAGCCCAAGTTTTGAAATTATAAATATACATTCTTTGCTTATATTTGCAGCTTATCTTTTCAACTTTTGAAAAGGGTCTTTTGTAGACCAAATTCCAAATTATCAATATTTTGCTTTTTTCATGGATATTTTTATTTTTCTGGTGTCACTCTAAACTCTGCATGACTCTGGAACTCCAAATGCTTCCCTACTTTCTAAGACAAATATATATATATGTATAGATGTATATATATATATATACATACATATATACATATACATACATACATACATACATATATATATATGTATGTATGTATATATATATATGTTACTTTTGTATATGTTACACATTATATGTTGTAAGTTTTAGGATATGTTTGTGATTATTCATAATTTTTTAATAATGAATGAGATTAAGGTCAGTTTGTTTTGTTTTATCATTTTGTGTGACTAATTGCTCTAGCAACACTGTTTGAATTGCATATATATTTGGGGGGGTTTGAGGTAGGGTCTCGCTCTAGCCAGGCTGACCTGGAATTCACTAGGTAGTCTCAGGGCGGCCTCAAACTCATGGCCATCCTCCTACCTCTGCCTCCCAAGTGCTGGGATTAAAGGTGTGCGCCACCACACCCAGCAGCCCTCCTTTACAAAATTGTGTGTTACTTATCCTAGTTCTTGTGCTATTTATATAAACCCTTTTTATATCTACAAGAAAAAATTGATTTTTTTGTTAATTTTTTTTTGCACATTTAGTGGGGCATGCCAGAGGATCTCTTGCTGCTACAAATGAATCCCAGACACATATGCCAATTTTGGATCTGCGTTTACATGGGTGCTGGGGAATTGGACCTGGGCTGACAGACTTTGCAAGCAAACACCTTTAACCACTGAGCAAACTTTCCAGCCCTGTTGTATTTATTTATTTTTTTTTTTCAGACCAAGTTTGACTATGTTCTTAAGCTGGCCTTGAACTCACAATATAGTATGGCTGGTCTCAAACTCAACAGTAATATTCTTGCTTAATGCTGGGAATATGTACCAACAATGCCTGGCTTTTGGTGGTTATATGAAAGGAACTGTGGTAAACCTGTTTATCCACTTGGGGAGTCTTTTAACCCACAAACAGTGTGAGTCTTCTTTTACTTAGATCTTCAATTTCTTTCATTTGCTTAGTAGGTTGTTAGCATATATGACATTTTTTTTTTGTATATTTCAGACGTATGCCCAAGCATTTCAGGGTTTTGTTTTGTTTTAAGGAATTGTAATTAGTATTCCATTTTAAATTTGGTTTCCATGCATTAGTTATTAGTACAAAGAAATACAAATGAGTTTTACTGGGCTAGAGAGATGGCTTAGTGGTAAGGCACTTGCCTGTGAAGCCTAAGGACCCAGGATAATACCCCCAGGACCCAGGTAAGCCAGAGGCACAAGGTGGCACATGCATCTGAAGTTAGTTTGCAGTGGCTAGAGGCCCTGGTGCTCCCATTCTCTCTGCCTCTTTCTCTTTCCTCCTCTCTAAATAAATAAATAAAATGTTTAAAAAAGAAATACAAATGAGTTATATGACCTTGCTGAACTTATTTACAGTATTATACTATCTTTGGAAGATTTTGGAAATTTATACACAGATATTTTCTATAATCTCTGAGTAGGACAGATTTATTTCTTTTCCTATCCTATTTCCTTTCCTTGCCTGATTATACTGGCCACATCTAACAGCTTTAGGTTGACGGTGGGCCTGTAAGAACAAACGGCCCGGCTTTGTTCAGCACGAAGCCTTCTCCCACCATTAGTACATTAGCTTTTGCATTTTTATAAATACTCTTTATCAAATGCAGAAAGTTTCCTAGCTTAATTTTCATGAGTTTTGATCATGAGTGATGGTGAATTTTTTTTTTTTTAGATATTATCGATACAATACTGCAATAATGTGATTCTTGTTTTCTTTTTTTTTACCACTTAATATAATAAATTAGTATGCTATGAGTTGATTGAGATTATTTTGAACCAGTTTTGTATCCCTGGAATAAATCCTGTTTGGCCATGGTGCACACTTATTTTTATAGAATAAATTCTATTTTCCAATACTAAAGGTTTTGCATCTGTATTAGAAACATTGATCCTTTTGTTTTTGGTTTTCTACCACGTCTATTTTTGGTGTTAGCATTAAATAAGCTACAGAAAATATGGGCTGGGGAGTTACAAGGTAAGTCAAACAACTGGGTTTTGGGTAAATTGCTTCAGTTGTGTTCGTGACAAAGTGACCATCTTATCAAAGTTTTCAAATGCATATATGTAAATGTATCTTATTACCTCATTATCCTTTTGATGTATGTAGTGCTAACCTTGGTTTCTTTCCTAACAATGATAATGCTTGTCTTTGTTTTCTTTTTCTTGTCTGTCTTTCTAGGGCTCATGAATTCATGAATTGGCCTTTTCTTTCTCTATTTTCAATTTCGTTATTTCTGCTCCCTTATATTCATAATTTATTATTTCCTCCTTTTTTCCTGCTTTGGTTTTATTTTTTATTTTATTTTATTTATTTTTGAGGTAGGGTCTCACTCTAGCTTAGGCTGACCTGGAACTCACTATGTAGTCTTAGGATGGCTTTGAACTTACAGTCATCCTCCTACCTCTGCTTCTCAAGTGCTGGGATTAAAAGTGTGTGCCACCATGCCTGGCAGATTTATTTTCTTATTCCTTTCCTTAGTTCTTGAGGTATGAGCATAGGCTATTGGCTTGAAAGGGCTCCTTCTTTCTAGCAGCCTCTTTAGTGGTATAAATGTCTAACTCAAGAACATCCTTAACTGTACTATAGGCTTAAATGTTATATTTTCATTTTTTTAAAAAAGATATTTATTTATGACAGGGGCAGGGGGAGGGAGAAGGGTATAATGGGCACACCAGGGTCTCCAGCCACTGCAAACAAACTCCAGATGCATGCACCACCATGTGCATCTGGCTTATGTGGGACCTAGATAATCGAACCTGGGTCCTCAGGCTTCGCAGGCAAGCGCCTTAACCTCTAAGCCACCTCTCCAGCACTACATTTTCATTTTTATTCAGCTTAATATATTTGTTTCTTTCCCTTGTGACATGTGGTATGAAGATAATATAATACCCAGGCTATAGATTGTTTGCATGTTTAAAATTTTTCCATCCAGCAAATTTTCCCTATCATTTTTCTCTTACTGGTTTCTAGTTTGAGTCTACCATGGTGGGAGAACATAGTTCTATTTAATTTTTTTTTATTTGTGTATTTGTGCATGGGCATGTGTCACAGGATGAATGTGGAGGTCAGAGGATAACTTTGAGGTGTTTGTGCTCCACCTTCTTTGAGATGGGATCTCTTGCTGCTATAAACAAATACAAATGAATGTCATACTAGGCTTTGCCTCCTATCTTTGTAGGCACATGACTCATAGATGCATGTACCATTTTTATTATTTCATTTATTTATTTATGAGAGACAGAGAGACAGAGAGAGAGAGAGAGAGAGAGAGAGAGAGAAAATGGGCATACCAGGACCTCCAGCCATAGCAAAAAAACCAAACCAAACAAAACAAAACACTCCAGACACATGTGCCACCATGTATATCTGGCTTATGTGGGCTCTGGGAAGTCGAACCTAAGTCCTTAGTCTTCACAGGTAAGTGCCTCAACGGCTAAGCCATCTCACCAGCCCTGAATGTACCATTTTGCATCCAGCTTTACTTGGGTGCTGGGGACTGTACCCTCCCAGGTTGGCTGGCTTTACAAGCAAGTGCATCAAATGGTTGTGACATCTCCAGAGACCCACTATGTCAATTATTTTAAACTCGGTGAAATTTACACTGTGGCCAGAGTATGGCCCATTTCCCCATATGCTCTGTGGATGCTTATAAAGAACGTGTAATTGGCTTTTCACAAAGGTTAACTAGATCCTGTTTGATGACAGTGTGGTTGAGTTCTTCTCTGTCCTTATATTTAGATTAGTTACCTCTTTGGAATGGATTGATGCTTTAATCACTGTGTAACGGTCCTCCTTGCTTTGGTAATTTTCATTGCTCTGAAGTTTATTTGGTATAAACATAAAAATTCCTATTTTCTTTGATGAATAATTATATGGCATGCCTTTTCATCTTGTTACCTTTAAACTGCCTATATTAGTGTACCAGGAGTGAATGTTTTCAGAAAGCATATAGCTGAGTCATGTATATTAATCTAAACTGTCAATCTTTATCTTTTAATCAGTATATTTAAAGCATTTACATTGATTGAAATGATTCATAGGTTAGAACTTAAGCTTGCTAACATCTCTCTTTTATTTCTGTTTCATTTTTCCTGCTTTCCTGTGGCTTACTTTAATATGGGTCTCATCTTTTTTTTTTTTTTTAACCATTTTACCAAGTGATGTGATAGAAACTATATTTCCCTCTATGTCCCTTCACCATTCCTCTTTCTTTCTTTCTTTCTTTCTTTCTTTCTTTCTTTCTTTCTTTCTTTCTTTCTTTCCTTCTTTCTTTATTGGTTTTCCGAGGTAGGGTCTCACTCTAGCTCAGGCTGACCTGGAATTCACTTTGTAGTCTCAGGGTAGCCTCGAACTCATGGTGATCCTCCTACCTCTGCCTCCTGAGTGCTGGGATTAAAGGCGTGCGCCACCACACCCGGCACCATCGCTATTTCTAACAGAATTCTCTCAAATATTTTCCCTACAAACACTTAAAATCATAGTGTCATAGTTTTGTCTCAACTTCCCAGCACAATGTAGAAATCAATAGGAGGAAAGCCTATTGTATTTAATAATATTTTGCTCAATATTTTTTAATTTCTTCCTAATCATCCAAGTTTCCTTGTTTCATAATTCCCCTTTTGGTTTAAGGAACTTCCTTTAACCATGGGTGGGTCTTGGGGAATGAAACCAGGGTCCTTTGGCTTCACAGGCAAACGCCTTAACAGCAAAGCCATCACTTCAGCCCCAGGCTAATTATTTTAAAGGAGGCTACTTCATTCATTTCAATGGGACGTTTATTTATTTATTTATTTTTGAGAGTCTTGTTGTTTTATTTTATTTATTTATTTGAGGGAGGTAGAGAGAGAGAGAATGGGTGTGCCAGGACCTCCAGCCACTGCAAATGCATTCCAGATGCATGCGCCCCCTTGTGCATCTGATTTGTGTGGGTCCTGGAGAGTCGAACTAGGATCCTTTGGCTTTGCAGGCAAATGCCTTAACCATTAAGCCATCTCTCCAGCCCCCAGGCTATTATTTTTTAAACCAGGTAAAGGATTCTAGGCTGACAATCCTTTTCTTTCGGCCTGTGAAAAGTACCGTCACTTCCTTCTCTCGTCTGTGTCTTTTAGTGAGGCATTTTCTGTCACATACACTGTCTTTGCCTTATAGGCAGGGTGATCCTTTTCAACAGCTTCCTTTGGACTTTTCTTTTCTTTGTTTTCCTTTCACAAGATGATTGATGATGCATTGTTTCCTCTGAGTCTTAGAGTTCACTTAGCTTCAGAACGTGTAGAGTTGTTTGGTGTGTGCGATGTATGTATGTTATGAACGTGTATATGGTATATGTGCATGTATGTGCATGGGAGGCACGTGTATGTGGGTATGTGTGCACATATGTACACTTACATGTAGCGGCCAGAAGTTGATATTGAGTCTCTTTCTATCGTTCTCCACCATGTTTACTGAAGCAGGATGTCACTAAACCCAGAGATCACTGATTCAGCTCATCTACTTAGCCAACTACAATTGCAGGCATGTGTCACCAAGCCTGGCATTTCCATGGGTGCTGGGGATCCAAACTCAGAAACTTGTACTTATGTGGCTAGCAAGCAATTTACCAACTCAGCCATCTCCCTATACCCCCAGAATTCATAGGTCTTTTTATCTTTCCCAATTATGGAAATTTTCTGCCTTACTCTTAGAAAAATTTTCAATTGTTCCAATTTTTCCTCTTTGTTGATAATTTATAAATGGAAGATATTTTGTGATAGTTCTGCATCTTCCTAAAGATTTATTTATTTTCTCCCAATTTATTTTTCTCCCTGTTGATCTGATTGTGTAGTTCCTATTGTTGTATCTTCAATGTCACTGAGCCTTTCACCTGACCCCTTTTATCTTGGTTATTCAATTTTTCAGCTATAAAATTCCCATTTTTTTCATCTTTATATCTTTTTGTTTTGGGCTTAGGCTTTCAATTTTTCACATATTTTAAGTGGAATTGCTTTTCTGAGTATTTTAATTAAAGCTGCTTTAAGCTGTCAGATGATTTTAAAATCACTGTCTTCTTAATGTTGACATCTGTTAATTATCATTTTGTTGTTAATTTGGTTTGAGATCTCCTGGTTTATGGCATGACAAGTGAAGCCTGGGCATTTTCATATTGTCATAAGACTCTGGATCTTATGTAAACCCTTTCCTTTAACTTTAAAATATTCTTCTGCTACTTATCTGATCGGTTGAGGGGGTTTAATGCTTTTTCATTCCAGGTAGGGGAAGAAGTCTCCCATTTGGCCTCTGTTGATGTCCTGAACTGGGGGGTTCCTTGTCTGTTGGGCAGAGGTAGAAATTCTGGCTCCTGTCCACTGTTTTATTGACCACCAAGCAATGGTTATAATCCCAGCTCTATACTAGGCCTCCTCTGACACTATCCCAGTGGGGCAGAGAAGGGTGCTCTAACCCCTTCTTACCCAGCCGAAGAGAAAGCTCACATTTGTCACATGGTCTCCAACCCCTCAGCAGACTGGAAAGCTATGGCCAGCCAAAGTGGATGCAAGTTCCACCTTCCGACTTTGAACTCTCTCTGACATCAGCCTGGGGTGGGGGGTAGTAATTGGGAAGCTTATCCCAGCCTGGAGAATGCAGATATCTAGGCTGTCCACCTGGCCTTTGCTGACATGGAAAGGATAGAGCTAAGTTTTAGTGGGGGTGTTTGTTCTAAACACTTCTGCCTTGCTTGCCTGAATCGTGTCCCTGATCCTTTGAGAGGGAGAGTGGGCTTTGCTAGAGGCTTTTTTATTTTTTTAAATTTGTCTGTGCACTTTAGTATCTCTAATTTGTGGACTTTTTTTCAGCTTTAATCTATTTAATTCATTCCAACATTTAGAGTCTTTTTATGTTTGCTTAGTATTTAATGTCCAGCATTTCTTTTTGCTGTAGTTAGAAGGAAATGTTAAAAGTATAGGAAAACGTATATAGGAAAAGTGGAGATCAACTCTTGTAACTAATTTTAACATAAAAGGCATAATATTGCAATAAAGAAAGTGATATCAATGAAATTAAAGGCAGGGTCTGCACACATCACAGTGCACACTATTAGTTTCTTTTTGTTTATTTTTATTTATTTATTTGAGAGTGACAGAGAGAAAGAGGCAGAGAAAGAAAGAGAGAGAGTGAGAGAGAGAGAGAGAGAGAATGGGCACATCAGGGCCTGTAGCCACTGCAAACAAACTCCAGATGCATGCGCCCCCTTGTGCATCTGGCTTGTGTGGGTCCTGGGGAATTGAGCCTCGAACTGGGGTCCTTAGGCTTCACAGGCAAGTACTTAACCACTAAGCCATCTCTCCAGCCCCTCTTAGTTTTGGAATGTGAAATTTTTATGTCATAATATGAAAAAAGTTTCCCAAACTTATGTATGAATTTAGTTCAATTATAATAAGAACTCAAAAGGTCTGTGGAGAGGGGTTGAGAAATTGGGAAGATAATCGTATAATTTTTGGTATAAGAATAAGAAATGTTTGCATCCACACAAGCAAAATATGAGCATTAGATACCACTAAGATATTTTACCAGATATGAAACATATTAAGAAGTATATGTTATTGAAATAAAGTTGTTCTTAGTATAAGAATAAACAAAAAGGAATAAACAAACAGATCAATAGAATATAGTGATGACTGTAGGAAAATTTGCAAGTATTTAAGAGAATTGACTCATAATTAAATCCACTGCAGTGGAAAAGAATGAATTATGAATAAATCTTTAACTGTCTAATAACCTAAGTAAAAATTAGAATACCATTTCCTCCTATATTAAAATAAAGTCACATCTAGAGAGACTCCATTCTTTTTTTTTTTTTTTTTGGTTTTTCGAGGTAGGGTTTCACTCTAGCCCAGGCTGACCTGGAATTCACTATGGAGTCTCAGGGTGGCCTTGAACTCACGGCGATCCTCCTACCTCTGCCTCCCGAGTGCTGGGATTAAAGGCGTGCGCCACCACACCTGGCTGAGAGACTCCATTCTTAATTGAAGTGGAAAAACTAAAACAGGAATCTATGTAACTACACATGTTTTATTTAGTGGAAAAGAAATTGTCCTTATCTAAGTCTATAAATAGTGGTTTTAAAAAGTAGACATATTTCACTATGCAAACATACTTCAGGAAGCTGGGGAGATGGTTCAGTTTGATAAAATACTTGCTTGCTGTGGAAGCATGAGGACCTGAGTTCAAATCCTCAGCACCCATGTAAAATTCTGGGTGTCATGGTATACTCCTGGAATCCTAGTACCGAGGAGACAGAAGACAGGATGAACCATGGAATTTTCTGGCTAGCTAGTCTAGACCAACTGGTGAGTCCCGTGCTCAGTGAGAGACCCTGCCTAACAAAGATGGAAAATTGATTGAGGAAGAATCAACATTGACCCCTGTCCTCCATACACATACACACACACACACACACACACACACACACACAGACACACACACACTCATGTGCATGCAATCACACATGTATATATACATGTACCTATGCATGTACATATATACACACATATCACACATACATACAAGTATTTAGATTACATTACCAAAGTTATAAAGAAAGCCATTAAACAAATGTAGGTTTACAAGATGTTCAGATGCTATGTAATTCTTATTGTTGGGACAAAACACCTGACCAGAAGCAGCTCGTGGGAGGAAAGGGTTCATTTGAGAGGAACTTTCATCACCATGACGGAGATGTATGGCAGGGAAGAGGCTGGGCACCACATCTTGTCATATCAACTTGGAGGTAGCAGCAAGACTGAACTAATAAGGCCCACCTCCTGTGTAACACACCTTTTCCAGTAAGGCTCCACCTCCCAAAGGCTCCACCAGCTTGGGATTGAGTATGCGGCTTCATCACAAACACATGAGGCTACTGGGGACATTTCACGTTCAAAGCAGCACACCAGAGGTGTAGACTGCAGCACTATTTTTAGTGCCAGACGAGAAGGAGATGTTATGATGTCTGTCAACAAAACCATGGACTGTGGTTCTTACACACGGTGTGACATGATGCTATTCTGCCGCCAGCTGAAGGAATGAGTTAGAGATGCATCACCTGAATTGCTGAGATTTTTTTACATGGTGCAGGAAATGATACATGTGTCTCCCCATGTAAGCCAATGACCAGTTTCCATGTCATTTAGTACATCAATGTCTGCACGATATCATATGAGCAAAAGGAAAAAAAAAAAAAACCTAAAAAGTTATGTTCCAGGTTACGCTGTTTTGTCACAGAACAATGCTTCGTATTGAGAAAGACAGGTAGATGAAGAAAATACCAAGTAAAGAATTATAAGAAAAATGTTCTCAAAATGTATATGATGATGGGATCACACACATTTATACAGGATGTGTGTCAGTACTGTTGTATTTGAAACATAGGATGGTAGTGTATATATGTAAGTAGAGAAACAGATTAATGGGGGTGAAAAGTCCTAAGTGAGGTCAGGGGAAGAAACTGAGTAAAGAAAAGGTGGAGGGAGGGCTAATCAAAATCTAACAGGATATAAATAAGTTATATGGAAACCTGCATTTTTGAATAATGGAACACACAGGAGCCATAGATTGTTACTAGAAACTTTTCAGTGCCCAGGATGGGATACTTTCCAGTGAGTTGTTGGCCAGGGAGGTCCCTGATACCCCCAAAACATTACAGCCCATTGCCGAGGCCCTTGATTTCCCACCAGGAATAGATGGTAAGACCCTATTGCTGAAGACTCCACATACTTGGGATGCAAGGTCACTGAGAAATCCTGCTGGAGTTGAGCTGAAAACCTCCTCCATGTAGACAAGCTGACAGAAAGCTGGAAAAAGCCACTCTGCATGCAGTTGAATGGGAGAGAGAGATATCACCAGTGAAGATACTCAACAGTGGACACTGCAAGCCTTATATTTGGCCAGCTAAGCCAAATGAGCCAACAGGTAGAATAGTGTCATGTCTGTTATGGGGGAATCCAACCACCCTCTAATTTAACTGTAGGCCCACTCCATGGGAGGCAATACATCCCTGATACTGAAAACCTACAACAGGGGTAGTCATGAGCCCTAGGGGTATAACATCTGCTGCTGTCTGGTTAAATGTATATACTATGCTCACCAAACTGCCCAGTAAGTACTTCTCTTAATGTTCATACCCATATATTAATGCTACTCTCACTTTTGGTTAGAGAACCAATGACCTTGGGATAACTCAGAAGGCACCATGGTGGTGAGAAGAAGTCACAGAGGAGTGCTCAGCACTGAAATATCTCTATCACACCTTCCAAGGCTCAGGGTCCATAGCGGAAGAGGTCGCAGAAAGAATGTAAGAGTCAAAGGAAGGGTAGGACTCCTTACAATGTGCTCCTCCAGACACAAAATGGCCTGGATATCCATGACCTCACAGTGCCTGACACTACTTACACAAGACCATCACAATAGGAGGAAAAGATCATGACATCAAAATAAAAGAGAGACTGATTGAGAGGGGGAGGGGATATTATGTAGAGTGGAGTTTCAAAGGGAAAAGTGGGGGGGGTGGGAATTACCATCGGATATTGCTTACAATCATGGACGTTGTCAATAAAAAAAATGTGTGACTCTCAAGATAAAAAAAAATAGCGAGAGTATTAGGGAGTTTACATAAGTTAGGTGCTCCTATAATAGGAAGCCATAGGCCATGGCTCCAAACAGTGAACACCAAGTCATCCCAGGGCTCCACAGTGAACTGAGGGACAGCATCACAAGTCTTATGAGAAAAACAGAGATAACTGGTATTGGCTGGAGACTTTGAAGTAAGGTACATTTTCAGTATTAGGTAACAGCACCACATTTCTTCCAACGTCCGAGATCACTTTTTTTTTTTTTTTTTGTACTTCCTTAACTGTGGAATAGAAAAAGAGAGTGCTGGGCTCCAATAGGACTTCTGTGTGTAAGAAGCTGTACAATGACCCATGGTACACACATTCCATGAGTAAGTATATTATTAAAGAGTAAAATTATTTTCTTTAATTTATGTGCGTAACATTTAAAATGGTGTGCTTGGACTTCCGGTCAAGATGGTGGCATAGGAACCACGCCTAAGCAGCCTAGGGGAGAAAAGGCCAAAGAAAACCCAGCAAAATACACAAGGGAGGTGTATAAGAGATTAAAACAGCAGCGGAGAAGTAGGAGATATCCAGAGCCCACACGGGCAGGCCGAAGCAGCTCTGGCAGCGGCAGCTCGGGACCCGGTAGCGGCAGCTCGGGATCCGGCAGCGGCAGCTCGGGACCCGGTAGCGGCGACTTGGGCTCCGGCAGCGGCACCTTGGGACCCGGTAGCGGCGATTCGGACTCTGGCAGCGGCAGCGGCAGCACGGGCACCGGCAGCTGCATCTCGGGCTCCGGCAGTGGCGACTAGGGATCCAACAGCGGCGGCTCAGACCCCGGCAGCGGAAGCGGCGGTGGAAGCCGGAAGCGGCGGTGGAAGCCGTGACTCCAGCCCCAAAAACACCATCAGCTGCTCCGGTACCGGCCACAGCGGCTTCAGGGCAGCGAATCCAGCAGCGGAGGCTCCAGCGGCTTCAGCGGCAGAGGCGGATCCCGCAGCGGCAGCACCAGCGGATCAGAGGCGGAGGACCCAGCAGCGGCAGCTCCAGCGGATCAGCGGGGGCAGACCCAGCAGCGGCATCTCCAGTGGCGGATCCAGCAGCAGTGGTCCCAGCAGCGGCAGCTCCAGCGGCAGCAGCGGGGATCCAGCATCAGGGGCGCCAATCTGCAGGGCCACAGTTGCCAGGCTTGGTTTGCCCCACAGGAAAAGCCAGTACCCAGTTCCAGAAAGCAGAACAGCGGCCCAACATCCCAGCCAGCAACTTGACTGAGACCAAAAGCATCCAAAGAGGTAACTGGGATTGAACCAGGGAAGGGTCTCACCTGGTCACAAGCTGACTTGGATCCCTCAACAGACCAGAAATCTTAACTTCTTTGTTGATAGAGGATCTGGTTTTTATAATACCTAATCTTGCATAAATGCTCGGTGCTGTTCTTGACTGAATGTGTATAGGGTTTAGTTAAATTTTAGAATATACCTGTATTTTATTCCACTCAACCTATTTGAATACTCCCATAGCAGGCAAACTTAACCCCTAGGACCACGTGTCTAGATACTCTGAGAGTGGTAAGAGCCACACCTAACATCTTAATCTCCTACATAGAAGATATACAATATCAGATCAATAGATACAGCAAAGGATACCTAGCTAACTGGAAAATCTAAGCAGTAACTTAATCCAAGATGCAAAAATATATACATTATAACACAAGAAACACCAAAAACCAAGGCAATATAAATCCACCAAAAAGCATCAATGCTTCAGAAATGACCTCTAGTGAAAACGAGTTAGAGAAAATGCCTGAGAAAGATTTCAAAAGAATGATTGTAAATATGTTCAATGAACTCAAAGAAGAAATCAAAGGAATCAGAGAAGATACAGGACACCAATTTAATGAAATAAAGAAATCAATACAAGACATAAATAAGGAAATAGAAATAATGAAGAAAAACCAGTCAGAATTACTAGCAATGAAGAACACAGTTAATGAAATAAAAAACTCTGTAGAAAATCTCACCAGTAGAATGGATGAAGGAGAGGACAGAATATCTAAGCTAGAAGACCAGGTGGCAGATCTAATACAATCCAACAAAGAGAAAGACAAACTAATAGAAAAGTATGAATGGGAATTTCAAGATATTCAGGACACTATGAAAAGATCAAATATAAGAATTCAGGGTATAGTAGAAGGAGAAGAATTTCAATCCAAAGGTATAGTAGGCATCTTCAACAAAATCATAGAAGAAAACTTCCCCCAAATTGGGAAAGAGGTGCCAATGCAGATACAGGAAGCATTTAGAACACCAGCCAGACAAAACCTGGAAAGAACCTCTCCTCGCCATATTATAATCAAACTACCAAACACACAATCCAAAGAAAAAATATTGAAAGCAGTTAGAGAGAAAAATCAAGTTACCTACAAAGGCAAGCCCATCAGGATCACAGCAGATTACTCAACACAAACTTTCAAAGCCAGAAGGGCTTGGAGTGATGTATTCCAAACTCTGAAAGATAACAACTGTCAACCAAGGCTACTTTATCCTGCAAAACTATCCATTCAAATAGATGGAGAAATAAGGACATTCCATGACAAAAGCAGGCTAAAGGAGTATTTGAAGACAAAACCAGCTCTACACAAAATACTTGAAAGAATCCTCCATGCCGAAGAGAAAGAAAAACACACATATAAGGAACCTGGAAAACAACAAACAACACTCAAATACTAGTTAATATAAGAGAGCAAAGGTAGAACCAGAACCACAAAAAAAAAAAAAAAAAAATGGCAAGCATAAATACACATCTTTCAATAATATCTCTTAATATCAATGGCCTCAATGCTCCAACCAAAAGACAAAGATTTGCAGACTGGGTTAAAAAGCAGGACCCTACAATTTGTTGTCTCCAAGAAACTCACCTTGCTACAAAGGACGGACATTATCTTAGGGTGAAAGGTTGGAAAACGGTGTTTCAAGCAAATGGACCCAGAAAGCAAGCAGGGGTTGCTATCCTAATAGCTGACAAGGCAGACTTCACTCCAACATTAGTCAAGAAAGATAAGGAAGGTCACTTTATATTGATTAAGGGCACACTCCAACAGGAGGACATTACAATCCTAAACATATATGCACCTAACATGGGGGCTCCCAAATTCATCAAACAAACACTGTTAGAACTAAGGTCACAGATAACACCAAACACAGTGGTAGTTGGTGACTTTAACACCCCACTCTCATCAATTGACAGGTCATCCCGGGAAAAAATAAACAGAGAGGCATCTGGACTAAACGAGGTCATAGAAGGAATGGACCTAACAGACATATACAGGACATTTCATCCAAATGCTGCAGAATATACATTCTTTTCAGCAGCACATGGATCATTCTCTAAAATAGACCATATATTAGGACACAAAGCAAATCTTAACAAATTCAGGAAAATTGAAATAATTCCTTGCATTCTATCTGACCACAATGGAATCAAACTACAAATCAATAGCAAGAAAGGATATAGAGCATACACAAAATCATGGAAACTAAACAATACATTACTAAATGATGAATGGGTCAATGAAGAAATCAAGAAGGAAATCAAAAAATTTATAGAGTCAAACAATAATGAGAACACAACATACCAAAATCTCTGGGACACAATGAAGGCAGTTCTAAGAGGTAAATTTATAGCTTTAAGTGCCTATATTAAGAAATTAGAAAGGTCGCAAATAAATGACCTAATGCTTCACCTTAAAGCCTTGGAAAAAGAAGAACAAGGCAAACCAAAAATCAGTAGACGGGAAGAAATAATAAAGATTAGGGCAGAAATTAATGAAATAGAAACCAAAAAAACAATACAAAGAATTAATGAAACAAAGAGCTGGTTCTTTGAAAGGATAAACAAGATTGATAAACCCTTAGCAAATCTGACCAAAAGAAAGAGAGAAGAGACACAAATTAATAAAATTAGAGATGAAAAAGGTAACATCACGACAGATGCCAGAGAAATTCAAAAAATCATAGGGACATATTATAAAAACATATACTCCACAAAGTATGAAAATCTGAAAGAAATGGATGATTTCCTTGATTTATATGACCTACCTAAATTAAATCAAGATGAGATTAATCACTTAAATAGACCTATAACAAGCATGGAGATCTAACAGTTATCAAAAATCTCCCAACTAAAAAAAGCCCAGGCCCAGATGGATTCACTGCTGAATTTTACCAGACCTTCAGGGAAGAGCTAACACCATTGCTTCTTAAGCTTTTCCATGAAATAGAAAAAGAAGGAATTCTACCAAACTCCTTCTATGAAGCCAGCATCACTCTGATACCAAAACCAGGCAAAGATAGAACAAAAAAGGAAAATTACAGACCAATCTCCCTCATGAACATAGATGCAAAAATTCTCAACAAAATATTGGCAAACAGAATACAAGAATACATTAGAAAGATCATTCACCCTGACCAAGTAGGCTTTATCCCAGAGATGCAGGGATGGTTCAACATACGCAAATCTATAAATGTTATACATTATATAAATGGGTTGAAGGACAAAAATCACATGATCATCTCATTAGACACAGAGAAAGCATTCGACAAAATCCAACATCCCTTCATGATAAAAGTCCTACAGAGACTGGGAATAGAAGGAACATATCTCAATATAATAAAGGCTATTTATGATAAGCCTACAGCCAACATATTACTAAATGGGGAAAAACTGGATGCTTTTCCACTAAAATCAGGAACAAGACAAGGGTGTCCACTGTCCCCACTTTTATTTAATATAGTTCTGGAAGTCTTAGCCATAGCAATAAGGCAAGAGACATGCATAAAAGGGATACAAATCGGAAAGGAAGAGGTCAAGTTATCATTATTTGCAGATGACATGATTCTATATATAAAGGACCCTAAAAACTCTACTAGCAAACTGTTAGAGCTGATAAAAACCTACAGTCATGTAGCAGGATACAAAATAAATACACAGAAATCAGTAGCCTTCATATATGCTAACAACAAACACACAGAGGATGAGATCAGAGAATCACTCCCATTCACAATTGCATCAAAAAAAATAAAGTACCTTGGAATAAACCTTACTAAGGAAGTAAAGAATCTATACAATGAGAACTTTAAAACACTCAAGCGAGAAATTGCAGAAGACACTAGGAAGTGGAAAAACATCCCTTGTTCCTGGATTGGAAGAATCAATATTGTGAAAATGGCAATCTTACCAAAAGCAATCTACACATTTAACGCAATCCCCATCAAAATTCCAAAGGCATTCTTCACGGAAATAGAAAAAACAATCCAAAAATTCATTTGGAATCACAAAAAACCTCGAATATCTAAAATAATACTGAGCAACAAAAATAAGGCTGGTGGTATCACCATACCTGATTTTAACCTATACTACAGAGCCATAGTAACAAAAACAGCATGGTACTGGCACAAAAGCAGACTCGTAGATCAATGGAACAGAATAGAGGACCCAAATGTAACCCCATGTAGTTATAGCCACCTGATATTTGATAAAAATGCCAAAAATACTCATTGGAGAAAAGACAGCCTCTTCAGCAAATGGTGTTGGGAAAACTGGATATATATCTGTAGAAGGATGAAAATAGATTCTTCTCTTTCTCCGTGCACGAGAATTAAGTCCAAATGGATTAAGGACCTTAACATCAGACCTGAAACTCTGAAACTGCTAGAGGAAAAAGTAGGGGAAACCCTTCAACATATTGGTCTTGGCAAAGACTTTCTGAATACAACCCCAATTGCTCAGGCAATAAAACCACAGATTAACCACTGGGACCTCATGAAAATACAAAGATTTTGCACTGCAAAGGACACAGTGAAGAAAGCAAAGAGGCAACCTACAGAATGGGAAAAAATCTTCACCAGCTATATATCTGATAGAGGATTAATATCTAAGATATACAAAGAACTCAAGAAGTTAAATAATAAGGAATCAAACAAACCAATCAAAAAATGGGAAATGGAGCTAAATAGAGAATTCTCAAAGGAAGAAATACGAATGGCAAATACGCATCTAAAAAAATGCTCTACATCCCTAGTCATCAGGGAAATGCAGATTAAGACTACATTGAGATTCCATCTCACTCCTGTCAGATTGGCTACCATCATGAAAACAAATGATCATAAATGTTGGCGGGGATGTGGAAAAAGAGGAACCCTTCTACATTGTTGGTGGGAATGCAATCTGGTCCAGCCATTGTGGAAATCAGTGTGGAGGTTCCTAAAACAGCTAAAGATTGATCTACCATATGACCCAGCTATAGCTCTCCTAGGCATATATCCTAAGGACTCATCTCATTACCTTAGAGATACTTGCTCAACCATGTTTATTGCTGCTCAATTTATAATAGCTGGGAAATGGAACCAGCCTAGATGTCCCTCAACTGATGAGTGGATAATGAAGATATGGCACATTTATACAATGGAGTTTTACTCAGCAGTAAAGAGAAATGAAGTTATGAAATTTGCAGAAAAGTGGATGGATCTGGAAAGAATTATACTAAGTGAGGTAACCCAGGCCCAGAAAGCCAAGCGCCACATGTTCTCCCTCATATGTGGATCTTAGCTAGAGATGATTGGGCTTCTGTGTGAGAAGGAAAAAACTCAGTAGCAGAGGCCAGTAAGTTAAAAAACGAGATAGAAAGGGAAGAGAAAGAAAGGGAGGAGGGCTTTTATTAGGTTGGTATTGTATATATGTAAGTAGAAAGATTGAGATGGGGAGGGGATATGATGGAGAATGGAATTTCAAAGGGGAAAGGGGGGAGGGTAATACCATGGGATTTTTTTTGTTATCATGGAAAATATTAATAAAAATGGAGAAAAAAATAAATAAATAAAATAAAATGGTGTGCTCAACAATTTAGACTCAACTATCCAACAAATAGAATATTTAGACATACATTTCTTTTAGATTAGATACTTTTAAGAAAATTTCTGAGCATCTAAGGGAATCCAAGGATATCATCTGCTATAGGATGTTACAATCCAAACTATTCCCTAAGGAAAAAGAGGTATTCAAACCCTCCATGGGAAAAGAAGCATTGCTTTTAACAACCATGAGAACAGCTACATGGGCTTATGACAGATGGTCTTTGCTTTATTAAAATAAACTCTTTTCTTTAAAAAAATATTTACTTGAGAGAGAGGAGGGAGGGAGTAGGGAGCATGTGAGGATATGTCTCTCCTTATGTGGCTACTGGGGCATCAAACCTGGGCCATCAGGCCTTGCAAGCAAGCACCTTTGACCACTAAGCCATCTCTCTAGCCTTTCTTTCTTTTTCACCTGTAAAATACAAATAAAAATCCTACTAGTAATTTTACTTAAATTTACTCCAAAAAGTTAATTGATATTCCATCCACTACCTCTTTCAGGACCTGTCAGGATGAAAGAACACAGAACAATTACAAATCAATTACTGTTACACTGGACTTTCCGCAGTGATAAATCTGAGAGCTGCTTTGCCAGGAGACGCAGTCAGTTTGACAAGTTTCTTAATGTTCAATAGCCGGGCATCAGATCTAGTCAGAATCTGCATATTCTATTGTTGATTACTTCCTCTGTGTGTTTTGTAATGGGAATTGTTAAATTCAAAGGCCACATTTTCTACCTTATTGTATTATTATTAAATAAAATCACATTAGGATCATCTGCCCCATTGCATTTGCGTTCTTCTGGAGACTGTCAGAGCTGCTAGGGTTTTGAAGCATTTTTTATGGAGACCCTTCCAAACCAATTTCAAAATGCAAAACTTCCCTGGAACCGTTCAGAGAAATTCTTGTTGTCGTGTTTCCATAAAGTCTCTGTTCCCTTCTGAGAGAGTGCCGAGACACTCGTCTAGGTCCTCCTGCTCCAACTGTCCCGCTGCCAGGAAGACATCCAAGAGCAGTGCAGTCTGCCAAGTGTTATGCCAGGGTTTTATGGGCAGCTATAGACAGTGGGTAAAAAATTACTGAAGGCCATGGCATTTAAAATGCTCAGTCTTTTACTTGCCAAACACAAGAAGTGCTGATATAGTCCTGGTTGTTAGACCTTCAAATGTTCATTAGTGCTAAAGCTATTAATGAACTCAGAAAATGAACAGCTTAATACTTCATCTGCTCAATCTACCATACCCGATGCTGAGAAAGGTCTGGGTTTTTCTCAAGAGCATTTGTTCTTAGCTCAGACTTCCATTTTTTTCTGTTCCTTCCTTCCCTCCCCTCTTTCAATCACTTATTCCTCTCATTCTCTTCTTTCTTTCCTTTTTCTTTTTCTTTCCTTCTTTCTTTCTTTTTCTTTCCATCCATCCTTCCTGTTTCTTTAAGACAGAGTCTTACATAGATCTAAATAACTCTGAACCAGATATATAGTGGAGGTTGACCTTCAAATCATGATCTTGCCTCCAACTCCCAAGTGCTAGGATAACAGACACATGCCACCACACATGAAGTTCATGCCACCATTTTCATCTCCTAAATGTTAAATCTTCAGTATCCACCCTCAGATCACAGTCTACCTGGAAGAAGATGTCACTATATAGAACCAGAATGTGAGGATACCATCATAAGACAGAGAAGCTCTTTGAAGCCACTTCAGTCTCCCCAAGATGCCTTCAACTGTAAAAGTAAATTTCGTGATTATTCATTCATGCTCTGCCTTAGTGTGGGGATGACAAATGACCCAAGGCAGTCGGTCAGCATCCGTGGCCAGGTTTTACCAGGAATTTGCAAAAGAGGGCCACCTGTATAGAAAAGCCACTTTTCAGTATGTCTAATTTAATTCTGATCCATGGTTACATTTCTCAAGGGTTTAGCAAGTGACCAACTTAGGTCCGAGCTTGAAGCCAGGGTTAGGAGCTGTAACTCAGACAAAAGTGTGACCAGACTGGGATGCCAATGGGAATCTAGTCATCCCTGGTCATATTGTGATGATGTCAGAAGTAGGAGGAGTCAAGTAAGGAGGATGATATAAAACAGGAGTGACAGTCAGCACAGGTCATGGACAATAAGGAATAGGTAAGATAAGTACTACAAAGCTACTGACCCTGGCAGGATCTGGGGACAACCAGCTGGTTTTAGAGCCTCATCCTGAAGCTATCTGAAGTAACCTTGATATGCTCCAGCTCTCTGTAAGGTGACCCTCACCAGAACCCTCATAAGGCCAGCCAACTTCATGGAGCTCATTCCAAAATGTCAAATTTAATTTTTTTTTTTAAAGGTTGGGAATGACTATATGTACCTTTCACTCCAGCACTAAAGGGTCAGCTAAAGACAGGAAGATTGCTTGGAGATTCCCTACAGCCAGTCCAACCAAATAACAGGGCACTCTAGGTTCAGTGAGAGACCTTGTCTCAGGAAAATAAGTTGTAAGAGTGACAGAGGAAGATACCTGGTGTCTTTCTCTGTCCTCCATACATGCCTGCATGGAGTGTCTGCATGGGGTGCATTCATCTGTCTACAGACGCGCATACACCACATGTACAAAAAGTAAGCTATTATGTAAGGGGACAACAGCCCAAGGAAGTATAAGATTGTGGATGTGTAATCAGATCTGTTGTCTTTATTGAGTTAGGTCAACTACTCAGAACAGAAAAATGAACAGAAAATTGCATAAAGCCTTAAAGAACATTTTTAAGTTCTTCAAATCATGCCTGTATGGAAATTCTTTTAAGGAAATGATTAGCATTAATGAGAAATGAGAAAATTTCAAGACTATCTTGCTGGAAAATGCTAGTAAATCTATAAGGCCCTTCACTCAGCATCTAAAGACAACACTTTAATGTCCCTTAAGTGCTGTGGAGATCAGGAGGTCATTAACACTATGACGTTATCAGGTTATCAGGCATCCATTTCATAGGACCAAATCTAAATGGCTTTGCCACTTTTCAAAGGGTTCTGTCTCCATCACGAGGAAAATGCCCTGGTCAGTTTGACCTACCATGATATCCACTTATCTAATCTTCTTACTAATGACTTTGATGCATTTGGTCAGAGTGCAAATAGTGTGAATTTTTAAAAGAAGACCAACTCCATTAATACTGGGTTTGCCATCATAGCTATTAACTTGAGAATAATTATACTGAAATGAAAACACATGACTACAAGGCCTGCTTAGGTAATGACTGTAGGAGCTTGTTTGAATTATGAGAGGAAAGAGGACTGACATTTGTTGAATCTTATTACAATTTATGTAACATCACCCTCATAGCATTTCTGTAAAGTGGGAGTCCTCCTTTCCAAGAGGATGAACAATTGTTTAGAACTGGTCCTTGACTGCATAAATATCAAATCGTAGATTTGGTATTTAGATCTTGCCCATTTTGTAATTTGTAAACAACAATAACAACAACAACAACAACAAAAAAAACCCAAGAAATCCAGCAATTAAAAAAACCCTATTTCCCAATCACTGATGTGTTTCCCAATAACTAACCCCTACCATCCATGTGATGTACATCTCTGTGATATTTTGGTGGCCATATTAGCTTTAAATGTAGCAGAAACTCTGATCTTGCTTTATTTTGTTCCCCTAAAACAACCTGAGTCACCCTCACAGTACAGGGTACATGTGCACTTGCATAATACACGAGGCAGGATGAGTCATCCTGCCTATGAGGAGGATTGGCCTAGCAAAGCTAAGGCCATTCTGATTAGTGTTCCATGATCAGTCAGAGACTTCCTTCCCAGGAGAGCTTAAACATGAGATAATACTTAGTTTTAAAAATGCAGTTAGGACAGTAGACTGATAGAAGCCCTTCTTCCCAGAGATCAGCAGCCCTGCCTGTTCTCCTCTCTTGGTGTGGGGGATGGTGGTGATGACTGTGTCAAAGGAATGGGGAAAGAGAATGAAGTCTGACTTGGTCAAAGCAAGGGCAGAGGCTCCAATGATGACTTAATGTATCAAGAGCTTGCTGGAAGAAAAGAAATATCTTCCTTGTTGGCGTGACACCTGGGTCATGACACTAGGGTAGAAGCTGAGCCTTTGGGGCCTGAAACTTGGGCAAGATTTGCTTCTGTTTCAAAAAAAAAAAAAAATACAGAATAGTAAAGTAAAAGAAAACCAAGACAGAATGATATACGAAATAAGCAAAGTAGCCTCTCACGCCCTTTGCTACCCTGATTGTTAATGAGGTTGCCAAGCCACAATGTGATTGAGGCCAATGAAAATCTTCTAATGAAAAGTCTGAGCACGCTGTCCAGATTGACAGATGGGAAGTGCAGAGCAGCGAGCGGAGCCACAGAGGCCAAGAGGCACGAGCGTAAGCATCAGAGAACCTAACCAATTGGCAGATGGTGGGGATGGCTCTAGGCTCCCACCAGCTACTAAATGACTTGGGTCATGTCTAGTCAAATACGCGAAGCAGCCGACACCTGCCCCTTGCGCCTTCACAGTTCTGCATCCTCACTGGTTCTGCTTCCGTCTGCGTCCCTTGGGAACTGAGCCTCTTATCATCCCACAGTGAAGTTTCAGGTTAATGTTCAATAACATCGTGATGAGACAGAGTGCAAAAGAGATATAGAAATGGAAGCAGGTCGGTTAGTATACTCAAAAAAAAAAAAAAAAAAAGAAAAGAAAAGAAAAGAAAAAAGAAAGACTCCCTAGATAAAGGGAAACACACTTCTACATTAGTGAAGCTTTACTGGCCAAATGAACCGCTTAGGAAGTCTTTTCAAGTAGAAATAGATAACTAGATTACTACTTATAGTCAACCAATCAGGGGGCAAATGACATCATTCAAATGAGGTTTCTTTTGGTAAAGGATAAACAGCTATCCATCATGATATCTATTTAACTAAGGCTCTTTCTAGCAACTTCGATGTTCACCTCATAAGATAACTCATTTTTAAAAAAAATATTTTATTTTATTTACTTGACAGAGAAAGAGGGAGAGAAAGAGAGAGAGAGAATATAGGCGTGCCAGGGCCTCCAGCCACTGCAAACAAACTCCAGATGTGTGCGCCCCCTTGTGCATCTGGCTAACATGGGAACTGGGGAATCGAACCTGGGTTCTTTGGCTTTGCAGGCAAATGCCTTAATTGCTAAGCCATCTCTCCAGCCCAAGATAACTCATTTTTTTTTGTATTTCATTTATTTATTTGAGAGGAGAGAGAGAGAGAGAGAGAGAGAGAGAGAGAGAGAGAATGGATGTGCTAGGGCCTCTAGCTACTGCAAACGAAATCCAGACACATGTGCCACTCTGTGCATCTGGTTTTACATGGGTACTGGGGAATGAAACCTTGGTCCTTTGGCTTTGCTGGCAAGTATCTTAACCACTAAGCCATCTCTCCAGCCTGAAACTCTTTAAAGTCAATGACTTCTGTCCTTTCCATCGGGTCCTCACTCTCCTTCTACAGTTAAGTTCACTTACCTGACTTACCTGTCATAGGGGGCCAAAATGAGGAATAATCAGGGTTTCTGCTTACATTTGAAACAAATTTGGTCACCTGAAGTCTAGTACAGAGAAGTACACACGTGGGATGTTGGGTGTGATTAGTGGTTGGGGTGCTGGGAATCATGTTTGTTAGTTGGGTTACTTGTTGTTTAGGCAAGGGAGTCTTAGTTGGCTTAAAGTTCCTGTTTCCTTACACACATGACGGGATGCTCAGGAAGGGTGTATCTAAACCTAGTTTTGACTTTGTTTTGAGAAAATATTTCACACAGCCTAATCTGGCTCTGAAGTCACTATGAAACCAAGAATGGCTTTGAACATCTAATCCTACTGCCTCTACTTCCCAAGTGCCAGAATTCCAACATGTGTCATCACATTCAGCTATTTTATGACCTTTATTAAATCCATTTAAGTGCACCTAGTGGACACTTATATTAGCAGCTGCTTGGTCCACCTTCACCCCCCAATTCAGGGGTCTACACCAAGTATTTTACATACCTTATCTCATTCAACCATCAGAAGAACCCTAGAATAAAGGAAGCTTTAATTCTCATTTTGCAGATGAAGAAATGGAGATTTATAATGATTATCTTTTTAAATATATTTTTTTTAAATATTATTTATTTATTTATTTGTAAGCAATGAGAGAGAAAAAGAGGGAGAATATGTATGCCAGAGTCTCTAGCCACTGCAAACAAACTCCAGACACATGTGCCACTTTGTACATTTGGCTTTATATGGATATTAGGGAACTGAACCCGAGTGGTTAGGCTTTGCAGGCAAGCACCTTAACCACTGAGATATCTCCCAAGCCCCTGCGGTTATTATCTTATCCAATTCTCTAAATAACTGCTTATACGGTACCTACTCTGTCACCATCTCCTTTGCTGAGGACACTACGGCGAATATAATAGAAAGTCTCTAGATTCCTGGGACTTCCTAGTGGGGAGTACCAAGCAACAACTAAAAAGTAGGATGAAATAAACAAACATGTGGGGTATAAAATTTATGGAGAAAAATAAAGCAAGAATAGGGAAGAAGAAACATTATAGGGGATGGTAACTTTAAGTGAGAGAGAAAGAGAAGATCTTATTGAGATAAGCGAGCAAAAGTTTATTATGGTCATTTTGTCACTGTAATTAAGGCTTATACTTGTCAGGGCAGGAAGAAAAATAAAAGTCCTGAACAACAATATTGAGGCTCCTGTGGGCCAGGAGATAAGGCAGGAAAGATCTCATATAATATAAGATGATTTCCTTCAGAAAAGAACACAATATTTTCAATATAAGGCATAACCTTTCAGAGTGTCCTTCAGAAAGAGTGACATGTACTTGCCCAAGATGATCGGGATGCTGCATGCCTCTTAAATTATGACAAAGCAGCCACGATTTTATCATCTTGCACAATGAATTTCTCCTCTTTCCACTGGACCAATAATAAAAGTACCATGACGAATGTGGCTTAGTAACTGTGGTGGTTTAAATGTGGAGTGTCCTCTGTAGCCTCGTGTGTGTGTCGTTAAGCCACATATGTGATCTCCAGTTGGTGGAGCCTTTGGCAAGTGGAGTTTTGCTGAGGAAGGATGTCACTGGGGGCAGACATTGGGATGTAAAAAAAAATTTTTTTATTGACATTTCCATAATTATAGACAATAATCCATAATTCCCTCCTTACCCTCACCTTCCTCCTCTCAAATCCCCCTCCATCATATCCCCTCCCTTTCTCAATTGTTTTGTTGTCGTCTTTTCCTCCTATTACTAAGGTCTTATGTAGGTGGTGTCGGGCAGGTCATAAATACCCAGGACATTCGGTGTCTGGAAGATTGCACTGTAAGCAGTCCTCCAGTCCAGCCCCTCTTACCAATGCTGGCTCAGCTCATACCCTTTGGTAACTCCCTGTTGAGACGTGACCACGAGGCCAGCTTTCTGCTCATACCTTGCTTTTCCCACCATGATGAAACTTCCCCTGAGAATTGTAAGCTGAAATAAGCCACTTCTTCCCATCAGCTGCTTCTGATTGGGTGTTTTTGTGAAGGTAACTGCTATAGCCACATGGCTGATTGAGTATCTGAGACAACAGGCGCTGTATCAGCCACATTCACGCAGCCTTCGTGAGACAAACTGATGTCAGTGCACCCTTCTAAAGGGCTTGCTATGATAAACCCATCTGGGGCTCACTCTGTCTGTGTGCAGTTATAATAAATTAGATTCTTATTCCTCCAAGTCTTTCATTTCTTTCTGAAGATGCCTCTTTGAAATTTATCTCAAGTTAATGATAACCCTAAAAGCAATATTACCAGTTATTATTTCTCCCTTTAAAATGTGGCCTAAGTGGCTAATGTTCCCTGATATAAAGTCCTGGGCCAGCTAATGAAGAGATTATGATGGAGAGAACAAAGAGGCCATAGGAAATTGTGCCTCTGTCTTTCTGAGCAGATCATATTTATCTCCTGGACCTTAATTCTCTCAGCCAAGCTGAAGACCTGAAGGAAATTAGTTGCTGGCTAGCATAAAGGAAGACATAGCACTCTTTTTTTATGTTTATTTTTATTTATTTATTTGAAAGCAATGGACACAGAGAGAGAGAAGCACATATAGACAGAGAGAGAATGGGCGCGCCAGGGCCTCCAGCCACTGCAAATGAACTCCAGATGCGTGCACCCCCTTGTGCATCTGGCTAACGTGGGTCCTGGAGAATCGAGCCTCGAACCAGGGTCATCAGGCTTCACAGGCAAGCGCTTAACTGCTAAGCCATCTCTCCAGCCCCGAGACATAGCACTCTTATACAGGGGTATGGGATGTATGCTTTTGAGGAAGTAAGTGACAGGAGCCTCAACTACTATATATATATTCTACAATTTAATATTAAGAAATTTATCTTAAGAGTTGCTCAAAGTAATTGTGGGCATGGTGGTGCATGCCTTTAATCCCAGCACTAGGGAAGCAGAAGTAGAAGGATCACTTTGAGGCCAGTCTGAAACTCCAGAGTGAATTTCAGGTCAGCCTGGCTCAAAGCAAAAAAATATAATAAAATAAAATGTTCAAAGCAGAGTGTTTTCTGTAATATAAGAAAAAAGACAAACAGCTGAGAAGTCCAGATGGACCTGATTAAATAGTGATGTACATCCAGGATTGTTCCTAGCAAATACTAGCATGCTGCCTCCTAAGTGTCAGAGTCTTTAAGAATTATACATTTTTGTGAGTGTGCACACATGTGTATGTATGGAGTGGTGTGTGTATGTGTGTGGTATAATGGTTGTTGGGTATGTGTATGTGTGGTATAATGGTTGTTGTGTATGTGTGGTATGTGTGGTGTGTGTGTGTGTGTGTGCATGTTAGGTGTCATCTCTTCTTCTTCCATGTCGTTTCCTTGAGATGGAGTCTCTGACTAAACCAGGAGCTGATGTGGCATTTTTGTTTGTCAGTCTGGCTGACCACTGGGCCCCAGTAATTCTCTTGCCTCTGCTTCACATGGGACTGAGATTATAGGTTCCATGGGTGATGGGGAATAGAACTCAGAACAAATCAGGCTCTCTCAGTCCCTCATGCTTGCACTTAATCCATCTCCCAAGCCCAACATTTTGATTTATTTAATCTACATTACAACCCCAAGAGGCAATTCTATTACAGTCCTTATTTCACAGATGAATGAGTGAGTTACCAAGATCATATAAGTACTGCACACTAACTCATTGCACTACTGGAGCTCCAACGAGTCTATATGGTTAACCTGACATTTCACCAGGTGTTTTTCCCCAGCAGCTGGACTCCACAGTAAGGCTTCCCAGTCTCTATCTATTTCTGCTGTCTCCCACCAATATAATAATGTTCAGCAAGTGGGACTGATGACAGAAAACTATCACTTCATGGAAATATGTTCAAACTCTGTGCATGAGTGGAAAAAAACATGCAATAAAATACGATGAACAATATGACCCTCATTTTTTAAAAATTTTTTTGTTGTTATTTTATTTATTTGAGAGCGACAGACAGAGAGAGAAAGAGGCGGAGATAGAGAGAGAATGGGCGCGCCAGGGCCTCCAGCCACTGCAAATGAACTCCAGACGCATGCGCCCCCTTGTGCATCTGGCTAACGTGGGTCCTGGGGAATCGGGCCTCGAACCGTGGTCCTTAGGCTTCACAGGCAAGCACTTAACTGCCAAGCCACCTCTCCAGCCCTGACCCTCATTTTTTAATAGAAGGTGGGATATGACTATAGAAAGAAAATTCAATGGTTTGCCAGGATATATCCAACTATTAACAAATGTACTAAAAACTAATAACTGGTTATTTTTTAATAGACTCTTTGGGCGCTTCTGAAATTTTCTTTCTGCTAATCTCTTTGTTCTAATCATTGAAATAATAACAATGTATTCATATTATAAACTTCCTTAGAAACCAGAGTGAAATTTTAGATGTGAGAAATAATATTATAATTATATATACATATGCATACACACAGCATACATTTGGAAATCAAATGCTTGCCATATTGAGGTGTACATAGTACATTTCTGCACTGCCCTTGGTAGTGTAAAATTTTACATCACTCCACAGAGAGTAATCAGGAAATAGAAATCAAGAGCTAGGAAAATGTTCATTTCCTGTTACCCTGTAGTCCACTTCTAGATATTGTTCTATGATCAAAATTCAAAAGAAGAAAGCTGCCATATACTCCCAGTAAGTACATAAATAAAAAATTTAACTCGATGTACTACAAAAGTGTTGAGAGGCTGGGCAGGCTACCCAGGGTTCCTTTTTTGTACACCTGTCCCAACCCCACCAACAGCCTCTTGTGGAAAGATAATGGCTACATACACAGAAGAGTTCTGAGATTAGAAAACGCCTTGTGTCAATTTTTTTTTTTTTTGTGTCACTTGAGCCAAAAAAATTCAAATACACAGACTAGATCAAAGTCCAGGATACCAGTGGCTTCTGTCATATGTTGTCACTGTCTTGGTTCAAGGAGTCTCGAGTCTTCAGCCTGCAGGCTTGTAAGAAGCAGAAAAGCCAATCCAAATACAAGAATTCAACTCCAGGGTCATTGTGAGAAATCAAGTGTCAACCTGCATGGGAGTCCATGAACCTTAGTAGAGAAGAGTCCCTTCCCTCTGAGAGCTAAAAGATACCACATTTTTTCCCTTTGTGATACATAATTGTGGGAAGCATCTCGAGGATTGGAAAATAGGGTGGGTGGGGAGGGGAAGGAGGGTAAGGGAAGGTAAGGGAGAAGGTGGGGACACAAAACTGGACCCAAATGGCAATGGTATCATAAAATCTTACATCCTAAAAGACAGACCAAATGGTTGAACCTTCACCAGGCCCTTAGAGGGAACATCTGAATAACAAGGCCCTGGAGAGGGCATGATTAAAATTTATCTTAATTTTCCTCTGTTTCTGTTTCTCTCTCTCTCCCTCTTCTCTCTCATTTCTCTATCTCTTTTGTATTACTTATCTTTTTCTTCCTTCTATTCTTGGGAGCTGACCTATAACTCCTAGTACCAGCAGGTGGCTATCATACACAATGAGCTTTTGATCAGAAAGACCTACAAGGTTTCCCAACAGAAGACAGATTTATGTCAGAGTACTTGAAGACCCACCAAATGTTGGTGGTAAGACCCTACTGCTGAAGACACCATATGCTGTTGGCACATAACACGGAGTGATATGGCTGGAAGCTGGAAGAGAGTCAGTCCCCAGACAGCACATCTAGTGCCAGAAGATGTTACATGAGCGACTGGAGGAAAATGACCAATATCTGTCCAAGCAACTCATGGTCTAACCTACTTAGCAGCAAACAACCTGATGTGATGCTCACACAAATGCAATAGTGGCACACAGCCATGGTGGGAAACCAACTGCTCCTGATTTGGCTAATTGATTTGTTCAGAGAAACAGAACCCATAACTGGAGCTGGGAAACAAGTCAGATCCATATCCAAAAATGAGCCCACTCTCCTTTATCAAGCTCCCACCAATCGTGGGAGGGCCTACACCTATTAAATTCTCTCTAAAAAATAATGGTTATCCCATTTATCTGGTGCTAACTTTACTCAGAGAGTCTGCTTCTCTTTTTCAGAAACATGAAGATCCTAAGGAGAGAACCACCCCATCATACCTCAAAAGTGCCCCAGCTGAAACTAAGAATAATTGGGGAAACAAGCAAGAGCACTGCTTTCTTGGTGAACCTGGTACCAACACAAGAGTGAAGGAAATAGACACAGAGAACACTCAACTCCTGTGAAACCAGATATCCAGAGACACAGAGGCTCCGAAGACCTCATCGCTGAAGCAGACCTAAAAGGAACCCAACATGGCTCAGGGAAATTTGCAGAAGAAGGGGTGGAAAGAATGTCAGAGCCACACGTTGGGTCATGATACACAGAGACATTGCCTCCTACCCATAACTGATGTCTAACCCCACAAAAGCATGACCCATATTCCACCACAAGGAGGGTCGCTGTGGAGGGGGGAGGACAGCGAGGAGGCTAGCAATGGTACCATTTGACTGTATACACTGTGTACATAACTAATAAAAAAGAAAGAAAGAACAGCAGAGATAGTGTAATTCATCTTAATCCCTGTGGAAAATACTAACATTTGGAAGGTGAGATCCTGAACACATACAAGAGCTTATTTATGAGACCAATGATCTACCTGTCAAGAATTTCCTTAGCTACTTACCATCCTGTGACCACCAATAAGTTGTCAAATCCTGTACTCCCCCAAATTCTAACTAGTTCCCTGCCTTGCCAGACTGACTGTAAGTCTCCCAGCTCAGACCCTAGTACCTTCGAAAGGTCCCTCTGGCCCATCTATGATACAACCAGGACTTCTGCCCAGGGGAGTACTGCTTCATTTCAGTAGCTCCTATTAGCTTTACTTGATCACCACGTTTTCTGTGTGTGTATGTGCGGGGGGGGGGGGGGTGGTCTTTGGAGAAGGTACAGCTGACTTCTATCTCTAGACAAAGGAGCGGGAGAATAGATTGGAAGAGAAAAGGTGGAAGAGATGTGGCTGAGGAGGATATGAATCTAGGAAGGATGGTCATGTCATTGGCAGGGCAGCAAAGAACCGTGGATGAGAAGTGCTGGAGACCTCTGAGGATAAACAAGCTTTATCAACTCGCTGATGGCTATGGTTTGGGTATGGCTGGTGTGTTTGCCACCAAGGTCCATAGATCAGAACCTTGCTCTTCCTTGTGGGAATGGGAGGTGATGTTTGACCTTTAAAAGGTTGATCCCAGTGGGGAGGGCTTTAGGAAACTGGAGGGGTATCCTTGGAAAAAGAATGTGGGGGAACTGCCTGACCACTTGGGAACTTCAAGCTGCTGCTAAATTTCCCCTTGGTTGGGTCTGGGCTCCACCCAGGCCCAGCCAGGCTGAGCCAAGGGGAGAGCCCCCAGCCCTTGCTGTCCACATGGGCTCTTTATCCCCCTTGAGCACATTAATTTTTTTCTCTCTTCTTTCCAGGCCCTCCATGTGGGATCTGTAGCCACTTGGGTGCCTTTCCTTGGCTCTGCACTTCCCTAAATACATATAATAATTTAATAATTTTAAAAAGAGAATGGCGGACTCTATCCTCTCTGGCTTCTGATTGGTGATGCGATTTCTCCTTCAAGTATGTGCTCCTGCCATTACCATCCACCAGGAGGTGGCACAGTTGGTGGGCGAGAGAGAGCCTGTGTCATATTATTTGAACTGTCAAGACACTGCATCTGTGAGTTCAGTAAATGTCTTTTCTTTATAAATTTAGCCTGCTGTAGGGATTTCTTTATGGTAATGGAAAACTGATGAGTACGCTCACTGCTGGGGGTACAAAGAGAATGGAACACATCTGGTACTAGTAGCTTTAGGAGTGCTCCCTAAGAAAGTGTTTGTTCTACTGGCCTTAGGGCAGGGAGGGGTGGTCTTGATAGTCTGGGGCTTCGAGGCTCAGAGGGAGAGCTCTAGGAATGCTACCTGATGTGCTTTAGTTCAACAGATGAACTCTGGTGTTGGGTTACTGCAGAGATTGCATGCTCTCAGATCTTGACCCTGCTGTGCATTTCTATATGTTTTTTTTTGGGGGGGGGGGCAAGTGACATCACACTTTGGTCCAGGCATACTAACTACAAATTTTTCTCATCTGTAAAACGAAGACAGCATTGATTCAAGGAATAAGTCACTGAAATTGTCTCTTCCACATGGTGATTACTCAAAAAGTGGTCACGTTTCCTTCGTTATTATCATTCATTATCATTGTTCTTATGGTAGGATTCTGCCAGGTGCCCCAAAGGAGGAAATTGGGAAGTTTAGTCAAAGCTATTAATTGTGGATGTATTAGTTACTTTTCTTGTTGCTGTGATCAAATTCCTAACAAGAGCAACCTAAGGCAGGCAGGCTTTATTTTGGTTCACAGTTTGAGGGGATCCTGTCTAGCATGGTGAGACAGGCACGGAGACGGGGGGAAGAGCTGGCTGCTCACACTGCATCTGCAGTCAGGAAGCAGGGGGCAGAGGGCTGCTGGGGTTCAGCCAGCTTTATCCTTTGCACTTGATCCAGAACCTCAGGCCCATCGAATAGTATTCCCCATGCTCAGGACAGATCTCAGCCCAGCTAAATCTGGAAACACCCTCATAGGTGACCCTAAATCTTGTCGAGTTGACAATCACCATTAGCCACCATGACAGTGTCATTCATAACAGGAAAGCATTTAGAAATAAGCAGTAGGGTGCTAAAAAATTGTGATGTGTCCCCTTTCAAGTAAATTCCCAGCTACCAAAGTGAAGTCACTGAACAGAGAGAGGAAAAAGGTCTATGCGCTTTGTTTCCAGGATCAGGCACGAGCAGGCTCACTTACGCCTCTGGAAAGAGGCATACAAGCATTTTCAAAGAGAGAAGGCAGTAGGTTGTCCCAACACCATAATATGATGCTACAAAAAGTAGAACCATAAAGACCAAAAGAAATAATCTTATGTCATGCTCGCTATACAAAAACAATCGTTATCTATGATGAGATGGAAAATCAGATGCTCCCCTAATTCTAAGATGCACAGTTTTGCTCATTTTCTACCATCCATGATGCATTGACCATTGCATTTAATGATGTGTCTCATTTTCTTTTGTCCTGAAAAAAAAATCTGTTAATATTTAGTAGTGCTCATTATAAGCAATGCTGCCTGAAAAACAAGGATAAATGGTAGATAGAAATATGCCAGTTGAGATTAAGAGAGAAAAGGAGGCAAGCAAAGAGAAAACAGCTTGATTTCTTGTTGAAGTAAGGCTGTGCGTAATTTTTTCCCTCTCATTTGGATGAGTGTTAATGTTGCGTGCATGACAAATCACAACAGAAACTTTCAGTTACAATCTCAACCTGGGCATTGACGCACTCATGAACAGAAAGGGAAAAGTCATGTTCTGTCTCCCCTGCGTTGACCTTCAGTCTGTACCTTATCTGTAATATTCTCCTTACGTAAGTACATACAGAGCAGAAAGTGCTAAGTGTGTGTGTGTGTGTGTGTGTGTGTGTGTGTGTTTTGTGCTCATGCTTCCTGTATTTTTACTGTACTTAAAAATTTAAGAAAAGGCTGAGAATGTAGCTTGGTGGTAGAATGTCTTGCCTAGCAAATGTGAGGCCATGGGTTCAATCCCTGGCACTATAAAAAAAAATAATAATTAGGAAAAGATCCTTCAGCATATGCTTTTACTCTATCCAGGACTGGAAAAAAATATATTGCATTCACTTAGAACTGTCCTTTCGGGGCTGGAGAGATGGTTTAGCACTTAAGGCACTTGCCTGCAAAGCCAAAGGACGCAGGCAGGTTCGATTGCCCCAGATCCACATAAGCCAGATGCGCAAGGTGGCACATGCATGTGGAGTTTATTTGCAGAGGCTGGAGGCCCTGGTGTGCCCATTCTCTCTCTCTCTCTCTTTCTCTTTCTCTCTCTCTCTCTATCAAATAAATAAAAATTAAAAACAATGGAAAACAAGTTTAGGCTGGCTAAAAAAAACCCAAGCAGCTCTTGGTAGAAGGGCCACCTTTGTCTGAGCCTTGCCAATGGTATTTTTTCATTAATAGTCTGGTCATGTCCCTTTAGCCTGAGGAGTCAGAGACCCATCATATTGGGTAGGGAGAGGACATAGTTCAAGCTTTGTCAAATTTGAAAGGAAAATAAGTCACAATCGTCATATTTTTGTCTCTGCTCTCTCATGGAGCATCTCTTTAAAATTACAGCTTTGGATCCAATCTGCCAAACAAAAACATAGCTTAAGGCCAGAAAGATCTTTACCAGTTCCCTAAACTCCCTTACACTCATGCTTAATGTGGGTGGATGTGCATGTGTGTAGGTTCACATGTATGTGCACCCTTGCATATGTATGTGCATCCACCAGGAGAAATCAATTTTTTAAAAATATTTTATTTATTTATCTGAAAGAGATAAAGAGGAAGAAAGAGAAAGAGAGAATGGGCATGCCAGGGCCTCTACCCACTGCAAATGAACTTTAGATGCATGCATCCCCTTGTGCATCTGGCTTTACATAAGAACTGGGGGATCAAACTTGGGTCCTTTGGCTTTGCTGGCAAGTGCCTTGACTGCTAAGCCAACTCTCCAGCCCTGGGGTGAAATAAACTTTGAGTCTTTGCATCCACAAATCCAAGTGCCTTCATCAAACATACCCCACATTCTTATCTTGAATCCAAGAATCCAGTTTATGGACTATCTAGGTCTTGGGCCTTTCTGGTGTTTTGCTGCCTCATTTCTTCATTCAAGTCCAGTTAAGAGGAACACAGAGGCAAAAGAAAAGGAGCCTTGAGGAGCCATCCGTGGGGATATGTGAGCTGCAATGCCTGGAGGAAAACAAGGCTGAGACTTACAATTGTAATCAGGTTTAATCCAGCTTCATGGATTAGAAATCTCAATGTTTCCCTTCTCTCACCATTGTTGTAGAAAACAACCAACCAACCACCACCACCAACAACAAAAAACAACAAGAACTGTTTTTCAGGAGTATTTACACCCACTCATTGTGGAACCAATCAAGACTCCTTGTATAGATAGATCACTGCTACTGAGGTTCTGTCCAGGGCTGGGACTGTTAATTTCTGGTGTTGCAAGGAGAAATGGGAAATGAAAACTGACTCCTAGCCAGACTGAACTGGATATAGTAAAGATGTGGGGAAAAAAAAAAAAAAACCTCTCATATAAATGTAATATCTTGAGCTCAGATGAATCCATCCATCGGGACAGAATTGAGTCAGAAATCCTCCTTTGTGTAAATGCCCTTCATGTTGATCTTTTCTTTCCATCCAGGGCTGTTTTGGTATCAGATAGAATCTCTCAATTTTGCGAAATCACAGCACTTGTTAAAGGACCTTGCGCTGGTTGAAATTCAGCTAACTGTGCAAAAATTGCTTTTATCAGAAGGGTCCAGATGGGTGTTTGCTCAATAACTTCTCAAGTAGGATGGGACTGGCTCCGTCTACTCAATCGTCCAGAGGTCTGGGGAAAAGATGGGATTGGTTTCTTTCTACGGTAGATGGTTGTTTTTCATCCTCTACACCAGGAATTCAGAGCCACACTTCCCTGCAGAGCCACCAGATTGGACATGAATACTGAATGAGACCCCTGGAAGGGAACTTAAGCCCCTAACTAGGCCACAGTTCAATAGAAAGGCCGCCAACCTTCTCAAAGCAACCTGCTAATTCAAGGGAAATGTTAAATTCATTGCATCTTCTACATGCTAGAAATAAATGATTCAAATATCTTGTAGCCTTGAGGACTAAGCAGGACAAATTATTTTAAAATGTATTATAATATTAAAATTATGGATTTTCAGTAAGTTCTGACAGCTAAGATCTCATCCTAATTTGTGTTCAGCCACCAGAAATATGTATATTCTGCCTCCTATGGAAGTTTCTGGCACTTGTGGACTCCATATTGGTAGGTAAGATAAGTTGTTTATTTCAACAGTCCTCTCTTTGAATATACGTTATCAAACAGCAAGCTCAGGGATGGCAAGTGGGGAGCTTCCAAGTCAATTTGCTACACAAGTGTAAGCAGAGAAATGCTACTGTGGTTGTTTCCTCTGAGTTGTGGGAAGATGTCAAGAAAGCCCAAGTGATATGTTTACTTTCTCTGACAAACCATGAGCCGTGGCCATCTGTAAGTGTGCATGCATGTGTAAAGAATACATGTATGTTGAATTTAACAGTTGATATATGTAGCCAAGATAGATAACAGCTGACTGAAAAGAAAAAAAAAATATGGAGGGATGACATAGCTTTCTATAAGCTAGTTTTCCATTTCATTGACCAAATCTGAACACATAAAATTAATTAATTTATAAAGGAAAGTAGTTCTAGGGAGATGGTGACAGACACTACGGTCACCCAAACCTCATAAAAACATAGATCCAGAGTCTACAGAGAAGGCAACAGTAACAGATTTCTATCTTGCACACTGAGGCTCACGGAGCATTGCGGAAGAGGGGGAAGAAAGATTGTAAGAGCCCCAGGGCGGGTGGGAACAGCCCGAGACGCCATGTTTCTCCATCCCTTACAGAGACTGACTGAGATCTCTTGGTATCTACAATGAACACCAATAACCCCACTGAAGACCCTTAGCAGAATCGGGGTGGGTATAGAGAGGGATCTATGTGTACAAACTTTCTATTAAAAATCAATAAAAACAAGCAAAGAAAAAATTAATAGCTAAAGGCTGGAGAGATGGCTCCACAGTTAGGAGTGCTTCCTGTACAAGCGTGAGGACCACAGCGGGGCTGGAGACTGCTGACTTCAGTTCCCCAGAGCCCATAACAACAGCTGGGTGTGGCCACACATGTCTGTAACCTCGAACCAGAGTTTCATGGGGGCTTGTGAAAC
Source organism: Dipus sagitta (assembly GCA_036346955.1). Taxonomy (NCBI): domain Eukaryota; kingdom Metazoa; phylum Chordata; class Mammalia; order Rodentia; family Dipodidae; genus Dipus; species Dipus sagitta. The sequence goes on from CM070786.1 coordinate 23,033,846, forward strand.
CACCATAGCTCCAAAATCAGTGAAGAGACCCCCTTGTCGAGGGAGCAAGTGTACGAACAATGGACGGGGACACCGATGTTCTCCGGCCTCTGCATATTCATGAGACACAGAATCTCCATGCACATATGCATGCATCACACACACACACACACACACACACACACACACACACACACACACCACATACATGCTACACAAACCTACTACTACACACACACACACATACATATATGCAAAATAAATAAATAATTAAAAACAGTGGCTAAAAATGAAATGTCATGTGATCCTTAGTTTTGGCCTTGATTATAATTCCTTATTTACATATCTTTTTGCTCAAGTTTTACTCTCAAGTTTTAAGCTCCATGAAAATGAGCAGTCTGGACATCTATGTCCTAACACCCTAATCTCAGTGTGTAGTAAACACTCTCACATAATAGATACCTACTAAATATTTAAGAAACAGATAGGTCTCTAAAATGCTACAACTGAATGTATGTATGTATGATCTAAGGCGTGTGGCATGCATTTATTTTTAGCCTGGGTTGGAAACATTTGGGAGGGAAATCTACACTTACTTTTTTTTCAGTCTCCATTCTGATCCCAGGTTGATATTACCTGAAAATGGTTTCACGTGTCCACTTATGTTCCCTGCTACACAAGTTGAGAACAGTAGCGGGTCTTTCAATTTTTTTTCCTCCAGAACATATATTCACAAACACTATCATTCTTGTTCATAGACATATATTGAGTTCAATTGATTTGAAGAATATGCAAGGCTCTTTCCCGAGCTTCCACATGGCCAGGTAAGGGGTAGAGCAAGGCTAGAGTGAAGTCCCTGGAGCGAGATGGCCCAGGAGACCTTGGCAGGTTTCTTATTCTTCAAAGCAGATTCACTTGTTCTACCATAAAAGATGGGAACATCACAAGGTTTGGCTGGGCCATCTTCCCTACAATCAAAAGCAAGGAATGAAAAAGAAAGAAGGCTATTTTACCCCTACATATATTATACCAAGAACTGCCTAACATATAGTAGTTGCTCAACAAATTTGTGGAGATAAATGATTGGATAAAATATATTTTTGTTTTAATTGTGGTGGTGGTTTGAATGTGAAATGTCTCCCATAGTCTCATGTGTTTGACTACTTAATCCCTAGTTGGTATTTGTTGAGGCTGTGGAGTCTTTGAGAGGTGGAACCTTATTGGAGGAAGTGTGTGACCTGGGTAGACGTTGGGGTTTTATAGCCCAGCCCAGCTTACCACACTCAATTCACTCTTGCTATTTCCTCTCTGCTGATGTGAAAATCTAAAGCCTGTCTGTCTGCTCCTGCTGTGATTTTCCTTGCCGTGATGGGAAACCATCCCTTGAAACTGTGATCTGTACATAAACCTTTTCCTTTCATCGGATGCTTCTGGTCAGGTGTTTTGGTCCAGAAAGGAGAAAGTAACTGATACAATTGGTATTAGCAGGAAATGACTGAGTGAGATCTCAAGAGTAATATCACAATAAATATGGCTATAGACCCTCTATTCCCAGCATGTGAGCCATGAGGAAACATCTCCACATTAGTCATGTGTAAAGAAATTCAGCTCAGGGTTCTCTCCTCCTCCTGTTACAGACTCATCAGATAGCTGCAAATGCCATCATTTCCTTCCCAAGATACAAATTATTGATGTGAAGTCACCCGGATTTTCACCTCACATTTGTGAATCACAGATGGCCTGGTGACACCCTGTCAGAGGAAAAGAATGAGAGCAGTGGGGGTGGGGTGGAGAGTGATCTCAGATCTCACTGGGTATAATAGATCAATACATTTATTCCATTTGTGTCCCTTCCAGAATTTTGTTCCTCTCAAGAATTTGTGATTTGCAGGCTCTATCATTAATATGTATAGGGAAAACCCAGAGTTAAAGGCGCCCCCATGGGCACTGTTTACAAAAGCCAGGACAGCCCTTGGAATTCAGGGTTTCCTATCTATGCCATTAACAAACAGTTGTGGAAGACACTGTCTCCCTCAGGACTAATAAGTGATCCCTTATGAAAATTCTAATTCAGACCTGTTTAGAATCTCTTGGAGTGAGCTAAAGGATATATTGCAAGCATATAAAATTATTTAAGCACATTGTTGGATAATACTAAATATCATAGAATATAGTGCAGTGTAGGCAAATATTCACTGTTAGGTCAGCATTTTAATCTGTGAGTAGAGAAATGTGAGGAATTGTTTTCTTTTTCTTTATTAGGTATGGACATATTCAGTATGTAAACAACACATGTTGGTACTATCCTTTCCCTCCTCCCTGCCCCTTTTCTGAAGAGGCCTTCCCTGTTGGGGATGCAGGTCACTCTGTGGGGATTGTGGGTCATGCATTATTGGGGGGGGGTGTAGGAGAGGCAATGTCTCTGTACAAAATGTTCCAACTTGTGGCTCTAACAATCTTTCTGCCCCCTCTTCTGCAAAATTCCCTGAGCCATGCTGTGAGCATTTTAAGTCTACTTCAGTGATGGGCACTTAGGAGCCTCTGGATCTCTGGTTTGGTAGGTGTTGAGTGTCCTCAGTATCTTTCTCCATCATCCTTGTGCTGATATCAGATTCACTAAGAAAGCAGCACTCTTGCTCATTTCCCCAATTCCTCTGTGGGTTCATCTGGGTCATCCCATTTAACCAATGCTGACTTCATTCTCTGCTGGAGAATCTGTTTCTCTCTTTTTCAGGTAGGAGCTGCACCTGAGGAGATAAGTGACCCAGTGCACTCCGCTCCGGCCCCAGAAGTGAGAAAGTGTAAATAACATTCCACATTTTCAGCAACACGTGGTCTAACACGTGGTTATAGCAATATTATTAAAATATCAGATAAAAATTGCCTTTCACTGAATTGTTGTTCCCCGGGATTGTGTGTCATTCAGTTTTGTTTTTTCTTCATTGTTGTTGGTGTTTCTTGGGATTAAATTTAGGGCTTGTGCATGTTAGGCAAACATATTGCCACTGAGCTATATCCTCAGTTCTCTTCTCTCTCTCTTTCTCTCTCTCTTTGAGGTAGGGCCTCATTCTGGCCCAGGCTGACCTGGAATTAACTATGTAGTCTCAGGGTGCTTTCGAACTCGTGGCAATTCACCTACCTCTGCCTCCCAAGTTCTGGAATTAAAGGCATGCACCACCACGCCCAGCCTGTTCTCTTTTTTTCTGTAGACAAACATTTCACTAACATTGGAATTGTCTTAGACTAAATTTATTAGCAAATACACTGGTATGCCAGAAAGCAGAGCTTGGATCTATTTTCTTGAAGAGAAGGGAAAGTGGCTTCATTCGAGTTTTGATAGCCAAAGATTCCCCCACCTTGCTAGAGGAATTTGGACTTCTTATGAAAAAATAAAATAAGCCTTTACTTAATGACCTATGCAAATCAAAACTTTGCAATTGAGATGATATGTGAAATTATTTTCTGAACATCTTTCTTTGTCATGTGTTGATCTTCACAACACACATGTAACATTGATTTTGCTTCCTAGTTTTTCAGGTATGGAAACTGAGGCTCAGTAGCACCTGGTGCCAGATTACTTGTCCAACAGACAGTCTTCTCTTCTTGCTTGCTAACTAGGTTCCAGGTTTACCTACCAGGCAAGGTCTTTATTGCAGGTGGCTTCTATACTGAGGTGAACCACGATGGGTCAAAACCCAAAATGGTAATCTTGTTCTCTTTTTCCAGTAATTGGTTCAGAATTAAAACTCCATGTGGTCCTAAGTAGGGGGAGGGGGCTGGAGGGAGGGCTCAGTGGTAAGTGGCACTTGCTTGCAAAGTCTGATGGCCCAGGTTCAATTCCCCAGTACCCACATAAAGCCAGATGCACAAAGTGGAACATTAATCTGGAGTTCATTTGCAGAGGTAGGAGGTCCTTTCCTCCTTCCTTCTTTCCTTCCTTCCTTCCTTCCTTCCTTCCTTCCTTCCTTCCTTTATTTCTTTTTTTCTTTTTCTCTCTATCTCTCTCTCATAAATATTTAAAAAAATTAGTGGGGTCAGTCTGTTCAGATTCTGTAATGTATCTCCTATCCTGAAAAAGCAAATAAATAGATAAAAAGAACCACTTTTCTTCTTTGGACAAGGGAAAGTAGAGAGAGAGAAGGGGGAGGGAGAGAAGAGAGAGAGAGAGAACATAATGCTGTGTGCTCTGGCCACCATCTTGCTTCAGTGTGGAACTAGCCTGAATTTAATAAGAGCCATCATGCTTTAGATGGAAGAGAAAAAGGATGAAAGTATTTGGGCTCCCGAGGACATTAATAATTAATAAATAGTTGAATATTATATTACCTATAGTCAAAAGCATTCCAGCTGGTACAGAAACAGAGTGAATATTTAACCCCAAGCTGACTACCATGCTATGAAATTAAGTTACCAAGACAATGTGCCATGGTAGCTCCTTCTCTTTGGTGAGGTAGAGGCCGCTACAAAAACAGCCAGAATCTGGGCGAGAACCATCTCATTGTCCTCCACTTGGTCCACTATTGCCACCATCTTCAACGCACAGAGGTTCTGAGTTAGGTATGTTCTTCCAAAGCTTCTCCTGATTAAAAAGAATAGAAACCTATAGCACTCCTTGCAAATTGATTTTTCCCCAAGCCAATTCTAAAGTCAGCAGTTGTCTTTTGCTTAAGAGGATCTTTCTTAAGATCTTCTTTAATGTTCACCTCAAATACTTTGGCTAAGGTATAGGGCAAAAAGAAGAGAAAAACAAGTGAAACCCTGAAGACAGTTCTAAAACTGACCTTCACTTGACTTAGTCATTTTTTATTCTTACCTGGATCACCATTTCCCCAGGCTATAAAATAAAAAGCTAAATCAGTTGTTTTCTATCCTAAGGTTTTGAAGGTTTAAAAAAATACATTTCATTTTATCTTTTTTGTTTGTTTTGTTTTGTTTTCATTTCCAAGGAGGCCATGATGAGGAGTGACAGGAAAGGAGAGAGAATGGTAATAGATATTAGGACTTGGAGCTACAGGATTTGATGCTAGCCTTTTTTGTTTGTTTTAGATATTGTATTAGTTCCATCTTTCCTTGATATGCCCATGCCATCTTTTCCAGTGTGAATATTTTCTCTGTGCCATTATGTGTTTTTGGTTTTACAGGTTTAGAGTTAAGAGACCTTGGACTATGGGGATGTTTGAACAGTATTGGGATTGATTTAAGAAAACAACAACAACAGCAACTATGGAGACTTTTAAAGTCAGACTGAATGTATTTTATCCTACATCATGGATGCGCAGTTATCCATTTGTGGGGGCCAGGGGCAGAATGCGGTGATCTGAGACAGATGTTCCCCATAAACCATATATCCTGAATGCCTGGTCCCCAGCTGACGACAGTCTAGGAGGCAGAGCCTGTCTGGAGGAGGTGCATTGTTGCAGTGAGCTTCCGCTTGCTAGAATGAGGCTCACTCACCGGCTGCTGTCAGTCCAATTGCTATGGCAAGCAGGGGGTGGCCAGATTCTGCCCATGGGATGCTTTCCCCGGCTACCATGGAGACTTTGAGACTGTAAGCCGAAATTAAAACAAACAAACAAACAAACAACCCTTCCTTCCATCAGCTGCTTTTGGTCAGGTGCTTTGTCCCAGCAATGAGAAGGTGACTACAACACCTGACAGAAGCAACCTGAGGGAAGAAGGGCTTATATTGGCTTACGGCTCAAGTGGGTATAGCTCCCGATGGCAGGGGAAGCAGCGTGGCAGGAACATGACGCGGCAGGCCACACTGCATCCCCAGTCACCAAGCGGAGAGCCAGGAATGGCCTTCATCAGTCTTCTCTTCTTTGTCTAGTCCAGGACTCCCCAGTCCACGGAAAGGTGCCACCCACAATTAGCATGGTCCTCCTCCACCTCAATTAAACTAATCTAGCAAATCTCTCAGGGACATGTCAAGAAATTTGTTTCCATGGTGACTACAAATCCTGTCAAATTGACAACTGGGATTAACCATCACACAGGGGAGGAATGTTAATTTGTATATAAGAAATGCTTAAAGATGGTCAATATATGAGAATGGGGGGACACAAAGAAAGGAGGAAAGAAGAAGAGGGAAGGAGTGTTGTAACCACTCCGTTCACGAGAGAAATACAACTGCGTGCTTATCGGACGTTTGATTGCTTTGATAAAATAACTGACATAAGCATCTCTAGGGGGGACGACCTTCCTTTGCTCATGGTTTCAGAGGTGTCACAGCATAGAGGGCACGGGAGACCAGAGCCACTCACCCCATGGCAGACATAAGTAGAGCAGGATAAAATATAGCACCCAAGTTCATGCCCCGAGAGACCTACTTCCTTCAACTCGGACCAAACTTCCACAGTTCTGTCGCCTTCCAACACTGTATTGAAAATGTGAGCCTATCAATGCCTTAAAGCCATTCATTTTTTCAGAACCCTCATGATCGAATTGCCCTGGGTATACCCTCACAGATACACCCCAAGCTTGCTTGACTAATGTAGGCTGTTATCAAAGTTTTTAGTCAAGATTAGCCACCACACATTAGGCACATCTTAAAATCTTTTAAAAAGGGATGGAGGGATGGCTTGGCAGTTAAGTCATTTGCCTGCAAAGCCAAAGGACCCAGGTTCAATTCCTCAGGACCCATGAAGGCCAGATGCACAAGGGGGTGCACTCGTCTGGAGTTCATTTGCAATGGCTGGAGGCCCTGGCATACCCATTCTTTTCTCTCTCTTTCTTTCTCTCTCTCCCTCTTTCTGTGTCAAATAAATAAAAATAAAATATTAAAATTTTTTAATTAATTAATTTATTTGAGAGGGATAGAGTGAGGCAGACACAGAAACAGTGAGTATGGGTGCTTCAGGGTTTCCTATCACTACACACCAACTCCAGGTGATTGTGCCACTTATTACATCTGACTTTATATGGGTACTGGGGAATTGAACTTGGGTCCTTAGGCTCTCTTAGTTGACCAACTCTCCAGCCCTAGATGCATTCTTTTTAAAAAAAATTATTTATGAATTTATTTGAGAGAGATAAATAGGGAGGGAGAGAGAGAGAGAGCACCGTGGCCTCCAGCCACTGCAAACGAACTCCAGACATGTGTGCCCCCATGTGCATCTGGCCTACATGGGTTCTGGGGAATTGAACCTGGGTCCTTTGGTTTTGCAGGCAAGCACCTTAACTGCTAAGCTATCTCTCCAGCCCCCTAGATGCACTCTTCTGTGGAAGTATGGTGGATTTAACTTGACTTCTCTAGATTATCATTCTAGAATACAGCTGAGAGATAGAGACCATTCTGGAATCTTTGGTCTTGGTTTCTGAAGGAGAGTGTTCCTGCCAGCAGCATGCAGACAGCCACACAGTAAGTTGGAAAAAACAAAAACAAAAAACAAAAAACAAACAAACAAAACAGAAATGTTTATCTGAAAAGAAAAAAGAGTTCAGGGCTGTCTGCTTGCCTTTTATTCTTTATTTATCTACAACCTCAAGTATTGGGACCAACAGGGGAAAGAGGCAGTGAAAACATGACACTTTCTCTGTACTCAAGGATCAGAATGTGCTGGTAAGAGAAGCTTAGTGTTAAGCAGGTCATACAAAAAAATGCATAATAAATGCACCAGTCTGGATGGACTGGTTTCCCAAACCCTCATACACAAAAAGGATGCTAAGGTGAATAATATAAAACAGTACTCACATGCAAGCTCTAGATTCAGGTAAACTCCTTTGGGCTTGAGTATCTAATTTTTCATGCCTGCCTCTTCTCCTCCCTACCTATACTTTATGATCTGTCTTACTGTCACCCCTACTTGTCACTGGCTGTCCATTAAATTTCTCAAACCAAAGAAGCATTCTACTCTTCATAGAGTTTGGAACCTGATGTCAATGCCTTGCGCTTGGCTTAGGTCAAGAAGTTTTCATAGGTCAAGAAGTTAAGACTTAAGTATTTTAAGAAACAAGCTGGAGACCAGGATTCCAGTTGCAGGGGCCCAGCACTTGTTCTCTTTTTCATGACTCTAAGAACCTGCCAAAGTCCCGATCAGGCTCTGAGAGCCCAGACCTTGCAATGAGAGAGGAAGGAGGCAGATAGCATCTTTGCCGAATACCCACTTTGGTACCCTGTCACCACCCATAAAGGACAGACAGAGTGTGATAATGGGAACTTTATTTCAGACAAAACCATTCCCGTCAGATTCAAATAGATGAACTGAAGCCAGGCAAGAGAAATACCCCTAGAGATAAAGCAGATGTCAGTTGGGGAAAGGCCCTGAACAAAAGCACTTAGAAAGAAGCAATCAGCACTTCCACAAGCCCACATTTTTCTGGACAAACCGTTGGAAAGGGGGCTGCCTCGTGTACTACACATAGTCTCCTGAATCTTGTTGGACAATGGCCTTTCATTCATCAGAAGCTGATAGTTGATTAAAGGCCTTTCAACGGGGAGAAAAGAGTTCTCCTCCTCATGCTCCACCCACCATGCCGATATTTAAGGAGACCTGGTAAACCTTAAGAAACACACTGAGGCAAGTGTATAGACTGAGTTAAGGAGTGACAGGGTAATTCACTGATGATTGATGATTGGTGTGATATCAATTATCGCTATTTACATCTCCCAGTAGCTTAGGAAGACTGGCTACAGACTGCTGTATTTTCATATTTTCTGATTAAGAATGCATGCTCCATGTGCCACCAGAGCTGTGACCACCATTGGATTATACCTGTAGACTTTGCCTCATCCAGTGTGCGCTCTATAATATGCACTGTGAATCTTCTGAAAGGGGTTCACGTGATAGGGAAGGTGCATTGTTCATGTGGAAATGCTTCATTCTGCCCCTCCTCCCAGAGAAGGGGTGATAGGGGGAGTTTTCTGCTGTAATTAACTAACCTCTGCTTAGTGAAAAGCAAAGCAATACACCCTATGCTCAGGTAGAACTATAATTGTGGGAATGCAGAAAGAAAGAAAGGTTACTGACCAGCTTTGAACTTATAAATAGACTTTGAATCAGAGACAATAGCATTTCAGTAATATCTCCTATGTATAGCTATGTATTTATCTACCCATATGTGTGTGTGTAAGCTTATTATAAAATAGCATGAGGACTGGAGAGATGACTTAGTGGTTAAGGCTCTTGCCTGCGAAGCCTAAAGACCCATGTCCTATCTTTCTCCAGATCTCACATAAGCCAGATGAACAAAGATGAGGCAAGCTCAAGGTGGTAGCTGCCCTCTAGGTGGCGCAAGTGTCTGGAGTTCTACTTCAGTGGCTGAGGCCCTGGCACCACCAGTTCTCAATCTCTCTCTCTCTCTTGCTCTCTCTAAAATAAATAAATAAAATAGAATGAAATGAATAGCTGGGAAGAAGGATGGACACCACTGCAGAGGGTAATGAAGGGCTGTCCCACTAAATGAAGGATCACGTCAGAGAGGTAATATCAGAGGGAAGACAAAGTGTCTTTCTAAGTAGTTCTTCTCACTAGGAGGCGTGGTAATCTTCCCTGGGGAACACATCTCATCGTTAGGGGCCACAGAGACTTGATCCACACCCTGAGGCTCTGTGCAGTCCTGTTGTCCCCACCCATTGCAATGACACTGCTTTAGCATTCTTGGAGAACTCTACACTCCTAAGACCCAGACTGGTCCTTGGGCAAAGGGGACCAGCCGGGATGCAGGATGGAAAACCAGAGGTTTCAGTCTAAGGAGGAGAAAAGATTGCACAGTGCAGCAGGGCATTTGGTGATCAGAAAGAAAGAGATTGAGGAAAGAACTGACGACCAGTTCAGGATATATTTTTTAAAAATATGCTATGTCAGTGAACCATTTCTCCCAGCAAAGCCTTACCTCTAAAGTTTCCACCACTACCTAAAAGAGCACAATGAGCCAGGGACCATGCGGTCAACACCCCAAAGTGTGAGGATATTTCTTATTCAAAACATAATAGTGTGTCCATGTCTGAGCAGGCTGGGAATTTTTCCAGGGTGGCCAGACACTAAAGAGCAGAATATAAAATTTTTATTTTTATTTTTTTGCCCTTTCAGATCTTAACCTCTCTCTGTAGACTGAGGGCCCGAATAAAGTCAATGGACCTTTAGCTGATTAAGCTGGAGGGTCGTCAATAATCACAGCCCAGGGAGAAGCAGCAAGGGGAAAGTCAGAGAAACTGAACCTGCAGGGAAGGTATGCAGCCAGGACTTCTAGGCACAGCCCGAGGCCAGTGGAATAGGAAGAAAAGCAAGAGATCTGGGAGGCAGAGAGGACCATGAACCTTGGGCACAGTGAAAGCCAGTCTCCTCAGAGGTCTCCTAAAAGTTTCATTAGCAAACTGGATGTTTTTCTGAAGCACAGAGGACATGATTCATCCCTCCTGTTGTATGAAATGAAATTGGATTCAACTTTGTTTCTCTGTTACCAAGAACTGAAAGTTCCCAAGTGAGGAGCAAATACAACATTTTCTCCAATGTTTTACATAAATTGCCTAGCTATGGCTGAAAGCAGGCAGTTTTTTGATTACATATGCTAAATGAATGGGGAACCTGTTGGAAGAGACATTTCTGCCCTGCCTTCCCTAAGGGTAATGATATCACAATTCTGTACTCTGTCATGTGTTCATCAGAGCTAACGTTATACAGTCAAACTCTATTCCAGATACTTGAATATTTTAAATGAAAGAGACCAGGAATGAACAAAGAGCTGATGAAAACCAAATAAGCAAAGGGCATTCCGAATCTTAATTACAGATGACACATGGAATCTTCAGAATAAAATACCGAATGCATAAAGTTGACTCAACTTTAAAGTGTTGACAGCAAAGATATCCACAGGAGTTCAAACTCAAGTTGCAGTAATGATTTCTTGAGTAAGGATGCAAGAGTAGAAATTTACTGCATCTTCTCCTTACTTAACACTCCCCTTCTGGGTCATGACTAGCTCAAAAATCAACATTTTGGGTCTGTGTGCCAAGTGATACTCTTATTAAATGTACCATGTTATTTTTTTTTTGAATAAGTAAACAAAGGTAGATGTGGTGGCACATGCCTTTAATCTCAGCACTTGGGAGGCAGAGGTAGAGGACCTCTATGAGCACAAGGCCAGCCTGAGACTTCAGAGTGAGTGCCAGGTCAGTCTGGGCTTGAATGAGACCCTACCTTGAAAAAACAAACAAACAAGCAAACAAAGTCTTCTAGGTATCCTACTTACAAACCAGGGAACTTGCCTAAAGTTTCAGCCCCGTGACACATTAATAGCTTGATTCTTTTAGTAGATGGCTTTCCCCTTCTGCAGTCTCCCTGTCCTCACTGGAGCATTCAAAGAGATCCCATTACCCTTTTATGTTGCAGGAGTTTCTTTTGCTTCCACCCAACTTTCTTTTCTTTTCTTCTCTTCTCTTTTCTTTTCTCTTCTTTTCTCTTCTTTTCTTTTCTTTTTTTCTTTTTTTGCATACGTTTGTGCTTTGTGTATGCATTTGGGCACGCATGTGTGTGGAGGATAGAGGTTGACATCAAGTGTTCTCCTCAGTCATGCTCTATCTTATTTTCTTTGAGACAAGCCCAACAGACTAGCCTTTTTTTATGAGAGAGTGAGAGTTAAAGCAAGACAGACAGAGAGAGAGACAGACAGAGAGACAGAGAGACAGTGGAGAGAGACATGCACACACACACACACACACACACACACAGAGAGAGAATTGATTCACCAGGGTCTCCAGCCAGTGTACGCAAATTCCAGACATGTGCTCCATCTTGTGCACACGTGCTACCTTGTGCACTCATCACCTTGTATGTCTGGCTTATGTGGGATCTGGGGAGTCAAACATGGGTCCTTAGGCTTTGCAGGCAAGCGCCTTAACCACTAAGCCATCTCTCCAGCCCCTCTATCTTATTATTTTTTTTGACAGACTCTCACTGAACCTAGAGCTCACTGATTCCCGAGCCAGCAAGCCTCAGGGATCCTGTCACCACCTTCCCAGTGCTGGCACTACAGGCCTGTGTCAACATGCCCCATTTTTATGTGGATACCCAGAATCCAAATTCAGGTCCTCATGTCTATGCAGCAAGCACTTTACTAACTGAGCCACCAGCCTAATCCCTGTTATGAGTTTTAAAAGAGGGAGGATTTTTTGGATCTCCATTTCTAAGGGATAGCCATGACCTTTTGCACAGAGAGAATGCTTATCATTGTGAAGTGACTGGGCAAATGAAGGGATAAGAAATCAATGTAATTGATAATTTGAAGTGGTTAAATGCATTTTTAAATAATATTTCTAAATTTATTTATTAGAGCGGCTGGAGAGATGGCTTAGCGGTTAAGTGCTTGCCTGTGAAGCCTAAGGACCCAAGTTCGAGGCTCAATTCTCCAGGACCCACGTTAGCCAGATGCACAAGGGGACGCACGCATCTGGAGTTCATTTGCAGTGGCTGGAGGCCCTGGCACGCCCATTCTCTCTCTCTCTCTCTGCCTCTTTCTCTCTGTCTCTCTCTGTCACTTTCAAATCAATAAATTAAAAAATTATTTATTAGAGTCAGAGAGAGAGAGAGAGATAAAGAGAGAGAGAGAGAGAGAGAGAGAGAATGGGTGTGCCAAGGACATTAGCCACTGCAAACGAACTCCAGATGCGTGCACCCCATTGTGCTTCTGGTTAATGTGGGTCCTGGGAAAATGAACCTGGGTCCTTTGGCTTTGCAGGCAAACACCTTAACCACTAAGCCATCCCTCCAGCTCTAAATGCATTTTTAGAAGTGCTACCACTTATATGCCTCCGTCATTCTTTATTCATTATTATACTCAAGCATCTTCGGCTTCTGAAAGGATGTCAAGTCAAGGAGCTCAAACTTTACAGTTACATGAAAGAAATGTTGTTCTGTCAATACTGAAGATGATCATTTATAAAATTCAAAATAAAATGTAGATTATTAGTAAAAGGAGATACCAAACTCAAGAGTTTCATATTGCATTGTTTTATGGCAACTCAGATTTAATGTTCACTAAAATATATTTTGCAAATAGGTTACAGTAACAATGAAGCATTCACTAACTTCATCCATATTCTCATGCAAAGCGCCTTGGATGCCTCTGAATGAATGCATCTCCCTTTGTGTCATGTAGCTGAAACCAACACACATATACACAAAAGAATTTATTGTTTCTATTTTTTTTGAAAAAAAAGAATCATTATCTCAAAGGTACCCCATTAGCTTTCTGTAATCCCGCAGCGAAATTTAAAATATCCCACTAAAGGACATATTAATATGTGAGACCAGACTGATGGATCAGTGGGTAAAGTGCTTGCTGCCAAAGCATGAGGTCCTCAGTTCAGATCTCCAGAGCCCACGTCAAAATTTTGGCATGGAAGTGCGTGCTTGTAATTCCAGTGCAGGGGAGGTGGAGACAGGGAATCCCTGGGGCTTGCTGGCCAGCTACTGTATTCAAACTGGAGAACTCTAGATTCAGTGAGAGACCTCCTAGGTTCAGCAAGAGACTTTGTCTTGAAAACTAAGGGGCAGGAGAAATGACTCAGTGGCTAAAAGTACTTCTCTTACAAGCATGAGGACATGAGGGGGATGGAAAGTGCCTGCCTTTGATTCCCCAGCATCCATGTAAACATGGGTGTGGGAACATGCGTTTGTTATCCCAGTCCTGTGATGAGCAGAGGCAAGAAAATTTCCAGAATTAGTGAGAGATTCCGTGTCGACTAAACATGAGGAGGAGCAGTGGAGGGGCAAGGCCCAGTGTACTCCTCTGGCCTTTGCATACCACACACAATACCATACACACGTGCACACACAAGACAAAACAAAAAAATAAGACAGATGACAATTAATCTCCCAAGTTCCCAGAGAGCTACTGATATCTTCTTAATAACTTGAGTCTAAGCCAATGCACTCTGACTTCAAGGTCTGTGCTCTTCCATTTAGAGAATAGGGCAGGAAAGGATAAAACTGTGATGGAAATAAGTCACATCCCCTGTTATTCCTGCATATTGACTAGACACTCTGACCAAAGGACCATCTAATGCTGGCCTTTGGCCTCCACATGCATACATACATGTATGTACACCCCTGTGCCCACACATGAACATGCACACACAAATATATACACATAAACATGCCAAAAGGGAATATAACATATGGTGAAAGATCCAGCGATGGTGGACAGAAAATATACCACTGAGTATGCTTTGGTCTTGTTATTTCACAGTGCTGGAATTTTCTTCAATGAGGTAGGCTCTCACAGGTGTTATGAGACATTTGTACCTCGTAGTTTGGAGGCTGTGAGGTGTTGGGCCTCATCCTGTTGACCTTACATAAATGAGTAATAATCAAGAACCCTGTGAATCTGTGAATAGCTCATTTATAATCATCAAGAAGACAATCTGCTTATGCGCCAGGACTCTTGGCTATGAGAGAAAACTGTCACTGTGTATGATGCTTAGCTCCAGCCGTCTTTGCTGATGGCAACATCATCTATGTGAATACCAGAAACAACATTTCATTAATGCCAATGTAAGTTAAAAGGACAAATGTAGTCTATCAAATTAAGAGTTGTGACTTTTTCTCTAATCCTTGTCTTAAAGTAAAATATAGGGCCTCCACTTGACAAGCAAGTACTAAAGTCTAGAGTTCACAACTTCTCCTATAATGCTCTCGGGGATGTAGATCTATTAGGGACAACAGACATTCTTTTTGGCTGTCCTATGCCTGAGTCCTGCTCTACATAGATCTTGGTGGGAGCTCTCCCAGCACCCTTTGAAGCCAGCAGGCAGACATAATACGTGATATCTACCAATCAAATATCCTGCAAAGCATTTTGACTCAGTTAATGTAGGGTGCCTTTTTATGGATCCGGTGGCAGTAGCAGTTGTCACAAGATGGAATTCCCAGCACACAGCTGGCAATGATACACGGTGTAGTGTCTAATAGTTACTGACAGATTTTCTTATGAGTCCATTTCTGCAGCCTGGTTTCAGAAGCTCCTGTGTGCCTGAGCCCAGTCCTGATAATCTCCCAAGTTCCCAGAGAGCTACCGATATCTTCTTAATAAGTTGAGTCTAAGCCAATGCACTCTGACTTCAAGGTCTGTGCTCTTCCATTTAGGGAATAGGGCAGGAAAGGATAAAGCTGTGAAGGAAGCAAGTCACATCCCCTGTTATTCCTGCATATTGACTTAGACACTCTGACCAAAGGACCAGAGAGATCCTGTCCCACAGAGATCTGTTATCCCACACACCTATGCAGAAAATAACTACTCTCTATTTCAGGTTATCTAACATGAAATAGTTGTGGTGAGAAGTACTAGAGTTCTTACACCATAGGAAAGTAATAGTACTTAGCATATTTTTTTTCTCTGCAAATATGGGTTTTCCTAAGGTTATAACGTTTGTTGGTGCAAGTCAAATGGACTGAATAGTTATAAGGTCATAGACTTTCAGGATTGGAGTGTTGTTGAAGTGAACTTGTTCATCCACCTGACCAATACTGAGCTCCTGACCAGTGATCCTCCTGCCTGTCTCTTTTCATGTTGGAGCCATTTTAAATCATTGATTCACCTTCCAAATGATTCTGATTATCTTATAGGTCTTCCTTATTAGCTCAATGGAGATCCCCACACGATGCCTTCCCATCGGTTCCTGCACTAACACTTTATACAGATTGGAATAATTAAAACCATTTCTTTGCAAGATAGCATTAGCAGAGTTTTTGAGACTTTGATTCATAGTGTCTCTACACCGCGGTCTGATTTCTGCTGAAGCTTGAGCTCCTGGTGCCTTCCCTTTCCTTTCTAGCCTCTGCATTTTCCCTGAAGCTAGGGAAGCCCGTGCAGAAGACAATCTGAAAGTGAGTGAGTTGTCAGTCCTATGGAGAACTCTTAGTCAGCCTTTGTAGGAAAAATTCTGAGGAGCATCTGACACAACTCCCCGGAAAGTCTCTGATGCAATTGGCTTCCAGCTACCCATAGTAATAACAGCTTTTTACTACTTTTTCTTGTATTCTTGCCATACTCTTCTCCATTCCTTCACTCCCACTTTCTGGGAATCATGTTCCAAATAAAATATCTACATTCAGATTTTTTGCCATAAGGTATACCTGAGGGAGAACCAAAGCTAAGAGAACATTAAATACTAACATACCTATATGGGACTAGAAAAAAAGGAATTAGTATAATTATGAATTACTGTATAACCATCAATGTATTTGTCTCATTCACATGATGACTATAGAAAGAATTTAGGCTTTGGAGACAAAAGAGTCTGCATTTAACTTCAAGTTGTATTTGTTGCTATCTTCATGGTCAGTTTTTAAACATCTTAAGGCATTAATGTCCTCATATATACAATGAAAATAACAGGAGGTACTCAGTGACTTCATGAAAGGATTAAATAAAAGACGCAAAAGAGCTAAAGAAGTATGGTTCTCTAAATATGCCTTATTTGCTTCAATTTTTTAATCTTCATATCTCTAAAAAGTAGATCTTTCCCATTCTATAGCTGAATAAATATGAGGCTCAGGAGAAAGTAACTTAAATGTCCACCTTCACCATCTTGAACATGTACTGACATCTTTGTCCCCCAAACCTAACAGCCACAGGCCTATCTGGCTTTCTTTGTGAATCTCTTTCCCATGAAATGTGTTTGAGAAAGTCCATCATCTCCTTCATATTTCTAATTATTGTTCACCCACTGAAATCGCAGCAGTATTTCAGCCCCCAGTCTCCAGAGTCTCTGTTTCCATTCCATCTTGCTTTTTTGCCTTATTGCTTCTCCCTTTTACCTGACTGTATATTTTTAACACCAGTATTTTAAGTTTCTTTTAGCTTGTGTATTACTTCTAGCTCACTGGGTACACATTTTATAGCTTATTACATTTTCCATCGCTCTCTCTTCTGCTGGCTTCTCTCCAGTGTTCTATAATTTTCGCCGTGAGCTCATCTTCAGCAGAAGGGTTGCTCCTTATGAGCATGGGAATTGTGGGCTTGGAGTTACCCCTAATGGGTGGCCTGTATGTTTTCTTCTGCCAAGACATGGAAGGCCCCATAAGTTCTGGATAAACTGTTTCCCATGTTCATATCGTTCACGTATTCAAAGAGTGTAAGGCAAGACTGTTTACTACTCTGAGGTGACAATATTAGGATGTTTCTCTAGATTGCACTTTTTATTCTCTAAACAAGGGACTTCCATAAATGTAAGAGAGGGGCTTAGAACCTCAGCTTTCCCACTCTCAGAGGTCATCATTAGGTGTGACAGTTTTATGAACTGTTCATAACAGCTTCTGACAAGCCATAGATTCAGATTTATTCTTTATTCTTCCTCTTCACTTTTTGGCACCTGGTATTGTCTTGTCCCTTTTTTTTGTAAGATCAGCCCTGCATTTATTTTATGCTTTTGTAATATTTTGTCTACTATTTATTTAGACTTGGAGAAGGACATAGATCTTTTCATTTCAGATGAGTTAGCTGGAATGACTGAAAATCTCTAAGAGCTTTCCATATATAATCCCCTATCTGAAATACAACATGCTTCAGGCAACATGAGAATTCCTGTGCTATTATTTTAACGTGTCCCCTTCGAAACCGTGGTGTTGAAGATTTCATGCCTGTATTAGTTTTCTTCTCATTGCTGGGACAAAATACATGACCAAAAAAAAAAAAAAAATCAGTCTAAGGGAAAGGATTAGCTCAGTTTGCAATTCCAGGCTTCAGCCCATCATGGCAGGAAGGCATGGCAGCAGGAGCTTGAGGTGGAGCGGGTCACCTTCAGCTCCCAGGGGGAAGTAGGGTGTGACAACGGCTGGTGCTCAGTCAGCTCTCTTTCATGCAGTCCAGGACTTCAACCCATGAAGTTGTGCCGCCCACAACTATGGTGGGTCTTCCCATTTCAATTAACCTAATAGAGATAATCCCTCACTGGCAAGCACAGAGGCTAACCTAATCTAGATAAGTCTTCACAGGTGACCGTGGGGCCAATCAAGTTGACCAGCAACATGAATCATCTCAAGACCCAATGCAATAATGTTGGCAAGCACAGGCATGGTTTTTAGGGCATGAGGGCTCTTCCATCAGGGGTAGACTGAGGCTACTATGAAGGATTACGAGGGTAGGCTTACTCTTTTCTGCTTTTTCTGACATGTCAAGACAAGGAATTTATGTATTTTTTTTACATTCTTTCCTCTTTTGTGTGAGGATACAGTGAAAATACCATCAGATATCAGCCTCTTAATTTTGTACTTACTAGTCTCCAGAAATGAGGGAATAAATTTCTGTTCTTTATAAAATACCCGTCTTTTGGTATTCACCTTTTTGAAATAGTTAATTTAATTTATGTGAGAGAAAGAGAGGGAGAGAGAAAGAGAGAGTGGGGAAGGAGGATGGGCACACCAGGACCTCTAGCCACTACAAATGAACTCTAGACGAGTTAGCTAGAATGACTGAAAATCTCTAAGTGCATTCCATATATAACCCCATATCAGAAACACAACATGCTTCAGGCAACATGAAAATTCATGTGCTATGATTTGAATATACATCTGGCTTACATGGGTTCTGGAGAATCAAACCTGGGTCCTTAGGCCTCACACAGGCAAGTGCCTTAACCACTGATCCATCTCTCTAGCCTGGTATTCTCTTTGGGTAGTAGGAAATAGGCTAACACATGTCAGTCAGACAAGCAGGAGGAACAGATAGTGATGTTGACAAGCGGCTTTTTTGAAGAACATTCAGTTCACAACAGATCCTGTGAGGATATATTGTGCTATACAATTTAATTACTAAAATAGCTACAACGTAGGAATATTATGCCTATTTTGGAGAAGAAACTGAAGTCAGAGTAATTTTCCAGGGTCACTTATACGACAGGCAGCCAAGGCACCTAGAAAAGAGGTCGGGTTGTTATGTTGCTGGGATGCACACCTGCATCTACCACTTTCAACGAGTTTGACTTTGTTCAAGGCACCTGCTGCTTTTCTAGAGAAAGTAGGGATGACTTTAATAAAGCTCACTGTGAAGGTTTGACTGCCCCCCCCTTTTTTGTTTTGTTTTTCAAGGTACGGTCTCACTCTAGTCCAGGCTGACCTGGAATTCACTGTGTACTCTCAGGGTGGCCTTGAACTCATGGCGATCCTCCTACCTCTGCCTCCTGAGTGCTGGGATTAAAGGCACGTGCCACCACACCCAGCTAAGATTTGCCCTTTTTAATGAGATGATATCTTTAGAATGTATGCGATGCAGTGCTTACCACACAGTATACCATGGGGTACTCAAGTAGAAATCATGTTTGTCTTATGCAGGTAAATAGAAAATCCTCTCTTTGGACATGAAAAGATGATCTAGGCTCCTGTGCTCAAGTTCTATGAAGCTGATGCCAGCACCCAGTGTCCCTGACTGCCAGGCAGTTCCCTGCACAGCTTCTGTGAGCACCTCAGTTATTACTGACTTAAACTCCTGCCTCGCTATTTGTGTCTTCACACATTTTAAATTCAAGTGACTTGCTAATTGATGCACCCATCATGTTCATATTCACTTCTTAGTACACCAAAGTCATTTGTAAGATTTCTCCTGGGTCTCTAGAATGACGTGTCTAATAGACACCTTTGAAGGACCAATTTGCCACATTGTTCAAGATCACTACATGGGGAGGGAGGAAAAGGGCAACATGGGATGGAGTCTGTAGAAGAAGATGTTGAAGTGTATATTTATGAGTCTTGATGTTTACTAGGAACAGTGCCCGTGACGGGAAGGAAGGAGCACTGTAATGCAGGGCTAACTAACTCTTGCCTAGTTGGTTCAGAAGATCTGAAACAACTATGGCCTGTCAGAGATACCCTGCATTTAGCCCATAGGGCTCCACTCAGCCACTAGATGAGGCACTGAAGATGTGTGCATCAAGGGTGCCTTACCCTGAAGATCAACAGCTGAAGGCTCTGTGCCTACCTTCCTCCTGGCAGCTGGCAATAATTTCCACTGAAGGGAGACCTGGGTAGTATATCTCTGGTCTATCACAGGGAACATGAAACTCAGCATATGAGTTCATGAGCTTTCTTTTTTAAATATTTTATTTTTATTTTTTTATTACAGAGAGAGAGAGAGAGAGAGAATGAATATGGGTGTGCCAGGACCTCTAGCCACTGCAAAGTGAACTCCAGATGCATGTGCCGCCATGTTCATCTGTGCACTGGAGAATCAAACCTGGGTCCTTAGGCTTTGTAGGCAAGCGCCTTAACTGCTAAGCCATCTCTCCAGCACGTATGAGCTCTCTTACAGATTAGACCATCACCAAGGTGGCTGCTTTTCTGCTTCCTGCCAGTGCTGCACAAGAGTTAACTTAGTAGCTACCTTTCCCCTCCTTGAAGGGCAGCAGCTAAGAGTTCCATGCCTAAGGGCCCCATAATACATTCCACAGTACTCTTTGGATCACGAAGGTGAAGGGAATGTTTTAAAAAATATTTTATTTTTATTTCTTTATTTGAGAGAGGGAAAGAGGCAAAGAGAGAGAGAATGGGCACACCAGGGCCTCCAGCCACTGCAAACGAACTCCAGACACATGTGCCACCTTGTGCATCTGGCTTGCATGGGTACTGGAGAATCAAATGGAGGTCCTTTGGCTTTGCAGGCAAATGCCTTAACCACTAAGCCATCTCTCAGCCCCAGGAAATATTTATTAAAAAAAAATAAGAGAATTCTATAAAGGGCCAGTAGTAGAAGTATTGTCCAACATCTCATTTTGTAATAATCACTTTTAAAAACTACAAGATTAATTACTACCTATATATGACAAATGCATTAAAATTATAAATAAAAATTTGAAAGTAAAAGGCTCAGAAAACATGGATAAATATAATTCTGATTTTAAGATATTCAAATCTATAAGTACAGAAAGAAATTATGACCTAAATTTAGTATGTTTAGATAATTTTAAAATTTCTATAAGTAAGAAAATGTTAAAAACTTACAGACATATGAGCAATTGGAATAAAAAGTTAGACAAGTGAGCAAGTAGGAAAAATATTTGTAACTGATTGAGTCATGGATACATATAGAAGTTATACAAACTGATAGAATTGCAATTCCCTAACCTAAAAAAAAAAAAGGACAAATCATATGAATGTGCCATTTCAAAGAGAAAGAGCGATGACTAAGACTGAGGGAGATAAAGGTAAGGTTATTTAATAATCAATGTGTTTTAATTTTAAGACTGAAGTGATTTTTTTTTTCATGTATCCAAGTGACAGATTTTGAAAAGGTAAGACTATTGACTGTTGAAGGTTGAGGAGACAAAATTTATGTCTAATATTGATTTGGTGGTAGAATAAATTTAAACATTTTCTTTATTTTTCTTTATTTTCATTTTTTATGTGTGAGAGAGAAAGAGAGAGAGAGAGGAGGAGGAGGAGAGGGAGAGAATTGGTGTGCCAGTATCTCCAGCCACTGCAATTGAACTCCAGACACATGCGCCACCTTGTGCTCATGTGTGACCTTGTGTGCATGGGTCACCTTGTATGTCTGCTTATATGAGTTTTGGGGAGTCAAACTTGGATTGTTCAGCTTCACAAGCAAATGCCTTAACAGCTAAGTCATCTCTCTAGCCCTAAACACATTTTTAAGGGATATTTTGGCCATGTGTATAAAAAGCTTTTGATTCAAATACTCTACTTTTGAATATGTTCTCTAGAGAAATGATCTGTGGTATAAACCTGTGATGAATATCTAGCAATAGGAGAATAAGGATTACATAAATTATAGTTTATTCACTTATTGTTCAGCTACTTTGAAAGGTCACACTGTTGAAGAATATTTAATGAAATGAGAAATTCTCAGGTTATACTTTTAAATTGAATATAAACAATACAAGTCTGTACTTATTTACTGCATATATTATCTATACATACATTTATTCTAGATGAATATAAGTTAATAATCATTATGTGAGAATGGTGATAATTATGCCTTTTCCTTATTTACTCCTTGTATCAAAACATTCACACTTGTGTACACATCAGTTTGGTATGCAGATAAAGCAACCAAATTCTCTCTTTCCTTCTCCCCACCTCTGTATACTACCTCGGACTTTTAGAAAGAGCCAGAAATAGGAAAAGCCTTATTCTGGTCTTGTCCCTCCTCTGACCATTGATCTCAGATTATTCATCCTACATCCTTGAGGAAAAGATGCCCTAATCTCACCATCCTCAGTTAAAATGCATATCATTTCTTTGAGAAGGTGCAAATTGCTCTGTTACTATAATAGACATAGATTTGGAAATGCACATTCGAATCTAAATACCAAAACAGCCAATTTCTAGCTCTGAGTCCTAGGTAACTCCCTTGTACATTCAGCCATTCTTCTCCTCTCAAAACGAGGTTATAAATACCCACCTAGTAGTACTGTGGTCAGAGCCTGGGCTCAGGAGTCAGACTAGTTCAATCCCTGGCTCCACTACTACCCCCCCCCCCTTGGAAATATGGCCAAGATTCTTAAACATTTTTGAGACATGACAACTATCTACTTAATAGCATAATAATAATGCTCACTTTATAGGGTTTGAGAGGCATTTGCCAGGCTAATAAGCACTTAGAGCAATCCCAGGACCTGCTGCACACTGCACCAACATTTGCTATGATGATTCAGTGGAGGCTCCTCATGCAAAATTCTGTTGAAGAGAGGCATTTCAGCTCACCAGACACCTGAAGGGGACCACTATGTGCTAAGGTCTGTGTCAGCAACCCACAGTATCAGACCCCATCTGCCTTTGAGAAACTCATGCACAAAGAAAGATAAAATCCCAGCAGGACAGAATAAATCGAATTCCTCAGGATCACTAAAATGGGGCCCTGTATCTAGAACGGGGGCTCAAAGAAGGACATGATACTGAGATAATGCTTAAAGTAGGCCCTCCATTTCTATCTATGTTCTTCCTCTATTTCTTTCTCTTTTCCCCACCTCCCTCTTCCAACCATTAAGTAGAGATGGATAATAAGCAGCAGAGGAGACCAGGGGCTCCTGCGTCTTCTCCGCAGTTCCACGGAGCCCCTCCCATCCCAGGGAGCCTGGCAATACCACACCGTGCACAGGAGGACACGTTTGACGGAGTCCTTTCTCAATTCCTGCCAGCCTGGCATATGCAAGTTATGGAATTTCTCTTTCTCTGTAAGTTGGTTTGACCTTTAGTACAAAGCTATGTTCACCCTGTGCCCACAAAGAAGTAAATACCTATGTCTTGCTGTCACACAGTTTTAAGTACACAGGGGCATCGAACAATTAACTTAGCCAAGCCTTGCCTTCTCCTGGGGTGCTTCTGAGTTTGGCAGGCACAGTGGGAGCTGTCTGAACACCTCATCCCAACACCGTCGGTTTCATGGTGCCACACGCTCCTTGAAGGGCTCTCCCAAAATATAATTTAGAAATTCATGTTTCTCAAATACAGGTCAAGGATAGGCCACGCTCAGGCTGGAGTGATGGCCCAGTGATTAAAGTGCTTGTCTATAAAGCCTAAAAACCCAGGATGGATACCCTGAGTACCCATGTAAAGTCAGATGCATAGATGGATGCATGCATCTGGAGTTTGTTTGCAGTTGCTGGAGGCCCTGGTGCACTGATTCCCTCCCTTACTATTTCACTCTCTCTGTCTCTGTCTGTCTGTCTGTCTCTCTTCTCTGTCTTTCTCTACTTGCAAATAATAGATAGATAAAATGTTTTTATAAAAAAATAATAGGCCATGCCCAATGAGAAAGGCAGATACCCTCACTTTCTACAAGTCCCACCCTTCTTTTCTCCACCTAATTCCTGCTTGTCTTCTGAAACTGCTGAGCACTGCCCCCCCCCCTTTGAAGCATTTCCTTGACTTCCCTTCCTGGCTCAATTAGAGTCTCCTCAACATTCGTCATGCACACTTACCCTTCTGGCCACACACAGGAAAATTCTTTTTCCCACGTTAGGCCAAGAGTCATTTAGGGGATGTTCTATCCCTCTTATCTCTAGCCCAGCATGTTGGTCTTCTGGCCTATAGTTGGTGTTTAATCCATGTGTGATGAAGACATAAATGAAGAAATGGACTTCCCAGATTGGTTAGGTATATAACTTCATGTATTGGTAACACAGGAAGTCTCGGGACTAAAATATCCCTGTAGCCCAGGGACTAGGGAGATGGTTCACCTGGTAAGCATTTGCCACACAAGCATGAGGAACCAACAGGGCCTGATCCCTCCTGAATTTGATTCCCCAGCACCTATGTGAACCCATATGTGCTGATGCATGCCTTTGGCTCCAGTTCTGTGAGAAGTAGAGACTGGAGAATTGCTGGAGTTTGCTGGTCAGCCAGTCTGACCAAAATCAGCATCAGCAGCTCTGGGTTCAGTGAGAGGCTTTGTCACAAGGGAAACACTTGGAAGAGTGAGAAGGGAGGATATTCTCCAGCATTCTCCTTCAGCTTCTGCTGACACATACACAGAGCATGCGCATACACATGTGCGTACTCCACGCACACTCCCCACATATTATACACATATGCACAAAAAACCCTGCAGCCCAGGCACAGGACTTCAAAGAAGGACCCTTGGTCATCGAGAGTTGATCCACCCTTGGAAAAAGGCATCTAAATTTATCTTTTCATTTTGCATTTATTAGTTAAGGAATACACAATTATCACTAAGTTTAAACAAGCAAAACACACAGCCCAATCTCTGCTAACATTTGAAAAATCAAATTCTAAGACTTGAATGCCATGAGATATTTTTATCATGGGGTTTACTAATGGCAGAACAGAGTAAACAAAACTCTCAATCAGAATTATACGGAAAATAAGTTAAAAGTTTTTCTACATTTGGTCTGCTCTTAGCAAACACCAATAGATATAACTTATCTAAGTAATTTAAAAGTATATTTCCATCCACGATACTGATGGCTATCCAACAGTAGGGAAGGTCCTTAATGCCATAAGATTGTGTGCTAAAAAATGATTATAATGGTAACTTTTGTTATATGTAAGCACGTACATATATATATACACACTTCTATATGATATATGTGTATGTTTATAGACACACACATATAGACATATATGCAAACATACACATATATGTGTATATATGTATGCATATGTAGATATGTATATATACACACATCTATATGATATATGTGTATGTATATATACATACAAATATACATACATATATGCAAACACACATATATGGTATGTGAATAATTCCCAGTGGTTATTTCAAAATTGCTCTGAAGTAAGAGCATGTAGCTGTTTGTCACGGTCCTAAGAGTAGTTATTTACAGAATTGTGTCTTTGGCCTAAGGGGAAATGAAAGGTCCTTAAGAACATCTATCACATTCTAAATGAGACATTTTCTAACTTTCCATAACATACCAAAACCACATAATGGTACAAACATACACACTGCAAATGATGCATTGCAAGGAAAGATCGAACCAACCTAAGATCTAAAACAGACAGGGCAAACATTAAATCCTGCAGTTCCACATCCACCTGAGACCCACAATGAAGCCTCAAGTTTTCCATTTCTGCTCTTCTAGCTAGGCTTCCCACAGCCCAGGGAAAACTCTGTCCCAAGATGGCAGCTCTCTTTGGTGGTTATTCTATGGTCCTGGTATCTCTAAATTTTCATGTCTTATCTACACTGCAAACCATGGTTTATCCGTGTCTTCGTTCTATCAGGCCTCCAACAACCCTGCCTCACATTGCCCACTGGCTTTTTCCAAACAATAGACTGCTTGCAAATCCAATGACCCTTTCTTTCCTTCATCTGTTATACTCCCATACTACCAGGTGGGTTCCTAAATTTGTTAATCCAGGTGGGAATAAAGCCGGCTTTGCAAAGCAGGAAAACTCCTTCAGCATTCTGACCGCCCCACCCCCCCCCACTTTCAAAAGCATCAGCATTCTTCCTGCTGTCTCAATGCAGAACATCTAACCCAATCTCAGTGGTGATGATCTCTCATACAATTGCAGCCAGAAACTTTCATTCCTTTCTGTGTCATATCTATCTCCTCACACAAGTCCATTTCTTCTGAATTTCAACCGTGCTCAAGTTCTTATGGCAGAAGCAGAGCACAGCTAGCCTCCCACACAGACTGTTTCTAGCCCAGTGTGGACAAAAAAAAATTTTTTTTCTTCTTCTCATAAGCCAAGCCTACACAGTCCACAGTTCTTTCTGCATTTAGGTCTTTAAACTATCTGACCAGAACAGTCCTTCAAACTCTGCTTACAGCACTGCAGTGCATCTCTTAGGACAAGGTTGCAAATCCCTCCTTATTCTTCTCATAAATTAGTTCCAAAAGGCAAAAAGCCACAGTCAGGTTTCTAGCAGCAATGACTTCCCCCCACTCCTCTGGTACCAATTTTCTGTTGTAGTTACCTTTGCATTGCTTGGATAAAGCACTTAATCAAAAGCAGCTGACAGGATGATGGCAGAGGAAAAATATAGCGCAAGCAGAGGCTGAGCATCACCTCTGTCACCCCCCACCCCCGGAAGACAGCAGCAGAAGAGTGAGCTGGATGCTAGCAAGGGGGTGTGGCTACAACAGCCCTAAACCTGCCCCTAACAACACACCTCCTCCAACAAGGTCCCACCTCCCAAATTGCCGTCAGCTGGTCACCAAGCATTCAAAACATATGAGTTTATGGGGGATAAACTTTGCTTGATTGCAAAGCCTACTGACCGGGGTTCAATTCCCAGACACAAGCCAGATGCAAGAAGTGCCTGGTGTGACCCCCACCCAATATATAAATAAATAAACAATTTAAAATTTTTTATTTATTTACTTGAGAGAGTGAGAGCAAGAGAGAGAGAGAGAGAGAGAGAGAGAGAGAGAATGGGTGTGCCAGGGCCTCTAGCCACTGCAAATGAACTCCAGACACATGCGCCCCCTTGAGCATCTAGCTTATGTGGGTCTTGGGGAAATCAAACCTAGGTCCTTTGGCTTTGCAGGCACACACCTTAATCACTAAGCCATCTATCAAGCCCTAAATAAACAATTTTAACATATTTAACTATAAGTTATACCTTATTTTTTAATTGGTCAGTCTCTCATATTGCTCTGGACAAATACACACCTATAAATGTAAATCTTTTGAAACAATATCTTTATTGTCCTGTGTTAAAGATGTTTATTTGGATTGAGCTGTCATTGTGATTATGGGTACAAACTTGATTAAAGCAATAAACTATACTCAAAATCTTGATAACTATTGGAGTTAAAATTGTAATTCAAAATGATTTCTTAATGAGATGAATGGCTGCATCTCATAATTATATTTTGTGTTCGTGGAGGAATATAACAAAATACTAGATAAATGAGATTTAGCCTCAGTTACATTCCATTTTTTTTTCATTTTAAATAAATTCTTAGAACTGAGAAGCCTACTTGTAAATAAATAGACATAAATGAACATTTCAGAATAGTGGTGCCATTCAATTTTTTTGTACTCTGTCCAAGTTGTATATCAAAATCTCACAGTGATTTTTCATCACAAATATTTTTAATGATCTAGCAAGTGACAAGTTAATTAAGTCCACTTTCAGTTTTGAGGGAAGGGGGAAAATGACGAACCTTACTTGCAAGAAGATTTGTTGATAACTGCTCTGTTCAATGCCCCTTTGTGTAGTATTCAGGGAATTTTTGTAAACCACAGGGAAATATAGCATAGACAACATCTCAGTATGAATGAATTCTTCTTATTCCATACAGTGGGGGAACCAGATTTTTCTTAGCCTGTTTATTTTCCAGAAACAGTTCAGATGGAACTTGAAGATCTTCAAATTAAGCCCAAAGGTTTTCTTTGGAAAATCTTCGTGTTTTCTAGAACTATGTCTCCCCAAAACTGCAAATGGGTACTTTGAACGTCATCCCTTCAACGGACCATAAAAAACTAGACATGCTTCTGGGATGGGGAAATTCATCAGGATTATCTGGGGGAGCCCTTCCCCATGGTGACATATGACCTGGGGCCACACTGGCAGCAGATTTCATCTCTCCTGTGCCATGTTCAGCCTGGACACACTTTTACTTCTATGTTAGCCATCACCTCACTACCAATGGGATTCATTTTCATTACTAAGAAAGATTATTGGAGGTATCGTCAATTTATTTGTGATATTGGCATATAGATATTCAGTAACAGAACTGTCAATTTTCTGCTTGAATCAGCATTAAAGGACCCTTTGAACTGTAAGAACCTAGGTATTTCCTGCTATGAAGGGCTAGGGAGGTCTAGGGAAGGCTGGGAAGAGAGGTGAAGCAGGAATTGATTATAAAGACTGGTAAATTACTCTTTGGCTGTCATAACATAAGATTTAGGGTCTTTGTGACTGAAAAATGTATTCTTTTTAACATATATATATATATATGTATTGTTTATTTTTATTTATTTATTTGAGAGTGACAGACAGAGAGAAGGAGGCAGAGAGAGAGAGAGAATGGGCGTGCCAGGGCCTCCAGCCACTGCAAACGAACTCCAGACGCGTGCACCCCCTTGCGCATCTGGCTAACGTGGGTCCTGGGGAATCGAGCCTCGAACCGGGGTCTTTAGGCTTCACAGGCAAGTGCCTAACTGCTAAGCCATCTCTCCAGCCCTGAAAAATGTATTCTTTACCCCTACCCTCACCGTGCTTCATATCTGTTTTCATTCAATTTCCTTCCTGACTGGGTCTCATGTAATCCAGGCTGATCTTGAACTTGCCGTGTAGCCAAGGGTGACCCTGAACTTTTACCTCTACTTCCTGAGTGTGTTGGAATTTACAGGCATATCCCACAATGCCTGGTTTATATGTTGCTGGAGTTTGAACCTAGGGCTTTATACCTACTAAGCAAACACTCTACCAAATGAAATACATCCACAGCTCTATCCAATTTCTTTCTCAAAATTGTGAAGCAAAGAGTTTGTATGTAATAAACTCTCTGGTTCAATGTTCTTCCATTTTAGGTTCTTTTCTCTCTTTTCTTCTGAATAAATATTTTTAAAAAGAGAGCCATCATTCTCAAGTCAATCCACCTTCAAAGGATCTGTTTGTCTATAATCCCTTAAAGGTTACCATAACCCCATACTGCAGTCATGTTTGCTCCTAAGGAAATCTAAATGTGCTTAAAATATCAATAATTTATCATGGAAACACATAAATTTCTCTTTGTTTCTTTGGTCACTCTTGTAAATTCCCAAAGCGAATGTATAAGTGCTGACAAGTCAACAAAACTGAAATCTCACATGCATATATCTCAACTATAACATTCCAGAGACAGAATTTTTATTCTGACCCACCCACACAACAAATATTTCCTTCTGCTCAGGGTCCTCTATTTCCGCAGTTGTCACAATATACACTGAGTTGCTCCATCAAAACTCCATTGATCAGCTCATATTTTCCAATATTCTCAAATCCAACCCTTAAGCAAGAATACATCTTAGGGGCTAGGGAGATGACTTAGAAGTTAAAGCATTTGTCTGTGAAGCCCAAGGACCCAGATTTGATTCCCCAGGACCCACATAAACCAGACACACATGGTGGTGCATGTGTCTGGAGTTTGTTTGCACTGGCTAGAGGCCCTGGCAAAACCATTTACTGTATCTCTCCTCTCTCTAAAATAAATAAAAATTAAATATATTTTTATATTTTTATTTATTTATTTATTTGACAGAGAAAGAGAGAGGCAGAGAGAGAGAGAAAGAGAGAGAGAGAGAGAGAGAGAGAGAGAGAATGTGTGCACCAGGGTCTCCAGCCACTGCAAATGAACTCCAGACGCGTGCGCCCCCTTGTGCATCTGGCTAACGTGGGTCCTGGGGAATTGAATGAACCTGGGTACTTTGGCTTTGCAGGCAAATGCCTTAACCACTGAGCAATCTCTCTAGCTCTAAAATATTTTTTTTAAAGAATACATCTTTGATGATGCTGTGAGGGACTGTAGCTTCATGTCATTTTGCTTATCTGTCTAACTCTCTCTAGACTGAAGTCTCATGGATGCTGGCTGTGCCATTTTTTTTTTAGTTCCCCTCATCTCTGTCCCCCTTGACCCTTTCATTCCATTCTCTGCACAGAAACAAGACAGTCATTTAAACCATACAAACGATGCCATGCTATCCCCCTGCTTAGGATTCTTTGTGGTTTTTCACTGTTCTTAAATTACCATCCAAACTTCTTCTCATAGTCTATTCTACCTCAGTGATTTTTTAAAAATCTGTAATTAGAATCACCTGGAAAACTTAAAATAACAACAAAAAGAACAGCACCACCATCAACAAAACCCACGTCTCAATGCCTGGGCTCCACCTCAGATACACTGAATCAGATCTCTGTAAGAGCAGCACCTGGATTTCTGCTATGTGGTCAGGGCGGATAATCACTGCCCAGGCTTCTCTTGGTCACTGTTTTCTTTCTCTGTTCACCATTCCAGTCACTAGCATGCAAACACGCTGATCCAGTTCTTTGGCTTGCTTGTTGTTGGTTCTTTTGAGTGCGCTGAAAATCCGTGACCGTCCAGGATCTTGGCAGTAGCTGTTTTCTCTCTCTGGAATGCTTACATCCAGATTGCCACAGTGAATGGCCCCTTTTGTTATTCAGGTCTCAGCACCGATATCACATCTTCAAACAGGCGAAGATCTCAGGGGAGACAATAGATTTATTAATCTTCATGTCTATGCCCATGAGATCAGAGCCCTTAAACCATGAATTACCCTGCCCGGTTATTCACCAGGCACTTGAATATCATATGCTCTGTTTCTGCTCTTCTATTTCCTGAGTGTGTGTGTGCAGCCATCCTAATAACTCCAGGATTTAGAGTTCTTAACGTACGATGTGTGAAAGTTAAAATTCTGTTGTCAGCTTGATCAGATTAGTTATCATGTGAGAGACATATCACTTGGGCAGATCTGTGATGGCATTTCAGAAAGAATTACCAGAGACAGGAAGACTTTCCCCTAGAATGGATGGCCCTTCTGGTGGTGGAATATATATGTTATTATATATATTATATATAATACATGTTATTATATATATATATATATATGTTCTAAGAGAACACTGAGCATTTTTCCTGGCTGCCCAAAGCTATTCACTTGTATGTCCATCTACCCTGTTGCTGTTACCTTGTATGGACCTTAGAACCCAGCTTGCAACATGGACTGAAGACCACTGACTCTCCAGGAAGCCTCCAGGCCTTCAGTGCCAGACTGGGAATGCAGAAACCTCATGGACTGAGCAGCTATCAAGTTCTCAGACCGTCTAGCCTGCAGACAGCCATTGTTGGACGGCCCAGCCCATATCCTGTAAGCTAATCTAATAAAGCCCTTTTATAATACATCTTCATTCTATTGGTTCTAGTCCTCTAAAGAAACCTGACTAAAACACCATGCAAGCAGGAGACATCTCTGATTGTCTCTGGGAAGGGACACTTCTCCTGGGAATTCTTTGGAGACCTTTCTTCAGCAAATAGTCAGTTGAAAATCCAGCTAAATTTTGGTAACTACTTGTTTAGAGATACAGTCGAATTGGAGTTTAAGAATGAAAATGAGTAGAGTGAATTTTCACCTGGATGCTCAAACACAGTTTTGCTCTGAAGGAATTTTTCTGTCATCCATCACATCTGTCTTTAATATGATCTACATGAATTAAAAGCAGCACATCTAAACAGAACTTGTACACGATGTCCTTCTTTATGGACTCTCCTAAATCTCTGAGTGATTTAGGCTGGTATTAGGACCCTGCATGTGAATATGTAGTTTGTGTCCCTTAAAAGTATACCTAGAAATGAAAGTTGGGGAATGAACTCCATCCCCTCCCCAAGTCAAGGGACCAGGCAGCCCAGAGGAAAGGGTGTCATTCTCAAATTCAACCAGTAGATGGCATAGGTTTTTTTTTTTTAGTCATTTA
Source organism: Dipus sagitta (assembly GCA_036346955.1). Lineage (NCBI taxonomy): Eukaryota > Metazoa > Chordata > Mammalia > Rodentia > Dipodidae > Dipus > Dipus sagitta. Next base: position 23,065,685 of record CM070786.1, read on the forward strand.
AAAGACATCATGTGAGGGGGCAGTAGCCTGAGGCTATTGTTATTTTTGTCGGTTTTACTGCTTTATTTTGCAGATGGCAACATTGTGATCAAGGTGAAGGGCCCCCTTATCCCAGTAGGGAAATCTGAATGAGTTGACAATACAGTCAATCAACCCATCACTCCAGAGTTTTGTCCTACTCTTACATTGGCATGGTCTGTAACAGATGCCTACGTGCTGACCGATGGGTCCAGAAGTCCAGAGTGAGAGGCGTAATTATCTAAGAACACAGCAGAACAGGATCATGGCATCCAGTTTCCCAGGAGTCAGCCATAGGTTATTATAATTCCTTCTCTTTTGAAATCGAGGCATAGACTGGCAAGTTTCCCGTGGGCTGTAATCTCCTTTGGCTACTGCTACCATGGTGGCCTGAATGTAAAATGTCTCCCGTAGGCCATCCCCAGTTGGTGGTGCCCTTTGTGAAATTTGTGGACTCTTGAAGAGATGGGGGTGGGCCTTGAGAATGATCTAGTGCCAGCCCTGCTTGGCACTTTTGTGCCAGATTTTCTACTGCCTTTGGTGTCAAGATGGGATGCTTGCTCTCAGCTTCTGCCGCCTTTTCTCCACCATCATGGAAACGTCCCCCTCGAAACTGTGAGCTAAAATAAACCCTTTTCCTCCCACAAGCTGCTTGGGGCCTTCACTTTTGTCCCAGCAACAAGAACTTAATTACTGCAGTGACATCTCTCTCTCATCATCATCATCAATTTTGCTGTTGAACTGAATACCTACTTGGATGAAGTCAGGCGCTCCACCCCCAGGGGTTTGGCTACAGACATGTTCATTGATTCTGGGCCTGCTGCCTCAGGTCAAGAGGATACACCTACCCTATAGCTTTCCACAATGGGAACATGTTTTCCAAGCCTTACACTCGCTGTCTCTTTAGAAAATAATGCAGGTTGGAGGAAGAGTATACATGCAAACATTTTTTTTTTTTTAAATCTTTACCTTCTTTTCTCACTAGCCATTCCCTATCAGCCACCCCCAGACCCTCCATTATTAAATGGACTTAACCTCATTTGCTGCCCTCTGGGGAGAAGGCATTCAATCTGGAGCTTCCTAAGGTGCTTCCTTCCCTGGTACAAAAAGCTGAAAATGTCATCGCATTTGCAAATGAACAGAAACTTCCCACTCAAAGAGCATCCACGCCACTGGCGGCTTACTGAAGCAGCCTGCAGGAGACTTTCCCTGTTCCTTTGTTGGTAGAATAATACACACATTTTCTTTTCATCTAATGATGTTGGGCAAGTCTAACTTTCTTTGCAGAGCTAATAACATTTTGCCTGTGACCACGACATTCATCTCGGTTTCCTTGGAAAACATCACAATGGCTGCTCTTCATCTTCCACCAGGGTAGCGACCTCCATCCAGCCTCTGGACAAGTTGTTTTCCCTCATGTTCTCAGTGCTGGCATGATAAGAAATCCCAAATGGGAGACAAGTTCGGGAAGGAGAAAGTCCATTTCAGTTTACAGTTACAGAGGGTAGAGTTCATCTCGACTGGGAAGTCAAGCAGGAGCAGAAAAGCTGACATCACATCGTCACATGAGCATGGAGCTAGCAGACAGAGTGCGAGGGACTAGCAGACGGGGCTGGACTCTGAAATCTCAGAGCTGCGGCCCGGTGACACACTTCCTCCAGCAAGGTTTCACCCTTGAAAGGTTTCCCAACCTCCCAGAAGAACGACACGGGCTGGGAATTAAATATTCAGACACACGAACCTGTTCGTGGTCGTTTGGAATTTGAACCACCACACAAGTTTTATATCCACTTCGTTCCGCACTGAAAATGGAAACTCCTGAGGCCATAGTGGGATTGGTGCTCTTAAGCTATGGGAGTCTGAATTCTGCATAAAATTTCTGACCGTCCCCAAGGCCATCTTCACCATGGAAAGATGAGCTGAAAGCTGAACACTTGACAACTCTCATGACTGGAAATGACTTGGGGTGGGGGGCTTCAGTATTTCCTGAGTAAGGACCCCCCAGACTCTGGTAAGACACGGCATCTGGATCAGGCAGTACGGGATGAGTGAGTCATGATGCTACCTGAATTCGTGACACTGGCTGATAGTTCATCCCATCACAGAGACCTCCTCCCAAGTGTAGCTAAAGACGGTCACCAGACATCCTAGCAGAAACTTTTTGCTTAATTTCCAAGCATGTTACATATACGTCTTTTTATAGTTACTATTATGTGTGTGGGACCCAAAATCCCAACCGAGAGCAGCTGATGGGAGGCAAGGTTGTACTTTGGCTTCCATTCATGAGGGGAAAAGGCCTCATGATGACGGGGACAAACATGGCTTGAGCAGAGGCTGGAACTCACAGCAAGTAGAAAACAGCAGCTGGTGAGTGTGTCGGGTTCTGGAAAGAGGGAGCTGGCTCTAACACCCTTAAACCCACCCCCCAGAAACACACCTCCTTTAGTAAGACGCCACCTCTCAAATGGCTATCAGCTGGCCATCCAAGCATTCGGAACATAAGCATTTTTGAGGGACATCTGATTTAGACCACCACGACACCTTAGCCAGTGCCAAATTCAGCGTGTTTTTATTCTATGCTGCAGGGACCAGATCATGGGAATGTGATCCCTGTAGTTGCAAACTTAGCTGAGGCCTCACATTCAGTAGGTACAAAAAACTGAACTGATTATTGTACTCCAACCGGCAATGGTGAAATGACAGATAAATGTTCATTCATGCTAAAGTAGGTATTTTTTTTTGATACATCAATTATCCTGTTCACACATAACATGTCAATACCTTTAATGTTGAAATTCACTGGGTGAGTTGTGTAGAGAGGTCTGTGTAAAGGCAGACACAATGTAATCACCTGGAGTATGAGTTAGCTCAAGACAAACAAAATACTAGACTGAGGGTTTAAACCATAGAAATTTATTTTCTCACAAGCTGGAGAATTTGATTTCAAAGTGTTAACCACTTGAGTTCCTGGTGAGAATTCTGGCCCTGGTTCACAGAATTCTGTTCCTGCTTGCTGTGTCCTCACATGGCTATGAAGGAAGCTCCAGTGTCTTCGCCTCCTAGAAGGGTACAAGCCCTGCCAGATTAGGATCTCAATGTATGCAAGAGTTTCAGAGCTGTCTCCCCACCTCCATCCCTCTCTCTCCTTCCTCTTACCTGGCAATGCTAAAAAGAAGAAATGCCACTTTTCCCCATCCCCTACCTCAACATGTCCCCAAGGCTGTCCCTCATAGAACAGCCTCTGTTCTCCTCTTGCCATAACCCTCAAAACCTTCTCACTCTCCTTCTTGCCTTCCTCATGGGTTTTTTTTCTCTCTCTCTCTCTCTCCCTCCCTGCACTCTTCCTTTCTCTGTTTTTTTTCCCCTATCTCATAGTTTCCCTCTCCTTGCCCTCCTCCTCCTCTCTCTCTCTCTCTTATCTTTTCAAGGCTCTATTTTGCCATAACTTTATACCCCACCAGTTGAAAATAAAGTCTTGGGCCAAGAAACAGTTTGTCTCATTTCCTCTGCCTCAAACCCTGAACCTGGCACACTTATGGTCTCAGTTAACTTTTATAACTTACTTACAGACATGATCTTCAAATGTAGTCAAATGTGGGATACAGGCTTCAATGTATGAATTTTAGGAGGACACAGACATTTGGTTCAGAACATCCAAAGAATGACAAATGATAGGAAAGGTGACTTCGGATGTTCGGCCATTGGATCTCTGCCATAATCATGAGAGAGACATTCCCTAGCAGCTTCGCTTCATTTAGTCTTAGACTAAGATGTACCTGTGGAGATACGGACAGCACTGACGTAGTCACCACTAGTGACTCTCTATACTCCACTCCATGACTTGTGAAAGGCAAGGGGAAAACCAATAACATACAGATTCTGCTCCAATGAATATCATAGCAGAAGACAGAAATGCAACTTAAAACAAGGTTATTACAGATGTAATAAATAATGTCAATGTGGTGTTTGAGATGCGTATAGAGTGGTGTAAAAATTCCCCACTCAAAGCCAGGCGTGGTGGCGCACGCCATTAATCCCAGCACTCGGGAGGCAGAGGTAGGAGGATCGCCGTGAGTTCGAGGCCATCCTGAGACTACATAGTGAATTCCAGGTCAGCCTGGGCTAGAGTGAGACCCTACCTCAGAAAAAAAAAAAAAAATCACACTCAGAAGTATCATGTGACCTACCCTAGAGGTTGGTGAGAAGATGCTTCCTGGCAGATGTGGTCATTATGAAGAATCTGACGTGGTGGTTTGGTGGGGAACTGGAAGGTCCAAAGAGGACATATTTCACCCTTCAAGTTTTTTCCCAACTAGGCAAGTGCTTGGAAACAATAAGGCATTGTCTTCTTATTCTCTCCTCCACCTAATCAAATGATTAGTTGATTTTTATGAGTTGATTAGTTGAATCTGAGCATATAAGTGAGCGTTACATTGTAGGAACCTGGAGGCACAGGGTTCTAGGGCGTTAAAGCCAATGGCATTTCAACTCAAATTTCATAAACCAATTGTTTGTAGGTAACTTTTTTCTTCTTCAGTTTTTTTTTTAACCAGTAAATTCAAAAGAAAATCAATAAGATGGAATTGTATAAGGTTTCACTCAATTACACTTTAGAATTTAGATGGGATGCATTTACCCTGCAGTCGATTGAAGCCACCTTTCTCCAAGCTCTTCAGTCAGAGCATTTACAAAGATCTTCATATGTACTTGTTCACTTGGTGGGGTTTTGAAAACCGGCTCTGAGAGAAGCAAATGTCATACAAGTTATGGTAGGTGTGTTTTTCAGTTATATCTTGAGAGAATGGATATAACTGAACGAGAAAAGAGATGAAGGGCCGGAAGAGGAAACTCTTCTAAAGTAAAAATAAACTCATCATAGGTTAATATTTGTGACTAATGCCAAGTAAATAAGCAGAGCGGTAATAGCAAATGGGGCCACTACGATCAATGTAGCGAGGCAATGTTCTCCGAAGACGGGTAAGGACAGAATTCTCCCACATGTGTCTGCTTGAGGCTATTCTGGCCCATTTCAGTGAGTCCACAGAACTGGGCTTAATGGTGAATTAAAAAAAAAAAATAAGGATCACTATGAACTACTATTCCAGTGTTTTCATTTTACTATTTTTTTTATTGTCAATATTCCTAGTCTCTGATTTCATGACATAAGCCAGAATAACCTGCAGCAATAATATCCCTTTCCTCTATCACTAGACACCCATGACGGCGCCTCTATCACTAACAACAGGTCATGTCAATCACCATCTTCTTAAAAATTTATTTCAGAAGATATATATATATATATATATATATATATATATATATATATATAGAGAGAGAGAGAGAGAGAGAGAGAGAGAGAAAGAGAAAGAGAGAGAGAGGAGAGAATGGGCGCACTGGGGCCTTCAGCCACTACAAATGAACTCTAGATGTGTGCGCCCTCTTGTGCACATGTATGACATCGCATGCTTGTGTCACTGTGCATCTGGCTTATGTGGGACCTGGAGACTGGAACATGAGTTATTAGGCCTTGCAGACAAGCGACTTAACTACTAGGCCTCAATCACCATCTTAAAGGCAGCTGACTCCCTTCCCCTCTATGGTCACTGGAAGACATGCCCACAGTGACCATCTGATGGTTGGAAGTGCTTGTGGCCCAAGGGTTAGTAAAGACTTGACCACTGCCAGCAGCTATGGTAAATGCTTTCTACCTATCGTCAAAGAACAAATACACGACCTAGGGATGGAATAGGCTTTAGTATCTAAGAATTTTAGACATCGGAGCTAAGGAGTCATATGAGCGGCCTATTATTGTCGCGTGTTTATTTAGGTCCTCCTGGAAGACTTTTCCTAGCCACCCTATTTTGGAGGGGGACACAGCCCTGAACTCAGGAAATACTAACCTCGGGCGCTTTCCTATCCAGAAGTGGGCAAACTGCTTCTAAGAGCAGAGCCTGAAAAATAGAAGAAAAAAAAATGATGGGCACGAATAATGGGACCTCTTTGCTAGCTGGCTGCTGTCCCATTCTATCAATCCACTGTAGGTAAAATGGAAGCCAGTGTTCAGAATTCTGATCATAAAGGTATTGATATATTCATCTCATAGATGCCTAGGACATCAGGATTTGGTTGGGCCTGAGCTAGCACTTGTCAAAAAATATTTAATGAGGGAGAAAGTCGGTGTCTTTCAATTCTATTGGATGCAGTCTGCTTTGTGGGGTTATTGACCTGCACGAGGCCCTTTCACTGTGTCTTCCCCACTCCTGTTATTCTTGCGTAAGTTGGGAAGGCTGGATGGGATATAATCCACTGACGCTGAGGTTCAGTTGTGGAGATCTGAATATCATACCAAGAGGCTAACATTAACTACACAATTTGTTCTTAATTTTTTTTCTATTTTTGACATTTTCATACATGTATAATAGTATGTATTGCTCCTATCCCCACAATTACTCTCTTATCTCCTCTGCCTTCCATTAATACCCTCTTCCCAACTAAACCCCAGTCTTTCTTTTTTTAAAATCTGCTGAGTTCAGTTAGGGTTGTTGCATGATCATGAGTGGGATGTTACTGAAATGGAACTTACCAGTGGCTATCCCACTGATGAACTTGATTTTCCTCTCTCAGAAACCATTACCTGCCATTAGCTATTCTGGGAAGTCGTGAGACAAGATCTTACTGTGTAGTCCAGGAAGGCTTGGAACCTGCTATGTAGCCCCAGCTGGCCTCAAAGTCATGGCAAAATCCTTTTGATTCCACGTCCTGACTGTTGGAATTATAGGTGTGTGCGACCACAGCAACTCATGATGAAAATTTTCAGTTCTCCTATCAAGTGAGTGGCATGACTGGATATATATGCTCTTGAGGAGTTGCTGTGGTAGAAATGGAAAAATGCCCAAGGTCAAAGGTAGGCTTGTCTAACCCAAACCTCCATGAGAAACTTGAAGGCCTCAGGGAGGGTGGAAAGAAAAAAGAGCATAGAACTGAGAGCTATTTTAGGGCTGAACCCGTCAGGTCATCATAGCAAGGAACCTTCTAGAAAGATGATTCCCATGCTAGTTGTAAAGAAGGAAACAGAGGGGCTGTGGAGATGGCAAAGGCTTCCAGACCCACGTTTGACTCCCCAGCCACTCATGTAAAGCCAGACTAGCATTCGTTTTCAGTGGCCAAGGACCCCGACATACAAGTACTCACATGCACCGATGCGTGCAAGCGCACACACATACACACACATGCACAGAAGCAGATCAAAAAGAAAGAGAAGGAAGTAGAGATAAGGAAAAAACAGAGCAGACTTCAGTATCCAGCAAGAGCTCATATGAACTATATAAGTATCCAGAACTCCTGTCATACAGTGTGATCCATGACCACGTTTGCTCAGGTGCTACTTGCAGACAGCCTCCGTCACTCGTACCAAAGGCCTACGTGAAGTGACCTGTTTCTACTAGTAATGGCCCCAGCAGGCCAATCACTCAGTGCTCAGGCAGAGCCTGGGATTTTGTAAAGAGCTCATGCTGCTTTCCTGATTGAAATGGGGTCAGGTTTATTTTTGCACTTTGCTGCATTTCCCAATGAATTCCTGTCCGATCCTTACAGATCTTATGTACCATGGCTGAGGAATTGAATCTGTAAAAATCAAGGCAAAAAAAAAATGTTGCCTTGTGACCCTCCACAGAAATGAAATGGAATCAAAATCAGACGCCCCACCTGCCTGGGTCATGGGTCAATAGGAGACAAGCTGGGGCAGTTGAAGGGCTCAAGGTCCTGACTCCTCACCAGAGATGACGAATTAGTCTTGGGTTAGATCTTTCAAACATAGGGCATCCCGGTGGATAACATCCTAGAGCATAAACTGTAGCATACTTAAGTAACTAGCTTGTCTCAGGACTCTGAGTGCTAATGCAGATTTGGTACGCTCAGTATCACATCTTAGTCTGGGTACTTTGCTTACTGGCAATGTCTTCAAGCCATGCTGGGATTCACTATGTCAAAGGCCAACAGGAGTAGGCACCTGCTTGCAAAGCCTGCCTGCCACCTGGGTTCAATCCCCCTGCCACTCATGTAAAAGCCAGGTGAGAATTCATTCGCAGTGGCAAGAGACCTTGGTGTGTGTGTGTGGTGTGTGTGTGTCTGCGTGCACACACATACATGTACAACCAAATAAATAATAGTTTTTTAAAAATCCAACAAGATCATTTCTCAGCCTTTTGGCTAAGATCAAGTGTAAAAATCCAACAAGAATGTAGAGAGAGGGAGGTATATTGCTAGGACCCCAGGAAGAGATGGCAAAAATAAAGTCTTTTAGGTCAAGGAAATAGGGTAAGGAAAGCACACAAAAAAAGTGTCAGATTTATGCCAAATCAGTGTATGTACATAAATCCAGAGAGAAAAAGAGAAATCAAGAGTCACAAAGAAAGTGACCTAAAAAAAATTAGTACAGGGCTGGAGAGATGTTTCAGCAGTTAAGGCACTTGCCTGCAAACCCTAACAACCCAGGTTTGATTCCCCAGTACCACATAAAGCACAAGTTAGCACATGCATCTGACGTTTGTTTGAAGCAGGTAGAGGCCCAGCGTGCCCATTCTCTCTCTCTCTCCCCATGTAAATAAACAAATAAAAACATTTAAAAATATCTTATTTATTTATTTGAGAGAGAGAGAGGAAGAGGCAGATAGAAAGAAAGAGAGAATGGGTGCCCCAGGGCCTCCAGCCATTGCAAATGAACTCCAGACACATATGCCCCTTGTGCATCTGGCTTACATGTGTCCTAGGGAATCAAACCAGGGTCCTTTGGCTTTGCAGGCAAATGCCTTAACTGCTAAGCCATTTTCCCAGCCTAAAAAAATTTTCTAAAAAATGTAGTACAAGGGCTGGAGAGGTTGCTTAGTGGTTAAGGCACTTGCCTGCAAAGCCTAAGGTCCCAGGTTTGATTCTTCAGATCCCATGTAAGCCAGATGCACATGGTGGTGCATGCATCTGGAGTTAATTTGCAGTGGCTAGAGGCCCTGGCACACTCATGCTCTCTACTCCTTCTATGTCTCTAATAATAAATAAATAAAAATAAAAGTAAAATGTAGTACAAATCCACTTCTGACAGCCTGGTCAAAGCATTATACAGGGCTTTCTTTCCAATAGCGATCGAAAGCAGAAAAATGCTAGGTGTTCAAAGCAGAAAACAGCCAAGAAAAAGACATTACCATTCAAATGCCCAGGACATGCAGCAGATTATTATAAACTCTTCAGGTTAGCACAGAAAAGGAAATCTTGACAAACCGCCCAACCGACCGTTCTGGGTTCCAAATTTGAAGTGGGTCGAAGTAGTCATTAGATGTTGGCTCGGTATTGAACCTAGCGGAGATAGGCCAGGATAGAGCTGACAGGAGCTGGTAAATGGAAATGCTTAAGTCATAACACACTGGGATTTCCCCATCAAGGAAGTGAACGGTGTCAAGGAACAGACATCTCAGCTGAATGTATTTGCAGCATCACAAAAGCACAAAGGGGAACCCTGGAACCACCCCAAGTTCTTAATGTATTAGAAGGAAAAGACTGAACTATGCTAATGTCCTATGGATGCCAAGGAAGATGCTGCTTCCTTAATGACCTTCACAGAAGGACCAGGTCATGATAACATAGTCACAGGTGACTACATAGCTAGGCACTTCAAGCGATCACGTTGGGTTTTAACATCCTGGCTTCGGATTGAAAACGTGGATCAACGCAGCGCTAGAATTAGAAGCTTTTCAGTTTACTGGTTGGGGAGATGGCTCAGTGTGTAAAGTGCTTGCTGTACAAGCATAAGGACCTGAGGTTGGATTCCCCAGTAGCCATGTGAAATGCCAGGAGTGGTGGTACGTACCTGTAACCCCAGAGCTGGGAGGGCGGTGACAAACGGATCTCTGTGGCTAGCTAGCCAGCTAGTCTAGCCCAGTTGATGAGTTTTAGGTTCAGGGAGAATCACTCTCTCAAAGGATAAGATGGGGAGGAACTGAGGAAGATGCCTGACATCAACCTCTGGCCGCCACACGCATTTGCGCACACTTGCACACACACACACACACACTCGCACACGCACATGCATACGCAAACACATATACAAAACACCATGCACTGAGCTGGAGAGATGGCTTAGCAGTTAAGCGCTTGCCTGTGAAGCCTAAGGACCCTGGTTCGAGGCTCGATTCCCCAGGACCCACTTTAGCCAGATACACAAAGGGACGCATGCGTCTGGAGTTTGTTTGCAGTGGCTGGAGGCCTTGGCGTACCCCTTCTCTCTCTCTCTCTCTCTGCCTCTTTCTCTGTCTGCCGCTCTCAAATAAATAAATTAATTAATTAACAAAAATTAAAAAAAAAACCACCATGCACAATACCCATGCAATACAAAAGGAGAAGTTTCTCAGGCTAACTTTGTCAGAGAATTTTCCTTTCTTCCTTATAGTTTTAAAGGTTTGGCATATAAAGCAATGGGCTTCATGATGTCGTTTTCATACATGTACATTATATTTGTTTGTATTTGTCCTCCACCCCACGGTACCCTTCTGCATCCCCCACTTTTGCTGGTCTTACTCCCCCAGTATATCCTTCTGCTTTCCTGTTTCATGTATTCCATTACCCTTTGTGACCTCTTTTTCTTCTCTTATAACCATCCTTCTACTTTCAGGTCCTACACTAGATATCTATACCTATTTGTATTTAAATCTACATTGTGTATAAGAAAAAAAAAACATGCAATATCTTTCTTCATGAGACTGACATTACTTAATGATCTCCAGTCCCATCCACTTTCTTGCAACTATCATACTTTCATTCTTCCTACCGGTTGCATAAAATTCCATCGTGCCTATATACCATTTTTCTTAATCCATTCATCCATTGATGGACATCTAGGCTTTTCCCATATATTACCAGTTATGCATATTACAGCAATAAGTGTGGATGTAAAATATTTCTGTGGTCTGCTGATTTAGAGTTCCCTGTGTTTATACCCAGGAGCGGACTACTCAGGCCATATGGTAATTCTAGTGTTAGACTTTGGAGACATCTCCGTTTTTATTTCTATAGTAGCTGCACCCGTTTACATTCTTACCAGTAGTGTTTTTCTCCATACCCTCACCACCATTTTTTGTTACTTTTATTGACAGCCATTCCGACAAGATAAAATGGGATCCAAAATCAGTTTGAATTTACATTTTCTTGGTGCCTGAGGCTGTTGAACACACTTTCAAATATTTATTGGCCATTTGTATTTCTTCTTTAGAAAACTATTCAATTTATGAGCCTAGTTATAGACTAGAAGATTTATTTGTGTGATGCTTAATTTTAAGGATACCTCAAAACTAGTATAAACAGGCAGAAGAGATGGCTTATTGGCTAAGGTGCTTGCCTGAGAGGTCTTAGGACCTAGGTTTGATTCCCCAGTACTCATGTAAGCCAGACGTACAAGGTAGCACATGTGTCTGAAGTTTGTTTGCAGGGGCTGGAAGCCCTGGCCTACACATCTCTCTCTCTCTGCCTCTCTCTCTTAAATAAATATAAAAATAAGAAATGTAGTTTTAGAAAACAAATATAAACAAAGGCAGTTCATGACCACCAAGCCAGCAATGGAGAAAATAGTTAATGGCACACTATATACTGTGGATGAAGAAAGACAGTTTCAATCAGGAGAGCCTAGGGAAGAATAAATTTCACAAGAGGAATAGATGAACAACAGACAACTTGGAAGGAGCCCATCATGTCTAGCACAGTAAAGCGGTGAACCACTGCTGTCAAAGGGAGGAAAGAAAAGAACAAACAATGATCCAGTCTGCTAAAAAAATAACCAAAACAGAAAAAAGTCCCTACAGGAATTAGCAAACTCCCCTCAATAATAACCTTTAAAAATATTTTATGTATTTATCCTGAGAGAGAGAGAGAATGCACCAAGCCCTGTTGCCACTGTAAATGAACTCCAGATGCACATGCCACTTCGTACAAATGGTTTTATGTGGGGTCTGAGGAAACAAACCTGGCTGTCAAGTTTTGTAAGCAAATGCCTTTAAGCAGTGAGCCATTTTTTTAGCCCCTCAATAATAATTTTAAATGCAAAGGGCCTTAACTCACCATTAAAAAGATGCCAATTATCTGCATGGATCGATATAAGAAGATCTAATATCTCTTGTATCCTGGAAATATACTATACTGGCCCCAAACAAACAAATAAACATCACACATTGACAAGGGATGGAAATGAACCTATTAAGCAATTGGGAGCTGAAGACAAGCTGGCATAGGTATTCTGATGTCTAGTAAAGTAGGTTTCAAACCAAAATTAGACAAGATAAAGAAGGCTTCTACCTATTATATTAAAAACGGATGGGCTGGAAAGATGGCTTAGTGGTTAAGAACTTGCCTGTGAAGCCTAAGGACCCCAGTTCGAGGCTCGATTTCCCAGGTCCCATGTAAGCCAGATGCACAAGGGGGCACATTCATCTGGAGTTCGTTTGCAGTGGCTGGAGGCCCTGGTGCACCTATTCCCTATCTATTTGCCTCTTTCTCTCTCTGTCACTCTCGAGTAAATAAATAAAAATAAACAAGAAAAAATTTTAAAACTGGAACAATTTATCAAGAAGATGAAACACAGGGCTGGGGAGATAGCTTAGTGGAGAAAACGCTTTCCATGCAAGTGTGAGTACCTAAGTTCAGATCTGCAGCCCGTGTAAAGGGCAGATGCTGTGCTTGACAACCGTGATCCCTGTGCAGCTACACAGAGAAGGAGGCAAAGAGGAGAACTGTCTAGAAGCTCAGAGGCCAGCTAGCCCAGTGAGTGCAGCTGTGAACCATGAGAGACCTCGCCTCAGACTAAGTAGAAGCAGAGGACCAACATCCAAAGTTGTCCTCTGACTTCTACGTGTGTGCGCACTGTAGGCACACATGTGGCAACATTTGCACACACAGGGACACACATACACACACACACACACACACACAGACACATGGTATACTAACTGTACATTCACATGTAGGTGCATTTGCTAAGTTATATTTCTCATTTGGTTTTCCCGGAGGTAATGAGAGGTAAAGGAAAGAAGTTCTTTGAAGTCAGACAAATTTGAATTCAAATCCTTGTTCCACCATTCACAGAAGGGTGACCTTAGAAGTGGTGAATTACATAATCTCACCAAGGCTCAGTTTTCTTTTCTTCCTTTTTTTTTTAATTTAAACTTGGCTTCAGTCATAACTGTTCCGCTCTGTGGGTGTTACAAAGATGAACTGACATGAGTACCATGGTTAGAATGTGGTGGGTGACAGGAAATGCTAACTCCCCCTTCTCTGCCAAGCTCCTAATATAGCGAATCTCACTCAAGGTCAGTTCACTATTTCTTATAAGAGAAGGTTTATTGATTTCTTTACATTTTTACATCTTTACATGTACAATTTCTTTACATTGAAGACAAATGTACATACCTCTAGTTTCTGGAACAATTATACAGTGATAAAAATGGCAGCTATCAAGAGAATGGGCATCGTTAAGACAGAATCCATTCTTACACTGGAAGTGTAGGTCGTGACTGCATACTTGCCTAGCATGCACAAGACCCTGGATTCAACCACTGGCACCTTACTCAAAAATAAAAGATTGGGACTGGAGAGATGACTTTGCTGGCAAAGTCAAAGGACCCAGGTTTGATTCCATAGTACCCACATAAAGCCAGATGAACAAGGTGGTGTATGAATCTGGAGTTCATTTGCAGTGGTAAGAGGCCCTGGAATGTCCATTCTCTCTCTCTGTCTCTCCCTTTCTGTCAATCTCTCTCTTCTCTCAAATAAATAAGTAAAATATTTAAAAATAAAAGATGGAATCATGGAAGTTGTTAATAAAAATTTGAAAAAATTAAAATTAAAATAAAAAAATAAAGATAAAGATTGTTTCAAACTAAGAAGTTGAAATTCTAATTAAGGCTTAAATTCATCTACAAGCATCTGAATTTATAAGACCTGGTTCTTGGCACAGTGAATCCTAATTCATACTACCTAGAGTCAGAAAGTCTATCTATGTCTCTCTGTCTCTTTCTAACACATGCAAATCATTATTGATTGGTCCATCCCATTGGTTGCAATTCCCTGCTAACATTAAAAATTTGTTACTCTCAATTTCTACCAGCAAGTAGATATCTGGAGAACCAAATCACTTCTGCTTTCTCCATTCATGTACACTGGAGCATTCATATTCTGTGGAACTCAATTGAGTGCTATAAACAGAAGCAATATGTGATCGACATACTGGATGGAAGATGTTAATATTATGGAATGGATGAGTATTGTAAAAGTACAAGTTGTATGGCTGGGGGGATTGCTCAGTTGTTAAGGTACTTGCCTACAAAACCTGATGATCCAGGTTCAATTCTCCGGTACCCACATAAGGTCAGATGCACAAAGTGGTGCATGCATCTAGAGCTTGATTGCAACTGCTAGAGTCCCTGGCATGCCCATCATCTCTGCCTCTCTCTCTCTCTCTCTCTGCTTGCAAATAAATAAAATGTTTAAAAATTTATCTATGGAATACGTGATCTGAAAGTTGCTCACACATCTAGTTATAACTCACCTAACGATGACTGCAGCCTTGTGAACAATGCCTAGAATCCTGCCTCATTTACTTATTAGATTTCCCCACAGAGCCTGACCCACAGAGCCAAGAGAACAAATTAACCAAGACCAGGGATAAGTGATCACCAAAATGGATTTATTTTTTTTATTTCTCTCTGTGTCCAATATCCTCTATACTGTAAGCTTCCTTTTGTTTTGTTTTCTTGTGTTTTTTTTTTTTTCTTTTCTTTTTTAGGGTTTTCAAGCTAGGGTCTCACTCTAGCCCAGACTGACCTGGAATTCACTATGGAGCCTCAGGGTGGCCTTGAGCTCACAGCACTCCTCTCACCTCTGCCTCCCGAGTGCTGAGACTAAAACATGTGCCACCACGCCTGGCTATAGTGCAAACTTGCTGCTCATCTCACGAAGAGATATCATGTATTTCCATCGTCCTTATATCTAGGCTGGCCTTGTAATTTCCTTTAGCTAATAGAATGTAGCAAAAGGGGTCGTATACCTCTTCTAAGCCTAGGCCATAAGAGGTGCCAAGGCTTCCACTCCAGTTCTTAGAACTATGCTGTTATCATGTGAACAAGGCCAGGCTACCCTGCTGGAGAAGAAGAGACACGAGGCCTGGTCATCCCCATTGCCGTTGTCATCGGCCAGGCATTACCTGCAGTTGAGCCTAGACACATGAGAAATTCTATGTGAGATGAGAACTGCCCTTCTAAGTACAGGAAGACAAAACAAAACAAAATAAAAAGCTGGTAACCCAGATCCTACAACAGTGAGTTACATACGAAGCTGTTGTTTTATCAGTTTGTTTTAGATGGTTTACTATTAAAGAAAGATGTCTACAAGGAAACTAGTTCCAAAGTGAGTAGAATCCGCAGGTTCATTTGCTTTGAGTGTGGCCAGAGAATTCTCATGTTCTATTCTGTGATTTTTTTTTTTTTTTTCTATCTTTGTACCCATCTCAGCAGCCCATGGGTGAAGCACGTGGACATTCTCTGCAAGGGCTGGCTCTTGTTTGACTTGATGTCCTTGCAGATACTTTACTGTGAATAGCTAATTTGGAGTCAAATCTCGCAGAGATGCATGTGGATGGAAAGGAGCTCTTACGCTTTCCATGTACTTGTGGCAAGATAAAGAGACAGATGCGGAAAAAATGTAGCATCTACAAGCAAGCGATTCCAACAACTTTTGCACTTCTAACTTAAGTGTGATTTTTGTCCTTGAACCAATGTGCTATTCCACTTATCTGTGTATTTAAACACTATATGGTTACCTTCTCACTGCTGGGAGAAAACACCCAGTTGGAAAGAGATTATGGAAAGAAAGGGTTTATTTCCATTTACAGCTTTGAGGGGAAGTTTCATCACGGTGGGGAAAGATGACTCAAACCATCATCCGTTATCAGCGGTGAGGAAGCACCAAGAGTGAGCTATGACTATCCAATGGGTTTGAACTCATAAATCTCAAGCTCCCCTCTCCCCCAGTGACACACCTCCTCCAGCAAGTCTCTACCTCCCCAAAGCTTCATCAGCTGGCGATCAAGTATGAGGCGTAATCACAAACACACAAGGCTATGGGGCAATATTTCATATTTAGACTAACACACACACCTTGAATTTACTGGAGCAAGAAACCGCATTTATTTGGGGATGTAAATCAGTGAAAGAGTGCTTGCCTACAACACTGGGAGGAGAAAGGGAAAGAGAGAGAGAGAGCCAATGTTATCACTCAGTTCTGGCAGCAGGGGAGGTTCAATTTCATGATTTTTCACTCAGGTCCACTTGCAACAAGATGGCAGCAGGCACCAGCGTCACCTTGAAGGCATCCTCACTCACATATGAGGTGGCTGATTCTGGCTGGCAGCCAGAACCCTTACAACTGGTGTCCTCGTGGAACCCAGGATTTTTCTATGTAGTAATTTGGCCCCAAGAACAAATGATCTAAGACACAGGCCAAAAGTGCCAAGGCCTCTATAACACATACCTATAGATGTGGTAAGGTCAGAATTTGAGTAAAGTCATGGGAAATAAAATCTGAGAGGCATACATATAACTCGTGGGAAGTCATAGAATGCCAGAGTCGTTTTACTTTTATGAACATGCATCTGGAATCATGCTAGCAAATGGGGTATATGCTTAATACTCTAAGGCCATATCCAGGCAGGTCTCAGATATAATTAGATACTTGAGACTTCATCGGAGTCTTCTAAAAGCATCAGAAGTTAATGAGAACCTTTTTGTTGGCTTGATGCCATCTTCCACATATAACTAAACGACATTTAATTTAGAATGTGAAGTCCAACTTAAAATATTAATCAGAGCACAGTAATTTTACAGTTGTCAGCCTGGAGCATGAAGACATAGTCACCTTGATCCGCTGATATTAAGACTTAGGTGTTGGAGCTTTTTTTTTTTTTTTTTTAATCTCCTAGGTCCTTTTAGCAGCCACAAAGTATGCCTTCCTCTTATTTTCTTGACTTGCTTTCCAGCCAGTGGTCTCACTCTACATCTACACCTCTTGCTTTGGAATAAGGATCTGGCAGGGTGGAAGGAAGAAAGAGTGGTTTGCAAGTATTCCTGGATATATTCCCACAACCAGCATGTATCCTGGGAAATGGATGAGGAGGGAGGAAGTTTATAGTTCTCAAAATTTACTGATAGAGAAGCAAGAGCCAACATGTGGCTGCTCTCACGCACATCAGAGTTTCCCTAGAATGAAAAGGAGAATCAAAGGGAGCTACATTCCTGGCAAGGTCATAGGTCCACAGCACGTTCAGAGAGACATGGGGGAGCTGAGAGATCAGGAGTCAGCCACCCATGCTGCCAGTGCCTTGTGAGGCTGCGGGGCACAGCACATTTCTAGAAAAGGTGCCTGTGGTGGGTGTAGGCAGGAGAAAGTAGACACCTTGAGTAAAAGTTTCTCTGTCTCAAGTCATGCACTGAAGCCTTATCAAGCCTAGAGACCTGAAGCCATGCTGCTCAGGGCTTAGGGCATTTTGGATTGTTGCAAGCCACTGGATCTGTGGTGATTTGTTGTAATAGCTATAGAAAATGAAGATGTCCTGTCCCCTTGTCCACAAAGCTTCAGCAAATACCTAGAGATAAGTGAGAGATCAGAATACAAAGGGTCAAACCATTACCATGTGGTCACAAAAACTGAGTAAGACTGAAATTAAAATATACCAGGTTAATGAAAAGCCAATAGAACTTGAGTTAATGAGGAATTGAATGTGAACACATAAGCTACAGTTTTCTTTTTTTATTTTTCTGGTTTTTTGAGGTAGGGTCTTACTCTGGCCCAGGCTGACCTGGGATTCACTATGTAGTTTCAGGGTGGCCTCGAACTCATGGCAATCCTCCTACTTCTGCCTCCCAAGTGCCGGCAAGTTTTTTTTTTTTTTTAATTTTATTTATTTATTTGAGAAAGAAAGTGGGGGCGGGGAAGAGAGTGAAGGAATGGGCATGTCAGGGCACTCAGCCACCGCAAAAGAACTCCAGACACATGTGCCACATTGTACAGCTGGTTTATGTGGGTCCTGAGGAGTAGAATCTGGGTTCTTTGGCTTTGCAGGGAAGCGCCTTAACTTCTAAGTCATCTCTACAGTCTATAAGCTACGGTTTTGAGCTATGCAAGCAAGAACAGGCCAAAATCACCCTGGAGACGTTACAGCGGTTTGCAAGGCTTAATACAAGAAGGGAATAAGCTACTTCGATTGGACTGTGCTGTAAAAGCAGACAGTGTTTATTTTTGTTCTCGCTCTTGCTCTGTGTGTGTACATGTGTTTGCACGTGTGTGGGTGCATGTGTATGTTTCTGGGGGCACATGCTAAGGGTTGCGGCTGGGTCTTCCTCAATCACTCTCTACCTTATTTATTGAAGCAGGGGCCCTCACTGATCCCAGAGCTCAGCAATTTAGCTAGTCTAGCTAGCTGGCTTGGTCCTCACTAGGACCTCGGTGTCTACCTCCTGTGTGCTGAGATGACAGGAGGGCCTTTATGTGGGCTCTGGAGGCCTAGACTCCGGTCCTCATGTGTAATTAGCAATCACCTTTACAGGCTAAGCTATTTTCCCTGCCCTCAGACCATCTTTCTTTCTTTCTTTCTCTCTTATTTTTTTTTTGAGGCATACTCTCACTTAACCCAAGCTGACTCAGAACTCACTTCTGTAGCCCTGGCTAGTTTCAAATTCATAGAAACCCTCCCACTTCATCTTGTTCAATGCTGAGATTAAAGGCATTAGTCGCCTTGGAGATAGTGCCCAGCTTGAAGATAGTGTTTCTTAAGGGCTATCAAATAATTAGCTTAGGGTGGAATAGGTGATTGGGATATTAGATTTAATTATTATATTGGTCTCAAATCTTCTTTCATGAACACACACACACAAACAACTCAGTGAATGGATGGCTTCCTGCCTAGCAGAAAGATGTCCTAGGGGAAGCTGAGTTTTCTACTGTATAGCCAAACCACTGTTCATAGGAGTTCATTTTTCCACATTTTCCCTCTGTTCCAATCCTGCCTCTGATTCTTTCTCTGAGAATGATATTCCAACTAGTTCCGAAAGAAAATCCCTCCATCCCCCAAGTGTCTCAGAGGGAGGTTATTATATAGATTTTTTTTCTCAAGTCTGCAATTAGTATAGTGAATCAAGATGAACACACCCCAAAATAAAGATGATGATGATACTCAGAAAGGACCAAGTGTCATATCAGGTCCTCGGCTAAAAAGTTTAGCTATTAAATTCATCATCTAGTTGGCCTCCTCATCTTGATGGGCTAGTTACAAAAATCCTGATCAGAAAACTGCATCTCAGTGGGGTTAAGCATCTTGCCAAGGTCACAGAGCTACCCACTGGCAGCAGAAGACACAGGGCATTTAGGAAAGGCAGTGTTGAAGGGCATTGCTTGATATTCAAGTATGGACAGGGAGGACTTGGGAATCAATTGCGCTCACTAGGAATTTCAGCTTGCTGCTGGCCTGGATGTTGTTGGGTCAATAGAGATCAAATTAGAGAAATTTCTTTCTGCGCTTTAACTTAGAGACTAAACCACCCAGGACTACAATTAGGACCCAGGGTTTGTAGTTCTTCAAGATGAAATGAAGATGGAAGTGAAGCTGGAAAAAAAAAGTGAAGAAAAAAAAACCCATGAAGATTAAAAAGTACAGTTCTATTAAGATGAATCAAAAGAATTATTAATCTATTAAAAGAATTAAAAGTTAGAGATATGAACATGAAAGTAAAGCTAAAGAGATTTAACTTGCAGAGGGACGGGGATGTGTGGACAAATGCCAAAGAAGTGAGAAAAAGGGCTGGAGAAATGGTCCAGCCGTTAGAGCGCTTGCCTGCAAGACCTAATGTCCAGAGTTCAATTCCCCAGTACTCATGTAAAGTCAAATGTACAAAGGGGCACATGCATCTGGAGTTTGTTTGCAGTGGCTAGAGACCCTGGCATGCCCATTCTCCCTGTATGTCTCTCTCTTCTCTCTATCTCTCTCTGCTTGCAAATAAATAAATAAAAGTACTTTTTTTTTAAGAAAAAGAAGTGAAAAAAGTCAAGGATAAATATTCAGCACACATTTGCTTAATGCAAAGCAAGGTGAATACCCGGTAAGGCAGAAATTGAGTCTCAGGAACAAAAACAAAAAGGAGAGAGAGAAGAGCTTGCTGTTTTGTGGACTGGCCCCAAGCATCCTTTCTATATCTTCAAATAAAAACAAGAGAATCTGAGCTTTGCTTTCAGACCAACAGCTCTGGTGATAAACATCAGATATCTCATGGAAATTTTGCGTGCCCAAGAGGATGCGCCATCTTTTATTCATTCTATCCCATGTTTTGAGCACTTAGTGAGTTGCAAGTACGGCTGGCAACACTGGTGAGCTGAAGGGGAGTGACACAGTGCTAGCCCAGAGGAGCTCAGCGGCCAGTGGAAGTAGACACAGAGACACAGACAGAGCATTTCAAGAGCAAGAGCCCCAGGATTGCAGGGTAGCCTGTGGGAACACTGCCTTCCCAAACACGAGACCTGTTTTGAGCTGGATTTCAAAAGAGACGCAGGAGCTCACCACAGAGGGAACAAGAAAAGAATATATATATATATATATATTTCAGGCTTTAATTCTCCCATTGAGAATATACACTGAGAATGTAGTTATTTTTTTTTAATAGATGGGTATGTATATTTAAGGAAAATTCATTCCTGGGTTAGAAACAATGATCATGTTCAATCACAGAAGAATAGTCAGGAAAAAGTATGTGGATTGAATGGTCTACGGACCTCCAAATGGCCATTTCACACTGTTTAACCCACTCAAACTTCCCAGATGGCTGCCTGGGAGCCAACAAACCGGGGTGAAGCTCAGCAATGGCACAGAAAACAAAGGAGGACCAACATCCATCCATAAGACAGGAAAATAACTGACTGCCTACCGTGAGACGTGCCACCTCTAGCATATCTGCCAAGGCCCAGGAGAGGTTGCAGAGGGAGCTGTGACATGAATACCACTCTTACTAAACTAGCTTTACAATCAGATCCAGGGCAACAATGCAGGGTGATCCATCAGAACTCATCCAAGGGCTGGAGAGACTTCTCAGTGGTTAAGGCACTTGCCTGTAAAGTCTAACAACCCAGGTTCAATCACCCAGTCCTCACATAAAGATGCACAGGGTTGCACATGTATCTGGAGTTCATTTGCAGTGGCTGGAGGCCCTGGTGTGTGGCCATTCTTCCCCACCCCTTCTTTTTCTTCTTCTTCTTCTTCTTGAAAATAAATAATGGAAAAAAAAATCAAAGCAGAAATCCAGAGGCTACTGAGAACTCAACACTAAATCAGGCTGCAAACAGGCCTGCCATGGTTCAGGGAACATTGAGAAGAGGGGGCTGGAAAGATTGAAAGAAAGTTAGTCATCATGGAGGAGGTTTCCAGCTCAGCTTCAGCTTGATTTCTCAGTGACCTGTAGCCTGCATTGCAGCCATATGCAAGAATGGAAAACCAACTGCTCTCTAAGTGGACTGAAGGCTAGCTCCACGGAAGGGAATTCATGCCTGGTACAGAAAACCTAGTCAAAAGCCTATGGCTAGGGTGGTCATATACCCTAGAGGAGTAATGGCTGCTATTGCCTGGCTCAAGGAAATGCATACATTATGCCCACCAAACTGTCCTATAAGCATTTTTCAAAATGTTTATACTCAATAGTAATGCTACTCTCACTTTGGTTAGAGAAGCTTCTCTTTTCAGATGCTGATGAACAATGGGATGACTCAAAAGGTACCATGGTGCTCAGAAGTGACAGAGGAGTGCTCAGCACTGAGATATCTCTATCACACCTTCCGAGACTTAGGGTCTATTGCGAAGAGGTGGTAGAAGGAATGTAAAGCCAAAGGAAGCGTAGGACTGCTTAGGATGCAATCTTCTACACACAAAACGTCCTTGATATTCATGACATCTCAGTGCCTGACACTACCTACACAAGACCTTCATAACAGAAGGAAAAGGTAAAGACAACAAAACAAAGGACAGACTAATTGGCTCAGAGAAGGGATTCAATGGAGGGTGGATTTGAGAGGGGGAGAATGCGAGTGGTGGAGGAAATTATCATGGTTTATTGTCTATATTTATGGAAGCTGCCAATAACAAGTTTAAAAAACAGATTGTAAGAGCCACAGAGTGGATAGGTATACCCTGAGGCATGGTAGCTCCCCCTACTCCACAAGGACTGATTGAGACCTTCATTACCCCACGGTGAATACCTTAACTCCACTGAGGAGGGTCCCCAGCATACAAGGAGCAGGGGCAAGAGGATTAAGGAGTATAAATGAGTTTAATGTATATATATATTACAGTCTTATATATTATAATTTTATATATTATATAAATATTAAAGATAACCTATTATAATACATATATAAAATAAAATTTAAAAAAAATTAAAAAAAATATACCAAGAATCTCATAAAAGTGACTTAATAGAGCTGGGTGAAGTGGTAACATACCTGTAACCTCAACCCATGTGATGCTGAGGCAGGAGGATTGCTAGGAGTTGGAAACCAGCCCGAGTTACATAGTGAGTTCATGGCCGGCTTGGGCTACAGAGCAAGACTTTGTCTCAAAAATTCTATTATAACCAATTCTGAAGCAACATGTTAGCCATTTCTCCAGTGACTTTCATACTAGCATTGGGTTCTGGTGAGAAGTCTCCGAATACTTATTTATGCCTGATTCCGTGCCCACATCTGCATCCATGATAGGATGTGCATAGTTACACTTGCCATGACAGTGCAAATGCTGTGGGTGAGATTTAGGGTCTCCGTGTCTTTAGCAAAAGCTTCTATTTCGGACACCTCCTTTGGGCTGATTTTTGTCTGTCTGATTAATCACAAGTGATGAAGTGAAGTCAGAAATTGTATGTACTATTGTGTCTAGTAGAGACATGCTATGTCCACCTGCTTCAACCTGTATTACAGCAGGCTGCTGTGTATAACACGGACATGGTTACACATGGGGGCACTGGAAAGTGTCTGATGGGGTTGAAACAGTTATGATCCAACTAAGTATCTTCTATTAGGATAGTGTAGGTTATTTTACAATAACAAACACATCTCCAATCTCAAATCTCTAATTGGCAAGAGTATATTCCTTGTTCTTAGAAGGGTTCACTACTGTGCAAGAATTGTAATACTATCAGAGTTCCTCAAGGATTGGCAGCCACTATTCCAGGAAATCTTTTACTGCCATGGAAATGATCCATTAGTCATGGTTTATTTTCCAGAATTGGTCACAAAGGAAGTCTTACCAGTTACAGGGCCCCCAAAAATGCAATCCTACCATATGTGCAGGAGACAAAAAAAAAACTCATACAATTAACAAACGCCATTCATGACTACCACAAAGTCCTTCTTTCTGCACTGTTGGTCTTTCATTGAGGCATGAAATATTGAGATGAGATTTCAGCAATGCCTTCAGACGCCATCTCAGAGTTGTGATCTGCAAGAGCACAGGGCATCGACAATCAAGGGGAGGTCTCAAGAAGAGCAACACAATTTGGTGGCTCTGGTGGACGAAGGAAGATTAAAAGCATTAAATATGCATGGTTTGGCTGAGCACACCCAGCAGGGAGCCACAGTGGGTGGCAGAGGTGGACAAACTTGGCAATCTAAAAATATCCAAGAGATATAAAGATCAGAAGGAAGAATTACTTAGCATGAAAATCAGAAAGTATCACTAGACAGTCTCTAGAGAAAAATATCAGGAATTGGGCTCTGGGATCATGAAACTGCACCAGCTGATAACACTATAAACAAAGTAAAAGATGCAGAAGTATTCTTGAATAATTATCACTTGAGTATTACAGGGAAAAAAAAATCAGTGGATGACAACTGACCAAGAGATTGACTTTAGGGAGAGATCCAGGGATGGAGATGAAGAGACTCAGAAAAAACCTGGTTTCTTGTCTTGATAGTTTTTGCTTTTTGAAAGCTAATCACTCTTCTAAAAGCTATTGACATGTGAAGAGTCCAAACATATACAATTTTTTTCCCAGCATGATTTTAAAAGAGGAAATATGAAGTGCTTTATTCTTTAAGATGAAAGCTTGGAGTTAACAAATTCTAAATCCCATTCATTTATAGTAGTAAAGCAGTAATTGTGATTGTTTGAATGTAAAATGTTCGCCACAGACTCATATGTTTGAATACTTAAATCTCCAGTTGACAGTGATGTTCTGGAAGGTTGTGGAAACTTGAGGAGGCAAACTCTTGCCGGTGGAAGTGTGTCCCTGGGAGCAGGCCCTGGAGGTGCTACAGGCCAGCGTCGCTGGCCCTCTGTTCTTCCTCCATGCTGATGTGAGGATGTGACACAGTCTTCATTCTCAAACATGGCATGCTTCCGCCATTCTGTCAAACTTCTCCGCAAAGCTCTAAGCTGAAAGTAAACCCTTTTCCTTCCTTAAACTGCTTCAGGTTGGGTATTTTGT
The DNA here is from genome assembly GCA_036346955.1 of Dipus sagitta. Taxonomy (NCBI): domain Eukaryota; kingdom Metazoa; phylum Chordata; class Mammalia; order Rodentia; family Dipodidae; genus Dipus; species Dipus sagitta. The sequence continues at coordinate 23,090,242 of CM070786.1, forward strand.
CTCAGCAATGAGAAGCTGACTTATACAGTAACCAACTCACTTCAAAACAAGGTAAAACCCAACCAACCTGAAATTTTCTAATCTTTGGATTTCTGAGAGCAACTCTACAAGAGAAGAGCCATGAAGGATGACTCAAAGGTGCCTCATATGTGGTGCATGCTCTAGTCTCTCAAAGCCAGAGGAAGTGATCTGTACTATCCACATTCTTATTGGTATCTCCGACCACAATATTTTTTCCAAGAAGAAATTTACCTTCCTGAATGCCACCTGCTATCCCTACCCTGGTACTATCCATCAGCCTACCTCCGATCTACTGATGTAGGCAGATGGCTATATCTTGGGGATTTTTTGTTTGTTTGTTTTTTGTAAATCAACTTTATGAAAGCAGTATTTACACACAGTAAACCACACTCACATCAGGGACATAGTTTGATAAGTCTTGACAAATGTGTATGTAAACATCACCAAGATCAAAATCTAGCATTGTTTTGATGCTGTTTGGGGAAGGATTTCTGTGTGCTGATACAGCATTTTAGGCCCCAAACAATCATGCTGGGAAAGGATGGGGAGGTGTGAGGTGACTTCTGCTGCATCTGTGGTTCACTGCATCTAGATAGTCTGTGAAGTCAGTGAAAACAAATATAAAGCAGGTTTGTGGGGGGTGGGCGAGGAGGAGGAGCGTGATGGGGAGGTAGGAGAGGGAACAGCAACCGTTTGCAGTTGGCAATAGTGATTCAGGTATGACTTACAGAGAGGAGGGAGTTACTGGGTAGCACAGGAGGTGAATTCAGGTGTGAATTACAGAGAGGAGGGAGTTACTGGGTAGCACAGGAGGTGAATTCAGGTGTGACTTACAGAGAGGAGGGAGTTGTTGGGTATCATAGGAGGTGAGTTCAGGTGTGACTTACAGAGAGGAGGGAGTTGTTGGGTATCACAGGAGGTGAGTTCAGGTGTGACTTACAGAGAGAGGAGGGAGTTGTTGGGTATCACAGGAGGTGAGTTCAGCTGTGACTTACAGAGAGAGGAGGGAGTTGCTGGGTATCACAGGAGGTGAATTCAGGTGTGACTTACAGAGAGGAGGGAGTTGCTGGGTATCACAGGGTGAATTTAGGTGTGACTTACAGAGAGGAGGGAGTTACTGGGTAGCACAGGAGGTGAGTTCAACACAGAGGGAACGAACACATCAGAAGCTCTAAAGCAGAATGTGCTCAATCTCTTCAGCGAACACCCAGGAGAAACATGTGGCTGGGTCAGGTAGCTGGTTAGATATGAGCAGACTTGAAGGGCACTAGGACTGGATCCCTCATAATCGATGGCTTGTAAAGCCAAGGACTGCAATTGTAGGACTCTACCTTCTAATTCTGTCAGAAGAATTAGACCCGAGTCAGATCTCTGGCCCTGGGAGGAGACGTCACATCCTGAACTGCCTGGAAGGTCGTTAATGGGTAACTGTTTCTAGGAGCCCTCGACCTTATAATAGTAATGTCTAGCAAGAAAGCTTTCTGATAAAGAACAAAGATATGCCTTTGCTTTTCCTTGAGTCAAGCCATGTGTTCTTGTCACTTACCGGGTCAGAAAATGTCTCTCAGGACAGCTGTCTCTTCCAGCAACTATGGAAATCGTATAAAACCTGACTATGCTCTAAGCTGACACAGTGGCCTCTCTGGCCATTGTCCACCTGCATCCCGTGAGAGTGTTCAGCTGCTCACTGGTTCCTCTGGCCGTTGTCCACCTTCATTCCTTCAGGATGACTAACTTCGCTCTGTCATAAACTCTGTCTCCTCCACTATACTCTGTGTGTCTCATCTGAATTCTTTCTGTGGTGATCACAAGGACTAGGGAGTTGAGGGAAGCCAGAGCAGGATCCTGAAGACAGCTGTGCCTTCGGGGAGGGTGACAAGAAGGAGCAGATATGAGAGCGGCTATGGTGGAGCAAAACTGTGCCGGGCCAAGGCGCCATTGGAAGACTGCGTTGTCATTGCTTTTCCATTATGTCGCATGAATGTGTGCAAGCGGCAGGTTCCAGGGCCAGCAAAGGCCATCGAGTAAGAAAAGAGTGGCAAGTACATATGAGTCTTGGTCCAAGATCTAAAACAATGGAGCAAATAATGAGTGATTTAAAGTGGCAGGTCAGGGGTTGGGGAGATGGTTCAGTGGGTAAGAACCCTTGCTCTGCAAGCCTGAAGTCCTGAGACCGCCTGACTCTGAGTTTGATTCCCCAGCACTCATGTGAAAAGCGGAGTGTGGCTCTGAATGTCTGCAACCCCAGTCTTTCAGGGGATTCCTGGGGCTCACTGACTGAAGAACTGGTAGTTCCTATTTGAACAGGAGACTCTGTATCAAGGAAATAGGTGGGTGAGTGATAGAGGATGACACCCGACATTCTGCTCTGGCCTCCACATATATACACATGTGGCACACATATCTCCACATACGTGTGCATGTGCCACACACACAGAACACACCACAGAGCACATCACATACAGCCCCCGCCCCCACCAACAAATGAAATTCGGAAAAGGTAAAAAAAAAAAAAAAAAAGCCAGAGCAACACAGAAGTTTCAGGAAAGAAGCCAGGAGGCCCTGGAGATTTGAAATTGTGTTGCCATGTTCACAGCAGAAGTGAAAAGAGAGAAACACTCTCTTGTCCACTGGAAAAGGGATGAAAGAAAGTCCTTTCCTGAATAAGAAGCATTTTACCACCACCCCTAAATTGTAAATAATATAAATAAGAGAAACACCCACATCCGAAAGGCTGCCAACTCCTGTTTTGTACGAAATCCTGATCTCTTCCAAAAGGGGCTGACTTCTAATCTCAAAAGGCACCCAGCCACTTCACACAATGGCAACACTTCATGTTCCTAAGTTTCATATGAAAACCCCCAAGTCCAATTTTACTTTGTTTTTTTAAATTATCATCTGATAAGTCAATCAAAGCCACACTGTCTGTGTCAAGAAATTGGTTTCTTTTCAGAAAACAAGATGTGATTTTATTGAGCATATGAAAACACCAGAGGATTTATGCTCTTTCCCCACACATGCTTGGGTAGCTCTCATTAGTAGCAGCAGGAATTGCAACCAACCCGCACAGGGGAAAAATAGAAGTTTCTCAGGGGGAGGCGACAATAAGTGGAGAAGACATTGAAGGCAGTCATGTTGTTGATATAAAAATCCACTTGCCTGTGCCTGCCTTAGTTTCTCTATCTGGTTATGGGTGTGAACCCTGATGCACGTCTGTCCAGAGAGTGTAGCATAAGAATTACTTCAGAGCTCAAACTAATAGAATAGCTGCATATGCACTAATCATTCCTGTAGTCTAGCATTATTCCAAGCGTGGTCCATAGACCAGCAGTATGGACATGACCTAGGAAGTGAGTAATGCAGTACGTGGCAGGTGGGGCAGGGAACTAGACCCAACCTGGTGAATTAAAATACGTATTTTTATTTTTAAAGATATTAATTTGTTTATGTCTACATGTGTGAGCACATGGGTACACCAGAAAGCTTCAAGCAAACGCCAGACACATGCACCATTTTGCATCTTGCTGTACGTGGGTGTTAGGGCATCAAATGTGGGTTAGCAGGCTTTGCAAGCAAGTGCCTTTAACTGTTGAGCCGTCTCTCCAGTGTGAGGGTTTGTATTTCCCTATCTCCATGTTCTACATTAAAATGTGAGAAAAACAAGCGCAATGTTAAGTAAGCCTAAGGCCATCTGTACAAGAAATCCACATCACAGATAGCATCCTGCTCATCTTGTTGAGTAAGCGGTGGAAGTTGAACCCTGACTTGACTTGCCACAAGTGGGCAAAACCAAGGTTTGCACTCTGAAACATTTTGATTCTGGGATGCAGATGATGTTTATAGTCAATACTACTTTGTAATCTCGTAGCACATGGGACCGAGATAACAAGGCTGACGAAGGAAATAGGGGCACGTTCGTATTTTATCTCCCCTCAATATTCAACATAGAAAAAGGCCAACATAATTATGGAAGAAAAGTTATTTGCATGCATAAGTCAGTATACTCTCCACACAGGCCGATCTAGTAGGAGAAATTGTAAATAAAGTGAAAAACCAAGGTTCCCAAAGACAACAACCCCTTTCCCTGTGTACTTTGTACAGTAAAAGAAAACATACGTGTGTGTGTGTGCATGTATGCACACGTACATGCACACACACACACACACACACACACCTTACTTTCCTTAAAACCAAGTCCTGCTCGGCATGAATATGTATAATTAGATGTTCCCTGGGAGTGAGAAGTAGTAATTAGTTCAGTGTTAAACATCGCAATCTATTACTTGAACTCCATGGCAACCATGGTTGCCAATAGAGAGAAAACAAAATTTCCGAGCCTATTTTTAAATAATTACATTGAACTTTTTTTTTTTTTGAAAATGTGTGGAAGCTGCCACTTTCTATTTTTAGATCCAAACAATAGGCATTGCCTCTAGGAGTAGAGAAATATACCAAGGAATAAAAGCAAAAGGAAAAGAAATCTTATCTGAACCACAGCAAGATTCTGTCCCGCCACAAAGCACAGGGCTTGAATGCCTCCCTCTGATGAAGACCACTGTTCCAGCCAGAAAGAGGTGTGCTGAGAATTTCTCAAGAGACTTGTTCATTTCAATTCACCTGAACTCGATTTGAATGCCAGATTTCTCACCTAATATATTTACATAGGTAATTTTCTTACTCCTCTGTTACAATAGGGGGGCAAACAAGTATCTCGTAAGATCCTTAAAGTGATCCAATGTAAAATGTTCAGCATACTGGCATTGGTTGTATATCCTGGAAGCCAAGCCAGAGAACCCATGGACCAACAGCTATAGGAGAAAAGGGAGAGGCAGGAGAGGCAGCTGCATGGTAACGACCCGTATCAGGCCTCGTGGAAACGTTTGGAGTTACTAAGGCTTGATGGAGCTATCTGAGAATGGAAGACCTCATGGAAATGTTTGGAGTTGATATGGCTTGACTGATAAAGCTGTTTGAGAGTGGAAGAATGTGGCCAGAATATTTACTTTGCCCCCAAATCAGTAAGTCAGTAGATACAGTTGTTCATGAAATAATTTGACCTTAGATGAGTGGGCTGTCTGCATTGGAGGCGATCTTTTTTTTTTAATTTTTTTTTTTTGCTCATTTTTATTTATTTATTTGAGAGCGACAGAGAGAAAGGGGCAGATAGAGAGCGAGAGAGAGAATGGGCGCACCAGGGCTTCCAGCCACTGCAAACGGAACTCCAGATGCGTGTGCCCCCTTGTGCATCTGGCTAATGCGGGTCCTGGGGAATCGAGCCTCGAACCGGGGTCCTTAGGCTTCACAGGCAAGCGCTTAACCGCTAAGCCATCTCTCCAGCCCTGGAGGCGATCTTTGATGAGACTGCCAGCTTCCAGCTTTCTCAGCAGCTGGTCCAGGGGTCGTTTGAAAGGGTATCTAAGTGCTGCATCACAATATCCATTTCATCCTATGCAAATAAAGTTCTCTTTATTTCTTTTGAATATTTAAACCTCACAAATATCTCTTACTAGTAGAGATTCAGGTATGTAGATAACCCCATTACGATGAAGCATAAAAAAAGTTTGGTTCTAAAAAAAGAAATTCAGTTCTATTTTTTTTTGTTCACACATGTGTGTATGTGTGTGGTGCGATGTATGTGATGCATAGTGTGTATGTGTGTGTGTGCAGATATGTGTGCCCCCTGATCATGCATGCAGAGGCCATAGAAGAACATCTAGTGTCTATCAACTACTCATCCATGTATGTTCTTGAGACAAGGCTTCTCCTTCAACCAAGAGCTGCTGTCCTTCTGTGAGCCCCAGTGATTCTCTGATCTCCCCTCTGGACAGGTTATAGGTGCATGAGGTCACACCCAGACTTGTTTTTTTTTTTTTTTTTTTTGAGATAGGGTCTTACTCTAGCCCAGCCTGACGTGGAATTCACTCTGTAGTCTCAGGCTGTCCTTGAACTCACAGTGATCCTCCTACCTCTGCCTTCTGAGTGCTGGGATTAAAGGTGTGTACCAACCACATGTGGTGCACCCAGCTTTTTACCTGGGTTCTGTGGAGTCAAACTTGGCAGGTTCTAGCCTGGAAATCCCTTATGTTTACATGCTTCTAACAGCTGAGCAACCTCTCCAGCTCCACTTTCAGTTCTATGATTCTGAGCTCCGAAATTCTCTCAATAATTCATTTCCACTTTATAACTGAAGATACAGATGCATAAAGGTAACTAGAAATAGTCAATTGTTGTAAGCAGTTGAGGGTTAAAGAACATTATATCAGACCAATTTTTTAATATTTTGGCTTTTATTTATTTATTTGACAGAAAGAGGGAGAGAGAGAGAGAGAGAGAGAGAGAATGGGTGCGCCAGGGTCTCCAGCCACTGCAGATGAACTCCAGACACATGCGCCCCCTTGTGCATCTGGCTCACGTGGGTCCTGGGGAATCAAACCAAGGTCTTGCAAGCAAACACCTTAACCGCTAAGCCATCCTTCCAGCCCTCAGATGGATTTTTAATGAACTTCTTGTCACATCATTCCTGTATTTGTCCAACATCAGTCCGATCCACCAACAATCAAATGACAGAGATCTCAGGGGAAATGTTATTTTTAGTTTGATCTGTTGAGAAAGGTGACTCATTTAACCTGCATGTCACAATGTGCTCACATTTTAGACTTTAACTGATCTATGCCTCCTCCTCCTTCTCTACAGCCCCCCAAGACAGAGAGCTGAGAAGAAGTTTGGGTTATGGGATCTCCAGAGTCCCTTTCATCATGGGAATTCTCCAGTGATGGAATCCAATATGTTGATTAATAAGTGTAACATATATTAATAAAATCTTAGAATAAAGGTCTAGAACAGCTCAGGGTTTTGGTTGTAAGCAATAAACTGGCTTTGGCTAATTTACACAAAAGGACATTTGTTGGACAATGCTGAGAATTTAGGAAGTCTGCAGAAGGGTCACTGGCTGGGCTTGGGAAGTGGCTGGACGATATGGCCTCAGAGGGACAGCAACAAGAAGCCATCAATCTCCCTATTTGGAGAAGCCTGGACAGGTGTCCACTCTCTTGATACAGCCAGAGGGCTAAGTAACTCCCAAACACGCCTTCCACACATCAGTCACTAAGACAGATGGCCTGGAGAAAACTTACGCTCCTGAGGGAGGTGGAAGAGCAGGATTTCTTTGATTTCCACTGTAGACAAGGACACTTCGCTTCCTAACAGGAAATGGGGATGTATGTTTCTAATGCAAATGTAGCCATGCACTACAATATAAATTCCTACTTTTAGAACCACATTCTGCTCACTTATTCTCTTGTCTTCAAAGAAATCAAATCAATGGATGCTTAAATTCCTAGGCCGCCCAAATACTTTCAGGATTCTACGTCCCTGATCTCTAGGTCTCCCAAGAGGCCATTATGCTTCCTATTTACATCTGGGAAGCTCCTCTGGAAAGGAGAACTTGACAGATAAGTCTTAATTTCTCTCTCTTCAAGAGAGCGCCCATCATCACCAAAAGGATGTAATATTAACTATGATGTCTGGGAACTAAAAAACTAATTCAGTACATATTTCAATTCTATGAGGAAACGGACATGTGTGTGTATGGTTATGTGCATGCATGTTCATATATGTGTGAGCGCATGTGTGTGCATGAGGAGGCCAGAGGTTGCTGCCAGGCGTCTTTCTCTTCTGCTTTCCACCTCATTGTCCAAGACAGTGTCTTCCACCGAGCTTGAACCTCACTGGTGGGGCAGGGCAAGCAAGCCAGCAAGTTCAGAGGATCCTCCTATCTCTGCCTCTCCTGTGTTGGGATTACGGTCCTGGATCACCATGATCAGCATTTCTACATGGGTGTTGGAGAATATGCTTATATGCTAAACACTTTAATACACCGAGCCTCGCCCCACCCTCATGAATTGATACTGTAAATTATCCTCCTAATAACCCAGGGAGAGGAAGGAAATTAATTCCCAACTTCAGGAAAGTTGGAGGAATTTTATTTACAATATAGAATAAATATCAATGAGGCTTAAGCAAGTCTCTTGCATGGAATACAATTTTTTTCTTCAATTCTAAACTAAATTATTTAGACTTTCATCCTTATGTAAGCAATGCAAAAGATATTGGACTCCATTTTTGTAGGGAACCCCTTTTGAGAATTTGGGTTTTGTTTTGTCTTGTTTTACAAAAGAGGGATCTTTTTACATGCATCTCAACTTGTTTGCCCTGACCCTCAGAATAGCATACAGACTTAAGTGTAACCCTAGCCTTTGTCCAAATAGATTACTTTCCAAAGTGATGATTAAAAAATGGTTTAAGGGCTGGAGAGATTGCTTAGTGGTTAAAGCACTTGACTGCGAAAACCAAAAGACCCCAGTTTGATTCCCCAGGACCTATATAAACCCGATGCACAAGGGGGTGCATGCATCTAGAGTTTGTTTGCAGCAGCTGGAGGTCCTGGCACTCCCATTCTCTCCCTTTCTCTTTCTCAAATAAATAAATAAAAATAAAACTAACCAGACGTGGTGGTACACGCCTTTAATCCCCAGCACTTAGGAGGCAGAGGTAGGAGGATTGCCATGAGTTCAAGGCCATCCTGAGACTACATAGTGAATTCCAGGTCAGCCTGAGCTAGAGTAAAACCCTACCTCGAAAAATCAAAAAAAAAAAAAAAAAACTTTAAAAAATGGTTTAAACATTATAATTTTTCACTTTTCTCCCTAAAAATACAGCCCTATCAAAATCCCCATGTTACTCAGAGTTCATCAATTTAATAAGAAGAAAAGGATCATTTTTACTGTTCTTAAAGGAAAGGATTTTTGTTCAGTGTTAATAAAATCAATAACCTTGTCCACCTTGGGGAACTGACTGGCTTTTGGGCCTCTTCAGGGAAGCAAATGCATACACCAACACTATTTCACAGTCAGCAGGTATGCACGTTGCATTGAAATAACACATATTCAGGTCTCAGCCTCTGAAGTCCCAGAAAAACAACAACAACAACAACAACAACAACAACAAAAAAAAAAAAAAAAAAAAAAAAACCAAAAAAACATCTTCCTGAGATCACGTGGAAGCATTCTTGTTTTATATACTTAAACTTGTTATTCTTTTCTGGTACTGGATTTCCAATAATTACCTATTTCTACACATTGCAAGTTATTGTTTTATGCAGGGAAAAGAGAAAGGCCATGGATATCAGCTGCAAGCCTACTATGTACCTTACATTGTGCTAGACAGTTCACATAATCCACATTCCATGTTTAGTTTTGTTGTAGGTCACTGGGTTAGTGACACGGAGCAAACACTTGGGAAGGTCGGTAGCTTGTCTCAGGCCCCATAGCCTGTAGGCGGCAGAGCTGTGTTTGACGCTGCCTACAAAGACCTTCGGCCTTCAACTTCAACACTGCCATCACACCACAGGCTTGGCCCATGATTAACCTTTCGGGGATTGTTACATCAATGCCAATACTGACACCATAAATGGCTGAGTTTGAAATGTGCAATTTGTCCTGAACACACATGGGACCAGGGCTTTTCATTTTTCACCGAGAACGTGGCAATTAAAATGATTTTTTTCTGAAAGCAAGTGATACAGAAAGAGATTCGGAGCATCAACAAAGCATGGGCACAATGTAAACCTTGATGAAGTTACAAAGTAAGATCTCAGCCACGCTCTCCTTAGAGGTTAGACGTGAGCGACAACTTGCTTTAATCAACCACATTGCGAAAATATTTAAAGCTAAGAATATGTTGGCAGAGTTTAAATAAGACCATACATCAAAACAATAGTATTTCTAATCTACCATCAAATGGAGACAGCTAGAAATTTCTCCTCTTACTTAAATGAATAAAAGAAGTAAATGTAGTGGTATGTACAATGAAACTTGTAACTAGATTCTAAAATTTGGATTCTACAAATCTTCAATGACTCTTTGCAATTTTTTTTCAATATTTTTATTTATTTATTTTCAAGGAGAGAGAAAGAGAGAGAGAGAGAGAGAATGGGTATACCAGGGCCTCTAGCTACTGCAAACAAACTCCAGATACATGGCCCACTTTATGCATCTGGCTTTATGTGGGTAGTAGGGAATCGAACCTGGGCCTTTAGCCTTTCCAGGCAAGTGCCTTAACCACTGATCAATCTCTCCAGCCCTCTTTTCACTTTCTTAGTACCCAGCACAACAATTACAATGAATTCTTATGCAAAGAATGAGCAGTGGCTTATGTCCTTAATCAGAGAGCAGATCAACTCTAACACTAAGGTTATCTAATATGCTGAACTCTCAGGGCAGATATAACACTTCTGTAGCAGACAGAGACTCTAGCAGCTAACTAGTTGTTCAAGTCATTCAAACTGCTGTCCTTTATTCCTATTTATCAAATAGGAGGTTCAATCACTTCATCTAACACTGTGACTCCATATTTCTAGAAAATAAGACTCCGAGTTTATACTTAACTCTAGTATGTTCATGTTGCCTAATATCATTGAAGTTTTGCACAAACGTAGCTCATAAAGAAATACAGAACTCAAACTGGGCGTGGTGGCGCATGCCTTTAATCCCAGCACTCGGGAGGCAGAGGTAGGAAGATTGCTGTGAGTTTGAGGCCACCTTGAGACTACATAGTGAATTCCAGGTCAGCCTGAGCTAGAGAGACCCTACCTGAAAAAAGCAAAAAAGAAAAAGAAAAGAAACACAGAACTGGGGGGTTTTCAAAATAACTGTTTCTTGAAAGAGGCCTTACCCAAAGCCCTTGATTATGCCATCAAAAGATGCAATTTGAGCCTATATTAGAAACCAGAGACCTTTGCTAATGCAACATGACATGATACCCAGCCTTATCCTTTTGTTGGGTGTGACGGAAAGGGAATGGTCCTACTGAGCTAACAGAAATCTGGGGTCTTGAGGTCTATTAATGTCTTTTTTATTTATTTATTTATTTGGTTTTTCGAGGAGGATCTCACCCTAGTTCAGGCTGACCTGGAGCTCTCTCTGTAGTCTCAGGGTGGCTTTGAACTCATGGTGATCCACCTACCTCTATCTCCTGAGCACTGGGATTAAAGGCATGCGCCACCACGCCCAGCTTTATTAATGTCTTTTGATCTCAGTGTTGTCCATATTTAACAAGTAAGTCTGCATAAATTCTCCTCTAAAAGAAAACCAAGTGAAAACAGACTAATCATAGAAACTTTCTGAAAAAAAAATCTATTTGACATGTCTGCATCTTTCTGGGGATCTGACCTAGGAAAGACAGACAAACCGGATAAGGAGGCAATGTCCTAACCGTTACTAGAGGACCTGGGATCGGAGAAGAGCTTTGGTTAGGGACTTGTTGTGCACAGCAAAGTGGGCAGCAGGAAAGCTGACAGCCTGATGATCCTGGAAGTTCATCACCGCAGCTCGAATCTTGATGGAGTGACAGAACTACTCAAGTGGGACCCCTAGTCTTATTCTCCCGGGATGTGATACTTGAACTTCCACCATGAGTGAACCCCGGAGATTCAGGGACCAGTGATCTGTCATGGGAGTTCTTAGCAGCTTTTGTGTCAAAGTGATGAATTTTTCAACTGTAATTAATAGTGCGAAATGGAGACTATTTGAGTAGTTATTGTCACAAATCCTTCAAGTGAACCTCAGAAATGCCAGATAAATACTGAAATACTGACAACAATACTTTCACTGTTTCACCTGCTCCAAACCGAACAAAGTAGTAACTTCTATGAATAATCATTTCTGGTTTTGTTTATTTATTTTTTTTCTTTTTCAAGGTAGGGTCTCACCTAGACCAGGCTGACCTGGAATTCACTCTGTAGTCTCAGGGTGGCCTCGAACTTGCTGCAATCCTCCTACCTCTTGAATAGCCAATTTCTAAGGAAAGCTTGGTCTGAGAAAAATATATGAGACCAAAGAAACAGACAAGAAGATAATTTCTAATCTTTCGTGTCAGCTGCTTTGGGGCTGTGTCTGGATTGCTTTGGATATTGTAATTTGAATATTGTAATTTGAATATTGTAATTTGAATATTGGCTCAATTTTATAGACAGGCTAGAGTACATCAACTAAGCAGACACTTAGGTTAAGAGTGACCACAAATTCCTTTCCCAGGCTGATCACCATGGATTCACGTTGCTAATCAAAGGCCCAAACAAGGTCCCCAAGCTTCCTGAAGGGAATAGCAGTGAACTCTTAGTCAACTCCAATGACAAACGCAGAAGAACAGCCACATATTCTAAACATGGAGGCGATGGCAAAGTGTGACCCAGAGTCCAGAACTAATTTCCCAGGCTTCAGATGGGCAAAATGCTAAGTCAGGAATTAAAAAAAAAATGGTAGGGAATAGGATGTTGACTAGATAAGAATGTAGTAAAAGCAGAGAACTCTACAAAATCTTTGGTAGACTCTGTGTTGATTTTGCCTTTCAATCCTGAAAGGAAAAAAATACCTGACTTAATATTTTTGGGCACCAGAATTAAAAATATCCAAATCTGTACTATAGAGTCAGGCACATAGTGGATGCCAATACAAATGTCAAATTTGTATAATCAGAGTGAGATTAGTGAATATTTTGGAGAAATGGAACAGGGCAGAGGTAGAAATCCAGTCCAATTTATTCAAGATATAACTTGAACAAATCCTACAATTCATATGATCCTAATGTACAAATTTCTATTTTCTTCCCCTGAAAATGGGTTAAGTAATGCCTATTCTATAGGTCACAGGTAAATGAGAAATAAGATTGTGTATGGATGTTTGCACAAATATAATGGATGTTTGAACTATGGTAGGCAGTCAATAGATACATTGTTGGGCACTTTATTACCCAAAGGAACTCCAGAGATTATTAGAACTTTTGGCCACCATTCCCCAGTGAGTATTTCTTTTTTTTTTTTTTTTTTTTGTCTCCACAGATAGTTGGAGTCTTTCTTACTGTTAACTCCCAAGGGTCACAATTCTTCAAAGATTGCTGCATGTCACCTGGAGGTAAATATGCTCCATTACACTTTAACCAAGAAGAGTTCGAATTATCCTAGGACACCCTGTTACTGGATTTACAAAAGATGCATCTGAACACTTCAGTCCCAGAGATCTTCACTTGAAAGAAAGGAACATCTCTCACACGATGACCACTTTAAAGAAAGCGCAGTCATACCCTTACACCTTGCTTCCCAGCTTCTCTGTGTCCAACCAAAGGCAGTGGATTACCTAAAACCTGTTCTCCTATGAAATCACACTTTATGTTGTGAAATCAATGAGTTTAGTCTGAGTTTTGCTAGCTTCATCAGTAACGGAAACTTTCTGCGCTCCAAAAATCTGTTGCTTTGCACATACTCAACAATGACACGAGACCACGGCCGACCGAGTGGATGAGGTAAGCCAAGGTAATTGGTTTAGGGACTGCAATGGCCATCCCATAATCTCTCCCCATCTTTCTCTTGTATGTGTACAAGAACAGCAACAGTAGGACAAATAAGAAACAACAGGCAGCATAGGAAGACATTAACATATTTTTATTTAAACCAAATATGCATAATGCAAAAAAAAAACCCATGGAAAACAGGGAACTATGACTGAGATCTAATACAGGATTTCCAGATTTTTTTTGTTTTTTTTTTTTACCAAAGCGATATTGTGTGTTATCTTGCTTCATTACAGCCTTGAGCCTTATTTAATTATATCATAAGTAAGGATAACTGAATTGTGAACAATACAGAAGAAAGTATGATTTTTCACACCTGATTTCCCCAGATGGGTGACATGGACCATTCTAGAAACACTCCTTGAGACGTGTGTTCTGCTTGCCATAAATGTAAACCAGCGGCCCTGTCCTCTAATAAGCTCAAATTTTGACAAGGGAAAAACACGGTACCGATCGATAACTAAACAGTGTAGTGGTTTGAATGTAGAATGTCCCTCATGGCCTCATGTGTTTTTGATTAAACCTCATACCTAGTCCCCAACTAGTGGAGCCTTTGGAAGGTAGAAGGTGGGGAGCCTTGCTGGAGGAGGTGTGTCACTGCGGGTGGGCCTTGAGGTTCACTGGTCCAGCCCCAACTGAGTGTTCTGACCTCACTCTCCCTCCCTTGTCCCTTCTACTCTTTGAACATGTGATGCCCAGCTGTCTGCTCTGATGCTCTCCCTAGCATGATGAAGCTTCCCCTCAAAACCAGAAGTTGGAAACAAATCCCTTCCTTCCATAAGTTGCTTCTGGTTGGGCTGTTTTGTCCCAACAATGACAAGGTAACTGCTGTACACAGGAACATAGTAAATCACATACATGGTGGTGGTGGGGGGGTGGGGGTTATGAGGTTGCTGAAAGACTTTCCTGTCAGACTAGAGTAGAAAGAAAGCAGGTCTATTGAGTACACTGCAAAGAGAGCATGGGGGCTGGAGAGATGGCTTAGCGGTTAAGCGCTTGCCTGTGAAGCCTAAGGACCCTGGTTCAAGGCTTGATTCCCCAGGACCCACGTTAGCCAGATGCACAAGATGCACAAGGGGGCGCACGCATCTGGAGTTCGTTTGCAGTGGCTGGAAGCCCTGGCATGCCCATTCTCTCTCTCTCTGTGTCTCTCTCTCTTTCTCTCTGCCTCTTTCTCTGTCTGTCGCTCTCAAATAAATAAATAAAAATAAACAAAAAAAATCTAAAAAAAAGAGAGCATGGGCCTGGGATGATGGAAGGACTCCCTGTGTGTGAAGATGGGCTGTGGGGTCGTGTTTTTGGCAGCATCCTCATTTCATCGCTCGGAGCCACTCTGAATGTGAGTTCTCATTGTACAGTTTCCACCATGGAAGCGAGGGCAGACCTGTGGAGACGGCTGAGGTCAGTGCTGTTCTGTGACGCTATGCTGCTGTTCTGCCGCCATCTGACTGAAACGCAACCACGGCTTTCCTATTTGGAGGGTGCTTTATGAGTCATGCTGACTTTGGGGAACATTCGTATTTTGGTCACTTGAACCATGGTCTTCCCTCCACCATGTGTGTAACAATAGTGTTCCTATTCAGTCTACAACAGACCAATATGACACTGCATCTAAACTTGTTTAATGTCATCTTCTGGTTGCTTGATCCTCAGATTTTTATCTTACTAACTGATTTTTTAATTGAAACTATAACTTCCTGGGAATAAAATATACAGACTGTAAGATCATAGTTCAGTAAATTTTGGCAAATGCATATACTAATATAACCAATGTCATAATCAAGCTAATGAGCACTTCCATTATACAAACAAATTTTGCTCTTTACTGACATATGACCTTAGCTTAATTTTGCTTGCTTATGGTTAAAGCAAATGGAATCATACCATATACACTTTTAATATTTAGCTTTCTTTAGCAGAAACAATGTCTATGAGATTTAAACACATGATCATATGCATTATAGTTTGTTTGTTTGGTTGCCAAGTGGTATTTCATTGCATGAATATACCACAATTTGTTAATCCATTCTCAAGTTGAAGGCCATTTGGAATGTGTCCCGTTTGGGCTATCATAAGTAAAGCTGTCATGAGCATTCTTCCAGAAGTCCTCTTGTGTACCTATTTTCTTGTCTTAAATGAATATAAAAATAATTATTGAATTCACACATTGTGTTAAATTTTTATTTTAATTGTGTGTGTGTGTCTTGAGACAGGGTGTAGCCCAGGCTGGTGTTGAACTATTGGCAACCCTCCTTTCTCAGTGTGCTGGGATCTAGGTTTACAGGTATGAACCATCATGTGCAGGTTATGGCTTCTTTCTTGAAAAATGCTTGAGAACTAACCTTTGTTTTAATGTACACAATAGTATACTTTAAAACCCTATCCCTTTTTCTCCTCATCTATTATTAATGTCATTGCTCTGGAATAGAACTAGGAACTATTCTCCTGAAATACTTCTTCATGAGATAGGAACAGTACCTGCTTACCATTATGAAGCTAGTGCCTGGGACATGGCCACCAGCAAAGAGTAAATGCTTACCCAATAAAATGTGTTCTACAAAATCCCCCAGACATTTCACAGAGGCAGCTTGACTACCCCCAGGAACCTGCAACCCAGTATCACCAGCACAGGGTGAAAAGTTATGACAGCAAGGATTGGACATTCAGTTCCCAAATGGACCTGAGGATGAAGCAAATGCAAGAAAAGATGCCCAGAATATTAACTGTATAGTCCTATACAATGACATCACAACTACATTATTTAAAAAATATACTAAGGGGCTGATGAAATGGCTTAGCAGTTAAGGTACTTGCCTGTGAAGCCTAAGGACTCATGTTCAACTCTTATAAACCCGCACACCATTTCCATACCCTAACCCTGGGAATCTACAACTGGAGAAATGAAACTTATATTTATACAAAAGTCAGTGTATTCAAAGTTCATATCCCCAAACTGGAAACAACCTAAATGTGCCTGTGCTGGGTGAATACACTTGGATATGTATGCCATGAAATATTGCACAGCAATACAAAGGAACACATTATTGATACCTGCTAACTTGGATGGTCTCAAATGGTTGCATAATGATTACATTTCACTGTATATAATATGGTCAAATGGCTCAGCTGTAGAGATGAAAAAAGATTAATGGCTGCCAGAGTCATGGATGTGGGAGGAAATAACTGCTGTAAGATGACACAGGGGATGTTTTTGGGGGGATAAAAGATAGAACAATCCTCTGTTCTGGTTGTGGTCATGGCTGTATAGATCTATACAGGTGATAAAAGTTATAAAAACAGATACTGCTTCCCATGCTTAAAAAAAAAATAAAAGGAAAGAAATAAGAAAATGAAAACAAGGGAAAGAGTTCTTGGAAAAGCTACTGGGATCCAAATAATAGCTGATATTTAGGTTGGTATTAAAGTCAAATTTCAGTCTTAATAATTGACTAATGCAAATGATATCATTTTCATCATATGCATATATATCATATGCATGTTTGAAAATATCACAATGAAACTCACTCTTCGGTATGACTAATATGTGCTAAAATATCTTATATTAAAAGAACCCTGTAAAATGACCAAGGGCATTAATGAAGAAAAAGAAACTGTGTGTGTGTGTGGTAGGGGTAGAGAAAGCTCCAGAGGAATTATCTGTGTTCCATGGTTTTGCACACGTGCGCAGGTCTAACTGTAGAGAATGTATGCGACATGGTGTGTGTGATTTGTGATGTATGCACGTATGTGTGCAATTGTTGCTCCATGCGTGAGTGTGTGGAGGAGGAAGCCAGGTGCCCTCCTGTTGCTCATGTGCGTTTTTCCTTAAGTTGGGCTCCCTCAACTCAGACATGCTGTCAGTCAAGAGCTCCAGCTGTCTGTCCAAGAGTTCCAGTGATTCTCTGTTCTCTGCCCCCCTCCACAGAGTGGAGTTACAGACATGTGTGGCTATGCTCAGCTTCTTATATGGGTTCTGGGGACTCCAACTTGGGGAGTCTCTGGCCCTCGGGGCCCACACGCGTAAGTAGCAAACACTCTTAACTGCTGAGCATCTCTCCAGCCTTGTACTGCTTTTTTTTTTTTTTAGAGCTTTCACTCTCCAAGGCTGGGTAGAGATCAAACCTAGGTCCTTACTCATGCACCAGACCACTGTACTATACCTCCATCAGTTTTAAAGGGCATTAGTGAAGTAACCTGCACACATGATAAAATTCCTTCATTCTGAGCATACAATTGATGGTTTGTAGAAAGTTGACAGGAGTAGTGATGTCATCACCACTATTTTCAACATTTTCATGGCCTCCAAAATAAACTTTCTGTTCATTTGCAGCCCCTTATTCCTATTCTCAGCTCCACATTTTGGTTCTTTTAAAATTTCTATAGATATGTAATTTCTACTTTGTGTACTATCACTTCCATATTAGTCTGAAATTATTTCTAAATAATAAAGTTCAAAATAAAACGATATGTGTTGCCTTAATTTATTTGATTAAGATATTTAACAAAATTATCATGCATTCATACTGACTGTCTCTACGCACATGAATATCTTAAAGGCCTTGTATGCAATATATGTTGTAAAGAATATAAGTGAGGACAGGAGAGATAGCTTAGTGGTTAAGGCATTTGCCTGCAACGTCTGAGGACCCATGTTCAACTCTCCAGATCCCGCATTAGCCAGGTGCACAAAAGTGGGGTAAGCGCAATACCACACATGCCCACTAGGTAGCACAAGCATCTAGAGTTCCATTGCAGTAGCTGAGGCACCAATTCTCTATCTTTCCTCAACCTCTCTCTCTCTCTCTCTTTCTAAAAGAAAAAAAAAAAAGAAAAAAGAGAATACAAATGGCAAGACTATGGTGCTTTAGAAACAGTAGCATTGCTAGACCATCAAAGATAATTTGACATAGAAGAAGAAAACTCGCCCATGGAGACCAATCAGAAGTCAGCAACATAAATAAAGCACTTAACAAGGTTATTTTCTGTCGGTGAAACACTAGGATATAGAGAAATCTCACGTTTTGAAAATTAAGTGGCCATTTAAGGTAAATGACATTAAATTTTCAGATTAAAATTGCAATAATAATAATCATACCAACTAACATTGAAGCAATTTGTAAAGATGTTACTAGAAGAAATTTTGGACACAGAGGAAAAACATTAGAATCCCATAGAACAAAAAGAAATCCAAGTCAGGTAACAGGGCCTGAACTCACTCATGACTGCGCACATATACACTGACACCCACAAGTTATTCCCTGACCTACATGTAATGATAATGGGGATATGAAGTATGTATTGGGCACTATTTTTTTGAAAATAATCTTGGAATATATATGAAAACCTTAAAATAGCTCATGATGGTTTCAGAACTCACCCTTGTGAGGAAATATGAAGTACAGATGAGTCCCATGAAGAGATAGCTTTCATATCCATGCATTTTGAAGGAAAAGGTTGAGGAAAAAACATTATTATAATGGTAAAAAAATTTTTAAATACTTTCTAAAGTGAAATTATGGACATAAGTCAAAAAAGTTTTTGAGTGTACACAATGGGCTTTTATTTTTGAGACAGGGTCCCATATTGTCCAGGCTCTTTGAAATTTGTGTGCACCAAAGATAATATTGAATGTTCGATCCTGCTGCCTCCACCTCCCAAAAGCTAGGACTACAGGTATACACCACCCAGGGTCTCGTGTATGTAGCAAAATGCTCTACCAGTTGAACTACATCCCTAGCTTCACACAATGGGCTCTTAGAGGTAAGCTTTAAAGATAAAATTGATAGAGATAATATGATAACATGAGACTATGCCTATAATACAAAATGAAGTTAAAAACCAGGATATAAAATTAGATGCATATATATTTATATATAAATATATTCATATTTTCTGTAATTTTGATACTTAGCATATGCTTAATTAATAAAACAATTTGTATTTATACATCTGTCATCATACATAGAATATTTGTATATCCATTTTTGCATATGACTATATTGCAATGCATGTTATATATACAGATAGAGAATGGGCATGCCAGGGCTTCCAGCCACTGCAAAAGAACTCCAGATGCATGCGCCCCCTTGTGCATCTGGCTTACATGGGTCCTGGGGTATCAAGCCTCGAAACCGGGGCCCTTAGGCTTCACAGGCAAGCGCTTAACTGCTAAGCCATCTCTCTAGCCCCATGTTGTATATTTATATATATTTAATCCAATATTGACAGTGATTGATCACTCTTGGTTGCAGCAATATATCTACATTTATTTTATACTGTGTATTTTTCTCGCCAGTGGAGCATGTATTAAGATTATAATGAACTCAACAAAAACTTTGCTGGAGTTTGACGACACTGGTTACTGTGCTATCATTATCCCATAACGCAGTGAGATTAGGAACTCCAAATTCTCCACCCTTTTACCTGTTAATAGAGTTAAATTATGCCATGTGAAAGTTCCTTTATGGCTCTATCATTTTATACTTCAATTACCAAGCATGTCTGAGTCACGGTACAATGACACCTAAGATGGGTAAGGCAGGCTTAACCTCAAGGACCTTAATGTCTCGTCAGGAGGGAGCTGTCATGTGTATATGTGAATCTACATGAAGTGGGGCAATGTGCTGAGTACCAACAGGCTCACAGAGGAGACTCCTCAGCCAGCCGGATGAGTGGAAACGCTTTCATGAAGGATGCCACATCGTCAGCCTTGTGACTTCCACTCTCAGTTCGGCTGATTTTCTCCTCTGTAATTTTCTCAATTGGTTTCCAATTTCATTCCATTAGTTGGTTGGATCAGTATTAGTTTTTATTTCAATTTCCTCTGCGGTGAACCCTGTCAGCGGCAAAGGAGTGACACGGAGCTGGTGAGATGGAATCCAAGAGAACAAATCACAGCCCCGTTAACAAACACGTTGGCTACATGCCGGTCTCGAGTAGGAAACAGTCAGCCAAAATATTTATCAACAGGATTTGAATTCTACAGTTTGATTTAAATTTCTGCTTAGCTGAGTGTGTGGTAGATTGAGTTGGTTAACTCGGGATTTCTAGTCAAAAGACTGTCGAAGCAGGAAGACAAATATTTGCATTAATGTTGCAGTTGCTAACTTCAGCGGGCATGGCTCCTGAACACAGCAGACAACACCCTAAGTCCTTGGCTGCCCTTAAAAGAAGCTCTTTGAGGTATGTACCAGTTAGCTGTTTCATAACAATCTGGTTTGGTAGTGGAGCTCTAGAACAAAATTTCTACTTGTTTTTCAGTAGCAATGCCACAATCAAGCATCCACAATATCTCACCAGGGCCTTAGATGTGCTGTACATGCAGATGTGGGTCAATTTACTATATCAATCCCTTGAGGAAGCTTCTTCAGGAGTGGAGTAGCTTCTGAGATATATATATATATATATATAGATAGATAGATAGATAGATAGATAGATAGATTATATATATCTAAAATCTCTTTTCTCTTCTCTGCCTCCTTCCTAGCCATACCCACACATTTCTTCTGAACACAGTTCTTCCCCAACTCAGGACCCCTTCTTAAGAGGAGATATGACACCTTTTCAGTCCCTGAAACAAGTGCAACCACAACACTCTGCTGTGGGGTTGGAATGGTTAGACAGAAATCACCGCAGAAAGCTGCTACAGAAAAAAGGGAGTGGCTTATCCAACATCAAGATTCTATGTTACAGGGCTGTAGGGATGGCTTGGCAGTTAAGGCGTTTGCCTGCAAAGCCGAAGGATCCTGGTTCGATTCTCCAGGACCCATGTAAGCCAGTCTCTCTCTCTCTCTCCTTCTCTCTCTCTCTCTCTCTGTTTGTCTCTCATGAATAAATAAAAATAAAATCTTTTTAAAAAAAGATTCTATGTTACAACCTCTGGCTAGAGAGAAACACACAGGGAATCAATTTTGGGGTTAGATTCCCATGAGGAAATCATTGTTCTTTCTCTCTGCTTACTGCCATGAAGCAAAGAAATTCCTGAATATGAAGAGAATACGTGGCACTTAAATGTAAACACAGAGAGTAAGACAAAATTCACATCACTAAGCAAGAAGAGGAAACACCCATTATTGTTACAAGCATGAAGAAGGACCATCCAGACTTTCCCTCATGCTGACTGCCCCAGTATAAGAAATTCTATCTGTACATAGCTTTTGGGGGGATCACCCCAGCTGCAGAGTTCCCAATGAACTTAGAGAAGATATTATCATAATATAAAGTTGTAGGTAGAATCCAGCCATACTGGAAAGAAATGAAAGTTCATTAGTGGCTACAGAAGCCTTCAGTGGGGAGGGGGTTTGGAACACAGGTGCTAAAACACAAGCTGAGGTCTGATCTGTACCTCCTTCTTTAAGAATAGATGAGGGCTGGAGGGATGGAGTGCTCAGTGGTTAAGCCACTTGCCTGCAAAGCCTAACAACCTTGGTTCTATTCCCCACCACCTATGTAAAGCCAAATGCTCAAGGTGGTGCATATATCTGGAATTCCTTTGCAGCCACTGGAGGCCCTGGTGCACCCGTTCTCTCTCTCTTACTCTCTCTCTGAAAATAAATAAATAACATATTCTTTTTTTAAAAAAAAGAAAAGAACAGAATAGGTGGAATAGAAACCCTAGGTAGGCTTGGGCTTGGGGCTTTCCTAGAGCACCTGCACAAGCCATATGACAAGAAATAGGCATTGCAGAAGGGCATCTTCAAGAAGGTAAGAGGGGTGATGAAGCTTTCTAATGACTGAACATGGTCTGCAGAAGTCTCCAGATAAGGTGACTGAAACCTATGCTTGGAAAGAGAAGGGCACAAAGAAGTTGGTAGGAACCATATTCAGTAGGTCTTACAACTCTACCAATGACCAAGTGGGTCCATTTCCAAGGACACTTAACACAAAAGTCACCAACATCCACTCCAGAGGTGGTCGGCAGGAACACAGTCACTGAGAGAGGATGCCTTCTCATGCGATGTAGTTATGTCAGTGCCCTCCTTACTCTAGCCATATTGAAAAGAGAACGAGGCAGAGGGGATCCTTGAGAAGAGGATGACAGGGATTAGAAGATTAAATTTTGAAAGAACTGCGTTGAAATTCTCAGCTGACCACTTGTGCCACAACGACAATGGTTGCATTAGCTGGATGAGGCTGAAGTAGTCGGCAAATGACAATCTTATTTCCAACAGGCAAATCAGGGTACTGTCGCAGTTACCTTTGTTGCTGGGACAAACACCCGACAAGAAGCAGCTTATGGGAGGAGAGGGTTTATTTCAGGCTTTACAGAATCCAAGGGAAGCATCGACAGGAAGAAGCTGCCTCCCTTCCACAGAGAAACGCCACCAAACAGGAAGCAAACGCAAACAGCTAAGAGCTCAAACAGTCCTGACGCACCTCAGGGCTGGACTACAAGATCTGCCCACAGTGACACCTGGAGACTCAAGTCTCAAGCTTAAGTTAAAAATACCTCAGAAGTCCTGGCAGGTGAGGGGCATGGTGCGTTTGGGGCCTATGCGCTCCAGGCGGAGAGAGCAAGCGCCAGGGACAACCAAAATCTATCAACAAGACAGGAACTGATAACCGACTCCCTGGCAGAGGTGAACCACCCCTCTCACGGAAGCCAGGTGAAAACACAGAATCGGTGAGATGAGTGAAATGAAGAACGCTGCTTCCACTGCGAGCCTGACAACCTGCACCGGGGTGATGGAGACAGACACTGAGGATGCTCAGAACGTACCAAAGCTAAACTCCAGAAGCTGCTAACAGCACAGCAAATAAACTTGAGGCACACCCACCGAGGCTCAGGGAAATTTGTCCAAGAGGGGCCGAAAAGATTGGAAGAGCCACGGGGTGGGAGGGAATATCCAGAGGCACTGACCCCTGCACCCACTGACTGACTGCTGCTCTCGCAACTCATAACCCACAACTCCACAGTGAGTACCAGCAATCCTACTAAGGAAGCCCCTCAGTGTAGTGGGGGCAGGGAGGAGGGAAATGATGGCACCAACACATGATGTGTCCATACAAAGTTTCCACTTAGTAAAAAATATACCTCAGACTATGGGGCAACGTACATTTATATTCAAACTACCACAGGTATCCATCATTACTAAGCACAGATGTGGCTCGGAAGCAACTTATGTTCCACTGCGAAAAAAACAAACTCAATCTTTCCACATGTTAATTGCCACTGAAAAAAAAATTAAGCTACTTATATATATATATATTTTAAGGTAGCAATGAAGAGTGGAGAGATGACTCAGTCAGAAAAATGCTTTCTGTGCAAGCATGAGAACGTGAATTCAATCCCCAGCACTCACATAAAAATGCTGGGTGTAGGGAGATGGCTTAGAGGTTGAATGCACTTGGTTGCAAAGCCTACTTCCCAGGTTCAATTCCCTGGAAGGCACACAAGAAGGCACATGGCACACGCCTCCATGACCCCAACCAACTTACTGCAATGGGAGGCAGATCCAGAAAAAACCCAAAGTCTGTGGCCTAGATGCGTGGATGTTTCTTTGCAGTATGGAAGTTCATTTGCGTCAGCAAGAGACTTTGCCTCAAAGAAGAATGAGCATTAATACCTCAAAGCTGTCTCCTGACCTCCACACACATGTCATGCACACATGTTCATGCACATAAATAAATGAATAAATATTTTTAAAACTAAGAGAAAAGGGGCTGAAGAGAGGTCTCAGCCATTAAAGGATCTTGACTGCTTTATCCACATAAAGCCAGATGGACAAAGTGGCATCTGCATCTGAAGTTCATGTTTAGTGGCAAGAGGCCTTGGCATGGCCATACTCACTCTCTCTATCTCAAATAAATAAGTAAATAAAAATGTTCTTTTAAAAGTAAAACTAAAAAATAATACTGGGTGTGGTGGTATACAAGTAATCCCAGTTCTAGAGAGGAGAAGATGGGCAGACCCCTGAGGCTCACTGGCCAGCCAGTGTACCCTACTTGATGAGCTTCTGACCAATGAGATACTGTGTCTCAAAAATGGTGGATGGAACCTGAGGAATAAGACTCACTTCGATGCATGCACATCTACATACTCACACACAAAATAAAAGCATAGAAATAACACGAAGTACTTGATCTCAGCAAACACACATCTGAAAAGGGTCTTGCCATGGGAAGAAAAAAAAAAAGACAAGAATAACATTTCCCCCATGGGGGGAAAATAAAATGTACAAACAGTCAAGGCCCAGGAGGAACCACAGAGGAAGTGAGGAGACGAGCAGAGCAAGAGAGCTGCCTCCATGGTGAGCCTGACAAGCAGCACCAGGGTGAAGGAGACAGACGCCGAGGACACTCAACACACACCAAAGCAGAAATCCAGAGGCCTCCTAAGAGCTCATCACTGAAGTATACTTCAAACACACCCATCAAGGCTTAGGGAACTTTTCAGAAGAGAGAGCAGAAAGATTCTAAGAGTCACAGGTTGGGATGTCAAACTCAGAGACACTGCCTCCCCCCAATAACTGACTGCTGCTCCACAGCACATAACCCACAACCCTATGGGGTAAACCAGTAGCCCCACTGAGAAGGGTCCTCCGCAGAATGGGGACAGAGAGGAGGGAAAAGATGGCACCAACACGTAATGTGTTCTTAATTAAAAAAAGAAAAGCTAATTTGATTGAAAAAAATAAATATTTGTTATATCTTCATATGGCTCATGGTAAATTCTTTACAGAAGAACCAAAAGTGGTGATAAGAGAAGAATAGCCATGATTAAAATACTGTGGGAATTTTAACAAGTAACAAGAGAGTGTAGTCACTTCCATTGGATATAACCTTTTAGGATAATAATTCTTATTGAAGCATTATAGTAGGACCATCAAATTCTCTTTATCTTCATAGAAATATATTTAAATGTTTTAGTGTAACGAATGACATGATTTTTATATATCTTGTCAATTGCAAGTTACTTTTATATATAATTAACCATAAAATTTATGTCTTTAAGATTAGTGAAAAAAACATGTTGAATAGAATACACACACACACACACACACACACACACACACACACACACACATATGCATGAATACATATATGACATGAAAGAAAAACTGTATACTGTATATGGCATGGAAGCAGAAGGAGGGAATATTGGGTGGGGGGAAGAAAGAGACCAGAATGAGGTTAAGAGGGACTCAGAGGGCAGTATGGAGGAATAAGTCCAAACTGTAAACATGAATATGTACGAACATGTCACAGGAAAACCCATTACATTGTATGCTACCTAAAATGTTTTAATTAACTAAATATATTAAATGGAATATAACCCCTCCCCCCAGGAAAAAGAGAAGAAAACACAGAGCAAGTGCTCTGAGCTTCACAGTGGTGCTCAAAAGGCTTACATCCATTCTCCCACCACCAAAAGTGTGTGGTACCTGGGGCTACCTTTTATTGTGTCTGCATCTCATCTCTGCACAGCTGCTGGCAAAAAAAAAAAAGAAGTAAAACCTAACCATGTCCCTCATAAAACATATTAAGAAAATGCTACATGAAAATAATCAGATTCAGAGTAAAACAAATCTGATCTCTAGCATCCTCATCTCCCTATACCATGCCTGGTTCCGAGAGATTTCTGGAAGGCAGTGGGGAAGAGTGGGGATGGGTGGGTGTTGGCAGACATCCAGAGAGTTTTCAAATTATTTATGCAAAAACAGAGTGGGACAGGGCTTGCTGTTTGAATTATGCATGCCTCGGCTTTATCAAATTCATTCCACCCCCACACATATTACAGGAGTTGTCATCTCTTATTTACACACCGCAGGGTACATTGCTCAAATAAAGAGGGCAAAGAGATATGGGGCGTGCAGAAACCCGAGAATGCTTACACTTGGAGCATGAGCATTTATTA
This sequence comes from Dipus sagitta, assembly GCA_036346955.1. Classification (NCBI taxonomy): domain Eukaryota; kingdom Metazoa; phylum Chordata; class Mammalia; order Rodentia; family Dipodidae; genus Dipus; species Dipus sagitta. The sequence continues at coordinate 23,116,523 of CM070786.1, forward strand.
ATCAATTCAGCACAGTTTAGATACATTTTTAAAAGATGAAATAATGTGTGCTGGCAATGTTCAAGGTAAAAAAAAAAAAAAAGGAGCTATTTTCTCCCTTGCTGCTCAGCAGGACTCCTCGGACAGAAGTAAATCATGTCTACCTTGTGGTTTGAAATTCTGCACTAGTTCCAGCCTTCCTTCCTCCCCGACCTTAGTATTCTCATGTGTAGAACAGGGGCAGTGAGGCCTTGGCTGTAGGAGTGCAGTGAGGAGGACGTGACATGGCCATCAGTACTTGTGAGTACTTGTGAGGTGACTCTGCCACACCCTAGGGTCTTCATGCTTAATCTTCAGGACCAATGGTGACCGACTGTCTGTTGTTCCTAGCTCTGTCGTGTTAGAGGACAGCAAAAGGACTTTTTTTTTTTTGTCATGAACCTTTTACATTGGCATATATTCCCAATACATTTGTGGTCTGAATGGAGTCTTGCTATGCACCAATGAATGTCCCTTGAATAAAGCAACTGGGAGATGTCAAAAGCACAGAGAAGGGGGACAGCGTGGAAGTCATATAAGGATGTCAAGGAGCAATTAAACAAGACAAGGCTTTATTTTATTCCTCCATCTTCTCTTTGGTGGCGACCTTTGCACACATCCCTGCCACCCCCCTGTCCATGGCTGCTGTTTGTATTCCACTCACAGCGTATATAGACACCTGCTCACGCTCTGAGACTCTGTCACTTTTTAACTGAATCTCTCAGCAGATCCAAGAAACCCTTTCGCCCAGGCCTCCTGGTAGTAATGGTCTATAATCCCTAATACTGTGGAGGCTAAAGGATGAGAAGTTCAAGGACTGCTTGGGCTACAGAATCAGCTCAAGGCCAGCCTGGGCAACTTAGTAAGACCTTGTATAAGATTAAAAAAAAATAAGAAATGGGCTGGAGCACTTGCCTAGCATGCACAAGGCCTTATGTTCAATGTTCCCAGAACAGCAATAACAACAAAAAATGCAACTCTGTTCTATGAATGAACCCAAGAATCTGTATATATTCCTTCTGGGTTCTCCTTGCTTATTTCATGTTCATCACATGTACCATACTGTGAGCTCCTTGGACTTAAATTGGTACTGTAATATTTGTTAACCTAATATTTCCTTGTGCCAGACAGTTTTAATAGATATTATCTCAAAAAATATTTATGAAAGCCCAAGGTTTAGGCATTGTTAATGGGTTATCTATTATGTGAATAGGCTGGGTATTGCTAATAGGTTATATATTATGTAGGTGTTGTTAATAGGTTCTGTAGTATGTGAATAGGTTATGTATTGTTTATAGCCAATGAAAGAGAGATTAAATTTACTGAAGACCTCTTAGAGCTATGAAGGGACTGGAGCCAGGCTCCTTAGATTCTTTTGTTTGTTTGCACATTTGCTTTATAAAACATGGTCTCTCTATGTATTGAAGACTGGCCTAGAGCTCACTATGTCCACCTGGTTGGCCTTGAACTTGTGATCATTGTACTTCAGTTTGGGCTTAAACTGCTTAAGTTCTAATTTTTACAGGCTGTGAAATTTGGGGCAAGGTACTTAACCCTTCTGTGCCTAATTCTTACATATAAGATGGGGAAAAATGTACTTGGCTCATGGAGTTATTTTAATGAGGTAATTCAAGTAAATCACTTGGAAGTTCTTGGCACTTAGTGAGTTTACAGTCTAGGAACATCTAGTGTGTTGTCTAGGATCCAAGAGGCATTTGTTTTATACACAGCCCCTAGAGTTAGCTGGAATCTTATTACTGCCTAGACTTCCAACACTCTTGAAGGAATAAATTAGCAGATTATTTACATGTTTAATGACCTGGATTCTTCTTGTCCCCATTTCTTGCTACATTTTATTGTTAGAGCTCCAATTGTAATGCCCATTTCTTCCTTCCAGGCTGTTCTCCTTGTGAGTATTCTTCACCTGTTGACAGGAAAACTGTCAAAGAAGAGATATAGGAAGAAAGGTGCTTGGCTTCATTCAGGAGGTGGCAAAGGTTACAAACCAGAGTATAAATTATTAGTGATATTTACAAGGGACTGAAAAAGATAGGATAAACTGGCTGCTCCCTGCACTTATCTCCACATGGTAAAGAGGCACATATTTAATCTGGGGTTAGATGTTCGTGGAAATGGGAAGTATTTTCCCACATCTTTCACCCCAGTTAGTTTACAGAGCTGAACCACCATGTCCCTCTCTAATGTGGCTGAGGGTTCTCTCACAACTTAATAGCTGAATTCCAAGAAACCCGGGAGGAGGTTGTATTTCTTCCCGCAGTCTTGCTTTAGCGAGTTATTAAGCATTATACTTGCTGAGTGTCAGCCCAATCAACTCCCATTCTTTGACAAGAGAGATGTTAAAGTCATACAGTGGGGGGCAAGCATGAGGGATGCTCGTGACATCCACCATCTCCCCCTGAGACTCTACCTGACTTGATGCAATGACCCCTCTAGGCATCACGCTGCGGCGTCTGTGGCTTCTCGGGAAGGTGCTCCTGCAGGTCCTTTTCTGGGCACTGGTATCCCGAGGCTTTGGGCTGAGCGTTTCTGTGTAGCTGAGCCCTGTTTAAGCTGCCCGCCAGCAGCCGGCCTTGGCACATCGCCGCTGTGGCTGCGCCATGTGAGGTTTGTCTACGCGTAATCACATGCTCTCCATTTCCTGGTCGCTCCCCCAGTGCGGAATCAGATTCCCTTTACTTCAGTACATTTAGTCATAACAGGTATAACTACTTCCAGAAACCAGTGTTTTCAATAATCGTCTTCCTGTGATTCCAGGCATATATGATTAAGCATGACTGAATGCACTGCTGGCCCTGTCTATTAGAGAAGAAATCTGATTATTTTCTGACTGGAGGCAGAACTGGAAAGAGAATCGGGGAAGGATGGCATTGGTTTTAGGACTGTGGTTAATCAGGTGTCACCGTGTCACAACCGTACGGGACACTGAAATCCTGCTCTGCCTGGATTTGTCAGGTTGGGGCAATGCATGTTACCTACCACAGGAGTGTGGGCATTGCATGGTCACTTCGGAGAACCAATGGGTTAAAAGCTGCCACCATTCCAAGGAAATACAAAAAGCATTTTCAAAAGGAGTGAGAAAATAGATGTCAGCTGTAGTAGACGAACTGTTAGAAGGAAAGCTGCAAGAAAGAAAATGGTGATCATGGTCTTAAAAAAAATGTAATTTTACTTGATTATTAATTAAGACAATTTGGGATAATTCAATAAGAGTAAAGAAAAAATTCTAAGTTCCTGTCTGCTCATAATTGTACTATAATTTGGGGCTTTTTTTCATAATTTTAACAGAAATGGGATTATAATACATCTGAAGCTAAGTATCTTTCTCTTTAAATAGCATTATTTTATCTATGTCATTAAATATTATTGGTGAAACCCATTATTACAGGCTGAATGCTATTGAGTTATATGATAATGACTTATATATTCACAACCCTACTGCTGTAGGAGGGTTTCATATGTTCACTCTTATAAAGCAGTATTCACTATTCTATCACATTGTAAGGAGCATATCTGCTTTCTACATAATGTTTGCACGTTAATTACCTCCTATTTCCATTGGTAATCGTAAGGACTTTAGAACAACCCTCCTCTGTACTCTTAGTAATACTGTCTATTAAAATCTGTAAAAAAAAAAAAAACAAGCTATTATCATAATTCAAAACTTCTGTTTTAAAATATTTTTGTTCATTTTTATTTATTTATTTGAGAGTGACAGAGAGAGAGGGAAGAGAAGGAGGCAGAGAGAGGGGAGGGGAATGGGCATGCCAGGGCTTCCAGCCACTACAAACGAAACTCCAGTCACGTGCACCCCCTTATGCATCTGGCTAATGTGGGTCCTGGGGAATCAAGCCTCGAACCAGGGTCCTTAGGCTTCACAGGCAAGCGCTTAACCGCTAAGCCATCTCTCCAGCCCAAAACTTCTGTTTTGAAATAAACACTTATTTGATGTCTACTATAGCAAAACACTTGAACATATTTATTAACCATTTAAGTCCTTGCTTGACAGACTGAATATAGAATTATCCATATTCTGTGCATATATATCTACTGGGGTATAATATATAAATATAATATATTATATTTCAAATATAATATTATGTATTATACTTCAAATGTTATATATATATATTATATATTTATATATTATATATAATATATTTGAAGCACAAATTTTGGAATTGCACGTGGTGGAGAGGGATAGGAAGGGAGGGAGAGAACAAGAAATGGAGGGAGGAAGAAGCAAAAGGATTGTATTAATAGTATTTGAGGTAGATCACTGGGTCTTTAAGAAGGATTGGAAGCCAATCTTGAGCCTGACCAACTAGGAAAGATGACTAATGATTCTCTTTTCAATCAATTCTGATGACGACTTTGCTGCCCTGGTGGCAGCTGCCACACCGAGGGGAAAGAGCAACTTGTCCTCTGTGTCTCATTTAACACGCTTTTGCATCAAATCCAGTGCTGGTATGACTGATCTATAGAGTAGGACATTAGTGGGGACAAAGGAGGTATTTGCCCCTCCCTAAACTCCTAAGGTGGGGAAGCCGGACAGCTGAGACAAGCAGGCAGTGTGTGCTATGCTTTAAAGCAGGGGCCTGTTCTCCTCACCCGTGGTTAAATCCATAGCAGTAGGACAAAACAGAAATCAGAAATGATAAGGACATATATGGGATCAGCCCAGGACAACACTGTCTCTTGGGGACCCCTGCAAGGATGATGTCATTTATACCTTATTATGCCCATTAATTGATGAGAAGTCCCTCATGGACAGCCGGCCTTTCTTCTCCCGCAGCACTTGGACGGCACCTTGTGTGCATTCTTCTCCTGGCGCAATGAATTGATTCTGGCATCCACACTCAAGGGGAACACAATGCTGTGGGTGCCTCTTTCGGGAAAGAGCTCTAATGCTGAACTTTCTCAGCCATGCAGGCCAACAGGCCAGGCCTGTGTCAGCCAGCAGCAGGCCCAATATATACAGCAGAGAGTGTACGTCCATGTGACACAGCTTTTGGAAGTGTAGTAACAAGAGTCCATGGAGATCTGGGACGCACAGCCCACAGAGAAGATATGTAGAAACTAAAATGTCACGCATTACCAGAGTCTAAGTCAACTGACTTAAAAGTGACTCGATGGTGGTGTCACTAACTGCCACATTTCACAAAGGCATACAGGTGGTTCAAGGTGCTGCCGGTAACAGTCACGGGCGGCAGACAACACTGTGTGTCTCAGGAGGTGATGTGTGTGGGGAGATGCTGGGACCCACATGCCTCTCTCTCGGCATAGATGAAGGTCGATGATGAGGGCCCTTCACACCACAGGAGTCAGCCTAGGGCAGTGTATGCGACATCAAAGCGCAGGTACATTGGTGGCTAGGAGAAATACCCTCATGCAACTACTCTAAAAGGAGAAGCAAGGCGAAGTCATAACAGAGCTACAGGGACTAGAAGAAGAAGGAAAACAGCAAGGGAAATGCATGCCATTACAAAGACTCTTAGCATGTGAAAGTATCTCAGTGGGAACAATATCGAATATGGAATACGAAAGCATATCAACTTTGGGATCAGTCTGGGTGAGAAGGACAGTCTGGTCACATATGGGCCATTTTCTTTTTTATTTGGACACCTTATTTTGTAAGGAAGCCTTTCTGAGCCACTGGTTTCCCATCTGCACATTGAAATAGCACCACCTAGATCACAGGCTTTTCTGTAAAGGTTATTTTAAATAATATATTAGATACCAATACAATGACTGGTACATAAGAGATACTCAAATACTTCTGATCCACTGTCACTCACTAATCAGTTGGGTTCTCACTGCCTATAAAGATTGAGGGCTCCAACTTCATGCAGAACGGAATGCTAAAGATCCCTCCATATTTTTTAAATTCCCAGAAGTGTGTGTGTGTGTGTATTTTCATGGGTTGCTGAGCTGAACAGGAAAGGAGAAGATTTTGCTCAAATCAGATTACAAAACTATAAAACAATGTCTCTGTTTGGCCCAGGTTAATCTCAAAGTCCTGGAGTCAAGTGATCCTTCTTTTTTTTTATAAATTTTTATTTATTTATTTATTTGAGAGCGACAGACAGAGAGAGGAAGAGGCAGATAGAGAGAGGGAGAGAGAATGGGCGCACCAGGGCCTCCAGCCACTACAAATGAACTCCAGACGCGTGCGCCCCCTTGTGCATCTGGCTAACGTGGGTCCTGTGGAGTCGAGCCTTGAACCGGGGTCCTTAGGCATCACAGGCAAGTGCTTAACCGCTAAGCCATCTCTCCAGCCCTCAAGTGATCCTTCTATCTCAGCCTCCCAGGGAAGCTGGGACCACTGAGGTATGTCGCAGCATCTATCATTACTTTTTCTTAAGGTGTCTTCCCACTCTTCCTACCTTTCTACAAGTGCGTCTAGGAGCAAGGAGAAGGTCATATGCTCTGGAAGCGATGGAGGGCCTGGTCCTGTGTCATCTGTTCTTGTGGTCCCTGCAGAGCACATGGCTGAGGGCATCACTTCTCTCCCAGAATCAGGCAGCAAGTGTCTGATCTCTGTGCACCTGGTGTTCTGCACGAGGTAATGCTTGTGGCGCCTTAGGTTCTGCTCTACTCTCCCTCTTCACCATGAAAGAGATGTCTAAGAGCATTTCTTGTCAGGTTGGACCTCTCTTATGCTCACAGTCTGAGACTTCATGCCAACATTTCAAAGGAGATTCTATGTGCACTGCCAGACAGGCTCCAGTATTGAGAGGTAAGGGAAAGTTTCTATAGTTTAAGAAACCTGTTTTGTTTTTCAGGCCATCAAAGCTACCTACTCTCCCTGTTGCTTTATGGCTTTAATAATCCCAACTTTCCTTCAGGCAAAGGTTTCTTCTACTCAAATATTGGGGTCGCAAGCAAATGAAAAAAGGGAAAAAACATGTTAATATATTCCAAAATGTTTTCATTGTCTATCTTCGTAGTGTCTCTTACTGTTGTCATTCCCCACTCCCCCCACCACCATCCACACTTCATCTCATCTCAGTAATGAATGCTAATTGTCATTTGAGAGAAAGCATTAGTTTTAAGCTGACTTCCTTCAAGCCTACAACATGTGAGCAAAAATGACAAACATAGAAGCGAGGACTTCTTGTTATTAAATATGAGAAAGGAAATGGGAAAAGTACCAAGCCAATGAGGCTTGCCAGGGAGACTTCTAAATTTGTTCAGCTGTGAATTCAAACTGGGACACTGGGAACGTCACATCTTGGCCACATTTTTAGGCAATTAGTAATTAAAAGTGCATTCAAAAAAAAAAATCCCCAAAGATTTATACCCAACTCATATTTGGCTCCTCTGAACACAGCAGTACTTGTGAAATGCAAAATTCTTTAATCACTCTAAATTGCTCAAGCACTAACCAGGCCGAGAGCATCAATTGCTTCTAAAATAAGATGCAGGTGTTCTGGAAATTCTACATGCAGCCTGCTCGTTTTATATTACTGTTCATGTGCGCACTGGGGACGGGGTGGTGAAGGAGGTATTTTCTATCAGAGCCTCGCTGCTGGAATGACGGTGGTGGGTGATTCCAAACATGAGAGGTGGGAGGGGGTAAGCCAAAAGGGATATCATCCACCTCGTTTGTGTTAGTTGCCCCCCCAGAAAAGTTGGACAAGCACCTCCAAGTTACCAAAGGCATTCTGACTACAGCCCTAGGGGTGGGTTGCATCACTGGACCTACTTTCTCACTCTGGCTGAATCCATACCCTTTGCCAAGTGATTCTGAAATCCCCGTCGCTAGATGGGCACAGCACATCTCTCCACAGCTTGAGTCTGTCCGCGTCACTTTCCTTAGGTATAGAATCAAGTAGGAGGGAGAATGTGTCAGGACTGGGCCCAGGCTTTAAAGGCCTGGTATGGGATGATTCTCCCTGAGACTTTTGCCATCACCAACAAATAAAATATGACCTGGATAGCCCTCTGGTCCCAGGAGGAGGATAAGAAATTAACTCAGTAGCGTTGCCCCAGCCGAGCAGAATGAGGAGTCCAGCCCAAAGCATCTCACTCTCAGCCGATCAGAGACACAGGGGGCCTAGAGAACGCGCTTCTCTTCCCGAGCTACAGAATCTATGGTGATTTGTCCCGCAGCGTCACTGAAGCAATAACAAACCCCAGTACCAAACCCGGGCCTCAGAGAACTAAAAATGTGGTAGAGAATACCCTGGTCTCTACTTTGGGTGTTTCATGTGTGTTATTTAATCCACTTACCCATCCTGTGAGATCAGGAGAGCAGGTTAAGTAGCAAAGCAAGAGCTCAAGCATAAATTGTCTAGTGCCAGAGCCCTTCCTCCTAACCATGCTAATCTTTTAAAATTAATATGATCATGCTACATCAGTTCTGCCCCTCCACCTCTCCCTTGCACATATGTACAATACAGGAACATTCTCTGTAGAACCATTGAGGATACTAATAAACAGAAACAGATAACAGGAGAATGTACTGGAAAATGAGCCTTGCATGATACTACTTATGTTAATATTCTAGAAGGCCTCATGTACATGCATGCACAATATGAAAATATGTAAGAGAATTCCCCAAATGGGAAATGATGTGGGAGGTGATCAGGAAAGATTCAGAAAGATATAGCCATTATCAACAATGTTGAGAGCTGTAGAAATGAATCCATACTTGTATACTCAGTCAAAATTAATAATTCCAAGATGGGTATGGTGTGGTACATGCCTTTAATCCCAGCACTCCAGAGGCTGGGGTAGGGGGATCTTTGTGAGTGTGAAGCCATCTTAGAGCTAGAGGGTGAATACCCAGTTAGCCTGGGCTAGAGTAAGACTCTCTATTAGTGTGTTTCCAGACATGATTAGATCATGAGAAACTGATTTAATAACTACTCTAATCCATTGATGGATTTGATAGGCTGTTGAAGTTGGGGGTGGAACTATGGAAAGTAGGGTCTGGCTGGAGGAAGCAGGTGATTGGGAGCAAGTAGTTGGGCTATGTAACTTGTTTTCATCCACGTCTGTTATTTCTTCACTTCCCGTCTGCTATAAAGTGAACAGTCTCCTCCTCCTCCACACTCTTCCATTGCCATGATATTCTGCTTTACCACAAGCCCAGAATCAATGAGCCAGACTATGGACAGGGTCTGGTTAAGCCTGCTGGCCTGGGTTCAGTTCCTAAGCCACACACGTCAAGCTGGACAATAACTATGGACTGAAGCTTGTGAAAAAGTGAGCCCAAGTAAGTCGTTACTTTTTAAAGTTGTTCTCTCATGTATTTTGATCAGGTTTGTAGAAAGCTAACTGACACAGGTCATAACCTTGCAAATGAATCAAACACAGAAAGGCTTCAAACACGGGGTTAAGAGGTTTGTACATACAGATGAGGGTCCCACTCTCACACTGCAGAATCTACAGAATCATTTCACGGGAAACAGCCATGGAAGAGAAACAGGGAACAGCCCAGCACAAAACAGTAAGAGTCAGAATGTGGAAGGCAGAATGCTCGCGACAGCCAGCTTGGCTCAAAGAGATCTGGTTTCTATTCCTGACCTCCCCCAGTCCAGTCACCACCTATGGTTATGTGAAGTTTTATATGCAACAGGAGTTGTGGAGACCAGACAGCTTTTACAGATAAGGAAACAGGCATGGGAAGGAGAAGTGGGGGTGCCCAAGATCTCTTGTGAGCAGGAGAGACTCTGCTGGGATTCTAGCCCTTTGCTGTTCACAGTCTGATAATGACTCTATTCAGGAGTGAAAACAGAGTTACAGTGACACCTGTCCACGCCATGGGTAGCTTTTAATGACACATCTCTGTAGGGCATCTATAAAAAGGAGAAGCCTTGAGCAAAACTTACTCTTCAGTACGACATTGGAAAAATGAGGCATAAGCTGTTCATTTATGAATACTTATTCTTAAGGTATTTCTACATGTTTTCTGGACATTCTAAGTGTGTTTCAATGAATGAGAAATAAATTCCCTTCTCACATGTGCAAAATAATAGGAGAACACGATGGCACTGTTCTCCTGCAACAAATGCGGCTGGTGTACAAAACGTAGTGATATGTCCAAAAGAGAACGGGTTCATGACTAAGTAGAGTTGATCCCAAGAATAACAGAGCTGGTTAACTTTTGAACATGAATTCGCTTAATTCACCACAATAAAAGCACCATGTGGGAGACAAGAAAGACTAAAGGAAAAAAACAAACAGCAAAACCCTATAATATTACAAGAGATTCAGGAAAGGCATTTGACAGAATGTGCAAGCCTATTCATGTTGAAGCCTCTCAAATGCTGGAAATGGAAAGGCTTTTCCCCTGAGCATGCTAGAGCACATATGTGATAATCCTAGGGCTGGCATCGTAATTAATGGTGACATACTGAACACCTTTCCCCAAGATCTAACTACAAGCAAAAATTCCTGTTCTCACTGCATCTATTCAACACTGCATTGTATGTTCTGGTCAGTGCAGTAAACAATAATAATTTCAATACAAAACTGAAGAGGTATTAATTGCATACAATATTTTTGAATACTCAGAAAATACTAGGCAATCTATCAGATGAGTAAAATTAACTATGCAAATTATCCAAGTTATAGGATACAATAGAAATATATAAATGATTATAGTTGATATGATAAAAATTCAAAATAAAATAAGATAACATAGAAGTAATAAGGAATAAACTTAGCCAAACATGTACAACCTGTATTGTAAAACTATAAAATTACTGTCAAGAGTAAATTCTAAAATGTTTTGGATGATGTGTATCATGTTGAGCTATACATTTTAATGTCATTATTCTACATTTTTATTTAACTTTTTTGTTTTTGACATTTTCACATATGTAGATAACATATTTTGATCTTATTCCCACCCCAAAATGTCCCTCTTCCTTCCCACTAACACCCTTCTTCCTCCCTATTAATCTCCATCATGCTTTCATATAAACTGAGATGGATGATAGACTGAAATAAAAGCTAGGATTGTAACAAGTCTAGGAGAAAACAGAGGGAATAGTACCACAAATTAGAAAAAGAAAATTGTTTTCTAGATAGGATACTATTTCAACAGATATTTAAAAATTATATATTAGATTTAATCAAACTTTTATTTTTTTAAATAAACTTTTTCTTTTAGACACATATTAGGGGGAAAAGGCAAACCATAGCATACAACATTAAGAATATTAAAGAGTATATGAAGAACTATAAATCAACATCAGGAATACAAACAACCCTGCTTGTGATGTAGGCATGTGGTAGACCACTAAAGTCGTATGTGTGAAGCCCTAGATCTGATTCACAGTTCTGTAAAAAAAATAAAAGAATAAAGAAAGAAAAGAAAATGGGCCACGATAGGAACTTGACAGGACACTGAATGCAATTTTGTCTAGTCATTAAGTAATACAACTTAAACCACAAAAATATAGCATTCCATGTGTTCTAGAATAGATTCAAAAAACCCACAAAGGCTAACAATACTAAATGTTGGCATGTATGCAGAACAAACTGGAATTCACTCATTTCCAAGGAGAGTGTAAATGGTGTGATCACTTGCGAGAACTATCTGATATTTCTTTTTAAAAATATTTTATTGATTTATTTATCTGTCTATTTGAGATGTATGGAGATAGAGAGAGAGAATGGTCATGCCAGGGCCTCTAGCCACTGCAAACAAACTCCAAATGCACGCCCCACTTTTCACATTCAGCTTATGTGGGTTCTGGGGAATCAAACCTGGGTCCAGTCAAGTGCTTTAACTGCTCAGCCATCTCTCCAGCTCTTGAAGTTTCTGAAAAACCTAAATGTGCACTTATTGAAGGACTTAGCAATTTAATTTCCATATACTTGTCCAAGAGAAACAAAAGCATGTGTTCAGCAAAACACTTGTGAAAGAATACTCACAGGCATGTTATTCCTAATAAGCTAAAAAGTGATAACAGTACAAATGTTTACAAACTGATGAAGGAATAAAGGTATTTTTCCCAATAATGGAATGCTACTTGGGATAAACTCTAGACACAAAGGGCAATACAGATAAATCGCCAGAACATCATGTTGAGAGAGACAGCAGCCAGTCATGGAAGAGAACACTTACATGCAGAACTAGCCTATGGGATTAGGAGTCTAAACAGAGGTTGGTTTCTTTAGTAGGATGAACTTGGAAGGGGGAGAAAAGCATTGAAGAATTCCTGAGGTGATAAATCTATTCTACATATTGCTTATTGGTAGTTGATACACAAGTGTATGTAACTTTGGAAAACAATATGCGTTCGACATCAAACTAAACAGATGTGTGCTCTGGAAGTAAGTGTTATATGCAAATTTGCGAGGACAAGCAACTCCTACCAAACCAGATATTCAGAGACATAGAGGCTCCCAAGACCTCATCACTGAAGTGGACCTAAAATGAACCCAACATGGCTCAGGGAAATTTGCAGAAGAGAGGGTGGAAAGAATGTCAGAGCCACACGTTGGGTCATGATACACAGAGACATTGTCTCCTACCCATAACTGATGGCTAACCCCACAATGCTCAACCCATATTCCCCAACTAGGAAGGTCTCTGCCGAGGGGGAGGACAGGGAAGAGGCTAACAATGGTACCAACTTGACTGAATTCACTGAGTACAAAACTAATTAAAAAAAATGGGCAAAAGAATAGCTCACCAAATCCTGTTGAGAAAAGATAAATTATGCATTCTATTTCAGGATGAAGAACTCACCTGTGCATTGTGATCTAATGTAAAACATCTACACTCTTCTATTCCATTACCAAAAGAAGAAGTATTCATGGTCATTACCCAGAGATGCTTTGATTTCTTTTATTCATTCTCATTCTCTTTCTATCTCTCTGTCTTTGTATACTCCCTCTGCCTCCATGTCTTTCTTCTTACTCCCTCTTTCTTCTTTTCCTTCTTACTCCTGAGAGGATGTATAGAAAATTTGAACCAAGTTTCTCTGAAGAATTAAGTTTCATATAATCCAATAATTAAAGTTACACATGGCCACAGCATTAAACATGTTGTGTGCTCATCAAGCCATGCTGCACTGACTGCATGCACCAACCTCCAGAGGATGGGATCCTGTAGGTCTTTAAACTGGAATGCAGTGAGCAGATTAAAATGGTAGATTTGGGGCTGAAGAGACGGTACAGCAGTTAAGATTCTTGCTTGCAATGCCTGACAGCCTGGGTTCAATTCCCCAGTACCCACACAAAGCTGGATGCAAAAAGTGGCACATACATCTGGAGTTCATTTGCCCTGGCACACTCATTCTCTCTCTCTCTCTCTCTCTCTCTCTCTCCTTGCAAAGAAATAAATGAATAAAATATTTTTAAAGGGTACATTCAAGAGAAACAAAAAAAAATTAAATTTAAAGGTTTACTTTTAACCATCAAATTAAGAAGGTTAACAATATCAAATGTTGGCATGGGTCATGTTGTCATTTTTACTGGAGTGTAGATGATGTAACAACTTTGGAGGACTATTTGAAGTTTAAAAAAAAAAAGCTAAACATAAACTTCTACATGTCCAAGAAATTTGATTTCTATGTATTTTCTTGAGGCACAAATGTATTTGTTTGGTAAAACAGTTGTATATGTTGTTAACTGTTTATTTAAAATCATCAGTTCCATTGTCCATGTTGTTTTAGTTATTTTAACAAATTTTAAAATGTTTATTTATTCTCATGTGGGTCCTTCCTTCCTCCATTTCTTCCCTTCTTTCTTTTTGGTGTATGTTGTATTTTTTTGCTGTTGCAAATGAATGTCTTTTCAGCTTTATGTGGGTGGCTGGGGAATTGAACTTCGGCCCAGTAGGCTTTGAAAGCAAGCACCTTTAACCATCAAGCGATCTCCTCAGCCTCTGTTTGTAAAATTTTGCTTTATGTCAGTGCATCTCTTATATGCTTTTTTTTTGTGTGTGTGGATTTGAGTTTTTAACATTCAAGAAGATCTGATGTAGATCTGACCTCAACTGACCCATTTTGAAGACATTAGATTTTCCTCTCCTGGAGTCCAAAAGAAACATTTTTCTGTGGCTAGGCAAGCCTGGCCATGGAGGCAATAAGGCGCCTTCCTTAGTCCTGACATTTGTCCCTTGTCACCGTAGCAGCAATGGCTTTGTGCCCTCCGTGGTTTGTTCTAATGAGGTGGCACGGAGAGACAGATGTGTAAGGCTGCCCAACCACAAGTAGATAATTTTGGATTTTTCTCTTGCTAGTAATTGCTCCATCATTCACAGCATTCTGATTACAGGATGGTCTCTTGCGAGGTCTCAGAAAGGTTGTTTCTTTTGAAAAGGGCTTTTTCCTTCTTGAAGTTCTACCCTCTATTTTTAAGACTTGGATTGGTTCTTAAAAATCATCATATCCTCTGTGCATCTTGCATTCATTCTTTGTGCAATTAGCTAAGTCATGGATTCCTATTCTGCTTATATCTGACTAGTCATTTGTTCCTTCAGTTGTACCTTGTGACAATGTGTGTGTGTGTGTGTGTGTGTGTGTGTGTGTGTGTACGCATGCATATGTATGAATGTGAATTTTAAAAATCCAGTCATTTTTATTTGGGCCTATGCTTATGAAGATGCTCACTTCTAGGTTCAGCTTAGCTCATTTCATCAACCTTTCTCTGGCTGCACTTGCCATCGTTACAGCTGCATTCGAGTCTCAATAATAAACAGATATTGAGTCCATATAATAAACAGATATTGAGTCCATATAAAATAAAATTTGTTATAAGTTTTTTTTTCCTGCTCTTGATTTCCTATATCTGCCTTTTAGATTCCTCCCTGGATAAACAGCCAGTGAAAACAGAAATATAGTTGAGAGTAAAGCTAATGGGTAATTTGCTTAGATTGGTTCTCCAACTTGCTGAGATATTGTGTTTGCCTCACTCACAGACCATGAACTTTTGATAATATAATCTGATATGGTTAAAAGGAAAATGACCAGTCATAAGGCTCAACCTATAAAGTCTATTCAAGTCTGCAAACATTCATGGGGCACCCACTGTGTGTAGAATATAGGAAGACATAAAATTTTTCTTTTATAATATTTTATTTTGTATGTTTATTAGAGAGAGAGAGAGAGAGAGAGAGAGAGAGAGAGAGAGAGAGAGAGAGAGAGGGGGGGTTGCCAGGCCCTCTAGTCACAGCAAATGAACTCTAGATGCGTTTTCTACCTTGTTCACCTGGCTTATTTGGGTAATAGGGAATCAAACCTGGGTCCTTAGGCTTTGTAGGTAAACACCTTAACTACTAAGCAATCCCTCCAGCCTGACATACACATTTTCTTTTGTATAGTTTCTGTTAACTGTCATTTAATAATGATCAAGTACTCATTTTATTAAAGTTACAAAGTTTCATGCAAGGCAAAATTTTCTGAGATACCTTTGTGCATGAGCCAAGAAACCAAGGCACCATACATTCTAACATGCAGTACTCATCCAGAATATGATGAACCTATGCTGTAATATTAGAAATGAGGTGATATAGTCATATTCACTTTCTGGAATTGAAAAGGAAAATAATATGGGTGAAGATAGGAAAGTTGAAAGGTAAAAAAGAAAAGCTACAGAGAAATGATGGGACCTTCGAAAAGTCATTCACAAATACTCTTCAAGCAGGATCTTTCACAATAACAAGTGCTTTAAATGCCCTGAGCATATAACCCTTCCATGAAGGAGATGTTACTGTCCTTACTTAACATGTAAGTAGAGTTAGGCACTGAAAACTCACCCAACATCACACATCTAACACGCATGACAGAAGTAGGGTTTGAACCTAGCCAGGTTGGAGAACCCATGTTCTTACTCAGACGGATAATGACTGTAATCATTCTGAGGAACAAGAAGAAAACATTTCACTCATTTATTCTGTTTATAACTCAGTGTTTCAGATACACATATCAGTGTTCTCTGACATAGACCTGCACACACACACCAACCTTGAAGCTTATGCCAGCTCACTGCCTCAAAGACTGTGACATGAAAGATCAGAAGATAAACTCTTCCATCCATATGCTACTTCTTCTATTCTTAAACAAGACTATACATACCTTCTTCTGATCCTATCAAGAATTTCTAGGTTTTCAAAACAACATTGAAAATTCTTGCCCTTTAGGCCAATAGGTATCACATACTTTTAGCAGTAAAACTGACTGTGGTTGTTTTATCCATCCTATAAACCTTAGAGGAAACCGGAAATATGAATCAGGTAAAATGAAGAGCAGGTCTTACAGTATCTGTTGAGTCATTCACTGACTGACAGAAAAGACTACCTTATTGCCAGAGTTCCTAAAACAAGTCAGTGGAGCCCCAGGGCTGGCAATTGTATGGCTGAACCGTAGGGTGCTAAGAAAGAACTGGAAACTTTAAAACCTCGATCACCTTGCCTTTGGAAACATTTTTCAGTTCCCTTGAGCTTCACTGTATTTATTTTAGAGAAAGGTTTAGGCATCTAGATAGTCTCTAAGGCCTCAGCCATGACGTTCTATAGTTCTACAGAACTGGTACTGGTTGGCTTCAGGACCAGAGTTTCATTTTTCTCTGGTTCCTACCATCCCGGGGAAGGCCAGTGTGGTAGTTTAAATGGGAAGCATCCCCTCATAGCCTCATGTGTTTATGATTAAGCTTCATACTCAATCCCCATCTGGCAGAGCCTTTGAGAGGTGGAGCCTTACTAGAAAGGGTGTGCCACTGAAGATAGTCCTGAGGTTTATCAGGCCAGCTGCAAGCCCAGCACTTAGGTGATTGCCACACAGATATGTGACAAGGTATGAGCCGACTTCCTGTTGGTACTCTGCTTCCCTTGTCATGATAAGAATGTCCCTCAAACTTGTAAGCCAAAATAAACCAGTCTCTTCTTAAAAGCTGATTTTGGTCTGGTGTTTTGTTCCAACAATGAGAAGATCACTGTGACAATCAGTGAAAGTAACACTCTGAAGGAGGGAAGAGAGAAACTCTGTGTTGCCCCCCCCCATGCCTCCCTTTCTGCTGCTCAATCAATTATAACCCTAGACTAATTATGTTGTAGAATACACTGAGAAAATCCAATGCAACCCTCGTTTCTCTTAACAACACAGCAATTTCCAGCAGGTGTTCGGTGGGTTAAAAAAAAATTAAAGAAATAGAAAAAAAAATATTATACCAGATGTAGCTCATATAAATACTACCACACAGGTGTTGGGAAGGGAATAAGTTCTCCAAATTATGCAAATATGTCTTTTCTTGACAACTCAACTTTTTAGAACAGCTTAAACATTATTTCTTTGGGGATGTTTTATTAATTTTAAATTGTCAACTGTCTATGTTGTTTAGTTAATTCACACATTTATGCCTACAAATTTCTGTCAAGCTTTTCAAGTCAAGAAAAGTAAAGGCTTGACCATGGTTGTTTATTCTCAGACAACATAAGAAGGAAAAGATGAATTGCACCATACAATGTGAAAGCATCTATTCAAACTCAGCTTCACATCCTTCTCCCATTCAACCCTACCACCTGCTCCATTCATGAAAAGGCAGCAGACTTTCTCCTTAGGTCTATGATTCTTTCCTCAGATGGACTCCAATGGACACTGCTCAAAAGAAAAGCAAGCCTGGGCTGGAGAGATAATGGTTAAGGCACTTCCCTACAAATTGTAAGGACCTAGATTAGATTTCCAGGACCCATAGGTGGCTCATGTATCTGGAGTTCGTTTGCAGTGGCTAGAAGTCCTGGCATGCCCATTCTCTCTCTCTCTCTCTTTCTCTCTCTCCCCAATAAATAATATGTTAAAAAATCAACTCATGTAGAAAGAAGTTAGGGAAGCATAGAGTATCTACATAGACTCTCAGATAAGCAAGGATAGATGTGTTCAAAGAGCTAGTGTTTGGAACTTATTGAGAACACCAAGGAAGGTACTTCTCTTCATTTACTTGTCATTGACGGAGACTATTTTTCAAGAGGGCATAGAAACCATCTTAGGACTGTATTCCACTATCTAAAAGTTTCATTAAATATGTTGTAATCATATTCTTCTTCAGATGTCATCATGTCATTTAGAAATAGTCACTATATTGCCTGCAAAACCTAAGGACCCAGGTTCAAATACCCAGGACCCACCTTAGCCAGATGCACAAGGTGGAACATGTGTCTGGAGTTTATTTGCAGTGGCTGGAGGCGCTGATGCACTCACTCCCTCTCTCTGTCTGGATGTCTGTCAAATAAGTAAATAAATTAAATTAAATATTTAAAAAATTTTGGTAAAAGAAATAGTCATTATCAAATGTTTCATCAGCCTACAGCAACTTAAAGACTACAGGTCTCTGAATCATCACATAATAGTTACAGTTTTAGCAGCAAATGAGAAAGTTACATCTAAGAGTTGGGATTATAAAGCCATAAATTTCACCATAAATACCACCAAAATCAATCTTCAAAATATCGCCACTAGTCATCAGTCAACTCCACACAGGGAATGCAAATATCTTGAGTTTGAATAACCCACCAACCCTTAAGAAGGGCTTCTCAACCATGACAGGAAATCAGAATCACTTAGAAAGCTTCAGAGGAGGGCTGGGAGCTGGCTCAGGGGAGAGGATCTCCAGAACTTGTGTATAATTCCAGCAGTAGGGTGGGAGGTGGACCCAGCGGAGATCCTGGAAGTTCATGGGCAGCCAGCCTGGCATTTGAATCGGTGAACAACAAGAAACCGTACCTCAAACAAGATGGAAAGTGAGGCCCAATACTCAGGGTTTAATCTGTTTTGAGAGATTAATTTATATGGTAGCCTTAACCTCTGAATTTCCCATCTAAAATCCAGCCATAAATCTCAGCTATAATCCTTATCTTGCCCACCTCTCCTGTGATGGCACCTTGGTGAGCCTCAGGATGCTGTTCAATACTCAATATTCATTACCGTGGAGACTCATAGTGCTGAGAAGTCAATAGGGGAGCATTTAGTACTCAGAGACGTCTCTATCACACCCTCCAAGGCTCAGGGAGCATTGTGGAAGAGATGACAGGGAAAGTGTGAAATTCAAAGGATGGGGAGGGGTGCTTTGTAACGCAGTCTTCTTGACACAGAGTGGCCATGACATTCATGACCTCACGGTGACTGTGGTAACCTACACAAACATGCATAAGAGGAACTGAAGGGATGGCTTAGAGGTTAAGGTGTTTGCCTGCAAAGCCAAAAGACCCAGGTTCAATTCCCCAGGACCCACATAAGCCAGATGCACAATGTGGCACATGTATCTGGAGTTTGTTTGCAATGGCTAGTGGCCCTGGTGCATCCATTCTCTATCTGCCTCTCTCTCTCTCTCTCTCTCTCTCGCAAATAAATAAAAACTTAAGAAAAGGAAGAGGAACTGGTTGGAAAGAAGAGGGGATTGTGAAGAAGAATGCAGGAGAAGGCCTAAGAAGGGCAGGGGAGGGGATTATAATCAGGGTACATTGTATAAATGTATGGAGGATGTCAACAACAGTTTTTAAAAATATTCATCACCAGACACCAGCTGGCTTCCTCTTATCTACCTCTGCAGCTCAACCTAGTCTTGCCTTCCGTACTCCTTTCACTCAGATTGAACTTCTGACTCAGCGGCACAGAACTCCTAGAGCAAGATTAAACATCCCAACACTTGGGCCTCAAACCAGGCTAATGAAAGTAGATGCTCTAGGGAGAAGAACTCGTGCAGTGGTACTTTTTAAAGGTTTCCTTAATAACATGAATGTTGAACTGAGACTGAGAAACACTCTTGTCCAGTTGATTCCATTGAGCATCTACATCAGATTACAGGGTTCCCGGATTCAGTCTATGATGCTCTGTTGATGCTCAGACGTTTTTAGTTCCTTAAGAACTTAACAGTAGAAGGCATATCTAAAGGGAAAAGATGCAATTTGACGGACTGATCCTGCTTTAGGAGGGTGCAGTGGAACTGAAGCAATAGAAGGGAGGCCAAAAATAACACCAAATAGATGATAGATAGACAGACAGATAGATAGATAGATAGATAGATAGATAGATAGATAGATAGACAGATAGATAGATGATAGATTATAGGTAGAAATGGCCTGTGAAAATCCATCCACAGAATGACTCCACCATTCTACAATTCTCTCAGTTACAATCTCCCAGTTCCTTTATTTTTTAAACTTTTATTTATTTGTGTGTGTGTGTGTGTGTGTGTGTGTGTGCACGCGCACACATGCACGCAAGCACACACATGCACATGTGCATGCACCAAGGTCTCTTGCCATTATAAGCAAATGCCTTTCGGGCTTCATGTGGATAGCTAGGGAATTGAACCCAGGCTGGCAGGCTTTGAAAGCAATTGCCTTTAGCCCCTGAGATATTTCTCCAGACCCTTATTTTATTTTACATGAAGGCACATTCTCCTGGATTCCACTAGTCTTCTCTGTGCACAGAACTATGGCAATCCCAAAGTCATTATTTAGCAGGGCAAGGACACTCGCAGCTGTAAAACTATGTTGGTCATCACACAGCAGATCATGACAAGAGACCTCAGAATTCACACCTAGGGAGAATGGTGGTCATAAAGAGGACCCGATGCACCAGAGCCTAGAATTCCTAAGGCTGTATATTTACCAGGGTCAAAATGTCACTAAGTTATGATAATTCTTTTGCAAACAGTTCAGATATTAACTATTATGGACTGTACAGAACACAAGAGGAGGGGCAAGACACACACATACACACACATGCACTGACCCACCACACAAACATGAACTCACACATGCACATATGCATACACATACACACATGCCCCACCCCTACACATACATACACACATACATACACATGCATATGTGTATACACATACAACCACAACAAATCTTTTTTAATTTTAAATTTTTATTTATTTATTTGAGAGAGGAAAGGAGAGAGAAAGAGACAGAGAGAGACAGAGAGAGGCGGGGGGGAGAGAATGGGTATGTCAGGGCTTCCAGCCACTGCAAACGAACTCCAGATGTATGTGCCCCCTTGTGCCTCTGGCTTATGTGGGT
Source organism: Dipus sagitta (assembly GCA_036346955.1). Classification (NCBI taxonomy): domain Eukaryota; kingdom Metazoa; phylum Chordata; class Mammalia; order Rodentia; family Dipodidae; genus Dipus; species Dipus sagitta. The sequence goes on from CM070786.1 coordinate 23,137,551, forward strand.
CCTGGGAAACATAACCAAGGTCCTTTAGTTTTGCAGGCAAGCACTTTAACAGCTAAGCCATCTCTCCAGCCTGACCATAACAAATCTTAATTGAGCTAATTTTAATAGCTACTACAAAACACATAAAAGAAATGTCAGAAGCTAGATTGAGAAGTAGTGAAGACAGACTCCACATACTGCCAGCGTTTTCTACCTCTGGGGTATGTATCACACAGAGAATTGAGACATTTGAGAACTGTGTTTATTCTCCCTGATCTCAAGCTTTACAAGCATTTCAATAAGGCTCTTGATGGAAACTGAGTGGACATATTTGAAGGCATATAGATAACTTTAGGTCAGGCAGACTTAAGTTCAAATCCTAGATCCTTGTAATATGATCACGTCATAGAGACTTTGTTTCTTCCCTTCTAAATGAGAGTCATGCTGCTTATGTAATAGAGGAGGCTGGCAGTAAAAATCGAGGAGTATCCTCTGGACGGTGATCCATGCAAACGAGCAACAATAACACAAACCGCCATGCTTACTACACAAAAGTTACAGTTGGCAAGCGAGTCTGACACTGAATAAACAACACCTGTTTGGAGGTTGTCTTTCATCCCGGAGATCCCCGCCTAATGCCTGGCTATAGTGTAAATGCTGCTGCCCAGTGCCGTGTAATTGATGTGACAGCATCAATAGGCAAGCCCCACGTTTGGTGTGCCCTGCTACCTCTATCATCACTGAGTTTCCATTCATCTTGTGTGAAAACCCCCTTCTAGGGGGCTGTGGAGCTGTCCCGATCACTAAAGTTCTTGCTGTTCAAGCAAGGGGACCTGAGTTCGGATCCCCATAACCTACATAAAGTACAGTTGTGGTAGCACATACTCGAAATTTCAGCACTGGGGAGGTGGAGACAGGAGGATCCCCAGAACTTGCTGGCTAGCTTGTCTAACCAAATTGGTAATCTCTGGGTTTGGTAAGAGATGCTGTCTTGAAAAATAATAATGTTATGAGCAGTAAGTGGATGGTACCAACACAGACCTCTGGCATTCACATGTATGCACACACATATACATGTGCACTCACACACACACACATGTATCCATATATACAGACATTCATATGCACATTCACTAATGCTACACATGGAAAAATTGAGCCTGGAATTTACTCTTGAGTATAATCACACACACACACACACACACACACACACACATATGATTTGGTTTTTTGAGGTAGGGACTTTCTCTAGTCCAGGTTGACCTGGAATTCACTCGGTAGTCTCAGGGTGGCCTCGAACTCACGGTGATCCTCCTACCTCTGCCTCCCGTGTGCTGGGATTAGAGGCGTGCACCACCACGCCCAGATAACCACCAATATAATATTTGTCTCTAACCTACTCTTTCTGTAACATAGTCATAGTTGCGATTTGACTATGAGCTGTCCCCCACAGGCTCATGTGCTGAATGTTTGGTCCCCATTTGGTAGTAGTATTTTGGGGGGGCAATGGAAACTTTTGAGGTGGGGCCTAGCTGGATGATATAGGTTACTAGAGACATGTCTTAGGAGGTTGTACTCTGTCTCTAGTCCCTTTCTTGCCCTCTACTTCCAGTTCTGTGTGGTGAACAGCCTCCTCTTTCACACATCTCCACCACCATTATTTTCTGCCTGAAGCCAAAGACTGTGGTCTGAGCCTCTGAAACTATGAGATAAAATAAATAATTCCTCCATTTTTATTTTTTCTTAATTTTTGTTTATTTATTTGAGATCGACACACAGAGTGAGAAAGGCAGAGAGAGAGAGAGAGAGAGAGAGAGAGAGAGAGAGAGAGAGAGAGAATGGGCGTGCCAGGGCCTCCAGCCACTGCAAACAAACTCCAGATGCATGTGCCCCCTTGTGCATCTGGCTAACGTGGGTCCTGGGGAATCAAGCCTCGTACCGGGGTCCTTAGGCTTCACAGGCAAGCGCTTAACCACTAAGCCATCTCTCCAGCCCTAATTCCTCCTTTTAAGATGTTTTGTCAGACACTTTGGTCACAGTGGCATTAAAACCAGCATATACACAACTAATCTTTGCAGGAAACTGCACCTTTGGATTAATGTAATTACTGAAGACATCACTTAGTGAAGACATTCGTAGGGATGTGGTTTGGTCCTATTTGACTGAGTTCAACACAGCATTACTCAGAACCTGCTCTTCAGGAATATATATATAAAATCTGCTTTCAGAATTTATAGAACAAATGCTCAGGAGTGAGTTTGATTCTTCTGCCGAAAACTATGCTGATTCAAGGACCCAGGATGAAAACCTGCAAAATCCCTCCAGCTTTCTGTGTAGGTCACTCACCTTCTTCTTATGCTCTTATCTTGGCAAGCCCATCTTATACAAAGAAAAACAAGATGTTAGAAGGAGGAGAACATCCCTGAAACATTTCCTTGAAGATGACATCAAGGGAGAGCAAAAGCACAGAAAAATGGATCATCTTTGGCCTGACAGTGAACAAAGGGATAAAGGTATAAAGAGACATTAGTCTCCTTGAGCAGGAATAAAGGGAGCCACAGCACATGCTGATAAGGCAAAGTGAGCACACCAGTGTGGAGACTTCACACCACTCAGGATTAAGGAGTATTTACTCAAATCTACAGATATTTCCTAGGGGCTCTTTCCTTTCCATGTTTTTATTGAATTTTATATCCTTAACTTTGAACATGACCCAAATGCATAGCTTCAAGGAACAAAAGCATTCCAGCTCATTATAAAACTTACATTATAGGCCAGAAACCTCTATATTATAGAGATGCAGTTGAAGTTGTCTCTTGATATCTTTGATAGCACTAATCTTGGCCAAGGTACCCATCTGACTCTTGAAAATAGCATGACTATATTTCCCTAGACAAATATGTTGTCATCTTTGACTCCTCTCCCTCTTTTTTTTTTTTACTACACATGGCAAGCTAGATGCCTAAACTATTAATTCTTGTGCCAAATTTCCCACACCCATCATAAGCTGTCTGTACTGATTGGTCCTTTCTCTAGCTCAGCCTTCAATCTATGGCTTAAATAGTCTATCAGACTTTTCAGTGGTTTCCTTTCAAGGGGTGTCTGCCCATCTAATCTACATTTAACTTGACCAACAATAATCTACCAACAACCCTAAAGTGTCCATATAGCCTTAATTCTAATCCAAGCAAATGCCAATAGCTTCTAAGAGATTTATAGAATACCTTCCACCATCCAGTCTCAATTCCCTGACATAGGCTCATCTTCTCTCCTACCAGAAAATCATTTGTCTTTTTTTAACCTTTTCTATGCCCTTCCAATGCTCTTATATTAAAAATAAAATCCAGCCAGGCATGGTGGCACATGCCTTTAATCCCAGCACTCTGGAGGCAGAGGTAGGAGGATTGCCATGAGTTCAATGCCACCCTGAGACTCCATAGTGAATTCCAGGTCAGCCTGGGCTAGTGTGAGACCCTACCTTGGAAAATCAAAAGTGAAAAAATAAATGAAAAATAAAATCCACGTTAGCCTTCATAAATTCTTCATTTAACTTCCTATTTTGTAAGATAAACTTCTCTACATTCTTTGACTACTGTAACTCCTCATGTTCTCTGCCTCTCAGGCAAGTTTTGCATTGTATCATCATATATAATCCCTACAATTGAATGTATTTCCCTCTATAATGATTATTTGTTTGCAAGCCTGACATCTCACTAAACCAAGGCTACTAATGAATAAAGACTGGGTCAGATTCATCTGTATACTTCTGTCTTCCACAGCCAACAATCAAGGCATAGTAGGACACCTGTACTGAATCTGATTATGATATACATCTTTAACTGGAGGGTAGGCTTCTTGCATATCACCCACTAAATTCTTCAGGAAGAATACCTGCAGCCAGATCCTAGTGCACATGTGTTAATATGTGGCTTTGGGACCATGCCCTATGAAAGAGAAGCATTGAACTCTTGGGAGTAGATAGTGAGAAATGTCAAACCATGATGTTAGCCCAATATAAGCCACTGATGTTTCTATGAAGAACTCTTCATGGTCCTTTGGAATTGTCCCAAGTTGGGCTAGTACAGGTAGACATTACCATTATTCCAAATAATTTTTTAAAACTTTTTTTTTGAGGTAGAGTCTCACTGTAGCTCAGGCTGACCTGGAATTCACTCTGCAGTTTCAGGGTGGCCTCAAACTCATGGCGATCATCCTACATCTGCCTCCCAAGTGCTGGGATTAAAGGCATGCACCATCATGCCTGGCATTAAAAAATTTTTTAATTTCATTTTTATTTATTTATCAGAGAGAGATATTGGAGAAAATGGGCATGCCAGGGCCTCTAGCGACTGCAAATGAACTCCAGAAGCATGTGTTACTATGTACATCTGGCTTACATGGGTTCTTAGGAGTTGAACCTCAGTCCTTAGGATTTATAAGTAAATGACTTAACTGCTAAGCCATCTTTCTAGCCCAAAATCATTTATTGAATGTGGTTCACTATAAGAAAATCTGTGACCTTGGGTGACAAGGCTCTTTGAAGCTGAGATCCCTGAAGGGTCTGAGAGCCAAGATCACCTTCCAACACTGTCAAATGCCACGTGGACAAGTTCTTGCTTTCACAGGGAAGGTGGCTCAGCACAGTACCCCCAAAGAGGCTGACTTCACACAGTTGTCTATGAAACTAGCTGACACAGGAACTGCAGGTACTTGAGAATGGTAGGGCCCCTATAACAGTGGTGTGAATTCATCACCAGAGGCCTTACATTTCTTTTAAGAGTAATTCTGAGAATGGAGGGAAGTGACAATAGTTTCTGTATCCCAGGGCTGAGGCCTCCCTAAGCCTCTAGACTTGGCTTTGATGATGCCCTCTGGACCCGATATTCATGGTTGAAGAATGGTGGTAGCAGCATTATCCATCATGTCCATACTCTAGGGAGCAGAAATGAGAAAAGAACAAAGAAGAAAAAGCAGGCATCCATGGGAATCCACAATGCTCCTGGATACCCCAGACTTGTGCCTCAACTTCACTGACTAGAACATTACCTCATGGCCAGACCCCAGAATCAAGGGAGGCTGGCAGTTGTAGTTTTAACAGTTTGATGCATCTGGCTCTGTCTTACACACCCATGCCGCCAAGGCAGAGTTCTGTTTGTGAAAAGGGAAAGTGACTGTTATGCCAGCATTAGGGATTTTTGCCAGATCAATACAAGGTTATGATTCTAGGTTCACACGTGTGTCAGTTGCTTGGACACTGAAAAATTAAGCTGGGCCTGATCTTAGACATCTTCTCCTCCCTGCTGGAAAGTTGTCATAGTGCTGTAAAGTACTATACAGGCTACTGGGGAGAAAAGTCATTAACAGTCTTACCCAACAGTAGATCCACTCTGTGCACAACCACCAGGCATGATATACCCTGGAACAATAATGGCATGAGTGTTATGGGGCTAACCAACTGCTTTCTAATTGGCTTTTAAGCCTGTTCCATGGGAAGGAATTCATACTTGCTATGGAAAACCTAGTCAAAGCCCCCTGCCTTGAAAGTTAGACTCTATGGGGGGAAAAAATCAATTACTATAAAAAACATCAATTACTATTGTTTGACTAAATAGATAGGTTGTGCCCATCAAATTGCTCTTTAAATATTTATATTATCCTTATGCCCATAGATTAGTGCTGCTTTTACCTTCGATCAGGGAACTTTTTTGTTTGTTTGTTTGTTTTCTCATATGACAGATGGGAAGATTCAAAACTTGACAAAGGCTGGGTATCGTGGCATATGCCTTTAATCCCAACATTCAAGAGGCTGAAATAGGAGAATTACTGTGAGTTTGAGGCCAGCCTAAGACTACAAAGTTAATTTCAGGTCAGCCTGGGCTACAGCAAGAATCTACCTCATTTGAAAAAAAAAAAAAAAAACTTGTCAAAGGGCTAAGAATAAGTGACTGGGCATTCAGCACTAAATGAAGTATCCCTGTCATGCCCTTCAAGACTTAGGGAACATTTCCAAAGAGGGAGCTAGGAAGAATGTAAAAGCCAGAGTATAGGGGGAAATGCTTCGAAACATTATCTTCTAGACATGAAGTGATCATTTCATTCATGACTTCTCAGGGACCATCATTATCTTCATAAGACCTGTACAATATTGGGGCAATCGACATTTCAACGTGGATGATGGAGACAGGGAATAATAGCTATCAAAATAGAAGAGGGACTAGCTGGAAATAAGGGATTCGGTAGAAGGAGGTGGGAGAAGAGCAAAATAGAGTACTGGGAGATGATTATGTTCAATTACATGATGTTCATGTATGAATATTGTCAATAAAAAGTTACAAAAGATTGTTTGTAATAATCAAAAAGAAAAAAATGAATCCAGGTTTAAATGGAAAACAAGTGATAGATCATAAGATTAGATAACATAGAGACCAATCAGATTCATAAAATAATTGCTGTTTCATAAAGTGACTCCTTCCCACTTAGTGAAGCAAAATTATATGAATTAATAAACCTGCCAATGGAACTGAAGGAGAATGGCATTCAACCTGACGCAGCAGAAAGAGACTGCTGGCACAAAGTATCAAAGTCATTTCAAATCAGATAAGCAAAAAAGAGAATAACAAAGAAAAAGGCAAAACAGGAGCAAGATACCACCCAGCATTAAAATAAAATAGGCATAAAACAGCACACAAGGATCTCAGCAACTGGTCAACTATGCTCCTTAGAACCTAACGTGAGAAGTCAAAAAGACAGCTGGTGGTGCTGGGAGTGTGCTTAGAACTTGATGCCAGCATTCATAAACGAAGCTAAAGGTCACATTCTGAAGATGGAAATAGGTTTCTCTGATGTGGGGATTGAGCTGTAAAGAGGACCATGACATGCGGGGGGAACTGAGCACCCTCCCCCCACATACTTCCTTAGCACAGCTGTTACAGGAGTGAACACCATGACAAAAGAATCACCAGAAGCTCACGATCTAAGATTCCCTCAAGTCATAACATTGCAAGGAAGGGAACAAGCAAGATGTTAAGCAGATCTCAAGCACCCAGTAAGGACAGAGCCCCTAGGGGCCCAATATAACCTCTACAGTGAGGAATGAAAGGATACAGAGAAATATTGAATGAGCCACTGTGCGTTTTCACTAGAGGCATAAAAAAAACACTTGGTGCTAGGGTCGCTTATGAGGTCAACTGATCCAGCCTTCTGTGAAAATGGTGATTCTATCAGTTTTTAGAAAATTCTAGCAATTTCATGGCCACAGCTTCTTTTGATAAAGATTATCCCTTCAGTTTTTTTGTTTTCATTTATAGAGACCAGGTGGTGGACAAGAAAGACACTGAATATTCTGTCAGGGATCCTAAGTTTTAATTCTGGCTCTGTCATTAACCAGTTTTTAGAGTATGGAAAAATAGCATTCCCTCTTTGGGCCTCATAAATATAATGAAAGAACTCAATCATCTGTTCCTTGGCTCCCCTTGTACCTGTGAAGATGGATAACGAAGGGTATATTTTCCTTATAATAATCTTTCATAAAATTATACCTCAATAATAATTCTCCAGGACAAAGCATTGTCTAATAATTCCTCTTTGAGAAATAGGTAACTCTAATTCCTTTAGTCTGTATTTGTATGTATTCCTATCCATAAAAGTGGCACAAAGAGTGTTTCAGTAATAAAATCTTCCAAGGAAGTGTGATTAAAGTATGTAAAATCCATTTGCATAGAGCATCTCAATCATCATAATATTCAGGTGCAGGGAAGGTGGCAAAACCATGATATCACTCCCCCAGCCCCAAATTCATCCTTCTTGTCTCCAGAAAAATCAGTCTTTATTTTTATTTTGACCCATGCCAGGTCTACCTGAAATAGATGTTTGTTTGTTTGTTTTTTCTCTCTTCCTACTGCAGTTAGGTATGATACCATTAAATTCTTGCAGAAGCAATGTTATAATTTCCAGAAAGACAGGTCCCTAAAGAAGACAGCCATGATTTCATCCCTCTGTCCTCCTTGCTGCTAGCAGAAAGGCAAACTGACAGGTGGAATTCAGGCTGATCTTGGACCACAGAGTGGAACTGCATGTGGAGAATGATGAAGCCACAGGATAAGGTGTCTAGACTTCTTATGACTCCAAGATTCTGCCTTAGCAGGCTATGGATTTCTAATACATGGGGAAGGTAGCTTCTGTTTGATTCAAACAACTAACATTTTTAATCACTTCACTTAAAGCCCAAATGAATCTTAGCAGGGATTATTCATTTTAATGTCACACATTCTAATATGTTTTGGTATGTGTGTGTGAATGTTTCTGTATATCTTTGTGTATGTGAGTGCCAGCTAAATGTGCCACTGTGTGTGTAGGTCAAAAGACAACTTTCAGGTGTCAGTCTTCATCTTCTCCTGCATTTGAGACAGGATCTCTTGTTTATCTCTGCATTCACCCAGGCTAGCTGGCCTGGAAATTTAGTAGATACTCTTGTTTCCTCATCCCTTGTCACTATTAGCATGCTGGAATTACAGATCCCACTACAGAGTTCAGCTGAGGATCTGTACTCTGGTACTCAACACTTGCATGTCAAGTCCTTTGTCCACTGAGTAACCTCCCCTGCCCCAGATTTTAAATTTTTGCTGAAAACTTCAAGGAGATGACCTTTGAACCCAAGATAATTTTGACAATCAAGCCCAACATACCTCCCTCACACTTCCCTCTAAACAGGTAAAGCAACCATTAGCATATATAAGATGAAAGACAACAGTGTACTGGGAAGCGTCAGGCACAGTTCATGTTGCTTCTTTTTGAAAAACATTCCTATGACAGATTACAGACAATAACCGACTCTCTAGAATTAAGCTGGAGACACTGAGCACCAGTTCTGTGAAGGACTCTCATTCTCAAAGTATCTAAGACTAGGAGCTATAGGTATACAGCATCAAAATATTAAGTAAGTACCAAAATAGTCCACACATATCACTGAAGTGCATTTCAAAAGTCTTTGAGAAATAAACCAAAACTTCAGAGGATTTTCCAAGAAATAGAAAAGAAAGATGGTATTTCTTCTTCCATCTCCCTAAATTCTCCTAACCAGCTCGTCTTGAACAAAAAAGAAAGAAATAATGAAGGAAAGAAAGAAAGAAAAAGAAAGAAAGAGAGGAAGGAAGGAAGGAAGGAAGGAAGAAAACAAGACACCTGGATGAACATTATTACTTTCACACAAAGCAGGGGAAAGCAGGCGTGGGGAAGCCAGTCTTATTTCTCATTGTGTTTAGTGAGCCCACAGCTTTTATGTTGTCCACCTGTCTTGTAAGGCTATGTTTTGACAGCCCATAGCAGCTGGAGCATAAAGAACAGGAAATATTATTCCAGAATGGGTTATATTATGACTATTAATTTCTTTTGTCATTTTTAGATAAAGCTCTCCCATATTTCTCACAATGATGATAATTCTCCTCTAAGAAGCAGATGAATGGCAATGATAATACTCAAAATAGCCGAGACAGCCCATTCACAATGAACAGCAAAAGCAATGGAGCCCATTAGTTAACGCCACTTTTCATAATTTAAGGAAAACCTGCCGGTCATGTATCCTCCACTTTTGCATATTTTATAGCAATGGAATATTTTTAGACAAAAGCATAAATAAAGGATGTTGCTGGGTCTTTGAACAATGCATTGTATGCATTATATTTTACTCTGAATCTGTTTTTACAGTGCCAGCATAGGTGATTATAGTTGTGTCTTGGGAGAAGAAAAGCGAAGGGATGGGACTATTTCAAGTTCTATAAAAGAAGGATCCAGCTTTTATTAATCATTAACATACACTTTTATTCACATTTACTGAGGCAGACAAGGCAGTCTATTTGACACTGGAAATACCATGAAAGCAAGATACATGTGGATATTTTCCTCGTGGAGCTGGTAGCTTGAAGGTAAGTGTAGATAAGATGCAGACAGTAAAAATATGTCACCTCCTATGACATGAGAAATGTAAGGGATCATGTTTAGGATTCACTGTAACTAGATGAGGAAGGCAAACCAAACAAAATATGGGGAGAAGGGCTTAGTGTCATTTCTCACGGAAATGACAGATAAGCTAGCACCTGTCCAATGCAAGTAGATATACTGGTAATGATGGAAATAGGGTCCTGAGCAAAACGAACAGCATGGGCAAACTATTCAGAAAGAACACACTGATGTTCTGTTAGGCTACCATTTCACATCCACATGTCTGTCTTACCTAAAATGGAAAAATCACTATCACTTACCAATAACTTGTTCATGGATCTAGTCACTCAATATGCTCTGAGCATCCACTCTGTGCTATGTGCACTGTGCTGGGACAGTAGAGCTCAAGAGTGGAAGGGACAAAGGTTTTATGCTCATTAAGCAACCAGTCTTAGGAGAACAAGTGGTTCTTTCATAAATTGATGATGTGAGGTTTTCACCTGCTAATAGCCAGGCATGACTGGGACATTGATCATTGAAAGTCAAGCAATTCTTTTCTAAGGAGATAAGGTGGTAGGTGAAATAATCAAGTGATAGTATAAGAAAGTCAAGAAGGGAAAATGAAATAAAATCTGCATGAAAACTTAAACAGCAGGGACTGCACGTTTTTTTTTTTTTCTTAAAGCCATCTTCTAAGCTTCATTAGCTTTGTGGGGAACACATTGTTCTCTCAACAAGCTTCTTTTAGTTCTGAGAAATGATGCTAATTAATGATGGTGCTACAGGAAGGCTTATTGTTAGGAACCATTTGACTTTAGGTAGCAGATATCACATGAAGCCATGTTAGGGAAACATAGGGAGGCATTTGTTCAATGTCCTATATGAAGAGCTCCTACTGATTAATGTTTAGTGTGATGGACGTGGGGAGAGTAATAGACTGGGAGACCAATCATTGAATCACTTCAATAGTCTATGGTGAATATTTCAAAATTCAGAGTGGGAGTGGAAGGCAAAGGAAAGATTCAGAAATAAAAAGAGGAAGGAATATTATTGAGATAGAAAGTTATCTCAAGATAAAGCAGGAAGAGTGAAGGAAAAAGATTCAGCAACATCAAAATACATATAATTGAGGGCTTCAGTGATGGCCAAACAGTTAAAGACACTTGCCTGCAAAGCCTCATGGCCTAGGGTTTCATTCCCCAGTGGCACGTGTCTGGAATTTGTTTGCAGCAGCAGAAGGCCCTGGCATGCTCTCTCTCTTTTACTGTCTCTTGTAAATAAATAAATATAAAAAAAATGCATCCAATTTGTTCTGGCTTAATGGTGTCAACTACCTTGCAACTCCACTGTTACACTTTCAATCTGAAATGTTCCTCATAGGATCATATTTGAATATTTGGTCCAAGTTGGTGGCACTATTTTGGAAGGCTTTTTGAAAGTAGAGCCTGGCTGCAGGAAATGGATCCCTGGGGCAGGCCATTGAAGCTCCTGGTTCCATTAGGTTCTCTCTGCTTCCTGGTCTATTGTCATGTGAACAGCTGTCTTCCACCACATACTCTCATAACCATGAACTGAGCTGCTCTGTCATATCTTCTTCACCTGCCATGATGGACTGAGCCCTCTGAAACTGTGAGCCAAACTAAATCTCTCTTTCCTTACATTGTTCTGTCACATAACTTGGCTACAGAAATGCCAAAATGACTTATAGGTACACAGAAGCCAAAAGAGCCATTATGACCAATAAGAACCTTTTTAAAAATTGTGTTTATATTTCTTTAGTCAATATCACAGAGAGATAGAAGAGAGGCAGACTGAAAGAATGGGCATGTGAGGGCCTCCAGCCACTGCAAATGGACTCCAGAGGCATGCGCCACTTTGTACATCTGGCTTTATGTGGGTACTAGGGAATCAAACTTGGGCAGTTAGCCTTTGCAGGCAGGTGCCCTAACTGCTTAGCCATCTCTCCAGCTCAAGAGCCTTTTTCTAATTACACCTCACACTATCCTAAGACTGAGGAAGATGCTGTAACTGATTAAAATTTCCAAAAATGACTGTACCAATATGTATCTCACTCCACATGCTCTCCTTATACTATAAATTATGCTGACGCCTCTCCAAAGGGACATGAGGTCTTCATTCCCTTAGCATCAGTTGCTCAAGTCTTTGTAATTCTGTCTCTATCAATTCAGGGTAACAGAAGTGAATGGTTTCTAAAATGTATTAGAGTTCTTTGAAGAAACAGAGCCAACAGGATATGTGTGTAAGTGTATGCATGTCTGTTTACTATAAGGAATTAGTTCAAATGATTGTGATGACTGGAAGGTCCTAATATCTGTAAAGATGGAGACAAGGAAGTCTGAGAACTTGGAAATGTCACAGTATGATTTGACACTGAAGTCTAGCAGGTTCAACACTCCAGAAGAATTAGTATTTTTACTTTGAGTCCAAAGGCAGGAAAAAGTTCACATCTCAATTTGTAGGAAGTCAGGTGAGATGAATTACCCTACTTGGGGGAAAGTGAGACTTTTGTTCTACAAGGTTTTCAACTGATTAGATGAGAACCACCCACATTAGGAAGGGCAATTTTTTATGCAATCTACCAACTTAAATATTAATATCATGCAAAACACTCTCACAGAGGAGGTCTAAACAATTATCTGGACACCCTGTGGTTCAGTAAAGTTGCCCAGAAACTTAATCATCATATAAGGTGAGGTTCCAAAATATAATACATACTCTATCTCACATTCTCTCTCTTATCTCTCTCTCTCTCTTCTTTCTTTCTTTCTTCTCCCTTTCCCTCTGTCCAGTTGCCCTGGGAACCCAACCATTAACATTATGAAGTCATTCAGACTGTATTAAAAGGCCACATGTAGATATTTTCAGCCCCAGCACTAGCTAGACCCTCAGCTACCGTACCATACATGAGTGAGTGAGACTTCAGGTAATTTCATCCCTCAGTCTTCAAATTTTCTAGCAGAGATTGCTGATATCATTGGGGAGGAACAAGTTATCTTTGGTTTGCCTTGTCTTAATAATGGAGCCAGAGAAAATGTAAGAGATAACATGTGATTTCTATTACACTGAGGCACAAGGTAAAACTTTGCATAGTTATAGAAAATGAATGACAATGCTTATCTCAGATGGTCCTATAATAACAATTTTTAATAAAATAATAGCTCTTATCACACTCGGTTGTCACTCCACTTGCTTTCACAGCAATGAGACTGGGAACTCTCATATGCTGGGTCCATGACTTTTTCCCTACGTATCTCCAGAATCCGGGACACAGCCATCAAGATGTTTGTTGGTTAGATGAATTTCCCCAGGATTCATCTCACTGTGGCCTATCTACTTTAAAACACTCCATCACATACAACTTCAAGGTCAAAGATGGGTGTGGTGGTACATGTCTAGAGATCAAGAGTTCACAGCCAGCCTGGCTATAAGAGATCCTGTTTTAAAAAAAATTCAAATGTTGACATTGAATAAGAATTACAATTGACTGAGCTTCTGCTAATACTAGGCATCACCTTATTTAAAACCCACACCTGCACTATATAGTCATATAGGGAGATTCTTTTTGCTGAGAAACTGGAAGGACTAAGGTACAGAAAGGCAGACTCCTCCACAGATAATCAGAGGCAGGGTCAAGCTAAAAAGCCAGAGTTTTGACCCCTTCCAATATTAAGGATCATAAGGCTAGATCTCCAACAAGAATGGGAAATCTACTCTCCCCTCCCTAGTATAGCTGTGCCTGCCTATGTATCAGACCTTCTGGGGGCAGATAGATAGTATGACGATTATAAGCCCTTGTCTTCCATTGCTTTGTGATGCTGACTCTGATGGCTCTGAAAACCACTTTTTGCTATGCAGCTGGTCCCTGTGGGCTCTTTCACTAGGGCCACTAGTCTGAACTGCCAGTCTAGAGAAGGAAGAAGAGGAAAGTAGTTCTTACCCACGTTATGAAGGGAAGGCCATTAATAACAACAGAAACTTGAATCAGGACATTTTCACAAGCATGGTCCAGGAATCCTAAGCTGCTAGCCCTAGACTTCTGTAACTTCACACTCCAGAGCTACAGTCCAGAGCCCAGTGACCCCACCCTTTGGACCAGGACCACCCTAATTTGCATGGCCCTAGTTCACATGGAAGATTGGACAACTGGAAATTATAGATAGCCACCAGGAATCATACAGCAGTTAATTGTGACTGTCTTCCTTTGCAGGGAGTAAGTTACACACCAGGAAACCGCACAACCAGAAACTCACCCTTACCAATAGGGCAGTTCCAAAGGGAGATCCGCTCCACACAGCCTACCTTGTTATGCGCTATGTTCTAGTCGTTGATATCCTATTTGTGTCAGGTATTCAACAAAATGTCCTCTAAGTTTGTCTCCCACTTATCGCTTTCTTGCTACCACAGAAGGTGGCCAACCAACCCGTCCATCTTCTAGTAATGTTTTCTACATATTTCAATGTTACCAGTCTAATTCAAGCAACGCTTAAATCCTCATTCCCTTCCCTTAAACAGTGCCTGAATCTGTTTTGGGGATTTCTTAACGCTCACACTAATCAGCCTCATGACTCCCTGTAATGGGAAGAAGGGTTAATTTTGACTCATGGTTCAGAACAACACAGGCCATCATGGTGGGAGGGTAAGATGGTGAGGGCAGCTTGGTCCATGTCACTGAGTAGAAAATAAAGAAAGTGGAATTCGAGGGCTCAGCTCTCTTTCTCCCTTGTTCCTTTTAGTTCAGGACCTCAGCCAGTGGGAGGGTGCTGTCCACATTCCAGATGGGTCTTCCCTGCTCAGACAAAGCTCTCTAGAAATATCCTAAAACCATTCCCAAAGCCGTGTCTCCTAAATAATAGCAAATGCACATCAAGTTGAGAATTAAGAACAACTCTCTTTAGGGATGTGATGTAAGCCCTTCTTAATGGTCTGAGTTTTAGTTAATAATCCCAACTTCTTCTCCTTTTATTCCCAGCCCGAGAATGGACGCTGATTCCTACAGTTGCTGTCTTTTTGATAGCTTAGTCTGTTCCATTTGCATGTTCGCATCTCTAGTTAATTCTTTAGATGAAATTTTATTTCTTAAAAAAAATTAATACAGTAGGGATAGAAATTATTATTCAGGCAAATCCTGGTTCTGAGATTCAGCCAGTGGTACCAATTTTCAGGACTCTATAGTGCTGCCTCTTTTTCTCCTAGAATAGATGTCTTACCTGCATATCTTTATCTGTTTGGAGCATGCAGTACCTCCCTGTCCACGCAGAGGCTCCTGTCCTAGGAAACTCCCTGATAGATGATGGCATTATGCTACATGGGAAACAGTTCCCTCAGCCACACTACTGTGTCTAGTCTTGTTTACAAATAACTATGCAGGCAGCGCTGACTTAGGGAATTCAGTAGAGCAAATGACCAGCCCTCACACCTTGAGTCTGCTCTCTAGAAGGGCAACTCACCCACAAATGGATCACCTCAGTTCAATGTGGCAGATCTGTGTGCAATGGGTGTGAGGGGCAGGTGGGGGTGGTGATGATCCTAGGTGCCTTCTTCCTGGCTCTCTAACTTCCCCCTTCACTACCTGCTCCCTTTCTTTCTTCACAGTCTACTTCTGAAGGGAATGTTGGGAACCATCACATGGGCTGTGGGCAAGGGAGAAGACAGATGTCCCCTTACTGTCAAGTCGTTTCTGCTGTTTTAGGGCAGTGACATCTGCAGTACACTCACTGACGCATGTGGAATGTGCCTTTTGGCCACTTAATCTCGATATAAAACCACTTCAGTGGCTTATGGCTTAGAATTCATTGATTTTATTCACTCAGTGTTTATGTGACAAGTGTGGATGAGCATCTACCACCAGGCATTGGGCCAAACACTGGAAAAAAAGACAGAACGTGATATGGTCCCAGCCCTGAAAATGGTATGGTGTATTTATAAATGGTTTTGCGACTTTACCCTTTCCAAGAAAGTGCCTTTAACTGCTGAGCCACCTCCCCACCCTGCCCCATCCCTGAGACTATACTCTTTCCTCTCTCTCTCTCTCTCCCCCTCTCTCTTCCTCTCCTTCTCTCTCTCTGTTTCTCTCTCTCCCACTCTCCCCTTCTCTCCCCTCTCCCTCTCTCTCTCTCTTTTCCTCTCTCTCTCCCTCTCTCTCCTCTTCTCTCTCTCCCCCCCTCCCTGTCTCTCTCTCCCCTCTCTGTCTCTCTCTCTCTCTCTCTAACACATACACAGGCTGCCTTAGAGTTGGTGGCGACCACACCTCTGTTGTTGGCTGTGTGGCTTTGATAAATCACAAGTCTCTGAGCTTCAGTCTCTTCAGCTACAAGCAAAGGCAACACAACACATAGCAGGATTGTTGTGGAGACTTGATGAATACGTTCATGAAAGCACTGCATATAAATGGATCGAATTTAGAAGAAACTGATGCTACTTCATTTTCCTTGTTATAGTGAATATGCACATTTAATTTGCCTAGCTCTTTCACTGAAATGATTAAATTACAAATTTATGTTAAATAATTACTTAAAATTTTACATCTGGTGTACCTTGTAACAATGGGAGAAGCTGGAAAGCTTTTGGCTTAAAGTCAAATTAAACAAACAAAAAAAGGGGGGGGGATATGGAATGAATAGTATTGGTGGGTATTTCTTACATTATCTACCTCCACCATCATACCCAAACTATTTATAGAATATATTATAAGACTTTAAAAATGGTATTTGGAGCCTTTGTTATTTGTTCTTTACTTAAAGAGATTTGACAACATGATACCCCTTAACAATCACAGCACAGAAAAATGAAATGGACAATATTCCAAGAAACTAGAGTTTGAGATGCTAAGTGACTTATCCAGGTTTACTTAGTGAGTGTTTAGAAGAGTTTGAATTCTGCCTTAAATAGGGATCCCACCTGTTAACCTCTGAAATCTAAAGATTTTCTATATAGGGAATGGTATCTAACACAGAGAGTACCAAATAAATATTGTATGCCTTAACAAAAGATTAGATGAAAGGTAGTATTTCTGGGTTTCTATAAAAGGCAACATATTTAAGAAATCATTTTGCCTTTTGTCAACAGAAATTTTCTGTACTTTTGAACAGGCTCTCGGATTTTTGTTGGTTGTTGTTCTCATTTTATATATTCATTAGGGTAGTTAAAAAAGAAATGAGCTGTCTTTTCAGAAGTAAACAAGGTCCCACATTTACCAATGAAAGAGCGAAAACAAACATCTATCTAGTTTATGCAAAATTCCAAGGACAACCCGATGGAAGGGCATGCCATTCATTTATTGAAAGAGCTGTTTATTATTGGAAAACATTACTCTCCTCTTTCCCATTGATTGTGTGGGCAGCGGTGTGTGTTATCATCTGTTTCACTAAAGGTTAATCAGTGTGGTAACTGATAAAAGGCGGCTGAGCCTAATGAGGCATGAGGACAACACCCCCCGTCGGGAGGAACAGGCGAGGGATAACTCTAAGTGTGGCCTGAACCATTTCCCGCACGCCAGGCTGAAGGTACTTAGGCACCAGCAAAGACCACTGTCTCTTCTCATAAGCCATTCAAGTGGTATTGTCCCCAGGGCTTAAAAGGAGTTGACTGAGCCATGCTATGTGCGAATTCCTTTCTCTAACAATCTCCAGCAAACATTCTACTTCCCCCTGACACCAAATCAACATCTTCTCCCTTGTTTTCCTCTGCTTTAAGACTCTTAAAGCCAACTGCTCATTTCCCAGCCTCCCTTGCAGCCTACAGTAACTAGCCAACGACACACTGGCCAGTAAGTGAGAGACGTCAGCAAAAGTCAACTGATCAGGTTCCAGGGACGAAATTCCAGACATTGGGTAGTATAGCCTTTTGCCCATTCACATATTTTATTTTTTCTGCCTAGAATGTAGGCATGATGTTTGGTGATTCATCTACCATCTCGTATCCAGGGGATAACTATGAAGACAAAACAAACTTAGTGTGAGGATGTGCAGGGCGAGGAGGGGGTACTTCACAAACATGAGGATTTTGACGGGGACTGAGACCACACCCGTTTGACTCTTCAGAACCCTCATAAGCAGCTGGGCATGGCCACTGTAGACCAGTAAACCCAGCCCTACAGACAGCAGAGTCCCTGGAATGGCCAGAGTTTGTGAAGGGAAGAGGAAACAGCAAGCTTCATGATCCATAAGAGACTTTGGCTCAAATAAGGGTGGAAGAGCAATCGAGAAGAATACCGAATGTCTGGTCACCACACTCCAGTGTTCCCTAGCATAGGCGAGTGCACGTGGACCCCGAAAGGGCACATACATGTACACCACACACACACACACACACCAACATACTACACAGATATACATGCAAAAAGAAAATGAATTCAGCTTGATGAAGTAAATAAGAGTAAAAGACTTTGGGGTGATGTTATCGACCAGCTGATCCAATATTAGCAACCTTTAATTTCATAAGAAAGTAACCCTTATTTATGACCCTCATCTAGCTTCTTTCTACACATAGCTTCAAGTGTTCTTGACTGGCACAGAGATTCAGTCTTGGTTACTATGGAATGCATAACACAACATAGATGATATCATGATAGTTATGAGGAAACGATAGCATTTCAGATAGAAGATAATGTAAGTTCGAATCATAATAGTGCAATGTGCTACAATACGAGAATGCTAGGGAAAAAACTGAATATAATAGCCAATGAGCTATCATCCTAATAATGACTGTAGGGACAAGGTAGGTTAAAAAGAGATCAATTATTAGGGTTGAGACATATAATCAGAATAAAATGAATCTGAACAAAGCTTTAAATAAAATCTGGTAAGGAAATAAGATATTCTATTAACCAGGCAGGATATGCTTATCTCTTCAGCGGAGCTCACGTGCTCAAATACAGCAGCAAGGAGGGGGGGGCTTCATTCACCCACAAACTCAAGAACTAACCAGTGCTAACCTGCTGCCAAGGGCTGTTCTAGGTGCCAGAAACTCTGGGGAAAAATATTAACCTCCTGTGATTAACTTACTCTGCCCTTAGTTTCTGAGTTAACTATGGCTAAGGATTTTTTTTTTCTAGAAAATTTCACCAGATGTAAAGTTAAAACTGTTTGCTATAGCTTGACTTCCTGAATCTGTTTTATTTGTTAAGCCCACAAACTCAACTATGAACTGTATCTAACAATGTCGTGTGTGTGTGTGTGTGTGTGTGTGTGTGTGTGTGTGTATTTGAAAGGTACAGGTGGATGAAGACATTTATAACAGCTTTTCAGAGAGTGTTGTCAACACGGGGTATGTGAGATCATCTAAGAAATAAAAATGTGACTAGATGCATAGAACATAATGGGAGATACATAAACAAGGCTATGTGTGACAGGGATGAACTCCTGTGACTAGACTAATGTAAGTTTTCCATTAAGGAGTTCTTAAGCTTTTCCATTCATCCTCAAGACCTAGTGAGGTAGCAAAGACTATGCTTGCATTCAACATGACCATGCCTAATCTCTTCTGTACATTGACAGGAAAGGCCTGCATAGGAGAGAGCTCATTCAAGCTTGAGGCCACACCAGGGTTATTCTCTATGGAAGGACTAAACCCTCAAAAGCAGCAATCCCTCCTGGAAAGTCCCTTTCTGTCCCCGCCTCCCCCCACACTGAGAGCTCCTGAACACCATCTGTGCCAAAGCAGCTCAGTGACTCAAAACCATCAGGCCCCCTGGGATGGCTGTGGCCTCCTTTACTCAAACAGTCTAAAAATAGCCGAGATATTCTTTTTTCGGGGGGGGGGCGGATAAGGTTTAAGAATAGCTCTAGCCAGGCAGATGCTGGCCCCTTCACACGATCATCACTAGAATGATCGAAGTTTGTGGAGTGGAGCTCTCCTTTTCTTGGGATCAGACTTATACACATGGCTCCAATCCTCTTTTTTAAGTTATGTCATTTCCTGTCTGGTAACCCTGGAAGACTCACTACTTAGGATCCCGTTCTAGTACTGTCTTCTCTATGAGACCTTCTCAGGCCCATCTTCCTATCCTAGAGTGGAATATAACATCCTCTAGTCCCTGACCCAAACACATAAAGTACATTTTGATTCAGATATCTCTCTGTCCCCTGAGGACCGTAAGTGTCCCTTCCCTTATCAAGTGACAAGGAGAACACATGGTTTCTGGTAGACATTCAACACCTGTTAAATGGATGTCAGTGACCTGTTGATGCTTTTAAACTGAGAGTTTTAAAGATGACAACTTTCTCTACACAAATAACTATAACCTGTCTTGAGAAATGAAAGTATTCATCCCACCTTTAAAAATAAAACACTAAGGCATATTCTCTAGGCCCGATTACTGGCAGAAACACACACTGGTATTTCAGACCAGAGGATATAAAGGTCAGAGGATAGATAGACATGTAAGATTAGTAAGTCTAGAGCTCTTAATATATAACACAGGACTTAAAGTAATAAAACTGAATTCCATTTGTAATTCATGAAGTGAGTATAATTGCTCTTGACACCAAAACAAAAGATGGTAATTATGAAATATGATGGATATGTTAATTTGTGTCACATTTCAGTAATATTTGTAATATCTACATATATCCCTCAATAGCATATTTGATTCCTTAAATATGCTCAATAAATTTATTTATATACTTTTATTTATTTATTTTCAAGGACAGAGAAAGATTGAATGGGGCACACCAGGGTCTCCATCCAATGCAAATGAACTCCAGATGCCTGTGCCACTTTGTGGATCTGGTATTTTGAAGGTACTGTAGAATCAAATTCAGGTCATTAGGCTATGCAGGCAAGTGCCTTAACCATTGACCCATGTCCCCAGCCCAATAAACTCATTTTTAAAGAGCTGCTAAGTAGGAGAGATGAGCAGACAGACACTGGAATACCTTGTAAAACTTTATGAGAATTTTTACCTCAAAATGATCAAGAAGATAGAGATCAGAAGGGGAGAGATCTTGTACTAAATAAGCAGAGAAAGATTAATATAAAACTGTACAAACTTTTGGCATCATACTCTTTGTGTAATTTTAAAAAATGCCCGAGGTCTGAGGAAGATGACTTAATGAGTAAAAATGCTTACTGTACAAGCATGAGGCCATGAGTTCAGAACCTACTTAAAGACGGATGCAATATTTGTGAGCATCTATAATCCTAGTGAGATGGTAGGCAGAGACAGGACAGTCCCTTCAAACTTGCAGGCCAGTTAGCCTGGTGTACACAGCATTGAACATCTAAGAGACCCTGTCTCCAACAAGGTGGAAGTAAACCCCACACCTGAGGTTGTCTTCTGACCTCCACACGTGTGCATTGGCCCACGCTCTCACATACACACACACACACACGCTGGAAAAGAAAGATCATGTCAGACACAAAACTTGTTATAATTGACTTTGTTTCCTTTTCACGCTTAGTCAATGATTTGGACCATTGTTAACACATTTTTGATGTATAACAGCTTAATTTCTGGTTTTGACTTTAGACATGAAAGAAGCAGTCGCTGCCAGTCTGGGATCTGACTTTGTCCTATCTCCCTGGCCCCATGCCACCTGAAGCTGACCTTGTACCCACAGCTGGTTGAGCGAAGATGTTCATGTAACACCAATTTAAGACAAGGTCCTTTTGTGCCCGTGATGGAGCAAGACTAAAACTAAATGACTTCCTCATCACGTCTGAACCACAAACATCATTACAACCCCAAGATGTCCACATATCTCCCTATCCTGGTTAAGATGAATGAAAACTACTTCTTTACCTTTGATCCTTATCTCCTCTCCCTCCTCTCCTTGATAATACTTCTTAAGGTAGTCATAGAATCGTTCTGGTTTCCTGACAACATCCTTTCTTAAATCCGCCACTGCATATCTAATGATGATTCTGTAAGACCTCCACTGGGTCAGACACACAAAGTTGCAATGAAGACTATACTCAGCTTGTTCGACTATGGGTGTGCCCTTCATAGTCGACAGCTGGACGGTATAAACAACTCTTTAATGTCCTTGTTCTCTCAGGAGAATATGACTGTCCTAGGATGCCAGAGTTTCCACTAAAGCATTACAATCTTTTGAGAAAAACTCTAAAAATCGTATTATCCTCATTGTCACCGTTCTGTCCTGATTCAGTTAAACAGAATAACTTAGCAACGATAGTAAACAAATGATAATAATAAATGATAATAAATAATATTTTTATTCATTTGCAAGGGGAGAAAGAGAAGGAGGGAGAGAGGGATGGAGGAATAGAGGGAGGGAAGCAGGGAGAATATGGCCTCAAAAGAGCCTCTTGCTGCTGAAAGTGAACTCACAATGCATGTGCCACTTTGCGCATCTGACTTTATGTGGGCACTGGGGAATCAAACTTGGGCTGGCAGACTTTGCAAGCAAGAACCTTTAATCACTAAGCCATATCCTCAGCCCTGAATGATTTATTTGTTTAAGGAAACAGAGAATGTGAAGGGACAGTTGGGCTTTCTGTTTCCTTATTCTCCTTACATGAAGAGAAGTTGCCACCTGCGTGGGAGAGGCCCGCAGTAGAGTGGACTGAACCATTCCGTAGGAGAAGTGTGTTTCCCTGCAGCCGTACTCGGCACATCCACCAGTTCTTTCCACACAGGGATTTCTCTATGGAGCTGTCACAATATTTTTCTCCCCACTAAGAATACCGGGGTGCTTTTTCTTCTGAAGCTCTTCTTGTGTTGCACAATGTGACAGGTTATTAAATCAATTTCTCTTCCTTTCTTTAAATAACACACAGCACCAAGCAGAGAAATCTTTCAGAATTAAAGATGACAACTTAGAGATGCTTGGATTCATTCTTCAGCTCTTACACACACACACACACACACACACACACACACACACACACACCCAACCCACACCTCCCACAGAACTCATGCACACTGCTTAGTATTAGTATGTGAGTTAGTTAATTACACTAGAATTTTAATATAATATGTTATGTTATACTAATATAGTAATAATTTATAGACACTAATATTAAAAATTGTAAAAAAAAAAATAACACAAATTTGGCTAGAATCACTTGAAGGAGGCCAAGCCATGTAAAATCAAGTGTGATGGTAAATCTTGCTTGTCAAACTGACTGAACTGAGAAATTCCTGAATTAGAAAAAATAGTGTACTCATGAGTGTGTCTATGAGGGTGTTTCCAGGACAATTAGATCGTGAGGGCAGATTAATTCTTTGATGAATTTATAATATTATTGGAAGGTGGTAAAAGGTAGAACACACTGGAGCACATGCATCTGAAATTCATTTGCATAGGAAAGGCCCTGGTGTCCTCATTCTCTCTCCCTCCTTCTCTCTCTCTCTCTCCCTCTCCCTCTCTCTCTCTCTCATAAATAAAAATACTTCAAAAAATATAAATCACTTCCCTGTTCCAAGCCATCTAACAGCCCCATCAAATGTGAAATAAAATCCGGCTAAATCTCTCTCATTACCTATAAGCTTCTTCAAAACCTGATGGTTGCGTCTCCAAAATCATGTTTTCTCTTATTCTTATTTCATTGTCCTCTAAACACTGCATCTCCATGTTTTTGATGATGGTGATAACAATGAAGATGATGATAAGATTACTGAACATCAAATCTGCCCTCTTCACAAGTTATTAAGTACACAGCACAGTAGCATTAACTCTAGGTACAAAGTTGCACAGTAGCTTTCTAGAATGTGTACATCCGACATAGCTGAAACTTCATTTTTTTTTTTTTACATAGGTTTTGGTGGTTTGAATGTAAAATGCCTGCCAAGTTTCATGTGTTTTGAATACTTGCTCCTCAGCTGGTGTGAATTTGGGAAAGTTGTGGGGCCACTTGGAGGTGGAGTCTTGCTGGAACCAGAATGTTGCTGAGGGTGGACATTGGGCTATTATAGTCCAGCTCCAAGCCCAGTAAGATACTCTACTTCCTTCATGTTGATATGGAGATGTGACCCAGGCTTCCTACTCAGGCCTGTCACGCTTTCCCAGCCATGATGAAATGTCCTCTGAAAACTGTAAATTAACTCTTTCCTCCCATAAACAGCTTGTGGTCAGGGGTTTGGTTCCAGCAATGAGAAGATAAGAGCTATAGTGGACACGCCTCCTGTGGCATGAACACTGCCCTTCTTTTTTTTTTTTTTTTTGCAATGCCCTTTCTTATATCCACATGGCTTTCTCTTTACCTACTCAGGCT
Organism: Dipus sagitta; assembly: GCA_036346955.1. Classification (NCBI taxonomy): domain Eukaryota; kingdom Metazoa; phylum Chordata; class Mammalia; order Rodentia; family Dipodidae; genus Dipus; species Dipus sagitta. The sequence goes on from CM070786.1 coordinate 23,161,662, forward strand.
TCTGTGAAAAATATTACTTCCTTCTAGAAGTCTTCCCTGACCACAGGGTTAAAACTAGTCTACCCTCTTTCTTGCTTCATTTTCCTTCACAGTACTTATCACTCTCTGACAATAGGTTAGAGATTTGCTGTTCATTTTCAACTCTCCCCACTCACAACTTTGTTTCCCGATACAGAAGTAATGAGCTGGCTCAAGCTGTTGAATTTCTGCATATTTGTTACCTAACAGTGGCAAGTGGAAGAAACTGGATGAAGGAAATCTTCAGCAGAAAGAAGGAAATGAAATCTCCCACAACACACCCAGGTTTCTTGGAAATTGTTTTCAAAAGGCTAACATCATTGACCCACGTGGGGGAAAGGGTGTCAGATCTTCCTTTGAAACACACAGTTCCAAGCTGTAATCTTTCAGCAAGAACTTGTCTACACACTCAGGAAGAAAATACCCAGGACTGACTTCTCAGATGAGAGGAAGCTCTTGAAATGTCGAGTATTTGAAAATAGGAAATCGAGATAGCGAGTTGAAGATGTCTGAGCTTCAGTCAAGATAAAATATTTAATTAGCCTACAAACTGACCCTGAGAACATCTGGAATTTCCAGAAGGCAAGAGATTGTCTTGTCACTTCTAAGTCTACCAAACAGTGGAGGCTGATGTTGGCACAGAAACAAAAATAGGAAGAGAGGTTATCAGCGTGACCTCTGTGAGATTCTTGAGTTTTTAGATTAGTGAACACGGACAAGTGGAATGAACTCGCTCCAAGTCTATTCATCTTCTTCAGAATGTGGAGGCTGTGGGGGATAAGGAGATGTAGATAATTCCCCACCAGGGCGCCAAAACAGATCAATCAAGTGGTTAGGCAGACCTGTGGTAGAAACTTACAGACCTGTTAAATTTAGTTACTGGAAGGTCTCTTATTTTACACAGACAGTCAAATCAGAAATACGTGGACTGGGCATCAGGCCAAAACCATACTTCTGGCATTAAATACACCTGACTGTGGACATTACCTGATATTTTCACATAATGAACACCATGTGATCTGCTAACACCAGTTTTGCATGCATTATCTCCATTAAACAGAGTAGCATTTAACATTTAAGTGCTTGCTATGTGCCAGGTACTATGTTAAGTAATTCTTAAGCATTACCACATTTTATCCTCATAATAAAAATTCTTATTTTCTTTATTTTACAGATGATGAAAATGCAAGCACAAGGGGATTAAGCATAAAGTCATATAGATAAGTAAAGCAGTGTGACTCTAGAGCCTATATCATCAGCCATTTCATTAACTCAGCAGTCAGTCATTCAATCTTCACACCCGTTTGGAGATGAGGTAGCATGAGAAGCTCAGAGACGACAAAGGACGTTCCCGAGGTCACATAGCAAACCTGTGGTAAACTTCTGCCCCATTCCAAGTTAACCTCAGATCAAGCCTGACTAAAATGACAGCTCGCTAAATTGTCTGGAATGACAATTTCAGGTTGGACTTAAGTCTGGTGAGCCATGGCACAAATAGTTTTGTTTAATGCTGAAATGAATCAGCTCAGGGTTTAAGTTTCTTCTTACGATATTATTCCTCTCTCTGCACATGTGCTTTCTAGAAATGGACCTGTATTTTCCCTCTTAAATCAAATCTTATATAGGATCATGATATACTTAGTAGTGTAATGTGATATTTCACTAACATAATTTGGAATTTCTGTCACTTAACATGTAAGTCAATGGGAACACAACCTAAGAGGTGGTTTCCAATGTACTGAAATGTCAAGCATGTGTGTTGGTTAGCTGATCTTTGACAAGGTAAATAATACACGATGGAGAAAAAAAAAATAGCCCTGTCAACAAATGGCGATAGGAAAATTGAACATCTGCAAGCAGAAGAATGAAATTGGGTCCTTATCTCACCCCATAAATGTACTCATAATGGATTGAAGACATACGACCTGAAACTGTGAAAGTTCTAGAAGAAGCGCAGGGGGAACACTTTTGGAAAATAACCTGGGCTATGACTCTGGTAGCACACACAAAAAAAAATCAAAGTAAAAATAGACAAGTGAGATTGCATCAAACTAAAAAGCTTTTACACAGCAAATAAAACAGCAGAGTGAAAGGAAGCCTACAGAATGGAAGAAAATATTTATGTGCCAAGAAATTAATTTCTGAATTTCTGACAAGGAATTCATTTCTAAAATATTCTGGGAACTCCTAAATCCAGTGGCAAAACAAAATAAGACCAAAAAAAAAAAAAAAAAAGAACAAGTAACTTGACTTAAATATGGGCAATCATTACATTTATGGCCTTACAGTAACTGTCATTACATACACAAGATGTGCAAAATATTGGAACTTGGGTCCATGCAATATTTCATCATGTATGATGAAGGTGAGAAAAAAAAACAAAAGGATATCAACATAGAAGAGGGACTACTTGGAAAGAAAATGGGTTCAGTGGAAGGAGGATGAGGAAAGGGGAACAAAAGAAGGCTAATAAGAAGGGATTATAATCGAAATGCATTATGCATGAAAATCTAAATAAAAAGTTAAAAAGTACAATCAACTAGGTAGGCAAGACATGCCCACAGGTGCAAAAGTTGCACAGCTGCTCATTGATAGGATTTGAGACCCACTCAATGGAAATGAATTCATGCCTGGTACTGAAAACAGAGTCCAGGGCTGGAGGGATGGCTTAGCAGTTAAGTTGCTTGCCTGCAAAGCCAAAGAACCCAAGTTTGATTCCCCAGGACCCACGTAAGCTAAATGCACAAGGTGGCACATGTGTCTGGAGTTTATTTGCAGTGGTTGGAAGCCCTGGTGCACCCATTCTCCTTCTCCCCTTCCCTGTCTCTTTCTCTCTATCAAATAAATAAATAAAAATCTAGAAGATTAAAAGAAAAAGAGTCCAAAACCTATGGCTCGACAGGGCATAGATTCTAGAGGAAAGCTACAACTGTCCTTTGGCTAAATGGAGATGTTATGCTCATCAACATGCCTTCTGAAGGTATGTTTATGCATTTTGATTAATGCTGTTATCACTTTTAGTTAGAGAAGCTTCTTTTCACAGATCATGGTGAATACCAGGAAAACCCAAGACCCAACATAACAAGAAGAAAAGACAGCCCACTACTTAGCACTGAGGAGACTTCTCTATCACACCACCAGGGAAGAAGACTCAGGGAAGCAGAAAGCAGAGAAAGTAGGGGAAAAATATGAGTGCTGCAGACAGACACAAAGAGAGAAAGAGAGACAGAGGAGAGAGAGAGAGTGTGTGTGTGTGTGTTCCAGGGCCTCCAGCCACTGCAAACAAACTCCAGAAGCATGTCCCACATTGTGCATCTGCCTTTATGTTGGTATTGGGAAATTGAACCTGGGTCATTAGGCTTTGCAGGCAAATGCTTTAATTCCTGAGCCATCTCTCCCAGCCCCCAAATACTTTTCTTCTTTTATTTATTTTTCTTTTTTCTTTTTTTTTTCCTTTTAATTAATAGCCTCCATACTTACACATAATAAACCATGATAATTCCCACGCCTCGTCCACTTTCCCCTTCACAAATCAAAATACTTTTCTTAATTAAATTGAAGGAATATGTCCGCACCCCCAAAGAAATATTCCAAGAAAAAAAATCATTGTTAGTATTATTATTTTATTAGCAAATTAATTATAATTGAAATTACATTAGCCAAGATTATTTTTTTAATCAGATGATTTTTTTTTAAAGGTGAGTCACCTGGAAAAGGCTTTGGAAACACCAACCTTGAGATGTTGAAAGTGGTTCATCCTAGAGGTAAAGGGCTCTAAAGTGTAGGTGCTCCTTGAGTTCTTCCCTTAACCTGCAATTCTACCTTTCAAATGGCCAACATAGGTACATAGCGACATCAAGGCACAGTATGAAAACCTGTGTGCCTGGTTCTAGTTCTGAATGCACTGAACGGCGGTCCGCCAGCTCTGCGGGCCAAGGCGACGGGGAAGCCAGAGCAGTGACGCTTCTCTCCGTGTAGGAGGCCAGATGCTGTCCTCCCAGCTGATAGAATTACCTCTGCATTATAAAAGATAGAGGGTGCCCAGCAGAGATTTCAGCTCGAGCACTTTTTAGCCCAGATTTTCTCTTTTGTGATTTTGCTTTCAGATATCATGGCATTGATAAATTTGGACACTCCAATTAGTCACATCCTATGTAACTCAGCAATGTTCTTCTATGAACAAGTGTGTTGTTTACACATTTAACACTATGGATATGGTTGTGCTAGGCTCTTGTCAAAGGCACATGACATGACCTTGGGCAATAGAGAGGAAAAGTTCATTTTGGCTTCTTTGATTGCTTTGTCAGTTCGCTTGTTTCTATTCAGTGCTCAGACCGAGTGTTCTAATGTCACTAAAATCAATTTTCTTTCTTATTTTTTTAAGGATAAGAAATTATCCTTATTGAGAATATGTTAAGGAGGAGGTAGAAAGCAATACCAAAAGTATTCCCAAATGGGAGTCTGATACAAAACCACAGTAAAAACTTTGTGAACAACTGCAAAAAAAAAAAAAAAAGCTGTTTTTATGTTATTTTGTTTTATTAGCATTTTTCAAGCTAGGTGTTAGCCACTGAAACATTGCAAGTCAACAAAGTATGAACTGAAAATCTTTTCAGAAAGAAGCTTGCCAGTGATATTCAGAGGAACTGCTTTAATTGACTTAATTTTCCTGATTTAGCTCTCATTTATGTCCGCAGCTGACAGGTTAACTATGCTTCAGAGTCTTAGTCACATGGGCCATGGGTGTGCATTCGAAATCCAAATGCTGAAGCGATGATTCGGTCGTTAAGTGTACTTCCTGTGTAAGCATGAATACCACATGAGTTTGAAACTCTAGAACCCACACAAAACAGCTGGGCATGGTCCCACATGTCCATAACCTTAGTCCTGTAGGAGGGTAGAGAGTTAAGAATTGCCAGACATTGTGGGAAAACAGTGAGCTCTGAGATTGGTAAGAGACTCTGGCTGGGCACAGTGGGGGCACACCTTTAATCACGGCACTCGGGAGGCAGAGGTGGAAAGATCACTGTGAGTTTGAAGTCAGGCCTGGGACTATAGAGTGAGTTCCAGGTCAGCCTGAGCTAGAGTGAGGCCCTGCCTTGGGGGGGGGGGGGGCGGCGGGCAGAGAATCTGACCAAACCAGAACTGGTAAAAGGGTGTCGGAGTGGGACACTTGACTATCCACTCTGGCCTCCTAAGACGAGTGCATCCCACAGGGCACATGCATGTACACACACACACACCACACACACACACACACCCCAAATATTTTACATACACAAATTCAAAAATAAACTAAAAAATAAATACATCTACATGCCTCCAAGTCCCATTCAAATACAAAAGCTGAGTGAAGTGGGTTGACTGTTGGGAAACACGGTGTTGAACCACACCTTCTATTAATGACAGAAACTGCTAATTATTGTCAGCTCGCTGCTACTGAAGACTTAGAGGTCCTAAGTTCCAGATATTTCACTGGAAGAAACCAGACACTTATAGTTTTATGAAACACCTTTTGATCCTTTTAGGTATTGACAACCTATGTAAAACTTATTCGAACACCGCAGAGACCAGACGAATTCTATCTGCAGGTCTGAGAGAGCCAGTAGCTTCAAGTTGACAGCCCCCGGACAGGTAGAAAGTGCACGGGGCTTGGAACTGGCTGGATCCCAGCTGTATTCCCTACGAATTGTACACCTTTGGACAATTTCCGAATTCTACTCAAGCCCAGGTTTTCTTATCTGGCTGTTGTGTAGATGTTTGTTTTGAATTGAGAAGTTTCTTCCTGGAGGATGGCTTATAGCCACAAGAAGTTAAAGGAACTTGTAAGGCTCAGGAAGCTCAGAAAATTATGAGTGACAAGGAAAACGTTGCTGAGGAAAGGAGACTTCCGGAGCCACTTGCCCATTGTATGAGGGGCTCTAGGGATGCAGCTTTTGTGAGTCATCCCCCATGCTCCTGTAAGTAACCCCAATAAACTCATTGGTTCATCAAGACAGGCTTGGATGCACTTATTCCTTGCTGTGCTGTCACTGTCCTAAGTGAATAGATATTCGTCCACATTTCCCAAGGAAAAGTCACATGGAAAGCCTATACTGTAGAATATTTGTGATTAGAAAGAATCCCCCAATACACATACACACAGATACATGGCTGGTATCAACATATATGAATGGCTATTTTAGACCTCTATCAACTCATTGTTTATATTGCCTATCCCATTTTTTAAAAATATTTCTAGACCTTGAAGCAATGGACTATTGGATTTCTCAGACAGAAATGAAACCACTGTGGGGGGGGGAGATCTACCACTATGGTTTAGTTCATCAGTGAGTCATGGCTTACTATTGTTCTAAACATGAAAGAGACAGTTTCCACAAAGCTTACCCATGACCTCACTAGCCAAGATTTATTTATTTTTTTAAATTCACAGCCCATTTCTTTAGTAGGGGGTAAATTCACACATGGACATATATGTCCTTTTCCATTCTGTCAACAGGGAAACTAGATCATATGGTGACCAAACCCTACATCTGGATATATCAGAGTAAAGAAAGACAAGATATGGAAGAACATAGTGCAATAGAAGAGTAGATGAGTTCTAGCTTCATCTTATGTAGTGGTAGCCTAGATCCCCTTCAGATGGAATGTCTGCCACACTTTTAGGGATAAGAAGAGATTTCAGGACTGGAGAGATGGTTTAGTGTTTAAGGCACTTTTCCTGCAAAGCATAAGGACCCAGGTTAAAGTCTCCAGTACCCATGTAAGCTAGATTGATGTACAAGGTGGTGCATGTGTCTGGAGTTTGTTTGCAGTGGCTAGAGGTCCTGGTCTGCCCATCCTCTCTCTCTATATATATCTGTCTCTTTCTCTCTCAAATAAAAAAAAATATTTTTTAAAAAGAAGATATTTAATTAAGACTTCTTTTGAGCTCTCTCCCACAGGGTCTGTCTGAGTGTTTAACCCTCTGTCTCTAAGATGGAGTGAATGCTACTAGACAATGACACCTTAGAAGACATGAGCTATGCTTCTCTCATAAGAGTGAGTGGTTGAGCTCTGACTATAAGGCAGGGTCCTTGTGTTAGGGAATTAAAAAGAAAAACACAACAGCAGACTTCCCGCTGGTTTGCTTTGCTTGCCTGGACTCTTTAAAAGCTCTGCACCCTTCTGCAGTAGTAAAAATTACCTTGCCAATATACTTTGGATTGTGTGGTCATTCTCAGAGCCTAACCTCATTTCTAACAGTTCAAATGAGAAATGTCCCCCATAGCCTCTGTGTCTGCAATTAAGCTCATACTCGATCCCCACCTGTTAGAGCTTTTGAGAGGTGGACCTTTGCTGGAGAAAGGTATGTTATGGGAGCCAGACCTTGAAGCTGATTAGTCCAGCCTAAGCCCAGTACTTAGACTATTTCCACCGAGATACGTGCCAAGATCCTGCTCATGCCATACTTTTATCTGCCATGATGGAACCTCCCCTTGAGACTGTAAGCCTGAAATAAGCCTTTCCTCCCATGAGTTGCTTTGGCTGTGTATTTTGTCCCTGCAGCAAGAAAATAACACTACAGTGTTCAATATAGGCTGGGCTAATTCCAACATCTGTAACGCCTTTTCATGGGGTTGCTTTGAACAGCAAGTGAAATCATGTTCGAGAGGGACAGTCCGTGAAGATAAGATGTTATATGCATACATTATCATCCCAAGTCATAACCTTATATCAGAGTTCACTGATATGTTAAACATAGCTATGCTAATCATTAACAATTATTATTCATCAATGCCTATGACTCATCAAAATATGTGACTCATCAAAACGTGTTTTCATATGGAATTGATCCAAGGGTAATTAGCCCTCAAAATGGCTCAGAGCTTCCTATGAATGAACTAAATCAGTGTATATTAAAATTAAGTGTAAAAAATGGGATTATTGGTAGTTGGAGCAACAACATAAGTCTGGAGTATAATTAAGATTTTCCTAATGATAGCAAGTTGTCTGCCATTCCTAGGATCTGGGCCAAAGGCCACACAACTGTGAGCTTGGCTCTACTCCTTGGAGAATATCCAAGCATGCCTAGGAGAAGAGTCCATATTCCAATAAACAGAGAAATGCCTTTAATTCACAAGGATCTTTTTTTTTTTTTTTTTTGCCTTTCAAATCTCTGAGAAGATGTCATTTATCATACTTGGTTAAAATGCTTAGATACACAAGGTTCAAAGCCAGCCTGGACTACATAAGCTATCCCCTAGCTCCCCCTCAAAAGCCACTTTAAGGTAGATATTAAAATTTGCTTCATTTAGAAATAAAATAAGATATATAAGTTTAACTTAAACATGTTTATTATTGTATATAAATGTTCTACCCCTGAGCTATGTCCCCAAGCCCCCATTATTGATTTTTATAACTTTAATAAAATTAAGTTTAAATATTAAAAATGCTTAGATTCAGGAGTGAGTGAATATATCAACACTCACCAGAGACAAGAAGAAATTATTTCCTCACCTCATTAGAAAATGAAACACTCTAAATTGTCGTTACGTTTAAACATATACTGTCAACATTTTATGGCCAACAGAGAGTACAGGAAAAATCCTCACAGCGGGTATGACCCAAAATTAGGAAAGCTACTTCTGAAACCCTCTGGAACATATTTCCAAGTTGTAAACTTTCTTTTCCCTCGTTTCTGTCAGTAGACTATATATCCATTATAAAAGACTTACTTCACCCAATAAAAACATCATCTATTTTCATACTCTAGAAGGAAAATAGAAAGCATTGTCTCTAACTTCTGAATCTTTAGACATATATACCAGATACTGCTAAAAAGCAACAATGTGTTGTGCATTTTGGAACAATTGATTTTCACTATTTCAAAGACACCCTTGCTTCTTTCTCCCGAAACTTTAATACTATATATATATATATATATACACACACACATACATATATATACATATACATATATATATGTATGTATATATATATATATTTTTTGGTTTTTCGAGGTAGGGTCTCACTCTGGTCCAGGCTGATCTGGAATTCAACTATGTAGTCTCAGTGTGGCCTTGAACTTATGGCGATCCTCCTATCTCTGCCTCCCGAGTGTTGGGATTAAAGGCATGCCACCACGCCCAGCTTTTTAATACTATTAATAGCACAGAAGTCCAGATTGTACATCTGTTGAACTCTACAAAGCAGGCTTATCTTTTGTTATCCACTTTAGAGGTCAGATGTTCTTTTCCTTTGCTAACAGGACAATCAGAGCAAGTGTGTGCCCTTCATGTGGGTAGCTGTAAGCATGGCAGAAATAACCTCATTTGTGCACTATAGCATCATAAGGCCCTTTCTCTGTTTGAATTCCATTTAAAAAGGAGATTCCAGTAATCATAATCATGTTATAGTCATTCTATAATCACATGATAATCATAACAAAAATGAAACGCCAAACTTTAATGACCTCTCCCATACCCACACTTAAGCATCATCTCTTCCCCACCAAACATGCTCTAGAAGCACGCTAGTCACTTGATTTTACAAGTGAATTTAAGTTAATTAACCAAAAGGTAAAGAATTCATGGCTGGAGAGATGGCTTAGCAGTTAGAGTACGAAGCCTAAGGACCCAGGTTTGATTCCCCAGGACCCACATAAGCCAGATGCACAAGGTGGCACATGCAGCAGGAGTCCTCATTTGTGGTGGCTAGAGGCCCAGGCATGCCCTTTCTCTATATATATCTGCCTCTCTTTCTCCCTAAAATAAATAAGTAAATAAAGTATATACTTTAAAAAGGAAATAATTTAGAAGTTAGCTCTTACTAAGACTAGCCACTATCCAAGTGTCCAGTTGCCACAGGCTGAACAGAGCAAATCCGAGTTTCTGTCCTTGAAGGAAAGTCTGCGGGACAGGGCTGTTCAAACACAGCCTCTCTTTGGCCAGTCTAAACTCACCTTGCTTTTCTGACACTCACCCTGATGCTCCCTAACAGTTTCTTCATTATACAAATCAGTTTGGCCTCTCAGTTTACTGTGCTTTACACTTAGTCAATCCCTAGATTCCCCATAACAGAGATACTAACAAACGGAGGCAGTCCACAGGATCCTCAGAGAGAAGTCTTCCTCTAGCTCTGTAACTGCATGTGTAGAAATCTCTCGACCCACTGAACCCTTCTGTGCACATCAGTAAATTGAGTTCCTGTACACTGTTTGTGCTTGCTAGTCTGCACTGAACACGCGTGAGGGCAGCTGTGTGGCCTAGACTGGCAAGTGCTTCCCACTTCCGGCACAGGTTTGCAGAGGTAAAAGTCAGTGTTTGAGCTGGCATCAAAAAGGTGGCATTGTCATCCCTCAAGGCTCAGGAAACATTGTGGCAGAGGAGGTGGAAAGGAATATAACCAGATGATGGGGAGGAGTGCTTTCTAATGCTGTCTTCCAAACATGAAGTTGCTATTGCATTCATGACCTCATAGGGACCGTCGTCGCCTGAACAAGGCTTGAACAATATTGGGCCCTGTCAACATGTTGTCATGGATGACGAAGGACGGCAGAAAAATAATATCAAAATATAAGTGGGACTAGCTGGAAAGAAGGGGTTCACTGAAAGGGGTCAGGGGACAAATGAAAGTAATGGGAGGAATTTTTTTTTCAATTATGTCTCAAACTTGAAGTGAACTTCCAAGCAAAAAGCAACAAAAGGCAAATATTTAGCCATGAACTGTCAGTTTGATGGACTCAGAATACAATCGGCAGATATTTCAACTGGGAAATGTTAGGAGGCTGCAGTGTTAAAATCTGTAAAAACCAAAATTGTAAGAAAGCCAAATCGTGATGAAGATACTGAAAATTCATCAATTCTTCAAAACAAGACATCAAAATAGAAGAGGGACTAGTTGGAAAGATGAGGGAGTTTAGTGGAAGGGATACAGGGATAGGGGCGGAGCAAAAGAAGGTAATGGAAGAAAACTGTGATCAAACTATATTATGTTCATGCATGAAAATTATCAATAAAAAAGGTGATGTTGGGCTGGAGGGATGGCTTAGTGGTTAAGTGCTTGCCTGAGAAGGCTAAGGGCCCAGGTTCAACTCCCCAGGTCCCATGTAAGCCAGATACACAAGGTGACACAAGTGTAAGATCATGCATATGCACAAGGTGGTGCATATGTCTGGAATTCAATTGTAGTGGCCGGAGGCCCTGGTGCACCAATTCTCTCTCTCATAAAAACAAAATAATATAATTTTTTAAAGGTGGTGTTGTGAAGCTGGGGAAATAGTTTAATTGGTACAGTAGTTTCCATGCAAGCATGAGGACCTGAGCTCCATCCCCAATACTTAGGCAAAACTGCTGGATGTGCTAGCACATGCCTCTGATCCTAGTGTTGGGGAGGTGGAGACAGGAACTTCTCCACTGCTTACTGGGTAGCCAGTCTAGTCTAATTGGTGAGCTCCAGGACTGTGAGAGACTCTGTCTCAAAGGAAGTAGATGATATCTTTGAGGATGATGCCCAAGGTTGTCCTCTGGCTTCCACATGCACACACGGGAATGTACACACTTTAACCAATATTTTTGCACTTTGTGCAGCTGGCTTTACGTGGATACTAGGGAATCAAACTCGAGTGTTTAGGCTTTGCAGGCAAGTCATCTCTGCAGCCCTGTAGCAGGACAGCTCCAGGTTCACTGAGATGAACCTCCAGACCAGGCACAGTTATGGAGGAAGGGATATTTATTGAAGCTTACAGATCCAGGGGAAGTTCCATAATGGCAGGAGAAGCTGGCCTGCCTTCACAGGTCCAAGCAGAGAGAGAGAAGCACAAGCCTAAAAGCCACACAGCACAGCACACTTCAGGAACTCCGGCGAGGCACACTCTGCATATCTTTAGATTGAAATCTCAAACCCACCACCTCACCTTAAGATCCTCCCAGTGACACCGCCTCCAGCCAGATGGCTGCAGATGCAAACTAGAAACTAATAGAACAGTGAATATATTGAGGGCTATCTATTAAAACTACCATGAGTCCCCCTTTTCCTCCACCATTTTTAAGTGGGTGTTATCACTAAATAAATGTTGACTTCTTGGTGACTGTAAACAATACAGCAAGTTGCTGTAGGCTGTTAGAAGGTCCACGTGTTGGCCCTTTGCCTCTTTGTTCCCAAATGTATTCTGTGTCCTTGTCCTGCGAAGCTTGCTGGCAGGCTTCTAGTACAGTTTGCCCAGTGGAAGGCACTGATGGTAGGTGAGAGAGCCACAGAGGAGGATCCCTGTTGTCTCCGGCGCTGCATTTCCAGCCCTACTGCATCTCTTCTGTCTCTCCAGCTCCCGCCATGTAACTAAGTCCATGGGTCCAGATCCTGCTAAGTGACCCAGATGCTGCGTTCTGGTACTGTCATCATCTCCTTTGGTCCCTCTTGTCCAGTGGTGTACTGGGACATTGTTAACAACTGACTCTCTGTCCTCTAATGCCTATGGTATAAATACAGCCTGGCTTGCAGATCCCCCAGTATTTAGTGACTGGATCTCAGGACACTTTACAGTCTGACACTAACACATCACGGCTCCCGACCTATGCAAAGTAGCAACTTCTTGTCGCTCATTTCAGAGCTCCTTTAAAGCCCTTATATAACTTCAAACTCTTTGTTGCTAGTTGTTTGAACTAAATTCTGCTGCCTGGCATGGGATCTACTTTCCTGAATAACTAAACTTACTTTATTTTATTATGAGAGTAAAATTTGCCAATTGACATCAGTCCTATGATAATGTATGTTATACATTAAGCTGACATCACTGGTTATACAGAGCATAACTTTTCCATAAAGAAAACATTGAATCACTTTACAGTGGGGTGCAAGTGTCTTATCTCACCCTCCGCAGTCTGGGTAAGAGTAGCTGTATGCACAGAACAATTGGGGTAACACCATAGTAGACCACATTAGAGAAGCAATTAGGCAATGGTGGTTCAAAGCCTCAAAAGTTTCCTATCCTTCATCCCACCAGTTCTGCTCTGACAGAATCTCTTCTAGGAATTCCTCCAAAGGAAAGGAAAAGATTTACACACAAAGATGTTCATCACAGAATTACTTAAAATAGGCCATGTTGGGCTGGAGGGATGGCTTAGCAGTTAAGGTGTTTTCCTGCAAAGCCACAGGTTCGATTCCCCAGAATCCATGTTAGCCAGATGCACAAGGGGGTGCATGCATCTGGAGTTCATTTGCAGTGGCTGGAGGCCTTGGTGTGCCCTCTCTCTTTCTCTCTCTGTATTTTTCTGTCAAATAAATAAATTAATATTTTTTAAAAATAGACCATGTTGGGCTGGGGAGGTGGCCTAGTGGTTAAGGTGCTTGCCTGCAAAGCCAAAGGAACTAGGTTCGATTCCCCAGGACCCATGTAAACCAGATGCACAAGGTGACGCATGTGTCTGGAGTTCATTTGCAGCGGCTGGAGGCCCTGGCGTGCCCATTCTCTCTCTCTCTCTCTCTCTCTCTCTCTCTTCCTTCTTTCTCTCATAAATAAATAAATATTTTAAAATTTACCATGTTTTAAAGCAATGACAATGCTTAAAAAGAGGAAACCCTTAAGTAAACCCATTTGATGGAATACTATGAATCTTTAAAATTACGATGGGCAATATTGTAGTAATATAGGAAAGGCATACGCTCCTAGGCGATGGCATCAGGAAAGAACATTTTACACACACTGATAAGAATTATGTGCATGCCAGAAGGAAAAACCAGAAAAGCAACAGTAAAATGATGTCAAGGCAATATTAAGACTCAAATTGCTCTCCTGGTTTTCAAAAAGTAAGTTTTTTTTTTTCATATTGTACCCATTCCATTTAGTTTTGTTAAATTAAGATTTTTTTTTCTTTTTTCCTAATTTGGCTTGTCTTTTTTTTTTAATTTTTGTTCATTTTTATTCATTTAAGAGTGACAGAGAGAGAGAGAGAGAGGCAGATATATATATAGAGAGAATGGGCACGCCAGGGCTTCCAGCCACTGCAAACGAACTCCAGACGCGTGCGCCCCCTTGTGCATCTGGCTAACGTGGGTCCTGGGGAATTGAGCCTTGAACCGGGGTCCTTAGGCTTCATAGGCAAGTGCTTAACCGCTAAACCATCTCTCCAGCCCTTGACTTGTCTTAATTGACAGTTTTCATGCATGAGCATATTGTAATCTGAGTATGACCCCCTCCCAATAGCTCCTTTTGTCCCTCTCCCCTCCTCCCTCCTCTGAATTCCTTCTTTCCAACTAGTCTCTCTTCTATTTTGATAACTGTTTTTCATCTGCTTTCCTCATCCATGTCAAACCGTTGATGAGCTCAATACTGTCAAGGTTTTGTGGAATTAATAATGATTTTAAAGAGACTCATGAACAAAATGCAGAAGAACTTTGTTTAGAAGGGGCAAAAAAGACATTACACTGTAAGTGAACCTTGAATCATTTCTTCATGTTGACCACATACAACCGTCATAAGCCTGACATTAATTCAAGATCCCCATCTGTCCATCACTCACTCCTCATGCAGGTTTTGCTTCAGCTGAGTTTCATCTCCTCATATGCAGCTGTCAAACATCCCTTAGAGAAGGGGCTGATCTCACATGCTCTTGTAAATAAACACATTTCTTCTTTAATCTTGGCATTTCTTCTATCATAGAGGGAAAACTGTGCCCTGGAGGAGCTCCTTCCAGGTATTCATGAGCAGGTAAGAGAAGTGTGGAAGGCTTGAAGAACTGATCCTGAGAAATCTGCCAACAACTAGTTTTGTTACTCTTGTTCTACTCAGCATGGTTCCAACCCCCTTACCCGGATTCCCCGAGGCGTCGCTCCACATAGAAAGGGCAATCACTGCTTCCGCTCTTGTGTCCTACATTCCCTCCTACCCTCCCTACCTGCATCTTTAAGAAGCACTGCTTAGGGGGTCTGGAAAAATGGCTTAGTGTTTAAGGTGCTTGCCTGAGAAACCTAAGGACTCAGGTTCGAAATATCCAGTACACATGTAAACCAGATGTATAGGGTGGCACGTATGTCTGGAGTTTGTCTGCAGTGGCTAGAAGCCCTGGTATGCCCATTTTCTCTCTCTCACTCATAAATAGATAAAAAATTAAACACTTTTTAAAACACTGCTTAGACCTCTTCCTCTTCTCTAAATGCAAAATGTTATGTTTTCTTTCATATATAGAATCTAGATTTAAGAATATATGTATATATTCACACACATATATACATGTGACATGAAAGCAGAAGGGGGACTATTTTGGAGAAGAAAGGATTTACTAACATCTACCATTTTGAATGGTAACTAAAAATAATAAATTTTGAAAACACTTTAATTAGACCAGATACCTAGATGTAACAACTAATTTGTTAAGATTTATAAATAAGCTACACCAACTACAAACCACCGTAGAAGTCACCCTGAAATACTGCCACATGAGCCCACTACCCCACTGTAAGTATGAAATAGTGACCAAAACCTCAGGTTCTGAAGCTGCCTGGAAGTCAATGTTGAATTTTCCACTGACAAAGCAGAAGGACCTACAGCAAATCCCTAAGCATTCTGCCTCCCTCTGTTTCCTCTTCTGTAAATATAAAATACCTTTTCATAGAACGGATGTGCAGATGAAGTTTGTAAGTCTCACCCAGATAGTGTATGGGGTGTCCCCTGTAAAACAGTAGTCATCCCTCCCTTCCCCAGCACCACCATGTCTATGTGAGCAGTAGTCATCCCTCCCTTCCCCAGCACCACCATGTCTATGTGAACAGTAGTCATCCCTCCCTTCCCCAGCACCACCATGTCTATGTGAACAGTAGTCATCCCTCCCTTCCCCAGCATCACCATGTCTATGTGAGCAGTAGTCATCCCTCCCTTCCCCAGCACCACCATGTCTATGTGAACAGTAGTCATCCCTCCCTTCCCCAGCACCACCATGTCTATGTGAACAGTAGTCATCCCTCCCTTCCCCAGCACCACCATGTCTATGTGAGCAGTAGTCATCCCTCCCTTCCCCAGCACCACCATGTCTATGTGAGCAGTAGTCATCCCTCCCTTCCCCAGCATCACCATGTCTATGTGAGCAGTAGTCATCCCTCCCTTCCCCAGCACCACCATGTCTATGTGATCAGTAGTCATCCCTCCCTTCCCCAGCACCACCATGTCTATGTGAGCAGTAGTCATCCCTCCCTTCCCCAGCACCACCATGTCTATGTGAGCAGTAGTCATCCCTCCCTTCCCCAGCACCGCCATGTCTATGGGAACAGTAGTCATCCCTCCCTTCCCCAGCACCACCATGTCTATGTGAGCAGTAGTCATCCCTCCCTTCCCCAGCACCACCATGTCTATGTGAGCAGTAGTCATCCCTCCCTTCCCCAGCACCACCATGTCTATGTGAGCAGTAGTCATCCCTCCCTTCCCCAGCACCACCATGTCTATGTGAGCAGTAGTCATCCCTCCCTTCCCCAGCAGCACCATGTCTATGGGAACAGTAGTCATCCCTCCCTTCCCCAGCACCACCATGTCTATGTGAGCAGTAGTCATCCCTCCCTTCCCCAGCACCACCATGTCTATGTGAACAGTAGTCATCCCTCCCTTCCCCAGCACCACCATGTCTATGTGAACAGTAGTCATCCCTCCCTACCCCAGCACCACCATGTCTATGTGAGCAGTAGTCATCCCTCCCTTCCCCAGCACCACCATGTCTATGTGAGCAGTAGTCATCCCTCCCTTCCCCAGCACCACCATGTCTATGTGAGCAGTAGTCATCCCTCCCTTCCCCAGCAGCACCATGTCTATGTGAACAGTAGTCATCCCTCCCTTCCCCAGCATCACCATGTCTATGTGAGCAGTAGTCATCCCTCCCTTCCCCAGCACCACCATGTCTATGTGAGCAGTAGTCATCCCTCCCTTCCCCAGCACCACCATGTCTATGTGAGCAGTAGTCATCCCTCCCTTCCCCAGCACCACCATGTCTATGTGAGCAGTAATGTCTTGTCAAGCTAGCCTGACTGATACAAAGGCTCCCACTGTTTTTCACCCATTCCTTTGCTGCATTCAGTTGTTAATAGGCTGGTGTCCAGTTGACAATAAAAATAAGCAAATCCGGGGGTGGAGAAATGGCTTAGAGGTTAAGGTGCTTGTGTGCGAAGCCTAAGGACCCAGGTTTGATTCCCCAGTACCCATGTAAAGCCAAATGCACAAGGTGGCACATGTATCTGGAGTTTGTCTGCAGTGGCTGGACCATTCTCTCCCTCCCTCTCTTTCTCTCTCTCTTTCAAATAAGAAATAATTTTTTTTAATGAGTAAATCCTTCCCAAGATAAATCTGAAGTAAAGTATAAGTCATCTCTTGGCAAATTAGAACCCACTGTTCTTCATACATCACCATTCCATTCACACACACTATTATCCAGTAAACTGGTCTGGACTGGCTCACTGACATGCATTAGGACATGTTCTGAATGGAGACTTTCCACATGAATCTTTAAGGTTGTTGGAATACGGTCTGGTTGCCTTCGAAAGCCACCGCTTGCTGGCACTACAGATGTGTGATCCTTCAGTTCTTCCTCCCACTTCTGCCACTGGAATCGCACTGCTGCATCTACCCTCATGATTTCCACACTGGGATCATCTTCCTCCATTTCCCAAACCTCTCAGCCTGAGGTTACACTCCCAGGGTAGCTCCATCAACCCTAGGCAGGGCTTGGAGTAGGCCATCCCTCCAGTCCCAGGACAGGGATTCATCACCATTGTTGGGTTCCCATGCGACACGCTCCGATACCTGGTCCTAAGTTCCATAGTACCCCATAGAGCTGCGTTTCTGCCACACACTTGTGATTCCTCCTAAATCAGTCCCTCTTTCCTATCATTTTGCTTAGGACTTTCCCCCAGTCTCAATCACTAGTCTTCACTCTGGCCACCCTTGCTGGATAGTAAAGACTAAGCTAAGCTCCCAGGCCCAGAGCTTGCCCCTCAGCTGCAGGCCAGTGGACAGGGATTCCACAGGACTAACTGCCTCACTGGAGTCCTCTTAAGCCCCTCTCTCAATGCAGGACCCACAGAAATACCCCTGCCACATTAATTCTTTCTGAACACTTAGTTCTCCCCCAAATCCAAAAACTTGCTTTCTCAGAATGACCATTCCCAGAATTCAAATTAAATCTAATCTGAATTCTACCCTTGCCAAATACTTTATCTGTGGGTACAATTTTCAGAATATCAACTTCATCACCCCAGCCTGGCATATAGATTCAGGTCTGTTCCTGACCTGCTATCTGCCAATTACATTTTCTGGTGACTAGGCATGAGGCAAAGAGTATACCATTTCCTAGTGATCAGCAAAAACACCCTGAAAACGTTAGGCTCATGGACTGTCAAAATACCACAGTATCCAAACAGCCATGCACAAACATTTTGCTAGAACCAGAAGTATGATCATATTCCTTTCTGGAAGCTTCCATGTTATCAAAATATTAACCACTTCGAGAAAAAAATATATATATTAAGCACTTCAAGCGAAAAGATGTCAACAGAATTTTGAATCAATCATCCAGCCATGTTTTTTGTCTGTCTCCTCGGACAGGCCTACCTCAAACCACTGCCCGTGGGACTGCATCTTGAGGATGACGCAGGGGTCGGGTTTGGAAAGGGCGTCTCGGTCGGAAATGCCTTTGCACGCCACACGCAGCTCAACTTTGGTCAGGCAGGGGCTGTTAAAGATTCCCAGCGTGTTGGCAGCTGACTCATAAATGTTGCTCATCTTCTTCATTCTGTGTTAGGAAATCAAAAGAAGAAAGGTGTGCCAGTCACTGCAATATTTGTCAAAGCGAAGAAGCTTCAAGGATCACCATTCAGGAGATTGTTCAACACACAGCTTCCAATGTTGAAGGTATTTATTATCTCACTTCTCAACTAACTGGCACAGTTCCAAGGGAGCACACAACAAGTAAACACCACCCCCCCCCCCGCCACGCACTACCAAAATAAAACCAGCCCAACCCAGATGCTGGTACACTTGGCTAAGAACATTATTTTCCTCTAGGATTTGCAGAGTAAAAATTTTAGTCTGTGAAATAATATTAATGAATTAGAGCAATCGGCTGTAGAACATAATCCAGTTTTATGTTAACTAAACAGCTTCCGAAAAATTCTTACAGATTGTTTCTGGGCTAATCATCTTAATCACATCTCAAATTCTAAGCCCTTAGAAATCCAACTCCCCTTCTATGTGATGGAGCAGAGAAGTATATTGTCCTACCTATGAAAGCCATCCAAGTTTCCCACCTCTTAAACTCTGACTCACTTTCCCACGATGTCCTCAGCAAGACAGCCCCAGGGTCTGATTTTCTGCCCCGAGTGCCCAAGTCTATTCTCACCTTCCCTTTTAGGCTCACACTTGCCACATCAGAACTCAGAATAAAGGAGACAATAAGGGGAGAAGAAAAGCATAAAACCTCTGAATGTGAACTCATGGTACCGGCAGCCACGGGTTAGCCCTGCAGGTCTCCTCCCCTCTCCACCTGATGCCTCTTATAGTAACACTTTACATGACTTAAACCCATGGCCACAGGGTCCACCCACACTCTCTTCCCTCTAGGAAGAAGTCAGACCTGTAAAGACACAGGGGGATTCTCTCAGGAATGAAATTCAGCATCCTCCTCACAGAATGCTGTGTGCTTATAACCTCAGTAGGAAAGACAGCAATAGCTTCTCCAACCTCACATGGCCTTGGTACCTTACAGTGTCATCTCTTCATCTATAAAGGGAAGATACTTTGTCCCTAACCCTTCCCTTCCTCCACAAGAATTTAATTTCTCCTTACTTCTCAGTACCATTCTAGTCCAAATAGCCCAGTATACCACTCAGTACAGGATGAAGGCTGAAACACACACACACACACACACACACACACACACACACACACACACATAATTTTACTGGCACATAGGTCTGCATATTCATTAACATATTGTCATTGGCTGAGTTCAGTAGTTGAAACAGGGGTTAACATATTGACTATGTAGCTAGGAAGTGTTTGCCAATCCCAGTTCTATAATGTCAGATAGGGTGAGTTTGTGATTGGAAATTACAGTTCTGTTCTTGAAAGTGTTGTGGAATTAGCTCGAGGATGACAGCAGCTCTGTCTTCCACCAAAGTGAAGGTTAATAGGGACTCAGAGGCTTTTTGACTTTTATATATTAGAAAATTCAGGCTCAGAGACAATTGGCCTGTTGCCCATGTCACATAATTATTCCAATGGCAGCAATAGGGCTAGAATCTCAGTTTTCTATCTCCAAACCTAATACCGTATTTTTACAACATGTAAAACCTTCAACTAAAGAAATGTTCACTTCTACCAAGGAACCGTGGATACAACAAATCACCTTAATTTATTTCAACCACCACACAGAATCGTGTTTCCCTTCTATTTAAAAATAAATGGTATTCAAATATTAAAGAAAACATTGATTGTAAGCCCACAACTTAATAAATTATTCTCCCTCTACTTTTGTAAGTTGTGAACAATATAAGAAATAAAACATACCTGAAATCAAATTTATTACAAACCAAGGGAAAGAAAGAATCAGCTAGGGTTAAGGCAGCTTTGCTCAACAAGATTTTTCCTTAGTAGATTTTAAATGATGACAGCTTATTATTTGGTCGGTGTCTTCCTGAACTCTTCCCAATGCATTCCTTGGTACCTTATAGTCTATGATGCTCTTCTACCATTCTGGTGGCCCATCCTATCTCAAGGAGCCACTGTTAATAGGTTCATGACATGTTGGTTACCTTCAGATACACTGACTTCATTCTAGGGAGTACAGGTATGTTCTATAGAATGAAGCATTTACTCTCTCTCTCATTGTTAAAGAGGTATTTTCTATAGAATGAGGCATATTCTCTCTCTCTCTTTCACACACACGCACACACATACAGAGAGAGAGAGAGAGACAGAGAGAGGCTCTGTTAAAGAAGCAAGTACTTCCAGGTTTAAATCATAGCTCCTCTACTCACCATGAAACATTGGGCAGGGCACTAACCTGTCTGATGGTAAGACCTACCATGAAGAGTTTCTGTGGAAGGTATATAAAATTATGTATATATTAGATTACATTAGATTAGATTAGTAATTGCTCTGAAAATGATAAAAGTATCCTCATTGCCTAGCTTGGCTTCTCTACAGATGAAATCATTCATTTCCTAGTGCCAACTAATAATTGTTTATATTTCTCCCTATTCCTTTAAGAACAAAGATCAACTCTCTCTCTCTCTCTCTCTTTCCAAGTCCTTCAGCCTTTGAAGCCCACTCAGTATAGCACTGCATGACCCTCAAGAGCATACAGCCTTGTTTCAAATCAGCAGTTTTCCTGAGAAGCCAAATCCGTGATCTCATAATTTTTCTAGGTTCACAAATCAGATACTAAAATCAAGGTGCTTGCTCTATCAATACTGTGAAGCTGTATTCTCAATTTCCTGGGACTTCACTCATTGTTCTTTCCAAGCCATCAGCTCTTGGCAGCATGTATGATTTATAATTGGGATCTGCTGGGCTGGAGAGATGGCTTAGCAGTTAAGGCACTTGTCTGCAAAGCCAAAGGACCCATATTTGATTCCCTAGGACCCAAGTAAACCAGATGCACAAGGTGGCTCAGGTGTTGGTTAATTTGCAGTGGCTTAAGGCCCTGGCACACCCATTCTCTCTATCTTTCTCTTTCTCTCTCTGTCTAATGAAATAAATTAATTAATTAAAAATAAAATATAATTGGGATCTGCAGGCATCCCACAATGTAGAGTGGCCATCAGTCTCATCTTCCCTCAGTTATCCATTCCCAGGTTACTTACAAAAGTCTTCTTTCATATTGTTTTAACTATCTCTCATCTAAAATTGGATGGCTACAAAAAAAAAAAAAATCTAGAGTTGAATGTCATACATGAGTACATGGACAAGAAAATAGCATGGAATGTCAAAGGTGACACGCACCTGTTCCTAGAACGAGGTTCCCTTCAGCCACCTCACCTGCTGGAAAATGGCGGCAATGTAACCACATGTGACAAAACTCAACCAGAATGACTGAAAAGTATCAAGATGTCTCCAAACATGTATTAACATGCCCAATCGTTAATGATATGCCTTACATTAAGGGTATGTGGCACAATGAATTAGTAGATAAAATAGTAAATTTAAATGGTTTACAAATACGTAAACAAACACCTAGATTTTTTTGATTAAGGGGTTATATAATCTACAGTCATATGACTTGTTCTTTTAATCAATAGAAAAGACTTGGAAGACCTAGAGCTGGTAAAAGAGAATGTTGTAACAAATGCTAAAGATCAGTTTTGTGCCGATATGATGGTTGGACTGAAGGTGAGAGGAGAAAGCCTGGGGTTAGATAACGACATTGTGCTGGCCATTACTCATTCTCTCCATCATTTGCTTCTCCCTTCCTTCTACTCAGGGACCTAAAAGGCTGACCTTTATTGATTGACAGCACAATGCTGGCAAGTTTTCTGTTGGGTTTGATTAAAGGGATTCATACCTGGGGAAGGGAGGGGAGAGCAAGCAACATATTTCCTCTTAGTCCCTGTCCTTATCTGCATCTCCTGTTGGACAACTCTATCTCCAAGACCCTGGCTCTCACTGGGTCTCAGTAACACCCTTTCCTTCCCTAATCCCTTCAGGCTCTTGGGCTAGTAATGGTTAGTTTACCAGTGTCAAAGTAGACATGCTGGAAGCAGAGCCAGGAAGCAGAGATGCACATGCACTTGGTTAATTGAGAAGATGAGAAGGAAGTGAGGGAAAGAGACAACATGGTCTCAGCTATGGTGAAGCTTCAGTCTGTTTTCTTGGGGCTTCAGAATGTGACCTTCAACCAGGCTTGACCCTGCCTTAAGGAAAGGGGTTCAGCCTCTTCTAGCCCTATGTTATCAGTTATGCTGGGGTAGGTAACACATAAGTTCAAAATGAATTCTCTTCCTTCTGCTGAAAGCAATCAGGCATACTCCAAGAAAAAGGACAACTGTGATCCATTAGACCCAAGCTTTTGCTGCCACTGGGAGGAATGTTCTACTTGAGTAACAGGTGTCTATTAGAGCAGAGCATCAACAGGGTCTATTAGGCCATGGCAGGTGGTCTCTGCAAGTCTGCCTATTGGTTCCCTTAACGCCGACCACGTCACTCTACATGTACTTTTATGTATTTATTTCTTAATTTTTTTTGTATTTTATTGTTATTTATTTGAGAGAGACAGAGAGGCAGAGAGAGAGAGAAAATGGCTGTGCCAGGGCCTCCAGCCACTGCAAACAAACTCCAGACACATGCGCCCACTTGTGCATCTGGTTTACTCGGGTCCTGGGGAATTGAACCTGGGTCCTTTGGCTTTGTAGGCAAGCTCCTTAACCTCTAAGTCATCTCTCTTGCCCTCTAAACATACTTTTAATTAAAAGCCTGTGATACATGTGTGTGTAGGTAGGGGAGACAAAAGGAAAAAAAATATATAATATGGAAGTGGAAAGGAAGAGGATACAACCGGGAAAGGAGAAGGGGAAAGGGAGAAACAAAACTTTATTTGAAATATGACATCACGAAACCCAACTCTTTGTACACCAGTAAACGTGAATTTTTAAAAAGCTCCCATCAACGAAGATGATTATATCCTCTCTGGAAGAGGACTGAACTAGAGCAGCGTAGCTAGAATGAAAGTTAAGGATGATACAGGAGAAGCTAAGATGCCCACTGCCCAGTATTTATGCACTGCACTGTAACCCCCTCTCCTTGAGTATGGGTGGGGCCTATGACTTCCTTTTAACCTATAAAATATGATCAAAGGGAATACCTGTTTAGCAATTTAGTTACATTAGTACCATCATTTTGTTCGATTTGGTGAAGAGGTTGTGTTGACAAGGTAAGGAACCAGAAAGGAAATGAATTCTGCCAACAGCCATGTGCTTTTGCAAATGCATTATTTCCCAAGCCAATCTTAGATGAGAGAGCAGCCCTGACTGATACTGAGCTTATAGCCTTATATGATTCTGAAACAAAGAATTCAAATTAGGGGGCTGGAAAGATGGCTTAGTGGTTAAGGTGCTTGCCTGAGAAGCCTAAGGACCCAGGTTCGATTCCCCAGAACCCATGTAAGCCAGATGCACAGGGTCGCCCATGTGTTTGAAGTTCATTTGCAGTAGCTAGAGACCCTGGCAGGCTCATTCTCTCTCCCACCTCTCTTCCTTCCTTCCTACCTTCCTTTCTTTCCTTCTTTCTTTCTTTCTTTCTTTCTTTCTTTCTTTCTTTCTTTCTCTCTCTCTCCTCTCTCTCTCTCGAAAGAAGGAAAGAAGGAAAGAAAGAAAGCATAAAGCTTTAAAAAATATTTTTAAAAACTAAGGGTGATGATAATTGCTCTATTTCTGGTAATTTTGTGCAATAATAGGTAACTAATATGAACAAATTCGTGAGGCACTCCAGGTGCTTGTATGTGCATATATACATGCATGCATGTCTGTATGTGTATGCACACACATGTCTGCCTTTAGGTCAGGGACTATATCTTATACCTTACTGTATAATAATTGCAAATTAAAATTAAAGATTATAAGTTAAAATTAAATCACAAACTTAAAAATATTAATAATATTTATAGACTAATCATGAGACCAACCTATACCTTTATTTCTAGGGGCATTGGATACACACATCACACACACACATACACTGGGGCTACTAATGATAAAATTCCCAACTTTTTACCATTTTAACCAGAATTTCTGGCTTTCCTCCCTTTCCATCCACAAATGAAAGCTTTGGCCAGAAATACTGAAGGGCATGAGCACCTGTTCCTGCCCAGAGGGAAGGGCAAACCCAAGCTTGACGTCTCAGGTAGTGCATAGGCCAGTGAAGTTCACATGTTTGGCTTTGGCCCAGCTGCATCTCACTGCTAAAAGGTAACCACAAAATATGACTGTGTCCACGAGTGACCAGCTACCTCCATAGCCCCAGATAAGTGGAGTAAACAAGTAATTTCACACTCTGGTAGAGAACAGGATTAATACGGCCAGATTATCAATACATTTTTCCATGGCCTATTTAAACCTCTTTGTTGTCTCTCATGCAATACCCTGGTTTTACAGAGACTAATGTCTGCTGAGAATTATTTTGATGAAAGCTGACTTTTGGCCAATTTTAGAAGTAAATTATAATTGTCCTTTCACTCCGATAATTTAAGTTATGTAAAAAAAAGAAAACACCACTTCAGCATATCCTCACTCTCTTTTAGGACAGACTGATCCTGAGACTTAATTAGTTTCTGAATGACTTGCAAACAACACCAAGACAATAGAGAGCTCAAGAGGGAAGGAAATCAGCTTGAATTCCCAAGGGAGCCCGCTGAGCAGAGCTTGTCCTAAAACTGTTAAGAAGAAGTGCATAATCACTGTTCTGCTCGCCAGGGCATTATTTTGCCTTTTAAAATGTCAGAGTACATCCAGCCAAGGCGGGTGAGCTGGGTGTCTCCAGTTCTATCTCTGCTCAAGAAGTGTGTGTGAGGCATCTTCTAGGCCAACTTCCTATTCAACAGTTCCTGATCTGCTACTCACGGGCCAAGAGTAGACCTACTCTTGAATTTATTCTGAAGGGGTTGAGTCGATGACTCAGTGGGATCAAGGACTTGCCATCCAAGCATAAGGACCTGCGTTTGGATCCTGGGCACCCATATAAAATGCCAAGTGTGGTGGCATGCACCTGTAATCCCAGCTCTGGGAAAGCAAAGATAGGAGGATCCCTGGAGCTTTTTGGACTAGTCAGTGATCTCCAGATTCAGTGAGAGACTCTGACTCAAAAAAAAAAACAAGATTGAGAAAGATGCCCGATATTGATCTCTGGCTTCTCCATGCACACACAAACATGTACATGCAAGTGTAACTGAACATATATGTGTACCCATATGCATACAAACATGTATATACACATATGCACACATGCAAAAAAATGTGTATTCTTTAGTGGCAAGCATTGGGCAGGATGCTGTAAGAGATGGTGCCGCGATCGAGACAAGAGTCAATCTGTCTGAAAGTTCTATTTGAGAGCATTGCTTCTTAGACTCACCTAATCACCCAGGGAGCTTGTTAACTGTAGTTTCTGTTTCAAAGTCTGAAGTGGAGCCTAACCTGCTGACACCAGATGTTGAATAGCAAGGTTGAGTGCAAACCGAGCATCTGTTCAATAAGGCAAGCTGCCCCAGAGGCTGCTCATGCTCAGCTCCAGCCCTCATCTACGAGAGTCGCAGGCTCACACAGGGGTGAGCGTGGGTCTAGCATTGGAGTGTTTGGATTTAAGTGACAGATCCGCAGCAATTCACTTGTATGACTTTGGGACGTTGACTTGTGTCTGTGCCTCAGCTTTGCCTTCTTTAACGTAGGGTAATAGCGCTTCCTACTCTGTAGGCTTCTCTTCAGAGCTTAATGTGTTAATTCACGTAAAGTTCTCAGCAGAGTGCCTGGGCCACAGGGAGTATTCAACCATCATTACTGCTGTTTTAAATTTCACCCTAAGTCCACATAATATTTAGCAAACCCTTACCTACCTACCTCACTTAACATTAAGCCATCAGATCCTCAGAATAATGCCTATTTCTTAGGAAAGGAACTGCAGCTTAGACCACAGCTACAAGGGGCTCAAGGAACCCGCCTGCAAAGCCTAATGGCCTTGTTTGATTCCCTAGTACCTACAAAAATCCAGATGCACATCTGCAGATCACTTGCATGGCTGGAGATCCTGCTAAACCCATTCTCTCTTTCTCTCTCTTTCTCTCTCTGTCACTTAATCTCTCTCTGCTTGGAAATGAATAAATAAAAATATGGGGCTGGAGAGATGGCTTAGTGGTTAAGCCCTTGCCTATGAAGCCTAAGGACCCCGATTCAAGGGTCAGTTCCCCAGGACCCACGTAAGCCAGATGCACAAGGTGGCGCACACATCTGGAGTTTGATTGTAGTGGCTGGAGGTCCTGGTGCACCCATTCTCTATCTATCTGCCTCTTTGTCTGTCTGTCCATCACTCTCAAATAAATAAATAAAAATTTAAAATTATGTTAAAAATGTATGTAGAAAAGGACTACAAGTGCGAATAGTTCTCCAGCACAAAACTGTAAGATGAAGCAAATGTGAACCCAGCTCCTGTCCAGGGGCCAAGTCAGTGTCTTCAGCCATTCTCTTTGACTGCTTCTCTGATCAGCAAAGGCATTATAAGGGGAAAGTTTATATCTATGACTGACTGCATTAAAAAGTCAGAGAGGAGCTGGAGAGATGGCTTAGTGGTTAAGCACTTGCCTGTGAAGTCTAAGGACCCCAGTTCAAGGCTCAATTCCCCAGGACCCACATTAGCCAGATGCACAAGGGGGTGCATGCGTCTGGAGTTCGTTTGCAGTAGCTGGAGGCCCTGGTATGCCCATTCTCTCTCTCTCTGCCTCTTTTTCTCTCTGTCTGTCGCTCTCAAATAAATAAATAAAAATGAACAAAAAATGTAAAAACTAAGTCAGAGAGGAAGAAGAAAGTTGTGTCATTTGCAGGGAAATGGAGGCAACTGGAGTTGATCATATTAAGTGAAGTAAGCCATCCTCAGAAAGATGAAAATCAGTTTTCTCTTCTTTGTCGGTCCTGGATTTTATGTAACTATATAAAACCCTTCATGTATACATGTATACAATCAAAACTATGCTACCAAAGGAAACCACAGGCAGAGGGGGAGATAGGGAAGAGCAGGAAAACATAGGGAGGATATGCTCAACATACAGTATATACTTGTAAAAACTAAAATTAAAAGTTATAGGAAAACAAGGTTTTTGAAGATTGCATATGTGTTTGCAGAAGCATGTGCTGTATGTGCAGAGTCCAGAAGACACTACACCATACTTACTCTATAAATATGTGCACACACACACACACACACACACACACACACCAATTAAAAAAAAAACAGACATTAACCAGAAGCAAATAATAGAGGACCAAGAAATAAACCAGGCATGTACAGACACTTGACTCATGACAAAAGTACAAAAACCTACATTGCAGAAAATAGCTTTTTAAACAAATAATGCTGAGAAACCTGGATATTAACATGTAGAAGACTGTAACTGGACTCCTATCATTCTCCCTGTACAATAATTAACTCAAACAAATAGATCAAAGACCTTAATACAAGGCCTGAAACTTTGAAACTCCTTTAAGAAACACTTCAAGTTGCAGGTGGGGGGCAATGACTTCCTGAATGGAGCTCCAATCGCTCAGAAAGCAACGGTGAGAACTGACAAACAGGACTGCATCAAACTGAAAGGCTTTCGTACAGAAAAAGTAATAAGCAACAGGATGAAGGGAAAGCCTACAGAACTGCAAGAATCTTGACCAGTCATCTGACAGAGGACTTATATTCAGAATACATAAAAAAAAAAGAATGCCAAAACAAGTAATCCAGTCAACAAATGGGGAATTGAATTAACAGATATTTTTTAAACAAAAAATACAAATGGCCAATACACTCATGAAAAAAAATATTCTATCTCTTCAGTCATCATGGAAATGCAATTCAGAGGTATACTGAGATACTAACTTAACTCAATCAATGGGCTATCAAGAAAAAAAAATGCTGGCAAGGTCATGAGAGGGGAATAGAATGCTTGTATACTGTTGGTAGGAATATAAATTCATCAATCCAGCCACTATGGAAATCAGTATTAAGGTTTTAAAAAAAATAGAACTACCAAGATTGAGCTATAGCATCTCTCTTTATCCACCTGAAGGAATTAAAGCCAGCATTCTGAAGAGTTATCTCTGCATCCATAATTACTGTGGTACTGTTCATGGTAGGTAAGGTATGGAACCAACCAGATGTCTATTAACAGATGAATGGATAAAGAAAATGTATGTACTTATTATTCCGGTATAAAGGAAAATTAGATCATGTCATTTTCAAGAGCATGTATGAAACTGGAGATAATCATGTTAAATGAAATAAGCCAAATTCAGAATGAAAGGTATGGTGTATTTTCACTTTTAAGTGGGATCCAGAGGGGATGAGAGTATGTTAATGTGGAATAGAGACTATTAAGGAAGAGGAAGGGGAGCCGGGCGTGGTGGTGCATGCCTTTATTCCCAGCACTTGAGAGACAGAGGTAGGAGGATCACCATGCCTTCAGGGCCACCCTGAGACTACATGATGAGTTCAGGCCAGCCTGGGCTAGAGTGAGACCCTACCTCAAAAAAAAAAAAAAAAGAGAAGAGGGATCAGAGGGAGGATGAGTAATAGCAAAGCATGTTATAAATATGTATGAGAATGACAAGGAAAGTCATTTTTGTGTGACTGAAATACACTAATGAAAACATTAAAAAAACATGTTTCTTTTTTTTTTAAATTGTGCTTTGGGGCTGGGAAGATTGCTCAGTGGGTAAAGTGCTTGCCATGTACACATGAGGGCCTGAGTTCAGATCCCAAGTTCCTACATAAAATGATGGGAATGGTGGGGTGTGCATCAGTATTCTCAGCACTGGGGAGGTGGAGACAGGCGAATTCCTAGCTTGTCTAGCTGCATCAGTGAGCTGCAGGTTCAGTAAGTGACGCTGTCCCAAAGAGTAAGGTGGCGAGTGACTGAGGAGGACACCCAACAGTGACCCCTAGACTCTACATACATGTGCACAGATGTGCACACATACCTATACACACATGTGCACGCAACGTATATACACATACGCACACCAAAAAAAAAAAAATCTTGCTCTTCTCGCTACATTCTCTTAACATACGTATTATAAGCCTGACTTTACAGATGTGAAAAACAAGGATCAAGTTGGGTCACTAACTTGTCCCGGTGCCATAGTTTTATCGATGGACAGAGCTAAGCATTAAACCTGTGTCTAGTGGACCTTGAAACCCGTGCTTTTGACCATTTCATATAAAATGATTTATAATTTCTTCAGCAGTTTCTCTTCAGGTCATTAAAGACAACCCTTCAGCCTTGTTAACATCTTAATACATCTCTAAGATGTAGCATGTGCAATAATGAGAGATCCTCTAACAAACTTTTAAAAGTTATCCTTCTCTTATCCATTTACTGCCAAGGCAGCCCCAGTCGCTTTTCAACTCCAACTGCAAAACTAGCTTCTTCAGCAAGTTGAGGGGTCTGGGAATTCAGTGTCCCTGCTCTGACCATGCCAAATAGTAAGCTTTCATTAAATGATGGAGAGAGTAGCTGCCACAAACAGCACACAGGGAGGTACAAAACCATGGGAATCACAAAAGGAAATGCTTTTTAATAAAGAACACGATGATATATGTATGTAAGTTGACAATATGAAAACAGCTATATGCATTCACATCTGACAATATGCATATGTGGATCTTTCTGGAATATACTATACCTAAATGATTCAAGTGTGATCATTTTTTTTTTCAGGCCTTTGCTGAGTTTTCTAATTTGAGGCACAGAAATTAAAAAAAAAAATCCAGCAGAGATCCCATTTTGTGAAAAACAGTATTTTTGGGAAAATGTACATAAGGAATCAAATATATTGATGTTTTTATGAACTTTGGGGCTCATAATTTTGGCTCTAGCAGTGAGTCATAAAAACATGAGATTTTTCTAGAAAGCAATTATGTCCGTTGCATCACATCCATATTAATTTTGTAGCGCTCAAATGTCACCAATTCTTAGGAAAGAGCTAACTGCATGTATAAATTTAACCAGATAATTATAAAGGCTGACAGAAACTTTTAGAAGTAAAATAGAAACTAAATACGCTAAATATCAAGGGAAATAATATGAATGGCTGTCTCTCTGCTGCCACCCCTCTTTTTCCTGTTATGTCAAAGGCAACGACAGTTCCTGAATGAGGAAGAGCAAACTCTGACGATGTTTCATTATTTTGGCACTTGAAATCATTTCCTCCTGTTTCTCAGGCAACTAAATTTACCCAGTAGAAAGATCAAACCCCAGCCTTCTTTGGTTCAGTTATTTTCCCTTTTTAATATAGTCACAGATTGGGTCCTTCTACTAATACCGTGTTAACAGGAAGCTGGGGGTTTCCAAAATGGATTTGGGGCTTCTGGTCTTGTACATGTGATGACACTTAGAAGAAAAAAAAAACAGATCAAGATTATTTTTATATTCAACAGGAGAAGCTAACAAACAGCAGATGAAGCCTGATGCCAGTTTTCTTGAGGCACCACAATAACTGATCTACTTATGGGTCTTTTTCAGCTCCTGCTTTTCCTCCTTTAAGAATTGTTTCATCTGCTTTTAATTACACCCTAGAATGAGCATGCATGGCTTTGTTAAGCAGAGTGTGTTTTGGAAAAGAAGACGGGTTAGATACACAGCAAAGCGCATCAAGAAATCTCCTTTTTAAGATGCTCTCTCTAGGTCTGTGCTGTTCAACATAAATATGTGGGAGAATGGGGATGTTCCCTACCTGTGCCAGTCAGTGCAGTGGTCACTGTGGGCATTTGCGACAGCTAGTACAACTGAGGAAATATCACCTTGCTTTTATTTCATGCTTATATAAGTTTAAGTTGCTGCCTGTGACTAGTGACCGCCCCTATTAGACATGTGCTATACATATCATTTTGTACTGCTTTTGATTACACTTTTTTCCTTCCCTTTTTTCCCCCTGAAGAACAAAGGAATTCATGAATCCAATACTCTTTTTATTTTATTTTATTTTATTTATTTGCAAGCAAAGGGATAGAGAGAACGGGCTTACCAGGACCTCCAGCCACTGCAAACAAACTCCAGATGCATGTGCCACTGTATGTCTGGCTTTTCATGGATATCAGGGGATTGAACCAGGGTTGTTAGGCTATGCAGGCAAGTGCCTTAACTGCTGAGCCATCTCTACAGCCCACAAGACTCTTTTTATAAGGGAAATCTGCCATCCCATTATTTGGACACAGAAGTTCTAAAAGGACTTAGATCAAGTTTGGCTCTTTGATTTTCCTCATCTGCCCTTGCCATTTGATTGGTGGTAACTGCCCCAAAGTCCTTCATGGAAGCAAGAAGCATAGGAAAGACTGTTTTGACCAACTACAGTAAAAGGGACAATGTGAATCACTTTAGTACTTTTTTTTGGTGTGTGTATGTGTGTTTGCTATGTGTGTGTGCATGCCTGTGTGTACATGTGTGTGTGTGTGTGTATGGTCACACGTTCCATAGCACATATGCCACAGCATGCATATAAAGAGATCAACCTTTGGATATTGGGCCTCATGTTCCATTTTGTTTGGATAGTGAACACAAGACTAGCCTGCAAGCTTTGGGATCATCCTAACCCCACCTCCCATTGCTATAGGCAAGCTGGGAATCATAGAAGAGTGGTGTTCCTGGTGTCTGGCCTTACATGGTGTGGTGGTTTGAGTCAGATGTCCCTCATAAACCTAGGTGTTCTGAATGCTAGGTTCCCAGCTGCTGAAGATTTGGGAATTAATCTTCAGCAGCTGGGAACCCAGTGTATTGCTGGGGGTGGGCTTATGGGTGTTACAGCCAGTTCCCCCTTGCCAGTGTTTGGCACACTCTCCTGTTGCTATTGCCCACTTTATGTTGGCCAGGGGGTGGGTGATGTCCACTCTCTGCTCATGGCATCACTTTCCCCTGCCATCATGGAGCTTCCCCTCAAGTCTGTAAGCTAAAATAATTTTTTTTTATCCCACAAGATGCCCTCGGCAGGGTGATTTCTGCCAACCACACGAACCTGACTGCAACACAAGGGTTCTGGGAATTCAAACTCTGGTCACTGGGCTTGCTCAGCAAGCGTTCTAACCACTGAGACATGTCCAAAGCTCTCCTTAGAGCTTCTTCACAGTATCCAATGAGTGATGATGTTTGTGCAAAACATTTCAAAACAGTACAGAATTAGATTTGTGCCAAATGTTCTTCCTGGAACAGCTACGGATGAAGATGAAGAGACCAGAATGTGTGTAGATGTAGCATGTGAACTGCATGTGTTCTCGGAGGTGGAGAGAGGGGAAGACATGGACGCCAGCATCATGTCAATGACCGGTCATGGGAACACCCATCATAGCTGCCTGGGTGATGTTTGGGGGAGAACACTTCAGGAGATATGGAGGAGTGGGTTGTGCCTGTCTGCATACACACACGGACACATGACTTCCTGAGTACCCAAGAGTCGACCCCACAGAATGGCTTTCATTGTAACGGCGTGAGAAATGCATATTCATTGGAAGACTTTGGCAATAATGGATAGGAAGGGAATTAATCTCCCCCACTAACATAGAGCACATTTAGGAGCTCAGGCAGCAAGAAGAGATGCAGGCTGAACAGATCCAGTCAGTGCAGCTGGGCAAGACTTTGAGGAACACACTATCAGATGAAAAATAAATTCCTTTTGTAGGCATGTGTATATACATGTGGTACATGTATGTGTGGGTGGCATGTGGGGCATGTGCGCATGTATATGTATGCTTGTATGTATAAGTGTTTGTGTGGGTGCATATGCATTTGTGTGTGTGTGTGTGTGTGTACATGCCTGTGCATACGAAGCCCAGAGGTCGACGTTGGGTGTTTCCTTCAAGTGCTCCCCACCTCACTTCTTGACACAGCGGCTCGCACTGAACCTGGAGCTCGCTGATTTGCTCGGGCTAGCTGGCCAGCACGCCCCAGGGCTCCCCCTTTCTCCACTCCCTGAGCCCTAGGATTGTAAGTATGTGCTGCCACACCTGGAGCTGACGTGCGTTTGGAGCTCTGGATTCAGATCGTAGTGCTTGTGTGGCAAGCACTCGACCTGCGGAACCACCGTCATCTCCCCAGGCTGAATTCTGTGGATTTCTAATCTCAGCAAATGTGAAGAGAATTGAAGTCCACTGTCCGGGGCAAGTGCAGCCAGCCTAGAGAAGAAAGTGCCAGAGGGAAAATACCAAGGGGAAGAGTGTCACCAGCCTTAAGGAGGACTGAGGACACATATGTGCCCAGCCCTATGACACTATCATGTTCAGTCCTTTCAAGGGTTACTGGAAGTTGCTGTTATATAATTTCGACTTATAAATGAGAAAAACAGGAATTCCAGGGGTCTATGTAAATTTTTCAGTCACATAAGCAAAACAACAAAAAAAAAGCTAGAGGAGACAAAACTCAGGTACATTTTTTTTGTTCATTTTTATTTATTTATTTGAGAGTGACAGAGACAGACAGAGGGAGACAGAGAGAGAGAGAGAGAGAGAGAGAGAGAGAGAGAGAGAGAGAATGGGCACGCCAGGGCTTCCAGCCACTGCAAACGAACTCCAGACACGTACGTCCCCTTGTGCATCTGGCTAACGTGGGTTCTGGGGAACCGAGCCTCGAACTGGGGTCCTTAGGCTTCACAGGCAAGTGCTTAACCGCTAAGCCATCTCTCCAGCCCTCAGGCACATTTTTTTTAATCTTAAAAGTTCAGGATTTTCTAATAGTATTTTGTCTCCTCTTGG
This sequence comes from Dipus sagitta, assembly GCA_036346955.1. NCBI lineage: Eukaryota > Metazoa > Chordata > Mammalia > Rodentia > Dipodidae > Dipus > Dipus sagitta. Next base: position 23,196,112 of record CM070786.1, read on the forward strand.
ACTTAAGATCTAGGTTCTCCTGTTAGTTCTATTTGAACCTCTTAGTACTGGAAGTCCTATAATGTTACAGCTTATTCGTTCATTCATAAGATATTTATTGAACACTTCAAGTGTGTGCTGAGAACCATCCTGAGGAGTGGGAGACACAAAGATAGAAAGACAGGGCTTCCACCTTCATGGTGCTGATAGGAGGATGGGGAAAATGGCATGAGAGCAAATATTGACAGCAGATTATTGTTGCTTGTTCTGCCATCTGCCACGTTCTCAATTAACTAGACATCTCGAGACGAGAAAGCAGCTATAGGACTGGAGACGCAGGAACATGCGCGTGGAATCGCCTCTGTTCTCCACATAGCCGTGTGCAGCAGACCTGCTGCCAAATGGAATGCTAATGGAAGCTCTCAAGATAGAAGATGCTAGATCTGACAGCACAGAACAGGTCTGCCCATGGCACGGCAGTTCAGTCACGAGTATGTGGATGGCCAAAACAATGATACGGCATGCGGTACTGCCAGACTTATTTATTCACAGGAAAAAAAAATAACAGGACACATTAGAATATAAATGATGAACATAGAAAATACTTGAAAAGATAGTAGTGGTTCAAAGGCAACAGGCAGAAGCATACCATATTTGAGGGTGTTTTTCAATCTTTTAAGTCTTGCTTAGGGAATTTTTGCTCAGAATACTCATGGAATTATATGAAATGTATAATGGTGTTTTGTTGTTGATTTATTTGACATGTGGCCTCATGTAACCCAGACTAGACTCAAACTTGTTATGTAGCCAAGGATGGCCTTGAACTTCTGACACTCCTGCCTCTACCTACTGAATGCTGTGATTATAGGTGTGTGCAACCACACTCGGTTTTTTTCAGTACTAGGATTAAATCCAGAGCTCATACATGCTAGGCAAGCACTCTACTAACTGAACTATATCCCCAGCTCAAAAAAAAAAAAAAATCTTACTCATTTATTCTTCCTTCATGACACAATATTAATCCCCTGACAAAGTATTCATACTTATCCCATAATCTTCCTTTGTTTGTGTTTCTATGATCTGTGTTGAGAGTCCTCCCACATTAGTTATCACTATTTTCTATAACTACTATCCTACATGTCTGTAAAGTTCTGGAGCTTAGAGAACAAGGACTGCTCAACACAGATTCAAAATATAACAGAAGGGGTCTATAGAGATTGCTCAGTGGTTAAAATATAACAGAAGGGGGCTGTAGAGATTGCTCAGTGGTTAAAGATGCTTGCTTGCAAAATAGAACAGAATGGAATTAGAGTAGACTAACCCAATCAGTGACAGATCACTGATGTGGGATATAGTTGGTGATAAAGAAGAAATGTGTAGGACTTCTGGCCAAGATGGCGACTGCCTAGCTGTGCTGCAAATCCCGGGGAAAGAAAGATAGATGTAGATACTAAGGAGAGAGCCACCCCATCATACCTCAAAAGGGCCCCGGCTGAAACTAAGAAAAATTGGAGAAACAATCAAGGGCGCTGTTTTCCTGATGAACCGGATACCAGCACAAGGGGGAAGGAGATCAGCACAGAGAAAAATCAACTCCTACCAAATCAGAGAGCCAGAGCCTCAGAGGCCCCCAACACTTCATCACTGAAGCAGACCAAAAATGAACCCAACATGGCTCAGGGAAATTTTGCGGAAGAGGGGGCAGAAAGAATGTCAGAGCCACATGTTGGGTCATGATATGCAGAGACATTTATCTTACCCATAACTGTGGGCTAACTCCACAATGCATGACCCGTATAACTCAACAAGGAGGGGCCAAGGGGAGGGGATCGGTCACGGATGAGCCTAATAATGGTACCAAACTGACTGTAAAAAAAAATAAAATAAAATAAAATAAAAAATAAAAATAAAAATAAAAAGAAATGTGTAGAATCAGAAAGGAATAAGGCAGTCAGGTGAAATCTAAACATATCAAGTGATCAAGAAATATAAGTATGATCCATGCTGTCACCGCAGAACTAAATGTTATTTATATCAGAGTGAAACTTTAAACATTCTCTCCAAGAGAATTCTGTCATTTCCTTGCATTGTGCATCTCTCAAAGGCATAATTACACCATAAATGCTTGAAGTCATTGAAAATCTTAGTTGGTAAATGCCTCACAGTGAAATCAGGTACCCAAGGGCTAACTTTACAACCAGATGTCATAGCCCCTGGCCACCAGAGTTGACTGTTAGTGGACTGTGCCAAAGGGTGAGCATTTCAACAGTGACAGCTCGCATATTTTGGTCTGAGCCAAAGACTTTAGAACAAATAGATTCGGTGATAAGTTAAAGTGGTTCACTGGACATGTGTGTTTGGGGCATGTTTTTAAAGAAGTTTGTTTTGGGGGAGGGCTGAGTTGGGGCTGTTAGGAGTTCAGGACTCAGAGTCTTTGAACTTCAAACTCTAGGTTCATGTTTGCATTTAACCAAAAGAACTGGGCAAACCAAACTGAGAAGGATAATAATTACATTATTATATTTATTTATGAAAGTACAAAACCAAGGGAAGGAAAATGAATATACCAACATGGTCTGAGATTCCCATGTGGGCCTAAAAGAAAACAGTGAAAAGAGATTTCGAGAGAGAGAGAGAGAAAAAAAGAGAGAGAAGTACAGAGAGCTCCTGCCATGTGGAGGGCAAGAGTGGGAAGAGATGGGTAAGGGGGATTGTCCCCTCGTCTCAGCCTAGCTGGGAGGAGAAGGAGAGTCATCAGAACCTGGAGGTTCAGGAGCCATGAACCAGAAGCTATGAGACCTTGCCCTCCCCTTGTAAACATATGTAGAGCCTTACTGTAGTGGACTTCACCTGTTGGCTCATGTGAGCCAGAGTAAGAGTTGACTGGTCTGGACTAGGGCCTGGCCCATGAAGATGCCAGCCATGATGCTGAAATGAGGCTGAACCTGACCAACCACAGTGTCAGGATCAGATGTAAATTCTAGGAAAAGGGACCTCCCATCCAGGAGGCGCCTCACATTGTATGTGGACAAACAGATCTAGGGAACTCCTTTAGGCAAGGGATAAAGAGAAGCCAGCTTCCTCTCTGATCTCTAGCAAAGCCCAGCGATATTCCTCCTTTTTCCTATCAGGGTCCCAGTTACCCTAACTGCCTAACAAAGCTACCTGACTCCCTCTCAGAGCTATAAAAGATTAGTTAGTTCCAGAGTCCAAAGTGCTTATCACTGCATCACCATGGACCCTAAAATTAGTTAGTTTCATTCTTATTTGACATTCAATGTTTAATTTAATTAAAAATCATGTTAGCAGAGGCAGGGGGCCCCAGGGTGCCCATTCTCTCTCTCTCTCTCTCTGTTTCAAATAAATAAATAAAAACACTTTTTAATTTTTTTTGCTTTTATTTACTTATTTGAGAGCGACAGACAGAGAGAGAAAGAGAGAAAGAGAGAGAGAGAGAGAATGGGCGCGCCAGGACCTCTAGCCACTGCAAACGAACTCCAGATGCATGCGCCACCTTGTGCATCTGGCTTCGAACCAGGATCCTTAGTCTTCACAGGAAAGCGCTTAACCGCTAAGCCATCTCTCCAGCCCCAATAAAAACATTTTTAAGGAAAGCATGTTATACATATCTTTGCTTTGAGTCTTTCTTAATTTCTATGGCAGGACCCAAGAAACAAAAGTTAAAATGTACGTGCATATGTGTTTGTGTGTGTGTGCAAAAATTTTACAAAACATTTCATCTGCTACTCAACACAATTAGTCACGTACAGCTATGAGTCTAGCTGAGAGCTCAACACTAAAATAGACTTAAGACATACCACCAAGGCTCAGGGAATTTTGCACAAGAGGAGACGGGAAGATTGTAAGAGCCACAAGGTGGGAGGGACTATCCAGAGGCATTGCCCTCAACCTCCGTCCCCCTCCCATTGACTGACTGCTGCTCCCACAACTCATAACCCACAACTCCATGGTGAACATCTGCAGTCCCACTGAGGAGGTCTCTCAGTGGAATGGGGTCAGAGAGGAGGGAAATGTTACCAGCACACGATGTGTCCTTACAAAGTTTCTACTTAATTAAAAAAAAAAAAAAGCAATGTGCTTCAAATAGGATAGAAAATATAGCACATGACCTTTCCATGTTGGCCTTCCCCATGCTAACTGCACTAAAGAGTCACTGAGACAGTGAAGCAGCAATACAAAAGCATCTGCAGGCACTGGGTTGCTACTGAAGGAAAGTAGTTCTGGAGACATACCTGAGCTTAAGGAAGGTTTTTATTTTATATTATTTTATTTCAGAGAGAGAGAGAGAGAGAGAGAGAGAGAGAGAGAATTGGCACACCAGGGCCTTGGCCACTGCAAAAAAAAAACTCCAGATGCTTGCGCCACCTAGTGGTCATGTGCAACCTTGCGCTTGCCTCACCTTTGTGCATCTAGCTGAGGTGGGATCTGGAGAGTCGAACATGGGTCCTTAGGCTTTGCAGGCAAGCGCCTTAACCGCTAAGCCATCTCTCCAGCCCAAGAAAGTACTTACATTAGTGAGAAACATACCACTGGTGTGCTACACTACGGAGATTTGGACTTGTGTGTTATGCAGCATAACCTAGCATCCTGCTCAAGACAATGCCCGCATCCATTTATTTCCATGAATCAAACAAAACATACATGGATAAGTGGAAGAAGGGAAGGGGAAAAATGAAGCATAAGAGTGTGTTCCCTATCAGAGAAGACCCTCACTGCATGAGGCTGTAGATGTAACGTACTGGCTGTTTGTTACAACTATTCCTTGACTCGGGAGAGGGTTTTCTGGTGGACATTTTCTGTAGTGACAACTGAATGTCCCTCAGTGACTACTCCTATAATGATTTTGAAGGAGAAGAGTCCTTTGAAATACAATTCTTATCTTTCATTAATCCATGCTCAAGTTCTTCTGATCTTTCTTATGGTTTCTCTGTAACCAGGGACTAGGTACCTGTTATCCCAGCATCAAAGGCATATAATAAGCCCAGAGATATTATCATATGTACCATCCATGGGAGAGTCAGGCATTTCTTCAAATATAATTTATATTTTATAATATTTTTCAAGAATCAGAAAAATCATCTTTGTGGTTAAAAATGTAAAATATTAAGGAAGCAAAGGGGAATAACACCACTTGCAATTTTACTACCCAAATAACTAAGACATTTCTTGGGAGTATTTTATTGCAGCCTTTTAAAGAAATATTTTATTATTTCTTTGTAAGGAGAGAGAGAGAGAAACAGAGAAAGAGAGAATGAATGAGCATGCCCACTTGCCACATGCATGCATCATCTTGTGCATCTGTATTTACATGGGTACTGGGACATCAAATCTAGGATGTCAGGTTTTATAAGCAAGTGCCTTTAAATACTGAGCCATCTCTCTAGCCCCTATTCTAGTCTTTTTTATGCTTACACATTTTAAATATAATCAGGACCTATATATAAGTTTGTGATACTTTTTCATCTAATGATGCATTTAAAGGTACATTTTATAAACATGACTATTAATAACTAATATTGTTTAATAATGGTATATTAAATTCACTTGACTAAGTTCCTTAAACATTTTTAACTTTAAGTGTCTTGCTGCTTAAATTTTAGTAAGTACACAAATTATTTATACATACAAATGTCACAAAGTTCATCTTCACTCCACATATCAACTTCATAATATTATACAGTGCCAATTCCTAAAAGCAACATGACACTTTTACTTTGTGATTATTAATGGAAATAAGTAGACATCTGGCTTGTGAGAAGCCAGGGGAAGTGCAGAAACACCAAAAAAAACAAAGTCAGGTCTGGGGAAAACAATGTCTCAAGCAGATGAGTAGCTCCTGCCCACTGAGTCTTGGGTCCTAAGTTTTGTTGTTGTTATTGTTGTTTTGTTGTTGTTGTTTTGTTTTTTAAATCCTCTTCTCTCCACCAAGAGTAAGGTCCAAAGGGAGAGGACAAAGGGACCACTGGGCTAGTTGGCTATCGCTTTTTCTCTCTCAATTCCAAAAGTTAAAGGGACCCTGCTGGACTAGAGAGATAGCTAAATGGTTAAGGTGCTTACCTACAAAGACTAAGGGCCTGGGTTTGATTCCCCAGCACCCACCTAAAGCCAGATACACAGCTGGCACATGCATCTGGAGTTTGTTTGCAGTGGCTAGAGGCCCTGGTGTGCCCATTCTCTATCTGCCCCCCTCTGATAGACAGATGATAGATAGATAGATAGATAGATAGATAGATAGATACATACATACATACATACATAGATAATAATTTCTTTTTAAAAGGGGCCTTGCTGACTGATGTGATCTAGCTCAACCCAACAGAGGATTTGGGTTAATGGCCAGCCAGGATCATGTTTGCATGCATGTAGTGTCTTTCCTACATTACATGTCTCCCAGAGTTCTAGCAAAGAAACTGAAGGAAGTTCCTGCACCCACCTCATCAGAGGCACAGATAAGGACATCTGACACTTTCTGTCTCCCTCACAGCTGATAAATCCTCTTTTGCTCCATTCCCTGAAAAACCACTGACTTCCACCGCCCACCCTCACCGTCGTCATCCTTATCAAAGAGGGAAGTGAAAAGTGGGAGGGTTAGGGATAATACGTGGACCCTTGACTTACACCACTGAACTCAGCTATGAACTTAGCTCACACACTTCACTAAATATCACTGACACCACCACTAAAATGGCCCGAGGTGCTGAAAAGTAAAAATATCTAGAATGCAAATACCAAATGACGTTCAGATGCATAGAAGGGCGATTCTAGAACCTTACTGTACGCAGAAACCATCTGCGAATTTTTATAAAGATGTTGGCACCTGTGTTTTACCCCAGAGAGTCTGAGTTAACTAGAGTGAGGCTGGAGCACCTAGGTGATTCTGAATAATGCATCAAAATTTAGACTCCGCAAGCATGGAGATTAATGCTGCAGAAGGATGTATTTGGACCAATTATTTTGCTTTCGTCCCCTGGAAAGGATGTGACAGAAAGAATGGTGTCATAAGCTGCACTTTGGGGATATAAAGGAGACTGAATCCTTGAACAAATGATAAATTTAAATGGGGGTGTCTTTAACCAGTTACAAGAGAGCAATTTGAGGACTTTTGTGGGTGCAGGGCTCAAACATCGGTACCGCCATGGCTGCAAACCTGCCCCCTGCTTCTCCATTAGCTCCCACCTCGTTACCTTTCCATGGCTTTCCAAACAGAGCTACGGCTTTGTGAGCAGCAACTCTAAAGCACGATTTAAGCCAACATGGACCCTGGTTTTCTGGTTCAAGCAGCAGTTCCAAGATCTTCTTCTATATGTGGGATTGTTCTGTGAAGTCATACTCTCCAAGCCTGGACATTCCTCCCTCTAGTCAACTGTGGTTTACTAAAAGTCTTTCTCTCTCTCTCTCTCATTCACTCCCTTCCGCCATCCTTGTCTCTCTCATAGTTTTGCAAGTTTTTCTATTCATGGGCACACACATTCGTAACATCTAAGACATCGCAGTTCAAACTGAAACATCTCTTCCAGGGGGTCACCTGGAGCCATCCCTAGTCAGAGCTGGCTGCCTCTGCTCAAAGCTCCCATGACACCTTGCTCTTGGGGCTGTGCCAGCACAGTCAGTTCCCTTGGACAAAGTCCTCCATCAGATAGTTTTCTTCTTTCACAAAACTAGAAGCTCTCTGAGGGTGTAGGCTATGGTACTTTCTTTCTATGCGCCATACCCACTGGTACATGGCAAAAAAAAGTTACTATAATACTATACCTGAAAAGTTGTATAAAGAAGTGAAAAACTGAGGTTTTCATTTTTCTACTTGTATGACAGATACATTTTTGTATTTGGAGACTGGGAAGAAAATGCAAAACGGAAAACACTTAGACATATTCATGTATCACATTCTTATAGTGTACCCAACAGTTGTAAAGCAAAGGCCTTGAGTCCCATATGGAATCTTGAAGGACACACTAAGACACTCAGGGTTCATGAGGCATAGTCTATGACAGTATGGGCAACATCCGCAGGGCCACACAGCAAATGAGTCCCCGAGTGGAGAAGCAGCCAGGTGATCTGATTTGGGTATGAGTAATTACCATATTATTCTGCATTTATGACGGGCTTCATGGAAATCAGGGACATGTAACACATCTCCCATCTTCCAGAACTAGAAAGTAAGAAAATCAGAAGCAGAGTGTCCCATCTTGAAGATAGACTAAAGAAAGGACAATGGAAATAACCACCTTCAGGCCATGGGAAATTTCATATCTGAGGTGATATCCCAAAGTGGGGAGATTTGCTCAGTTCCAGTGGGAGACTTTAAAGTCTATCTATCTATCTATCTATCTATCTATCTATCTATCTATCATCTATCTATAAAATGTGTGTGTGTGTGTGTGTGTGTGTGTGTGTGTGTGTGTGTGTATTATGTGCCAGAGCCACTTGCCAATGCAAACAGAAGACCAGATGTTTGGGCCACTTTTTGCATCTGGTTTTACATGAGTGGCTGGGGAGTTGAAACCAGACATGTAAGCTTTGTAAACAAGCCTCTTTAACCACTGAGCCACCTGCCCAGCTTCTCTGGTAGGTTTTAACAGCGTGTGAGCTATTTTGGGAAGAAGGAAAATATTTAGGTGCCGCAGCAATTATGGGTTAGTAGAAAATGTCCTATAGCACCTGTAACCGGGTTCATTAGACACACGTGTACTCCAATTAAAGATTTCACTAAGAAGGCTGGAGAGATGGCTTAGCTGTTAAGTCACTTGCCTGAAAAATCCCAAGGGCCCAGGTTTTATTCTGCAGTGCCCACAGAATCTAGATGCACAAGGTGGCACATGTAACTGAAACTCATTTGCAGTGTCTACAAGCCCCTGGTGTGCCTATTATCTCTTTCTCTCTCTCTCTCTCCCCCCCACACACTTAAATAAATAAATAAATAAATGAAATTGAAAAAAATTTTACAAAGAATAAAATAAATGCAAGGTTTTTTGAGATAAATAATAAGATGACCAACTAAAATGAACTGATGAACCTTTTCCTGAGAATTAGTCGTGGAATGTGTAAAGAGACAAGTGAAGACACAGATGAGAGAGACTAACAAGAAACAATAAGGAGAGATCCCAGTGAAAAGGAGTTTTGGAGAAGGTAGGTAGGTAGGCGGCTGTACTAGACAGTTCTCACATTGCTAGGATTAACATACAAACCAGGGGTAGTTTAGGAGAAGAAGGGATTAATTTCAAGCTTACAGATCCCAGAAAGTGCTGTCAATGGGAAAGAAACTGTTCCATACATCTAAGCAGAGAGAAACATCTGAACAGCCAGCACAAACCAGCAGCGAGCAGGACCCCACCAGAGCTCACACCTCTCTGCACACCTTTGGGCTGGAATTTAGATCCACCCCCGACATGCCTTCCGGCTGGAGTCCAGAACCCGCCCCCAGTGACACCTCCTACAACCACATGGCTGGAGATACGAGTTACAAATTTAATTTGACATCTGAGTCTATGGGGGACATGCATTCAAACACCACAGAGGGAGAGAACATTTTTTATGTTTTTGCTGTTTTTTTTCCCCCAAGTTAGCCTATGACAAGTAATTGTAAAAATAAATGGCCAAAATATCTTTTGATCAAAACAGAATTAATGGGCTGGAGAGATGGCTTAGTGGTTAAGGTGCATGTCTGCGAAGCCTAAGGACCCAGGTTTGATTCTCCAGGTCCCACGTAAGCCAGATGCACAAGGTGGCACAGGTGTCTGTAGTTCTGGAGTTCGTTTGCAGTGGCTAAAGGCCCTGGCATGCCCATTCTCTCCCTTTCTCTCTCTCTCTCTCTCTCTCTCTCTTTCTCTCTCTCTCTCTCCCCCACCCCTCTCTTTGTCTCTAATAAACAAATAAATAAAAATAAATCTTTTAAAAAACAGAATTATTATAACAACCTCACCAAGAATTCAAATTTAGTAAGAATAATACTTGTCACAAATACACTTGAACATAAAGGTAGGAACACCATTAAATACAATAATTGTAATAAAAAGAAACAAGTGGAGATATTGGAGGATAAGGATCAGTAAGAAGAAGTTTGTGAGGAAAGGAGGCAAGAATACAGAAGGGAAACTGGGATTCCAGGGTCAGGTTCCAATTTGGGGCCTTCTACCAGGAACACAGTCCCACTGTAGGTTCGGCTATTTAAAGTGGTGATGAACTATTTCTGCAGATCTCACTAGGCAAAATCTCCAAATGTTAATCCTAGTCTTTTAAACTCGTTGTCTTGATTTTGAGGGGGCATTTTCCATTTCTTTCCTGTGTCACCAATTCCTTTAATGTGCTGGAGAAGGGTGATTATTTGAGTGAAGCCTTGAAGGGTGGGTCACAGCTCTTAAAGAAGGCAGTGGAAAGAGAAAAAAAATCGACTGCCCTCCCGCTCAAAAAATCTGGGCAAATGAATGAGGGCACTGGGAATGGGAAGAGGCAGCCCAGCACCGAGTCACTGTGTGGCTCCATCATAGAATATGGAAAGAAGGAGAAGCAGGCTGAACTATTTTTTTTTTTAATTTTATGTATTAATTTGCAAGCAAAGAGAGATAGAGAGAAGAGGGACAGACACACACAGAGATAGAGAGAGAATGGGCACACCAGGGCCTCTAGCCACTGCAAACGAACTCCAGACTCATGTACCCCTTGTGCATCTGGCTTATGTGGGTCCTGGGGACTTGAACCTGGGTCCTTTGGCTTTGCAGGCAAATGCCTTTATCACTAAGCCATATCTCCAGTCCTGAACCATCTTCTTGTTGAATTTTTCTGAGGGGAATTGTATGCTTGTAGTTTGTGCACTATGCGTGTGTGTGTGACATGTATGCACATGCATGTGCAAGTGCACAGGCAATATACATGCATGCAGAGGCCAGAGGAGGACATTGGGTAGGTATCCTACTTTATTGGTTTTTACACCCTGTTTTCTGTTGTTGTTGTTGTTTGAGGCGGGGTCTCACTCTAGATGAGGCTGACCTGGAACTCACTCTGTAGCTCCAGGCTGGCCTAGAACTCAGGGTGTTTCCCTCCCACATTTGCTTTTTCCAAGGGCAGGGATTACAGGTGTGCACCACCATGGCCAGCTTTATTCCCTTGAAGCAGAGTCTCTCGCGGAACCTGGAGCTCACTGTTTTATGGTAATGGGATTACAGTTATGTGTGGCCATTCCTGGATTTTTATATGGGTTCTGGGGAGTGAACTCGGGTCCTCTTGCTTGCACAGCAAGTTCTCTTGCCCGCTGAGCCATTCCCCTCGCACTCTGAACTGACTTTGTAAAGCTCGCAGCTAACAAGAGCCAATGCCACTTTCTGATCACCTACTGAGTCTCCGTGACTTTGCTTCGCAGTGTACTATATCCCATCTCAACCTCTCAACACCTTACAGCTTATCATCATCCTCATTTGTAGGTAGATAAGTTGAGACTCAGAGAATCTTTCCTGGTTTTCCTTTTTTGACACAGGACCTGGATGGCAGTTCGGGTTCTTCACCACCACACCACCCTCCTGCCTTCACCACCTTCTAAGTGGGTGTTGGCATTACAGGCGAGCACCGGCACACCTGGCTCTGGCTCTTTTTCTTTGTTTACTTGCCTTTCGGTTGCTTTGTTGCTTGTCTTTCAGAAGTGTATGCAACAGCGTGAGTACAACAGCTTGTTTATAACTCTGTTGGCCAGGATACAAAAGCTATCTTTTAACTCTGCCCTTTCTTGTGGTAGATCCCAGACACTTGCAGGAATAAGAATGCCTTAGCCTGGCACACAGAACCCTCTCCACCTGTGCCTTGCCCATCTACCACTGCTTGCTTTCCAACACTCACGTGGCTTAATTACCACACTTGCGACATCTCATTTGACCGTTGAGTCACTCATCTGATTCCTACCCCAAACTAGGTGGGCTGGAAGTCAAGGGTGTTTCTTGTTTGTATTTTTTTTTCATCCCATTAACAAGTATAGCATCTGTCTCAATCAATGAGGGCTTAGTCAAAGCTTATTGAATGGGAAAATGAATAAGTGAATCCAACAAATCAAAACAATCATCTTCATGATTACCTGTGTAAAGCAAGACCCCAAGTACATGCAGCAGTTCAATGATTTCACCTCTAATCATTAAACAGAGCTTCATTTCCCTTACCTATTGATTACAAAAAAATGTATCCTCTTCCAAACATAGGTTCATGTGTTTGAAGACTTGGTCCCCAGCTGGTGGTGCTATTTGGGAAGGTTGTGGAACTTTGAAGAGGAAGAGCTTTGCTGGAAGAAGTGGGATTCTGGGGGAGGAGGGACTGGGCCTGCAGGTTTTATAGCCCCACCCCGCTTTCTGTTTGCTCTCTTCTTCCTCCTTGCCAATAGTGTAACAAGCTGGTGCCCACTCCTACCACCATGCCTTCCTCACTGTGAAACTTCCCCTCAAATCTGTAGAGGCTGCAAATAAGCTCGTTCCTTCTTTTGGTTGCCTATGGTCAGGTATTTGCACACAGCAATAAGAAAGTAATTAAGATACTCTCCTTAACTCCTTCCTCCTAGCCTGGTGCACCAGCCTTGGCCTTGCCGCAGGAAGTAAAGGCAGCTGGGTAGCCTAAACAAAAGAATCACTCAAGGACAATCCTGCAAATAGGCAAGAAAAATATTCTCCTTTGCTTTTTCCTTGCATTCTTGGTGCTGTTATGTTTAGAAGTAAAAGTTACACAAGACAGATTAGATACAGTCACAAGATAAAAGCCTAAGAGAAAATATATAATAATATTCATATAAATTTATTTCAGAGTCATGGAATTATAGGTGATTTAATTTTTGTGTGTGTTACATACTCTGGGATTTGATAGGTAATGAGCATGCATATATTTATTGTTTTCAAGATAAAATCGGTGACAATTGTTTTAAGTATTAGATAAACTTCATATAAACACGGGTTCTTATATACTATTCAGTGTTCAAAATATAAAATAAATATGTGTTCATTATATAATACAAGTCATATTAGTGATCTAAAAGACAGAGCATTTAAAATTTATAATAATTTGCTTCTCTAAAATTTTGTAAGCACAATTGGAGATTGAATTTAACATAAAAGCTTCATAATATATTCTTCAAATCTGCTTGGCCATGAAATCTTAGAAATTCAGCATGAAAGCAGACCAAATCTATTCAGAGGAGTGAGGCTTTCAAACTAGTCACTGCCTTTTTAAAAAATTAGCATATAAAGTACTAGGTTTCATTATGGCTTTGTTTTTCCTGATCTTCCTCCCAGCTCTCTTCTCTCACACCCTCTTGTCCCTTCTTGTACCTTTTCACCCCCATAGTCTATTTTCTACTTTCGTGTTACATGTGGTCTATTATACTCCCCTCCCTTCCGCAACACCTCCTCTCCCCTCTTGTGGTTTTCTTTTTAGTTTTGTGTTCTATACCCATGTACCCACACATACACTCACATGTATATATATGTACATATATATATATATATATATATATATATATATATATATATATATGGAGAGAGAGAGAGAGAAAAAAGGTTAAGAGCTAGGATCCATATATACAAGAGAGAATATATGTGATTTTTGTCTTAGTCTGGATTACAATGTAACATTCTCCAAATCCATCCATTTCTTTGCATATTTCATAATTTCATTTTTCTGTATGATTAAATAAAATTCCAGTGTGTACATGTGCCACATTTTTATTATCTATCCATCTGTTGATGAACAATGCTTCTATTATAACAAGTTTGAATGGGCAACAACATCTTGGCTAGTAATGGCCATTACAATGATTTACAAATCTAACAGAAGACAGGAAGCTGTATTCCAGTGAGCATGCCTGAGGCATGGGTACCACAAAGGAAAAAAAAAAAAACAAAAAAAAAACTTCATCCTGACCACACCTGCACTTGGCCATGCTTGTCAAGGCAAAAATCCTGGGCTGACCACCCTGATATCCACTCAAAGGCCAGACCAGACTGGAGCAAATGGAGAATGTCAGGTCTCCAGGAATCAGCTCAGGAAACAAACTTTTGTTTCCTGTCAGAATGTAGAAAAACAGAAGGGGATGAGCAGTATCTGGCTGCTCCAACATGGAAGCCTGGCTTCTGGTACTGACAGTGAGTAACAACGCTCTGGATGTCGTCCAACAGAGAGGGAAAAGCTGGAGGAATTTGAAGAGTCTTCCTTTAAGAGATTGCAAAGAGTATCACCCTGATTACTGATCCATCAAGAAGGCCTGAGAGAATAAGCAAGCTCCTCCAGCCTCTGGGATGGTTAAATTCCTCAGGTCAGCCAAAGTCAGATAATGTACAACCTGCCACCCTCTCCTGTCTTCACAATCAGCAGTCCCGAGCCTGTCCTCTCACATATACACCAAAATTTGCTACGTTTTGGAAGACACCAAGGAGCCAATGATTGAGTTTTGATCTCTGGTCATTCATTGCTAAAAGAGAAGAAGCCCAGATATCACCTTATAGACTGAAGCCACTGTAGACCAGAGATCTCAGGTAGAGACCACCTTCAGATGATCTTTCATACCATGTAGTACTAAGCCCCTCAGTATCTCCGTTCTATCAGTCCAGAGATGCTTGCTGAGAAGTGAGAAAAAGATTTATCTTCCTTTATTCTCTGCCTTCATGGACATCAGCTAGTTTGATGCTTGAGAGTGAAGAAATATTCACTCAGTATTTATTGAATAAATCAATAAAGTAGCTATGACCTGAGATTTTTGTTCAATATACTAACTTTTCTTCAAGTAAAGGTTGGTCAGCATAGCAAGAAGCCAACCTTGACATTATAAGTCAAGTTAAACTTCTCGTCCTCCTCCTCTTCCCCTTTCCCTTTTCCATGTACCCTTAACACACTGACTTTATTCCTAATACAACACAGGTCATCCTGTACCATAATTATGTGTTTATAACTTAGCCAGTGGCAGAAGATAACTAAGTGCCATTATCTGACATTAGGACTTGCTTATAAGTACCAGCCTCCACTCCACCACTCATCACATTTCTTGCTTCATTCCTCTTTTATTATTCATTAGTCCATGGAAATGAGACAGGGATGGTACAGGCTTATAGGTAACTACTTCTATCATAACCCTAGGTCTTAATACTTTAAGGGAAGTCTTCTGAGATTTTTTTTCCACTCATGACCACTTTTGACTTGAGAAATTTTTTATACAATCACGGGTCCATAAGTATATAAAATAGGAACATAAATAAACAATTTGCTGCTAACAAATAATAAAGATATTTATTTCAAAACAATTCTTTGGCAATTAAATTTTATAATTCATTACAGATTAAATTTTCATACTAGTGAGACGAATGTGCATATTTGTCTATCATGGTCCAGTCCAAAGATATACTAACTTGATAGTTAGTTACATGCTGAAGAAGGTTGGTAGGAAAATATGATCTGTATTATTTTCTGTAATCAAACCAGTATGTTTACATGAGAGTATTGCAAAGTAGCCTCAAACATCAGCGAGACATTTCAGGGCAGTGCTCACCTGTGCTGTCTGGTGTGATGGCACACGCCACACAGCACAAAGCATTCATGTTGTATGTTCAAAGCCAAGCCTGCAGTGCAGTTACACAATGCAACATGGGTGAGTGCTGCCAGAAACACCCGAATCATTATGTGTTTGGTTTTGAACTAATATTGGACGGTTGCATGTTCATATATCATTCAGTGTTGTCGATTTGTTTTTTATGATCCCCTCATTTGGTTATGTGATCTCAGTGAGGTAGCAACTCATTGTTTAAGAAGTGTTGACCTAGGGGAGAGGTAGCTAAAGAATGGATATACTCCCTCTAAAAATGTCCCAACCTGTCATGTTCTTGGGATCTCTTTTATGGGCATCCTCTCTAGTTTGTGCACAAACCCAACAGAGAAAGGGAGAGAGAGAGGGAGGGAGAGAGAAAGTAAGTGTTTTTTTTTTTTTTTTTTTTTTTTGTGTGTGTGTGTGTAAGGTCAAAGTAACTATGGTTATGTGGACAGATTAGACTTTGAGCCAGGAAGAACTTTGCAAGAGTAATAATGGCATGCAAACCTCTTCAGGTGATCTCATTCCCTTGAGTAGCAGGGACTTGCTGAATGATGAAAAGTTCTCAAATCTGAGTCTTCCTATACGCAATGGAGTTTCAGAAACAGGTGCTCTCAAAACTCTTGCTTCCTACCACATGCCTTTGCCATCTCCCAAGGTGAGATGAGGCAGATGAATTGATGCAAGGTGAGAAGAATGAGTTCACACACAGGATGCTAAGGGTGTTGATTAGAAATATTTCTAATCAACGCATGAGCCAATACTTCATGCAGGAAATATCACTACCTGATATTTTAGCAAAAGCAGCTGACACTTACTCACTCCTC
Source organism: Dipus sagitta (assembly GCA_036346955.1). Taxonomy (NCBI): domain Eukaryota; kingdom Metazoa; phylum Chordata; class Mammalia; order Rodentia; family Dipodidae; genus Dipus; species Dipus sagitta. Next base: position 23,212,474 of record CM070786.1, read on the forward strand.
ATAAATTTCAGGAAAGTTTCAGTCATGGTGAGAAAGATAGCCAATGAAATTTGCTTGATCTAATGATTAAGCTGGTAGGATCTTTTGCAATACACTCCTTAAACTCCACAACTATTGACCAAAATCCAGCCTCAGAATAAGAGCAGTGGAAAAAAATGTCTCCAGGAAGGAAATCTCAGCAAAGAAAAACATAACTGAAGCCATGTAATTAAAAAGTCAAGATGGATCTGGAGAGATGGCTTAGTGGTTAAAGCACTTGCCTACAAAGCCAAAGGACCCAGGTTCAATTCCCCAGAACACACATAAGCCAGATGCACATGTTGGTACCTGCATCTGGAGTTCATTTGCAGTGGATGGAGGCCCTGATACACCTATTCTCTCTCTCTCTCTCTCTTCCTCTCTCTCTCTCTGTCTTCCTCCTCTTCCTCCTCCTCCTCTGTCTCTCTCTATCAAATAAATAAAATTTTTAAAAAGTCAGGATGGAGCTGAGGTATCTCCAGATAGAAGAGTTAACTTTATTTTCACCAGTAACATTCTTTTTTCAAAATCAACTGTATCCAAAAGAGATCTAATTTCATCCCCAACTATCTCGATGCTAAACACCATATTCATGGGTCTGAAGACTGAGTTTTAGGATTCCTAACAGTGTTTGTGGTCTATGTAACTCTGTAGACCTACCTGGAAAATGAAGAATCTGAATCTTTGCCTCTAATTATAAGAAATACTAATGTGCCCACCTTCATTTTGTATCATTGTTTGGCTTTAGCCTTTTTGTAACTCAGAAAAAAAAAATTCTTAGTAAAGCACAGCCAAGTCAATAGGCATATTTTTCTTTGTCACTAAGACAAATGCAGGGTGTAGTGGACAAGGAGTTATATAACACTGTGATCTTTGAGAAACTGCTATATTTATCTGGACTTCAAATTCCATATCTGTGCCATGGGTGATTGGATTAGTGTAATAAGATACAAACCAATTCTGACAGCCTATGGTTCTAAGAAACATTCCCTTTTGGGGGGTAGCAGAAAATCTTAAGAGACTTACAAAACTCCCAGGAAGTTGTAAGACTCATGAGGCCACTCCACCAGGCAATATAAGCACAATAATCACTGGGTGGAGAGGAGACTCTTCAGTGGAGCTGCCTGCAAGCTGCACCAGGAACTCTAGAGGTACAGCTGTCATGAGTCGTCACCTGTGCTGGGGTGAACTTTTCAGTTGAGGCAGCTCCACAAGAGTCACTCATGTTCTTGTAGGCAAGTATGGTAAACTCATTGCTTCATCATATTGGACTTGGATGGAATTATTTCTTTGGTCTGTGTATTTCTGTGTCTCCCCAGTAAAGGTAACAAAAGTCATGAGTACACACAAAAGGAAGTGATTAAAATGAAGGCTGGCACTATGTAATATAGATGGAAATGAAGTGAAACAGGAGAAATTGGAAGAATCAATGATTTGAAATCTCAAAAGCTCATGAAATCGTTGTATAGAGACAATTGAGCTAGAGAGTATGATGTATAAACTATGAGAAATAAGGCACATTGTACTGATGGCCAGAGGTAAATGGATTAAAAAAATAGGGATAAAAGAAATAGGAATAGAGAAAAGAGAAAAGAGTCCTGATGCACAGGAAAGAGTCAGAAAGATGAGAAGGTAGGGTCCTTTCCAAAATGTCCAGGTAGGCATCCAATTTTCAAGGATGGGCTATAGAGATGCCTTAGTGGTTAAGGCATTTGCCTGCAAAGTCAAAGGACCCAGGTTCGATTCCCCAGGACCCATGTAAGCCAGATGCACAAGGGGGCGCAGATGCCTGCAGTTCATTTGCAGTGGCATGCCCATTCTCTCTCTGTCTATATCTCCTCTCTCTCTCCCCCCCCCGACTCCCTCTCTCACAAATAAATAAAATAATTTAAAAAAATTCAAGGATGATAATGGCATTAGTTACTTTCCTTGTTGCTGAGACAAAATACTTGAAAAGAAGCAATTTATGGGAAGAAAGAATTATTTTGGTTCACAGCATGTGCAGCTGGAGTATGAGGCAGTTGCTCACATTCAATCCATAGCCATGAAGCAGAGTGGTGAATGCCAGTGCTCAGTTCACTTCCTCCTCTTTTTAAAATTGTTTTTTTATTGACAACTTCCCTTATTATAGATCACAAAAGATGGTTATGCCCTGCCCCCACCAAATTCCACTCTCCATCATATCCCCTTCTCCTCCCAGTCTCTCTTTTATTTTGATGTCATCATCTTTTCCTCCTAGCATGATGGTCTTGTGTAGGTATGTGAAACCAGCTCACGGAATGGTGCTGCATACAGGTCAAGGTGGGTCTTCCTTCCTCACTTAACCTAATCTGGAAATTCCCCCACAATGATGCCCAGAGAGTTGTCTCCTAGGTGATTCCATATACTGACAGGCTGTCAGTTGAGATTCTCCATCCCAGTAACTGAAGGTAAGGAACTGAGGGAGACCGAGCAAAGGGTGTAGTGACTGAAAGGATGTGACAAGAAGCTAAGCAGAGGTGAGAGTGAAGTTTGACAATGTAACTTTAACAAATAGCCACTGGTTTCAATTGTTCTCTGATTGGCCTTGAGACCAGTTCTGCAGGAGAAAATTCATGACTGGTGCTGAAAACCTCATCCTAAGTCTATGGCTGGTCTGGAGAGATGGCTTAGTGGTTAAGTCGCTTGCCTGTGAAGCCTCAGGACCCATATTCAACTCTCCAGATCCCACATAAGCCAGATGCACAAAGGTGAGGCAATTACAAGGTTGCACATGCCCACTAGGTGGTACAAGCATCTGGAGTTCGATTTCAGTGGCTGAAGCCCTGGTGTGCCAATTCTCTCTGTCTGTCTGTCTGTCTCGCTCTCTCCCCTTCTCTCTCTAAAAACAAATAACATAAAATCATTACAAAAAAAAAGTTTATGGCTGGAGAGTTCATAAGCCCAAGGGGTGAAGCTACTACTATTGCCTGGCTAAATGGACATCATATGCCCACCAAACTGCCCTCTAGCTATGTATGTTTATGCTCATACAGTAATGCTACTCTCACTTTTGGTTAGAGAAGCTTCTCTTTTCAGGTGGTGGTGACCACTAGAGAAACTCAAAACTCACTAAAGTGCTGAGGAGAAATAACAGTGGCATGTTCAGCAATGAGTGAGATATCTCTATCACACCATCCAAGACTTAAGGACCATTTTAGAAGAGGTGGAAGAAATAATATAAGCACCAAAAGAGAGGGAGGAGTGCTTTCCAATACTGTCTTCCAGTCACAAAATGGTCATGGGATTCATAACCTCACAGTGGCTAACAATATCTACACAAGACCCGCAAAATAGGAGGGGGGGAAATCATGACATCAAAATAGAAGAGGGACTAGTTGGAAAGAAGAATGGATTCACTGGAAAGGATATTGAGGTAAGGGGAAGCAAGCAAGGGTGGTAAGGGAAGATTATGATCATGTGATATTGTGCTTATGTATAGAGGTTATCAATAAAAAAAATTTAGAAGAAATAAATTGAAGAAGAGGCTACAAAGGGAGGTGTTATCCTTGGAGTTCAACCAGAAGTCACTCTAGACAAGCCAGAGGATCAAATAGTTAAAGAAATTAAAAGCCTTGAAAAGATATCTCTTGTTTGGAGGAGCCTGGGGACAGCAAGTGGAAGTGAGTGAGTGGGTGTTCATTTGTTTGCTAAGAGAAGACAATGTTTTGGATCCGTAAAGAAGCTGTGTGGATTGATACAAGGGTAGAAACTGCCTTTTGTGCGTTAAGAAAACCCAAGAATGGTATGGCTGGAAGCCAACGTGCTATCCAAAACTAAGGGTCTCCTGCTTTGTTTCTCCTCTGTTTTATTTGTTTTGTTTTATTTTGTTTTGACAGAAATAATGTTCGGGACTTCTGATGTGATCATGGTTCTACGTTAAGTTGACATTTTTACTCTTCTTCTCATGAAATCACAGAAAAGTAACGAAGGGAGGGAAGAAGAAAACTGTCAAATTCCGTTTGTAGTGAGACCAGTAGACAGATTTAATCCTCAGAGCCTCAAAACATATAAAAAAAGCTGCCAAAAGCAGTGGAAATCCAGTAGGAGCTGTTATGGGAAGGGGAAAAAAGAAATAAATAAAGTGATGAGAGAAGTCAGCATCTATGGATTTCAAGAAGGATCCATAGAACTTACTTGAAAACGAAGCCATCCCCTGACATACAAAAGCGCCTCTACTGCTACCGTGGGTGTGGGTGGGGTGAGTAGGGTCACAGCAGCAATCCTGGTGTATTCAATCTGCCTCAGAAAACACGTGAGTGTGCTACACGGAAGCATCAAAATGGATCTGTTGCCGGGCATGGTGGAATATGGAAGCAAGCAGGGAAAACTTACCAACGAGGTCATCAGAGAACATGATAGGTGCATGAAAACTGTGAATAAAAAAGTATTTTACGGGCTGGAGAGATGGCTTAGCGGTTAAGCGCTTGCCTGTGAAGCCTAAGGACCCCGGTTCGAGGCTCGACTCCCCAGGACTCACGTTAGCCAGATGCACAAGTGGCTGGAGGCCCTGGCGTGCCTATTCTCTCTCTCTCTCTCTATCTGTATCTGCCTCTTCCTCCCTTTGTCACTCTCAAATAAATAAATAAAAATAACAAAAAAAATTTAAGTATTTTACTACAAATTTTAAACTTGTAATAAAATAATCCCATCTATAATGGACAACCACAGAGCAGAAATACAAGATCTCAGAAAAGAGATGGGTAAATGAGAAGAGTTAACATAACCAGGAAACAAAAGGAGAAAAAAAAATCACAAAGAGGAAATTTAAAAAGGATATTAGGAAACATCACAGAGAGCACAGGAAGTAAGGCAGAGAAGCGAAAGGAGGGGAATGTGGTGGTTTGAAAGTAAAATGTCCCCATAGCCCATTGGCTGGAATGCTTACTCCCCAGCTGGTGGTACTGTTTACAAAGGTTATGGAGCCTTTGGGATGTGGAGTCACGCTAGAGGAAGGGCGTTACTGGGAGGAGCCTGGGGATCTAATAGTCCAGCCTCGTTTACTACACTCAGTTGGCACTTCCTCCATATTGATGTGAAGATGTGATGCCCGGCTGTCGGTCCCTGCCATGCTTTCCCCACCATGATCAAACTCCCCCCTCACGGCTGTAAGTCATAAACAAACCCTTTCCGTGCATGAGCTTCTTCCGGCTGGGTGTTTAATCCCAGCAATGAGACAGTAACCGACACAAGGGAGGAGAAAGCTCATAAGAGAGTAAGGTTTAGAGAGACAAGTATATGACAAAAGCTAAGGCAATCCAAATGATGTATTCGGAATTTTCCATGATTAAAACTAAATGAACTTCATTACATGATAGAACAAAATAAGTAATAAAAACATAAGCAAAATAAAAGTTCCTGCAATGGAAGCATTGAATATGCTTACTGAAATAGCAAGACAAAGATATTAAATAAAGCCAAACTAGCCTGTAAGTGTAAAGGCCATTGACTAATGTTTGTGAGCTTACTGGAATGAGGGTATAATGTAGTTAAAAGCATCTCTTGTGAAAAAACTTAGAGGACAAACTTCCGCCACTTAGGAGATGTGAAGGAAATTTTAGAAAATGATGGTGCATTGAAGTCTACAACTAAAATTAAAATAAATGCAAGCATTGGGAGACCAAGACAGAAGGTGTATATTAATATCTTGATTGTATATGTATGTGAGAATGTTTGTACACATACACACATGTGTGTGTACAAAAAAATAAAAACTGAAGACAGAATGTTTGTAAGTTAATATCTTCAGGTATAAAGGCTGCTGATTGTGTGTGTTATATGCAATATATATATATACATATATATATATATGTGTGTGTGTGTGTGTGTGTGTATGTATATTTATATACATATATATGTGTGTGTATATATGTATATTTATATACATATATATGTGTGTGTATGCAAATAACAAAAATTGAAGCTACAATGTATATGTTAACATTTTGACTATATATATATATATATATATATGTACATATATATATATATACATATGTATACATACATATACGAATATATGTGCAAATAACAGAAACTGGAGAGGAAAAGAAAGAAAGAAGTTTGGAAATGGAGTAAGGTTGCTAATTCCACATTATCTCTTTTACAATTGATCAATCAAGTCTGGAAAACATAATCATATTAACAGCACAAAGTTAAACAGTAGAATACATAATACTATTGATTAAAAATCAACTAATAAAGAGAATTAGGAAAAATAGAACTAAAAATAGTGTGCTTCCTTGTTGATAACTGATTCCCATAAAACAAGGACTAAAAGTATTATGTACATTTATAATTATCAAAGTATTATGAGAATAAAATACAGTATTTCCAAAATATCACAAATATATGGAAAACAAAGAAATGGCTCACACTGTAAATGTGTTTGGGGTTCAGAGGAAGAGGAATTGGGAGCAGGGCTCAAGAGCAGAATGGGGGGCAGGAAGGAGGAAAATGATGACACTAACATATGATGTATCCATACAACTTTCTATTTAATAAAAAATATTTTAAAATTATGGGATTGGTAGCCTTAAAAAAAGAGAAGCTAATGGAAGGGAATTATGGTCAAAATACATTATACATATGTATAAAATTGTCAATAAAAATTAAAAAAATTCTGGAAACACTTGGGAGTATATGGAGACAATTAAAAATATCTCAGCCCAAAAGACAGGATTGGGCTTAATGAGCAAAGTCAAAGGAGAGTGCAGGGAATTGATAGCAATGCTCACCATATTAAGAACTATGCAGCATATTATGAAATTCAAACTATGATGAATGCTCCTTGAATTGGCAGAAGTAAAGACAAAAGATCTAAAAGGTAGACATAAAGACAAAATATCCACAGACAATATTGAGAAAACTGGGTACTCTCATACACCACTAATAAAAATACAAAATATTAAAAAGGTTTATCCAGAAAGACTTAACAATACCACTCATAATCATAGAGATGTGCACCCCCCTGACCTAGGAATTCTACTTCTCCATGCCTATGTACAAAGTTATGCACTACTTTACTATTTGAAGAAGCCAAATTTAAAAAACAAACTAGAAGTTTAACAGCAGAGAACTGGGTCAGAAGTTAATGGTATATTCAAGCAATGCAATACCATCAACTATTAAAAGAAAAGTGAAAACATGAGTGTGTTGATAAGGTATGGGCTTTACTATTGCTAAATTAAAAAAAAACAGTCTACAAATAGCATATAAGATGTTCTTTCTTTTGTGTAAAGAAGAGGAAAAATAAATATGCACTCAAATTTGCTTGCACATTTATAAACTCTGAGAGAATTCTTAAGAAATCATTAACAGTGTATGAATCTGGAGATGTTTAGGAAAGCTAACTCTTTGGTAGAATGGACAGGCTTATGTTTTCCCCTACAATATCTCGGCTTATACCTGATGCCCCATCTGAATTATTAACAACGTCCCTCTCACTCCCCAAACTGCTCAATCTGCATAAGAAATGGTAGGCTTATCATTAATTCATACAAAACCTGGCAGCCAGTGATGGGAAACATTTATGTGACACTTAGTATCAAGCAGAGTTATAAACAGTCAATATATTTTTAATCTCTACAGCTAATCCTCTGACCACTGGTATTGTATGGTTCATAGCTCATTCCATGTTTACTTCCATCTGAGCAGGACTGGACAATCCAGTAATGAAAATAAAAGCAACTACCTTTCCTAGGGCTCTCTCCGTATCCTAGGCACTGTGCATGTCTTATCATCTACTCTAGTTAACAATTCTCCTGTATAGATATGACATGATAGTCTCAGTTCACACCTGAGAAAACTGATACACTGCAAGTCAAAGTAACTTAACCAAAGTGACACTTCAAACACAGCTGAAATATGCACCTGGGTTTTCCTGTACCCAGAGTGTGTGTGTGTGTGTGTGTGTGTGTGTTCATGAACAGCTGTCCTACTCCTGTCCTTTGAAGTTTAATATAAACAATGGTATTATTTTGAATTAGCAAGTGTAATTTATCATAACTAAATCATGAAATTAAGGCACGATGATGGTTGACAGTAAGAAGGAGAACAGGTAGGCTTGATTTTTGATGCAATTTCTTCTAACAATGCTTATAAATAATGTATGAATCCTCTAGATTAATCATGGCTGTTGAAAAGTATCCATGCTGAACACTGACTACCATATACAGTGTGATGCCAATTATGTAACTCTCACACACACAGGAAACAGAAAATAGGCAATTCAGCAAAAGTAAATGAAAAGGTATCTTCTCTGAGTCACAGAAGTATAGCTACTTTTCTTTTGTCTTCATATATTTTTAGTATTATTCCTAATTTTTTGACACTGACCATATATGTCATCTTTTATATTTTGAAAAGAACAATAATTTATTTTTACAGGAAGAATATGGATTCTGAAACACGGAAGCTTCCCTTTTTAATGAATACAAAGCCAAAAAAATAATGATTAGGTCAAAAATTAGTGAGGGACTAGAAAGATGGCTTAGTGCTTAAGACACTTGCTATGAAGCCTAAGAACCCTGGTTCAATTCACCAGAACCCACATAAGCCAGATGCCTATGATGACACAAGTGTCTGGAGTTCATTTGCAGTGGGTCGAAGACTAGAAGCCCTGGAACCTATTCTCAATCTCTCTATCATAAATAAATAAATACAGGAATAAACAAATATAAAATTAGTTGAGTATCTTTAGCTGCAATCTGCAATTGGAAACATGTAGAACTCTTCCTTGAAGCTGAGAGATTCTCTAATGAGATTGGTCACTTTTATTTCTTCTTTAAATATTTTATTTATTTATTTGAGTGTGTGAGAGAGAGATAATGGGCACCCCAAGGTATATAACCACTGCAAACAAACTCCAGACACAATAGCCACTTTATCTGGCTTACCTGGGCACTGGGAAGTCTAACCTGGGTCCTCAGGTTTTGCAGGCAAGAGCCTTAATCACTAAGCCATCTCTTCAGCCCAAGGTTGGTCACTTTTCTAGGACAGCTCAAGTTTGGGGGATAGCTGAAGAACACTGATACACAAGTAGGAGACAATGAACACCCAGCAGACAGGTTTTGTGAAAAGGAACACATGCTTACAAAGACAGATGAAGACAGCCATGTCTTTCTTCCCCACGTCTGTGATGACCCATTTTCTCAGCAGACTGATGGAGACCTGCTCACCACATTCTCTTAAACACTGATAATGCACTGGGTTAGTGTGTTGTTTTTAAGATGGCATTAGAACCAGTGATGTCATGGAGCATGAGGAGGTGCTGAAGCTTCATGAAACATGAGCAAAATGGAGACAAAATGAGAATCTATGGAGGGCCCGTAACATTCCAGGGTGCTAACAGGCATTTTTAAAATTAATGATTTCCTTTTAATCTTTATAATACCTAGTAAATGGCATGCTGAAGCTGACCTGAACTGGCTCCAGGCACCAGCTGTTAAATTTTCAGTAATTTTGCAAGTTCATTATTAAATACAGCCACTATTGAACATTGGAGTGTATAGACTTTAAATTATATTCCAAACCAAGGTGACTAAAGCTCATCACTTCCCAAAAATTTTACTACATATTCCTATTCTTTATGCTCTTAAGATTTTTTCATCTATTATATGTGCAGATTGGGAGGAAACGATATATAGTTATGCTGTGATATTTACGTTGGCAGCTTGAAACCAGTTACACTGGAGTGTCGATAGTGCAGAAGTTAGGAAATGTCACAAGTTATGTTCTTATTTTATTCCTTTCTTCTTCTGAAGAGCTTGTTGTGCAACATTTAACAGCACACCATTAGTCACACCTCTGTGAAATAGATCTGAGTATTTCCAACTACAGGTGAGAAAACTAAGTCCCAAAGAGAGGCTATATTTGTACTATAACAAAGTAGTCTTTGTGCCACTAATGATTATTATGTCAACGCAAAAGAAAGTTGTAATTTCTAATCCAGAAAGAAACATTACTTTAAAAACCAAGATTAAGCCAACCATCTTCTCAGAGCCCCCAGATCATCCTGATACAAATTAGGTGATCAACGAGAAGTTATTGTTTCTTCCTAATGTAGATTACACAGCATAATCATACCTTGCTTGGCCAAGTGTGGTGGCACATGTCTGTAATCCTAGCACTCAGGAAGCAATAGCAGGAGGATAACCTCAATTTTAAGGCTAATCTGGACTAACACAGCAAGACCTTGTCTCAAAAGGAGAAAGAAATCAAAATAAATAATAAGAAAAAATTGTTTGTTGTATTGCTAAATAATATTTTGCTTGTTATTTTATGGAAACCCAATGTAAGGCTGGAGAGCTGGCTCAGCAGTCAAGAGCTCTTCTGTGCAAGCATGATGGCCTTCAGACGCATGAGAAACTGCTGGAGTTCAATGCCCAGGACCCACATATACAAAAGGGCATAGTCACACATGTCTGTAACCCCCAGTCCCTGTAGGGGAGCAGAGACCTGAGAATCATCAGAGCTCGTGAAACAAACAAACAAGCAAACAACCAAAAAAACCCAGCAAATTCCATGATCAGTAAGAGACTCTGGCTCAAATAAGAACAGTGGAAGAGCAATAGGAAAGGACACCAGGTTTTCCACTCAGACCACCATAGGTGAGCAGAACGTGCCACAGATGGGCACATGGGGCAACACATGGGCACATACACAGGCATAGGCCACATGCAAAGAAGAAAATAACAATACAGTTAAAACTAGGTTACAATAAGCTTCAAAAGACAGCCTAGATTCTCTCATGTTCCTGGACTACTGAATGACATATTGCTTTACTTTGACCAAACAATCCATTATGGCATAGAAAACCTTTTAAAATGAAGTTAGAAAATACCTTTTAAAACGTGAAACAATTACAAGTGGTTGATAAAGGTTCTACTTGTAACCTTTTCAGTATTTGTGAACAAATAGGGATGTTTAAAAAAAGGTGGTTCTGAATGGAGCAAGTCAACATACAGTTATCAGGTATTGAGCAAGTCCACACATGGTTACCAGGCATTCATTATTTACAAGGCATTTACTATTTTATCATACCTCAAAATGCATCCTTTGTAACAAAGAGAGTAAGAAACATACACCCTAACTATAAAAAGGGACCATTGTGGAAACTGTCTGGAAAGCTCTATGAATAAAAACCAAAACTATAGAGCTGGGGACACGGCTCAGTGGTAGAGCACTTCACTAGCATGCATGAGGTTTGGGTTTGATCCCCAGCATTATAGGAAGAAAACAAAAATCTTGCCACTCAAACTCTACCACGGCTAAGATGTTGTCAGGCACATCCCAGCCTGGGTGGATACGCACATTTTATTTTGCTGGTTAAAATTGAAGGTGAGAGGGCAGGGTGGGGCAGGCTGGTGAAATAAAAAAACTAAATAAAATTGAAAGTGAGAATTTTGGCCCAGTTCCTTTGACTACAGACAGCCCTGTGACATTGAGCAACTCCTGAATCTTTCTCTTATACCTGATTACCCTCCTAAGCTGCAGCTGACTTCCACACCCAGAAATCTCCTCCACCATTCCACTGCCTTTTCCTGGAGTCAAAAGGTTTATTTGGGTAACGCTGGTAAAGGAACTGTTCATCTCTCCTAATGTCCATAAAGCATTTAGCATTTGCATAGGCAGAATCTAGATGAGAAGAAACACTGGGGCCTGGGGAGATGGTTCAGTCGGTGGAGCGCTTGCTACACAAGCATGGGTACCTAAGTTCAGATCCCCAGGACCCCTGTAAACTGCTAAGCATGGCTGAATGCACCTGTGATCCCAGTGCTGGGGAGGCAGAGACAGGGAATCCCTAGAGCTTGCTGGCTAGCTGCTTTAGCCCAACCAGAGAACCGTATGTTCAGCAAAGGAAAGTGTCTCAAAAATAAAGTAAAGAGCAGGTGACGAGGACACCCAATGTCAACCTCTGTCTCCACATGTACCAATGGACATGCGCCCACACATACATACCAACATGAACACACACACACACACACACACACACACACACACACACGCTCTCTCCTGCCAGCAAATACAAAGTGCAGAATTGGGTCAGGTCTGAGGTTGCAGGACCTTTAATCCCTAAGCTCTTCATGCTCATGCTGGCTCTGTAACCTTTTGGTTATGTGTGTCTCTGGACAAATTACCTAACTTCTCAATGTCTCTATTTCCACTGCTAGATGTGGGACTTGCAGATACATAATAATGTTCCCAACACCCTTCAGTGCAGATATGGTATACAAATGCAGAAGCTGGGGCTAGAGAGATGGCTTAGTGGTTAAGCGCTTGCCTGTGAAGCCTAAGGACCCCAGTTCGAGGCTCAATTCCCCAGGACCCACATTAGCCAGATGCACAAGGGGCCACACGGGTCTGGAGTTCGTTTTTAGTGGCAGGAGGCCCTGGTGTGGCCATTCTCTCTCTCTCTCTCTCTCTCTCTATCTGCCTCTTTCTCTCTCTGTCTGTCACTTTCAAATAAAAAAAAAAAAAAACACAGAAGCTGCCGGGCATGGTGGCACACGCCCTTAATCCCAGCACTCAGGAGGCAGAGGTAGGAGGATCGCCATGAGTTCGAGGCCATCCTGAGACTACATAGTGAATTCCAGGTCAGCCTGGGCTAAAGTGAAACCCTACCTCAGAAAACAAACAAACTGCAGAAGCTTAGGAGTTTACCGAGGTGCAAAGTGGGTAATGAACAATGTTATACCCCACAGGGCATGACAGCATCTATGGTATATTTGGTAATTTCTCTGGAAGTATCTGCAGCAGTGCAAGGCAGACATGTGATTACGGCTACATCCAGATATCCACACAAGGTGACACAAAAAAAGCCTATGCCCTTTCTGGTTAGAAATTTCCACCAAGTCCAAAAGTCTTTTTAAATGCAAATGGATGTGGGGAATCTGTTATGGTTTTGAGGTGTTAGAAATTTTAGAATCATGTATAAGGGACTTGGGCCTGGAAGAGCTCATAGGGTCATCACAAGTGAGAAGAGGGTTTTTCTGTCATAGGCTTGGCGCAGACTCAAGAGCTCAGTGAATATTACTACAGCACCAATAGCCCAGCCAGTTATTACTGCTTCCATTGCTTGTGCTCACTCTTATTATTTCTTATCCAAAGGCTCTCTTGCATTTCCCCTGTTCTCTCCAGGGCCACTGGTATTTGCACTCATTCTGATCATCCTTTTCTGTAGTTTTGTTTTGTTGTTTGTTTGCATCTTTTTGTTTATTTGTTTGAGGCAAGGTCCTGGGTGGCCTGGAACTCACTATGTAGACCAAACACATCGGCCTCAAACTTACAGCAATTCTCCTTCTTTTGCCACCAAAGTGCTAGGATTATTCCCAGCTTGTTTTGGGGACAGGGTTTTACCGTGCAGCTGGCCTTGAACTCATCACCTCCTGCCTCAGCCACCTGGGTGCTGGGATTGCTAAGATGTACCACTCTGCCCAGCTGGGTCTTCATCATCGCTTACTGGAACTTCTCTCCCGAGACCCAGTCCTCCATCTCACAGCCTCCAGTCCTTCCGGAGCACACACCTGTCCCAGTCAGCGAGGATCATTCCGCGAACACCTATAGCACTTCAGCCCTTGCCTACTTACTTGCTATTTCCCATCAGTTTTCCATCACAGACATCATGAACGGAGTCTCAATTATGTAGTACTGTCTACAAAATCAGCTCTCATTCTCGCCTTCTTCACCACCGTACCCATCCCTCTGTGCACTGCACACCAGGGTTTATTGAACTTCTTCCACTCATGACCCCATTGAGAAATCTTTGTGTGACCCCAGGTATACAGGTGTATAAAATAGGTACACAAATCCAATATTTACTGACAGTAAATTACAAATAAATTCAGTGGAAAAAAATTATTTGGCATACATGCAACCGTACCATTGATTAAAGATAGAAGTAAATTTGCATACTAATCAGATGGATGTGTTTATTTGTCTAGTGCAATGCAATCCAAAATTATATTAATTGGATACTTACATAATAGGAAAATATTCAAAGTCTTTGTTTTCTGTAATTTCCCTATTTGTTTATATAGGAGCAAAAAAAAAAACATCATATATACAGTAAAAACAGTACAATTCATAGCATACAATGCTCTCAAAGCTGAGCCAAGTCGTCTCAGGCATTGGTTGTTAGCATGTAGTATGATGGAATTCAAATTGTGAAGTGTGCATGTTGTGTGTTCAGAACCAAAGCCACAGTTAAATCATACTGGGCAACATTGGTGGGCAAGACCAGAAATGCCTTGGGTTTTGAGTTAATATTTGGTCATTTCAAATTCAGAAACCTTTTTCTGTTGCCAACTCCCCCCTCCCACATTCAATTACACAATCCCGTGTGTGGGTGCGACCCACAGTTTAAGATGCTCTGGGCTTCCCCTCTAGCAATACTCCTTAAAGGCTCACAGACACATCACACTGGTTCTCTTCTTGCCATTGTGGCATCGTTTCCTTCCCCTGAGATGCTAGTCTCTGTTAGCCACCTATGGATCCATAATTCACATCTGAAGTTCACGTTGGACAACGCCTTCCGGCAGGCTTTCCTGAGGCGCTCCGTTAGCCCATCACACACATCCCATGCCATTATCCTCTGCCGTGTGTTCAGCAACATACGCGTCACATCTTCATGCTAGTGCCACATCTATTAACGGGGGTGGTAACGTGGGTTTCGGAGTCTCCCTCTGAGGGCAAAGCTTCAGCACCTACCCATTGTCCCGCCGGAAAACACATGCAGAATTGAAGTCCAGGTCTAGCACTGTACTCTAAGCTAACCGGGTTCCCAAGGTCTATCTCCGAAACATAGTGAGGCTGAGTCTTTCTCTCTTTTTTTTTTATTTTTATTTTTATTTATTTATTTGAGAGTGACAGACAGAGAGAGAAAGAGGGAGGGAGAAAGAGAGAGAATGGGTGCGCCAGGGCTTCAAGCCACTGCAAACGAACTCCAGACGCGTGCGCCCCCTTGTGCATCTGGCTAATGTGGGTCCTGGGGAATCGAGCCTTGAACCCAGGTCCTTAGGCTTCACAGGCAAGCGCTTAACCACTAAGCCATCTCTCCAGCCCTCTTTCTTTCTCTTTTTTTTTTTTATACCAGAAAAGAATCTGTTCAGGGAAAGCCCAGAGCAAGCAGGTGGATGTCATCCTGGACGCAGTGGAAGATGACAAATGACTTCCTGTTGTGGGCACACAGAGGTCGGGGAGGGATGGACTGCGGCACTCTCCAGTGCCATCCAGGGAAGCAAGTGAAGGGAGACGAATGGCTGAAAAGCCACAGGGTGCTGTGTGACCCTACAGTCTTCCCTGCTCATAGATTGCTCCTGGCTGTTAGTGGTACCAATATTTCACTTTCCACAGTAGTAGTAACAGCAGGGGAATGTGATGGCCAGAGCCCTCCCCAGGCCCTTAGCTGGTGACCTGCCCTCATTCTAAATCCCCACTTGAGGAGCAGCTATCATTCTTCTAACTCCCTCCGGATGACACAAGAGGAAAGGAGCCATTTCCAGTCTGGCTCTATCAACTTAGTGGGTTTGTGTGATGGAAATGGTGAGATTTAAATGAAACCAATTTCCATCTTATTTTTTTTTTCCTCCAAAGATAGTGTTTTTGGAAGATGAATATTTCAGTGTTGAAAATGTTATCATCCTTCCAAAAGCTCCAAATGCCAATATACATCTAATGGTGAGAGAATACACTTGGCACTTCCCTGTGATGTGCCAATGCAAAGTCAGAAATGAGGAAATTAAGTAAAATCCACATATGTGCGTACCCCGGGCTGGCAGATGTTCCTCTGTGGACAACTTTGCAGAATACAGAGTGCTCCTGGCATCTTCAGTTCCAAACACAGGAAATAAATTCTCCTGTAAGTATTTGCTTGAGTGGAACAAATGTAGGATAAGGGGTCAGGCTGGGTTTTAACCTTATGCCTGCCAATAATAACTAGTCACTCGACCTTTGAGAAGACAGGTTTTTCTTTCATCTCTTTCCGAGCCACATTTACTCAATCATGTGAAAAGAAGAAGAATGGTCGGCCATTCATTCGCATGCATGCTGCATTCTTTCCCAGATGCTTTTTAGTTATCTTAGCCCAAAATCGGGTGACTAAGAAGATATGGATTCCATCTGACCAGCCAGATCTAGAAAGCATACATGACCTGTCTTGTGTCACACGATGACAACCTTGGAAGTGTGCCACTCAGATCTCTGTGGAAAACAACCCACCTGCTGCAATGAAATGTCACTGCTGGCCAGCTCCAGCTGCTGCACCTTCACACCCACAGCAGTGCTGAACACTGAGGCCACCCTGTCTGAGTGCTGCTCTCTCGGGCAATAATGGAGAAGAGGTCAGGTGCTAAGATAAGCCCACACCATTAAAAAAAAAAAAAATGTCTCTAACCAGAAGTTCCTGCTGTCAGGCTCAGCATCACCTGGCTGAGATTTTCTCACAGCATCACTGAAATCTGAGACCCTTCCTTTCCAGTCTCACTTCTCTCTCTTCTCTTTTACCACAAGTAGTGGGCCTGTATCACACTTCTGAAAGGTCTTTCCACCTCCTCTACTCTCTTCCCCTTTACTCTTTGCCATCATTGTAAAGGTGAATCCTGATGTCCTTCTCGAGGAGAAAGGATGGATACAGTAAGCTGCTCTAATCAAGGTAGCATTTTAGTAGAGGAAGCAACAAACAGAATAATTACATAAAGTATGTCCTGTGCTCTCTGATGAACAATTCCAGTCTTGGCATTGCTTTTGGAGGAGCAAAACTGCCACACATGTAGTGACGATGGTCACTGAGTCAAGTCCTATGAGGGCTTGGAATGGGATGAAGGAAAACATACTTAGAGGCCAAACATGAAAGATGTTCATTTAATTAACATTGATTCAGGGCTGGAGAGACGGCTTAGTGGTTAAGGCACTTGCCTGCAAAGCCTAAGGACCCAGGCTCAACTCTCCAGGTCCCACGTAAGCCAGACTCACAAAGGTGAGGCAAGTGCAAGGTTGCACATGCCCACTAGGTATCACAAGCATCTGGAGTTCAATTGCAGTGGCTGAGGCCCTGGCGTGCCAATTCTCTCTGTCTCTCTCTCTCAAATAAAAAATAATAATAAATATTAATGCCTCACCTACTATTTGTTACATTCTGAATCTGGGAAAAATTAGAATTATCTGCTATGATGAGTACTGCTTAGTCAATTCTAGAAGTTCTACCTTGTGAGATAAGAGGTCATGTTATTTCCACCTTTACAAGGAAGCATTCTCTGGCCGTTATACTTAAAACATCCAAGCAGCCCACTCCCCAGAACTCGTTGACTATTTTCTCCCTTCTCTGCTTTATTTCCTATCATAGTGTTTACTAAATTTTAACATAGATATTTTCTAGAATTGTGTTTGCTCACATACATATGAACATGCATACACATATACACATACAGAGAGAGGGAGAAGAGGAAGGAAGCTGAAGTTGCAGGGGCGTGAACATATAAGAACAGAGAAGAAATATAATTTATTTAAATTTATAATTCTAATGCAAGGCCTCAGCATGGGAAACAAATGCTATTACAGGAAATGACCCACGTGAGTTATAAATGGCTCATCTGATTTAATGGCATCCTGCTCCCACTGTAGCCCTTCCCTCACTAGATATTTGTTAGGTTCCTGCTAACTGGAAGGTAGTTGTCACCACAGAGGAGCTAACCTTTGTTGTACACTGCCATCCTCCTCAAGAACCTTGTTCCAGAAGGAGATTTTTTTGATGTCCAAAGATGCCACTGCATCTCCTGGGCTACAAAGTAGACGCACCACAGCACAGCTGAACTTACAGATAAGGCAGCAAATGTGCAAAGCCAGAGAGTTGGAAGTTTTATCCTATCCATGGGGAAGTGGAAAATTCGAATCAGCGCACTTCTGATTGAGGGAAGGAAAATCTGTTGCAGGAGGAAGGAAGGAAGGAACATCTCCAAGACTGATAAAAAAAAAAATAATGTAGGGTAGAATAAACAAAAATAACAAGATCTCCAAAATACAACAGAAGATGTTTCAGAGCACAAGAAAGACAAGCAAACCCCTGAATGTGTAATACAGTAAGACTGATGACAACTGATGGCTGAACAGTGTGACTTCTAGACTCCAAGCAGTCATTCTATGAAGCATGTGAGATCCTTCACCCACAAGTCTTTACAGAAACTCTATGAAACACATATAGATGAACAGAAACTCAGATAAAATGAGATTTTTCAAGTTCTTGACCTTAGGGAGTAACGAAACCAGTACCTGAATTCAGGCACCCTGACTAGAAATTGTTTTACACCACTCAAGAGCCTCGTTGAGATCCTCACCTACATCAGCATCACATGAGAGCTTGCCAGAAATGTGCCTTCCCAGACCCCCACACCAGAACTGCCAATTCAGAAGCTGTGGTGACAGTCTGGAAGCCACTTTAGCAAGCCTTCCAAGTGACTCTGGAGCTCTTGTTTCCAAAACACTACACTGTCCCAGACTCTGAAGTAAGAGATCTGGTGGTGCTGCTCCAACCTACTGCATGCCAACTGTGTGACATCATCAATTTATATACCTTTCTAATCTTTCCATCCCCCCAATATAGAAATAGCAAAACAGTAAGGAGCCTTATACTCCCCAATCCTGCAACATTTGCAACATTTTCTGCTGAATAAAATGAGGGCAATATAAGCAAAGTGGCCAGAAGGGGTGAAGGGTCCCTAAGTCACACAGGCACTCTAATCCCCTGGCCGAGCATAGGCTGCAAATCAGACAAAAGTTTCTTTGATCTAAACCAAACCACCAATGATTCTGAAAACAACATGGGAAAGATTTGGGGAAAATGAGTCTAAAAGTCCAGAAGTTCTGGTCATGACTGAATAATGAAGACATCAGAAGCATCAAATAGTATGAAATGAAATTAGCAAAATATGATATTTAGGTAACGAGGCATCAGGGAGAGGCAAGAGGTTTCCAACCAAACCCCAGCAAAGAAAAGCAACAGTAGCCTGAACCCACTGAGTACCAAGACTCAAGTATGACGCTTTGAATAGAAGGGCAGGATCTCAGGTCAAAGTGCCTATGAGGAACAGAGTGCTGGAGATGGCTTGAGGTAGAGATGCCAGCTTCCTGAACATGCTCATCTGAGGACTATGCTATGAATGTGGCACCCATCAGTAAGCCATGGAAAGTGGGAAAATCGGAAAATCCTCTCAAAATAAAGGAGGCCTATGCCTCGTCTGTTGATACAGGTCTATAATCCCAGCTACTTAGGAGGCTGGGGCAGGTGGATCAGAAGTTCAAGGCCTGCCTGGGGTATGGAATGATTTTAAAGCTAGCCTGGACAAATTAGTAAGATCCTGTCTCAAAATGGAAAAAAAATAAGCCGGGCGTGGTGGTGCACACCTTTAATCCCAGCACTCGGGAGGCAGAGGTGGGAAGATCATTGTGAGTTCGAGGCCACCCTGAGACTCCATAGTGAATTCCAGGTCAGCCTGGGCTAGAGTGAGACTCTACCTTGAAAAACTAAAAAAAGTAGCTATGTATATAGCTGAATACTGGACGATTTACCTAGAATAGGTGAGTGATGCCCCAAGTTAAATCTCTATGCTACAAGTAATATACCTTCCTCCCAGTCTATCTTAACGTGTGTGCCTAGAACACTGAGCACAATGATACTTCTCTGGGAAACAACAGAAAGTGGCCACTATTCACAATTTAGGGTGACCCTCTTTTGCTCACTTTACCCATGCCTTGCCTCAGCTCTCCACTCATATGCAAAGTCGCATCAAGTAAACCCTAACATAGTCCCTAACCCTGAATTTCCATGGCACTAAGGTATGAATATGGATGTCTAGCCGAAAAATGCACCCTTCAACTATGAAAACCCTATCACAAATTCAAGTGATAAGTCATATTACTGAGTGCTTCTAAAGATTTAGGTCATTGAGATGACTCAAAAAATGGCCTGGAAAGAATGGTGAGTCCCTACAGTTATATTGCTAGATAAATAATGTGTGAGAGAGACTGATTTATACTGAATGGCACAACATGGGTATATAATCACATTTCTTCAGAAACCCTTATTGCTTGGAAAATGCCAATAATGCCTTCTGACAATGTTTTTTTTTTTGTGATCAACTTGACTTATTATTTTTCAATTCATGGAGGTGATTTCGACTGATTCAATCTCACTGCCATAATTTATACCAGAAGAAAAGGGAATGTAACTTATTATAGCCAGAAAGTCGCGGATAGATGAGACAAACTCAAAAAGATGTTACAGGACTTAGCTGCAGGTTTATTCCATGACTGTCCTAAAACGAAAGAGGTGGCCAGGTGTGAAGCTTGAACGGACATCCTGGGCTCTGGGGTGCTTCTCCTCAGCACTTTCTTGACAGGAAGAAAGAACAAAACAGAAAACAAGCAACCAAAGAGTACATGCAGAAGCTAAATATAGGTCTCACAAGAATAACTCGCGTGTTGAAATTTAAATCTTCTAATATGCTAGAAGATTGATTTTCAGCAGTTTCTTTGTGGCACAGCCAAGTAACTTAATCACTCTGAACCCTAGTTTCCTCAGTAGTTAAAAAAAAAAAAAAACAGAACCGAGGACTGGAGCGTAAGGACTCAGGTTTGATTCCCCAGTACCCGCCTAAGCCAGATACACAAGATGGTGCCTGCATCTGGAGTTTGTTTGCAGTGGCAGGAGGCCTTGGTGTGCACATTCTCTCCCTCTCTCTCTCTCTCTCTTAGATAAATAAATAAAATATTTTTAAAAAGCAGGAACTGAGCCAGGCGTGGCAGTGCACGCCTTTAGTCTCAGCACTAGGGAAGCAGAAGTAGGAAGATTGTTGTGAGTTCTAGGCCACCCTGAGACTACATAGCGAATTCCAGGTCAACCTAGGCTAGAGAGACCCTACCTTGAAAAGACAAACAAACAAAAAAACAAATAATAAAAACAAAACAAGACAGGAACTGGCACTCAAGATGCAGAGACAGTAGGATCCTCCTGTCCGAGTCTACACGGGGAGTTGCAGCCTGAGACACAGCGAGACCTTGTCTCAAAAAAGCAGCAGACTGGAGTAGAAGGAGAAGCAGAAGAAGGAGGAGAAGAAACTGATGCTGAAAACAACTCGTAACGAAGCCTGACCTAGGACACCACCGGCTTTGCAAGGAAACCTCACCACAAGGCCAAAGGAAAGCCATGGGCCACACACGCAGCGTGTACGCAAGACTGGGCAGCCGTTCCAGTAGGTGGTACTCAATATATTTCCCCATCGTGAGCAAGCTCGTCACATCACTCCAGAAGTATTCTCTACTCCCTTCTCTGTCATCGCCTCCTCGCTCCCGTGAGCCAGCCTGGGAAGACTGAAGGCAGAACAGGCAGAGAGAAGAGGCCTCGTGGTCACTCATGATAACCCTTACAGCGTGACCCCCGTGCTCCATAGACAGTTGGAAGCCCCTGTGGCAAGCTCCTGTGACCCCAGAACACTGGTGCTATGGGTAAGTGGGGAGGCAGAGACCATGAGCATTTCTCAGAAGCTGTGGCCGGAGCAGGGAGAACCTGGCTGAGCAAGAATACGGAGTGAGAAGCCCTGCCCCACATGAGGCAGACTGGCTAGGAGCAAGCCGGAAGCTGCCCTCTGACCTCCCAACGGGCACTGAAGCATTTTTGTGCCTTCACTCACAGACACACACACACACACACACACACCACCACCACCACCACCACCACCAGCGGCAGCAACAACAACAGCAATAATAATAATAATAATGATCAGCCATAAAGAAGCAGGTAGGAGAATCACCATAACTTGGAGGCCATCCTGGGCTGGATTCTATCCCTGGGTGAGATTCTATCCCAAAAGAAGGGAGAAAAAGAACGAATGAATAAAGGGCAAAGAGAGGGAGACAGAGAGAAAGAAAGGAAGGAAGGAAGGAAGGAAGGAAGGAAGGAAGGAAGGAAGGAAGGAAGGAAGGAAAGAGGGAAGGAGTCAGGGAGGGAGGAAGGGAGGGAGGAGGAAGGACAGAAGAAAAGAAAGAAGGAGGGAGAGAGGGAGGGAGAAAGGAAGGAAGGAAGGAAGGAAGGAAGAGTCCTAGTGTGTAAAATACTTTCTTTCTGGGAACCAGAATGGCTTTCATTAGGTTCTCATATTCCATGACTCAAAAAAAAAAAAAAGTCATTCTAAACTGTCCTTAAATACTGCTTAGAAAAATATATATTTATACCTGAATAAGCTTTAAGATTTTTCCACTTGCTATATAAAAGAAATTCTTTTTTTCATAAAACACCTTGTTCAAGTGTCAAGAAATGCACTATGTATTAATTTACAAGTGGAGTCTTCAAGAGTCTGTAAGCTTTTTTCTTAAAAGGATATTTCTTTTGCTTTCTTAGGGGGTATTTTTTAACAAGAACACTGGAAGCTGTCCAGATCCGTGCAGTGGGGACTCTGGAAGTCACTATCAGCCCAGTGCACTTCGGAGCACAAGTCTAAGAGAAGCAAAGTGCCTTCTTAAGATGAAAGTGACCCTGAAAGGCAAATATAAGTATTAAATTCCCTCCACATCCTTTTGACCTTGATAGTTCATAATAAGCATGATGTCAAAACCAAGAGCATCCCTACCTAAGTACCTGGGTGGCAGGCTCATCTCCAACTATTGTGTGATGTGGAAAAGTGCTTAACACTGTAGGCCTAGTCTACCTGTAAAACTGAGTTTTGTTCAGGGCTAAGAATGTATCTCAGTGGTAGATCACTTGCTAGTATGTGAGAGGCCCTGGGTTCAGTCCTCAGCTCTATAAAAACAACAGATTTTTGTTGTAATCAAGGGAGCATGGCTAGCTAAGTGTC
This sequence comes from Dipus sagitta, assembly GCA_036346955.1. Taxonomy (NCBI): domain Eukaryota; kingdom Metazoa; phylum Chordata; class Mammalia; order Rodentia; family Dipodidae; genus Dipus; species Dipus sagitta. Next base: position 23,235,351 of record CM070786.1, read on the forward strand.
TCCACCAAAGGATATGCTTATGGTCATCACGGGTACTCTTCTCTAAGGGTTTTGAGTTCTTCCTCTCCCAGGCAAAATTCCCTGCTGTCTTCTAATTGAGATAGATTACATGATTTTCTTTGGCCAGTGACAGGCATAACTGTATAGCATGTTATGATATAGACTTAGCCAGCGAAGTGGAAGCAGAGAAGTCATCTATCTTGTTTTGATTGGTGACTTAAAGACTGACATGTGAGTTTCCATTGTCCTTGCCCAGTGCTTTGGAGATCCATGGAGGTTGAGGTGAAGCCTTGGTTATCCTGTGGATGGAGACTTCCTTCTAAATTAGGCTGGAGTGGTAGCCATGATAAGAAATATTTTCTTTTTCTTATACTCACTTGTGTTCTCTCTCTCTCTCTCTCTCTCCCTTAAATAAATAAATAAAATATTAAGAAAAAGTTTTTTAAAATATACAGTGCATATTAGCCTGTTGCATTTTTCTTCTTAAAAATTGGTCTAATTTCAAAGTTCACCCTGACGTGAATACAATATTTAAGCCTTTTTTTTCTCTTTTTTTTGTAAAAAGAGGTTTATTAAAAGGCATAGAAACACCTGCTGGGCAGGTTAATGAATGATACTCAATGTTCCTGTAAGAAGTTAGATGTCAGATATTTCTTGGCTGCTAGGCATGGCCCGATAACACAAGGTGAGCGTGTTAGAAACCATGCTTTCAGGATCTGAACTGATGGCAGCTACTGGCGATTGGGATTGATCATCCTCTGGAGACAGATCCTCATCCTGGGCTGACGTGAAAAAACTGCCCCCCCCCATGGCACTGCAGTCCTCAGAACCTCATGGAGGGCCCAGGGTACTGGTTCCGGTTTGTATGGGTAAAGCTGATGCACGACTGTGCTCGGATGCCGTTTCTGTTCAACACCTGAGTCCCCTGTCCACTTTCCTCATGTTTTCACAACCCCCCTACGGCACGTCCGGCTTTGCAGGCACCAGGTGCATGCAGCCTAAATTACTTGATGAACCGCTTGGCCAAGGAGCACAGGGCTCATTACAGTTCCATAAAAATGAAGGTGTATTTCAAGACCATTTGTGAGGATGTTGTGTGATGATCTTTGCCCAGGCTCAGCTTTCTAGGTTCTGTCAAGGTGCTGCTCTTTAACGCGGTTTCCTTACTTCCGCAAACCAAAAGGCCTCCTGAACTTAACAGTTTCACGTTAAAGTCAACTATCTTCTTGGATCATTTATCTCAGGACTGGAAGATTAGAGTGTCATGGGTTCATATATGCGTGGATGGCTGAGTGGAGGGCTAGCACTGTTTCGGGTTACTATTGTGGATCTAGGGTAAATGGGAAAATCCACCAGAGAGGACTGGACTGTTTCACAATTACATAGTGCTACTTAACAAACGTCCCACAAAACTGAATGGATTAAAGTATATTATATCTTATAAATTTTTGGAGCTTTAAGAAGGGCTTTTCTCCATGATTCTTCTGCTCCATGTGACATAAATGAGGGTATTCAGCAGTGCCAATGTGACAGCTAAGCTGATCTAAAGATTCCAGGATGGGGGCTGGAGAGATGGCTTAGTGGTTAAGGCATTTACCTGCAAAGCCAAAGGATCCTGGTTCTATTCCCCAGGACCCATGTAAGCCAGATGCACAAGGTGGCACATGCATCTGGAGTTTATTTGCAGTAGCTGGAGGTCCTGGTATGCCCATTCTCTCCACCCCCTTTCTCTCTCTCAAATAAATGAATAAAAATAAAATATTTTAAAAATTATCTTAAAAAAGATTCCAGGATGGTTTCACTAATGTGTGGTCACTTGATAGAGATATTTGGAATATGAGCTTCAGCTATATTCAGATACCAAGAGATTATTATCATGGCACTTAAGTTTATAGACACAGCTGAAGCTCATATCCCAAATATGTCTATAAACTTACGTGCCAAGACAGTAATCTCTTGGTAGCTAAATTTCTTACAGAGTGGTCAAGGTTCCCAGAGAAATTTTTTTTTCCTGAGACACAATCTGTAAGGCTTTTTATGATATAGACTGGAAAGTCTAGAACTTCACTTCTCCTGAGTTTCATTGGTCAAAAGCAGACAAACTGAACTACATCCAGGTCATAGTAAAGGAACTGTAATACCATCTATCTGCAGGGAGGACTAGAAAAAAAAAATCTGTGGTCATATTTCTTATTAACAAGGAACTGTAAACTGTTTACTACGTCCCTGACTCCCTAAGGTACCGCTGGGTCCCAAATGCTCACCCACTACATTAAGCTTTAAGGAGAAACAGTAACCCTGTTATCCCTTATAAGATAAAGTATCTTCCATTCAGCCTAAAGGGTTATTGGGATTCATTTATAAAATCTTTCTGTGCAGGATCTTTTCCTTGCCTTTCATATGGTATTCTCCATCCTTACTATATTCCTGTATTCCCTAGACAGCTGTCTTGTGTGGACTACATCAATGACCCCTTTGCTCCTAGATTTTCAGTGTGGTATAGCCAATGAGCAGGTGCTGGCAGTGGTGCAAAGACCAAGAGGATAGCGCACAAAGGCATTTTAACCCTGCTTCCAGATCACTGCGGTTTCGTCATGTTTCTTCAGCTGAGTGGAAACTGTAACTCCTACCAGCTATATTTCCCCAGTGCCGATTGCCTCTCTTGTTTCTTGAGTGTGATTTGCTTCTCTTTCCTCTATATTCATCTCAGGGCTCAGAACTTAGTATGTGTGTGTCGGGAGTGTTTGTAGAAAGAACAGTTGGATGAATGGATGGGTGAGAGAACGGCAAAGGACATGCATTTAAGAGAAGAAAAAGTATGTGATCACCAAAGGACAAAACAAGATTAAGGAAACTTCTTATCTTCCCGTCCTGGGGCTGAAAACAAAGAAAAATTGAAGAAGAAAAAAAAAAATGTCTACACTCTCAGAACTTAGTAAGTTCTGTTCTTTCAGAATCTCTAAGGTCAGTGAAAATAAGAGGTATAAGGCTGGAGAGATGGCTTAGTGGTTAAGCACATGCCTGTGAAGCCTAAGGACCCTGGTTCAAGGCTCAATTCCCCAGGACCCACGTAAGCCAGATGCACAAGGGGGCGCACGCATCTGGAGTTCATTTACAGTGGCTGGAGGCTCTGGCACTCCCATTCTCTGTCTCTTTCTCTCTCTCTCTCTCAAATAAATAAATAAAAATAAACAAAAAAACATTTTTAAAAGGTTTCAGCCATCACACCTGGCTTCTCCCTTTGAAAAAAAAAAAGAAAGAAAGAAAATAAGATGTATACACCAAGGCCTCGTTGCTTCCAAGTAAGACTCTCCAGTAAGACAGACAAGTGTATAGCTCACTGTCTGGTGAATCTCCCCAGTTCAGCTAGTCAGTTTGAAGCCTCGCCTTGACACTGAGAATTTCTTGGAGGTAAAGTACCCAGAGCTAGAACAAATACCAACCCACAGTGACAGTTGATGTATTTTTAAACAAATGATGGGATTGCTGAGAACAGGGAATGCTGACCTTTCCTGTTAGAATTCCAAAGGACAGAGAGTATGCATCACACAAAGCCACTGGTATCAGAACAAAGGGTGTCCTTCATAGCTGAGAAGAATTCCTTGTCAGTGTCACTCAGCCAGGAAGTCACTTCTAAAGCTCAGTCCAATACCTACTAATACACAGCAAAGGGAAGACGCCAAGTGATAGTTAAGCCTTGATCCCTAAATGGCTCTACTCCTATAAGCAGTTCTGGGGGCCAGAGGTGATCTGAGTCTTGTCCTAGATTTCTTCCTCTCTCCATAGGCAACCTTGGGCAAGCGACTCATGTTTTCTAGAGTCCTGTTTTCTCCTCTCCGTGTGGAAAGGTTAGACCCTATGTTCCAATGGACTCAGAGATGGACCAGCCTGAGATCACAGGTCCAAGGAAAGCCTGCCCACTAAGCACTAGTGAACTGAGTCTGACTCCTACTCTGACCCTGAGTGCTCAGATTTCTCATTTTTTAAAGGGATATCAAAATGGAAGTCATCTGATTTAGTTGACTGAAGTTTTAACATTTAAAATGTAAGTTCTCATCTGCCTTTCTCAGTGACTAGGGCATAACAAAGGTCTACAGTCCAGGGTAATTCTCATTTCATTTCCCATCAGGGTGCACTCACTCCCCTAACTCACTTTTGACTCTCAAAATCCCAATAGGTTGTGATATCAGAGTACAATTTAACACAGGTCTCAGCACTTCTGGTACTTGTAGCAAAATCATTTCAGGCAACTGATTAGTGGTATCATCAGTGTGATGGTAAAGTTCTGTCGTCACCTCAGACAGATTAAGAATGAAATAAGAGGGCTGGAGATATGGCTTAGCGGTCAAGGACCGTGCCTGTGAAGGCTAGGGACTCATGTTTGACACTCCAGGTCCCACATAAGCCAGACAAACAGTGATGCAAGCATGCAAGGTTGCATGTGCACACAAGGGGGCGCACACATCTGGAATTTGATTGCAGTAGCTGAGGCCCTGGAGTACCAATTCTCTCTCACACTCTTGCATTGAAAAAGAAAAACAATCTGTTGGGCTTGCCTCAAAAAAAAAAAAAAAAAGAAGAAGAAGTAAGAGGCACACCTCTTGGGTGGTCTTTGATGGTGTTTCCTATAAAGATTAACTAAGGGAGGAAGTTCTTCTCCAAGAGTTCCTGGCCCTTCCAGTGTAGAACTACACACACACACACATATATATGCATATGTATATATATGTGTATATATACATATGTATACGCATATGTATATATATGTCTAGAGATAGAGATAGAGATAGAGATAGAGATAGAGATAGATAGAGATAGAGATAGAGATAGAGATAGAGATAGAGATAGAGATAGAGATAGAGATAGAGATAGAGATAGAGATAGAGATACTCTCAGAACACATAGAACCTTTTGACTGGCTGCCTGTGCTACTTGCTAGTGTGTGCATCTACCTTGTCTACCTTGTAATGCTGCTATCCTTGGTCATTGGAACCCAGCTTCATTGGCCTCCTGGGACTCTTCCAGGCTTTCAGTGCCAGATTAGGACTGATGAGGTCTTATCCAGCCTCGTGGACTGAATAGCTAAAAGGGTTCTCCAACTCTCCAGCCTGCAGACAGCTTTTGTTGGACTGCCCATCCTGTATGCTATAAGTTCATCTAACAAATTCCCTTTACAATGTGTACTCATTTTACCAGCCTATCAGTATTGTTCCTCTGGAGCACCCTGACTAGTATATCCACCTTAAACACTAAAATGTGAGAGCTGGGAAGGTGGTTCTGAAAATAAAGCACTTGCTGCACAAGCATAAGAATCTAAGTTCAGATTCCCAGAACCCATGGAAATGCTGAACATAGGGGGTTCATACCTGTAATCTAAGCAGTCAGGAGACAGAGATAAGGGACCCTTGGCAAGATGGCTACTTAGACTAGCTGAATTGCTGAGGTCTGAGTTTAAGTGAGAGACTCTGCTTCAGTAACTAGAGAGAAAATGGCACACAATGTCAACTTCTGGCCTCTACATGCATGCATGCGTCCACTGTACACAGGAAAACACACACACACACACACACACACACACACACACACACAAACTATACTCTCCTCACACACACACAAAAGAGCAAAAATTTGAATTAGGGAGGGAAAAAAAAAGAAATTCTGGAGATTTTCAGATGTGTTTAAGAAGATTGTTGGGCTGGGGAAATATCTCAGGTGGTTAAATACACTTGCTTGCAAAACCTACCATCCCAGGTTTGAGACCCCTGGTACCCACATAAAACCAGATGTACAAAGTGGTGCATGCATCTGGAGTTCATTTGCAATGATCAAGGGCCCTTGCACGTCCATATTCACTTTCTCTTAAATAAATAAAAGCTATTTTTAGGGCTGGAGAGATGGCTTAGTGGTTAAGCGCTTGCCTGTGGAGCCTAAGGACCCCGGTTCAAGGCTCAACTCCCCAGGACCCACGTTAGCCAGATGCACAAGGGGGCGCACGCATCTGGAGTTCGTTTGCAGTGGCTGGAGGCCCTGGCGTGCCCATTCTCTCTCTATCTGCCTCTTTCTCTCTCTCTCTCTCTGTCACTGTCAAATAAATAATAAAAAAAAAATTTTAAGTGATTGTTTAGGTGATCTTGAAAATTGTTCTATCATTTCAAACCTCTACCTGGACTCTGTTCTGTAGGCCTTACTGTTTTGTTCTCCCCCAAAGTCCATTCAAGAGTAGGAAAGGGGAAGTAAGTCCATTTTTAGCCAATATGAAGCAATGTAATGGTGTTAATGGAAATGGCCCTGATGATTGTAGCAGTCAGCTCCTCGTTGCTGGGACAAAAACACCCGACCAGAAGCAGGTCACAGGAGGAAAGTGTTTACTATGGCTTATACCCTCGAAGGGGTTTAATCATGGTGGCGAAAAACCATGGCAACAGCAAACAGCCAGGCAGACATCACATCTCCACACTAGCAAGAAGGATGCAGTCTGAGTGCTGGACTTGGAGTTGGGCTAATATTATCCCAAAGCCTGTCCTTAGCAACATACCTCCGCCAGTAAGGATCCACCTCCCAGAGGCTACAAGACACACCCAAAGTGTCAGCAGCCGAGGACTAGGTATTCAAAACACCACACGAATCCGTGGGGCTGGGGGTGGCATTTCATTCAAACCATCACCGTGATGAGGCCGGTCCATTTACGTAGCCCCTAGTCCAGGCCAGGCATGATTTATAAGTGCGTCATATGCATATCCTTCAGTGCCGTGCTGAGTGACAGGAACCATCAGCATCCTCACGGGCACTCAGGGCAGCTGAGGACCAAAGCACAGGCTGTACTGGTGACAAAGCTGGACTTCCAACCCAGGCGATCTGATCCCAGCATGAATGCTTTCCATTCGGTATACCGACTGCCTTCTCCCACTCGGGGAGGTACTGATAACAAAGAAATCTGGATGGGATGTTTTGAACAGCTTTCAGAAGGAAGAAAATGGGCATGGGTTTTTACCTCTATGGTCAATTTAATCTGTATATCTATTTAACAATTGCCAGGAAAAGTAGGAGCATCAAAGTATTTATCTTGTCAAAAATGCTGGTCCACCAGCACATCATCGATTTATTTATTTATTTATTTTTCATTCTAAAAACCAAGCATGGATTAGCAAGGTGACAACCACAAAATCCACACTCCTGGTCCGCTCACCTGCACTCATTCAAAGCATGTTCTCCCAAACACGGAAGTCGGACCAGTGGATTGTCAGTCGCCATGGCGACGAGAGTTTGTGGAGATGTCCCAATGTAAACAGACAGAGGAAGGGCTGTCATTAACATTCTGTTATGGAAGAAAAGGGGCATTTGGAAAGAAATTGTCCTACGGAGAGGCCTTTTATTTTAGGATGAGAAACACCCAGGCTTTTGTCAGAACTTTCTGTTCTCAGGTTTTGATACAGATGTTTCTTTTTACTTTTTCTATTTTCCTCCTTGGAAGAGGTGTTTACAAAGCTCTTAACTTCTGCTTCTTTCCACAATTATGTATTGTAAAATACATGTGCACATACATGTATGTACATATGCATATGCATCTGTCTGTCTATATATTATTACATTTATACATACAGGCAATATAGGATATATATATATATATATACATATATATACACACACACATATATATCCACACACACAGTAAGCACATATGCATATTGATAACATGCATATACTCACACCTAAAACATGTACATATATGCCAACTTTCCAACCCCCCCTTACCATGAGACTCTTCGATTAAACAGTTCTGACAGATGACCTTCATATGGGTGCAGAGCATCCCTCTTCTCTGCCACTGACGAGAAAAGGGCCAACTCAGAGGTGATCTTATTCATTACAGTCAACATTGCCAACGAAGGACCTCTGCCTTCTCCTTTCCTCCCCAGGCTGTGTTAACAGGGCCAGGCTTGTCTGCCCTTTGTATCTTAGTTTCTCATGGTGTTCAAGAGGGAACCCCCCCCCCAGCACCCTAAGAAGTTATATCATTAGACTTCACTGGTGGTTTTGAAACCATCAACAAATTGAAATGGAAGCCTTGGAGAAGTTATCAAAGTCTCTCCTACAAGAGGGAACTGCCTGTCAAATTGTAACTAGACGCTGGTGGTTAGTTAATATGGCGCTTCAATGTCTTTTTTAATTCTGCACCTACAACCAAGGAAACCCGGGCACGTTCAATGGAGAAATAATAACAGCGGAGAAACACAGAGGTGAAAGCACAGTTTTGTAGACTGGTATTAAACAAATCTCTAGTGGCCACTGTGCTGACCTCAGATATCACACACATGGTAAAGCCTTAGGCCCCAGCTTGGGGTTATTGGAAGGACATGGTAACTGTAAGTGGTAGGGGTCCAATAAGAGGCCTTGTAGGGCTGGAGAGATGGCGCAGCAGTTAAGGCGCTTGCCTGAAAAGCCTAAGAACCCAGATTTGATTCCCTAGTACTCATGTAAGCCAAATACATGAGGGGCACATGTGTCTTGAGTTCATTTGCAGTTTCTGAAGGCCCTGGAGCACTTGTGTGTTCTCTCTCTCTCTCTCTCTCTCTCTCTCTCTCTCTCAAACAAGCAAATTTTTTTTAAATGTCTTCTAGTCACTGGGTGCATGCCTTTGAAGAGGACCATGGGGCCCCAGCCCCTCCTCTTTTATTTTATTTTATTTTTTCCTGGCCAGGCCATGCAGCAAATGGTTTTGATAGTCCACTCTCTCTCACTAGGATGTACTGCCTCCAAAAGCAATTAGGACCAAACATCATGGGCTGAAATCTCAAAACCTGTGAGCCAAAATAAATAAAAAAAAAAATAAACAAACAAACAAACCTTTCTTCTTTATAAGTTAGCTATTTCGAGTATTTTGATACAGTGATGGGAAGCTGAGTAACACAGTGAGAGTAACTTGGGCATAAAACTGGTTTCTCCTAGATGCCCAGGGTCCCAACTTTGAGAATGAGGAATTAAACTATCTTTACCAGCTTAAGCTTCTGGGCTACCATAAAAGTCCAAGCCCCTGTGGGGTTGGCTCACCTTAGCTCAGTTGGCCTCTTATTTAGCGCAATCCACTCACAGTGCTTCTGTTGGCCATGAACGCTCACAGTGAAGAAATAAACACCCTAGGACCTGTACTCAACAGAGGGTGAGTGAACAGTGAGTCTGCAAAAATTGAAGTGGCTTTGTATGCATCGCTATCTTAAGGGACTTTGTAAAGAAAGGAAATTAGCCAGGCGTGGTGGCGCACGCCTTTAATCCCAGCACTCGGGAGGCAGAGGTAGGAAGATTGCAGTGAGTTCGAGGCCACCCTGAGACTCTGTAGTGAATTCCAGGTCAGCCTGGGCTAGAGTGAGACCCTACCTCAAAAAAAAAAAATAAAATAAAATAAAATAAAGGAAATTAAGGTCCAGACGGTGCTTGTTTGCATATGCAGGTGGCTACAAACATATTACTGTATGCATAGACTTGCCTGTACATAGAATATACCAGGCTTTATTAGTAAGTAGCATGCAGAAAGGCTAATCATCACAATATGGTTTACAAGCAGAAGTCAACCAAAAATGAAATAACTTAAACAGCCACTGGTAAAGCAGATTAAAGGCTGGCCATGGTGGCAGAGGTAGGAGGATCACTATGAGGTAGAGGCCACCCTGAGACTGCATAGCAAATTCCAGGTCAGCCTGGGCTAGAGCGAGACTCTACCTTAAAATGCAAAGGCCAAAGGTGAAATATGTAAAGCAGACGATAACAGCTGTGACAAAAAAAAAAAAAATGAAGTAGGCTTGCAAGGCAAAAAAAATTAATAACAATAATCTGTCACTATTAGTCTTTCTTTTTAATAACAGAAATGTTCTCTCCTCTTCTTCTCTTCCAAACCATAACATTCTATTTCTGGAATAAAGCTAAAGACTCCTAATTAGCTGGTATGTGTGCTTACACCTGGAGGAGATGCTGGGGGTAGGAGGCGGGCTTACTTTTGTAGAGTTGATTTTATATATATTTTTTTTATTAAGGAGAGACTTTGGACACATCATGTGCTGGTAACATGGTTTCCTCTTTCCCTCCCCGCCCCCATCCCTATTCCACTGAGGGCCTTTCTCAGTGGGATTGCTGGTATTCACCATGGAGTTGTGGCTTATGAGTTGTGAGAGCGTCAGTCTGTCATGCGGGGAGGGGAGGCAATGCCTCTGGATAGTCCCTCCCACCCGTGACTTTTAACAATCTTTCTGAATACGATGACCATGTTTGGCTTTTTGTGCTTTAAAAAGTTGCCTTTCCCCCATAACTGAAGGCCACCCCCACAATGCAACACCCACAATCTGCAGGGGGTGGACAACAGGGAGAAGGCTAAGAATGGTACCATCGTGGCTGTATACACACTATATACATAACTAATAAAAAAAGAAAGAAAAACACAATTTCTTGAGCTGGGTGTGGTGGTGCACGCCTTTAATCCCAGCACTCAGGAGGCAAAGGTAGGAGGATCGCCTTGAGTTCAAGGGCACCCTGAGACTACATAGTGAATTCCAGGTCAGCCTGAGCTAGAGAGAGACCCTAGCACAAAAAGCCAGAAAAAAAAAAAAACAATTCTTGAGCAGCTGAAAGAAAAAAAATTTTGGACTTCATAGTTCATGAATAAAATATATCCCAAGATAAAGATAAAAAAAAGATAATTCATACAAAAACAAACACATGAAATTTCAACAACAGAAAGCCTTATAAAGTTCACCAAACCCAGTTTTTCTTTAAAAGTTCATACTAGAGGCTGGAGAGTTGGTTTAGTCATTAAAGTGCTTGTCTGTGATCCCTAAGGACCCAAGTTCGATTCCCTAGTACCCACATAAGCCAGGTGCACATGGTGGTGCATGCATCTGGTGCTCATTTGAAATGTCTAGAGGCCCTGACACACCCATTTGCCTCTCTCTCTCTCTCTCTCTAATAAATAAATAAAAATAAAAATATTTAAAAATTTTTTAAACTGAAAATAATAAGTTCATACTAGGGCTGGAGAGATGCCTCAGTGGTTAAGGGTACTTGTTTGCAAAGCCTAGGTTTGATTCTTCAGTATCCATGTAAAGCCAGATGCACAAAGTGGTGCATGCGTCTGGGATTTGTTTACAGTGTCAGGAGGCCATGGCCCACCCATATTCACTCTTTTTGTCTTCCTCTTGCTCTGTCTCTCTCTGTCTCAAATAAATATATAGAATTATTTTTTAAAAGTTCATACAGTGGCAATATGGGTCTGAGATTCCAAGATGAGAAAAATGTTACAGGCCAGGTATTTTGGCACACGCCTTTAATCCCAGCACTCTGCGAGACAGAGGTAGGAGGATCATCATGAGTTCAAGGCCACCCTGACACTACATAGTGAAGTCCAGGTCAGCCTGGACTAGAGCAACACCCTACCTCAAAAAAAACAAAAGAGAAAGAAAGAAAGAAAGAAAGAAGAAAGGGAAGGTAAGGGGAGGGGAGGGGAGGGGAGGGGAGGGGAGGGGAGGGAAGGGAAGGGAAGGGAAGGGAAGGGAAGGGAAAGAAGGAAAGGAAAGGAAAGGAAAGGAAAGGAAAGGAAAGGAAAGGAAAGGAAAGGAAAGGAAAGGAAAGGAAAGGAAAGGAAAGGAAAGGAAAGGAGAAAAGAGTTTTTGGTTTTGTTTTTATAACAGAGTGGGAAGGGCAAAATAAGAAGAGAAAAGCAAGGTACCTCTAACGTAGTCTTCTAAGGTGACTGTTAGAAATTATATCTAATATGAGGCTGCATAATACCAAACAGGAAAAGCTAGTAAGGCAAGCTCAGAAGGACAAAATACACAAATGACGGAGGAAATTACTCCTGAGTTAAAGCCAAGGAAAATGGCCTGATTGCATGGTGGCCAAGGAAGGATTTGGCAGTTGGCTTCCAAATATCTGAGAGGGATAAGTATTCAATATGAAAAGAACCTGAAACTATTAAGTAGGTAAAGGAAATATCAATTTTGATAGACCCACTTTAGGTAAAACTTATACTTTTCCTTATAAAATGCAAAATCAAGCCAATGTTGCTGATCAACAATACTGAAGTATTTTAGAATTAGAAGGTGTGATGGTTAAGATATTTTCAACTGGATCTGTTTAGGAATTCATAGGCATCCCTTTTGCATGGGTCTCCGAGGCTGCTTCCAGGAAGGATTAACTGAAGGAGGAAGTCCTTCCCCCAGAGTGAGCCCTCTTCCCCTAGAGTGGGCAGCCCCTCTCGGAGGAGGACTTTATATAAGGAAGCTCTGGGTGAAAAAAAAATCCCCCTTCCTTCCACTTGGCTGCCAGAGCTGCTTGCTGCCTTCCAGCTTGGACTGAAGACCAGCGGCTCCTCAGGAAGCCTCCAGGCCTTCAGTGCTGGGTTGGGACTGCTGAGGCATCTGGCCACGTGGACTGAGTAGCTATCGGGTTCCTTGATTGGGCTTGCAACTGCTATTGGACTGCCATAAGCTATTCCAATAAATTCCCTTTTAATACAATTCATTCTATTGGTTCTCTTCCTCTAGAGAACCCTGACTATTACAGAAGGGTAATGTGAGGAGCTGGAGATATAGCTCAATTGAGAGAGTATTTGCACAGGCATGAGGCCATAGGTCTGGTTCTCAGCACCACAAAACAAAAACATGCCTACAGACCCATGTTCGACTCTCCAGATCCCATCTTAGCTAGATGCACAAAGGCGAGGCAAGTGCAAGGTCACACGTGCCCACTAGGTGGTGCAAGTGTCTAGAGTTCGATTGCAGTGACTGGGGCCCTGGCGTGCCAATTCTCTCTCTCCCCTCCCCCCTCTCTGTCTGTCTCTCTCTCTCTCTCTCTCTCTCTCTCTCTCTCTCTCTCTCTCGCAGAAAAAAAGATACAAGCTAAAAGGATGAAGCAAAGGAGACTCAACACAAGGACTATAAAGACCAGAGTGTGCTACTATGCAGGAACCTGGCTGCAACAGAGAATGCTCCCTTCAACTGTTTTAGTGTGTAAGCCAAGTCACTGGTCTTTACCACATGAGCTACTGATAGTCCAAGCAAGATGCCATTTCCATGTTACAGTTACAAATGATATGCAATAAAAACTAGCTTCCCCAACACTTTCTCCTCTCGGGATGGTGAGAAGTAGCACAAGGGCTGGAGAGATGGCTCATCAGTTAAAGGAACTTGCTTGCAAAGCCTGATGGCTTGTGTTCGATTCCCTAGGACCCCTGTAAAGCCAGATGCACAAGGTGGCACATGCTTCTGGAGTTTGCTTGCACTGGGAGGAAGCCCTGGTGTGTCCATTCTCTCTCTCTCTCTCTTCTCTTACTCTATCATTTGCAAATAAAAAAACATATTTTTAAAGAAAGTAGCACAAGATAAAAGAATCTCACACCTCAACTACAGCTCACAGCTAATTAGGTATCCTAGGCTGAAAAACCCATAAATTCATGTTTCACAATCTCCCACAGAAGAAATGTCGTGCCCCACACACCCCACCTTACAGAAACCACCCCTATGTTATTGACTCTCAGATATATCTTCTAGATTATGCTTTTAAAGAGCTAGAAAAAAAGTCTTTTGAATGTTTTCACCATAAAGAACTGCTTGACGCTAGAGATATGCTTACCTTGACTTAAACATTACACAATCTGTGTATACCAAAACCATACATTCTATCTCCTAAGTATAAATATGTGTGGCCTTGATCAGTTAAAAATAAAAAAAAAAAGCCTGGAGGGATGGCTCAGCAGTTAAGGCACTTGCCTACAAAGCCAAAGGACCCAGGTTCAATTCCCTAGGACCCATGTTAGCCAGATGCACAAGGGGGTGCATGTGTCTGGAGTTTATTTGCAGTGGATGGAGGCCCTGGTGTGCCCATTCGCCCTCTCTCTCTCCCTCTTTCTCTGTAAAATAAATTAATAAATAAAATATTTAAAAAACACAAAATATTAAAAATGCCCCTTGGATAATTGCGGAAAGCTCTGGAAACATCCTATATGTACCTCATTTGGATTCATTTACCATTGTAGCCCACAAGATAAATTGTTTTACTGTTAAACTTTATCTATTCAACTCACCTAATATAATAAGCAGTTAATTGTTAAAATTCATACAGCTACAATATAATTTAATAAAAAAAAAACACTTACAAAGTTATAAATGAATTTTTCGTAAGAGATAAGACAAGAATACCAGAATTTAGGCTGGGGAGATTGCTCAGTGGTTACAGACACTTGTTAGCAAAGGCTGTAAGCACAAGTTCAATTCTCCAGTTCCCTCAGATGCACAAAGTGGTGCATTCATCTGGAGTTCAAATGCAGCTACAAGAGGCCCCGGTGAGCCCATTCTCTCTCCCTTTCCCTTTCTCTTTCTCTTTCTCCATCTCCCTTGAAAATAAATAAAAATACATTTAAAAATATCAAAATTCACAGGAGACAAATCAAACTACAATCATTCCTTACATACTTCCCATGCACTGAATGCAAACATAGGCAGGTCCTTTAACTTGGGCAAATGCTGAAGTGCTTTATTTTGAATCTGAAGTCATCTAAAAGAAATAATTGGCCTCTCAAGCATAATTATTATTTGTTGACTTATTATAAACAACCTGTTTCCCCTCTTCTTATTCCTTTACCATGATTAGAGTTTATAGCTAACAAAAAGACATAATGTCATTGTTTAGGCACTTTATTGCTGGGATCAGTGGTGGTACATTACTGGCATTTTCTAGTAGGAATATTTTTTTTGTTCACACATAAGAATAACACTCTGATTTTCAAAAGATGAAATTTTACTTTATTATGCATGTGTATAACACTTGTTAACTCTAAATTGGCTTACAGTAAAGCTATTTCATACATATGTGTGTACACGCAATGTTTAGAAATGTTATGCCCACATTATCTCTATGCATGCTCCAGAATCTAGGCTTTTGTTGAAGTGATACATTATGCTAACTTGAATAAACAAAGCCTTAAAATAAAAGAGATAAAGCTGAAACCATTATTCCCTACTCTCTCTGTCTCATCAATTTTACATTCCAAACTGCTTCATCAATTTCTTTCTAAAATCTGAAACACGTCCCCTAATACTAAATGATATTTCTGGTGATGTTTAGAATTTCTGATCAATAATCATAAGCTTATACATACCTAAGCTCTCAGACACCTGAGTTCAGAAAGTCAGGAGTTAATTCTGGTTGACTCCAAATTTGTCTAAATTTATTTTAAAAAAAATAAGGAGTTACAGTTATTTTTCTCTACCAGTAGGATGATTCTCAAAGCATATAGAATTTTGCACTGTAATTTAAAACACAAAATCTGGCAGTACTAATTACATTGACATCATTCTGAGAATGTTCACTTGCTAGAATGCCACGCAGAGTGTTTAAAATACACGCATATTATAAATTCTTTGCTCTGATGAGAAACTACAAGAAAAGACATGGTTGGATAGCCTAGTTTATAAAATAAATAAACAAACAGAAATCTCCTTAAATTTCACAATATGCAGTAAATTCTTGGAATTCAGAAGTCTTCCATTTAAATAGTTCCCCAATTCTAATTAGTCAAGTATCTGAAAATCAATATCTTGTATGAATAAAATATAATTTATTATATGGTAGACATGTTGAGGGGAAAAAATACCATCTGTTCTATACAGCTTACATGATCATTTCCTGGAGTTGAGAAAAAGGGAACAATGAAGTTGTTTTGGTCAAATTTTGTTATTATGAAAAAGAAAAGCCTCAGCAAAACAATTTAAGGGAGGAAAAAAATTGACTCGTGACTTCAGGGGTGTCTGTCCTTTATGGCAGAGAGGGTGTGTTAGAACACAGCAGCTCACAGCTGGACGGACAGAAAGAAAAGAGAGAGAGAATGCCTAGGTGACCAGTCTTCTTGTCCCCCTTTTGCTATATTTGAAACCCAGCTTATGGGTTGGTGTCAGCCACAGTCAGGGAGGATCTTCCCTTCTTATGTTAATTTTCTCTGGAAGCACTCTGACAGGCACACCAGAGGTGTGCTCTGCTAGGCACTTCTCAATCCAATCTAATGATAACCATCATAGAAGATACACAAACAATTTACATGGGTTATTTTCCTTCATGCCTGAGGAGCTAGGGAAATACTCCAGGATGCCAGATATAGACAAGAACGCACTTTTCCTGAGGAAAACTAAATTGGGCGCTGGCAGTCATACACTTCAATGAAACAAGTACTGCCCAGGATCCTCAGAACCAGCACATTTGTGTCAACGTATCTAGAGCTGTCCCCCCGCCCCCGGGGAGTCAGCCTGTCTTCAGATCACGTATCATTGCAAGGCTGTGGAGATTATAGGGAAAGCACGAGACTATATACCATGCTTCACAATGGACTCAAGACTGTGGCTAAAGCAACCCACAGCCCCATGTCCTGCTAGGTGATAGAAGACCGTTTCTGTGTCATTCTCAGCAGCCAAGGCTATCCTTCTTCAAAGCACTGCTCCTTGTGCCTTACCACAACAAAATATCCAGGCAGTCAATCTTTCCTCTCAGTGGGGACTTAGGGTGACCATGCTCTTCCCAGTGAGCACAGAAAAGACTGCGGGTCAATGACTGGACCCTCGCAAAAATCTGCTAACCCTGTCTGCCCTGTGGCCATGGCCCCAGGTTGTACTTCCTCTAGATAAACCTATCCTTTATCTTGGAATTGTTGTATGACTATAGCAGTACTTTCCACTTAAAGGGAAAATAACCGCATAGGGTTGCTTGCTATTTTAATCCCTAAAAGTAACAATGCATACAGAAATACAAGTGTATACAGAATAAAAATATGCAGTAAGATTGGTTGTGAGTATTAGAGCTTGGATGAACCTTAGGAGCTGAACAGATATTCCTTTAAACTGCTCTGTCTCCCATTCAGTAATTAATAAACCCAGTTTTTGTGATGGGAAATTCTTCCACATGTAGTTACAACTATAGTTTTTAAGATATCATAGCTGGGGCTGGAGAGATGGCTTAGCGGTTAAGCACTTGCCTGTGAAGCCTAAGGACCCCAGTTCAAGGCTTGATTCCCCACGACCCACGTGAGCCAGATGCACAAGGGGGCACATGCGTCTGGAGTTTCATTTGCAGTGCCTGGAGGCCCTGGTGCACCCATTCTCTCTCTGCCTCTTTCTCTCTCTGTCTGTCACTCTCAAATAAATAAATAAAAATAAACAAAAAAATTAAAAAGAACAGGTTATCCTGGCATATCCTTTAAGGAAAAAAAAAATATGTCATAGCTATCAGTGCCTGCTTATGTCCCCTTGACCCTAAACTACTTCTATGCCTACTAACTCACCTTCCTACAGCCACTACCTACAGGGAAACAAGAAACAATGACTGGGATTAGGGATCTTGCTCAGTGGTGGAGTCCTTGCCTAGCATGTACAAGGGCATGGGCTTCATGCCCAGCACCACAAAAATACATACACATACACATACATACCAAAAGACTGACAGGAGTTGGTGGGTTAATATTCCAACCTCTCTTCTATGCCCTGAGATCCACCTTGTACATTGTTTCTCTAAGTGCTCCAGTCAGTCTAAGTGCCAATTGCCCATAATGTAATTTTTTCCTCCAACAGATGTATCTTTTATCGGCTACCCTCACGTTATAGTTTGAATATGGAATGCCCTCCATGGCGTTGTGTGTTTGAGCATTTGGTCCCCAGCTGGTAGAGCTGTTGATGGAGGCTGTGGCACCTTTAGGAGGTGGAGCCAAGTTGTTGGATCACTGAGGGTGGGTTTTATGGATGACAGCCCTGCTCTGCTATAACCAGATCTTTTTTTTTTTCCCCCTCTTAAACTTGGTTGGCCAAGATATGAGCTGATGACCTCATGTTCCTGCAGCCTTAGCCAAGAGCCACATCTACCACTGTGCCTTCCTCACCAAGATGAACTGTACCCTGAAACTGTACGCCCAAATAAATCCTCCTCTCTTGTGTTATTTCATGTCAGGTGTTTCAGAAATGTAAGCATTCCATTTTTCTTCTCTGTTTCGCCAACCTCTCCCCCCACCCCCCACCGGTCTTCCCTGGGGTGATCTCTTCTTGTCTTAAGCCTTGGGCTGTTAGAACCAATCACTGTAGACTGGTTAGCTTACAAGCAACACTTCTGGAGACTGGAGGTTTGTTACTAAGGCAGGAGCATAGTTGGATGTGGTGCCACCTCTCATTGTCTCCTTATATGGCAAAAAGAGAGCCAGAAATCTCTCTGGGGTGTCTTTTGTAAGGGCATTAATGCATTCACGGGCGTTCTTCCCTCGTGCCTGAAATTAACCTTCTGAAGGCACTGACCTCTTGATTGTGTCACATTGAGGTCTAATAGTTAAACATAAATTTAGGGGAGCACAAACCTTTAATCCATAACAAAATCTCAAATTAATCTGCTCCCCAACCCTTGAGATCTGTTCCCGGGCCCAAATCCAAGACACTGTTTACTATATGTCACATTAAAACTTCCTTCCTTGCCATTTTCTCTTAATTAGCCCCCTCAAAGCCCCACACGTGTTTGTAATACACATTTTACAGACGAGGAACATGAAATGTACAAGGCATTATCATTTACTCCTAATTAAAAACGAACAGATCTGTCCGACTCCAGAGCCTCTTTGAACCACTAATAATCACAAAGTCCTTCATCGGAGCTGCCTCACAGATTTACCCAGAGGGTGTCTGCAAAAACCTCTTAAACCACCTGACCATCAGTGGAATTCTATGATCAATAGAAACCAAGTCAAATGCCTATCAATTCCAAGAGAATATTAGGTCCCGCAGAAAGCCTGAAGTGAGGCGTACGAATCAAAGCTATTGTTGGCTCTTGCTCCTTGTCCACGAGGCACAGCACTGTGTATGATTGTTTAGGAAAAAAAGGAAAAAGAAGAAAAAAAAAATCAGACAGGAGTGACTACTGCCAATGGACTTCTGAGGTTTCCAACCAGGCTGGGTGGAAGAAACACGCTCATCTTTTGATAGCCCACGAGGGACTGGGAGCCGTGTCAGCATTACTTAAAAACCTCGCTGCCTGCCAAATGGTAAGTTAGAGGTTAGCAAAAGTGAGAACTTGAGGGGACGACGGGAACAATCACTTTGACAACGAGTACATCGAGCCCCGCTCCTTCGTAGTATTTACCTGTAGGGAATGTGTGACGGCAAGCCAGTTCCTTAGGAGGTGGTGGAACAGGAAGAGAAGCCCAACTGGTAGGGTTCATAGATTTCCACTCTATAAATATTCCCATGATGGCCAAGTCCAAGCTGTCTGTAAATGCATCACTGGGGTGAGGGGAAGCGAACGATCTTCCCTCATAAGCCAGTATGAGCCAGTTCCATCCAGCACATCCTGTGGGCTGATGATAACAGCTACCAAATGGCTCGAGTGCACCTCCACTAAGCTCTGCGGAAGGTGGGAGGTGAGAAAAAACAGTAAACAAGACAAAACAAAAAAAATCCAGCAAAATCTGCTATGGGAAAGACCTCCTTCGTTCTGAGAGCTAATAATTGTTCTGTCTTAACATGGACTAGAGAATAGAAGGAGGTGTTTGGAACTTGGGAGATATGGAGCAAGTGTCCCCCAGTTTAGACTACATACTTTAATCCTTTGACAATTTTTTATAAATCCTAATGGCCAGGCCTCACCAAGGCTAATTAATTCGGAATCACTGCAAGTGGTAGATCAACATCCAGCCAGAGCTCTCAAATATGGCGTACACTCAAGTAGCCTGGGAATTCTGAAAAAAATAAAAATAGGGCTGGAGAGATGGCTTAGCGGTTAAGCGCTTGCCTTTGAAGCTTAAGGACCCTGGTTCGAGGCTCGATTCCCCAGGACCCACGTTAGCCAGATGCACAAGGGGGCGCACGCATCTGGAGTTCCGTTTGCAGTGGCTGGAGGCTCTGGCGTGCCCATTCCCTCTCTATATATATCTGCCTCTTGCTCTGTGTCTGTTGCTCTCAAATAAATAAATAAAAAATGAAGAAAAAAAATTAAAAAAAAAAAATAAAAATAGCCTTGAAGACATTAAGCAAACATCCTGGGCTAGAGAGATGACTCAGCAGTTAAGCGCATGCATGAGGGCCTGAGGGGTCTGAGACTGTCGAAGTTCAAATCTTCATATTCCACATAAACAGCTGGGTATGACCATGCATGTCTGTAGAAACCCCAGTCCCACAGGGGAGCGGAGTCCCGGGAATCCTCAGAGCCCTGGAATCTTTGGAATTTAATAGGAGACTTCTGCTCCAAACAAGACCAGGTTGAAGAGCGACGGTTTGGACGTGCTACATTGTATACTCTCACCTCCGCAGGCAGGTGAGCGGTCCCCAGTGCTGGTGAGCATACAAGGTCCCGCAAGAGCATATACGCATGTGTACACCACATGTACCGGTGCCATTCAGGAACATAAGCATGAACGACACATAGTAATAGGAGGAATATTAGTGGCTATCTCTGGGAGAGTTCTGATTGGAAGGAGTGAGAAGCTGGACATGTTCTGTCTCCGAGGAGACGCAGCACAGGTGACACGCTAAGTTATATATGTAAGTTTATGACGCTACACATTTTTGCATATATGCTATGGCTTGGCACAGAAATAGTGATACTGTTAGAGTGGTGGATGCCAAGCTTCTGAAATGTTGAGATTTTTGGATTGCTAACAAGCAGCTGATCAATGTGCATTCTGGTGGCCTGATCCCACTTCTAGTTTTATTGCTTTAGACAAGTGTCAGGACTGATTTAGAAGTCAGCTGGCTATAAACGTTTACCCCGTGTCTATAATATGCCAGATACTGGTTTGGGTCCTCTGAAAGAGGTGAGCTAGAAAGACAGGGAAACTTAAGGGGTGTGGAAAGGGAAAGGAGGCCTTCCCTCTGGAGTCTGGTTCAAACTTCTCACTGGCTGAGAGTCAAGGACTCCAGCATGATTAACAATATTCGCTGTCACATTTTCTTCCATAGAGACAATCTTCCTTTCATATGTAGACTTTTCAAAAGAGGACATTAAAATCTATGACTCTGAAGTATGACCTTACTCTTTTCTCATCTTCCAACTTACAACTTTCTGAGAATTTCACAAATAAGACTATAAAATGTTATTTACAGTTATAAACGTCTTAACTTTCTCTGGGACCCTTGTGACCTAGGATTTTACCTTATCAGCTGAAATCCCCCGAGCATATATCAGGGACCACCCTATGATGTTATTTATAGTTGGGTAGAAGGTTTCATAGCAACCCATTGAGATGTAACATCCGAAGCCACCAAAACCATACATATGGCGGTTGTAAAGACTCCCAAGGATGACTCTCCTGTGACTCCACAGCTTGGTGGGTTTTGTCCTGCACACTCCTCTATTAACCCTAGTCCTAAACACTATATTAAAATCTCCTCTTAATATACTCCACATCTGATGCATATTGGCTCATCCTGAAACTCCTTTTGGAGCAACATCAAGAATCTATGCTTTCTCTGAATAAAGGTTTATGAAAAAAAACAAAAACAAAAACAAAAACAACTCCTTGGCCTGTGTCTCCCAGCCCATGCCTTACCGACATAAGGGCTCAACGGAAGACCCATGAATAAGCACTCGGCAGATGCTGTTTTTAAGAAAGTCACAGTCAACTGAGATCCAATAATTAATGTATTGAATTCACTCGGTCAGTACAGATCCCTCAGTGATTCTCTGCCACGTGTCAGGAGCAGGGGACATGGGTATAAAGAAGCTAGAAGATGCCTGTTATGCCAGCAACCACCCAGCCCATGTGTTTGGTTGTTAGACCACAAAAATGCACAAATATTTATTCATCCCACTTGACATAAATGCTATAAGAGCCAGTGAAGCTTTGCTGCTGAAAGAAAGAAAGAAAGAAAGAAAGAAAGAAAGAAAGAAAGAAAGAAAGAAAGAAAAAAGGCCCATGTGGTTGGATAAGGAGGAGCGGTGATAGGCACTAAGCAAAGCGTCTGTTGATTCGCGTGGGGGTAGGAAAAGGAGGGCCTGGTGAGCCGCGGTGAGATCTCTGCTTCTCTTAACAGCAATGGGAAGCCTTTGAAAGGTTTTAAGCGGGAGGGGGGGTGGCATAATCAGATTTGCATTTTTAAAAAGATCACTGTAACCGCAGTGTGGAGAATTTACTGGAGGAGCGCCAGAGAGAAGGGCTAGTCTAGTAGAATAAAGAAGGGTTGTTGCTTGCTTGGACAAGGGTGGCATCTGTAGGGCCAGAGATGGGCCTCATTTCCAGATACTAATGACGGAAACCGGACAGATTGTGGCTGTGGGACTTGGAGGCTGCTTTTCTAACTACACCCCGTCTTCACTGGGGGCTGCAGATGCTGGAGACGGGATAAAGCTTGGCAACGCTGCCTTTGTTTTGCATCTGTCTCCTTTGTTTTGGGGGATATTACTCAAATCTTCTTGCAGACAATCCTTGAAGGAAGGTACTTCTGAATTGGGTTATCCTTCCACGGGGCTAAAGACAGCAAGAGCAACAAAGGTATTCTCAACTGCCACTTTGCACAGACCACAGGGATGGCACCTGTATGCCCTCCGCCATTTCCCTCAACCCACCAGGAACAGGGAACCTTACAGTCAGATCACCCTACATTGCCACCCCCAACTCAGCAGAAGCAATCGTCTCACAATGGAAACCAAAGGGCTTCCTTTAGGGAAGGAACTTCCCAAAGTCTCACAGAACCAGAACTGAGGCAATGATTGTGCAAAGTGAACTTCTTCTTGTTGCAGCAAAACACCTGACAAAAGGAAGGCTTTGTATTGGCTCCCAGTTTGAGGCCACAGCCCCTTTCCTCTCTCCCTCACCATTATTTTTTCCACTTGATGTGATCTGATTAGTGGGGTCTCCCTAAAACCAGGCCTCCTCTGACCTAGGACTCTACTAGGTTGACTGTGAGGATAATATCGAAGGTGACTCTGAATCTTCTCACTTGCACCATTGTAATAATGGATGTGTCTTTCATGAATATGGGAACACTGGGGACATGGTTTGCATATTCTGACGGCTAGCTCAAGTCACCCCGGTTTCGTGTAAATTTCCTTGGTTCACAGGGCTAGCTAAATATAAGGATGCTCCAAGAAAGAAGCCCACAAATTAAAACAAAAAGTTGGGCTTCAACAGTAGCTGCATAATCTACATCACTGTAGAAGAAGGAAACTTATTTCACCCGCAGACCACCAAAGAAGTAATCCCACCCAACCAGGGACCACTGTAATGCTAGGCCCCTTGTGAACATAAAACTCCTGAAGCTCAAAAGTTAAATCTAGGGGCTAGGAAGATGACTTGGCAGTTAAAGACATTTGCTTGCAAAGCCTGCTGGCCCAGGTTCACTTCCCCAAAACCCATGTAAAGCCAGTTGCAAAAGATGGCTCGTGCATCTGGTGCTTGTTGGCAGTGGCAAGAGTCCCTCGAGCATGCACATGCACACATGCAAATAAATTAATAAAAAAATGTATTTAAAGTTAAATCCAAATCATGCTCAAATTTCTGCTTTCCCCTAAACTACTGGTTTTCAACTGGATATGGTGACATACGCTCCGAGAGCTCCTATTCGTGTGCTCTGCTGTCTTGCAGTGTGCGGATTTTCCTTGCCAGAGTGCTGTATGTATTTCAAAGGTGAATTTAGAGCCCTTACACTGCAGATGCAGGAGCCCCGCAAAGGGAAGCGGGTGATGGGAACGGTCCCCGGCAGAGCTGGGTGCGTAATTGTGACCACGGAGCACCTCCCGACTAAGACAACACAATCGCCAAAAGCATCAAGAAGCAAAATCACATTAAAACTTTGGGAATCAGGGCTGGAAAGATTGCTCAGGGGTTAAGGCAAAGCCTACAAACTTAGGTTTGATTCCCCAGTACTCGCATAGGCCAGATGCACAAAGTTATGTACGCGTCTGGAGTTCGTTGGCAGCGGCTAGAGGCCCTGGCATGCCCCATGCCCTCTCTCTCTCTCTCTCTCTGTCAAATAAATAAATACATATTTGTTTAAAAAAACTTTCATTAAAAAAAAATGGAAACAGGCCTAGGGAGATGGCTTTATGGTCAAATGCACTTTTTACAAAGTCTGTTAACTCAGCCTCAATTCCTCAGCTGCCCATGGAGAGCTGGCCAGGCATTCATGCACTGGCAAGAGACCCTGGTGTGCCCATATACACACATATACAAATTAACTAAAAATGAATTGATTGAAAAAAAAAAAAGGGAAACAGATAGTAGTGTAACAAAGTTCCCTAAAAATAAAGATCCTGCCAGGAAACACCATGCTGAGCATGGAAATGTCTCAACCTGGTTATCCCTGGCACCAGAAAAAGGACTAGAATCTTCCAGTTCTGACAGGTGAGCCCCACAGCTTAATCTCCGTATTTCCCAACCGTTTTTTTTTTTTTTTTTTTTTTTTTTTTTATCTTTTCCGTACGTTGTAACACTGCTTCTAGCAAGAGAAGGCAGACTTAGAATTTCTCTCGACAGAGTATTGGGCCTAAGTGTAAGTAAATTTATGTTTCCATAGATACGGGGGGAGTGGCACAAACATTCACAGCCAGGGCCAGGCTGTGGGGCCAGGAACTCCAGCCACAGGACTCTGGTGTGGGAGGCACTCCAGAGATAGCACAGTGTACAAGCTTGGAGCCAAGCGTGGAGGGTTCAGAATCCAGAGGGGAAATGTCAGGCTGGAACCGGGAAGTCTCTGAAGGTTTTGGTGCAGGAGAATCACTAGACCAACAAGAATAGGGCACACAGTGGATTTTTACAAATATATAGTCAAATCCTACATTTTTTCCAAGTGAACTGTGATACAATTTCACTGTCAACTTTGCATAAATACACCTTCAGCATTGCAAGTCTTCACTTATCATTTGGTTTATCATGTAAATCTCTGTACAGACTTTTATAGGATTAGTGACAACAGTCCCAAGAAATAAAAAAATGTATAATTTCTAAAAACACAATTAGTAGCGTCAGCTTTGTGAAAGAGTAAGTTTAAACTCTAAATTGTGACTTACAGGCTAAAGATGTTTTTCTTTTTCCTTTCAAAATTTCTTTGCTTAGAATTGAGTTCAGTTTTGAGTTCTACCATTTTTCATTGAGAGAGAGAGAGAGAGAGGGAGAGAGAGAGAGTGAAACAGGCAGAGGGAGAGAGAGAGAAAGAGAATGGGTGTGCCAGGGCCTTCAGCCACTGTGAAAAAACTCCAGATGTGTGCAGCCCCTTTGGTGTGTGTGCAACATTGTGTGCTGCGTCACTGTGCATCTGGCTATGTGGGACCTGGAGATTCAAACATGAGTCCTTAGGCTTTGCAGGCAAGTGCCTTAACCACTAAGCCATGTCCCCAGTTCTACCAATTTTTTAAGTGATTAAGTCCAAATAGCTATTGTCACATACAAGTGGAATAGCGGTTTGTTATGTTTAAAATACATATTGCTTTAGAGTCTTTTTTTTTTCTTTAAGATCCCCCAGGAAATAAGTAACAATACTATTGCACAGAGTACTTTAGAGACATAGTCAATGACGTATATAAAGGGGATGTTACTTGACCTTATATAATTCAGGTGTAAAATGAAATCTGGAGTGGGTGGGTTCTTCCATTCATTTGAGTTTTTATGATAAAATATTCATCTTGGAAATTCATTCCTCAAAAACTGATGGGATGAAGATATTGCTCAGCAGTTAAGGCACTTGCCTGCAAAGCCTGACAACCTGGGTTTGATTCCCCAGTACCCATGTAAATCTAGATGCACAAAGTGGCACATGCATCTGGAGTTCGTTTGCAGCAGTTGGATGCTCTGGCGTGCTCTCTCTCTCTCTCTCTCATCTCTCCTCTCTATTTGTAAATAAATAAATAAGTAATTTAAAAAATAATTAATATTTGGAATCCTTTCTCTTTCTGCCCCATTGTAATTTGTATAGGACGTGAGATAGATGAGATGGAGGCTGGAAAGATGATGGAAAAGAAAAGCACATGGCAGGGCCAGAGGATGGATGTTTTCAAGAGATCAAGCAAATAAGGAACTGCATCACCTTGTAGGAAGGTGGTAGATCCATACCAAAAAAACAAACAAACAAGCAAACAAAAAAGTAGCATACATAGCATTAGCACTCTAAAGAAACTACTTTTGCTAAAAGGCACTGACTCCCCACTTGGGTAGTTACCTCACAAGGGAACTGAAAAGAGAATTAAAAGGCGAGCATCTCAGCCTTGTCCGTCTCTGTCTCCTATACTTTGGGTCAGACACCTGCTCAACTCTGCATGCAGGCATGGTAATCACTTAGGAAGTATCTCTGGCGCCTGACTTACCTCATCCCCCTTAAAGACTGAAGATACTCAGACAAGAGTAACTGGAGCATCTCACTGTCAGGTTTCACAGTGTCCTGAGCTACAGACTTCCAAATCTCTAGCTGTTGTCTTAAACCCCTGCAGTCCCCTAGGATTCCAACAGCATCCAAAAGAGCTTCACAAAGCAGTTACCCCCTGATTAGATCATCCCCAAGCAGGACCAGTTGTTTCTTGGAAACCGGCTTACCCCTTAAGCAAAAAGGACTTCTTTGGATCATTTTGTAGAACCAGAACTCAGTGATCTACCAGACCACCCTTTGATCAAGACTACTAAATTATCTGGTCCCCTGCCCTAATTCTTCCTCTATTTAAACTAAAGCTCATGGCAATACCCTGAAGATGGGCTGAAATGCTTTCTTTCTATCTTCCCAATGTAGCTCTGTTGATTAAAACACCTCTCCTGCTTTTCTCCACCATTGTTTGTGCTTCTTTAGTTTGGGGTTAATGGCAAAGCTAACATGTTGGAACCACCACCAACCCCCTTCCACCTCCCACCTCCAGTTGAGCCTCTGGCCTAGGACTCTGCTTACAGTGAACACTCAAAGCGTTCCTTTGATCTGTAAAGACAGGTGAGATCAATACGTGCTGGTCTGGTTCAAGATCTCAGAGAAGGGAGTGAGATGCTTGCAATATTTATTTCACGATCAGCAGAAGATAGTTCTAGACAAATATTATTAGTACTAACGTGCTTCACAGAAACTCTGTTTTTGTGGAGGAATGGGGAGAGAAGGTGTGTGTGGCTCCTTACATTCCCTATCATGACTTTATAAAATCAGGAGTGTGGGTACAGATGCCAACATGCTGAGGTGCAACAGAAGCAGAAACTCTTAGGTAAGAAATGACGTCTAAAATATTTTTAAAAACATCAGTGACTGGGCTAGAGAGATTGCTTAGCATTTAAGGTGCTTGCCTGAGAAGCCTAAGGACCCAGGTTCAATTCTCCAGGTCCCTCTTAAGCCAAATATGGCTAGAGGCCCTGGCTTGCCCATTCTCTGTCTCTCTCTCTCTCCCTCTCTCTGTCTCTAACAAATAACTAAATATAAATCTTTAAAGAAAACATCAAAGACTGACATACCTGGAGATACAGATCTCTATTTTGTTGATGAGAAGGTTTAAAGGGTAAACTCAATATAATCACAACCAAAAATATCAGTAAGGTGGATTCTGTGGTTTTACTTTTCTCGTTAAGATATAACCTTACATTAGCAAAATTAAAGTTATGTAACCCCCCCCCCAAGTTTCAAGTACAAGGAGATTGTGCTATGAAATGTCAACTCTGGGCTTCTCCATGTGTGGGCTGGTAGACCAACAACTGCTATAGCGAGGCTACAGACTTGTTAAGACATGCTCCACATTGGCTAAATCAGAAACTGATGTTTGTTTGTTTGTTTGTTTTTCAAGGTAGGGTCCTGCTCTAGTTCAAGCTGACCTGGAACTCGCTATGTAGTCTCAGGCTGGCCTTGAACTCATGGTGATCCTCTTACCTTTGCCTCCTGAGTGCTGGGATTAAAGGCATGGGCCAACACAACTCGGCCGTGGAAACTGAGTATTTTTATTGGGCGGGGGAATAGACAGAGAGAGAGAAAGTATGGACACAACAGGGCCTCTTCTTGCTACAAACCAACTCCAGATGCATGCACCACCCTTTGTGCATCTGGCTATACATGGATACTGGAGAACTGAACCCTGACTGCCAGGCTTTGCAAGCAAAGCACCTTTAATGGTTGAGCCATCTCTCCAACCCCCCAGAAGCTGCATTTCCACCAGATTCCCCACATGGTTCAATTCACAATGTCCCAGAAGTTTTGGAAGAGCAGTGCTGGTATGATTTTCACCGTCAGTCCTTACCCAAACAAACCTCTGTGAGACAGACTTCCCTTCTTTCAGGCAGTGAAGTGTGTGCTCAGGCAAAGGAAACTAATTAAATTCTTGTGATCATTCATTTATTTCTTTGGGAAAGCCCCCAAACATTTGGCCCTAAAAGCCTTCTTTAAAGTTTGAATCAGTGAAAGCAAGCAATTAGCTTGATTATCACGGACTCTTCCCCAAGGGCCTAAACATTTACAGTAGTATATTTACTTGGGGTTGAAGGGTTTAAAACAGATTTTCAAAGCCTTTCCCTTAATGAAATTGTCCTATTGTCCATACAAGCAGTTAATTGATGCTAGAAAGGACAACAGTCTTAGCCAAAAGCACAGGCTGCTAAATATTTTTTTAAGAAAAAAGAATGCATTACCCTCTTGTTTGGCATGCACATGTGCACGTGGTACGCATGAGTGTATGTGCCTGTGTTGATATGTACATGACTGTGTGTGCACATTGTACACACAGGTGGAGGACAAAGGTAGAAGTCTGGTATTTTCTCTAACACTCTCCCCCTTATTGTTTGAGACAGGGTCATTCTCTGGACATGGGACTCACTGATTCTTCAAGACTGCGTAGCCAGTGAGGCCCAGGGCTTCCCTGTCTCTGCCTCCCCAGCTCTGAGCTTACACAGTGTGCAGCCACAGCCGGGATTCTTAGGTGGATCTTGAGGCTCCCAACTCAGCTCCTCAGGCTTGTGTGGTAAGCAATTTACCTCCGGAGCTCTCTTCCCAACTCCTGCCTTGTCCTCTTCTCTGTTCAACTGTTAAGATGCCATTCTTCCCTAAGCTTCACCTCATCATAAGTTCCTCGGAAATAGAGCTTGTGTGTGTGTGTTTTTTTCTCAAGAGAGAATAGATACATCACACACACACACACACACACACACTCACACTCCAACACTGCTCACTACCTCCAAGTTTGTGTCATGATATCTGAGGCCATAAGACCTTAGATAGTTCTAAAAATTATCAACATTTCTCTAAGTTTGTATGCATGTTTATTTCTTTTTTGTTGTTGTTGTTTTGTTTTGTTTTTCGAGGTAGGGTCTCACTCTGGTCCAGGCTGACCTGGAGTTAACCATGTATTCTCAGGGTGGCCTCGAACTCTCAGCGATCCTCCTACCTCTGCCTCCCGAGTGCTGGGATTAAAGACATGCGCCACCACGCCCGGCGCATGTTTATTTCTAAAGCCAGGACCCAGGCCTTTTTTCTCCTGTGTGTCCCTAGGTGACGGCCTTCCCTTCATAGTTCTAGCAAGGCCTTTGCCTCCCAATATGAAGGTCTGTGGCCTTTCCCCGGGCTGAAATTGCTTCTTCACTTTCCTCCAGAACGTTCACTCACAAAACAGCATGTCTGACCCTGATTTAGCACTTTCCTGGCCACTACCTTAGCAGCGTGTGTCAGCATGAGAGAGAAGACATAAGACAAGACCACGCTAGGAGAAAACCAGCCTGAGAGAAGCTTGTGAAATGAGAGGAGCCAATGTCAAGCACTGAGCCTGGCTCATTGCCCAACAGCTTGGCATCATGGGAACTGCCCGCACCTCCTCTGTGGACCTCTTCCTGAGAGATCATCGACATGAGATACACCCGCTGCTTTCTGAGCACGGACTAGTCCCCCAAATCCATTATCTCCACACTGCCCGTGAGAGAACCCCAATTCTCCAGTTCACCAACCAGATTATTGTGCTAATGAGTGAACTGCCTCTGGGGCACATTTAGTTAAGCAAGAACCCCAAATTCGCACTGTATCATTATGGAAAAAGAAACATTATGAGGAGAAAAACAAAACAGCACCAGTGGCCGGTCAATTCGGTCGCCACGGCATGTGTCACAGTGGGGACTCCGTGGCCCGTGCTGCTGATTGGGAAGCATGGCTCCTGCCCAGTATCTGACCTTCCTTAGCACACTCTCTCTTTAATACTCTGGTGATCGAACCAAACCTCAGCTTTCTTCCTTCTTGAAGTAATTGGCTGTGACTCATTCATTTGCACAGGACCCCATAAAATGCTCTCTGTGTTTTGAAGAAATTAAGTGCCTGATTTAACCCACGTGTCTTCCTTCGGAGTTTTAATTATTCATTTCTCCATGAGAGCAAAAGGTCGGATACTTTGGGTTATTTATAGCTGGAGATTGTGGAAGAACACAGAGTGCAGGAGGAGAGAGAAGAGAACCGGAGGGAAAAGTGCCATTGAAAATAGTGAACTCCGGGCAGGAAGGCAGGGAGGCTGGAGATGAACAAGTTAACAAGTAGGAGGGGGAAGAATCATTGCTCGTGGTGAAGGCAAAAAGTGCGGACTACGGGGAGAAACTCAGTGTCGTCAGTGCGAAACAGGGGAGGAATTAACTACTGCGAGGAATAGGAAGGAGAACCCGCCAACAGGCTCATGAGAAGACCCTCAGCCCACCATGCCTGGGGCAGCAGAGGCAGTGAGAGTATTTAATGCAGTCTGGCACGTTAATCATCGTCTTTCTTCTCTGCTGTCATCTGCTTTCAGAGGCCAGATGTTAGATGATGAGATATATCTGAGGACTGGAAGCAGATTTCACAGGTCTCTAGAGATTTTGTAATCCCCAACCACGTGGGATTACATGTGACGGCCTGCAAGCGTGATCAGATTGTTTGAGTCAGGAGGGCGTTGCCATCTAGGGGTCTGGTTCCTTGTCTCCACCAATCAAAGAATCAAAAGGCAGGAAAAGGTTTGAAGATAAGACAGAGCAAAAAGTTCATTTTAAAATGAACATAAGAGAGACGTACAAACTCCTTGTGGGGCTGTTGGGGGGTGGAGGTTGGTAGGGAACCAGAGCTGGGAGCAGCCACCCCAGTGGGAGCCAGGCTTTGATTGCGTGAGGGCGGACCCCCACCAATTCTGAGTCGGTCACTTTGAATAAAGACGCAGGTGCTGAATGGCCTAAAGGGCATCTTTGACTCTGCATGTCTCAGAAAGCCAGCCAAATGAGCCCATTGGCCGGAAAACTCGCCCACACAGAGAACCAGGAAGAAAGCAGCCCTCTCTGCCGTTTTCAGGCACACAGTGAAAGAAAACAGCTATTTACCTAGGGGATCCTCGACCCTGCCTCTTTTCCTAGCAGAAGAAACTGCCTTATTCTTATTGTCTCTCAAGGAGATAACAACAACAACAACAACATAAATGGCTACGTCTCTTTGAAAACATGTCTCAGAATTTAGGGAGGTCTAGAAACTTTGTACCAGCTAAAATATTCCAAAATGCACACAGGATCATGGGGATTATCTGGGCTGCACCAAGAACTCTCACATGAAAATAATAGAGTGCTTGTTTACATGAGCCTTTTTCTGGGGGAGATGTTAAAAACATCTACTTGGGCTGGAGAGATGGCCCAGTGGTTAAGGAGCTTGCCTGCGAAGCCTAAGGACCCATGTCTGACTCTCCAGGTCCCGCCTAAGCCAGATGCACAAGGTGACGCAGTGACTGACCAGAGTGGTGATGCCCCTCAAATACAGCTTGATGAGTCGATGACTTTATTGGGCTTACTTTCAGAAGCATGGGGAGGGGCTACTTACAGGCTTGTGGGGTGACCCCAAAGCAGCCATATCACTTAGCGTGGATGATAACTTCCCTGCAGTTGCACAGAGTCCCCCCTCAGTTAGGCTTCCATATACTATACCCTCCAGCACCATCCAGAGACCCGTCAGACCACGTGCACCTGAGGTAGAATGACACGCAGCTGCCTGGGAGTTGCAGTAAGTAGTGGCTGGGTTTTGGTGAGCGTCCGATGACTGTCCCTACTCCTCTTTCTTGAACACCAGTGGAGCTAATCTTGGGGGTGGGGGGTCTCTTGTGAGCAGTACCAGCTGCTCTGATGAAAACATGATGACGGTTATACTCAGGATGACAATCTTCAGCAATGGTAGGCCTGGATGGAAGGACCACAATAAATGCTGCCACTTGTGTTAACACTCTAACTTGGGTATGGCAAGAATCCCTCTCTCCATCATGTTTTCTTATAATTTAAATTTAGTTTTTGACAATTGAATACATGTACATAATATACTTGGATCATATTTACCTCCCATCACTCTCTACTATCCCCTTTCTCTCTCCCACTAAACCCCTTTTTCTTCTTCCCAATACTTTCATATATATATATTTTATAACCCACTGAATTAAATCAGGATTGCCCACATATGCATGGGTATGGGGTTATCTACTGGAGTATGAACAACTTTCCAGTGACCACACTACTGAAAAAATGACCCCTCCCCAGCACCCATTAACTATCAAGTCTGGGAGAAGTAAGGCTTGATGAGCCCCTCCTCCATCCATTCCACCCTGTCCTTGAGGTAACCCATTGTCATATAAAGGCCTCTGGATTCTAGTGTCCTTCCAACAGTCTAATCTATCTGCCTGAAATATACATACATACATACATATATATATGTATGTATATGTACATATATGTGTGTGTGTGTGTACATATGTATATATTTCCTAGTATATTAAAATCTGTTTCTACCCAATAGTGAAAGGGGCATTGCTCTCAAGGACGAAATGCTCAGGCATTCCAACAGCTACTACTATCCTAAATGAAGAAATGAATTTTACAGATCAGATTCTGCCCAAACAATCCCCCTCCTCCTCACCACATGGGTTGGTCCTCACACCTGAAGTTGCCTAATGCTACAAAGCATCCACAAGTAAGGGAACTCCTGGACAAAAAGAAAAGGAAAACAGTCCACTCAAGGAGGCAGCATTTAATATGTGTTTAATTTGTCCTCAGTCCTTGCTCTTCCATGGAAGCTATGTGACACTGATCCGTAATTCCACGAAATTCTGTGTACTCCAGTTTCCTTTGTTTATGTGGATGAAGGGGCTAGACTAGAAGAGAGGAAAAACATGCTACAAGGTAAAAGACCTGCAGCTTCATGAGCCAGTAGGCAGAATCAGTGGAACAAATATAAAAAGTTCTGTATGTTTTCTCTTAAAGCATAGAGTCATAGTTATGTTTTAGCCTATGCATTATGGAGACATGTTTATAGTCGGAGGAGCCATTGTAGGTGGAATGTCTAGCATGGTTATGGGTATGAATAATTTTTTGAAAATTAAGGTCGGTGGCAATAAAGTCACCACGTTTGACAGGAACTGGAACATTACACCGCGCTGTGAACATCACCCTGCACGCAGCAGAGAAACGTTCATTTGAGCAGGGGTGTGACATAATGAGCCCTGCTTCCTGAGAGCAATCTGCATTTACTGGAGTGATGGTGATATCACTGACAGAACATTAGGAAAACAGCCAGTTTGAAAATGACAGGCACCACGAGTTTCGTCGGCTGCCTGTCGAGTTTCAGAGGTGGGCCAGACAAACAAACAGGCACAGTTCAGGAAATTTCAGATACTGAAGTCAGAGATACCAATGTAGTGAGCATGAGAGTAAATGCTACTTTTGAAACTCAAGCATTACTTAAGGGGGCTCGGGGTGTAGCTTAGCTGGTCGCCTAGCTTGCATGAGGTCCTGGGTTCAGTCCGTAGCACTGTATAAACCAGATGAGGCAGCACACACTTGTAATTCCAGCATTAAGGAGGTGTAGGAAGGAGAATCAAGGACATCCTAAGCTACATAGTGAGTTTGAAGCCAGCCTGGGCTACATGAGACCCTGTCTCGAAACAAAACAAAAGTAAACTAACAAACAAAGCATACAGTTATGGTCCTTCCATTGCAAACAGAAATCCACTGGATTGTATTTAAAGAAATTTGTTGGAAGGAAGGATGTGGAACAGATCACAGAATGAAAGAGCCTTCCCCAATTTGGTTGAAAAGGGCAGTCAGCTAAAACAGACTTGTGTCTGGCTTTCATTTTATTGTTTTTTTAAAATATTTCATTTATTATTTCAGAGAGGGAGAGAGAGAAAGAAAGAAAAGGTGCACCAGGGCCAATAGGCACTCCAGACCTTTTGCATCTGGCATTACATAAGTACTAGGGAATCAAACCTGGGTCCTTTGACTTTTCTGGCAAATGCCTTAACTACTAAGCCATGTCTCCAGCCCTTTCATATTATTTATAAAGCTTTGATTAACTTACTATGTATGATTTCCCTGGTCTTTAAAAAGAAATAAGATACACCAGATGATGCAGAAAATTCATTTTAAATTTGTTATCTTCCAATGTTTCCATTGTCTGTGACAGGCTGGGGAGATGGACCAGTGGTTAAAAGGCACTTGTTTGCAAAGTCTGCAGGTCTGGGTTTGATTCCCCAGTACCCATGTGGAGCCAGATGCACGAAGTGCCACATACTTCTGCAGTTTTTCTAAAGTGGCAAGAGGCCCTGTGCCCCCATACACACACTCTCTCTCTTTTTCTCCCTCCTCCTCCTTCTCTTCTTCCTCCTCCCCCTCCCTCTGTCTCTCTCTCTCCTTTCTGGGACATTGGGAATCTCAAAGCATACAAGCAGGGTTGGGAGGAG
Source organism: Dipus sagitta (assembly GCA_036346955.1). Classification (NCBI taxonomy): domain Eukaryota; kingdom Metazoa; phylum Chordata; class Mammalia; order Rodentia; family Dipodidae; genus Dipus; species Dipus sagitta. The sequence continues at coordinate 23,269,992 of CM070786.1, forward strand.
ATTCAATTAAAGATTTTGGGGGATTTGTTCGTTTGATCGCTGCTTATATAATGAATGGTTATATAATGAAAATGTCAATGGGACGTACGCCTGTCCTCTCGTTATACCACTTGGCAATTCTAACTCATTCAGTTTCACACTAAGAATACTCTTTCTCAGAAAGGTTAACACTGGATGTAAAAATCCAAATTTCTCTCTCTTTTTTTCTAAGAGTGTGTGTGTGTGTATGTGTGTGTGTGCTGTGCGTGCCTAGGTATAGGCATGTTCCCATGTATGTGGGTGCACACGTGTGGGCAGATACTATTGCACGTGTGTGTGTGCGTGCACATGTGTGCAGAGGGCAGAGGTTGACGTCTCATATCTTTCTTCGTAGCTCTCCACCATATATCTCACTTGAATCCAGAGATCATTGATTAGCCTAGTCTAGTTAATCCAGCTTGCCTTAGGGACCCCTCTGTCTTTGCCTTCTGAGCACTGGGATTGTAGGCCGGTCACCACGCCTGCCTGGATGGGTCCTCCAGTCAGGACTCAGGGCCTCTTGCTTTCATGACAAGTGTCTGACTGGCTGACCCATCTCCCCCCCCCCCCCAAGTTTCTCATAGCTGTGATTTCTGTTTGGATCCAGCCTCGGAAGTTGAACAGGAGAACTCCTCCCTCAGCCTGGTTCTTTTTTTTTTTTTTTTTTTTTCTCCTTTGCCAACAACCTCTTGCTGTTTGGAAGATTTTAAGAGTTGCTGCCGTATTTTCCATCTAAGTGCTTTAAAAGTCCGAGTGTGTAGAGTTCCTGTTTTGTTTTCTGAGTCCTGTTCATAATTCAGTGAGGACTTTCAGATGGTATGTTTGAGTTCTTCAAAATAAAAAAAAAAAAACTTTCATCATTATTTTAAATAACTGTCTTTCTTCCACGTGTCCTTCTGTGGCCCTTCTACAATTGCTGTGTTGGGGTCCCCGTTCATTTCTCAGGCTGGTCTTTTTGTTCTTCGCTGCACTTATTCTCTCTTTGAGTCATACTATTAATATTACATTTAAAAAAATTTTAAAGAAATAACAGCAGTTTCCAAGGGCTGGTCATGCGGCTCAGCGGTAATGAGTGAGATGCAGCTCACTCATGGCTCACTCTGGAGTTACCTGAGCTCAATCCCAGACTTCACGTTAAAAGCCGGAAGCCATAGTGAGCTTCTGTAATCCAAACACGTGCTGATGGTGAGATGGGAGAGAGAAACAGGAGACTTTCCCAGAAGCTCAAGGAAAACCCAGCAAAGAACAGCAGGAGAATCCAGAACGAGAAAGCCCAACTCGAATGAGGTGGCAGGTGAGGACTGCTGTAGTCAGCTCCACGTTGCTGGGATGGACATCCAAACCAGACACGGTTTAGGGGAGGTAGGCATTTATTTCAAGCTTACAGATCCAGGGGAAGTTTCATCAAATGGCAGAAGCTGCTTCCATACATTCAAACAGAAAGAAATAACCCCCAAAGCCAGCAAAAACCAATAGCAGGAAGCAGGAATGGGCAGCAAGGAGGAGGAGGGAGACCAGGGTTCAGATTGCTCTCTTACACCTTTAGGATGAAAATCACATCTGACCCAAAACACGCCTTATGCCTGGAACCCAGGATCTTCCCCCAGTGACACCTCTTCTAGCTAGGCAGCTACAGACCCAAGTTATAAGCTTTAGTAATACTCCTGAGTCTATGAAGGACAATACATTCAAATTACCACATGGACCAACTCAAAAGTTGTCCTCTGACCACTAAACATGTGCTGTGATATGTACATGACCACACTCATACATGAACATGTGTGAACACACATGAATGAAAACACACAAATAACTTTTTTGTTTTGTTTTGTTTTCTGAGGTAGAGTCTCGCTCTAGCCCAGGCTGACCTGAAATTCACTATGAAGTCTCAGGGTGGCCTTGAACTCACAGTGATCCTCCTACCTCTGCCTCCCCAGTGCTGGGATTAAAGGCATGTGCCACCATGCCTGGATTAATTTTTAAAAAATTTAAAACTAACAAATAAAAGTAATTTTCAATAAAAACCCCAGAAACTTTTTTTTACTGTTACAAGCAAATCTTCTGAAGTAATCTTATCATCTTGCACTTCGAGTCACTTGGCTTCATGAGGTGACATCTGTGCTGGGTCCTCTGTGTGGCCCTCTTTTCTGTGGTCTCACTAGTTATTTCCTTTGATTAGTCGTGAGTTCTAGTCTCTCTGTAGTCTTCCTCTCCCTGATATATCAAGTAAAGATCACCCAAGATGGAAGAAAACTTGCAGTAGGTGGAATGACATGCCGTCACTGTGGGCCAGGGGAAACTGTCACAACCACCCATCAGCTCATTTGCTAGCGTAGTCTTTCACTTTCCAGGCTGTCCGAGCTGCAAGAATTAGTGAGTCTTCAAGCACAGGACACTGCAGTAACTCCTGGCAGTTACCCAGGGTCCAGGAAGACCTATCAAGTTCTGAGAACGTTCTTTCATCTCTCCATAGACAATTTCTGTTTCTATTAGGACTGAACCTTACATATCTTGGACTGGCCTCAAAGTCACTATATAGCAGAGGATGACCTCGAGAGCCTGATCCACTTGCCTCCACCCACTAAGTGCTGGTATTACAGGCATGTGTCACCACTCTTGGCTGCTGGCCATTCTTGGCTGCTGGTCTCTCAGCTTCTAAATTCCTTGGAGCCCTTCTGGCCTACAGGGGAACAAAGTCCTGCTCTGTTACCCAGAAATCCCAAGGAAGTTACCTCAATTATGCCTCCAGAATCTACCATCTTATCATCACTGTCGTTTGACTCCCCACTAGTTAAATGGAAGTCAAGAGAGGATGACATGGATTGTGAGCACCTGCTGTTATCTTCCCAGAATCCTTCACTTCATGAAGTATCTTTTTAATTCTGATATTTTAAAAACATAACTAAATAGGTCAAATTTCAAGTTTCAACAAAAGTTAGCATGGTTATTCACATTACAGGATTAATGCTGCTCTGTGAGCCATTACCTTGCTGAATAGTAAACACCTCCCTAGATTACAATAGACTAAGTTTTAAAAAAAAACCTGATGAATGGTCATTGTTTCATAGTTACACCCACCACAGAAAGAAGCCCACACCTTCTTTTTCTGACTCTCAACCCCCTGGTCTAAATTGTCTTAATGTTATTAATGTAGCTTTCTAAAATCAACAACTTTAGCAGACATGTTTTTATTCAACATGTGTACATGACCAAAGCCTTAAATAAACGCAAATCTCTTCCTGTTATGAGAAGAGAAGCAAGCGAGGGGTTGACTGCCTGCAAAAAGCACAATGGGGGTTAGAGAGATGGCTTAGCAGTTAAGATGCTTGCCTGCAAAGCCTAAGGACCCATCTTTGATCTCTCTCCAGATCCCATGTAAGCCAGACACACAAAGGCAAGGCAAGCACAATGTCGCACGTGTCCACTAGGTGGTGCAAGAATCTGGAGTTTGATTGCAGTGGCTGAGGCCCTGGTGCACCAATTCTCTCTCTCTCTCTCTTTCTCTCTCTCTCTTTCTCTCTTTCTCTCTCTCTCTCTCTCTCTCTCCCAAAAGCACAATGGAAGATGACTGCTTGGGTTCAGTACCACAAAAGCTTACTTCTCCCTGGGAAACTGTGGTAGAAGACTAAGAAAAGGAATGGGAGTATTGATTTTGAGGCTGCGCACAACTTGAGCTACAAGTTTTTTTCATGCCTCTGTAAGATTCAAGACACATACCAGTGGTCAGTGCAAAGAGAAGCTAAACTCTGGGAAGGTTATCGTCCAGAGTCCTCACGGGTTATCTATTCCATGAGATACTGGGTAATCAAAAGGCTTTTTTTTTTTTTTTCTCAACTTACATTGCAAGCAGCAACTTACATTGCACAAAATCAGCAAAGTTAATAAAATAAGCACCCAGACATAGATATGTCCAGGCATTCTTTCTCTTGTCCTTCTCTACATCAGGAACTCTAAGCAGAAAAAAAAATTGTTTTAATGCTGACTTTTCCTGCCCTTGAACTTCAAAGCTCCCCTGGTGCTGCAGCTGCAGGCATCCTGGATAACAATCCATGAGCAAGAGAAGAACTCCATATCCAATCACAAACCCCACTGAGTGTACTCACCACCCTGTAAGGTAAGTGTCCCCTCCTTCGCTCTTACCCCTCAATTAGAAAGCCTGCTAGAAGCCGAATATGGAGAAATGCACTTGGCAGCACTCAAAGGCGGGTTAATCATACAATCCCCTCGCATAAGTTCACAAGCGTGCTTTCTAGTTTGCCACCAACATTCTCTCCCTCGATATGAGGCCACAAAGGACACAGCCCCCTCATCCCGTGGTGCTCCATTAATACCCAGGTTTTTGAACATGTCTAGGAACTGGATTCACTGCCTTCATGTGTGCAGGCAAGAAGGAGGACACCTTCTAGACGTATATGCCATGAGCAGTTTCTGAGTCACCAAGAAACTGTTCTCACTCATTCACCTATCAGATACACAGCGAGCAGCTCATACATGCTGGGTACGGTTGTTATGACAGCGAATAAGGTGGTCGAGATTCTGACAGCTTAGGATTTCATTTATTCATTCCTGTATTTGCTATTTTATCAAATATTTACTGCATACCTATGGTATATCATGCCATTATTAACTACAGAACCTTTTATACTATTCACGGGTAGACTACCTGCTTTAGATTATGAAATGGCAATAGAAAAGCAGACAGGACCTTTCCCTAGGTTATAATATACTGAAGGATGGCAAAATGATCAGATAGTAAGAAATGCTATTAAAGTAGAACTTTGTGCTAAAGGAGGACGGTGTGATGGCTTTGAAACAGGTGGTCAGGGAAGGCTTAAGCTCTGAATGATATGAAAGAGGTGACTGCCTGGTGATAAAGGGTGCACGCTGCAGACTTCCATTCATATGGAGCTCCAGAAGACGCACATGAGCTCTATGCTGGGGAAAATGGGAATGGTCACTGCAATATTGTGCTCTAGTTCAATATATGTTGATGTGATCAGGAGAAATGTACTGATGCCTGCAATTTAGCTTAAAAATGATCCAAAACACGAAAATGAATCGATAGATAAAAAGGGTGAACAATGGGCTGGAGAGATGGCTTAGTGGTTAAGCGCTTGCCTGTGAAGCCTAAGGATCCCAGTTCGAGGCTCGATTCCCCAGGACCCATGTTAGCCAGATGCACATGGGGGCGTACGTGTCTGGAGTTCATTTGCAGTGGCTGGAGGCCCTGGCATGCCCATTCTCTCTCTCTCTCTCTCTCTCTCTCTCTCTCTCTGCTGCCTTGTCTCTGTCTGTCTCTCTCAAATAAATAAAAAAAATTAACAAACAAAAAATATGTTTTAAAAAAAGGGTGAACAAATGGAGAGGTGTGTGCAAGGGCAATTAAGTTAAAACTGTAATGCTAGAACCTAATTGGGAAGCAGACTGGTATTCGCTGTAAAAATTCTTGAAATATTCCTAATATTTAACTTTTTTTTCCACTGTAAAACCTTGGGAAGAAAAGAAAAGGCAGAGCGGCTTGAGTGCCCTGATAGGATGGAGAGAGGCACTGGACACACCATCTGCACAATTAAGTGTTTTTCACTCAAGAGAGTTTTGCTTCAAGATGATATTTCCTTTCCTCCATTCAGTTGGTCACATGATCTCTCATTAGCCTCTCATTACAGCAACCCTGTAGTCACAGAATGCAGACGGAAGCAGCCGGCATTCATGAATATCCACTGTGCCCATAGCACTATGCTCTGGAAGACGAGGAGGGGGGAGAGTATGAGCTATTTATTTCTGCTAACATGAACCTAGCGAAAATATTTGGGAAGATGGGACTAGCTCATGTGAAATAATCACAGACCATGATAGGAGAGAGAAAGAAAATGCTATCATAAAAAATGGAATTGAAAGAAAAATATACTGGCAGAGAGGAATTTCTAAGTGGGTACAGAAAAGTATCTATCTGTTAGGTTCAACTACAGGCAGTAGCGAGAATGTAGCATGATGTCTCCCAGTCACAAGGCAATGTTTATTAAGTCCATCCTACTTCCTAAGCTGTGCTGAGCACAGTACATTGATTTACCAAATACTAATTGAGAGCTGGAGAGATGGCACAACAGTTAAAGGTGCTTGCTTGCTTGCTTGCAAAACCTGATGTCCCAGATTTGATTCCCCAATCGCCATGAAAAGCCAGATGCACAAAGTGGTGCATGCATCGGAGTTTATTTGCAACAGAAATGGCAAAAGGCTATAGTGTACCCATTCCCCTGCTCTGTGATTGCAAGTAAATAAACATTCTTTAAAATACTGGTTGAATCGTCAGGTGTTACGAATAAAACAGGACACCCAATTTCTTGGACTTACAGTCTTCTGATGGAGAAATGGTAGCCAATAAGTAAGACAAATAAAAATAACCAGTTTCTTAGATAATGATGTTTATTAGTTAATGACATCATAGAGCAGGAACATATAAAGTGTTAAAGGAAGTAAAATTTTAGAAAAATTCAAATTGTTGATGAGAATAAAATTCTTGAGTAAAACTCATAATTTGGGAGTCAGAAGGAAAAATGCTCTAGGCAGATAAAATAAATGCATGCAAAAGTCTTGAGGCAATAGTCTAAACTATGTTAAGAAAACATATATTATCTCCTCTCTTATCAGACCCCAGAACCTTCTAAGTTGTGTACTGCAATCTCTCACATTTTACAAATGGGAAAATCAAGATACAGAAATATTGAGAACCTAGCATAGATCCACTCAAAACAACACACATCCGCCCCCACATGCCAGAAAAAGTAATTCTAGTGGGCTGGGGAGAGGGCTCAATGGGTGAAGTGCTCATGGTGCAAGCATGAGAACCAAGTTCACATCCTCAATATCCATGCAAAAATGGTGGCCATGGGCTGGAGAATGACTTAGTGGTTAAGACACTTGCCTGTGATGCCTAACAACCCAGGTTCAATTCCCCAGTACCCACATAAAGCCAGATGCACAATGTGGTGAAGGCACCTGGAGTTCATTTGCAGCAGCTAGAGGCCCTGGTGCACGCATTCTCTCTCTCTCTCTCTCTCTCTCTCTCTGTGTGTGTGTGTGTGTGTGTGTGTGTGTGTGTGTGTGTCTTCTCTCTCCCCTTGCAAATAAATATATAAAAAATATATTTTTTAATGCTGGTCATGAGCAGAGACAAGAAATCTCTGAGTAATACTCACTACCTAACTTGTCTAGTCAAAATTGGTGAGCTCTAGGTTCAGGTGGAGAGCAATAGATGAAGATACTTGACATCAACCTACGGCCCCGACATGCAAGCACACACATGCACACACACACAAACATATGGACACACAAGTACACATATATACACGTGGAAAGAAATGTAATCATTGCTCTCACTTAGATTTCTAGTTTTTCTGCTCTTCATTTCACAGATAGATGTGTCACAGGAAGGAAAGGGCTGGGGGTCTTCCCAGTATAGCCTGATCAAGAAAGCAAATCCAGTTCAGTTAAGTTCTCATTGGCCCAGTGATTTCATCTGTTAACTGGAGAGCAAGAAGGTTGACTAGGTCCACCACAAGATCACTTGGTTTGAACAGATGAACATCATGATTAATCTCAACTCTGAAGAACTAAAATACAGCACTCTCACAGAAGGGCAGAGGGAAATCGTATCCAGCTGTGATGAATAGATAATGTCAGCCATGTGGTTATTTTGATCAATATACCACAGATGAAATGATAAAGGCAAATTGACTACAAACAAAAATGCGTCACACATGAACAGCAACTGTTTCTAGCAATACAAGGCAGTGAAGAAATCTCTTCAACTTTTCATGTCATGTCTTATGCAAATGCATAATTTTTCCAACCCTAAAAACATGTGCCCCTGGGTGGATGGGGATGACAATGCCCTTCCCACTCTGTGGCTTTTACTGTCTTTCTACTCCTTCTTCTGCAATGTTCCCCGAGCCTTGGAGGGAATGTTGTAAAGTCTCTTTTAATGTTGAGCTATCAGCAACCTGATTTTCTGCTTTGATGAGTTTTGAGTCTCCTCAGTTCCTCAGTGTCTACCACCTTCCCCAGTAGGCAATACATTAAAATAAATTTTAAAAACATGGGCTGAAGAGATGTCTCAGTTGTTAAAGGTGCTTGCTTACAAAGCCTAATGGCTCAGGTTCGATTCTCCAGTACCCACATAAAGTCAGCTGAACAAAGTGGCACATGTGTCTGGAGTTGGTTTATAGTAGCAGGAGGCCCTGGCATGCCCATGCTCTCTCTCTGCAGGTTCAATTCCCCAGAACCCACGTAAGCAAGATGCACAAGGTGGTGCATGCATCTAGAGTTCATTTTCAGTGGCTAGAAGTCCTGGTGTGTTCTATCTATCTATCTATCTATCTGTCTCATTCTCTCCTCTCAAAGAAATAACTTAAATAAATAAATAAGATGAAGCAGGAGTTGTGTGAACAGGTGTGTTACTGCTAAGTCTGTAGAAAATCAATCACTGATACCCACTGGATATTTCTATTTTCAATCCAAAAACAACAGGTGGGCATGCTGGCTCATGCCTATGAAACTGAGATGGGAGAATTGCTGTGAGGTTCTGGCCAGTCTATGCTACAGAGAGAGACCCTGTCACAAAGACTTAATTATATATCAAAGTGTCCATGAAGCAATTACTCTTGGCAGTGAAAGCTTACGTAGCATCTTACATAGAATGTATGAGCAGACCCATCTTCCTGTGTACTCTTGAACGGCTGACAATCCTGACGAACACAAGAACCGTCAGTTAAATCCTCCTTCCTCAGTGTGGCCCTCAGTTTAGCAGCCTCACACTTGTTGGGAATGCCCCAGCCGTGCTATTAGAACCTGCATTCCAACCAGCTCCTCGGGTGATTCCTAGGTTCTGCCTAAAGCCCGTGTGTTTACTCATCCCTAGAAGATGTTCACTGGCAAGCACTCCTGTCTGGTGACTACATGGATGGACATGCACACCACCCTCAGAAGCACATACGTGCGTGTGTCCAGGACACATGACGTCATGGCTCCCACTCTAAAGATGTTCTGAAGTTCAAGGAGTCGCAGAGAGTGACTTCCAAGCTCATTTGGATGATGTTCTCCAGCTGTTCACAACACACCATCAGACAGCGCACACTGTGCTGGTCCCAAAACTTGGCCTAAGTAACTCATTCCTAGGGAATGAGGGAGTAAGGTCCTGATCTTTCCTCCCAGACTTACAGACAGCAAGGTGAGTGGTGACATTTATAGCTAAGGACCCCTCTCTCTCTCATTCTCTCCTCTTCCCCACCTGCTTCTGGGTGATAGGCAATGGTGGAGGGGGGGGGGTAGGTTAACCAGAGGTTCAACACAAACTCGTGTGTACTGAGTTCTTGGTCCCCAGCTGATGGCAATTTTAGAGATGGAGACTTGCTGAAGGAGGTGTGTTGTTGGGGGTGGGCTTAGGGGTGTTTTAGTCAGCTCCCACTTGCCAGAGTCTGGCTCACTCCTCCTGCTGCTGTTTTCCACCTGCTGTGGCAGAGCTGGTGTCCAGCCTCTGCTGATGCCGAGCATTCCCCTGTCATCATGAAGCTTCCTCTCAAGACTGTAAGCCACAATAAAAAAAAATTCCACCCATCAGCTTCTTTTCGTCAGGTGCTTTACCCCAGCAATGAGAAGGTCTTCAGTGAGAAACCAGGACCTCTGAAAAAGTATGTCATCCTTGCATTGACAAACCATCCTAAAGCCACCCCTTTAGAATATCTTTAGTATATTCTTTGAGCATCCAATGATTAAAATTCAGCTGTTTCCCTTCTCCATCCAAGTTTACTGGGACCTGGGAAAGGGGAAAAAGTTGTGGGGGTAACATACGTCCTGATTAAAAAGACATGTCAGCAGACAGCAGGGGCCGTGACGTCTCAGATGCTGAAACTTGCCAGCACCTGACAATTTAATTGCAAGATGGCATTCATCAGAAAAGACCTGGAATTAGCTAACCTGGAAGAAGGGCACAGGGGCCTGTGATGAGGGAGCTGGATCACCCTAATTAAATTGGATTTTGTGATAGAAATGATGGCACCTCTCATCTCTAAATGGCATCGTTGTCCCTCCCATGCCCTCCTTCCAGCACTTTCTGCAAGCTCTAAATGATTTCAAAAGGGAAACAGAGCAAGCAGCTAAACCTAATAAGCATCAATTCATAGTCTTCTGTAAGAATTACCATCAAATACTCTTAAATATATATCATATAAGTAATAATGTGGAATGTATCTTTTGTGATTATAACATATCTTACAAAAGTGGATATTTTCAGTGCAATTAAAAAAAACTTAGAAAACTGTAAGAAAGACAATAAAAATCGACATTAATCTCATAGATTAGAGCTGTTAATTTGGTGTGTGTGTGTGTGTGTGCACACACGTGTGTTTGGTTTTCAAGGTAGGGTCTCGCTCTAGCCCATGCTGACCTGGAATTCACTATGTAGTCTCAGGCTGGCCTCAAAGTCACAGTGAACCTCTTGGCCTCCTGAACACTAGGATTAAAGGCATGTGCTGCCACAGCCTGCCTATTAATGTTTTGATGTGTTACAGTCTGTGATGCACCTGCATATGTGTGTGTGGAGAGAAAAAGGAGAAATAGTGAATGACTGAACTGGGGACTGTGATGTAACTGCACTGTATGTAGTTTTATACTCTTAACTTCACTCAGCATTGTACTATAAAGAATTTTAAGTGCCTAATGAAAAATATTTTTACATTGACATTAAAAAAAAAGCAAGTGGGCTGGAGAGATAGCTTAGTGGTTAAGGCGCTTGCCGGCAAAGCCTAAGAACTCATGTTCAAATCTCCAGGTCCCATGTAGCAGACACACAGTGACGCAAACACACAATGTCGACACACGCACCACAAGGGGGTGTATGTGTCTGGAGTTCCTTCACAACAGCTGAAGGTCCTGGCATGCCCATTCTCTCTCTCTCTCTCTCTCAAAATAAAAAAGCAAGTATTCAAGACACCTTCTGAGGTAGTGTTAAGAAAATGCAATAATATCCTGAACTAAAGTATTCCTGATGGTTTGAGGGAAAATATTTTTAAAAGAAAACCAAGTGCAGCTAGAGATATAATCCACTTCACCAAATTTGGACACATGTCACTATGGTTGATCATGTGAACTGAAACTAATATCGGGTGCGTGGTCAGACCACAGATCTATAAAACCATTCTGCTAAAATTTCATGATTACCTAAAATCCTCTCCATAACTCTGGTAGCAATAAAAAAAATGAGGAACAAACACCACTGGAACCCACTTATATTCTCCCCTTCTCTCATGATGAGAACTGCTCTCCGCCTCTCTGTGCCTACTAGGGCCAAGAGCACCAAACTGACACTGTATATCCCACTTACTGCTGACTCAGGGAAAGGCAGATACAAAAGTGATTTGTAAAAGACATTGGAGCTAGATTCAATATCCCCACTGAGAAGCCGATCCCAGGCTGCCGTAACAGACCCTCACTTCTATCGACACCCTCTATTTTTCAGTAATGTCTGTGGTATGCCAAGAACCTCTTTCAGCTGAGTTTTCCCCTGACCTTTGACACAGTTGGTTACTTTTATTGTTGTTTTGTTTTGTTTTTGAGAAGAGAAGGAAGAAAAGCTCAGTGGATGTGTTTCAAATGAGAAAAAAAAAAAAAAAGACACAACAAAGGACTCATAGAGTTTATGATTTGAAGTCCAGGACCTGGAAAATTCACCATTTGAGTGTCTTCCCTTCTCCTGTTTGACCCTGGGGTCCTAAGCATTTGGATCAAAGTCAAGCCGCCATTATATTCTCTGAGCTAGGGGGATGGCTCACGGGGTAAAGTGCTGGCACACAAGCAATGGAGACCTGAGTCTGGAACCTTAGCACTCAGGTAAAAGCCGAGTATGAGAGCATGTGACGGTAGCCCCCACACTGGGGAGGTAGGGATGGAAGAGTTCCTAGGGCTTGTTGCCTAAGCAGGCTAGCTGAACGGGTGGGCTCTGGGCTTAGTAAATGATATTTCAAAAACCAAGTTGGAGAGAAATTGAGAAAGCCAGCCACTATCAATCTCTGGCTCCCACATGCACACATGTGCATACACGCCTGCACACACACAAACACCAGACATACATGCATCACACATAAACATGGAAAAGTTGGTTTCCTCCTGTTCTCTAAAGCAGGACCTCTCAGTCAGATGACCCTACAGTCCAATTAAGGACACGTCAATAGCCTCCCTGGGGCCCCAAATTTCCAAGTGTAACATGGAGAAACCACATTTAAGTTAGCTGAGTTCTATTTATTTATTTATTTATTTGGTTTTTTGAGGTATGGCCTCACTCTGGTCCAGGCTGACCTGGAATTAACTATGTAGTCTCAGGGTGGCCTTGAACTCATGGCGATCCTCCTACCTCTGCCTCCCGAGTGCTGGGATTAAAGGCATGTGCCACCACGCCCGGCTAGTTAGCTGAGTTCTAGAAGGACCAAGTGAGACTGTGGAAGAGAAGCACTGGCCTTCGCAGTTGTGCAATGTGACACGCGCATGACCATACGCACCGCCCTTTTCTTCACTCGACTGGTTCATTCATTCGTTCAAACATTAGCATCCTATGTTCCAGGACCTGTGCTGTCGATTTACCTAAGTGAACTTTAATGAATTATTTATCTAGAGGTGCACTTCCAAGTTCTTAAACTGTCACAACACCTGTCATGAGTTTGTGTGTTTTCTGTCTCTGGATTCATGGCTCGTGTGCCAGCTGTCCAACCCATCCACCATCATTGCCATGGTCCAGCCTCTGTGTTCTTCCTTCCTCTCTAAGCCCACAGCAAGAACAGACAGGGCTCACAGTTGGTTCACAGTGGGTATTTCCAACGTCGAATGCCAGGCTTCCTTTCTGGAGGCACGGTGGAAGCACATATAGCATGTAAGCACCTAGAAGGCTTGGTTATTGTCTGTCTATTGGCCGAATCCCAAGTCCTAGATTAATGCCTGGCACAGACTAAGTATTCAATCAATGCTTGTAGATAAAATGAAAGAGTCAGCGTGGTGGCGCACGCCTTCAATCTCAGCACTCAGGAGGCAGAGGTGGGAGGATCACTGTGAGTTCGAGGCCAGTCTGAGACTATATAATGAATTCCAGGTCAGCCTAGGCTAAGTGAGATCCTACCTAGAAAAACAAAATGAAGAATGAAAGGCTGTAGCTGGGCGTGGTGGCACACGCCTCTAATCCCAGCACTTGGGAGGCAGGAGTAGGTGGATTGCCGTGAGTTTGAGGCCACCCTGAGACTACATAGTGAATTCCAGGTCAGCCTCAGCTACAGTGAGACCCTACCTCGAAAAATCAGAAAAAAAGATGAAAGGCTGAAACCCTTAGAGATTTAAGATGAAAATAATTTAGATTTCTGGAATATGATTCGTTATTCCTCATTGAGTGAGGACTGAAAGAAAGTACATCAAAATGGAAAACATTCACACCAGTCCCAAACGTGACATGGAGTGAATATAACGGGCATAGTACCCTAACTATGAAAGAGTGCCCTAAAAAGTCATGACTTTGTATCTGACCTTCTGACAGCTCATAAGATGATGGCATGGTGGTAGTATGAATACCCACGGAAAAATATTTTTTATTTATTTGCAAGCAGAGAGAGAGAGAGAGAGAGAGAAATGGGCATATCAGGGAACTCTGGCTGGCTACTACAAATGGACTCCAGATGCATGCACCACTTTGTGTATACAGCTCGATGTGGACAGTGGGGAATTGAACTTGGGTTGGTAGGCTTTGCAGGCAAGTGTCTCAACCACTGAGTCATCTCTCCGGTCCTACGTTGCAATTTTTAATACATGATCTCTAACCTTCACAACGAAGGAACAGGCCAGATATGTCAAACAACTCATCCACACTTTACATTCAGGAAATGAGCTGAATTTATAAACAGGGTCATCTGACCTAAATCCTCATGAAAGGAAGAGTATGTATGATGCACACTGTGTATGGACCAAGGCATGGATATGCACACAACCTCTTAAAAGGCATTGTCAGCTATGTTTTAGGAATGTCTATATATTTTTTTTCATAGAGAAGAGTTGAACTTGACTTTTGAAGATTTTTTTTTCCAGATGACTTTCATTTCTCTCTAGAAACTTATTTTCTTAAAAGTAGTTTCCATAAAAATATCTACTACTGACTCTTCTTGGTAATGGTACCCAGGAGGGAGCTATCTCAATCTAGATATGATTCTAAGAGTTCATAGTCAAAAAAATTCTTTCTGGGGATGGAGAGATGGCTCAGTAGTTAAAGGCACAAAGGCACTTGCTTGCAAAGCCTGGCAGTCTGGGTTTGATTCCAGTACCCATGTAAAGGTAAATGCACAAAGTGGTACATGTGTCTGAAGTTCGTGTGCAGGGGCATGAGGCCCTGGGACACTCATATTCTCTCTCAAAGAAATAAAATATTTCAAAAATCCTTTCCGAATGAAATATGCCAATGGACTTTTTCTATCCCTGTGCATCCTCAGATTGTTAAACTGAGAGTCTGGGCAGCCTGTGTAGCTGATCTCTGACCAACCCTCTAGGCTAATTGTCTAGAATTCTCTCAGTGATGGGCTCTACCCTCAGGAGAGAGAAGAGGTGTGCCATTCTCTCAGGAGGCTGTGCACACAGAAGGTGGTGGTCACTGCTAACCTGCCCACATGTTCTTGCCTAACAGAAGATGGACCTCTGCAGTTGTCTGCCTGGAGTCAGAGGCAGAGGCTAGAACTGGGCTACACAGAGGGTCTAGGTCTCTCTCTCGCTCTCTCTCTCTTTCTCTCTCTCGTTCTCCAGGGTGTCTTACCAAAGGAACAAAACATAATAGCTTCAAGGCACCAACCCTGTTCATGCAAAGCATCAAGCTGAGAGAGCCCAGCGCAGCTCTTCCTGGGGGAGGCGAGGTCGTGTGCTGTAAGCTCTCTCCGAGCTCAGCACAGCCTGGCCCCCTCCCTCCATGCTTGTTAACCTCCCAGCGTGGCTGTCAGAGGCTGTGCGGAGGCCATATGTTCGTGCCACTGAAGCATTTTACTGCCTGAGCAGAAGCACTTAGCCCAGGGAAGAGCACACTGTTTTCATAGCTGGTTGGCTCTTAATGCTTCCTTAGGAGGCTCCAGGCTTCAAAGAGAGGGTGTTTAGCAGATTTGGGAAGATGGCAGCAAGATGGATAAAGAGTTCCCAGGGAAACCCACCAGGACCTCAATCAGACAGGAAGAGAGGAGCCCAAGTCATTAGTAACAGAATTTTGCTATAAAACAAATTAAAAACAGAGTACAGCAAGGGAAAGACACATACATTTTCATGTCTTGACATATGTGTAAGAAGTGTATGCACATGTGTATACATGCTAATACATATATGGGCACAAGCGTGTGTGCAGCACACCTGCATCTGTGTATGTACTTACGTCAAGGCCAGAGGTTGATGCCTAGCGTCTTCCTCAGTCACTCTCCACCTTATTATTTTTTTTATGTATTTGAGAGAGAGTATGAGCACACCAGGGGCTCTTGCTGGTGCAAATAAACTCCATATG
This sequence comes from Dipus sagitta, assembly GCA_036346955.1. Classification (NCBI taxonomy): domain Eukaryota; kingdom Metazoa; phylum Chordata; class Mammalia; order Rodentia; family Dipodidae; genus Dipus; species Dipus sagitta. The sequence continues at coordinate 23,285,563 of CM070786.1, forward strand.
CGTGTGCCATTTTACGCAGCTCACTTTTCGTGGGCACTGACCACCTGAACCTGAGGCAACAAGCTTTGCAAGCAAGTAGCTTTAACCTCTGAGCCATCTTCCCCGCCCTTCCCACGCCGTTCTTTTTGAAAACAGGGTCTCTTGCTGAACCTCCAGCTTACTGATTCGACTAGACCAGCTGGCTGGTGATCCCCGGGGTTGCCCGGATCTGCCTCCTTGGTGCTGAGATTGCAGGCACTCACGATCACACCTAGAACGTTTACTTGGATCCTGGGGACCTGAACTCAGGGCCTCATGCAACAAGCACTTAACAAGCACTTAACCCACCGAGCCATCATCCCAGCCAGGCCTGTTGTGTGACTGATTCTTACTTACCCAAGGCAAGTGTCTTCCTGAGAGCGTGGAATTTAACAAAGTCTGGAGAGATTTGAGGATGTTATTACAGAGTGGTGATACTAGGGGTAAGAGGGTTTTTAACTGGCACTGAAAGAATTATAGGCACCAGCGTGCAAAAACATCCTAGGGCGCACAGGATAGCCTCTTAGAGCAAGTGGTTCTCTGGCCCAGAATGTCAATAGTGCCGAGGCCGAAAAACCCAGGGTCATGTTAGCTAGGAACAGAAAAGGAAGTACTCTCTTGGCCTGTTTGAGGAATGTGTACAGAGAAACAAAAGCACCTCAGGTAGTCTAAGATCTGGATTTGAATTCTAGATGCAGAACATCCTAAGCCTCCAGCCATGGGAAGGCTAAGTTCAAAGAACTTCCATTTCCTCTTTGACCAAATGCAGACCTAATCTGGTGTGAAGCCTAAATTACATGGAACGATAAGAAGGTGTGGTAGTTTAAATGCATGTCCCCCAATAGACTCAGGTGTTTTATTAAAGCTTGCCTCCATCTGCCTAGCTGGAAGAGTTGTTCCAAGGCGGTCAGGGGGGAGGCAGATCGTGGGGTCCAGCTCTCAGGCATTACTGGGGACAGATCTGATTTCAATGCAAAGGTAGGCAGAGCAGTTTGATCTCTGCCTGGGGTCTCTGTTGAGTTGCTGCTGGTTTTGTGTTTGCTTTGCTGTGTGCTGGCTGCCGGTGGTTTCTCTCCGCTTGGATCTGTGACAGGAGGCCAGTCTCTTCCATCATTATGGAACTTCTCCTGGATCTGTAAGATTGAAATGAATCCCGTTCCTCCCATAAACTGTGTCTGCTTTGGGCGTTCATCCCAGCAATGAGGAGCTGACTTGACTACAACAGCATCATGTCTGTACACAGCTATGAATAACTAAGTGCTAAGTGCTGAGTCCTCCCCCACACCAAGAAAGTGGGGGTGACAGAAGGGAACACATGGTTTGTTTGGTTGTCTTTTGTAAAAAAAAAAAAAAAAAAAAACTTATTTTTTATATTACTATATACTTGGGTAATATGAAAGAATTGATGGCTGAGTTTGCTCAGACCTGCTGCCTCTATCCACAGAGGGTTCTTTGACCCTAGCAAGGTGAGCCTTACCACTTTCACAGCCCACAGGGTGCCTTTCCTACCTTCCTTCACTACTGTCCCTTTGCTCAGTCCAGGTAGCTGGACATTCTGAGGCCCTATGTGTATCATAGAGGATAAGCATTAACCCAGTGATGGCCTGATCAAGGGAGGAAAGATTACTGATACAGGATACTTAGCCAGGCATCACTGTCTTCTTGGTTCATGAAGCCAGAGGGCCTCTGGTCTCTCTTTATTCCTAAGATGGGCAAAAAATTAGTCCAGACTCAGCCACGCCTGCCTCTGGTCTAAAATATATGCACACCCTTTCGTAGCCAGGATCTGTCCTCTAGCCTCCAGAGCCCTGTCCCCAGAGCAACCCTAGAGCTCCTTTCTCTCCAAGAGATTTCCCGACACACAACTTCTCCCGCTGGCTTCAAAGGCGCCCCAGGCAGGCAAGAAAACTGCTTGGCCAGCCCCGCACTCACTAGGACCTCCAAATCAAAGAGCTAGAAGATGCCTTGGGAAACATCCAGCTAGATTTCTCTTTGCTGGAGCCACTGAAGCTCAGAGAGACTAAGAGGCAAGAAGGTTGCTAGGCCACCCTTGGGCCAGTTAGCCGTCGCACCCTGCCTGAGTGAGAGCAGCCCTGAGCCTGGGAGTTATCTGCAAAGTGTCAGTGTCCCAGACTTAGGCCAACACCCAGGACACCGTATGCCACGTGAAGATGCACTAGTAACTTTTCTCACTTCTGTGACAAAAATGCCTGGCAGGAAAAAAACAAACAATTTAAGGAAGGGAGGGTTTATGTTGGCTCACAGTTTAAGAAAGGATGCCAGCCATTATGGCCAGAAGTTATGATAAGCAGGAGTTTGAGGCAGCTGGTAACACTGCACCCATATTCAGCAAATAGAGAGAGGACAAGAAGTAGAGTTGGGCTATCAAGCCTCAAGGCCCACCTCCAGTGACACACGTGCTTCATTGAGATGACATCTCTAAAGCTTCCACAACCTTCCGGGGGGGCACATTTTATATTCAAACCACAACAGGAGTTTGCTCCAAAATGACAAAAAACAATGGCTGGAGGGATGGCTTAGCGGTAAAGGCGCTTGCCTGTGAAGCCTAAGGACCCAGGACCCACGCAAGCCAAATGCACAAGGTGGCACATGCATCTGGAGTTTGTTTGCAATGGCTAGATGCCCTGGTGCATCCATTCTCTCTCTCTCTCTCTCTCTCTCTCTCTCTCTCTCTCCTCCCTCACTTTCTGTCTGCCTCTTTCTCTTTCTCTCAAATAAAATAAAACAAAATAAAATAATGAAATATTTTTTAAAAAAATGACAAAACAAGTTGGCATAGAGCTGGGGTCACACAGATAACCTCTTAGTACAGACAGCATTAGCTACATGTGGAATATGAGTAGTTCTTGAATATACACTATCTTTGAAAAACAACACTTATTGGTCAAAAGCACTAAACGTGACATTTCTATCACACCCTCCAAGGCATGAAGACCGTGGCTGAAGAGGCGGCACAAAGAATTTAAGAGCCAGGGATGGGGAGGAATGCTTTGGGACACCGTCTTCCAGACAACAGTGTCCGGTACCTTCATGACCTCACAGCAGCTTCTGTTATCTGCAAAAGAAACTGGGCCCATCAACATGTGTTCAGGGATGATGGAAGAAGGAGGGCAAAACAAACAAACAAGCAAGCAAAAGCGTGACATCAAAACAGAAGAGGGACCAGTTGGAAGGAAGAAGGATTCAACAGAGGGAGGTGGAGGGGGCGGGGGAAAGACGGCAGCAGAGGGTGATTAGGATGAGGGGACACTATGTCTATGTACGGAGGTTGTCAAATATCGACTTTTTAAAAAATATTTTTAATCATTTATTTATTTGAGAGTGACAGAGAGAGGAAGAGGCAGAGATAGAGAGAATAGGTGCACCAGGGCTTCCAGCCACTGCAAATGAACTCCAGATGCAAGTGCCACCTTGTGCATCTGGCTTACATGGGTCCTGGGGAATCGAGCCTCGAACCGGGGTCCTTAGGCTTCACAGGCAAGCGCTTAAACACTAAGCTAATCTTTCCAGCCCAAATATCTACTTTTTAAAAAGACAAAATAAAAATAAATAAACAAGCATGGATTGCTCCCTTCATTGTTCATAGTCTTCATTGTGGCCACTGTAAGGACAGAAAAGGAGGTAGCAGAGAGCTTGTCATGGTTGTGGGTTCCTTAGGGACATGTCACACAGCACTGATGGCCCAGAAAAAAAAAATCTCTGCAAAGAAATGAAAGGGTTCAGGTAGGTGGGGAAGGGAATTCTAATCATCCAGTTCACAATCAATGTTTCAAAATGCAAGGTCAAATCCCACAGGAAGGATTTGTTCTGAAATTGTGAGAAAGCCAGCATGGTCCAGCCACAGGAGAATGCAGCCTCATTTCAAAGAAACCTATTCAATTCCTCATCACTGGAGTACTTCACATGACTTTTATGATGAGAAAAAAAAAATTCGCATATTATTAGGGGCAAATTCAATTGAAAGTAGAGCAGTTATCCCATACTGCGGCATAGGTAACAGCAGGCTGCGTCATTCCGGTGAACACTTCAGCCAGCCCGTTTTCTCTAGACAATCTCACTATGCCCGTCTCATCCTTTTAGATCTCTGACGTCCCTACCTGTGCAAGTCCTGTGACTCCTGACCCCATGTTACTTTTCAAAAACTCATCCTTCCTCCTCACAGGAGTGGTGTGTCTAGTGTGTAGGTCAAGTGTCAACAACATTTTTCTATAAAGGGCTAACTAATATGTTGTAGGGCTCTGTAGGCCATCTGGTCTCCTTCATAGCCACTCAAGCCTGACATCATGGCACAAAAGCAGCCACAGACATGACAGAAATTCATGCTTATAGCTATATGGTGGTAGGGGGCAGTTCTGAGCCAGGAATAATTATCAGTGCCCAAGACCCCAGGCCAGCTCACAGGATACCCTGTGCTCCAAGAAGAGGTTGTTCAAAATGGCAAAAAAAAAAAAAAAAAAAAAAAAAAAGTGCCGGGCGTGGTGGTGCACGCCTTTAATCCCAGCACTTGGGAGGCAGAGGTAGGAGGATCACCGTGAGTTCGAGGCCACTCTGAGACTACATGATGAATTCCAAGTCAGCCTGAACTAGAGTGAGACCCTGCCTTGTAAAACAAAAACACAAAAGAGAGAGAGAGAGAGAGAGAGAGAGAGTTGGCACAAAGCTGGGATTGCACAGATAACTTCTCAGTACGGATAGCATTAGCCACACATGGAAAATGCACAGCCCCCAAAGGGTCACACTGTCATTGCAAAGCACTTGATCAAGAAGCCTGGAGGAGAGGGGAGAAGAGGAAAACGGAGGGCAGGAAAGAAGGACTTTCTTCAGGGGTCTCACACTGAAGGATCTGGGCACATAGTTACAACCACGAACACCACATCCTCTCTGAGCTCCGTAAATGGGGACATAGGTCCAGCCAATGCCCTTAGTATCAACCCTCCCCTCCTCTTCCCTCCGATCTACTTCTCTCCAAGGCCTTGCTTCTGGGAGACACAGGGGTCAGGCAAGCTAAATTTCCTAGCAGCTACTGGCGGCTGGGGTTTTCAAACCCAGGCTAGAGGATGGGGGGGTGGGGGAGGAGGAGGAGGGGCGCACAGGCTGTAGCTCAGTGGTAGGGAACTTCCCTAGCATGTGGCCGTCCCTCCATTCAACCCCCATGCCAACCTCTGCACCAAAGTGAAAACAAGCACAATTTACTCTCGAAGTATGCCTGTGTTCATTGGGCCACTCGAATTTTCCTTCTGAGCTTCTTTTCTTTTTCTTAAATGATTTAGTGTCTTTCCCCCCCCCCAACATGGCATGGGGAACAGGAAACATAGTTTCTTTATGGTTTCAATTGCCTTCCATGGTCTATGAGGACTAGACTTTGTCTTTTAATATACTATATTCTCAGTTTCTGTCATTCACAACACAGACATGAACAGTTTTTATCAACTGGATAGGCTCTGGATTTCTTACTGTAATATATCTCCAAAATTGTTATAGCAGAGTATGAGAACATAATGTAAAAAGTATGGCATCATTTAACCAAGAATATTTAATAAGAATCCAAGATTTTATTTTAAAACTCTATATTTTTGAAATTTTGGTCCCTTATTTTAAAGTGCTTTTTTTCTTCAAAATTTTATTAAATCATTCCTAATCAAAAAAGGAATAAAAATGGATTTACTCTGCTGATCAAATATTTAATTCAGTGATCAGTGCATTCTCTATATAATATATGTTCATAATCGAGTGAAAGGATTCTTGACATTTATTGTTTTTTAGGAAATCAGTGAATCCACACTGGGATGGTGATTTATCTATTTTTGTTTTTGTTGTTCGTTTGTTTGTTTGTTTGTTGGAGACAAAGTTTTATTCTGTAGCCAAGGCTAGCCTTGCACTCATGATCCTGGCTTGTCTTTCATCTGCCATGTAACTTTGCCTCAAATAATTTCGCATCTTGGGCTTTGGGTTTCTCTTATTTATAGCATAGGGAGTTGAATAAGTAATCTCCAATAGCTTTTTCTCAACACCACTCTAGGGCCGTGAAGATTCTAGTCTCCAGAAAGGACATCTTCCTTCCTTCCTTCCCCTACAAGGTGACTCTTTCAACCAAGTCTTGCCTACTAAAGGAAAGGAGACAAGCTCAAATAGATTCTAGTACTTGCCTGTTGTTCTCAGAAGGAAAAAGAGTCCTTTACTCTAATCCCCCCCACACATACACAAATACCAAAACACAGAACACACATCAAATGTGAAGTGATGTTGGAACGTGAACTTTTCATTACTCAATCAAAATACACCAATGAGAACATCTATATTCTAAGCTGCCAGCAAATATTTGATAAAGGGATTATTTCCTTTGCTTAGGGGCAAAAAAAAAAAAAATCAAAAGGTCATGAGCAGAGGGGACCTCAAACACCCCCTGTCTCCCAAACAAGGCTGCCGATAGGGCTAAGCCGTCTCAGGATCAGATGTGGCCAGTCACAGAGAAATGCCAGCCTCCGAGGGAATAAACTTAGAATCTTCAATTTCCACAGCTAGTCTGGAAATACAACATCTCAGCTGGATTTTTATGCAAGTTACTTTCAACAAAATGACCCAGACACAGGGACAGGACCAGGGCTCATCAGCACGGGGTAACTGTTCTTTACCATGCATAGATTCCCATTGCATTCTGTCTTCAGAGCATAACGCCTTGATGCCTGCTGAGTTTAGTTACACAGGCCAAGAAAATTCATTTGGCAATTATATTTATAGGTTTCAATTCGAGGTTTTTTTCCCCCCAACAAGGCTTCCTCTGGTTTTCAGGTATGCCACAACAATGCTTTCATTACCCAGACACAGACTAGATATGGTGTGCTGCCTACAGGCTCCTTCACCTAATATATCAGTGATATGAGAAGAAATCCCTCCATGGACTATGGATTAGGGATGTTGAAAAACTATACAATTTTAATTGGTTTCAGTTTATACATCTATGAAAATATCCAGAACACAGGTTAAATACACACACACACACACACACATATATATATATATATATGTATGTATGTATGTATAATCAGTGAATAAATAAAACAAGAGACCTTTTCCTACCCTGCAGAACTGAACTATGCTAAACAGAGCAATCTAAGAGTGTTTCAATTCTAAACTGCTCTAGTAAAGAGGGAACAAGAGATGGGGAGGTATACATTAATGACACAGCACTTGACTAGTAGGCAAGAGACTCCAGGCTTGCTAGAAAGGAAGGGAAGAAGGAACAGATGGAGAAAAGAAGAAAGGAAGGAGAGAGGAAGAATGAGAAAAACAGAAAGAGGGAAGAAAAGAAAAGAAAACTCCAATGATATGCCCATGGAACAGCCAAAGTAGGAGTCCCAACCAAAGTCCTTGACTTGCAGGATCTCTGCAGTCTCTAGGTTGGCAGGTCACTAGCTTTGAGAGCTATGGCCCACCCAAGAGCTTACAAACATTGAAAGCTGGAATTTCAACCACCAGGCTAAGAATTCTGTTGCAGTGTCCTTTAGCTTGGCCTTCTGTGCATGTAGGTTCTCGGTAACACTGCAAAGGGATCAATCTACCCACCAAAATAGAGCCCAGGATGGACTGGATGATTCCCTGGGCTCATCCTTGGCTAAAGAAAAAACGTCACTTGGAGAGAGCTAGAGCTGTGCTCAGGAGCAAAGGAAAAGCCCATCAAAGGAGCCCCGAGGGAGGAAAATTCCTTCCCATGGAAATGGAAGGTGATAAAAATGAAGACCAATACTACGGGGCTTTCAGCTACAACTACTCAATTCCCTGGATGGGAATTCCTCACTTCTCTCAATGTTAAAATCCTATTTGAAAACCTAATTTACACCAATATCCCTACCGAGGAGAGCCCACAAGGAAATGGGACCAGTTGGGAGGGGATGTGAGACTGCAACCTTTATAAGAATAAAAATAATAAATTGAATATGTATATGTAAAGGATACCTAGTTTGCATTCTTTCTCTGCAAGACTTTCTTGAATTCCTACAGAACATGAAACACTGCTCCATTTTTGCAACTGATCTACAAAGATTGCTCACACCATCTTGCATCATCTTGTGTGATGATTTTGCTGTGCTATTACATAACTCTTTAGCTTGTTACCTATTTATGCCACAATTCTTAAATTTATTCTTAACCTTCCCCAGACAGAGAGAAATTCACCATTATTTCCGCTTTCTTCTCTTAGGTAACATGGTGGGCATTCCTTCTAGCTGATTACATGACTAAGGAAGAAAGTCGAGGAAAAGAAGAGTTGGGGAAGGTAGCATAGGACAAAAATTTCACTCCGGAGCAAAAAGGCAAACCTTTTATAAAGGAAACAAAATCAAAATTCCGTGCAAGCTAAGAACAAACAGTACTTGGTAGATAGCTGAAAATCATCTGAATTAAAGGAAAGGGATAAGAGTGGAGAGAAAGAAAGGAGAAGATGAAAATAAATGATGAAGGGGGAAGTGAGAAAGGGAAGGGAGTGAAAAGAGAGGGAAGGAACCTCGAAGAAAGGAATAAATATAGACGTTAAAACAGAAAGAAAAAAAAAACGAGTGGAAGGAAAGTTGAAAGGAAAAGGAGAGGGGGAGGCAAAGAGAAAAATGAAGAACAAGTCTTACCCTTGTGCTTCTGGGTCGTCCATGTTTATTCTGGTTCTTCTTCTGATTCCCAAACAGCTCTTGGTGCCTTGCAGGACACGCAGCACCTAATTCCAGGCTCGTTGATGCTCCTGCTTAAAGCTGTGTGTGAAACGCTTCCAATACTGACTCAATGCTTCACTGGCCAGCACCCAACATCTCCTGTGAGTATGGAGCCACAGATCTTCAGAAGTCAGCTCTAGGAAAGCCGAGTTTTCATGGCCCAGGGGATAGAGCAGGGCAGTATGTGGGCAAAAGACTGGGGACACCACTGGCCTGCCACCAGGACTTAGAGTGAGAGTTCTCCTCTTATTAGTCCCAAAGTATCACATGACACGCTCAGTCCATTGGCTTCCTGGGCAGCCCATCGGGGAATCCAGGCTCAGAGACTCCATGGGGCAAGGACAAGGCCTTTGAGGACATTCACTGGCACACAGCCATGGCTCCCTCATTGCCAAGTCCCCAGGGTGCTGCCACCCTTCCTCTAGACTCCCCTGAGGACCCAACTACTGGAAACAGGGCAGACTCTAGACAACATTAAGAAGGTGCAGAGCCCAAAGGCACAGTTATTTGTCATAAACTAACCAAAAAGAAGGCCTGGGCAGTCCTGGACTCCCCCAGATACTCATAGTTCTACTATTTCTTTCTTCCTCTTGAATAACAGAAGTGCCACAGCACAGTGAAGGCTAACATACTTTTTCTTTTCTTCTAAAAAGACAACTGTCTTAGAAAGCACATCTACTGGTAACACAAGGAAGGAGTTCATAAGGAAACAGTAGAAAGTGTCTACTACAAGGAGGTCCATGCAGCCCTGAAACTAGATGCAGAATTATGTACCAGCACATGTACTTGATTTAAAAATCAAGCGAGCATGCATAGTTTTGAGCAGCTTCTCCAAAGGAACTGTGACTCAAACGCGAGCTCAAGACTTCCATGCTACGTCCTGCACGGAAGCAAAGCAACTTGTCAGGAGCTTCTTAACCAGGAATGGCTAGTTTGCCAAAGACGACAGAAACTTAAAAAAAAAAAAAAAAAAGGTATATTCTAGAATTAACCTATTTTGCTAAAATGACCAGGAAATTTTTCAAATAGGAATTTTCCTCCTTTACCAACCCTTCATCTCAGAGGTAAACTTGTCTTTGCGTCTGTCCATACTCAGCAGCCCTACAACGAGCACCCACTAGGCAAAGGCACTTAAACTCGTGCTGCTTCACTGAGCTCACTCTGCACACCCGCACGGCTCTCAAAATTAAAGGAAACCAACTCCAAGTGGACATGCCATGGGAACGTGCTCACCTCGAAACAGCCAGACAGAAACACACTGAGGAGATGGAGAAGAGACTGTGGTTTGAATGCACCACGTCCTGGTCATGAAATTCACAGTGTCACTGGAAGATTATCCAGGAATCACTGTGAAACAGTTAAGTGGGCCCCATACAGCACCACCCGGGACATGGAGAGTGATTCAATTGTCACAGGATAAAATGAAGCTCAGAAAAACCAGGGTGATGTCCTTGAGCAAAGCACCGAAACACGAACTAATGGGAAAATCTACTTTATCGTTTTGTATTTGAAGAGCACTTTACAGATTCTGCGGTTGTTAATCACTGTTCACATACGGCACGGCTGCCACCTTCGCAAATCATGTTTTGTCTTGAAAAGATTTCCCCTTATAACTGTTCCCTTCTGCACGTTCCTCGGGACTTGTGAAACAAGAATATAAGGAAGCCTCAGAGGTTCACCGTGCCAGAATCAACATTGGGAAGGCAGGCAAGAAAGCATGCTAAAGCTTCGCATGATGTCCAGTTTTGTGAGACCGACCTCCCTGATGGGAGCAATTTCATCGCCCAGCTACAGAAATGGGCCTATCCCTTTACCAGAAACAGAAAGAAACTTCTACCCTGAGACTTTATCTTGATTACAAATGACATTTTCTTAGCCCTTCGTGGTAACAGAAACATTCATAGACCTGTGTTAGGTCAAAACTGTAGACACTTTTGATTCAAAATAATACTCAATCTTGTCTATGTCTATGATATAACACATCTGAAAAAATAAATTCAGCGCAGCATGCTATTAGGACAATCCTATACCTGTGGTTTCTCCACTTACTATGCAAAGCAGGATAAAAGAAACCAAGAGAAACTCAGGGTTCAGAAAACTTTGTCACCATATTCTTCTGCCACCGTACAGAACTGTCACAATGGCCTAGCTACAAACTTTTGATTAGCTGAACAAAAACCCATCCCTCTGGCCCGAGTCCCATCAATGACGGCTTCAGAGGTCCTAACAAAGTATCGGGAGCTCTTAGAAACAAACCAGGGAGACCACACAAGGTGGATTCCAGCAGCAAGCCTTGTGTCTGTCTATCTGCTTGGCTCTGCCCACCTGGGAAAGGCCATTCAAACTTGCACTACTTCATGAAGCACATTTCTCCCACCACCATGGCTCTCTAAAACTAAAGCAAGCCAATTGCAAATTAGAGCTTAAGGAGACAAGAGTGAGAACTAGACACAACTGTATCGTCACCCTCGTGTGAGCTTCATTCTGTCCCTCTACCTTTCTCTTTACAAATGGAATTTTAAAAAAGCATTCTGTAAGGGAAGCCAAGAGATTGGGTATAGGGTTCTCTGCCTGAGCCCAGAGCTGCTCATAGAAATCTCTGCTCTCAGCCATCTATCCTGCACAGAGAGAGAGAATGAGTCACTTACCATGGATGGGAGGCCGGCTGGGCTGCTCCGTCTGCTCCGGAGGCCGGAGTGTCAGAAACAAACCTGCAGCCTAGGAACCTGATGCAGAAGGCTGGGGCCGGAGTTCTGCTCGCCTCTCGGCAGAGCCAGCGTGTCTCCCTCCCAAATGTCTGAATTAATAAATGATAACCTCATAGTCAAATCTGTAGAGCTGAGCAGATGGAAACCCTGGCTGTCTCCTCAGGAAAAGAGGGCAGTGGGAACTCCACGTCCTAAGGGGGCAATAGCGTACGCTTTGAATTAGGAGTCAGCTACCCAGAGCATTCAACAGTGCTTCTCCCAATATGACAAGTCTCACTTGCTCCTGAGGGTAGGGGACAGAAAGATCCAGGAGAACACCATCTCTTCTGTCTCCTCTATCCCCCAACAAGTAATTAATTGATAGCTCCAGTCCTCCCTGTAATTTGCAGAACTAGCAGGAATGTGCTTTCTTCCTGTGATTTTTGGTGCATAAGTGAAGGGACCTTAAGTCCTCGCAGTCAGTGATTACAGGGTGCTTTTCATCCAAGCCCTGCACATCTGGAGCATGCCCAAGATTGTACCCCCACACTTGAAACTGCTGCTGAATGCAGCCACAAAATTCTTCAACCTCCATCTCCATAAACGAACTCAGGACAACCAGCAAGCACAATTTCAACGATTCAGTTCCTAAGTCCCCGTATTTCTCTCCAGGTAAGACGCCTGACAACAGATGGCCATGCTTCCAGCATCCACCTGAGAGTTCCAAATGATGCTAAGTGAATTTGACTCATGGTGATGCAAGAGACTGTGTCTGTGACTTGAGCACACCGGGGACACTGAAGCACCGAGGGTGTTTCTGTCTGCCTCACTAATTCTTAGATAGATAGATAGATAGATAGATAGATAGATAGATAGATAGATAGATAGATAGAATGGTCATGCAAGAACAATCTTTGGAGATTGAATAAGCTACCTTAATTTTATAAATGGGGAGAGAGAATACACACCACAAATCCTTCATCTGGAAACATAGTCATGCACAACACAAGCACCCACTGTGTGCAAGACCTTTATGGTACAAAGCAGCAGATTTCGATCACTCAGCTATTTGTCCCATAGTCTGCATTTCAGGAGAATAGCCCCTTAAAGGTTTTGAGGTTGGGCTGGAGAGATGGCTTAGTGGCTAAGCGCTTCCCTGTGAAGCCTGAGGACCCCGGTTTGAGGCTCGATTCCCCAGGACCCACGTTAGCCAGATGCACAAGGGGACACAAGCATCTGGAGTTCGTTTGCAGTGGCTGGAAGCCCTGGGGTGCCCATTCTCTCTCCCTCTCTCTATCTGACTCTTTCTCTCTCTGTCGCTCTCAAATAAATAAAAATAAACAAAAAAATTAAAAAGGTGTTTAAGCTAATACATGTTTCCTGTCTGGAGATGGCCAAGTAGAGATGCCCTGACACAAAACTTAAAAAAATTTTTTCTATACAAAGTTAGAAAGAGGATAAAGAGGATGCTGGGATATGGTTCACTTGGTAAAGTGCTTGCTGTGCAAGCATAAGGAGATGAATTCAGATTCTCCAGCACCCAGGTGAAAACCAGGCATCGTAGGGCATGCCTGGAGTCCCAGCCCTGGAGTTTTGATGACAGGACTCATCTAGCTGAAATAGTGAGCTCCTTGTTCAGCAAGAGACCCTGTCTCAAAGAAAAAAAAAAGTGATAGAGGTGTGTCAACGTGAGTGGATCTTGAGTCCAGCCTTCTTAAGCGTCTAGAGAGCCAGCTTGAGCTCTAGCAGCTTGCTTGTCTCTCTCTGCTATGGATGTTTGACGAAGTGAGCCAGCTTTCTCCACCATGATGCAGCTTACCCTGGAATATATAAGCCTGAAATAAGTCCTTTCCTCCCATAAACCAAAAAGTGAGGAACCATTGAGGAAGACACTTGTCATCGACCTCTGGCCTCCATACACACACGCATACAGACACAAATATGTCCATGCACCATACCACAATATACCCAAAGCCCCCCCCCCACAAAAGCTAATGAAGGGGGCTTTGCAGCAAGGCCATCTCTGCTGCAACTATTAAGCTCTGTCATAGCCTTATGAAAGGATCTGTATACAGTAACAGGTATGACTATGTTCCTATGAAACTTGATTTCTTTTTTTCTTTATTAGTTCTGTACACTGTGTATGCACTTATGTTGGTACCATCATTAGTCTCCTCCCTGTACTCCCCCCTCCACAGGGACCCTCCTCATTGGGAATTGTGGGTCATGCATTCTGGGGTTAGCCATCAGTTATGGGGAAGAGGCAACGTCTCTGTGCATAATGACCTAACTTGTGACTCTAACGTTCTTTCCGCCCCCTCTTCTGCAAATTTCCCTGAGCCATGTTGGGCTCGTTTTAGGTCTACTTCAGTGATGTGGTCTTGGGAGCCTCTGTGTCTCTGGATCTCTGGTTTACTAGGAGTTGAGTGTTCTCTGTGTCTACCTCCTTCACCCTTGTGCTGGTACCAGGCTCACCAAGAAAGCAGCACTCTTGCTCATTTCCCCAATTACTCTTAGTGAAACTTGACTTCTTAAAAGCCCTGTATGAAAACTAACCCATGGATAACAGTTTGCTGAAGCCTATCTCAAAAGATTTCATTTGAAAATGACTTTGTGGGGATGCAGATATTAAGTCTGCCATGATCAGGTCTTATTCCATCTCAAACTTCTCTGACATTTATAAAAGTTAAAAAATATACGTATAGGGGCTAAGGAGGCAGCTCAGCAGGTAAGAATACTTGTGCAAGCATGAGAAACTGAAATTAATCACCAGCATCCACATGAAAAGCCAGGCATAGCCATGTGTACCTGCAACCCCAGTTTTGAGTAGCATGGGGGGACCGGAGAATTGCTGGTTCTTGCTGGAGTAACCAAAGGAGGGGCGGGGGGGGGACGGAAGGCAGCTCCAAGGAAACCACATGAGAGAAGATATCCAACACTCCACTCTGACCTCTACACGCATGCACACAGGGCACAGCATCTGCACACACACACACATGCATACATTATACATACATACACCACACCAAACATACTAAACACACACACACCAAAAATAAATAAACGCGCAAAGGGGAAACGACAGAACAATACACTTAGAACGTCTACATTAGAGGCAGCTGCTGGAATTGTTCTGAAACAGAACTTCGCAACAGCACAAGAAGCTCAGCTGAAGGCGTCCTCAGGAGACAAAGCCCGGACTCCCGCTTGATGTGACGTGCCTCACTTGTGCTTGGAAAGTGCTGCCTACAAAGTCCTCTCCAAAAGTGTGTGTGTTTTTTGTTGTTGCTTTTCTGTACACAAAGATGCCGTGTCGAGGAGCCCACACTGCCTGAGGTCGTCAACTGGTGAATTTCAGCTTCTAGTAAAGATGAAAAATGGTCATCCAGCAACACACTTTGGGGGTTTGTTTATTTCAGTGATAGATGATGCCTGTTATATAAGAAAAAAATCTAGATAAACATGTTAAAGGTTGTTTCCTCAGCCAACAATCCAGATGCCTGGTGTCAAAAAAAAAAAAAAACAAAAAAAACTCGCAGATGACTATCATATTCCCTCTCTTCTAACATCTCATCCAAGGTGCCATTGCAGCTGAATAACACACTTTCCTTATCCCCTTCATTCATCTGTTTCTGTAACAACAGAAGGAGATGGGAACTCGTTGATCATCCATTGAGAACCACACCGAGTGATGTCAGCTCCAATTCGGTTGATTTTTTCTCAGTAAAACTTAACGACACCATAAAGCATTCAGTCAGCCAGACCATCAGAGAGTCTGAACAACCATGGACCATTACACACCAAAGGAAAATATCTACTAGAACTCCTCATTCCCATTAGGTAAGCCACAGAAATGATGGGGAAAGGCAGCAGTTCAGTCGTTAACCCACCGTTAAACAAAACTCAACTGACAGCAACACGGAAGCGCGCGCAGGCCAGTCATGCATCTACTTCTCTTCCTGAAATAAAGCAACAAAGATGATCTTCCAACCAGCACCTGGGACTCCCCTTGTACTGTCTGGTGCCCCAAGGGACCCCAATGGAAGAGATTATAATCATGGGATACTGTCTATATTCATGGAAGTTGTCAATAAAACAGTCTTAACAAAATGCCATCAGCTCCATCTGAAATCCTTCCATGGACAATAAAGCCACCACATCTTTAATTTGGTCCATAGTTGACACGTTCACTATTGCTTTCCCTTTAAATAAACATGTAAGTATTGGGGTATTTTAGAAAGCAGTTCAAAAGCAAGTCGATCTTTTCCTTTGGAAGTCATCAACATTATAAAACACAGGTGAAGGTGCTGTTTTCTTGGTGAACCGGGTACCAGCACAAGGGTGAAGGAGATCAACACAGAGAAAAATCAACTCCTACCAAATCAGAGATCCAGAGACCCAGAGGCCCCCAACACCTCATCACTGAAGCAGACCAAAAATGAACCCAACATGGCTCAGGGAAATTTTGCGGAAGAGGGGGCGGAAAGAATGTCAGAGCCACATGTTGGGTCATGATATGCAGACATTTATCCTACCCATAACTGTGGGCTAACTCCACAATGCATGATCCGTATACCTCAACAAGGAGGGGCCAAGGGGAGGGGGTAGGTAATGGATGAGCCTAATAATGGTACCAAATTGACTGTATTCAATGAGTACAAAACTACGTAATAAAAAAAAAAGAGGCTCATACATTAAAGAAGAAGGAGGAGGAGGAAATAGGAGGAGGGTCAGAGAGGTTGCTTAGTGGTTAAGGCACTTGCCTGAGAAGCCTAGGGACCCAAGTTCAATTCCCCAGAACCCACTTAAGCCAGATGCCCATGTGCATCTGGGGTTCCTTTGCAGTGGCTAGAAGTCCTGTTTTCCCATTATCATCATCATCATCTCTCTCTCATAACTAAATAAATTTTTAAATATTTTAGAAGTAGGAGGAAATAAAAAATTTCTCATTTCTGATAGCTCCAAATTATCAAAGCAAATTATAGCTCAGTGTGTAGAAAAGCATTAAGCATGGTGTTGAAAGTCATCTCAAGCCGGGCGTGGTGGTGCACACCTTTAATCCCAGCACTCAGGAGGCAGAGGTAGGAGGATCTCCATGAGTTCGAGGCCACCCTGAGACTACATAGTGAATTCCAGGTCAGCCTGGGCCAGAGTGAGACCCTACCTTGAAAAACCAAAAAAAAAAAAAAAAAAAAAAAAAAAAAAGAAAGAAAGAAAAGAAAGTTATCTCAAGGGGCAAGGGGCAAGTGGCTTTATTCCGTAGTATAGTAAACAACAATACAGTAACACACATGAACAAAACCTCTTCGATATTTTTTGCATGTGGGTATGTAGCGCGCGCACGTGTGTGTGTGTGTGTGTGTGTGTGTGTGTGTGTGTTTTCACATGTGGACATGTGGAGGCCAGAGGTCTTCCTCGATTGCTCTCTTATTTACTGAGGTAACAGCTCTCCCTTGAACGCAGAGCTCACTGATCTGGTTAGTGTAGTGAGCCAGTGTTCCGTGGGGTCGCCCTGTCTTTACCTCGCCAGTGCTGCGAAGACAGGCAGGCCACCACACACACACACACACACACACACACACACACACACCGTTTACATGAGTGCTGGGATCTGAATCTGGGTCCTCACACTCGCGTGGCAAATGCTTTTAAGTGCTCTGTTATCATCCCAACCCCATCTTCAATAATTCTTAGGAATGGTAATTAGTCCTGAGACTAAAATATTTGAACTCTCTTGTTTAAGTAAAAGACCTATACATGGTGAAGTGAATTTTTTTTTTTAAGTTGACCTCCTATACATGACACTCACTGTATAAGCATAGCCCAGTTACTTAGCCCTTCTCATCTTCTGATCAGGCCAGTAGTTCTTATACTAATTCCGTCCAGTTATTCTTCCCTGCTGAAATCTAACAATTATAAGGGCAGCATCCTGCCCGTCTTGTTCGTTCCAAATACCCATAGTCACACCCAGCACATTGATACATGATAGGGTCTCAACAAATAATTATGAATTGATTGACAGGGTGCCTGTGAGAATTGATAGGGCAATATGTATAAAGTGCCCTGTAAGGTACCTGGTACAAGGTAAATGTCATAAGTACTCAGCAAATGTCAGACCCGGCTCTTTACCCCTAATTCTGTTCCCAGTTGTATCACACGGGACAGAAAGTGTACAGCCTATGTTAAGTAAATATTGAAGGCACTGGTGTGTGGTGAAATGTGGTATCCAAACCAGAAGCTCAGTACCACCTGGGACATGGTTAGAAATACAAATGATTTCACTCCTGCCCTGGATCTACTGAGTCAGAAGCTCTGGAGGCCCGACTTTGTGTTTTGGCAAGCCCTTCTAGAAGGTTCTGAGCGAGTACTGCAACTTAAAGACATGTGAGGGGCTTCAGACTCCCTGAGGAGAATATCACATGCCAGCAACATTTTTGTCCTTCCTACTTGAGAGAATGCCAATGTGTTGACCAGTGCTGCAGCCTAGAACACTTTTGCGACCCAGGTAGGAGCTACTTAAAGCCAAATGTGGTAAGTGTCTGTCACTGGCCTTGCAGCGTGGTGTGACTCATTCTGTGATTTAGGCTATATTCCTGGAGCCAGTGCTAAACAGACCTTGCATTTCAAATAAAACTGAAATCAGCATGAACAAAAGTGCTTTTATCTTAAGGAAACTCTAGCATGAGCCTCGATATGTCCTTTGTGGTTAGAGGGGCAGGCAGAGAGAAGTTTGGGAAGAGAACAGAGGGGAAAGGAACAGAGGGGAGGAGGAAGGGGCGGGGAGAGGAGGGGGAGGGGAAGGGAAAAGAGGGAAGGGAAGGGAAGGGAGGGGAGAGGAGAGGAGGGAAGGGTAAGGGAGAGGAAGGCAGGGGAAGGGAGGGAAGGGGAGGGGAAGGGAAGGGAGGGGAAGGGAAGGGAAGGGAAGGGAAGGGAAGGGAAGGGAAGGGAAGGGAAGGGAAGGGAAGGGAAGGGAAGGGAAGGGAAGGGAGAAGGAACATGAGTAGGTACCATATGGGGTATTTCCTGGTAGGCATATAGTGCAGATATCTGAGGATCAAAGTTTATCCTAGAAATTCCAATAAAATTCTTCCTTAAGTTCAATGTCCAATGTATTATAACTACGTCCATGTATACTAACATATCTACATAACTTGTGCAATTCTGAAGAAGCAATCAAAATGCAAGAGTACTTTAAACAAGACATCGTTATAGAGTAGATCTTTAGTGATATGTATAATTGGCCCAGACAATGCTCATTTGTTAAGAGAATGTGCAAAATAATTTAAAGGAAATTAAACTGGGCTAGGAGTTAAGATGAGTGGCAGGACAGGAGGAGGACAGGTGGATGTCCATCTCCTTTGGTTAAACTGACTGCAAATTGCAAACATTTCAGTTTTAAATATTTTTATTTTTATTGCAAATATTTTATATTTATTTATTTGAGAGAGAGAAAGAAGAAGACACAGAGAGAGGGAGAACGGGTGCGCCAGGGCCTCCAGCCACTGCAAGTGAACCCCAAGGACGCATGCCCCACTATGTGCTTCTGTCTTATGTAGGTTCTGGGGAATCAAACCAGGGTCCTTAGGCCTTGCAGGCAAGCACCTTAACCACTAAGCTACCTCTCCTGAGGAACATGTACAGTTCAGTTTATCATTATTCCTTAAACAATATAGCACAATTATTTTGTAGCATTTACATTGTTTTGGGAGTATAAGTAATCTAGAGGTGATTAAAGTATATGGGAGGATGTGTGTAGGATACAAGCCTCATTTTATAACAGAGACGAGGCATCCACACATATTAGTATCCATGAGAGGTCCTGGAACCAGTGACCCATGGATACAGAAGGGCAACCCAGCGGGGCGTGGTGGCCTATGCTGTTAATCCCAGCACTCAGGAGCCAGAGGTAGGAGGATCACTGTGAGTTCAAGGCCACCCTGAGACTGCATAGTGAATTCCAGGTCAGCCTGAGCTAAAGTAAGACCCTCTTTTGGAAAAGAAAAAAAAGAACAAAAATAAACAATAAAAAAAGAAGGGCAACTCCACTCTATGACTCTATGCATTAAATGGATTTAGGTCTTCGAGGTCTTGTGGAATCATATCAAGATATGTAATGCATAGCTGAATCTAGAAGAACTTGTGATATGTCCTGGAGAGTGGGTGCATCCCTGCATGGCCATGTCACAAAGAAATGATGTGGCAGCACAGACAGTCCATGAAAGGGGAGGGAAAAAGGGACAGGGGTAAGAAGCGTGGTTTTCAGTGGTTAAATGTTTTGCCTAGGATGCTCACAGTCCTAGGTTCAAGCCCTAGAAAGGAAGGAGGGTGAGAAGAAAGGAAAAAAAGGGGAAAGCAGGGAGAAAGACAGGAAAGGATTGAAAGATTGCAGATTTGGCTTCTCTTCCTCCCTGGTTGGCAATGCTTGGCATTGATCACATCCTTTGTAACACAGAACTAATCATATCTAATCCATAGAATGTGTGCTTCTAGTGATTATTTATGTGTTCATGTTTATATATCTGGATAATTTTATTTTCTATGTAAGGCAAATATGAATGATCTGAAATAAATTAAAAATATCTTTGGGAAGGTCCCATATCCCCCTTTAAATTAACTCAGGAAGAGAAGACAGCAGGAATAGGAAAGTGAGAAAAGCCAATAGCTAGCACACACCTAGAATGGGCCAGGTCCTCTTTAGCTTCGTATGGCTTTTCTACTTTTTACAAATGAAGAAATAAGTTAGATAATGTAGCCAAAGCCAGACAACTACTGAGTGACAGGGCCAGGGTTCAAACCAAGTCCAATTCCTTATGACACTAAAACTCCACAAATATTTGTCTGATTGTAACCCGGTGATTTCTTGGCACATTTCCTGGATAAGAATGAAGAAGAAGGCTGGAGAGATGGCTTCATGGTTAAGGCACTGGCCTGGAAAGCTAAGGGACCTAGGTTTGATTACCCAGGACCCACATAAGCCAGATGCATAAGGTGGTGCATGCATCTGGAGTTCATTTGCAGTGGCTGGAGGCCTTGGTGTGCCCATTCTCTCTCTGTCTCTCCTTCTTTTTCTCAGTCTCAAATAAATAAAATAAAATATTTAGAAACGAATGAAGAAGAGAGAAACAGACTAGCTCACTCATCCCACCAACTACTAGGCACCCAGCACTGATATGAGTCCAGCTAAGAACAAGATGGAGAGTCCTACCCTCATTCCCCATGGACTACAGAGGACAAGAGCATGGGCTGGGCGTCAGGAACAGAACAGAGGAAGGAGTAAGCAGCCTCTCTGGGACTCTGCTATGACTTTGCCAGCTACCCGCTTAGGTACTACTTTACTTGGCTGTAACTGTTTCTTCATGTAGAAAAAGAGAAAGGTGCCTAATTTCATGGCATTGTACAGGTCTCACATTGCTGATTCAATAAAAAAAAAATCGTACTTATTTTCCTATATTTTAAAAATTAAATCAGACCAGGCTCAGCTGTGCAGTACAGGTCTGTAAACCCAGCTACCAGCGATGCCAATGCTGGAAGATCACAAATTCATTGCAAGACTAAACTACAGAATGAGCTCAAGGCCAGCCTGAACAACTTACTGAGAGAAACACTGTCACAAAAAAATATATATATATATATAAAACATAAAAATCCAGGTCCTGGGTTCAATTCCCCAGTGTTGCATAGCAAATTGAAATATTTTCTCCTGGCGTGAGGAAGGAGTCAAGAGGTCCTCAAGTTTGGGACAGCTAAAACTTTAAAGGTCACAGGACCACTCTCCAAGGTTATAGGAACAGTAAACCATTGTCCAGGAGCAGATTCTGACCAGTGTTATGTAGCAATTTTTCTCTGAATTGAAACATTCCCCCCTAAAGGAAGGAGGGCATCAAGAGGTCAATAAGTCTGAGATTAAAAAAAAAAAAAGAAAGAAAGAAAATGTTGCAAGGCCCCTCCCTGAGGCCACATAAAGGTTAAGCAATTGTTTGGTAGGGGAGGACTCCCCCAGCTGCCCTGCTGACCTTGTGCTCCAGAAATGTGGTTTCCATGAGTTGTTACCTATGCTGCGGTGGACTTGTCAGTGATGCAACTGTCTTTGAGTCACCATTGCTCCTGGAGGCAACCCCTCACCCTGCCCTGTATGTAACCCCAATACACTCACTGGTTCACCAGAACCGGTGTTGGCACAATCATACTTTTAGTCTGTTGTCTGTACCCTATCTGGGGTGAACAGACATGGGTTTGTGTCTCCCCAGGAAAAAGAAGTTTTGCACAACACCCAGTAGCACATTAAAAAATAATAATAATAAGTTAAAAGCAATTAAATCAGGCCAGGAGTTATGATGAATGTCGACAGGTGCCCCCCCTACAGATCAACGGCTTCCACCCTTTTCCTTTTATCACCCTTTCCTCCAATATGATTCACAATCAAAGCCACAGAATTTAAGTGGTACCAAGGATGAGAAGTCTGGCCACAGCTCTAGAAAGCTCGGCAGCCTTCCTAAACAGTGAACACTAACCCACATGATCAAAGGTGTCCACCCCCAGTTTTGCATGGACACAGTGTAAGGTACAAGCCTCTTTGATTTTTTCCTCTCTTTGTCAGTGGAATTTCTGTGTCTAGGTCGCTTGTCAGGCCAACAGCACAAAAGAAAACAAAACAAATGAAGCAGAGAGAGAGAGAGAAAACCTGCTAATAAGTTAAAAACTGTTTTTGTCCTCTTGATGATAATGATAAAACATCATGTTTACATCCTACCGCCCCTACTGTTTCTCATTTGACTGATATCTGTATTGACTATAACTTTCAATACTGTAGGATAAAACTCATATTTCGATTGTTTCAGATCTACCATGCAGCAGTAAGGGTTCTTGGTAGTGCTTGTTACATTTCTATTGAATTTCCTTCAAAATCATTTTCCATACAAATGCACTAAGTCATTACTCAAGCATTTATTTCATTATAGTATATTGATGAGACCAATACATACAAAGCAGTGGTACACGGTGATTTGATTGAAGAATATTAGCATGATTAAGTATATGTGCACAGGTGTAGATAGACACACGCATTCTGGTATATATAGATGGTTGGTTGGCAAATGATAATAGATTGACAGATGATATAAAGATAGATATGGTGGTGCCCATTATGTAATCCTAGCACTTGGTAGGTTAATGTAGAAGCACTGTGAGTTTGAGGTCAACCTGGGATACACAGTGAGACCCTGTCTCAGAAATGGATAGAAAGATACACACACACACACACACACACAGAGAGAGAGACAGACAGAGAGAGAGAGAG
Organism: Dipus sagitta; assembly: GCA_036346955.1. NCBI lineage: Eukaryota > Metazoa > Chordata > Mammalia > Rodentia > Dipodidae > Dipus > Dipus sagitta. The sequence goes on from CM070786.1 coordinate 23,308,284, forward strand.
AGAGAGAGAGAATAGAGAGAGGGAAAATAGATAGATGATAGGTAGATAGATGATAGACACATGGCTATTACGATGCCTGTTGATCTTTTAATGTTAAGGCTATGAGAACCACTAATAGATGTGATTATTATACATATTGTTCTGAAAAGGTAATCTTTTACATCAGTTTTAATTTGTTCAGAATCATAAATGAAGCAAACCAGCTAGCAAAGCATGTATAGTATTACTGGCTAGTTCCAGTCTTGTGATTTTTTTTTAATTTATTTTTATTTTTTGTTTTTTTTGAGGTAGGGTATCACTCTAGTCCAGCCTGGTCTGGAATTCACTGTGTAGTCTCAGGGTAGCCTCGATTTTACAGTGATCTTCCTACGTGTCCTCCCAAGTGCTGGTATGAAAGTCATGTGCTACCATGCCCGGCTTCTCGTGCTTTTTAAAACATCTATATCTTTTAAAAAAAAAACTGAGTATTTATTCTTCATTGCATTTAAATAAAAATATTCATTTAAAAAAAAGATGCCTGTTGAATAATACTTTTCAACTCTCCCTTCTTCTCTCTTAGAAATGCCCTCTATTGACCTAGTTCCATGATATATAGGAAAATAGCCTAAGTATACCAGGGTTTGTAAAGGACCACATTCTGGATACTTCAAAACAAAGCAAATCTCTCTCTCTCTCTCTCTCTCTCTCTCTCTCTTTTATCTTGAATCATTCTTTCATCTCTCCTCTCACCACCACTGGCCACTACAGTGTATCTCTAGCCTGTGACTTCAAAATGTAAGAAGTTCACAGTTCTCAGTACCAGACACACATACCTTTTTTTTGGCACAGAGCCTTTGACCCATCATTCAGCAGATGAACAAATGGGATCTTTCTGCTGAAGGGGAGGTGTGGAGACTGTAATTAGAGGCCCAGAGGAAAACTATGAAAGGATGAAGTTCAGGGAGATGTCCCCAGAGAGAAGGGCACGGGAGACAATACTTCCCACAGAACATGCCACATGCTTTGAATACATGTACATCACAGTCACAACCAGTAGAGCCCCATTTCCTAGATGCCAACAGTGATGTCACTCAAATAAAGAACAGGGATCCAAATCAGGGATTTCTGAGTCCCGAGCTATGCCTCTGAAAACACACCTAAGTACACAGAAGTAAAGGACGCTGGTTCCAAGTAAATCTGCCAGTCCTACCTCTCTGAGCAACGTCTCTCTGCAGAGAAGCAATCTTGGTTTTGGAATCAGAGGTGCCAGGAAACCCAAGGCCGCCTCATTCTTGAGCATGTTTCTAAGGTTTCCCCAATCCTCTTCTCCGAACCTAGAAGCCCAGCACATGGTCCCCTGGAGGTGGGCTCTGCCGGTGCTCCGGCGCCCTCTAGCGACCGTCAACTCTATCGCGAACCCTCTCGGGCCTGCCCCTGGCCTCGAGGGCTTGCCCTACATTGTGCCCCTGCCAGCCTGCTTTTGCTTCTCTTCTCCTTCGAGCAGAGAGAATTTCCCCACAGAGGGTCGGATCTTTTTGGATGAGGAAGGCCTTTGGATCATACACCTCAAGTCTGAGAAGGTCTCTAGGTGCAGCTGATTCCCACCCCCCCCTAATATTTCCAGAGAGAAATTTATTTCATTTTCTAAACAGTAAGAAAGCCAAATTAGATAGGTTATGTTCTGAACCAGAGAAATAAGGAGCAACATTTGAGGAAGTTTGTTCATTTTAAAGGACCTGTAATTTAAAGCAGAGGAAAGGAGTCCCCTGTGGATTCCTGGAGGTGTAAACACTTACACAATGTCTTTGTTTACTTTATTGGCTCAGGCGTGACATTTAAAATAAAAGTCTAAGACTGTACACGGGCAGTTCTTCACAAGCCACGCACATTAGCACGGATGGATGCAGACAGTGGCTTTGAATAAATCTAATCGCATCTATTGGGTAAATATTGCACTGGCTCCAAGAGGAAAGTCCCAAGTCTATTCCTCTAAACCACTCCAGTGGAGATGGGAACCTCCCTCCTCATCGTCCCCCACTCACCCTCCATAAACATGGTCAGTTCATATGGCACCAGAGATGGTAACGACCTTCAGGGAACTAGGGTCTCTTTATGCAAGGAGTGGTCAGGAGAGTTGTTGAATGAGACTCCTGATCTTCAGAAAGTCACTTCTCTGAGCTTGCATTTCCCTGTGTGTTCAGCCTTACAGTTAGAGCCAACTGATTATCCCCAAGCTTCCGTCCAGTTCTGAGAGCCACAGATCCAAAGTGGCAAGTTATTATATTCATAGTATGGTAATGAGTCCACCACAGATCAGCATAAATGGGAACCTCCGCCCCTGGGTGTGTGGTAAATTCACAGGAATGGAAGAAACCTCCCCAAAGAAGACATTCTTGTTATCTCTTCTTTTCAAGACCAGACTTCAGGCCTTTGATAATTACTAAGCTAAATGCTGCCGGTCCTCAAGAGGTTTTCTAAGATTATAGTAAGACAAATAAAAGAATTCCTTGGATTTTTCATTTGAATATATATGGTGGGCACATATTTACAGATATATGTATGTATACATAACATGCATGCATACATATATATGTGTATCTGTATGTGCATACCTGTGCACATCTTATATTTAGCAGTTCCTAAAGCCAACAGAAAGCCCCTACATAAATAAAATTTCTAGTATAGAAAACACTGAAAGAACATACAGGCACTTCCATGTTCATATTAGCATTAGCTAAAATTCCCTGGGCAACTCTAATGCGAGTTGAGCCCATGCTACAGACTGTCCAGCATAGGAAAGACAGGGAGCCTCACCTGACCCACTTACTGACTTTGTTCTCAAACTAGCATCAATCTCTACACAAATGACCCAGCGTAGAAAATGGATTTGCAACCTCAACCTCAAGTATTTTGATAATATGCTTCCCTCAACAAAATTATAAGATTTTTAGGACATTTCAAAAGAATTAAAGCCTACAAGTGATCCTTCTGGATCTGTACTCAATCTGGAAAGAGACAACTCCATTATTACATGCTAGGTCATTATTAATGCACCCAAAGATGGTCTTGAACCATGTGACATTTTATTGTGAATGCATTTAAAAAATTCTCTCTTGATATTTTGTAGCTCTGGTGTAGTCGCTACTGTTGCCAAGGAAATGTGGCTTTGGGTAACTGCATGCATCCGAAGGAGGGGACTTGTTTGTTTTGTTTTTTAAAATATTAACAAGACAAAAATGGAAATATCACATGTAGGGAATAAATTTACTCCATGCAATCCAGATCTTCTGGCCACAACCTTGACTGCTTGCCTGGTACATGCTTACTTTTAAATAGAACAATCCTTTCTATGAGTAACGGTGGCCCTAATCATCCAGAGGTTTTTAAAGGAAATCAGCAAAGTAAAGCCCAGGGAAGGCAAATGACTCAAGTTCAACTATGAATAAAGAGTCCACCATTAATCTATCCCCCCCCCCCCGCCATTATTCCTGATAGTCAGGTTAGTTTACGATATGCAGTTGTGCTAATAAATGCAAACAATTTGACTTTCTGAAATGCTAAATTAAGAATAAAACTTCTCTGGAAACAGATAACACCTTTGCTTCCATTAACTAAAGTCATACTTTTCATCAAAAATCCTCTTGCAGGCCAGGAAAAAAACATTAGAACGCACACCTTGTAATTAAAACTTCTAAAGCAGGGTCCCCTTAAGATAAATGGGATAATTCAGACCAAACGCCAAGGCTGCTAGTAGACACCTGGAGATAAACAGCCAGTCCTTTCATTTCCATTGACAATTAAGGAACAACTCGCAAATCTCAAAGCAACTATTCTTATGTAACTACAGAAGTTCCGGTAAAGTGGTTTGTCTCAGGCTGGAATGCTCCCTCAGCCCCAACTGGGCCTCTTCCGGGGAATACATGCTAGGCCTGTGTCTGGAAGAATGAAAAGTGGGCTGACCACTCAGAAAAGCCATGGGTGTGATGGCCGTGGGGTGGGGGTGGGGGGTTGGCAAGATAACATGTGAGTAGATTTTTGGCTCCATCATAGACAAACCCATTGAAAACTGTCCAGCATTCAACATCCCCTCCATCTATGGACCCATCTATTCAATGCTCAGCAGGAAGCCCCTACTTCTGATGTGCTTTGCGTGTGAACCTGTGAAACTCTCAGACTTCTCCCTTCAGAGGTAAATGAGGGAATTTTGCCCTTACTTAAACACAGGTGTCCTGGCTGCATCTCCCATCCCTCCCTCTATTTTTATCCACTCCACTGCATGGAAACACATTTGGCCAACTCAGCTCAGAGCCCTGATCTGCTGGCTCTACTCTGCCAGCCCCTCTTGAATATTGGGCAGGCAAATCAAATAAGTTCAACCCCAGGAGCAGTTCAGTAACAGGAAAAAAAAAAAAAAAAAAAAAAAAAACCTCTGAAGTTATCTCATCACAGCCAAGCCATCCTGAGCTCTGACTCGTCTTCTGGTTAATAAAAAGAAATGGAAGCTTCCCAAACTTGAAGGACATCAAATAAAGTTCTCTCTTGCCTCTGGCTTTTGAAAAGCTATGCTAAGCAGTTCAGCCAGGGAATATGAGCTACTAAGCTTGTCGTGGATTCAAAACACCTGCTTTGTAGGAAAGTTTGGGGGTGGGGTTTAGTTTGCTTTGATACAAAGCAAAAAATATATATATATATACAAATATGTTTGAGGACAGAGTTTAAGGAGGGAATAGAGGGGAGGAGTAGGAAGGAAAGTCTTTATTTGAAGCCAGGGTAGTTTTGTTGTTTTGTTTTGTTTTTTAAATAAAGACAGGGCTTAGTCTCAGTTTAACACTCAAGAACCAGGCGTGGTAGCGCACATCCCAGCACTTGGGAGGCAGAGTAGGAGAATGGCTGGGAGTTCGAGGCCAGCCTGAGACCACATAGTGAATTCCAGGTCAGCCTAGGCTAGAGTGAGACCCTACCTCAAAAAAAACAAAAGAACAGAACACTAAACTACCAGCCCAAAATGCTGTTTAGGAAACACAAACACGTGACCTAGGGGGAATCCAGAAATGTTCTTTTCTGAAACCTCGCAAAGCAGCGGAGAAGGAGGCAGGGGTCTGCATAGTTTCCAAAATAAAGTAGACAGTGCTGTGGCATCTCAGTCCCCGGGGGAATGGAGTGTGTCACCTGTGTGAGGGACAGGGGAGAGTCTCACACTTAACACTGAAAAGTTTCCCAGGAAACTCTCCCATCCCCCGTGGCACCTTCCCTACCCTGTTCTCCTTTCCTGCCTCTACGTCTCTGAACCCCCACAGGGCATCCTTCCTAAGTTCCTACCCCTGTGTCATGTCTGCACCTGTCATCCATTCCTCCTGGGTTTCTGTCCAGTCCGGGAACTAGAAGCCAATTCTGCAAGTCCCCTACCAGTCCCTCCAGTGGGGTCTAGAAGACAGAATGTGAACATTAAAGCCCATCTTCTCTGTGAGGAAGGAGAAGTGCATTTTCCTAAGAGTATTCCTGGGATTCTGGCTTCTCCCGCCCAGTGCTGATCACAATTCACTTCACTTGGCGTGGACCGGAGCTGGATTCAGTCCTAGCCGTGCTTGGGCGTCTGGTCTGTGATATCACATGGACTCCTGATGGAGCTTGTTTTCCGAGGTTCCCCCTGGCCTCCTGCTACTTTACTTAACAAAAGAAGCGCTGAGCGAGAGAGCTGAATCTAGACCCTGCCAAGAGGATTGAATGATTTTTTTTTTTTTTAAGCCTGGGAGCCAGAGATGCAATTAAATATTGGGACTTCTTGGTAAAGGGGTGGGGAGAGGCGAAGAAGGTTGAGAAGCGGACCCCCAGTTGTAGGTAGGTCTTGCCACTGGCTAGCATTGAAGAGTCCCACACCTTTCCCGGCTGTCAGATAGGAAGCTGCAACTTCAGCCTGGACTCTGGGTTTCCCTCCCTTTCCCCCCCTTCCCCATTTCTAAAACCATCCATCCTCCTCCACCCCTTGCAGGACTCCCCTGACCCTGCCTCACCCGAAGCAAGCCGCCTGTGGTCCCCCCACGCCCGGAGTCTTCCTCCCCACTCCACCTTGCCCCCAAGTCACCTGGGTGAGTGGAGTTAGGTCAGAAGGCGAGAAGATAGAAAGGACGACGGGAAGTTCTTGGGGATTAAAGACCAGCAAAACCAGCCCGGAGCGAGCGCATCCCAAAAAGTTGGTTTTGGCTACGCAGCAGCAGCAGCCCAGGACGAGTTTGCCAAGAAGCCCAGCGATCCGACCTGGCAATGTACTCACCTGGGTGTGCCAGCCTCGAAGAGTAGAAGGAGAATTCAGCCCCGGGACAAGCTCTCTCTCTTTCTCTCTCTCTCTGTCCCGTCCCTCGGGATGAAAAAAAAAAAAAAAAATCCTGCTTTTGGAGTGAAGATCCTGGGGCTGTTGTAGTTGTAAGTGGTCTAAGGAGGGTGGGGGCTCCCTCCACACCCCACCCTACCTCCCCCTTGTCCTCCGAGGCCAGGTTAGCAAGCGCGGGCGACGGATAGGATGCTGAGATGACAGTTGGGTCTCTCTGCAAAGCCCGACTCCATCCTTGGTGATGCGGGCGAGGGATGAGGGTGACCAGGGGCAGGGCAGCAGCTGCGCTCCCCCCACACCCCCTCCTTTGAGAACTCCGAGAGTTCCCGAGGAAGGAAAACTGGGCAAAGAGGGAGGGAGGGAGGGAGCAAGGGAGCGCAGAGGAGGAGAGGAGCGAGGGAGGAAGGAAAGGAGGAAGGGAGGGAGGACAAGGGGGGGGAGGGCTGGTGGTGAGAACGGGTGGCGGGGAGATGGCAGCTTCTTTTCTCGCAAGAGATTTCCACCTTCTGACGAAACCCGTGCGCCCAGCGAGCCGGCGAGAGATGCTAGCTCGGGGAGAGCTCCGCGCGCGCGCGCGCCCCCTGGAGGAGTGCGGCCGACTCGACGCCGGGGCCCCCGGAACGCGGCTCTGCGGCCCCGCCCTGGGCTCGGCGCGGGCGCTCTCCAGGGTGCTGCCGCGCCCTCTGCGCAGGCTTCGGGCTTAGCCTGGCCCCCCACCCCGCCTCTCACCCTGGGCTCCCCCCACCTCCGCGAGGGGCTCGGTGGGGAAGTCCTCCTTTGCTCTCCGTGAAAGCCGCAATTTAGCAAGGACAGAGGGAAGAGAACGGGAGTTACACCCTTTTTTAAAATTCCTTTTTGCACACATGCAAGGAAACTTCTTGGACAGATGTTCAATGGTCACCAAAAAAAAAAAAAAAAAAAAAAAAAAAAAGGACAGGGAGGTGGCATTTTTCACTGATCACCTAGTATTCCCAGTGCCTGCCACCAGTTAAAAGGCAAATGCGTGAGTAAACAGACGACGAGTCTTCTCTTCGATTCTACAATGTTTGCCTGAATACAGGCACGTAACAAATAAAGAAATGCTTAGGAAACATGCATGCTTATAAATAGACTTTATGGCTAAAGACATGGCTCACCAATCGGAGACACTTGCTTTCAAAGCCTGACAGCCTGGGTTCAATTCCCCAGTACCCATGTGAAGCCAGATTCACAAAGTGATATATGCATCTGGAGTTCATTTGCTCCATGGCTAGAGGCTCTGGCATGCCCATTCCCCCACTTCCTTTTCTCTCTCTTCTTGAAAATAAATAAATACATAGAACATTTTTAAAAAATATTTTATTTATTTATTTTTGAGAGAGAAAGAGACAGATGCAGAGAAAGAGAGAATGGGCAAGCCAGGGCCTCTAGCCACTGCATATGAACTCCAGATACATGTGCCCCCTTGTGCATCTGGCTTACGTGGGTCCTGGGGAATCGAACCCGGGTCCTTAGGCTTTGCAGGCAAATGCCATAATTGTTAAGCCATTTCCCCAGTCCACATAGAATATTTTTAAATAGACTTTATGCAAGGAGTAGCCACTGCTTCTTACTTTGAAGCACTTCCAACAAGAACTTGGTTGGAATTTTCTGTTATTTTGGTTTTCAGTGCTAGGTGTCAAACCCAGGGCTTCACAAGTGCTGGGCAAACCCTGCTACTGAGCATCCCCAGCTCTTATGAAGTACTCGAGTAGCTTTTCTGTTCCAAACGTTTTCAGTGTCAAAACCAGGCAAATGAATAATGAAGAGATATAGTATGCATTGTTTCTGCCTGTTTATGCAACAATAGGTTTAGCTAAACAAACAACTTCTCTGCACATAGTCTGTCTGCGTTGACAAACTCAAATTGAAGTTCAGAATTTACGAAGTAAAATGCCTAAAAGACTGTCTCCGACTTTAAGATGGTACAGAGGGTGTAGTCTAGTATTGGCAAGAACACAGGACTTGGGGGTGGGGAGCTCCTCCCACCTTGTGAAAGCACTAACAAGGTCTCACTTCAGGTGGAGGAGTTGTCAGCCAAGGTTGTCTTCACCAACCTCAAGATCTCAGCCAAAGAAGGAGAAACAACAGGACAAATGGTAAGGGCTTCATGGATGATTCTATGAAAACAATGGGCAAAATCTTGGAGAACAACTTCAAAAAGAAAGAAAAATAGCATTTTCATCCATGCAGTCATTTCTCAAGTCCGTCTGAAACAGCATAATACTAAACATGAGGTGCCTACAAAAAAAAAAAAGCTGAGCTAACCTGGCTATATTCTGGGGCTCCCACATAAACCCGTGGGTTTGCTTTGACTGAAATAACTTGGATCATGCAATTGTGCATAAGCCAGTCGTTGAGGCTTTGGGCTATGGGATTATAATAAAGGGCCAGGCTTTTCACAGTACCTGGAACCCGCAGTGGGCTCACAGCAAGCCTGGCCCCACCTGAGCCAGGTCAAACACAGTGCCAGTAGAGAGAAAGGATTGTTCCCAAGGTATACTCAAGATTTTCTTACCAGGAAAGGGAAAGCGGATGCTGGGAAAACGAGATCTGCAGGAGTTTGCTAATTCTTCCCAGGCTTTATGAAGAATCGTCTAACCTTGGAGATAAAGTTTTGGGCTGAGCTACAAAGTGGAAATGAAGTAGAGGGAAGACACTATTCATCTTCCTTGTGTGTTGATGGTGAAGACAAATTTAAGTTCGGTGGTGGAAGGTGGCATGTTTGTTTTATTGCCTTGTTTCCAATTAGAACACCAATGCCTAGGCAAGTGTCTCTACTTAGCATGCACTTGATAAGCATTTGTTAAATCTGAAGACGCTTTTTAAATCTATAGGTCATTAAACACAAGCCACCTATTTTATGAAGAAGAGAAAGGGAATTAACATGTGCTGAGCACATACTATTTCCAGGAATCTGTTAGGCAGTTTTACTGGATCATCTCATTTAATTGTTACAACTGCCTTACCCAAGTAAATTTTATTATCTATCAAAAAAAAAAAAAAAACCTGGGAGGAGGGGTGGTTGGAATGACCAGACCGGGGCACAATTAAGTTACCCAGAGTGTAACTTGAAGCAGGTTGTGCAGGGGCAATGGACAGTCGACCACTGAGCTGAAGTTACGGAGTCAGAGGCCACAGAGCAGACCCCAGTACAGCGGGCTCCCGCCACCCCAATGTGAAAAGCATAGGCATGCAAATTAAACACAAGACACAGCATCAAAACTTGGGACTGTCAGCAGACTTTGGCTTCCCAGTCAGGAACAAACAGTTGCCTGTAAGCCAATGCATAGAACACACTGGCAGCTTAATGCCAGGTTTCGTTCGTTCTTTCTTTCCTTTCCTTTCCTTTTCTTTTCTTTTCTTTTCTTTTCTTTTTTTTGAGGCATGACACTAAAGGTAAACTCACAGAGGCTCTTTTCAGGGTATACGAGCAGAAGTTCCTCCCACCTCTTATATGAAATCAACAACTCATCTGTACAAATGAAGAGCTATAACCCACTAATAACTTCTGTTCTCAACCACTGCCCCCACAGCAAGTTGCCCACCAGCCAGAGTGCCCTCAACCGTTGTGAGATCAAAGCCCCCTTGGCTGTGCCACTCACCTCCTCCCAAGTCTCCTTTTCATGGATTCAGAGCCACTTGGTTCCACAGCCATGGTCAAGATTACCTAAAGCCAAGACACAGAGCCACAGCGGCAGTGACGTTCCCAAGCAGAAAGGAAGCTTCAGTTCTGGGCAGCTTCGCTTGCCGGGGTCTGTTTGATAACATAAGGGGAAGCATCCGCCCAGTGTCCTATGCCAGGCTGGAAGACATCTCAGCCATCAGTGTAACAAGCAAGATGGAGTGGAGCCAGGGAACAAAGGGGAAGAAATGTGGACTCCTACCAAAGCAGCTGATTCCATGGTTTAAGGGCAGCAGATGATGAAGAGGAAGAAGAGGCAGAGAAGCAGTGCCCTACATGACAAACCTTGGATCCCTCCCTGAGTGAGTCAGGGTGAGCATTTTGTTTTGAAATTGAATTTCTGTTTCCTTTTTTTTTTCTTCTTCTTCTTCTTCTTTTGAACTGTAGGATGGTCGCATACTCACCCAGTCAAGGCGATGGCTGTAAATAACAGGATTTATTTTTTGAGTCTGTGGATCAAATAAAAACCTTGAATCTCACCCCAAGGTTATTTATAGCTCAAAAAATGTGGTTCTTTTTTTTTTCTCTATTTCATGTGATTGTTGAGAATTCAATGGCATGCCTTCCTTTGGTATTTCTGTGTACTGCTCCTGAGGTGAGTTGTATTCCTGGAAAGCAAAGAGGAATACTCCAAGAAAAATCCTCATAAGATGCTACCAGCTAAAGGGTAACTCACAACACATGTCCCAAGCTAAGGCCGAGATTGCATCTTCCACTTCCTGTCATTCTTTTATAAGAAAACCCTATGTGACCTGGTGCCACTCATATTCAATAACAAGCCGGGACCTGATACTTTTGTCTGCCAATAGGTGGCATCAAAATATCTTTAGCTTTTCTTGAATTTTTTTAAAAACATAAGCAGAGGGCATTTTCTTTCTGAAGCTTTACCATTTGACTGTGGATATCATTTGACAGCACTCTAAATTACTTCAGAGCAGACTATAGACTCAGACCCTAGGATCCTGATATTGAACTGCATAATATCTTCCCAGACACACCGTTTCTTACGTCTTTGATAAACCCATGGGACTGTATGCCTTTGGACTGAAGGAAAGTTAGAAGTTAGCTCTCTGTTGCAGACACTGCAATTTGCCCTATCTCTATTTATATTTATAAATATAAATTATCATATTTATATTTATATCTATTTATATTTTCTCTTCCTTTTTTTACTAAGAAAAACAGTTTTGTAGGAGGAAGAAATGTTTCCAACCCCCCAGCCTACATTTTTCAACTTTCTTGTAGATGGGGTAGTCATGGGACTAAAATCTAGCCCGTATAGTCTTAATATGGCTTCAACATCTATTCATTTAAATTTATCAAAACAAAGTAGAATTAGAAATACCAGGGAACTAGAATGGAGCCCCTGCGTGGGGGGGGGCAGAAAAGGGGACTTCAAAGAAGAAAGGAAGGGAAAATACGTGATATGAAAGTCAAAGGGGGAATGTAGAAGTGGAATGGTGAAAGCAGAGTAGGAGGACAGGGAGATGGGGCAGAGGAGTAGGAAGAGGAGGGCTAGCCAAAACAGAGTACATTTATTAATAATAAAATAAAAAGAGAAGACAGCCGGGCGTGGTGGCGCACACCTTTAATCCCAGCACTCGGGAGGCAGAGATAGGAGGATCGCCGTGAGTTCAAGGCCACCCTGAGACTCTATAGTGAATTCCAGGTCAGCCTGGGCTAGAGTGAGACCCTACCTCAAAAAACCAAAAAAAATAAAATAAAATAAAATAAAAAATAAAAATAAAATATAAAAAGAGAAGAGAAGAATAATGAGAAGGTTGTTCCCACTGAGTCAGAGGCAACAAAGAAGACTATTGATGAGACCCTGAGGATGCAATCACAAAAAATCCAGACACCCAGAAGCTCCAAATTCACTTCTCTACGTGTGGTTCACGGGCAGGCAGCATCGGGCACCGCCTGGGAGCCTGCCAGAAACGCAGCGTCTTGCATCCCATCCCCAGTCTACTGACTAAAGCAGAATCTACTTTTTAACATGATATCCAGGGAATTGGAAAAGAAGTGCATTTCCTCAATTCCCTTAGCCACACGTTAAACGCTAAATAGTCCTGAGCGGATGATAGCTGACATCATGAATACGATATACACAGAACATCTCCACCATTGCCAAAGGTTCTGTTGTACAAGGCCGGTTCCATGAGTGTATTAGGAGGGAGGGAGACCACTGGCTCAGCTGTCAGTATAATTATTCTTTTACCCCTTCCCTTCTTTCTACCTGGAGTGAACTTAGGTCAGCTGTCACATGACCACAAAGCAGCATTTGCCAAGGCAGGCTAAGCAGAAAGATAAAAGGAGCCCAGGTCTTTGATATTATAAAGGCATCCATTATCACCCAGCTTATTAAGAGAGAGGGGGGAAAAAACCCTCCATTGATTCAAGCCATTATTTTCAGCTTTTCATTACTAACAGTCGAATTTTTGTTTTCTAATTGATACATCCTTCGAAAGTTACCCGGACAACTTTAATGACTTTGAATAAGCAAGTTTCTTTCTAGTTTCCATTACTTTAGCCAGAGTTGAGGTCAAGATTCTAAGTAAAAGAAAATAACGCATTGACAATAGGAGATCATTATGAATCACTCATTTAAATGTGTCATATGAGGCAAAAGGAATGCAGATAAGCATTAATGCTATTCAAAACAAAGGTCTCTGCTTTTATAGTTTGGTTGAAGAGCAGCTTTGCATTTTCCTGGAGAGGGGACTGGTGGGTACGGATAGAAAAGTGAAATAACATTTTATATCTGTGGTTGAATGACTCGACAACAGGATCATATTTAACTATCATGTCCATCCAAAAAGGTAAGTATTCATATCTCCCCTTTTTGCATATAAATTGAGGCTCAAGGAAGTTATATTAGCAAAAATATACATAGCTGGTTAGTTGTAATTTCAAGCCCAGATCTTATTGGTCATTGTCATAATTTCCTAATGAAATTCCACTGGTACGTGCCATCAGATGCTGGTCCATCCTTGCTTATTTCAAGGCTCCCATTCCAATCATGCATCACCTTTCTCACAGGCTTGACTCTTTCTGCCATAATAAGACGTATTTATCTTCATCTTCCTGAGCTTAGGGATATTCTCAATTGGCACACAATTCAGAGACCCTCAGAGCTCTCTCACTTCCAGTGAAAGAGAGTTTGGATGGGAATTTTTATGTAAGTTGGGCAGGGGCCATCCTTACTGGAATCTGGAATAAAAGCAGAGAATAACTTGCAGGACACAAATTGTCAAAGATAGATAGTTTAAAATCCAAAATGAGGCTCACCATTAGAAGCAGCACTCTTGCTCATCTCGCCAGTTCCTCTGTGGGTTCACCTGGGCCCCAGCTGATGTGCGAAGGGTAGTTCATCTTCTGCCAGGGAGTCAGCTATCTTCTCTTGTCTTGTTGATAGATTTTGGTTGTCCTCAGTTCTTGCTGCCTTGCGAAAAAGAAAAATGGATTTTCCAATGGAGAGTGAGATCAGCATAGGTTTAAGGGGATAAGCATTGTTAATTTAGGAGAAAACAAGAAGGAACAATAAAACGTATGAAGCTTCGATGCTAGGAAAGATTTGTTAATTTCATTAAATTAATATATTTTGAGCTTTTGGTCTGGGCCACACACCACTTTAGATACTCGGATGGGCAAATATAGCCATTTTCCTTTAGGACATAGCTCATTAGAAGGCACTGCACAAAAAAATCAAGCCACAAAGAAGCCCCCACTGATGAGAACTGCATTCCATCCATACACTAGAGACACAATCACTCCCATTGACATCAGTAGAAAAGAAGGCCTCTGGGCTGCGAGCCCAGGCAAGAAACATGCAGAAGGTTATTTCTGGAGGAGGTAGTCCATATGCGCACACAAGGGATTTAAAGGAGGAACAGGATTTGCCTCAGTAGGATCCCCTTCCCCCACAGAAGCTACTGTTCCCTTCGATTTTGTTTCTGGACAGCTCTTCACATTTGCCTGGCATCTATAGTCAAGTCACCTTTTAGGACAGATGCCTTCATATATGTTATGTGGATATGACATTGTGCTTTTTCTTTGAAATGCACTTAGGCATCATTATTAGATTTTTCATGTAGAACACACCTTTGAAAAGCATGGGTCCTCCTGAGGGGAAGTGTTCTTCTGGATGTGGGTGGGCTGCCCCACAAGATCATTAACCTTGATTGTCCATTTAATTGATTGGAGAAATCCCTGGGTGACTAACAAAGCCCCCATCTGAGTGTTTCTGTAAGGGTTTCTCCGGAGATGATTAGATCATGAGGGCTCTGACCTAAACATTAATTAATTCTTTGATGGATTCACAATATGAGGGCATTATTGAAAGCTGGTGAATAGTAGGAAGTGGGGCCTAGCTGAAGGAAGCAGGTCACTAGTTCTTGGGACGCTATCTTGCCATCGGCTCTGTTGCCCTTTTCTCTGCTTCCTGGTCACCCCTGGTGTCCACTCCGCTGTTCTGCCCTGCCCTTCTCCACCACGATGGGCCACACCCTCTGACACTGGGAGCCTAAATACACCTTCCTCCTTGGAGGTGCTTTCCTTGGGTATTTAGTCAAAGTGACACCAGCGTCACTAATGCACCCCACGGAAGGATACACTGCATCACGGATCACAGTTAACCTCTGTGTGGCAATAGACATTGGTTCCCATGGGAGGAATCAGGAGTGAGCCGTGGGGAGTCAGAGACAGGCTCGGGATGAATGTGTCTTATTCAGAGGGGTGAGGTGATATAGCATGCAGGGTGTTCGAGACCACATGTACATGGAGATGTTGCTAAGTACTAAACAAAGCTTCCTATCCTGATTTCCATCTCCCTGTTATGTTTATAGCAACCCATCGCAATTCATAAGGACCACAAAACATCCTTCAGAATGGGTGCAACAAAATCTGTGCTAAACAAAGCCCCCATGGTGAATCGTGGGTTTCCTACTTCTCACTACTGCACGCTGTGCTTCCAGCAGCTTTGACATCATGAACCCCCGGTATGATGTGACATGAATGCCAAGTGCAGCGCTCATTCCCAAACTCCCTAACACCAGTCCAATCATGAGAAAAATACCAACCAGATCCAAGTCGCTGGCATTCTGTGGGATATCTCAGCAGCTCTCCTCAAAGCTACCCACATCATTGAAAGCAAGGAAAGATTAAGGTGCTGTTACAAAGCAGTGGATACCAAGGAGACATGTCAGTTAGATGGGATGTGGTGCCCTCGATGGTATCCAGAACAAAAAGAGGATACTCGGGGGAAGACTGGTGAAACCCACATGAAGCCAGTTCTCTGCTTAGTAATAATGTGCCAACGTTGGTCTCTTAGTTATGACAAATGTACCATGGTAATGTCATCTGTTAACACAGGAGGAAATGGCTGGTAAGTAAGTATAAGGGAACTCTCTGTGCCATCTTCAACACCTTCTCACAAATTGAAAGCTAACAGAAATCACAAATTCAAAATTTCTTTAAAAAAAAAAAAACACAACTTTGAGCTGGAGGGATGGCTAAGTGTTTAAGGCACTGGCCTGCAAAGCCAGAGAACCCATGTCTGATTTCCCAAGACTCACATAAGCCAGATGCACAAGGTGGCACATGCGTCTGCAGTGCATTTGCAGCAGCTGAAGGCCTTGGCACACCCATTCTCTCTCTATTTTCCTCTCTTAAATAAATAAAATAAAATTTGAAAAATACAACTTTTTCACTTGTTTCCTTGGGATCATGAAATTTAGGTGGTTGCATTGAGAATTATGTATAATATTCAGGTTTTCAATGCATTTTGTAAAATCCCCATGATGGTAATTTAATTTAATTGCATCATTCTCCCTACATTTTTTAAGCGAAGGCCTTACTAAAGTAAGCCGCTTGGCATATTTAAATCAAATGTCTTCTTGGCAAATTACATAGGAATATACTCCTATACTCCCGGCGGAACTCAGAGAATATTGGTAAGAACTGCCAGGGAAATGGGACCCAGCCCACCCTTTTCAGCCTGACTGGTTCTAGACAAGTATGGAGATTAAGAAGTGGCAGAAGAAAAAAAAGAAAGTCTCCCAGAAAACAAGGGCAAAAAAGACTGAGGAAGCCATTTTTACATAGTCATTTTTCTGATTGCCAGTCTACTTCCCGCGCTCTCCCAGCAGTACTGCCTGTAAAGTGAATCACCGACGATCAAAGGCAGACCAAAATAACCAAAATAACGCATTGTTCCTCCAGAGAAGACAAGGTGAAGTCCTATCATTCCGAGGGGGATCTTGGTGGGAAGGAAGAAAGAACCAGAGAAAGAGAGACTACATTGTCTACTCCTTTTTTTTCTAAAAGCAAGGCCTATAATTTTGCTCTTTTGAAAACATCACTTAAAAACACTTGCCTATTGAAAGAGGCGTTAAGTAATGCTCACGCATGTACTAAAAGGTTTATCTGTTGAGTCGCTACAACCTCCTCCTATTACAATGGGCCGTGGAAGAGCTATATATCTACATTGTGTCTGTTAGTATTTATAGAAATGGAGAGACTAACATACTGATCATTGTTATAGACACCTTCACGTATGTTCTTATCCAATTTCCCCAACAATGAAGAGTGACAGGGTGGAAAAATCTAAAAATAACCACTGCTCTTACCCTACCCCAGCCGAGTCCCTCGCCGCGTGCTTCCACAGCTCCTCCACGGAGGGGGGAAGTCTGCTTCTCCATTCTCCTCATCTGGGCTGGCTTTGTGATTTGTTTTGTAACAATGCCGCGGGTGTGGTGTTCTGACATGTCTGTGCCTAGACCATGGGATGTCTGGCGTTTTTCCACCCAGCCACCATGACAACACACCCAGACTATCTTGTTAGAGGATGTGCGATTGAGCCATCAGATGAGCCACTGCAGCTGAAGCCCAGATGTGAGAGAAACCCCGGGCAAGATCAGCCCTCATCTGACTGTAAACATACTAGTAATCCATGCCCTAAATGCTTTTGGTGGGTAATCTTGTCAATTCGCTTGGATTGACACATCCCTAGAAAATTAGTAAAGCAAACCTCTGGGTATAGCTGTGAGGGCATTTTCAGAGGTGATTAAATCATGAGTGCTCTGATCTTAACAATTGTTTAGTCCATGGATGCAACCATTATATGGTGACATTTTTTTTTTTTGTAAGTAGCACAGTTTTAATCACCAAGCCATCTCCCCGGCCATGAAACCAAACTTTTTTTTTTTTAACATTAACTTGCCATTCTGTTTCTTTTTTTTTTTAATTTTATGCATTTATTTTTTTCTTAGGAACCTACTTTGTATGGATACATCATGTGTTGGTACCATCTTTTCCCTCCTCTCTGCCCCCATTCTGCAGAGGGCCCTCCTCAGTAGGGTTGCTGGCATTCTCCAGATATGGGTTCCTTTCCACTGAGCAGATCTCTTAGCCAATCAGAAAGCCAGTGGTTACCCACCAAGGCTGTGTGCCACCATTGCGCTGGTGTGTGCTTCTTGCCTGGCTGGTTATTTCTGAGTAGCTAAGACCCCTGCTCGCTCACACCGTTGCTGACCACTTTCCCCCAGTAGCTCATGTAGTGCTTTCCAGCACTAGATGAACTAATTGTCTGGGGACTGACTCTCTTCCGGATTCCAGCCAAGTCTCTTCATGTTCTGTGCCAGCGGTACATGATGTCTTCAGCAATAGGGTCTTACATTCTACCTCAGGCAGGAAATCAAGTGCTTTGACAAAAGCCTGTCTTGTTTGGGGGACCTTGTAGGTCCCTCCAATCAACAGCTCAATGTGGGTAGCAACTATTTCTGGTACTGCAAGTTACAGGTCAGAGCCAAAGGTTTTAAGGTTAGGCTTCATCCCACCCTCTCCAGGGCCCTTCTTTTCAGGCATTCCTCCCAATATTCCTGTTGAGGGTTATATGTTTTGGTCTACCTTCAACTAGAGAGATTTCTATGGTACCAGTTCATTTTGGGTTTAATTTTGGGTTTATTCCCCCCACCTTCCTACTCCCCTCTCCCCAAACCCTTCCCATATATATGTATATGTTTATATTGTGTGTATATATATATAAAATCATCCCTATTATTCAAGTTGCCTATCTGATATGCTAGCAACTCAAGCTGATCCAGATTAGGAACCACAGATGAGTAAGAATGTGCAGAGTTTGTATTTCTGTGCTTGTGTGTGTTCGCTGAGTTGATCTGTCCTAATCCATCCATTTTCCTACAAATTTTGTTGGATCATTTTTTTTCTTACTGCTGAGTAGAATTACAGTGTGTATATGTACCACAACTTTGTTATCCATTCATCCAATGACAGGAACATGGGTTGGTTATTTATTTATTTATTCATTTGAGAAAGAGGCAGATAGAGAGAGAGAGAATGGTCATGCCAGGGCCTCCAGCCACTGCAAACAAACTCTAGATGCATGTGACCCTTTGTGCATCTGGCTTACGTGGATGATGGAGAGTCAAACCAGGATCCTTTGACTTTGCAGGCAAACACCTTAACCACTAAGCCATCTCTCCAGCCTGTCATTTGATTTTTTAATGATTGCCATCCTTACTGAAGTAAGGTGGATCTCAGAGTTGTTTTAATTTACATTTCCCTGGCTGGTTAGAGATGTTGAACATTTTCTTAAGTGTGTATTAGCCATTTGTATTTCTTCCTCTGAGAAATATGTATTCAGTTTCTCTATGCCATATTTTCTGTGGGTTGTTTGAATTTTATTGTTTAGTTGTTTGAGTTATTTGTGTATTCTAGATAGTAGGCCTCTGTTTGGTGGTATAGCAGGCAAAAATTTTCTCCCATTCTGTGGGTAATCTATTGGCTCTGATTATGGTATGTTTGTCTGTGCAAAAGCTTTTTAGCTTCATGAGATCCCATTGGTTGAGAGATTGTTTAACTCAGGAAGTTTCTTCTTTGGTCCTGCCTGTTTAGTGTTCTGTGGGCTTCTTGTATCTGGACAGGCCTCTCTTTTGCTAGATCAGGAAAAAATTTCTTCAATGATTTTGTTGAATTTGTTCTCTATGCCTCTGGCCTGGATTTCCTCTTCTTAATGTATACCCATGATCTGGACATTTGGCCATTTTAGGTATCTCACAGTTTCCTTGTATTCTGTTTGCATGATTTTTTGAACTTAGCAAAGATTTTTGGACTCCAAATCAACTTCTCCTGTCTTGTCTTCCAGCTCAGAGGTTGTGTCTTCCACATGAGTGACTCTGTTGGTGAGGGGTTCTAGAGAGGTTTTGAAAAGCTCCATTTGATTTTTGTTTTCTGGTGTATTATTTTGTATTATGTCCATCTCTTTTTGGAAGTACGATTTCAGTATGAGGTCTGATTTTCTTGATGATTCCAGCAATTCATTCTTGCATTTGGTCATGTCTTCATTAAGCTTAATCAGGTGGTTATTGAGATCCTCTATTTGTTGACACCCTTTCAGTTCATCTCTCTTTTGAGGTTTCACTGGCTTTTGTCAATTAAGTTAAGCCTAGCAACAAAAGGTGAGTGTCTTTTTTTTTTTTTTTTTTAATCCTTTGCTTCCACATCAGCAATTCCTTCGATCAGGATGACATAGCTTGCTGTGTTTTTATTTTGGGATTCAACTTATGTTGTTTTCTCTATGATTTCATTGATTGCTTCCATTATGAAATTAGGCATCTTTAGTGGAGATCTCTCAATTTTCTGACCTTTTTTTTTTTTTTTTTTTTTTTTTTTTTTTTGCATAGTAGCCTACCCATCTCAGGAAAAGTCTTATTTTGTTGAGGAGAAAACAAGTATTTGTCTTTGTAGGATCTTCAGTGAGTGTTCTGTTTTAACTGTAAAGCGGACTGGTGTAGGATGGGGTTATAACTGCAGATACTCAGATTGTGGAGGATGCAAGTACATCAAAGGTGCCTGGGGAACTGGGAGGTGCAGAAGTGGGAGCTCTGGCCTCCTCACTCCATTTGCACACATTCTTCAGCACAAGGGAACCAGGGGTTGGGGAACCAGGAGCCAGGAAGCTAGGGAGCCAGGGGCAAGAGGTCAGCTTCCTCATTAGCCCATAAACCCTCCGGCTCAGGGCTATTGGATTGTATTAGCTGGAATCTAGAAGACATCCAGACCCCAGTTAGCCTGTCTAGTGCTGGAAGGTGCTCCATGAGCTACTGGGAGAAAGTGGCCAACAACTGTCCAAGTAATCTGTGATCTAAGCTACTCAGAAGCAAACACCCTGACATGATACACACGCAAGTGCAACAGTGGCACATAGCCTTGGTGGGTAACCAATAGCTTTCTGATTGGATAAGTGATCCTCTCTGTGGAAAGGAACTCATATAACTGGAACAGGGAAACAGGTCAGAATCATATTCAGACAATGATTTTGCTCTCCAATATCAAGCTCCCACTAATTTTGGTCTAAAAGAGGAAGTATACCCATCAAAGTCTTTCTAGACTAATAATGCTTATTACATTTAACCTGTGCTGACTTCAGTCTCCATTGGAGAATCTGCTTATCTTTTTCAGATGGGAGCAAGACCTGAGGAGATAACCACCTATCACACTTGAGTCCAGCCCCTGCTGAAACCACAGAAGAATTGGGGAGATGAACAAGAGTGCTGCTTCCATGATGAACCTGTTAATCAGCACCAGGGTGAAGGAGACAGACACTGAGGACACTCAACACCTACCAAAGCAAAGATCCAGAAGATCCTAAGAGCTCATCACTGAAGTAGACTTAAAACACACCCAACATGGCTCAGGGAATTTACAGAAGAGGGGGTGGAAAGATTGTTAGAGCCACAAGTTTGGTCATCATGCCAAGAGGCATTGCCTCTCCCCAATAACTGATTCCCACAATGCACGACCCATGAATCCCCCAGGGGATAACCTGCAGCCCCAATGAGGAGGTCCCTCTTCGGAAAAGGGGTAGGGATGATGGAAAGGATGGTAGGGTGGTACTAACACATGATGTTTCCATACTAAATTGTGCCCATAACTAATGAAAAAATAAGAAAAATAACAAGAATTGGTTAGTTCACAAACTACAATTTGTGGACAATTAAGAAGAGATGTATGGGCACTGTCTGCTACTGGTAATGATTCTGTGTTTGCTACTACCTACTTTTCAATGACCAGGTTCATAGTGACTTATAGGGCACATGTGTGCCTGGATATTGTGGGACCATAGGGAATGGAGGTTTGTCTATCCCTAAGAAATTAAGTTCCAGCTAACACAACTTTCCATCTGCCTTTTATTTCAGACCCAAACAGTTGACTTGGGATTCTAAGAAAGGGGAAGAAATTGCTTAAACATATTTGAGTGCTCCTACTCCAAATACATGAAATTTGAAATGTTCCAAAAATCCACAAATGTTTTTATATCCATTGTATAAAATAATGGGTTTCACTATGACATTTTTTGTTTGTTTTTTTTCAAAGTAGGGTCTTGCTACAGCCCAGGTTGAACTGGAATTCACTATGTAGTCTCAGAGTGGCCTCAAACTCATGATGATCCTCCTACCTCTGCCTTCTGAGTGCTGGGATTAAAGGCGTGCGCCACCATGTCTGGCCTTTACTATGACATTTTTATATCTGATGTGCCTTGATTATGTTCACCTCTTCTTAACTGTTCTCTGCTGTTATCACTAACCACGAGACCCCAGAAGGCTTACTATTCCCTGAGGAAGTAGTATCAGTACTATTAAATGTTTAAAGGAAATTGATATTTAAATTCATACATCTTTACAAGTAAAATGAAATTCTCTCTCGTGCCAGTCACAACCAACTAGATCCATCACAGACAGGCTAGAGCACCCACGTAACTTTTAACTCCACTCCTGCTGATGTTCACGTAAACATGGGAAGGAAGAGATATCTTTTAGAGTGGCTATCAGAGGAGACGGGTAAGGTGAAGGGAGGGAAGGGAAGGTCAACATGCGAGAGAACAGTGGGACGTGAGCACACTGTTACACCACTCTGAATACTATGGCCTATTGCCTAGTACTACAGGCCAGGCACTTACGCAACAGAAAGGTGTCGCCTCACGGTCTGGAGGCTTGAAGTCCTCCAACAGCACAGGAATGCTGTGAGACAGCGATCCACCCCAGCCGTCCCTCCTAGGCTTATAGGTGGTCATTCTCTCCTGAGTCCTCATCATCTTCATTCAATATGTGTGCAGTCCTGGTCCAACTATTCACTTCTTTCTTCTTACTTTATTTTGTTTTATTATTTTAGAGAGAGACAGAGAGAGAATTGGTGTGCCAGGGCCTCAGCCACTGCAATCAAACTCCAGACGCTTGAGCAACCTAGTGGGCATTTTCTTCTTATTATTATTAATTTATATATTAATATATATACATATATATATGTGTGTGTGTCCCGCTTAGACACACATCTAGACACACATAGGGGTGACAGAGTTCAGCTATACTCTAGGGCCCCTGCCCTCCTCCTTGGCGAGGAAGTCCAGCTCTCTGCCTGGCATACTGTTTATTTCATAGGTGGCTTGGAGAAAGTAGAGGGGATTGTGCCTACTGAAAACCATTTAAAATTGAACATCTTAACCTTAGACACCTACATTTTGTTAATATGTGTTTGCCCCACCTTTTGTGCATCTGGCTTAGGTAGGTTCTAGAGAGTTGAACATGGGTCCTTAGGCTTCACAGGCAAGCACCTTCACCACTAAACCATCTCTCCAGCCCTCACTTCTTTATTTTTATACAAATCATAGTTTATCTATTTATTTATTTATTTGAGAGAGAGAGAGAGAGAATGGGAGCACCAGAGCCTTCAGCCACTGCAAAAAAAGCTCCAGACACATGTGTCACCTTGTGCATCTGGCTTACATGGGTCCTGGGGAATCAAACCTGGGTCCTTTGGCTTTGCAGGCAAGTGCCTTAACCACTAAGCCATCTCTCCAGCCCCTATTCACTTCTTATAAAGTGAGCTATCCTATTGGATTAGACTCCACACCAAATGGTCTCATTAAATTTAATTATCTGTTCGGAGATTCTGTGTCTAAATACAGTCACATTCTGAGAGAATACCACCTAGACATATAAATTTGAGGAGGTCCCTTTGAATCCTTAACATAAGGAAAACAAAGAATTTCTAAGGGTGTGTTCTGAACGCTATACAATTTTCTGCCAGACTTGTGTGCTCAGGGTGAATTAAGAACCAAATTGATGCTGCGGATGCTGCTCAGTTGGTAGAGTGCCTAGCATACTCGAGGGACTTGGTTCCATTCTCGCCACGGCATAAAGCCAGGCATGGCGATATGTGCCTGTAATTCTAGCACTTGCGAGGCAGAGGCTGGAGAATCAGAAGTTCAAGGCCATCTTCAGCTACATACATAGAGAATTTGAAGCTAGCCTAGGCTAGAGACTCTGACTCAAGAAAGGTCAACAATGAAAACGCTATCTTCAGAGTTGTATACTTATGGACACAACAAAGCATATCGTTTCTCTAGAATCAAGCTTTGAAAGCAAATGGGACTTCCAGGTGATCTGCTGGTTCAGCAGATATGTAATTAGGAAATGCTCGCCTGCTGTTACTTAAACAATCTATTAACAAACAGCTCAGTCTGCTGTGGTTTATGGCTACTTGTGCACCACAGCTTTCTCTAAGATTCCCAGCATGCTCCTGTGAGCAAGGCAATGGCAGCAACATGGTGCATGAGCCTTTCTCCACAACTGGTCAAGTTCTGAAATCTTCTCAAGAAAAGAGCAGTGATGTTTCTACGGTAACTCCCTTCGAAAGAGCGCCATGGCTACAAGCTTCCCTAGTCCTCTCTCCCAACAGCGGTCATCATGGCCACGTCCCACTTACGTAAGCACTCGTCTCTAGGAGTGACAGAGTTCACCTATACTCTAGTGCCCCTGCCCTCGTCCTTGGCGAGGAAGTCCAGCTCTTTGCCTGGCATACTGTTTATTTCACAGGTGGCTGTGGGCAAGCAGAGGGGATTATGCCTACTGCAAGCCATTTAAAATGGAATATTTTGGCCTTAGACACCTACATTTTATTAATATGCACTCATACTTGCTGGGCCTTGTCAAGTACCATCCTTGAGAAAATAATTAGTTTGGTCTACAGTTGCTTTTGATGATATCCTGGGCTTCACACAGACTGAGTTGTACAGGAAAGTGTAACCCATTTATCTAGGGATCACAGCAGAAAGCGCCTACCCACACCACTTCATCTCAGCTCACACTCCTGTTAAAGGAGAGCATGTTATAAGGCGAGAAAAGCAGCTATGAGACGTAAGATGTGTATCAGGCTCCCAGACTCATTTCCTCCCAGAGCAAAGTGACCTCTATCCTACGAGCTGGGATGAGATGGCCCAGTCTGTGGATCAGAAAGGAAGGTGGGGCGGGGGAGGGCTGGGGAGAAGGGAAGGCAGGGACTCCCGTTTCCTGACAGACCGAGCGAGCAGTGTCCTGTGGGTGGGAAACGGACATTTTGAATATATGCCTTCTCATTTAATTCTCTCCATCAGCATGTACAGCAAGGCATGCTTTACTAATGAGGACTCTCAAGTTTAAGGAGGTTAAAGAACTTGGCCAAAGCCACATGCATTTGTGTAGTAGAGGCTGGATTGGAGCTGGCCCTGTTTGAAAAAAGAAAAATAAAACATTTTTTTTAACCTCATGCTTTTCCCACACCTTTTGATTTCAAGCCATTTCTTACTATTTCATGTGGATATTCCCTAAAGGCACTGAGAGCTTTTTCTGGCAGAACGTTCAGTCAGAGCATTTCTCAGCACCTAGGCACTCCCACAGGGGATTGTGTCAGAACACTAGTGTTAACCCCTTACCTTCCCTCCACCCTAGGCTGATATAATAGATCAATTACATATCACTCACTGTTGCAACAAGCAGCCAGCTAGGACCGCCTCTGAAATTAATAAAGCAATCATTTATAACAGGAGAAGATCTCTGTCTGGTAAAGAGGGCAGGTCCTAGCATCTTCTCACCCACCCACAATACATAACAATTAATTAATAATTAATAATAATAACATACCTCTAGTCCTAGCACTTTGGAGGTGGATGAAGGAGGATCAGAGTTTCAAAGTCATCTTCAGCTATATAATCAAGTTCAAGGTCAGCCCGAGATATATGAGCTAAAGTTCCGGCAAAGCACAGCCTATACTTCAAGTAAGTCTGACTGGACTGATGGCACTTCAGTGATCGCAGAGAGATGGAATGCTGCAGGATCACAGCCAGGTTACCTGGGGCTACCTTGAGCCCCTGGTGTAGCCATTTCTCACCCACCTGTGTGTCTGACCTAACATCCTGGTGAGCATCAGGTGAGCAGGTGAAACCTGATACTAACAACAGGTCACCAGCCTCCACCAACTCAAAGGCTAAGAATGTCATCAGACAGCATCTGAAGCCTGCAACAGAGATTTCTCTGCTTTGCCATGTTTTCACCAGTGTGTTTGACAACTGCCTTGGCTTATGAGTGTTTTGTCCTGTAACGACAAAAGCCCTTTGAAATTGTTAACACACAGGAACACAGAATTTGGAATAACCTAAATCTGTGTTCCTAAGCCATGGCCACTCATTTGGCTCCAGAAAAAAAAAAAAATCTCTTATCGATACCCTTTGAGATGAGAGCAGTATGTTTTGCATTGACAGATACATGAAACCTGTTTCAAATAATATTAATAATTAAAAATGATAATAGCATATCTAAAAGATGTCACAACTGACATGATAAATACAGACAAGTGGCAGCTCAGCCACTGTAAGACAAGAAGACTCTAGTTTTGCCGACCATGATGGGTACAGAAAAGTGACCCAGACCTCAGCATTACCACTAACAGCCCCAAGCATACATAGTCATCAGTGTGGGCGAAGTTGTGAAAACTTTTCCAAGAAATGGGGGGATTCCGAGGATACAACCTGGGCACCTCTGAGATGAGAGCAACAAGAACAGTGAAGGCAAAATGTCAAATCTCACCACCCTCAATAAGAGGATGATAACAAGAAAAAACAAAGGCATGCTCCTAGGTGGTACGCAGATAATACCAGAGGAAAACTTCCATTTTCTCAGAACTAGGAATCTGAAGCCAAATGTAATGGTTTCATTGAGACGTCCCCATAAACTTGCGTGTGCTGAATGTTTTTGATCCCCAGCCTATAGCAATTGGGTAATTGGAGGCTTGCTGGAGGAAGGATGTTGTTTGGGGCTGGTTTATGGGTGTTACAGCCAGCTTTCTCCTGCCAGTGTTTGATACACTTCCTTTTGCAGTGTCTCACCTGATGTTGGTCAAGAGGTGATGTCCAGTCTCTGCTCATGCCATGTTTCCCCCTGACATCGTGGAGCTTCCTCTCAAGTCTGTAAGCCAAAATAAACCCTTTCCTTCCACGTGATGCTTTTCATCAATGTTTTCTCCCAGCAACGAGAAAGTCTCTAAAACACAAACTCTCCAGATACTATTTGTTTTTTCTTCCTTGACTGGCAAGAATACATATAGCTTCAAGGGAAAACAGGTACATAGGAATGGTGAGATGAAATCTCCTATGAGTGTGCTCAGCACTGTCTTGGAGGACAGAGGTAGAGGAAGATGGCATCTGACCTTTCCAGTCTATGCAAGAAAAGAAACAACTCCAACCAAAGGCCTTGAGTTCTGATGAGGGGCAATTGGAAAAAAGCCTCAAGAACAAAAGAGACCCAGGTCCTTCAAAAGTCCAAACAATTCTGGGCGTGGTGGTACATGCCTTTAATTCCAGCACTCGGGGGGCAGAGGTAGGAGGATCGCCTAGAGTTCGAGGCCATCCTGAGACTACATAGTTAATTCCAGATCAGCCTGGGCCAGAGTGAGACCCTACCTCGAAAAAAAAAAAAAGTGCAAACAACCGATGCAGAACCCTCCCAAATCTCAGGACTCCTGTCTGTAAGTAAGTAAACATAAGTAAATAAATTTTACAATAAAAAGTAGCTCTGAAAAGGTGAATGAGGAAAGCTCTGGCAGAATGAGAATAGTGTCAAAAAGAATCTGTCCACACTGGTAAAAAAAACATGGGCATTCTGGTTAGAGTTGTTCACAACAACATAATAACTGGAAAGAAATGGTGTGGCATAAGGACAATATGTGTCAGCCAAATGAAAGCAAGCAAAGGAGATAACCAGAGAAATAAAAGCAAAGGTGTACCCCAAACTGCACAAAATCCTAATCTGGATAAAATTTCTCTGGCAGTACTTCCTGCTGTATTTCTGCTATAAGCCAGTATAGACAGTGAAAGCTATAGGACTAAGTTTCTGTTACCTTCCCCGTGCTGGGAAAAAAAAAAAAAAACACACAAAAAAACACCTGGCCAAAAGCAGCTAGTGGGAGAAACGTTTTTATTTTAGCATATAGTCTCAAGGGGAAGCTCCATGATGCCAGGGGAAAGCAAGGCCTGAGCAGAGGCTGGACATCACCTTTGCCACAGCAGGTGGAAACAGCATCAGCAGAGTGAGCCAAATAGCACTGGCAAACTGAGGGCTTGTAAACCACAGGTCTGCCCCCCTAGCAACACACCTCCTCCAACAAGACCCCACCTCCCAAATTGCCCCCAGCTAGGGACAAAGCATTCAGAACACATGAGTTCATGGGAGCCATCTGATTCAAAGCACCACAGACCACAAACAGGATGGACAGACAACCAGGAGAGCTGAAACCTGAGATTGTGCCGGCCGTGAGCCCATGCCTTTAATCCCAGCACTTGGGAGGCAGGGGTAGGAAGATTGCTGTGAGTTCAAGGCCAGACTGGAACTACATAGTGAATTCCAGGTTAGCCTGGGCTAGAGCAATACACATTGAAAAACCAAAAAAGGAAAAGAAAGAGAGAAAGAAAGAAAGAAAGAAAGAAAGAAAGAAAGAAAGAAAGAAAGAAAAGGAAAGGAAACTGAAATTGCAAAAATAAGGAAATAAACCAAAGACCAAAACAAGCCACAGCAGATCACAGAGTATAATAGACACAGCTGAAAACAATTACAAGTATATATGGATAATTTAATCACTGTGAGCATAGATGACAAAAGAAAGTCCAACAGCTTAAAACAATAAGAAGAAAAAAGATAATAGATGAAAAAGAAGAACATCAATAGCCCTACATAACATATATTATTGTTATAGAAATAGAAAATTCAATACATGCTACAGAAAATATATTACAATTTATAGTAGAAGAGATTTACCTTGAAATAAATTTTTTAAAATCTACATGCTAATCACTTCTTGGCCTTCTGGCTAAGATCAAGTGTAAAAATCTGCATGCTAAAAGCACATCAAATGCTTCAGTAGAAATTAACAACAGTGAGAGGATTACTGGGAGCATAGTTAAGTTATTGAATGCTGAGACTAAAATAAAATTATCCGGCTGGAGAGATGGCTTAGCAGTTAAGGCACTTGCCTATGAAACCAAAGGATCCCAGTTTGATTCTCCAGGACCCACGTAAGCCAGATGCACAAGGGGCACATGCATCTGGAGTTTGTTTAGAGTGGCTTAAGGCCCTGGCATGCCCATTTTCTCTCTCCGTCTCTCTCTCTCTCTCTCCCTCTTTCTCTGTATCAAACAAATAATTAAATAAAATATATTTAAAAATTTTAATAAGGAACCAAAACAAATCGCTAAGACAAACAATGACACTGGTTTTAGAATCCCCACAACAAAATTTCATGATAGAACTCGATGCCCAACATCTACATGGCAGCTGTCTTCTCACCTTCTCTTTGCTGGGTCAAAACACCCAACCAGAAGCAGCTTATGCAAGGAAAGGGTTTATTTCAGCTTACAGTTTCAAGGGAAGGTTTTATCATGGCAGGGGGATCATGGCAGAGCAGGTAACTGGGCATCACATCTTGTCATTTCAGCTGGGAGGAAGCAGTTTGAGTGACAGTGGAGTTTGGACTATGATAATTCTAAGGCCCAGCCCAAACAACACACTTCCTCCAGCAAGTCTTCACTTCCCAAAAGACTCCATGGCATTCCCAACTTGCCATCAGCTAGGGACCCAGTGCTCAAAACACATGAGCCTATGGTACCATTTCATTCCAGCCGCCACAGTCTACAAATTTCTGGGCTCAAATAACTCTAACCCAAGACTATCTTGTCAAACCAAGGTGTTGTTGTAAGTATATGGAAAACAAAATGGTCCTTCTACCATGAAGGAATTAAGGGATTACAGCACCTGAGAGCCCTTATTTAGACAACACCCTAGATTATTTTCTTAATCTCATAGAATGGGTCTACAAACGTTTTATGAAACAGTAAGGTAACTAACAACCATAATAATAAGCTACAAGTTAACAAACACAGTGCATCAATCAAAATTTCAGCTTCTTGGAGTGACCCTCAAGAAATATGCTTTTCATATTATGATGATCTCCAATAATGTCAAGTCATGTGATGTCAACCATTCAACTCCAACAGCCCTTCGTTGCCCCAGTAACACTAAATGGAGTCTTAACCCATAGACACATCTATTTCCTGGCAGATAAATAGTGTTTTATCTCTGCTATTTCTTGATACAAATCTCACATGTCTACTGCATGCTACATGAAGTCATACCTTTTTTAGTGGTCCTAGAATTAGCTCTTACAAGTTCTTAAAGGATTTGGCAGGAAAATTTATATTACCAATTTCTATAACTCTGAAATTTTATAGCCATCATTCCCATCATATCTAAACTTTAAGAAATATGTTGTATTATTTTTCTATGTCTTTGTCCTGAGACTTTAATTCCTCTTAATTAATTTTCACTCTCCTTCTTTGAGTCTGATTTGTAACCCTGCTACCTTGTACTGTTGGACACAGTGTTAAATAAACGAAAACTTTCTCCCACAGAATTGATGAATACTTAACCTTCCAAACCAGAAAATATATATATAGTAAAACATTTCCAGTTATCAAATTACATCTCACTTCAGAATCATCTCCCATTAGTGAATGAAATGTATACAATGCCACCATCATTAAAATAAGGTAAAAGGAAAGTATCACCAACAGCGAGTCCCTATGGTGCAGCCTTAGTGTGTAGAAGCAGGAAATGGTATCTAAGAAATGGATTGGAAATCCTTTGAGGGATGAGGCTATGAGCAAGTGAATAGAAGAGCTGCTGGGATTATTAAATAAGGATTTGCAAAGCTTATACCTAATTAGCTTCCATATCTCTCACTTAACCATGGTTAGAGAGATGGCCCCGTAGGTAAAATGTTTGCTGCACATGAGAAGCTGAGCCCATATAAAATTCTGGACCTAAAAAGCTGAGCATGGCTGCCTGCTCCTGTCATCCCAGCACTGGGGAGGTGGAGACAGGGCATCCCTGGGGCTTGCTGACTGGCTTGTTTTGCCAAACCTTAGTGAGCTCTAGGTTCAGCAAGAGACCCTGTCAAAAAATAAAATAAAATAAAATAAAATAAATATAGTAGGACTGGAGAGATAGCTCAGCAGTTAAGGCATCTGCCTGTGAAGCCAAGAGACGCAACTTCAATACCCCAGTACCCACATAAAGCCAGATGTACAAGGTGACATAAGCATCTGGAGTTCATTTTCAGTGGCTAGAAGCCCTGGTGTGCCCATTCTCTGTCTCTTTCTCTCTTCCTCTTCCTCTCAAATAAATAAACATAAAAATATATTTTAAAATAAATGAAGTGGCAAGCAATTAAGGAAAACATTTTACATCAACCTCTGGCTTCCACATACGTGAGTACACATGTGTACCCCCCACATATTAACATGCATACACTAATGCACACAGCACACATATGTACACATGCAAAAAAGGAATACTCAACTCCGCTTTCACAGGAGTGGAGACGATTGAGTAAAAAACAAGTGTTTCAAATCTGCAAATTTTGGGCTAGAGAGATGGCTCAGTGGTTAAGGTACTGCATACAAAGCCAACAACCTGGGTTCAATTCCCCACTACTCATGTAAAGCCAGATACACAGTGACGCATGTGCCTGCAGTTTGTTTGCAGTGGCTTGCCCTGGCATGCTCGCTTGCTCTCTCTCTCTCTCTCCTTGGAAATAAATACAATTTTTTTTAAAAAATCAGCAAATTCCTCTGGAAATAAAAGATACATATTAACATGAGAGGTGTGAGACAAATGTGTGATTTGTTCATTCAGTAAAGTGCATAATTAATAAAAAAAGATGGAGAAGAAAAAAAAAGGATCCCCAAAGGGGGGAAAAAGATAGTATCATGTCCATGGATGGGAAAATGTTTGTTAGTAACTGTTCTCCATATCTTCTTTTATACTATATTAATGCTAGGTAATGGCAAGTGAAATAGGTGGGGAGATTGGCCTTACAACTTTATCTGAGATAACAGAAAATTCATCACTTAGCATTGATTGGGACCTCTTAGTGTCTTAGTCAGTTTAGACTGTGATAACAAAGTTCCACACATTGGATGGCTGGTAACCAAACCAATCTTTACTACTCAGAGTTCTGGGAAGGCACCGGCACCTTCATGTATTGTGAATGGCAATAGCTGTCTCCTGTTGTGCCTTCTCATAGCAGAAGCAGTGAGAGTTCTTAAGGATCACCTCCTCATGAGGGCCCCACTTCCATGACCGACCACTTGCAGATTCCATCACATCGGGAATTAGGATTTCAACATATGGATTCTGAGGGACATATATTCAGTCTATGGCATATAATCTATATATTGCGAAGTACAGGAGATTCACATCCGATTGTGATTTTGATCTTCTCTCAAAAGGCTGAAAGTTTAGTGAGAACCACAAATGGGAAAATAGATAAATTCAATAGAGGGTAATTAATATGATGGCCCAAACGTGGAGCATGGGGCTGTACGAAAGGGAAGACCTGATCCATGGTATGGATTAACAGCCTTCATAGAGATGCTAGTCTGAGATAGCGCCCATTCACTGCCGCCTCAGCATGGCCGTCATGGCACCTGCCTCTGTCAGTTTGGACCATGCAGCCACGAACATACAACTCGCCATCCTGCACAGAAAGAAGTAGGGTAGTGCCGTAGTCAGCTCCACGCTGCTGCAATGAGCGCCCAACCAGACACAGTTCGTGGGAGGAAGGAGTTTATTTTAGCTTACAGATCCAGGGGAAGTTCCATCAGTGGAGGAAGAAGCTGGCTCCCTTTCATAGATCCACACAGAGAGAAACCACCAAACACCAAAAACAGCAAGCATGCACAAAACCACTGAAGCTCAGATTGCTCTCTCCACACCTTCATGCTAAATTCTAAGATCGACAACCCCCCCCCCAGTGACATGGCCCCCCTTCAGCAGGAATCTGCCCACTAGGGCCTGAAGTTATAAACTCAATTTCAGTAAAATAGCTGAGTCTCTAGGGCCAAATATTTACATTACCCCACATTCAAATTACCACAGGTAGCATAGTGGTTCCAGAGTTCATTTGGTGCCTGTGAATTTTATTGAGCAAAATAAAGTTTTATTGTGTATCTAATCTGTTATTCCCACAAAAAAGCTCTCAGAGCAGGGTTAGGTAACACGTAACATGCACCACACTTTCACACCCACACAGGCATCATTAACTAATTCTGCCAGATTAATAAACACCCTCAGCATTTTTTTTTCTCTGCACACTACTCCAGGAAGCCATTAATAATCGCATCAAGAATAAATTTTGTCTTTCCATCTTGAGAGCAGAAACAGTGTTTTCTTTTTTCCACCAAGATTTAATCCCTGCCTAGAAATATCAAGTTGCTATATATTTTTAAAGGTAGTTTGCCTGTGAACTATGATAGGTACTGCAAACAATAGTTGAGAGTTATTATGATTAGAAAATTCTCATTTTCTAAGCCTTCCACAAAATGGTTTATTTCCTTAAGAAAACCATAAAACCTGACAAGTGGTTATATCATGTATTTCATATTTCATGACACCTCTCTCTCTCTCTATTTTATCTATCTATCTGTGTGTGCGTGTGTGTGTGTATTTTAGAAATTGGGGAGGATTTTAAAATGTCACCTTAATAAGGTCATAATAATTAAATTCAAAGGTTTGACCAGTCAACAGGAGTAGTTTTAAAAGTATGTTATGCAAAGAACCCTAACTTGAGATTTGTTGAAACTCACATCAGTGGTGATCGAAGCTGATGTCAACTCCCCACTCCCTGTTCTAACTAGGTGCCCCTTGAAATACAGAATAAATTTTTTTAAAAAACCCTCGGGTCTTTACAGCAAGTCCGCAAAGAAGTTTTATCACAGTTGCAGGACACAAAGCAGAATATAACATCCTTTTCATGAAAGAAGCCTCAGCTTATCTGTTTCTCCCTGACCTGATATACCTACTTCTCACGTAGATTACCTCTAATGTGGTAAGGTGGAGTAGCTCCCCATGAGGCCCCAGAGTGCTCAGCATACTGAGTACTTGAAGGACAACAGAAGGACCTCAGAAGTAAGTCTGTCTGATCTTCTTCACCCCTTCTCTCCTACTATTCTTCCTCCAATGCAACATAATAATTCATCTCAAAATTGAAAAGTCTGATTTCTTGTTTAAAAATGCATCGTTTCCTCTCACAATCAGTCTCTTGCTACTTGTGATTCCGCCCTTCAACACTGGCTTCCTGCCAACTTAGAAGCCTCTGGGTCTCCGTAGCTTCTCCTTACCTACCCATCCTCTCTTATCTCCCCCTTAGGTCTCATCTCCAGAATCTCTTCCTGGGAGGTCCTTAGAAATTCAAATTCCCCTTCCATGCTTTATGATTAGTATGCAGAATACCATTGCTGGCCTTGTCTACCTTTCTCTCCTTTGAGATGATGCCTGGGGAGAAAGTGAGCTCAATTACTACCCTAAAAGAAGCCATCAAGAAACGCTCTTCATTGTATACTTCCTTTGATGTAAAATAAAACCCTCCTCACCCTGCAAAGTGCTACATTCGATTTCCATGCTGTTTTAAAAATCATAATTTTCTTCCCATAGTACAGAAAAATAGAAATATGTTCTGCTATTAATGAACTTAAGGAATGCCAAGAAAGAGAAGTATTTATAAATAAAATTCTATTGTTTAATGGACCAGTTCCATACACACCTGAAAAGAGCTGCTTACTTCTTATGCCCCAAATATATTTCTAGATATGGACTTTTTCACCTCTTTATTAGTGTTATTATTTCTTCTGTTCTCCCGAGGCAGGGAAAAACTGAGTTTTAATATTATCAGTAAGTAAAGAAAACAAGAGTGTGAAGAACTGATGCCCACAGCTGTAACTTGGAATGGAGCACCTTTCTGTAGGTGGGTTGGGGGAGGTGTATTTTGGCTTTGTATCAAGATATGAAGCTTGAACCATGAAAAGCTTAAATGAGGACACATTTTCTTCTTTGTCAAAGGGAGAATTTCCAGATGTCAACCACTTAATTTTTACACATATTTTAAAATGTTACTTATTTATTTAAGAGAGAGAGAAGGTGGGCTTGAGAGATGGCTTAATGGTTAAGCGCCTGCCTGTGAAGCCTAAGGATCCTGGTTCGAGGCTTGATTCCCCAGGCCCCACGTTAGCCAGATGCACAAGGGGGCGCACGCATCTGGAGTTCATTTGCAGTGGCTGGAGGCCCTGATGCGCCCATTCTCTCTCTCTCTCTCTCTCTTTCTCTGCCTCTTTCCCTTTCTGTCTGTCACTCTCAAATAAATAAACAAAAATATTTTTTAGAAAAGAGAGAGAGAGAGAGGAGGCTGACACACACACACACACACACACACACACACACACACACACAAAGAGAGAGAGAGAGAAAATGGGCATGCCAGGGCCTCTAGCCACTGCAAATGAACTCCAGACACACGTGCCAACTTGAGAATCTGGCTTACCTGGGTACTGGAGAATTGAACCTGGGTTCTTAGGCTTTGCAGGCCATTGCCTTAACCACTAAGCCATCTCTTAACCCACACCCACTTAATTTTTATTTTACCCATTTCCTGTCTTGTTACCAGCCCCATCCTGCCTCCACTCCGAAGCCCAAGAGAACAGAGTAAGCCCTGAAGGGAATTTCTAGAAATATTTCAGAGTCTCAAAAAGTGATCTCAACAAATCCAACTGTGACAGGTCAGACAATGAAGGTCAGAACAGAAATAAGGTTCTAGTTAGTCTCTGGGAATGGGACAGTGCTTTGAGTGTCTTGATGGGAGGGAATAAGACTCTGATTTGCCCTGTGCCCATCAGGGTATAATTATGGATGGGTGTAAATTTGGAGCTCAAGGTATGCTTCCCCTGCCTCCCCTCATTAGGATAGTAATAAATTTGACTAATGTGTACTTACTTATTATTGATCATACTCTGTTTTATCTGTAATATTTCATTTATTCTTTCCAGCGAACCCATGGATCTATGGAGCACAAGGTTACCATTATAATCCCTGTCAGCTCAGAGACTACTGAACAAATGACTGAGTGACTCTTAAGTGGAATCTGTACCTAAACAGCAGTTGAGCATAGAAAGGGTTGTCCAGAGAGATCTCAACTGGGAGAGCCTGAAATAAGAAGGAAGACGGGGGAACTGAACTGACAAGTAGTAAGTACTCACTCCAGCTCAAGCAGAAGTCGAATAATTGTTCTACAGGAACACAGGGTTCCATGGTGGCCCACATCCTACAGGTAAAGGAACCAAGTGCAGACAGCCTGACCATGGTGCACACTGGTGCAGTTGCCTTCTCCTTTCTGGGACAAAACACCCAACCACAAGCAGCTTTTGGGAAGAAAAGGTTTCAGGCTCATGGTTCCCGGGGGAAGTTTCGTCATGACATGGCAGAGCAGAGGCTGGGCACCACATCTTGCCACAGCAGCCAGGAAGTAGCAGCAAGAGTGAGCTGGCTAGCACTGGGAAGCTGGGCTAAGAAACCTCAACGTCCACCCCGCAAC
Source organism: Dipus sagitta (assembly GCA_036346955.1). Taxonomy (NCBI): domain Eukaryota; kingdom Metazoa; phylum Chordata; class Mammalia; order Rodentia; family Dipodidae; genus Dipus; species Dipus sagitta. Next base: position 23,344,097 of record CM070786.1, read on the forward strand.
CCCCGCAGTGAAAGACTTCCTCACCAAGTCTCCACCTCCCAAATCACCCCTAGCTGGGGATTAAGTGTGAGGCATAATGGCAAACACATAAGGCTGTGAGGCCAGGTGTGGTGGCCTATGCCTTTAATCCCAGCACTCTGGAGACAGAAGTAGGAGGATCAAGGTGAGTTCAAGGCCACCCTGAGACTACCTAGTGAATTCTAGGTTAGCCTGAACTAGAATGAGACACTACCTCGAAAAACCAAAAAAAAAAAAAAAAAAAAAAGTCTGTGGGATTTGAATTAAAGTCAGTCTGATTTTATTGTACCAACAGCTGGTCATGGACAGAAAGAGCAGCTATAATTCAAGAGCTAACTTTTCCAAGCAAAAATCCAAGATATGTCTAATTAAAACGTCAAAAAGCCAAAAAATTTTGGAGTCTCTCCTACATACTCATACTTCGCTTGAACCAAATAGTTTTAGATAAACCAGTAAGTATCCCAGATGGGGATTTATACTTAGAGTACCTCAATATTAATTTATTTCTGACAGAGAGACTGCTGAATCTGTCCCGGCTCTTGCTTCAGTTGGAATAACGAAGCATTCCGAGAATTCATATAGGGCATTGCTGAATTCTCAGCCATCCCCATAAGATAATATGGGAGATCACAGAAACAAAGCTAATCCCCAGAAAATCCAGTGCCAGATGACCACAGAGACTTTCCATGTGGAGTCCTAACCCTGGTTTATACGCCAAAGCCACGCTTTGTATGGAGGTGCTGGTTCTCCTCTGTCTTTAGACTTCACAGTTGCACGAACTCCTGAGTCTGCACATACGCACCAGCTCCCAAGGTACAACCACTGCTTTCCTAGGGGCCATTAAAAATAGATGTGGGAGAAACAAGCAGTAGCCTTTTTTTTTTTTTAACCATGTGACTTGAAGAAATCACAGCTTTGATGCTCAGGGGAGAAGGAAGTCTGTGTGTGCATGTGTATAGTGTGTATATGTATGTACACATGTGCGCTTGCACACATAAGCATGTGTGTGTGCTGACTTGAGTGTCTGTGTGGCTTGGTCCCTTACCTTGCTGTTGTCTTGTTGGACAAATCTCAGAATCCATCTAGCAGATGGTCTACTAAGAGCCTGATAGAGCCCAGCCTCCCACACGGAACGTTCATGGAGCGCTGAGCAAGGGTGGGAGAGGGCAGGAAGTACAAGTAAACAAATCCAGGAGACTCTCAAGCCCTTTTTATTTGCAATACCAAAAACCATTTGCTCATAGTACTTTATAGTTGACAGACTAATTCCCTATCCACCATCACACTTTACCTTCTCAACTACCCTTCTATGTATATAGTTCATCTCAGTTTTATACAGAAGAGAAACTAGGCTCAAACAATGGCCTAGTATCACATGGTATAAGTGTTTAAAAACAAAGGAAGCCTCCTCACATTATGTTCATCTCACTTTGACTTTTGCGTCCTTTTCTCGTCTCCCCATACAGAGCGCTCGTGTCCTTCCGAAAAGCACAATGCAAATCATGAAGAAGACAGGCCACCACACTGAAGAGGGCTTCACCCTCCAAAACTTTTAGCACACATAAAAATTGAAATAAAAAAAATTGAGGGGGCTGGAGAGATGGCTTAGCAGTTAAGCACTTGCTTGTGAAGCCTAAGGAAACCAGTTCGAGGCTCGATTCTCCAGGACCCACGTAAGCCAGATGCATAAGTGGTGCGTGCATCTGGAGTTCATTTGCAGTGGCTGGAGGCCCTGGTGCTCTGTCTCTCTTGCTCTCTCTCTCTCTCTCTCTCTCTCTGCCTGTTTCTCTCTCTGTGTCTGTCACTCTCAAATAAATAAATAAAAATAAAACAAAAATTAGAAAAAAATTGAGCCTGGCATAGTGGCACTCACCTTTAATCCCAGCACTCAGGTGGCAGAAGTAGGAGGATCGCCATGAGTTTGAGGCCACTCTGAGACTACAGAGTTAATTCCAGGTAAGCCTGGTGTAGAGTGAGACCCTACCTCGAAAAACCAAAAAAAAAAAAAAAAAAAATTAAAAAAAGAAAAAAATTGAAATCAGATGGCTTTTCCCCATGGAGCAACATCATTTCCCTCTCAAACTGATTTTTTTAAATGACAAAGACAGCTGTAATACAATCAATCTGCAGAAGCAAAACAGTACATATAGCGAGTCCATTCATCAGTGGCTTAGGAATGCAGGATCTCCCCAGTCATGTACGACGGTGTGGATGAAAACCAGGACAACGCTTCAACAATGCAAGAAAGTCGACTCTGATACTTACCTGTGGGTGGTAATGGTGAGAAAATGGAATGGATATATAGAATGGTTTCATCCAGCATTTAGTAGACTCTTATATTTTGTGATATACACTAAGAAAATGCATATCATGAAAGAATAAAGAAAGGCACCTCTGAGGTAACCCAGCTAAGCCCAAGAAATCTAATCGCCATTCTACAAATATAAAGGAGAATCTAGATATATATCACCCACTCAGTATCCTGGTGGATATGGGGTCTACCAGGGTCCCATAGGACAGTGAATCAAATAGCAGTCTCAAGAGAAAGATTGGTTTCAGAGTCAAGTACTTGACAAGAAGCTACTTAAATGAAGAAGAGACACTAAAGAGATGGCTTAGCGATTAAGGGCCTTGCCTGCAAAGCCTAATGACCTGTGTTCAATTCCCCAGTACCCACGTAAAGCCAGATACACAGTGGCACATGCATCTGGAGTTAGTTTGCAGTGGCTAGAGGCCCTGGCACACCCATTCCTGCTCTCACTGTCTTTCTTCTCTATATCTCTCTCTCTGCTTGCAAATAAATAAATTTTCTTTTTTTAAAAAAAGGTTTATTTCTGGTTATAGTTCAAGGGGATACAGTCCATTGTAGTGGGGAAAACATGAATGGGAGGCGGTTAATCCCATTGCATCCACAGTCAGGAAACAGAGAGTGATGAATCTGGTATTTAGCTTGCTTTCTCCCTTTTATTCAGTCAGTCTGGAATCCCAGCCCATAGGATGGTGCTGCTCACAGGGTGGGTCTTCCCTCCTCAATTAACCTAATCTAAAAAAAAAAGAAAATCTCTCACAGAGATGCCAGAGATTTGTTTTCATGGTGCTTCCAATTATTGTCAAGTTGATAACTGAGATTAATCATTGCACCAGGATATTTGGCCAGCTCTCTTGCTTACTTTTCCAGGATTATTAAGAAATTAATTGAGAAATTGGATTGCAGGTTCCTTGACCCTGTATAAGCATGTAAAAATGGTCATTTCCACTTTACAATCATAATTTTTGTTCATGTAATATTTTTCACTCTATAGAGCTTTTCTGCTTGCATTATTCTAACAATTGGCAATTGTACTAATGTACTGCTTTGCCATGGTGAACCACTTTCTAAAAATCATCTGCCTGAGAGTACGGATGGTCTGGCTGTCTATGCTGTCTCCTGCCTGTAATTTAAGTATTTGAGAGACTAAAGGCAGGAGGATTGACATAGGCTTGAGGGCATCCTGGGACACAGTGAATTCCAGGCCAGCATAGGGTACAACTGTATGAGATTCTGTTTCAAACAAGCCAAAGGCAAACAGATGGATCGTCTATCCCCACAGCCCTCAACCACCTCCTGACAGCGAAGACATCAGCAAGGTGAGTTTCATGAGCTTTCCTTCTCAGGCCTCACAGGGTTCACAACTGGCTTCTAGAGGGCACAAGAGACAAAGGGAGAGAAGAGAAATGGATGAGAGATTTCCCTCGTCGTCACTGTGTACATTCAGAAGTCAAGACACTAATGATATCAACAGGGACAAAAGTACTCATTTTTTTTTTTTTAATCTGTGTTATCTTCGTGGTTGGGAATCGGGTCTGCCTGGCAACTATTTCACCAAGCAGCAGGGAATCTCTCATTTGCTAGCTTGTCCTAGAACAAAGCCAGGATGTTGTGCATAGCTCTCGTCCCCAACATCCCGTTGTCCAATACTGTCACCTGCATTATAAAATAACTCTGGCCCTGAACTCTGTAAAGCTTTTCTCAGTCAAGTGACAACGTCACACCTTGATCTGCTCTTCCTCCTCCTGTGCAGGATGCCAATGTCTGTGGGTCATCACATTAGCCACTTTTCTCATTGATGTGACCATATACCTCATAAGAAGTGGCTTAAGGGAGAAAAGATTTCTTTGGGCACACAGTTCCAGGGTCTACAGTCCACCACGGTGGGGAAGGCAGGGCAGAGTGAGCAGCAGGCGGCTGGTCATATTCAATCTGCACGTAGGAAGCAGAGGATAATAAATGCGGATGTCAGCCCACTTTCTACTTGTGGAGATTTTAGTTAGGTCTCCTGTGTGGACTCATGTGTCCTGGGTGCTTGATCCTCAGCTGATGGCACTTTGGGAGGTGGAACTTTGCAAGAGAAAGTTGTTTTCTGGAAATACGCATTGATAGTTGCTTGCAAGTGTTAGTTCAGCTCACTTTTCTGCTGCTGTTTCCACCTGCTGTGGTAGAGATGATTTCCAGCCTCTGCTCATGCCACCCTTTCCCCTGCCATTATGAAACTTACCCGTGAGACTGTAAGCCCAAATAAAGAACTTTCCTCCCATCTGCTGCTTTGGGCTGGGTTCTTTGTCCCAGTAATGAGAAGGTAACCACAACACTCCTTTTTATTCAGTTCAGGACCTCAACCCACAGTTAACATGGCTCTTCCCTCTTCAATTAACCTAATCTACAATTAACTTCCTCACAGACATGCCTGGAGATTTATCTCCTAAGTTACCCCAGATTTCAACAAAGTTGACAATTAAAATTAATCACCACAGTCCTTAACATTATTCCATCAAGTAGGCAGGAACTAAATTCCTGGTTTCATATTTATAATGTCTAGTGGGCTGGAGAGATGGCTTAGTGGTTAAGGCGTTTGTCTGCAAAGCCAAGGGACCTCGGTTCAATTCCCCAGGACCCTCGTAAGCCAGATGCACAAGGGGGGGCGCATGCATCTGGAGTTTGTTTGCAGTGGCTGGAGATCCTGGTGCATCCATTCTCTTTCCTCTCTCTGCCTCTTTCTCTCTCTCTCTCTCAATCTCTCTCTGTTGCTCAAATAAATAAATAACAATAAAGTTGTTTATTATGTCTAGTGCAACAGTTATCTTCTCGTTACTGGGACAAAACACCAAACCAGAGGCAGCTTATGGAAGGAAAGGGTTTATTGTGGCTTACAGTTTTGAGGAAAGGTTTCATTAAGGCTGGGGAAGAATAGCAGGAGCAGACAGCCGGGCATTATTTCAACAGGGAAGAGGCATCGAGTGAGGTGTCCAGGACTGGCAAGCTGGGCTGCATTATAAAATCCGAAGGCCTGTCCCCAATGTCACACCTCCTCCAGCAAGACTCCACCCAGCAGAGCCACAAGCTGGGGACTAAGTATGAGACTTCATCACAAACCGCTATGCCGGACATTTTACCTTCAAATGACCACATGCGGAGACATATGCAATCTTCCCAGAGCTCTCCCCACAACTGCACTGGTGAGGTGACTACAACAATCTGTTTCTACCCTGTGTTTCATGCACCTGTGAGGATGTCTCCATTGTAAAATCCGCTTCTGACGCCAACCAGTATGATCATATGCTGCCTAGTGTTTGTTGCTGTATCATTTAGTTACCGTGTTATACACCCAGCTGCACTTTGTTACAGCTTCCGTCATTAGTGCTGATTTGTGAACTGCCAGCTCATCCCCAGTAAGCCCACAATCCCAGCAGTGGTCTCATCCTAATCAGCTTCCCTTCAGTCTCCTCAGTACAAACACACTGGTCTGTGTAAAGACACTCAGCATGGAAGACGTGCCTTTGTCATTAAGGGAGCATCGGACCAACTTCAGGGAGCTGACAAACATACTTCATGGGTATTATTCTTATGATTCTCCCTTCTCTTTCTAAAAAGGCTTTTTAAATTCGCTCTCAAATTAAATTATATGTAATTGACTTTGAAAACACAACTCATAAAACCCCTGGCTATAACTGAATATATCTATTATAAGACTGAAGTTGGGACTCTCTTCTTGAAGTAAATTTTAAATCAGAATAAAAACATTGAATGGGTAAAATAGTCATAATAACCTTATTTTTCCTGGATCCCAATCAGCAGCTCCAAGTTAGGTCATACTCTCAAGGTACATTCTGACTTCCTTATCAGGCAGAAGGATAAGGGAGGAATCAGCACATCCCCAAGGTAAGTGTTCTGGGGAAGGGAGGAAGGGGGAAGAGAATACATGTGATTCATGAGGTCTCTTGGCAGCAAGATGAAGTCACAGCAGAAAATGTGCAATGCAATGATGGCTGTATGGGCAGCTGATTGCTCTGGGAAGTATTCAGTAGTCTACGCTTCCATAACTAATCCAATAGTAGAAAAATTACTGAATAATCTACAATAGTGGACTTAGTACACTTTGTCAGTCAGTTAAATATACTATCGACGAAGTGTGTTTTGGTACATTCTGCCTGAAGAAAAAAGGAAAGTTCTGCAGTAGGAATCAAAAGTCTAGGCTTAGCAGTTAAAGTGCTTGCCTGCCAAGCCAAAGGACAGAGTTCAATTTCCCAGGACCCGCACAAGCCAGATGCACAAGGTAGCATACGTGTCTGGAGTTTGTTTGCAGTGGCTAGAGGCCCTAGCGCACCCATTCTTTCTATATATCTGCCCTTTTCTCTCTCTCTCTCTCTCTAACTCTCTCAAATAAATAAAGAAATAAATACTTTTTACACTTTTTTTAAAAAGTTAAAATCCCAGCAGTTCTTCTAAGAATCTATAAGAATAGTCAGAAATGCAATGATCACTCATAGAACCACGATTCACAATGAAGATAAAATCAAAAATCAATAAATATGGCTACATAAGTTGATATCCCCTAAATGCAATGCACATGTTCATTAAAATTATGTTTAAAAATATTTAGCAATATAGGAAAAATTTCAAGACACAATGTCAGGTTCAATGTGATGCTGCCTGCGATGCTCTTGTTAGGTAGAGGCAGGAGGACAAGGAATTCAAGGTCAACCTCAGCTATATGGTGCATTTTTGGCCAGCTTGGACTACACGAGACTTTGTCTCAAAAAGAAAAAATTGAAATAAAGCACGGATTAAGGGGAGATGATTCAGTGGTCAAAGCACTTGCTGTGAAGGTATGAGTACTTGAGTTTGGATCCCCAGAACCCACACAAAAGGCCAACACCACAGCGCCAGCATCTGTAGTCCCAGAGTAACTAGGGTGAGAGTTGAATGATATGGGAGCGTGTGTGCCAGACAGCCTGGCATTTACAGCAGCAGATGAGAACAGCCTCGGCTTCAAACAGGTGGAAGGTGGGGAACAATGCCCAGAGTTGCCCTCTGACTTCCACACGTGCACACCAACACTCAACCATGAACACACACACACATACATACACATGCACACATACACAATTTTAGGGGGGAAATATTACTGCAATAAGCATACATTTGTACACATTATATTATAATACTATATATATATATATATGAAATATGGGGGTATAAGATCTCATTTTATACACTAGAGGAAATGTCTACAGGTTAGGTCATAAACAATACAACATAATTTTTCAGACATGGTATTGTCTGAATGCTCGACTGCCTCTTGGGGCTATCTTGTCTTTCCAGCAGGAGCTCCTAAAACATGGACTGAACTTTCCACGCTCACTCTTCCTCTACAAGAGCTCAGACTGCACGGTGCAGCTGGCGATTGGGAAAAGACCGTAAATCTAACTGTCCCGATCATTTCTCAGCCACCAGTGCAGCTTGAAAATGAAGCCTTCCTGTCACACCCTTGGCCTCACATCTGGCCACTGTGTACCATGCTTATTTTTGGAAACAGAATGGCTGAAGAATTTCATGGAAGCTGAAGGGATTTGTCAGGTCGGGTTCCAGGCCCATGGCAGGTATTTGACAAATGTGTGATGAATAAGAGAATGAATGACTGAACCAAGAAATCAATCAATTTATCCATGATATGGGGTTCCTGTAACACACCCTAGTTATTCAAGGCACCAAGGTAAACCTCCCACCTTCCAGAATTCTCTCCTGTCACTGGGGTCTCCAGTGATGGGGGGTATTCACTAGCCCCCCCCCCCAAAAAAAAAACCAAGAAGCTGGATTCATTTGAGTCTGGTCCTCTGTCTCCCATGCCAGTCCTTTTCAGACATGAACTCACAAGGGCTCTACTCAGTGGCTACTCACCCACCGGTGCGCATACTGAAAATGAGCTCTGAGAGGATGTCTGAATGCCTACTCCCTCTTGTGAGGGGCTATACATGGCCTAGCTGCTATCAAGGGACCTTCAGGAAGCATGGTGTACAGAGGGAGTGTTACAGGAAACTCTGAAGGGGAAAGGCGAGATCTTAACACTAGAGAGGATAGCCACAAAACCCTTGCTGTAAAGACCAGAGATGAGGTCAAATTCATGATCATGGAACCAGAGTGTGCAAATTAGTAGCAGTGGTAATAATAATAATAATGATATATCAAGAACAGATTAGGGCTGGAGAGATGGCTCAGCAGTTAAAGGCACTTGGTTATAAAGCTTGATGGCCCAGGATTAATTACCCAGTACCCAGACACACAAAAACTGGTGCAAGCATCTGAAGTTCGTTAGCAGTGGCAGTAGAAGCCCTGGTGTGCCCATACTTATTCTCTCTTTCTCTTCTGAATAAACAGATAAAAATATTTAAAAAAAATAAAATAACAGGGGCTGGAGAGGTAGCTTAGCAACTAAGGTGCTTGCCTGCAAAGCCAAAGGACACATGTTCGATTCTCCAGGATCCACATAAGCCAGATTACACAAGGTGGCACATATATCTGAGTTTGTTTGCAGTGCCTGGAGGCCCTAGTGTGCCCATTCTCTCCCCCGCCCCCTCTTCCTCTTCTTCTTCTTCTTTTTTTTTTTTTTTTTTTGTTTGTTTGTTTTTTGAGGTAGGGTCTCACTCTAGCCCAGGCTGACCTGCAATTCACTATGGAGTCTCAGGGTGGCCTTGAACTCATGGCAATCCTCCCACCTCTGCCTCCTGAGTGCTGGGATTAAAGGCGTGCACCACCATACCAGGCACTCTCTCTCCCTTTCAATCTGTCAAATGAAAATAAATAAATAAATAAATTATTTTAAAGAATAAAAGAACAAACTAATAGTAAGAGGTGAGGATGGGAAGAAGTTCTAAGGTGGTGGCTAGAACCACATGTGACTGTTTTATTTTTTGAAATGTGGCTGTACTTGCCTGAAGTCAAGGAAAGTAGGCAGAGTGGACAATAGATACTGGAGAGAGAGAGAGAGTCTATTAGGTATGAATAACTCATGGCTTTAGTCTACATACAATACACAGCTTCATAGGAACCTCACCATCAGTCATTCTCACTGACCAAAGGAAGATCAGGCTCTACGAGCAAGCTGTGAGAAAGTGTGCAGGCAGAAGCCCCTGGACAGACCAGATTTATCCCACACAGCCATGTGGTCCCGATGACTTCCTTGTCCATTGGAAGTGTCGGGTTCTCGGTTACCAGGGGCTTTGTTGGGGAGCATGTGTTCATTTGTTTGCAATACTACAATGTTAACCAGGTCCCCGCCATGGGGATGCTTGAGCTGCCACGGGCATGCTTGAGCTGCCACGGGGATGCTTGAGCTGGAGAACTAATGGGACCTTGGCGGCCACGGAAACTGGGTATGGCCTCTCCTCGAGTCTCTCGTGAGCTGTGTGCTCTGCTCCCTTCCTCCTGGTTTCTCTTTGGTTTTTCATCAGGTTCCTCTTATGTGACAAACCACTTTTCCTCTGTGTCAGAATGTCCACGTCCTGGTAGTTCTAAACTACAAATTTGTCATCTCCAGATTCTGTATGCCTGCTCCTACAGCTAAATTCTCTTCTCTTCCTCCTCCTCCTTCCTTCTCGCTCTCTCTCCCTCTCTGCCTCTCCTTTCCTCCCTCCTCTTCTTATTTCAAGGGTTCTGATGGGTCAGGCCATCTTTGACATCTGGCCCATCTCACAAGTGCTCAAAAGCCTGTGGACTAACTGCCAAGTGAATAAGCTAATATCTATCTTGTAGGACTAGTGTAAAGATTAGATCATGTGAAAATGCATGAATGTACCTATGTATCACTGACACATGAAAATTTTCCTTTCTCTGGTCTTTCCTTCTGTTTTGTTTGTTTGTTCAAGGCAGGGTCTTTCTCTAGCCCAGGCTAACATGAAACTCAATCTGTTGCCCCAGGCTGGCCTCAAACTCTTGGTGATCCTACTACCTCAGCCTCCTGAGTGCTGGGATTAAAAGTGCATGCCACCACATGTGGCTTCTTTCCTTCTTTCTATAGTCAGGTGAACTAAATTTAAAGGTTGAATTTTCCTCAGAGCAAAATTCTTTTTCTTTTTCTTTTTGACAGAGAAAGAGGAACAGAGAGAGAGAGAGAGAGAGAGAGAATGGGTGTGCCAGGGCTTCCAGCCACTGCAAATGAACTCCAGACTGCATGCATCCCCTTGTGCATCTGGCTTACGTGGGTCCTGGGGAATCAAACTTGGGTCCCTTGGCTTTGCAAGGCAAATGCCTTAACAACTAAGCCATCCCTCCAGCCCTCAGAGGAAAATTCTTAACTTCTTGCTTTTCGGTGACGCTCAATACCAAAGCCTATCTCTCTCTTCCATATCACTTTCTTCCTTTTTTACATGTGTATTGTGGTGTGTGTGTGTGTGTCTGTGTGTGTGTGTACATGCACTGTGGGTGCATGTATATGGATGCATGTGGAAGTCAGGGTTTTTTTTTTTTTAAGTCATAGTCTTTCCCTAAACCTAGACCTGCCAATTCTGCAAGATTAGCTAGCCAGCAAGCCCTGAGGATCCCCTATGTCCACCTGTCTAATACTGGGATTCCAGGAGCATTCCACTATGTTGGACTTTAATGTGGGTGCTAAGGATCCAAACTCTTGTCTTCATGCTTATGTCAAGCCCTTTACCCACTAAGCCAGCTCACTAAAGCTTCTTCCATATTACTTTCTAGGTGAAATTGCCCACATAGACAGAGGAGTGCTCAATACTGAAACCTCTCTATCACACCTTCCAAGGCTCAGGGTCCATTGTGGAAGAAGTGGTAGAAAGAATGTAAGAGCCAAAGGAAGGGTAGGACTCCTTACAATGCACTCTTCCAGACACAAAATGGCCTGGATATCTATGACCTCATAGTGCCTGGCACTACCTACACAAGACCCTCATGATAGGGTCAAAAGATGATATCAAAATAAAAGAGAGACTGATTGAGAGAGGGAGGGGATATGATGGAGAGTGGAGTTGTGAAGGGGAGAGTGTGGAGGGGCTAGGAGATTATCATGGTTTATTTTCTATAATTATGGAAGCTGTCAATAATAAAAAATTTAAATAGAAATTGCCCACATAAAAGCCCATGAGCTCCCCACCCCCAATTTTCAGTTATTTAGCCCATAGGTACCTTTTGCTCAGATGGATGAAGACATTTAGACACAGTGGAGGGAAGTGAACTTTCTCACACATTCAGTAAGTGGCAGAACCGAGATTTAACCAAGCCAAGCACCAACTTTGCTACAGTCATGGACCATGAGTAACTGTCTTCATCAATAATGAAATATCAATATTAGATCGAAAGAAGTTGCAACTCTCCTGGCACAAAAGAGCCAAGACAAACCCTCAGAATCCCTCCTGACTAGAGGTCAAAGGCCTGTATCCAGGGATCGCTTCTGACAGGATGTCTGCAGATCAAGGCAAAGCCTGCAGGAGAGAAGGCATTGCCGGAAGCACAGGAAGAAAAGATATGGGGGAAAAAAAATCGCAAAATGTGATATCAAAAATAGACCCAAATTGGTGGTTGAGTTGCTAAATCATACCTAACTCATCTTCTAGAACTCCCAGGTTTTAAAAAAAAAAGCATGATTCTTTTAGGGCACAGTGCTTTAGAGAAGGGATGAAACAATTTAAAAGAAAACGATTTGATTTATCGGGGTTCAGACGTACTAGTCTACTTGCATTTTGAAGGCAGATCGTGTTTTACTGAGCATTCAAACAAGTCATCATCCAACACCTGTGCCATCAAATCGATAATGCTGTAGATAAGAACCAGCTCAGTTTCTTTCTTCCCCTCTGAAAATTGTTTTCTAGCCAGGAAGGACATCAAAACACCAACTGTGGATTCCTTACAATCTTCTCTAAGTGGGTTTTAAAAGCTAATATTATTTGGAATTATCTTACTCTGGTAATCTGAACATCGTGGCTAGGAAAAGCCATCCCCTGTGGCCCAATTCCTTGCACATGTCCAGAGAAAGAAGTGTGTGCTGATGGCCCTTGCTCCTGCTTGTCAAAGGACACAAGTGACTTCCACTGCCCCTCGGCAAAAATAGACTGCATTCACAGAACAAAGACGTCAAGAAGACATTTTGTCACTGAAAAGTAAAGAAGGCAGATGAGACATATGCCTAGCGTATCTGGTGACTCTCTGAGGAACAGAGCTTATTTCTAGCAAACAGGACATCACCATACTTAAGTGATTTAAAAGGAAACCCTGGGCATTTCATTATTTTTCACCTGCTTAACAGTTTATCTAGTATTTGATCTTGTAGGAATCAAAAGGCATACATGGTTATCATATTGAATCTTCAGTCAGAAAAGGGACAAAAAAAAAGTTGCACAGTGCAAAAGGAGCTTGTGACAAGGGAAGGGATGACACTCATGGGGGTCTTCTCAGTATGATATCTCCAGGAGATACTTCATAACAGGGCTTCTCAGCTTCAGCACAACGGGCATTTTGGTCCAGACAATTCTTAGGGGAACTGTCCTTTACAGTATAGATTGTTTCTCTGGGTCTCTAGCCTCGACTCAGGAAGTACCAGAAACACTGTGCCTCTATTAAAACAACCAGAAAAAAAAAATCCCTAGGCATTGTCAAATGTCCTATAAATGAGGACATTTCCACTGGTTAAAAACCACTGCTCTCAGCTGCAGAGATGGCTTAGTGGTTAAGGCACATGACTGCAAAGCCTAAGGGCCCAGGTTCGATTCTCCAGGTCCCATGCAAGCCAGATGCACATGGTGGTGCATGTGTCTGGAGTTAGTTTGCAGTGGCTAGAGGTCCTGGCATGCCCATTCTCACTCTCTCTCTCTCTCCCTCTCTCTGTCTCAAATAAATAAATAAATAAATAAATATAATCTTTGTTTAAAAAAAAAACACTGATCTATTGGCAGTGACTACTGGGGAGACCCAACATTTATCAAAATGCTGAGAAGAAATGACAGTGGAGTATCCAGCACTGAGAGATGCATCTATCTTTCCCTCCAAGGCTCAGAGACCAATGGACTGCAAGGTCACTGAGAAATCAAAGCTGGAGCTTAGCTGAAAACCTCCTCTCTGTAGACCAGCTGACAGAAAGCTGGAAGAAGCTACATGGCATATGGACCTATGGAAGACAGAAATCATCAGCAGTGAGAACAGTGGACACTGGCATCCTCAAGTCTGGCCAACTAGGCCAAATGACCAAACAGGTGCAATAGTGGCATGTCTGCTCTGGTGGAAACTAACAGCTCTCTAATTGGACTGGAGGCCTGCTTTATGGGTGGGAATACATCCATGTACTGAAAACCTAATCAAAAGCCTATGTTGGGGTGGGTCATGGGGCTTAGGAGTGTAATGCCTGCTCTTGTCTGGCTATGTGCATATATTATGCTCACCAAACTGCCCTGTAAGCACTTCATTTAATGTTCATATCAACATATTAACTCTACTCTCACTTTTGGTTAGAGAAGCTTCTCTTTTCAGATGGCGGTGGCCACTGGGATGACCCAAGAGGCACTATAATGTTGAGAAGAAGTGATGGAGGAGTGTTTGGCACTGAAACATCTCTATCACACCCTCCAAGGCTCAGGGTCCATTGCAGAAGAGGTGGTAGAAAGAATGTAAGAGCCAAAGGAAGGGTAGGACTCCTTATAATGCAACCTTCCAGACAGAAATTGGCCTCGATATTCACAACCTCATACTGCATAGCAACACCTTCACAAGATGCTCATAATAGGAGAAAAAGACGATGACATCAAAATAAAAGAGAGACTAATGGAGGGAGTGTATGAGGGAGGGAGGGAGGGAGGGAGGGGATATAAAGGACAGTGGAGTTGTGAAGGGAAAACTGGGGAGGGGAGGGAATCGTCATGGTTTGTTGTCTGTAAGTATAGAGGTTGTCGGTAAAAAAAAAAAAAAAAAAGATTAAAAAAGAGGTGGTAGAAAGAATCAAAGAGTCAAAGGATGGATAGGAGTGCTTTGGAACTCTGTCTCCTACACACTAAGTGGCTGTTGCATTTATTACTTCACAGTGGAAGTTGCTACCGATTCAAGACCTATAATACAAGAGCAAAATAAATAAATAAATAAATAAAATGGTGACATCAAAGTAGAAGAGGGACTAGTTGGAAAGCAGAAGGGATTCAGTGGAAGAGGGTTAGAGGAGGAAGAAACAAAAGAGGATGGCGGGAGAGGATTATAATCATGATACAGCGCATATATATATGGAGGTTATCAATAAAGTAAAAAATGCCACTGTTCTATGATAATATATAAGAACAGTTAACATTAATCAAGTGTTGATTTAAACCCTTTTATGGTAAACTATGTTACACATGCAAAATAGCACGCAAAAGAAAAATGCAGGCTAGGGGCGATGGCTCTGCAGTTAAAGGCACTTGCTTGCAAAGCCGGCTGGCCCAGATTCAGTTCCTCAGTATACCCGCGCAAGCCATAAGGTGCATGCATCTGAAGTTTATGTGTAGCACCAAGAGGCACTAGCACACCCAGAAACTCCCTCTCTCTTTCTCCCTTTCTTTCTCTCTATCTCAATAAGTAAGTAAGTAAGTAAATAAATAAATAAATAAATAAATAAATATTTTAACCAAAAAAATGTATGACTGGGGCTGGAGAGATGGCTTAGCAGTTAAGGCATTTGCCTGCAAAGCCAAAGGACCCAGGCTCAATTCCCCAGGACCCACATTAGCTGGGGGCACATGCATTTGGAGTTCATCTGCAGTGGCTAGAGGCCCTGGTGCACCCATTCTCTCTCCCTCTCTCTTTCTCTCTCTCTCTCGTTCTCTCTCCCTCTCCCTCTTTCTCTGTCAGATAAATAAATACATAATAAATAAATAAATAAATGAAAATGTATGACTGAAAAATTTATCACAAAGGGAATACTATGTAACCATCAACCAGGTTAGGAGGATAGAAAACATTGGTAACTTTAAAAGTTTTCATTGTGAACTAGCTCAGTGGTAAGGCATTTGCTTACATGAACAGAGCCCCAGGTTGGATCCCTAAGGTTTCAGAAACAAAGACAGTAAAAGCTTCCACTGCATGCCTCCCAGTACCCAACCACAATCTGCCCCTTGAGCTAACCATTATAGGAAACTCCCTGGTCTTATTTTAGCATTTTACTACATAAGTAGGTAATTTTACTACTGAAGAATCTGTAAAGATATAGTTCACCTCTCTTCCAGTCTTTCAAAGACCTTCTTCACAGGTAGATATGTCCCATCAAAACAAAGGGGAAGCCAAAAAGAAAATAACCTGGGGTTTCAGAACAGGATCAAAAGTAGTGGGAAAGGCAATCCCAGAATAGTAATTGATATCAGCATAGGAGGGAACCAGTCCTTACTGGAGCCAGATTGCTCCAGGTGGAATTTCTTCAGTCCTATGAAATTGATATGAATCTCGTGTATCTGAATATGCTGAGACCACTGACATAAATTTCAGAGATGGAGCTGGGGTGGTGGCTCAGTGGATTACAGTATACGCCATACAAGCATGAGGGACCAAGGCAGCCTGAGTTTGATCCCCAGCACCCACATCAATAAGCTGGGTGTTGGACTGGAGAGATGGCTCAGCAGTTAAGGCACTTGCCTGTGAAGCCTAAGGACCCATGTTTGACTTTCTAGGTCCCATGTAAGCCAGACACATAAGGTGACAGAAGAGAGCAAGGTTATACATTTGCACAAGGTGGCTCACACATCTGGAGTTGATTGCAGTGGCTGAAGCCCTAGGGTGCCAATTCTCTCTCTCTCTCTCTCTCTCTCTCTCTCTCTCTCATTCTCTCACTCTTTCGCTTTCTCACTCTCTCACTCTGTCACTCTCACTCTCTCTCTCTCTCTCTCTCTCTCTCTCGCATGAAAAAGGCCAGTCTTTTTGGCTTGCCTCAAAAAATAAATCAATTTTTTTTAAAAAAAAGCTGGATGTCATGTTGGACAGTATTTCTAAGTGGTTATGGTACTTGCCTGTGAGGCCTAAGTTCCCAGGTTCAATTCCCCAGTACCTGCATAAGCCAGATGCACAAGGTGGCACATGCATCTGGAGGTTTCTTTCACTGGCTACAGGCTCTGTTGTGTCCAATTTCTCCCTCCCTCCTTTCCTCCCTGTCTCTCTCTCTGTCTAATAAATAAATAAAATATGTTTTTAAGGCTAAGTGTGCCCACATGTGCCCATAACCCTAGTCCTGCAGGGAGTGGAGACAGAAGAATCTCTGGGGCTCACTTGCCAGCCAGTCTGACCCAAAACTGCAGCTCCAGGTTCTCTTGTGTCAGGAAGAAAGCTCTGCTTCTCGGTGAAATAACCATCAAATTCTCCCTAAATTAATAACGCTTATCCCATTTAACCCATGCTGACTTTACTTTGTTTTTATTTTTCAGAAGGAAGTGAGACCTGAGGAGATAAGCTACCCCTTGTACTTCAGCCAAGCCCCAGCTGAAACCACAGAGGAATTGGGGAGATGAGCAACAATGCTGCTTCCACGGTGGGCCTGACAGTCAGCACCAGTGTGAAGGAGACAGACACTAATGATACTCAACACCTACCAAAGCAGAGATCCAGAGGTTCCTAAGAGCTCATCACAGAAGTAGACTTGAAACAAACCCATTGTGGCTCAGGGAATTTTGTAGAAGATGGGGTGGGAAGATTGTAAGATCTACATGATGAGAGACCAGTATCCAGAAGCACTGCCCCCCATAACTAATGCCCTCACAACTCATAACCCACAAACCCATGGGGAATACTTACAACCCCACTGAGGAGAGTCCCCCAGCAGAATGGGGGCAGGGACAAGGAAAGGATAGTACCAACAGATGATGTATCCATACCAAGCATGTCCGTAATGAAAAATTCTCCAAAACATATTTCATACCCTCTATGATTTAATATAACCCTTCCTTTCTAGATCACAAAATAAGAAAGTAGCCACCAGGAATTTAGCAACTATTTCAATTATTTCAACTCCAAGGACCCTTGACACTTATAACGTCCAATTCCTCCATTTCCCAAGAAGGAGCCTGAGGTCAGAGTGGCCACTGGAAGTTTCCCAGAGAGGACACAGGACAAGCATGGATTCTTGTATCAGATCTATTTGGGTCAAACCCCAGTTCTGCTCTTTTTCATTTTATTTTTATTAGATATGGGCATATTTAGTATGTAAACAATGCATGCTGGTACCATCCTTTCCCTCCTCCCTGCTCCTTTTCTGAAGAGGCCTTCCTCACTGGGGATGCAGGTCAGCCCCATGGGGATTGTAGGTCATCCATTATTGGCGGGGGAGAGGCAATGTCTCTGTGAGAAATGTCCCAACTTGTGGACTCTAACAATCTTTCTGCCCCCCTCTTCCACAAAATTCCCTGAGTCATGCTGGGAATATTTTAAGTGTTCTTCAGTGATAGGCACTTAGGAGCTTCTAGATCTCTGGTTTGGTAGGTGTTGAGTGTCCTCAGTATCTATCTCCTTCACCCTTGTGATGATATCAGATTCACTAAGAAAGCAGCACTCTTGCTCATTTCCTCAATTCCTCTGTGGTTTCAGCTGGGGCTTGGCTGAAGTGCGAGGGGTAGCTTATCTCATCAGGTCTCACTTCCTTCTGAAAAAGAGAAGCAGATTCTCCAATGGAGAGTCCTCACTGGTTAAATGGGATAACCATTATTAATTTAGAGAGAATTTATAGCCCAAGATTAGTGGGAGCTTGACAATGGAAAGCAGAATCGTTATCGGGATAAGATTCTGACTTGTTTTCCCAGTTCCAGATATGGTTTTCTTTCCACTGAGCAGATCTGGTAGCCAACCCAAGAGAAGTTCGTTACCCACCATGGCTGTGTGCCACTATTGTCCTTGTGTGAGCATCATGTCAAGTTGTCTGTTTCTGAGTCACTTAGACTTTGAGTTACTTGGACAGATATTGGCCACTTTCCCCTGATAGCTCATGTAGCACCTTCCAGCACTAGATGGGCTAATTGTCTGGGGACTGGTTCTCTTCTGGATTTCAACCAGGTCTCTCCATGGTCCGTGCCAACATCATATGGTGTCTTCAGCAGTAGGGTCTTACCATTAACCTCTGGTAGGTAATCAAATGCTCTGACAGAAGTCTCCCTTGTTTGTTTTAGGAGATCTAGTAGATCAATGTTTCCCAGAGAGGATACAGGACAGGCATGGATTCTTGTATCAGATCTATTTGGGTCAAATCCCACTTCCACCCTTTTTTTAAAAATATAGTTTACTTTTATTTATTTACTTCAGAGAGAGAGGGAGAAGAAGAAGAATAGGCATGCCAGGGCCTCTGGCCACTGAAAGCAAACTCGATGCACAGCCTTGTGTATCTGACTTGCTTGGGTCCTGGAGAATTGAACCTTGGACCTTTGGCTTTGCAGGCAAGTGCCTTAATTGCTAAGCCATCTCTTCAGCCCCCATTTCTACTCTTAGTAGCTATGTGATCACAGTAAAATGACTTAATATCTCTTAATCATGGGTCAGAAATCTAAAACTATAAAGATGGTAATGTAACGCCTACTTTGCCCAATGGTTCTCAACACCAAAATGATATTTTCATAAAGTCCGTGGCATATGGATGGTCCTCAAGCAAATTTAGCTAATTGTTACAATGACTGTCATTGTTACAGTGATTGCAATAATAACCATTATTACTAACGCTGTTGCCAATGGGATAGCATCCTGTCCGCAGCACAGTGGCCTGACAAAGCTGCGGCTCTTCACTCTGTGTCATCCATCCCGTACGGATCCCAACCCCCCTGAGACCACCAGCATTACACAGACCCACTCTGATGCAGCCTTCTCTCAGCTGCTCCCCCAGGGCTGCTCCCACCAATGTCTCTTCAGCACGTTAAATGCAATGCTCGGCTTTCTGTCCGCATCTTCCTTGATCCATCAGCAGCATTTAATAAGCTCCTCACTCCCTCCTTTGTGACTGTGCTCCTCTGGCCTTCCCTCTGTCTCCCTGGTTTGATTGTGCTACCTTAGCTTCTTGTCAACGTATGTGTGTAAATGTATATATACGTGTATGTAGACATATCTCCATTAATTAGTTAGTTTATTTGAGAGGGGAGTACATAGGTGCACCAGGACCCCTTGCTACTGCAAACTCAGGGCACATTCACCACTCTGTCCATCCGGCTTTATATGGGTACTAAAGAATTGAACTTGGGCTGTCAGTCTTTGCAAGCAAATGCCTTTAATGGCCTGAGCCATCTCTACAAACTCTGTTCGCTCTATTTTCTGACTTCTTAATATTCAAGCATGCCAGGTCACCTTTTTCTCCAGCATTTCCTCTAGTCTCATAGGCTTAAATACTATATACCTAACGGTTTCTTTATGTTTTACATCATCAACACAGAGATTTCTCTGAAATTCCAGGTTTCAACATTGAGTCCTCTTTTACTTCCACTTGATGTCTAGGAGATATCTTACACCCAACGTACCTCAAAAGAAACCCCAATTTTTTTCTCTCAAATCTACTCCATCCACAAGTACTACTTACGGTCTCAATTAGTAACATATCCACCGTTCCTGTCACTCAGGTCAAAACCTTTGGAGTTGCCCATGACGCCTCTACTTTTACCACACCATAATTCAATATGACAGTAAATTTTACTAGTTCTACACAAAAAAAATATACCCAAGTGTCTCACGTCTCTGCCTGTGTGGAACCCCATCTGGGATCCCAGATTTTCTTCTCCCACCCCCTTAAAATCTATACTCAGTTTGCAGAGTTATCCTCTGTACATACCATCAAGTCATGTGTTGCAGTGCCTTCTCACTGAGACAAACACCCAGCCAGAAGTCAGCTTATGAGAGGACAGGGTTTATTTCAATATGATTACAGGTTCCAGGGAAAGCTTCATCATGGCAGCAGAAGCTGGCTCACTTCATCACACCTCCACAGCAGAGAGAGAGAGATGCCAACATTAACAAGCACAAGTTGACCCTAAATACACCTAGTAGGACTGGATTCCAGATCTGCTCCCAGTGACACATCCTTCAGCAGGGTTCTGCCTGCTAAAGACTAATCTTTTTTAAAATTTTTTATTTATTTGCAAGCAGAGAGAGAGAGAGAGAGAGAGAGAGAGAGAGAGAGACAGACAGAGAATGGGCACGCCAGAGCCTCTAGCCACTGCAAACGAACTCCAGATACATGTGCCCTTGTGCTTGTGCATCTGGCTTATGTGGGCCCTGGGGAATCAAACCTGGGTCCTTTGGCTTCACAGGCAAAAGCCTTAACCACTAAGCCATTTCTCCAGCCCCAAGACTAATCTTAATCTTAATTAAAAAAATTACTTGAAGCTATGTGAGCCATTTATATTCAAACCCCCACATTCTAGCACCCATATACTCATGATCATTTCATAAGGACCCACGTAAGCCAGATGCACAAGGGGGCACACGCATCTGGAGTTTGTTTGCAGTGGCTGGAGGCCCTGACGCGTGCCCATTCGCTCTCTCTCCTTCTCTCTCTCTGCCTGTTTCTCTCTCTGTCTGTCACTCTCAAATAAATAAATAAAAATAAACAAAAAAAAAAAGAAAGAAAAATGCACTCGGTCCAACTTTAAAAGTCCCTATAGTCTCTACCAACTTTAATACTTTTCAAAAATCATGTCTTGTCTGAGATCCAAGAAAGTATCTTAACTGTGAAATCAAAATAGAAGTTGCATACTTCCAGTACATAATGGCACATAGTAAACATTTATATTGCAAAAAGAAGGTATGACAAGAAGACACTGGTTCATGCAAAAAAAATTCAATAACCAGCAGGCAAAGATCAAACACCTTCAGTTTCAAGTCTACTATCTATAATGAGAGATGAAGTCTCCAGGTTTCCAATTCTAGCCCTCCAGCTTGGTTGTTCAAAGTCTGGGGAAAATTCCATCCTGAGCAAGCAGCTGTCCTTTGGGAGTCATTCGACAGTCTTGGCATATCTAAAACACCTTCAGGTCTACAGTGAAAACCATGGTTCATCCTCACAGCTCCATACAATGGGCTGGGTGGGTCTCCATACAGGGATTTCCACCCTGCCTCACATTGTCACTTCTTAGTGTCTCTGGGAACCACATGTACTTCATGACACACGTACCTGAATTTTTCAGGCTTCTACAGCCAGTCAGTACCAGGTGGGCCACATAGCCAAATGTGTAAATGCACAGGTCAATAAAGCTTGACCTAGAAGAGCAGGCTACTCCTTCACCAGTCTTCCTTCAAGCCAACTCCTTTCAAAAGAATTTGCATTGTTACTAACTTGAGCCCTCCATCGGTGGACTGAAGAACAGCGGCTCTCTAGGAAGCCTCCAGGCCTTCAGTGCTGGATTGGCAACTGCTGAGGCCTCCAGCCTCATGGACTGAGCAGGGACCAGGTTCCTTGACTCTCAGGCCTACAATCTGCTATTGTTGGACTGTCATAAAACAATCCAATAAATTCCCTTTTAATACAATTCATTCTGTTGGTTCTGTTCCTCTAGAGAACCCTGACTAACACACTGCCAAATTTAAGTAACCAGAGGTTATCATACCATGGACCTTGGTTAGACTTGGGAAGTCATCATTTTGCCTTGCCCCTCATCCCCTAATAGCCTTTGCTTTGTGGCATGCTGACAAAGTCTTTGCTATCTTTTCTCCATGGAATTACCAAACTTGGTAGACCACAAACTGCTCCCAGGGCCTCTATCAGCAAAGGGCACTGTGATTGTCTCTGCTCTTGGTTGCAGAGTCCTTGGAATAAAAACTGCTGTGCCTGCTTTCCCCACACAGGATAAATGCTTTCCCCTGAGAGGAGGGTTAATGCTGAGCTGAAGAAAGTATGGGAGTCCAGCCTTGTGGGCCATTCGCTGATGCTGCAGGGGCAGGTGGAGGACTGGCCGCAAGGGCCCAGGCACTGGAGAAGTCAGCGTGTTGCTACGTCAAAGCATAAGGAGCAGATGTGCAGAAGTTCCTGCAGCTTCCAGACACCCAGGGAAGAACATCTTGCAGGAACAGTCCAGCTGGAGCTGATTTTGCTTCCTGTCTCAAATCTGAGCCTCCTCCACTGCTCCAGCACAGGCCCAGTCACAGAAGTCATATGTAGTTTGATAAGTCAAGACAAAGCATCAAGAGTAGGGGCAGGAAGAGCTGAAGAGATGGCTCAGTGATTAAGAAACTTGCTTGCAAATCCTGACAGCCTGTGTTCAATTCCCCAGCACCCACATAAAGCCAGATGCACAAATTGATGCATGGGTCTGGAATTTGACAATAGCGCAAGAGGCTGTGGCGTGCCCATTCTTTCTTAAGTTCTCTCTTCTCCCTTTCTCCATGTTCCCTCTCTTCGCCTCTCTCTCTTTGCAGATAAATAAATAAAATGATAATGGAGGAGTGGATGGGAATATAGTTCAAGTGGAAGAGTGCTTGCCTAGCATGCAAGAGGCCCTGGGTTTGATCCCCAGTACCACATAAACGAGGCATGTAGGCCAGACCTATAATAATAGCACTAGGGAGGTAGGGGCGGGAGATCATAAATTCAAGGTCATCCTCAGTAACATAATGGGTTTTAAGCCAACTTGGGATATACAAGACATTCTCAAAGAGAGAGAGAGAGAGTTAAGCAACATTAGTGAGACATGGTAGTGTAAACCTGTAATCCCAGCACATTTGGGACGTGAAGCAGCATAAGAACTTCTCTCACAAAACAGTAGGGAATATAGTGCCTAAGGAAAGAAAGTATATCTTTCTTAAGAACTAGTAGTAGTCCATTTGCTAATGTCTCTAAGCATACACAGAAAATAATCTATTTCTAAAAGCTTGTCAAGTCAAGCTTGCTACGGACAGTGAAGGTACAGCTAATGCTTTGAATAAGGCTTCATACTGACCCCTGTATGAAGACACGTCTCTCACCTGTTTCTCTACCTAGAAAACTTCTCAGTCCTCAAGACCCAAACAAAAATTACCCCATGAAAGCTTTGCTAACCTCGCTGCCCCCTGCCCACACACACACCATCTTCTCTAAAATGTACCAATATTTTGTTCATAATTTGGTTATCCTCTTCTCTAAAATGTATCAATATTTTGTTCATAATTTGGTTATCCTCAATCACTTTTTTAAAAAATAGGGCCATACCAAAAATGTTTAATCATGACATCTTATTATCTCATTCACATATTATGCAATTAATGCCATAATCTGATGAGTACACTGTAGAACTAAGAGCAATAAAATATATTACTAGAGCAACCCATTCTCTTTTCTCTCTCTCTCTCTCTCTCAAATAAATAAATAAAAATAAATATTTTTTAAAAAGTTATCGGGCTGGAGAGATGGCTTGCCTGCAAAGCCAAAGGACCCAGGTTCAATTCCCCAGGACCCACATAAGACAGATGCACAAGGTGGTTCATGAATCTGGAGTTCATTTGCAGCAGCTTGAGGCCCTGGTACACCCATTCTCTCTATCTTCCTCTCTCTCTCAAATAAATATATAAAAATAAATATTAAAATTGAAGACTGACCTTAATCTTCTATAGCCTCTCTCTCTCTCTCTCTCTCTCTCTCTCTCTCTCTCTCTCTCTCTTCTCTCTTCTCTCTATCTCTTTTATATTAGTTTTCTTTTTCTTCCTTTTCTTAGTGGGCACTGACCTGTAACTCCCAGTACCAGCATGGGGCTATCATCCACAATGAGCTTTTGATCAGAGAGACCTACAAGGTTTTCTAAAAGAAAGACAGATTTCTGTCAAAGTACTTGATGACCCACCAAAGGTTAGTGGTAAGACAATACTGCCAAAGACACCTTATGCGGTTGACACATAAAATGGAATGGCATGGCTGGAAGCTGGAAGAGAGTCAGTCCCCAGACAGTCAACGTGTCTAGTGCCAGAAGGTGCTACATGGGCGACTGGGGGAAAATGGCCAATATCTGTCCAAGCAACTCATGGTCTCACCTACTTAGCGGCAAATAACCTGTGGTGATACTCACACAAGTATAATAGTGGCACACAGCCATGGTGGGAAACCAACTGCTCTTGATTTGGCTAACTGATCCCCTCAGTGGTATGGGACCCATAGCTGGAGCTGGGAAACAAGTCAGAACCATATCCAAACATAAGCCCACTCTCCGTTATCAAGCAACCACCAATCGTGGGCTAGAAGAGGGCCTACACCTATTAAATTCTCTATGAAAAGTAAGGGTTATCTCATTTGTCTGGTGCTAACTCCCTCTCCATTGGAGAATGTGCTTCTCTTTTTCAGATAGATGTAGATCCTAAGGAGAGAGCCACCCCATCATACCTCAAAAGGGCCCCGGCTGAAACTAAGAACAATTGATGAAACAAGCAAGGGTGTTGTTTTCTTGGTGAACTGGGTACCAGCACAAGGGTGAAGGAGATCAACACAGAGAAAAATTAACTCCTGCCAAATCAGAGATCCAAAGATCCAGAGGCCCCCAACACCTCATCACTGAAGCAGACCAAAAATGAACCCGACATGGCTCAGGGAAATTTTGCGGAAGAGGGGCCGGAAAGAATGTCAGAGCTACATGTTGGGTCATGATATGCAGACATTTATCCTACCCATAACTATGGCTAACTCCAGAATGCATGACCCATATACTTCAACAAGGAGGGGCCGAGGGGAGGGGGTAGGTAGCGGATGAGGCTAACAATGGTACCAAATTGACTGTATTCGCTGAGTACAAAACTAATTAACAATATATATATATGACAATAGCTAATACACATGGCCATTTTACTTTGGTCCTCAAAATTAGCAATTCTTACTCACTTATGTCTATAAGAACTTTTAACCCCTACCACAATTAATGGCTGAAGAAAACCACAAATCAATCTAATATAAGGTGAACACAGTATTACAGTGCCTTCCTTACATTCCCTGATAAGAGCTGCTTTGCTGCTTAACAAGTTTAACCTTTCCTCCAGCACATTCTTCCCACTCTTGCAGTGAACAGAGAAATCAGAGCTAGAGATGTCAGCCACATCAGTGTTAAAATTTGAGTTGACTTTCAAGCTTGAAATTCCAGCTGTGTGACTACCCCTTTGAGGCCCTGGGACAGTCAAGTGCAGGAATGTGCAACCTAATTGGTTGGGCAACAGTGAGAGAGCTGGTTACTGCAGCCAATAGGAGGACTGCATCTTCCTCAAGCCCACATCGCACTGTTGGAGCTCTGTCCATTTTATCCATCAGAGGCTGTGGACCCAGCCTATGCAGAAGGGAAGTTTCTCTAGTCTGATCTTCATAGAAAACAAAACAGTCTTTTCTCAGAAAAGACACACCTAAAGAGAAGAGGATTTGGATTACGAGTAAGAGCCAGAGAGTGGTCCATAGGAATGGACAAAAGCAAACTGAGAATGTTCCTTCAAACCAGAGATTAGCAGTGTTTACTGCAAAAGACCACATACTATGCATGTCTTTTTGTGGGACATACAGTCTCTGTAGGAACTACTCAACCTGGCTACTATAACACAAAAGCAGGCAAGACAATATCAGAGTAAATGAGCTTGACTCTGTGATAATAAAACTTTATACGGTGGCCAGCCAATGTCTACAGACATCTGTGCAAGCCAGTTTTTCACAGAATACCATATGCATAATACAATGTTGGGTATACTAACTGATTTTATATAGCTCACAGAGGAATATCTTAAATGTTTGTGATTTACTATTTCCTACAATCAAGAATATTCCAAACATGATAAGTCACGTGTTTATATTGCTTTACATATGTCTATAGAAGTGAAAGTGACAACTTTAAAATGTATGTAATAATGTAATATAAAAGTCCAAACATGCTCAATCCTTATAGATTGGCTTGCAAGAATGAACTATGGTTTGCTGTATTAAAGTATTCCAACTATGATATGACCACATTTATAACTCTATTTGAAATACATTTTGATGTTTCTAAAGCTGGAGAAAAGTAGACACCATATTTTTTTGTAATTTAAAAAATTGCCTTTAAAATTACAGAACAGTTACTGAAAGAAAATCAGAGATCATTATGAAAATGGTGATTGAGGAGGGTAGCTTTTTGTTCCTATTCTTGCCCTAAGTATGCCACCTATAAAAGTCAAATTACGAACATGTTGTGGCTCAAACCACAGAGAGTAAGAAAAGACCAAAGGATGCAAGATTTGTCTCTTTCATCTGTCTTCTGGGACTGCAAGTCTTCTCACAATTTGTTCTGCAGCTCCCTGTTGGCTTGTGGGTAGAGACTTAACTCCTAGGAGAGCTAGGCCTCCTTTCTCTTACAAAGAAAGATCAGCTTGGTATAGAATCAAGTATGAAATAAAACCCCCCAAAAGTTGCACATAGTTGATCCTATAAGGTTGATTGACAGAACTTCTCTGATTGTGGAGAGATACAATGTTGCACATTGAGACAAATTATCTTGGGCTATCTTTATCTCCTCAATAATGATTCATTGCCCATGTCTGTGCCTGACCTTAACATCCTTATGACTTTCAGGTGATCAGGAAAAGCCTTTTTGGGGTGTACTAACAGACCACCAGCTTCTACCAACCCAAAGGCTATGAATGTCACCAGATAACATCTTAAGACTATAGAATTTCCATTTTTTGCTGCATCCTGCCTGCCTGATGTTCCCACCAATGTATTTGATTTTTATTGTTGTTTTGTTGTTGCTATTTCTTTGAGACAGGGTCTCACTCTGGAAGTTGAGCTGGAGAGATTGCTCAGTGGTTAAGGTGCTTGCTTGCAAAGCCTAAACACTCAAGTTTGATTCCCCAGTACCCATGTAACGTCAGATGTTCAGGGTGGCGCATGTGTCTGGAGTTTGATTTCAGTGGTTAGAGACCCTGGCATGCTCATTCTCCCTCTCTCCCCTAAGTAAATAACAACATATTTTTTTTTTACAAAGGCCAGAAGCTGAAAGATTTCTGTAATCCCAGCATGCTAATATTGATGATGAGATGGAAGGAAGAGACAAGAGAATTTCCCAGAAGCTCAGAAGCTCACATAGCAGTCAACAACAACAGCATGAGCAAGAGAAACCTGCCTCAAATGAAGTAGAAAGCAAAGATTGGCCCAGAAGCAATCCTCTGACCTTCAAACACATGACATGCAACCGTGGCATGCATGTGCACTCACACATACAGACCATGCACATACACATATCACACACATACATCACCCATACACAAAGTACAACAAAAAGAAACTAGGGAGTAAGATGGTGGCATAGAATCCACGCCAAAATGGGATAGGGAGGGGAATAAGCAGAAAAGCACCAAATAAACCCTTCTAGTGAAAACTGAAGGTGTATAAGTTATCAACCACAGCAGAGGAGGAGAGATTCGGATCTCTTAAAAAGGAGGAAACCAGCCAGAATCCCACCAAGTGCTGGCAACCCCTGTGCACGTGGCTAACCCACCCACCCAGGCAGTGCAGAGCTGCAGGAGCAGAAATCAGGTGAAGGGATTTTCCACTCACATCGGCCTGCTCACGAAGTCAAGAAACCTGAAGGGGAAGACAGCAGGGACCAGCCGAGCAGCTACTGAAGTAGCAGACAAATGGGACCATCTGAGGAGCTCTGGTACAACTCCAGGCATCCTGCATAGCCTCCCATCTACCAACTGCCAGTGCTGCGAACCACCAGAGAACTCACTCACCCACCCTCACCCTCGGCAGCACAGCATCCAGCACTGCTGATCAGAACACGAGATCCACCCCACAACAGAGAGAGACCGAGGAGGGCACTCAGCAATGGGGAGATTGGAAGCCATTCCAAAAGGTAATAGGGCCTAATTATACAAAGGCAGGTACATGGGCCTGCACAGGAAGTACAAATTTCTCTATGTCAGGGCAGGTTATGGGTTATACTTTCTTGGTTGGCTTTGCTATTCTCAAATAAGCTGTATTTTGGTATTGACTATTGTTTCCTGATCTTGGAGACTTTGTCTTTTTCTTCTATCATTACTGGGGGCAGGGTCTGATTCGAGCCCAGGCTGACATGGAACCCATTTCAGACCAGAAATCTCAACCTCCCAGCTGACCCTTTAGGACTTTGGCATTGTTAGATTATCTGTTTGTTTTAATCCCCACCCTTGCATCAATACTCTGTGCTAGTTTTGATTGAATGTGTGTATTGTTCAGTTAAATTTTAGATTTTGTTAGTAAATTGCTCCACCCAGTCCATTAGAATATTTGACTACCAGGAAATCTTGATAGCCAGGGTCAGTTCTGATGTTTCTTTTGGAGTATGAGATCCACACCTGGCACCTTAAACTCTTACTATAAAAATATATAAACTAAGATTTATATGGCTAAACACACTGCAGATAATTAGAAAATACAAGCACCAAATTAATTCAAGATCCAAAAATTTCTATGTTACAAGAAACCAAAAAAAAAATCAAGACAATACAATCTCACCTAAAAGTATAAATCCATCAGAAATGACCTCCACTGAGACTGTTTTAGATGAAATGCCTGACAAAGACTTCAGAAAAAAAGATTATATCTATGTTCAAAGGAATCAAAGAAGAAAACAAACTCATGAAGGAGAACACAGGAAACCAACTAAATGAAATAAGGAAGGCAATACAAGACATGAATAAGGAAATAGAAATAATGAAAAAATACCAATCAGAAATAATAGAAATGAAAAACAGAGTAAATCAAATAGAAAATGCTATAGAAAGTTTCACCAGTCAAATGGATCAAGGAGAGGACAGAATATCTAAATTAGGAGACCAGCTGGCAGATCAAATACAGTCTAACAAAGAGAAAGGCAAACTAATAGGAAGGCATAAATAGGAACTTCAAGACATTCAGGACACTATGACGAGATCAAACATAAGAATTCAAGGCATAGTAGAAGGAGAGGAATTTCACTCCAAATATTTCACCTTTGCAAGTATTTTCAACAAAATCATAGAAGAAAACTTGCACTGAACAGGAAAAGTGATGCCAATACAGAATTAGACAAAATAGGAAAGACCTTCTCACTGCATAATATATATATATATATATATATATATATATATATATATATATATATATATATATGGTAGATAAAGAGAAAAATCAAGTCACTTATAAAGGTAAGCCTATCAGAATAACAGCAGATTACTGAACCCAAAGTTTAAAAGCCAGAAGAGCTTGGAGTGATGTATTCCAAGTTCTGAAATATAACAACTGTCAACCAAGATTACTTTATCCAGCAAAGCTATCCATCCAAATTGATGGAGAAATAAGGACATTCCACAACAAAAACAGGCTAAAGGAATATATGAACACTAAACAAGTTCTACAGAAAAATACTTGAAAGGTCCTCCATGCTGAAGAGAAAGAAAAGCACACACACATAAGGAAATAGGGAAAAAAACAAAGCATACTCAAATACTAGTTAATACAAGAGAACAAAGGAAAAAACAGAAGAACGACAAAAGGAGAAGAATGGCAAAAATAAATATACACCTCTCAATAACAACTCTTAATATCAACAGCCTCAATGCCCCTACCAAAAGACACAGATTTGCAGACTTGGATGAAAAGCAGGATCCTTATATTTGTTGCCTTCTAGAAACTCACCTTTCCATAACAGATGGACACTATCTTAGGGTGGAAGGATGGAAAACAGTATTTCAAGCAAATGGGCCTAGAATACAAGCAGGTGTTGCTATCCTAATATCTGATGGGGTAGACTGCAAACCAACATTAAAGTAAAGTAAAGTAAAGTAAAGTAAAGTAAAGTAAAGTAAAGTAAAGTAAAGAAAAGATAAAGATAAGGTCACTTTATATTGGTTAAAAAGCTATGCTTCATGCAGCTCAATAGGAAAGAAGTCATCAGTGGAAATAAATAACAGTGGACACTGCAAGCCTTAAGTTTGGCCAGCCAGGCCAAATGAGCCAATGGGTGCAATAGTAGCACGTCTATATGAGGGATGCCAACCATCCTGTAGCTGGACTGGAGGCCCACTCCATGGTTGGGAATATATGTGCCTGATACTGAAAACCTATGGCAGATAAGTCATGAGTCCTAGAGGTGTAACACCTGCTGGCATCTGGCTAAATATACATATTATGCTCACCAAACTGCCCAGTAAGCACTGCTCTTAGTGTCCATACCCATATATTAATGCTACTCTCACTTTTGATTAGAGAAGCTTCTCTTTTCAGATGGCAGTGACCTCCGGGATAACTCAGAAGGCACCATGGTGCTGGGAAGAAGTGACAGAGGAGTGCTAAGCACTGAAACATTTCTATCACACCTTCCAAGGCTCAGAGTCCATTGCGGAAGAGGTGGCAGAAAGAATGTAAAGGCTGGAGAGATGGCTTAGTGGTTAAGCGCTTGCCTGTGAAGCCTAAGGACCCCACTTCAAGGCTCAATTCCCCAGGACCCATGTTAGCCAGATGCACAAGGGGGTGCATGCGTCTGGAGTTCGTTTGCAGTGGCTGGAGGCCCTAGTGTGCCCATTCTCTCTCTATCTGCCTCTTTCTCTCTCTGTCTGTTGCTCTCAAATAAATAAATAAAAATGAACAAAAAAAAATTTTTTAAAAGAAAGAATGTAAGAGAAAAAGGTAGGATAGGACTCCTTACAATGCACTCTTCCAGACACAAAATGACCTGGGTACCCATGACCTCACAGTACCTGGTACTATCTACACAAGACCCTCATAATAAGAGAAAATGATAATGACATCAGAACAAAATAAAGAGTCGGGCGTGGTGGCGCATGCCTTTAATCCCAGCACTTGGGAGGCAGAGGCAGGAGGATCAGCCATGAGTTCGAGGCCACCATGAGACTACATAGTGAATTCCAGGTCAGCCTGAACTAGAGTGAGACCCTACCTCGAAAAACCAAAAAGAAGAAAAACAAAAACCAAAATAAAAGAGAGACTGACTGAGAGGGGAGAGGGTATATGGAGATTGGAGTTGTGAAGGGGAAAGTGAGGGGAGGGAATTATAGTGGTTTATTGTATATAATTATGGAAGTTGTCAATAATTTTAAAAAATTAACTAAAACCCTTCCTCCCAATAAAAATATATATAATCAGGGTGTGGTGGTGCACATGCTTAATCCTAGCACTCTGGAGACAAAGGCAGGAGAATTTCTCTGAGCTCAAGGCCAGCCTGGGACGACAGAGTGAGCTCAGGTCAGCCTGGGTCCGAGTGAGACCCTACCTCTGAAAATGAAATGGCCAGCTGGTAGCCAGGCATGATGGTGCACACCTTCAATTCCAGCACTTGGAAGGCAGAGGTAGGAGGATCGCCATGAGTTCAAGGCCAGCCTGAAACTACATAGTGAATTCCAGGTCAGCCTGAGTTAGAGACAAACAACAACAGCAACAAAAGTCAGTTGAGATTTTGGAAAAGGGAAACCGGAGGACAGCCCCTTCAGATTTACCCAAGTGAGTGTGGATGGGAGTTGAGAATGAAGAAACTTCAAAGCCCAAAGGTAGGAACCAGTTGACAAGCAAAGATCAATCGAGTCAGATAAATTAACTTTGAAGTGATGTCTATAAGTCAGGATGCTTTGGTTTGAAGCCACACTTCTATTCACCAAGTGCTGATATCTGTACTTTTCAAGAACGCAGTCACTGTGCAGGGTGAAGGATCACTCAGCTTCCCCCTGCAGACGTGACACCTCTGAAGTTGGCACTGTGAAGCATTATCTACCTCTGACCTGACAGAAACCAAGTACTCACTGGCTACCTCTTCTTCAAGACCCAGGCACAGAACTGATTTTTTTTTTTTTTTTTGTCAGTCTGAGAAAGCTCTTTCTTTAGAGATAAGGATACAAGCCATGTGGGTTTTGAGTACAATGTGAGGGTCCCTGGAAAAGGCTACGGGCCTGCTGCCACCAAAAACACGCACGTGGATGTGTCATTTTAAATTCCAGGAATTTAAATAATTTAAATAATTTCTTATAGTTAAATTTTGCCCTCTTGTTGCGACCAACCTTCTCGTGCCCTGAACAGAATTTCTTCATCTCCTTTACCTTTCACTGGCCAACTGTGTTGGTCCTGGTGACTGAGAGCTTGCATGAAGGCTCTTCCTTCTCCCAAGTAAAGGTACATCAAGAGGATGAGAGAGAAGCTTGCTGTGGTAGCTTAAATATAAATATAAATATAAATATAAATATAAATATAAATATAAATATAAATATATGCCCCCCCAATAGACTCAGGAGTTTTATTAAAGCTTGTAACTTGGATTTCCAGCTGCCGCCTGGCTCCAAGAGATGTCACTCAGGATGGATCCTGGGGTCCAGGGCAAAGGTGTGTTTGGGGGAGGATTTGGTTTCCAGCCTAAAGATATGCAGAATGCTTGAGCTCTTCCTGGCTTCCCTGGGCTTGCTGCCTATTTTTTGCTTGGGGTGTTGGTTGTATCTTTCTGCTTGGATCTATGAAAGGGGGCCAGCTTCTCCTGCCATCAATGGAACTTCCCCTGGATCTGTAAGCTTCAAATAAATCGCCCCATTAAACAAAAGGAAGAAAATAGGTTTGCGCACTCAGGGTGGTCCACTGAGCCCATGCTGGAAATCATTTGTGGTTCTTCCTCTATGGTTTACGCAAATGGAGACAAGTAAGAGAGATGGGGGTAGGTGAGTTATGACACCCCTATTTCCAGAGTGTAGGACAGTTTCCAGACAGAACATGCTTCTCATGTTTGCCTCTCAAAGAAAGTAGGACTGCGAAAGCGATGAGTGCTCTTAACCATGGGACAACATGTTTCTCCTTATGCCAGGGATGTCTACTAAGTCTAAAGGACTTAACGTTCTCCATCCCAAGGAAGGCTTGAGAACCAATTGTACTCCGCAGTTGGCTTGTTTTCTGGAATGCTTCTTCCTCAGTCTTTCTGAAGACAAATGCCTGATGGCACGCCTGTACTCCGCGTGTCAACAGGATGTCATGTCGTCATGTGTCAGCACGTGACGGCTTTAGAAACCCACATGACATGGCCTCTGCAACTCATGTGGGCTTGAACCTAAATAATGGGATTCTTGTCATCACTAGGACTAAAATATTCAGATGTGGCTTTTGTGATAATTCCTAGACATAGGACTTTAAAAGAGGAAAAATATAGGGACTGGAGAGATGGCTCAGTGGTTCAAGGCACTTGCATGCAAAGCCTGGCAGCCTACATTTGATTCCTCAGTACCTACATAAAGCCAGATGCATAAAGTGGTACATATATATGGAATTCCTTTGCAGTGGCAAGAGGCCCTGGTGTGCCCATTTTCCCTCTCTCTTTCTCTCTCTTTATCTCTCTCCCCTCTCCTTTTCTGCTTGAAAATAAACAAATAAAAATATTTTAAAAAGAAAAATATAAGGGAATACAACAGATCTTTGCAGTACAGCTAATAAGTATTATGAAAAGTACATTCATTAAAATATAACTAGATCTTGAGTGAATCATAAAATCAATCTTTTCAAAGCAATCTTGAGCTCACAAGCGAGTCAGGCACGCCACTAAATAGGCTGTGTTAGGGAAGGAAACAGACAGTGAGCTATAACCAGACTGATGAACAACAAAAAAGAACGCAAAGCCAAGCGTGGTGGCTCATACCTTTAACCTTGGGAGGCAGAGGAAGCAGAATTGCCATGAGTTCAAGGCCAGCCTGAACTACAGAGTAAATTCCATGTCAGCTTGGGCTAGAATGAGACCCTAACTTAAAAGAAAAAGGAAAGGAACAGAAAGGCAAGGCAAAGAAAAGAAAGGAAAAAGAGAAAAGAGCAGAAGCCAGCATTTCCTGGAGGGCAAGTGCTCAATCCAGCATCAGAAGACAGAGATTAGGCAAAGTTAAAGAAAGGTAGAATCCAAAACCCAAGTCTCCTGTTTCAGGCTCAGATCCTCAAAGGAAGTAGAAGTGGCCCCAGGTCAGTGGGCCTTACACATCCTTCCTGGTGACAGCATTTCTAATTCAGGCTTCCAGAATCTCATAAAATAAGATCAATTAAATATGCTCTCACAATACGAAATTACCTATACCTAAAGAAACAAATCATCATTAATTATTATCCATGAACTATCACATGCAAAATAATAGGAATTAAAGGCCTGAAGAAATAAATGATTAAAAATGAAAAATAAAAGCATATGGAAAAGATCTTATAAAATTGAAAGCTAACCACATTTAAGTTTTAAAAATTAAAATATAGGGTAGCTAAAAATAAAATCTCAATGGAACTGTTAAAGAAAATTGTTTGACATAGCTGAGAAATTAGTGACCTAGAAACACTTCTATACACATATTTTTAAAAATGACTGAATTTTCATATTTTTCAAAAACTTTATACCTCATATATGAAAGTTAACTCAAATGAATAATATACTCAAAGATAAAAACTAAGCTTAGGATACTTCTAGAAAATAAAAATACAAAATAATTTATGACACTGATTAAGCAAATATTTCTTAAATCCAACACCAAAAGCACACTTAATAACAGGAAGTAATTGGTTAAATGATCTTTATCAAAATACATAACTCTGTTATGCAGTAAAAGATGGCATTTAAAGAATGGAAAGATAAACATATATATAAATATGATTGATTTTGTTTGTTTATTTTGAGACAACCTCCCTCTCTAGCCCAGGCTCCTCTGGAGCTAACTGTGTAGCCCAGAATGACCTTGAACCTGTGATCATCTGCCTGTCTCAGCCTCCTGAGTACTAGAATTATCAGCCACTATTCCCAGCTAATTGATTTTTGATAGTGACATTTTGTTTTAAATCACTCATAAACAAGGTCTGGGAGCTTATCAGTAGGCTCCTTATTGTCATCTATGCATATAGCATTGCTCTCTAAAAACAGACAGAAATATTTTTCCCTTCATTTTATGCCATTTCTTCTCTGTTCTCTTCTTACACTAGGTTGGGCTTTCAGTCCTGTATTGAAGATGAAAATAGAATGACAGCTGACATTCTTGACCTATTCCCTATATGAAAGGGAGAACATCCAGTCTCTCATTTTCTGATTTATGTCAGAATTGTTTTTTCAAGGAAGGGTCTCACTCTAGCCCAGGCTGACCTGGATTTACTCTGTAGTCCCAGGCTAACCTCCAACTCACAATGCTCCTCCTACCTCTGCCCCCCAGTACTAGGATTACAGATGTCACCACACCCAGCCAACTAATAGTTGTTTTTGTAAAAGGCAGATGTTGAATTTTGTCAAGCATTATCTCTGACTCAGTTAATTTAGATACAGGGCTTTGTTCTTGATTGTGGTTTATGTTTATGAACCATTGAATGTCAAACCAACTTTCCATTCATGGATTAAAGTCCTGTATTTATTTGTGATATTAGTCATGGATATTTTCTCCTTGTAATGTTTCTAGAGGCAATTTTGTTAAGTTTATACACTGTATAGCTGTACTTTCATAAGACTATAATATTTAGCATATACTCTAATTCTTATTATTTGAAGTATAAAGTCTGTTATCTAGGTTATTGACTTCTGCTCTTTATTATTTCTTCTCTTCTGCTTGCTTTGGATTTTTCTTCTCTGTGTATGCTTAAGATAGAAGCTTATTGATTTGAAATTGTATTCTTTTCTAAGTATTTAATTGCTATAAATTTCCTTCTAAGCACTACTTAGCTGTATTATGTAACTTTTGAGACATTTCATTTTCCTTATGTCATTTCAGTATATCTCACTGTCATTGATTCCTACAATGATTGCATTATGGTAAGGAAACATACTTTGCATGTTTTCAATTCTCTTGAGTGTTAGTGTATTATTCAGCCTATAGTTCAATTCGGTGCCCATTCTACACTCATGAAGAGCAGTGCATTATAATACAGTTAGATGGAGTGCTATGACAATTTTCTTCTAAATTTCAGTAATAGATAGGATTGTTCAATTCTTCTCTAGCCCTTGCTAACTTCCTCTCTAGTGAGCTTACAAATTACTAATAGGCGGGTATTAAAATCCCCAGTTGTAACTGTGTGTTCCTCAATCTCACCAGTCATTTTGGCCAGCTCTTACATCATGCATGTTGAAGTTCTATTGCTTCCTGCATATGGCTTTAGGATCTTGCTATCTTCTTGGTAAAGTGATCATCTTATAATTATGTAATGAGCAAATGCTTTCCTTGTAATTTTCTTGGATGTGGAGTTTTCTTGGTGTGATTTATTTTTTAATTTAATTTATTTATTTGCAAGGAGAGAGAGAGGGAAAAAAATGAGGATGGGCATGCCAGTACCTCTAGCCACTGCAAATGAACTCCAGATGCATGCACCACTTTGTGAATCTGGCTTTACGTGGGTTCTGGGGAAACTGAACCCAAGTAGTTAGGCTTTGTAGGCAAGTATCTTAACCACTGAGCCATCTTTCTAGCCTCTTGGTGTGATGTTAATAAATCTATTTGATTTTTCTTTTGATTGGCATTTATACATTATACATTTCCCACTATTTTTCTTTAATCTACCTATGCTATTGTGCTTTATGAGATACTTGTAGACTGTATACAGTTACGTCTTGGTTTTATTTATTTTGATAATCTCTTTCAATTGTTGTTTTCGGGATAAAGTGGGGAATTTTTTTCCCATAAAGCACTGGATGGAAAATATTTTGTTTTTTCATGACACACAAAGTCTTCCTTGCATACTGTTTTTTTGTTTTGTTTAAGCAAACTTACCAATGCATTAAGCAAACAAAACGAAAGAACTCTGAGCAAACTATAATTATAAAAACTTCTTTTTTAAAATTTTGTTTATATATTTACTTATTTGACAGAGAGGAGACAGAGAGAGAGAAAATATGTGGGCATGCCAAGGCCTCCTGCCCATGCAAACAAACTCCAGAAACATGTGCCACTTTGTGCATGTGGCTTCACATGGGTACTGGAGAACCAGACCCAGGCCATCAGGTTTTGCCAGCAAGCACCTTTGACCGCTGAGTCATCTCTTCAGCCCAACAGGAAACTTCTTTGATTTCATAAAAAGAACCCTTAAACCTATAACTAATGCCAATCATACTACTGAGAGACTGAACATTTTCCCAAGTTTAGAATCAAGGCAAAGATATTTCTCGCTACTTTTACTCAATGTACAACTGGGAGTTTCAGCCACTGCAATTTAGAAAAAGGAAATGAGATAAAATGCATACTTACTGAAAGAACATATGAAACTGTCTCTATCTGTAGATGACCTAATTGTCTATCTATAAAACAGTTATACAGAATTTCTACAGAAGAAAGCTTGCAGAACTAAACGGTGAACCAAGAAAGCCATAGCAGTTAAGATCAACACAGAAACGGAAATCAAGTTTTATATACTGACAGTGAACATGTAAAAACCAAGATTAAAAACACCATACCATTACAACTGCTTCAAATAAATGAAGTATTTATGTGTCTATCTAACAAAACACACACTGGATCTGCCTATTGATGATTACAAAAGAGTAATGTAAAAAATATATTCACAGTAGGTTAGAGAAATGGCTTAGCACTTGCCTGAGAAGCCTAGGGTCACAGGTTTTATTCCCTACTACCCATGTAAGCCAGATACACAAGGTGGGGTATACATCTGGTATGTCTGCAGTGGCTAGAGGCCCTCATATGCCCATTCTCCTTCCCTCTCTCACTCTCTCTCTCTCCCTCCCTCTTTCTTATTCTCGAATAAATAAATAAATAAATAATACTCACAGAAACTTCTCATTGTGGTTTTAACTTGCATTTTATTAATGAATAATAACTAAACATTGTATTCTTATTTGACATCAGGATTTAACGTACAGGGTAGTGTATGTGCATGTCTCTTGCTTATTTTCTATTTTGTTTTATTTAACTGTTGAATTTTGAAAGTTCTTTATATGCTTTAGAAAAAAATTCCTTGTAAAATATGTAGCTTTCATATATCATGCCCCACGTATGTACCTCATGTTTTCATTCTCTTCACAGAATTTTCATTTCAATGCAGTGCAGTTGAACAACTTTTCCTTTTATGGACCATGCTCTACCTCTACCTCCTGAGTGCTGGGATTAAAGGCGTGTGCTACTACGCCCAGCTCTAATCCTAGACATTTCAAGTATTATGTTATGAGACTATCCTATTTGGTTTAAGAATGCAAATCCTAGGGGTGGAGAGATGGCTTAGCTGGTAAGATACTTGCCTATAAAGCCAAAGGACAAAGTTCACTTCCCTAGGACCTATGTAAGCCAGATACACAAGTTGGTGCACGCATCTGGAATTTGTTTGCAGTGGCTGAAGGCCCTGGCATGCCCATTCTCTCTCTATCTGCCTCTTTTGGTCTCTCTCTCTCTCTCTCTCTCTCTCAAATAAATAAAAATAAAAATATTTTGGTCTAGAGAGATAGCTTAGTGGTTAAAGCATTTCCTGCAAAGCCAAAGGACCTCAGTTCAATTCCCTAGAACTCATGTAAGCCAGATGCACAAGGTGGCACATGTGTCTGGACTTTGTTTGCAATGGCTGAAGACCCTGGCATGCCCATTCTCTATCTCTCTATCTCTCTATCTTCCTCTTTCTCCCTCTCACTCTCTATCAAATAGATAAATAAATCCTGACCTGCTTCTGGGCTATAAATTGAATGTCTGTTTAGATTTCAAAGCTTTTACAGTTATGCTGACCTGACCTTCTTGCATGATATTCACAGGCTAGTCTGAACTTAAGAATAATCTATATCATAGCTCAGTTCTTAAAATTCCTATTGAATTGATTCTGTGCAGTTTCATTTATACATCCCCTAGTATATGCCCAGAATTTCATGTGAACAATTTAAAGAGTCCCTTCTCTGTTCTGTAGTTAGGAGTGACAAACTCATCACTTGCCTAATATGGAACAGTGCTAATCAGAAGGGCTCCTTCTGATCATGAAAAAATGCTAAATGATATTTAAGGCAAATGAACTGTATTGCATACATGTACATGCATACACACATGACAAATATCAATTTTACCATGTTAAAATAGGTAAAAATTAATGTGCATTTTATAAAAAATAGATTTATTGGTTTCATATGCATAGGTGTTTAAAAGTCTGCCTGACAAAAAGTTGAAAATAACTACAAAATTTAAAGCCAGGAGTGGTGGCACACACCTTTAATCCTAGCACTCAGGAGGCAGAGATAGGAGGATCACTGAATTTAAGGCCATAGTGAATTCCAGGTCAGCCTGTCTAGAGCAAGACCCTACCTTGAAAAACAAAAACAAAAACAACAAAAAGAAAAACCTACAAATTTAAGGTTTAGTTTATCTAGAGTAGAGAGAAGGAGATGGAATGAGGTGAGCCACACAGGAAACTTCATATTAACTGTTAATATTCTATTTATCAGCTTTAGTGGTGAGTTCACAGAATTTGTTTCATCATGCTCCCTAATTACATATTTATTACCTCTTTTCATTTATCAAATATATGAACCTATTTTACAGAGATAGATTATGTACTGTCGATCCTTCATATATGTGGGTTCTGCATACCTTGATTCAATAAACCATACATGAAGAGTATTTAGAAAAATGCAACCATATCTAACATGTACAGACTTGTCTTCTGTCACCACTTCCTAAGTAGTACAAAGTAATCACTATTTATAAGGCATTTACTTTGTATTAGGAGTTACTTGTAAGTCAAAGACTCCTTAAAGTATTCTGAATGATGTGCATAGATCAGAGGAAAATATCATAGCGTTTTATGTAAGGCACCTTATAAATATGTGGATCTGGGCATCTGTCAGAGTAAGTACTGGAGCCTATCCCATACAAATGCCAAGGGATGATTATATATACTTACATAAGCATTATTTGCAAAACGTTTATAAAAACAGAACAAGAAGTAGAATATTATGTATTGCATAGACTTGTATTTTAAATCTATTATTTATACATGAATCTGTACATTTATACACTTATACAGAAAATCATAAAAACTTTTATAAAGATATATCAAAACAAGTAGTTAAGTTTAGAAGACAGAACAAGGTGCTGTATCCAGACACCATAGATTGCTGTTCTTAGAAAAAATTTTCAGTGCCCGAGGTGGGATACCTTCCAGCAAGTTCTTGGCCACAGAGGCTTCTGAGGCTCCAAAACATTACAGGCTATTGACAAGGCTCTTGATTGCCCATGGGAACTTGGTGGTAAGACTCTACGGCTGAAGGCTCCTCATGCTTGGGCTACAGGTCACTGAGAAATCAAGCTGGAGCTGAGCTGGAAGCCTCCCTCCCTATGACTAGCTGTCAGGATGCTGAAAAAAAAAAAAAACATTTGTAGCCTGTTAGGGGAGAAAAGTCATCAACAATCCTAACCAGCAGTGGACCCTGCAAGCTTTACAGCTGGCCAGCGAGGCCAAATGTACCAACAGGTGCAATGGTGGCATGCCTGTTATGGGAGAAACCAACTGGTCTCTGATTGGAGTTGAGGCCCACTCCAAGGAAGGGGATTTCTGCCTGGTACTGAAAGTCTAATGGAAAGCCTATGGCTTGGGAGGTCATAAACCCTAGAGGGGAAAGTACTACTGTCAGTACGGTTAAATGGATATATTATGCTCACCAAACTGCCCTCTAAATATTTAAGCTTACGCCCGTATGTTAATGTTCATCTTACTCTGGGTTAGAGAAACTTCTCCTTTCAGATGGCAGTGACCACTGGGGTGACTCGAAGAAACTCACCAAAGTGCTGAGAAGGGACAGGAGAGTGTTCAGTTCTACGTGAGACATTTCTATCATACCTTCCAACGCTCAGGGGACCGTTGGACAAGAGGTGGCAGAAAGATTTGTAAGAGCCAAAGCAAGGAGAGGAGTGTTCTGTAACACTCACTGCCTTCCAGACACAAAGTGGCCTTGCTATTCATGATCTCACAGTGGCTGATGCTGTCTGCATAACAAGAGGAGGAAAAACCTAATGACATCAAAATAGAAGAGAGACTAGTTGAAAAGAAGAAAGTATTCACTGGAGGGGGGGATGTAGGAGGGGAAAAAAGGAAAGTGGTGAGGGGATTATGTGTTCCCAGTGTATTGTTTATACTTATGGAAGTTGTCAATAAAAAAGTTTTTTAAAAAAAAGAATAAAGTGCTGGTAAATTTTACAATTTTACCTAATAAACTTTCTGAGTCATTATTTTGTTGTTTCTTTCTTTCTTTTTTAATTTTTTATTTTTATTTTTCAAAGTAGGATCTTGGTCCAGTCCAGGCTAACCTGGAATTCACTCAGTAGTCTCAGAGCAGCCTGGAACTCACAGAAATCCTTCTACTTCTGCCACCCGAGCGCTGGGATTAAAGGTGTGCGCCAGCACGCCCAGCTCATTATCAGTTTTAGTTTTGTAATGATGGGTGTTTTTTTTTTCTATTAAAAAATTTTTTTAAGCAGAAGGAAAGGAAAACAACGTCAAAACACAAACTATTCTGTTGAGTCCTGACAGCCTGGGTGGTTAAGACTTCACATGGTGTATTCCGCGCACAGGGGTTTTTCTTTTCCTGAAGACATGCCAGCACCTTAGCACAGCCTGGAGCGTCACCACGGGAGCTCCGAGTGCTAAAGGACTCCGGATTGACTTCTCAGCCTCGAGAGCCCTGGCGTGATGACGGCCTGTCTGGACTTTTCAACAGAGAACTCAAAGCATCTGCAGCCTGTTGTAGCCACAGACCTCAGATTCTATTCCACCACAGAGAAAACCTGCACGTTACTTAATTCATTGCAGACATCAAAAAAAAAAAAAAGTCCTCTCATCGAAATATTCATTTTTTACTTATCTCAAAAAAAAAAAAATCAAAATGTGGCAATACTGAGTCCACATTCTCACCTGACAGAAATCTGTTTAGGGAATGTTGTAGCTCCCCCCTCCCCTTTAATCAGAGCGGTTGAAAATAAATAAATAAACAGAGCATTTGTGCGTTTTAGTTACTTAATGTCCTTACTCCTCACTTTTATCTCCCTTATCCCGACTCGATACTCGTTTCTGTTTATTGCCAACACTTGTGATACTACCTTCATTAAAGGATAGTTAAAAGTGAATTATTTCTTGTCTCCATATCACTAAAATAAGTTAGATTTTTTTTTAATGAAACAAGAAATTCGTGCCCTATAAGAAACTAAGAAAAGGACATTTGGAGGCTAGGGAGATTGCTCAGTGGTTAAAAGCACCACTTGCAAGCCTGATGGCCTGGATTCAATGTCCCAGCCCCAGCTGCATGGTGGTGCATGCATCTGTGGTCCCGGCGCGCCTACAACAACGGAAGGGAGAAGCAGAAGAATCCGAAGATGGGCGACTCGCTAGTCTGACATTCCTTTGGGTCTGGTAGCTTATTTGCAGCAGTAAGAGGTCTCAAGGAAGGTGGAGCACAGATACCTTGGAGGTGTCCTCTAACCTCCACACATACAGTAGCATTCACACATGTATGCACACACACACACATACAAATAAATATTTAAAAAATGTATTTTTCCTTCTAGGAGCAGTTTCTTTCTTTACATGTTTAATTCTTTTTTCTAATGAATTTGAGTTAAATGAATGCAATTCAAGGTGGTTCAACAAGGCAAATCATAGCACAAGCTCTGAGCTGAACAATTCCAGGAAGCTTTGAATTCATCACCTATAACCACTATCTACCTCAATTTACTGAGCTTTCTGTGCTCATATGATCCAGAAGTCCTGTTACTATCTCTTCCCTATTGTGACTCATGTGTCTGGGCTAAAAGAACACATGTCACTATCTAGTAATGTATATGTATGTATGTAATATAATGTATATGTGGTATATGACACATGTGTCTAAAAGAACACATGTCAGCCAGGCATGGTGGCGCACGCCTTTAATCCCAGCACTCGGGAGGCAGAAGTA
Source organism: Dipus sagitta (assembly GCA_036346955.1). Lineage (NCBI taxonomy): Eukaryota > Metazoa > Chordata > Mammalia > Rodentia > Dipodidae > Dipus > Dipus sagitta. Next base: position 23,387,183 of record CM070786.1, read on the forward strand.
GGAGGATCGCCATGAGTTTGAGGCTGCCCTGAGACTACATAATGAATTCCAGGTCAGTCTGAGCTAGAGTGAGACCCTACCTAAAAAAAAAAATAAAAGAAGTGAAAAAGAACACATGTCACTATCTAGTAATAAGAATGCCAAACATTTCTAAATCACCCACTCCGATGTACCTTTGTAATTCCCATGTGTTTCAGAAAGGGCGAAAGTATAATAACTATTTCTTCAAGATGATTGTGCCTTTTTCCAGCCACGGTCTTTCTAGATTCAGGACATAACAGATGCTATGATATCCAGGCCATAGTTGCTACATGGGAGTGTTTTAAGCAGTAAAGTTCCTGTGAAATGCTTTCTGGGGTATTCAGAAATGTTTTCGTGGAACTCGTTACAATCACACCACTTCAGAGAGCCTTCGAGAGTTCACACGTCACCCTCAAACATGCAGCTTGCAAAGATTTTCACTCTTCTTCAGATGATAATCCATGATTTGGTTCTCTTCCTAGGAGGTTTCAAATGGAGGTAGAAAAGCGCAAGGAAATTCTGGCAACATTTTTGAGGTACTGGTGCCAGGAGTAGTTAGCCACAAGGAATAAAACGTTTGCATCACAGTTTATGGGAAACCAGGCATAAACTGGTCACACAAAATAGTCAATTAATGAGCCAGAATTTAATCACATGTCTATGTGCAAAGCCTCCAGTCCTTCCACTGCTGAAGTTCCAGTAGTAGGCACCAGACTACTAGAAGAAGCAGGCTCAGGGAGCTTAGAGAAATACAGCCCCACATCTCTACCACATCCCCCCCCCCTCCCGCCCAAGGCTCAGGGACCATCGTGGGAGAGTTGGCTGAAAGAATGTAAGAGCCAGGGAAGGACTGCTTACAATGCTGTCTTCCAGATACAAAGTGGCTCTGGTATTCATGATCTCACAGTGGCTGACACTACCTACAGAAAACCTGCATGATAGGGAGGAAAAAATGATGAGATCAAAATGAAAGAGAGAATAGAAGGATGGATTTAGGAAGAGAAAGAATTTGGAAGAGGTAAAAGAAAGGGTGGTGGGAAGGGGTTATGGTCATGGAATATTGTCTATATTATTGAGGTTGCCAATAAAATCTTTAAAAAAATAGAAATATTGTCTCAATCCCACCCAGACCTTCTGGCACAGGAACTCTGGAGTTGGGATACAGTTGTTTTCATAAGCCCCTGGGTGATTCTGATGTACACTTGAATTTGAGAACTATGGAATTGCATCAGAACAATTCACAAACAAGGAGAACGCAGTTTTAATGTTCAAAAAAAATCAGTGAAGGGCTGGAGAGATGGATTAGCAGTTAAGGCACTTGCCTACAAAGCCTAAGGACCCAGGTTCAATTCCTCAGGACCCATGTAAAGCCAGATGCACACGGTGGTACATGCCTCTGGAGTTCATTCGATGTGGCTAGAGGCCCTGGTACACCAATTCTCTCTCCTTCTATCTGCCTCTTTCTCTCTCTCTCTCTCTTTCATATAAATAAAATATTTTTTAAATATTCAGTGTAGATAAGAAGAGGAGAAGTCGGGAAGAAGAAGGAGCTCAAACATTCTCACCTCTCTCACACATGTGCAAGCCAACTATGTGAGGTGATGGATGTGGGGATATTATACATGTAATATATTAATATACACATATCAAAACACCATCTTATACCTTAAAATGTACAATATTTTAAATACTTTTTTACCTGATTGAGTGACAGAGAGAAGGGGCAATGAGAGAAAAAGAGAAGAGAGAAGAGTCAGAGTATGGGTGATCCAGGGCCTCCTTCCACTGCAAACAAACTCCAGAGACATGTACCACTTTGTGCATTTAGCTTTAAAGGAGTGCTGGAGTATTGAACCAGGGCCATCAGGCTTTGCAAGCAAGTGCCTTTAATTGCTGAGCCATTTCTCAAGTCCAAAATGTATGATTTTTATTTGTTCGTTATACCTCAATAAAGCAGAGAAGAGGGAGATAGAGGGAGAGAGAGAGAACACTGTGTGTCCTCTAGGAGTTTGGATACAGGACAGGAACAGCTGGAGAAAAAGATTCCTACTAACAAGTACATGTTGGAAATGAGACTCAAAGGATTATAAAACAAACATAGCTAACACCCTAAAGGGAGATGGGATGATCTAGCTGGTTTCTTTCTGAGCATTTTAAACATGAAAAGTGACTGGTAATTGGACCCGTTACACAACTCAGAAAGGAGAACTTATATGCTCCAAGTCACAAAACTATTTAATTAGAAGCAGAGCTGGAAATCAAACCCAGGTCACCCAGCAATCCAATCTGTGATTGTCCAATTAGGCCTTCATGTCGTTTCCTCTTCCATTTCTTCCAATTATGTTCTCCCCATTAACCATCAGGTACAGAATTGATTTTTTTGATTTTTTTTTTTTTTTTTACTCTTTCAGATCACAACTTGAATCTGAGATTATTTTTCACTTTGAAATTCTGAAAAGCAGTTCCATCCCTATGTTCAGCCTTTCTATACCTGGATCTGGGCCAAGGAAGCTAGCCACCTGCTTTTAATGAATTCTTATCAGCTGGAGAGTAACAGAGATGCCAACAGTAACCTGGTCCAAAAATAGGGCATGGGACCCGCCATCCTGTTAAGGAAACCACAGTAGGCAGGGAAAGTGTGGGGACAGCTGGCAGGCAAGGATGAAATCAAGCATAAAGACACAGCAAGTACCCACCATCATCTGGAGTTTTTACCCTCCCTGGGTTTTCCACCTCATTATAGCACAGATTTGTTGGAAGACACGTGATAAAAATAAAAATTAAGAATTAGATGAGAAGGACTAGGAATGATGTTGTCAGTGACAGGAGCATAGAGGATGGAGATAAGACAATAAGTCCATGGTTACAGGAAAAAGTTAAATGAAACTCTGAGCAGCTTGGTCCCTGGCAGAGATGTGTGAGAGAACAGGAGTCACGGGGAAACAGAGGTTTAACAGAAAAAAAAAAAAAAAAAAAAGAAGGAAGGAAGGAACAGACATCAGGAGACCGCATTCGTGCACATCTGAAGGGCTATGAGAGAAAGCTAACTGCACAGGTCTAAAGCAGAAGCAAGAAGGGAATCTGTCTCCCTGATCTGGGGCTAAGGAAGGTGTTGTGGGGAACCAGTAACAGGACGAATGTAAGACGCACCAAGTCTTTGCTTCATAGAGCAAATGCAGGAACAAAGCAGGGACGTGGTTATGGTTTTATTACAAACAGAATTGTATCGTGGCTCACAAGACTGTGTAAGATGAGGCAAGTCAGTACAAACATGGCAGGGTGACTGCTGTCTCATAAAGAGGAGGGGGTGCAAAGTGACCAAGGGTAATTCACCATGGGTGGGCATGGAGTGCACCTGCGCAAGGAGGGGGGCACATCAAACCAGCAAGCATGTCAGAACCTGGATACAAGGTCAGTTCGAGAGTTGAGGATTGTTCTAAGTATGGCAAAGTCAGAAGAGGTGTACTCATCACCAGAGGCTCAGGGAGAAGGAAAGACGAATAAAGCACAAGGGTAACAACAAATGACCTAACGTAGCACAGAGCATCTGTGGCTTTCCAACTCAGGCGCTTTGCTGGTTTCGTGGGCTTGGCTCAGAAGTTAGGTCAGTCCATGGGCTCATCCAAGTACCAGGCTGTTTCTGTACAGAGAAGGACTTAACCTTGTTCCTCCCAGTGCACCCCCTCCCAGAAAGTGATGGTGGAAATCAAATTAAAAATGTGTATAGCTGAACACGGAGATGCATGTCTCTAATCCCAGCATTTGAGACAGGAAGATTAAAAGTTCAAGGCCAGCTTGGACTACACAGTTAGACCCTTATCTCAAAACGAAAAGTCATGTATACAGAGAAAGCTGGAACCAAGGGCTTCTTCAAATATATGACAATCCTATTATGATGTCACTGTTTCTCTTTTTTGTGGTTACTGCACGTGTGTCTGTGCATTTTCCTGTGGGTGTGGGTGCAGGTGCGTGTGCACAGCTCTGTGGAAACACGTAGAAACCAGAAGACAATCTCAGATGTCATCCCTCATGTGTCGTCTGCCTTCTTTATTTTCTGAGATGGGCTTTCTTATTGGTCTAGAGCTCACAAAGTAGGCTGGCCAATGAGCGTCAGGGGTCCACCTGTCTCTGCCTCCCCAGCACCAGGATTTCCATGCGTGTGCCACCACACCTTGCTACTATGTGGGTTCTGGAGATTAAACTCAAGTCCTCCGGCTTAGCATGGCCAGCATTTCGCTGACTGAGCTATCTCCTTAGTCCCATGATGTCATAGTTTCTCTAACTAGACTCTGCTGTATTATTGGTTTGATGAGAAGGCTGATATGTCTGTGAGCTGTTAATCTGCAAGGGGAAAATAACACAGCAATGAGACACTGGAGACAAAGGCTAAAGAGAATCCCAGGTAAACAACACAGTGAAAAGTCTCCTTAGCTGGCCAGGACTGATACTCACATTACCAAATCCATCGTTCCCTTTACTTCTTCCCCTCTACAACAGAAGGGTGGATTTTCACTTGAAGTGTATCCCAATGACAGCCTCTGACATTTACTGCAAAATAGATGAATATCTCATACTCAGGCACTCTCTATTATTTTTTTTAAGACAGATGGAAGAGAGTAAAAAGTCTATCCACTCAGGACCCTTTGCTGAAACTACCCATTGGGTTATAAACTCAGAGCAGTAACTAGGTGTGCTTTGTTTGTCTGTGTATACATACAGCAGGGCAGTTTCTAGGATATGTCTAAGCATAATATGGCCCGAAACTCAGCAACAGAGGCAATAATATAATTCAAGTCTACTCTGTGCTTTTGGAAATGTTTATTGATTTTTTTTTCCAACATGGAAATCAACTTGGTAATCTGATCAAAAAATATATATATAATATATAGAGAGAAGCTAATATAGGTGGGTATGACCGTCCCTGTTACCAGTCCTATGAATTATTTACCAAATTGCCATTGTTCACTCACCCACTGCCAATTCCTTGCCCACTACCACTTACCACTTCTTCCTTACTACTTGGATTTGTCCAGGTTGGCAATATAGCAGGCTAAAAATGTGTAGCTTCCCAACTTCCCTTGCAGACAATGGAGTCTGTTGTATGGATGGAGGAGAGAACATTTCAGCTCTGGGGCAGAGGCATCAGTGAATGTATAGGGCCAACGGCATGCGTGTGACCAGTGGAATGTCGACAATGGACTCTGGGGCAGTGCCTCTGCCTGGACGAAAAGCGAAGTGTTTGTGCAAAGGTTCTTCTCTACCATTCACCTGTCTTTCTGCTTGTGATGCTGTCATGATGCCTAAATGTCTAAGTCCCCAACTTTGGCCATGGGATGAGAAGCAAGAGAGTGGAGAACTACCCCACCCAGTAAGGACAGAGAATGGAAAGGCAGAGCCCGAGTTCCCATAGGTACTATGGGGCAGCTGCCCCAGCCTGATAGTGCCTGCCAGTGTGCTTATTATGAGGTGAGAAGACTGACCCCTTATTTGAACTTCTCACACTTAGCCTGTCTTTTGTTTTTTCACTGAGCACATTCCTAAGTGGCAAGAGAAGCTTTCTGAGGGACAGGGGTCTAATAGACCATCACTGTCCTTATGACTCGTGTGCAGGGAAGATGGCAGGAGTACTGGGTTGCAGATAAAGAAGAATGAGAAGGTAACACCACAGAGGCAGCAGGGGAAGAGTGCTTCCTGGATACATCATCTTTTTGACATGAGTAGGAATGGCTAATGGCATTTTAAAGGCAGCAAACAGTAGACATGACTCTTGTAAGGTTGCGCAACCTATTAGCCTATGAATATTCACTGAGCTCTGCTCTTTTGCCAAGTGTCATTCCCCTCCTCCTCCTCTTCCTCTTCGTACTTCTCCTCCTCATTTTTTTTTTTTTTTTTTTGAGGTAGGGTATCACTCTAGCCCAGGCTGACCTGGAATTCACTGAGTATTCTCAGGGTGGCCTTGAACTCACGGCAATCCTCCTACCTCTGCCTCCCGAGTGAGTGCTGGGACTGAAGGTGTGCGCCACCATGCCTGGCCTCCTCCTCATTTTCTTAATACTGTTCTTTGGAATTCAGAGATCATTCACTGATATGGAAAGAACTCTCCTCTGCGGATCTTAAAATGCTTCAGCAATACCTGCAGGAAGAAATGTCCTACCCTAGTTTACTGACGACTGACCATAAGTCCCACTCACTCAGCAACCTAGGTGGTAATAGAATACACATCTAGTGTTTTTTTTTTTTTAACAAAACATCTATTGATTGTCATTCTATACAGCCAAGAGACTTTGAAAACTGGACAAAAACGAGCTGAGTTTCTAACCCTAATAAAATATACACACCTAAGCACATCTAATATTAACCATAATCATGTTATGCTAGAAGATAATTTTTCTTGAGTGAGAATTAATACACATGAATGGTGTCAGTGACTGTGTGCAAACAAGCTTCTTTGTCCGTCTCATTTTGTTGGTTTTACAAATTCTATAATTACCAGTAAAGCCTGTGGAATTGTTATTTTAGCAAGCAGATCAAATATATGAACATATTCCTGGCAAAAGTACCCATTGCTCTTGCCCACCTATGGCCCTATTCATTCACCAGAGCTTCAATGTTCTCTCCTCCATCCATACATCAGGCTCCTATGAACTCATCTTCTCCTCCAGATCCTCCCAGGTGGCTGAAGCATCAGAGCCACATGTCACAGAAGCACAGATGTTGGAGAGCTTTAAAAAGCAAGACATCTGGGCCACTGGACTATAAAAACCCACTTCTCTAGGGCTTGCTCTATGCCCAGCACTTCCCTTAAAAAAAAAAAAAATATTTAGCCAGACATGGTGGCGCACGTCTTTAATCCCAGCACTCGGGAGGCAGAGGTAAGAGGATCACTGTGAGTTCAAGGCCACCCTGAGACTACAGAGTGAATTCCAGGTCAGCCTGGGCTAGAGTGAGACCCTACCTCGAAAAACCAAAAAGAAAAATTATTTATTTTATGTATTGAGAGAATGAGAGGTAAGAAGGTAGATAGAGAGAATGGACACACCAGGGCTTTCAGCCACTGTAAACAAACTCTAGACGCATGTGCCACCATGTACATCTGGCTTAAGTGGGGACTGGGGAATTGAAACCTGGGTCCTTTGGCTTCACAGGCAAGCACCTTAAACACTAAACCATCTCTCCAGTCCTCTTCTAAAATTTTTATTTATCTTATTGAGAAAGAGAGAGAGACCAGTGCCCATTCTCCCTCTCTTCAGTAAGTAAAGAAATGTTTTAAACAAAACTCCACAGCAATGTAGAAGATCTGAATTGAGTGGGGTGGCTCACATCTACAACCCCAGCACTGGAGAGACTGAGGTAGGAGTATTTTCATGAGTGTGAGTCCAGCCTGGGCTACAGAGTGAGTTAGTCCAAAATAAAATGGGATACAAGTAAGGCCCTGCCTCAAAGAAAAGTAAAATTAAAATCAAGACGATCTCTGTCATCCTTTTTAAAATTTCAGATATATGCACACATATATTCATATATGTATTTGTTGTTGCATTCTGTGTGCGTGTGAATGTGTGTGTGTGAATGTGTGTGTGTGTGTTTGTATGTGTGCATGTTTTGAGGCGAAGGTCTCACTCTAGTCCAGGCTGACCTGGACCTCACTCTGTATCCCAGAACTGGTCTCTAACTAACAATACTCCTACTTCAACCTCCCAAATATTGGGCGTGTAGGCTTGAGTTACTGTGCTCAGCTAACAACATTCTTTTCATTTGTTTGTTTCTCCAGATAAGGACTCCCTCTAGCCTCTGGCCTCAAATTCATAGCAATCCTCCTACTTCTGCCTCCCAAGTGCTGGGATTAGAGGGGTGCACCACACACCTGGCACTAACAACAAACAAAAAGCAAAATTCCATACTTTAATTTCAGTTCTGGGCTTATCTTCATGGATGTGGGTGGGAACAGACAAGTAACACATACAATGGTATTGCGTACCCCACTGTGCTTGGCCGTAAGGGGATGTGAGGGCACCATTAGCTCTGGACTCAGCAAAGCAGCCACAAAGAGAATAAGCAGGACTGATACTGGAATGAATAGAATGTTCATAAATGTAGGTGGATTCCTGGCTAAGATTTTTGACTCTAATTCTTAGTCCTTCTGTGTATTCATGCCCTATGCTATGAGACTTTGGTAAAAGAAATTTCCAGGGCTGGAGAGATGGCTCAGCAGTTGAGGTGCTTGCCTGCAAAGCCTAACAACTCGGGTTCCATTCCCCAGTACCCATATGAAGCCAGATGCACAAAGTGGTGCATGTATCTGTAGTCCATTTGCAGTGGCTAAAGGCCCTGACGTGCCCATTCTCTCTCTCTCTCTCTCTCTCTCTCTCTCTCTCTCTCTCTCTCCCTGCAAATTATATATATATATACAAATATATATATTATACATAATATCATATACATAATATTATATATAATATTATATATATAATATTATATGTATATATACATATATATATGTGTGTGTGTGTGTGTGTGTGTGTGTATGTATATGTATAATTTCCTCCTGCCTCCATCAACAGAGTACATTTCCCTAACCATTGCCTTTGGGTTTGATTAATTGACTTTCCTCAGCCAGTGATGCATGGGCAGGAGAGAGTAAGCCAGTTCCAAGCCTATGCCTCCAGTGCTCTCACGTTTCTGCTTGCTCTTCATTGCTCTGGGAAGCAGGTACTCCAGGAAGCTTCTGTCCCTTCATCCTGAGCCTCCAAGTGAAGCACACAGAGCAGACCTAAGCCACCCGGACCCTCACTTGAAGCCGAGACACCCAACAAACCCACAGACGTACAAGCCAAGCAAATGCTCACTGTATACAAGTGAAATTCTTGTAGTTGCTGGTTACACAGCAATCCCTCACCAACATACTAGCCAAGAGCCAGAAACATGTTATACCATATGTATTCTGTAAGCAAGTTGTAAAACTCTGTCTGACTCTTTCAAGCTGTAAGACCTATTTGAATACAATGGAGCCTTTAGCAGATTTTAAATGATAATAATAGTGACCATTATTATAGAAATCATGGTGGTTAACTTTATGTGTCAACCTGGCTGGGCTGAAGGATGCCCAGATAGCTGGCTAGATATTATTTCTGGATCTGTCTGTGAGAGTGTTTCTAAAAGAGATTAGCATTTGAATCGATAGGAAGATCTGAGCCAGGCGTGGTGGTTCACACCTCTAATCCCAGCACTCAGGAGGATGATGTAGGAGAATCACCATGAGTTCAGGGCAAGCTTGGGTCACAGAGTGAGTTCAAGGTCAGCCTGAGCTAGAGTGAGACCCTGTCACCAAACATAAAATAAAATAATAATAAAAAAGATCAGCTGCCCTCACCAATTTTTTTCTCCTTGAGCTGAGGCATCCATCTCTTCCTGCCCTCAAACCTTAGAGCTCCTGGCTGTGAGGCTGTCAGACTGAGACCAGGACCCACACCATTGGTGCATCTTGTTTCCAGAGTTCAGGTTCAGACCAAATCACACCACTGACTCTCCTGGCTCTCTAGCATACAGATGGCAGATGGTGGGACTCTCAGCCTCAGAGCCATATGAGCCAGTTCCCATAATAGACCTCTTCATATATATGTTGTCCACTATATATAGCCACGTGTGTGTGTGTGTGTGTGTGTGTGTGTGTTTCCTATCACTTCTGTTTCTCTTTGTTGTAGAATGCTGTCCTCCAAACACAACAGCCACTGCCATCCTTGTCCGGAGTAAAATGTGATCTCTAGTAAGAGACCCTCAAGATCGGGCCCTCTGATGCCACCATGCCAGCTGTGTATAGTCCCGCGCCAGCTGCGTGGGGCCTTGAGAGATTCTAGAGTACATCGAGTGTGGAAGGTTAACGGAAGGGATCCTCATCTATGCCAGGAGACCGTCGTCCGTGCTGCAGGGGATGAGACTGCTTGGGCTCATGCATGATACTGTAAGGAACCCTTTACCCTCGCTCCTATAAGCAAGCCCAGTACACGCAAGGGTTCACCAAGCTAGCCTTGGGTGGAGTCCTTAATGTTGGTCTGTCTTTAGCATCCTACCTGGGGTGAGAAGACGCTTATTTACGTCTTCCCAGGAAAAGCGGAAGCACCGCTCTGGAACCTTGAAGTCACTGTCTTCGTGGAGGTGGTGGGTGCTGGCTTCTGATGTGCCCATCTGGCTGGTTCACGGTTTCATTATCATCAAGGGCAAAGTCCAGGTAAAAGCTAGAAAAATGCACTGGACATTAGGGTAAGAAGTACAAAGGAAATTTGTAACTAGAGCATGGAGTTCCTGAGTTTTCCCAGCTCCCGGTTTTGTGGTCTATTTAAAGATTTCTACTGCCTGCATTCCCCGAGCAGAAATGTGTACTGTCCGTGGACGCTGTGTGCCATAGTCTTTGAACAGACCTCAGCTCCGTGCACCCTTGGGCCAGAGAGCTGACTGTAGGTAGATGCTCTGCCCTGCACAATGAGCCCAGGCAAAACGAGAGAAAAAGGGTGTCTCAGAGTATGGGGACTCCAGCCCAGGCCTGAATCCCAGAGCTCTTGAGGCAATCACTCAACCTCTTTACCAGTTCTTACCTCCAGTCATTTTTTCTAAGCTGCATTCCAAGTGAGCTCTCTGCTGTGGCAAGCCCTGGTTTGGAAATCTTAAAGGTTTGAGCAAGGGCTGGGGAGATGGTTCAGGGGCTTAAGGCGCTTTCCTGCGAAACCTGAGGACCCAGGTTCAATTTCCCAGGATCTGTGTAAGCCAGGTGCACAGGGTGGCACAGGCTTCTGGAATTTATTTGCAGTGGTCAGGGGCCCTGGCGTACCCATACTTTCTCTCTGTGTCTTTCTCTCTTCCTACCTCTTTATCTCACTTAGAAAAAAAAAGAAGAAGAAGAAGTTTGAGCAGCAGTGGTAACAGATAGCACGTGTTTGGTGGGAGTGCTCTCTTCTGACATTCAGCGGTTCTCAGAAAGGCTTTATTTGCATACCAGGCACCGTCACAGGGTTATGCCTCGCAAATAGAGTCTGGCATCTGTCAAAATAAGAATGCAGTTTAGAGTACCTGACCAGAATCTGAGAAGGATGCCCAATTTGGAATCAGATACACAATGTAGCTTTCCACCTTCACAGCAACCTACTTTTTCTTGTGAATCAGAAAGGAAACAAAATGTACTGAGGACCTCTGGTGTTGACTGACAAAGTGTTTGGCATGTACGTGCGTTGTCTGACTATCTCATTAGATCCTTGTAACAACCCTGCAAGGTCAGTGTGTGTGTGTGTGTGTGTGTGTGTGTGTGTGTGTGTGTGTGTATAAATGTTTATAAATGAGGATTTATAAATTAGGACAGGGAGGCTCAGAGAGATTAAATGATGCGCCCAAGGTCATGCGGCTAGTGAACAGGAAAGTGTAAACTTGAATCCGGATCTATTTCACCGTGTTCTTCAAACCGAAAAGCTGAATGTGGCTATTGAAGGATTTAAAGAAGACATTCAAAAAGATATCAATAACGGTCATTTTTGTTCAAAAGTCCATGAGTGGTTTATCCAAATGGTAAAGACAAGAAATAAATGTGTCCCTAGAACCTAAGGCCAACCTTTGAGGTTTCTATCAGGCAGAGATGAGGTCAGGGAAAGTGATTTTGAGTGGACTTACTTCAGGAAAGATCAGAGAAACCTTTCCCTGGAAGCCTTCTACACACATCGCAGTTCTACTGAGGCTCTTTTGATACGACCCGGATGGGTGGCATAGTCAGTAAATTGTGACTGGAAACGGGGTGGATGGAGTCTCACATCTAAACATTCTCACACAATCTTTTGATACTCAACAGCATTCTGCTTTGCTGGGGTGCGGGAACCCTGACAAGGGCTCCTCTGTGATGCTCGTTATGATTTTGAAGGGTTTGGGTTCCAGTGTAGGTAATATTTGCAAGGATTAACTATGTGCCCTTCCTTGAGCTGAGGTTCAATGACTTCTGTTTTCTCATTTATCATCCTTGCCAACGCTGTGAAAGAGGCATTGTTATTACCTGAGAAAATTGAGATGTGGAGATGTTAACTAGCTTGCACAGTGCCATGCATCTACGTGTGGCAAAGACGGACCCATGGCAGCTGGAGGAGAGTATCAGATGTTCTCCTCCACTTTTTCCTTGCAACAGAATTTCTTTCTCTTACTGTTTCCAGAGCTTACCGTCCACGAGCCCCAGCTGCATTCCATTCTTCTCTCAGTTACAGACATGTGTGGCCGTACTCAGATGTTTATGTGAGCTCAGCAGATTCAAACTCAGATGGTTTCAGGCCCCCACAGGGCCCTAGGATATTTTAATTAGTAGACCACCACAGGGAGAAGGAGGCTACATTCACAGTGGAGTGCACTGAAAGACCACGTCCACATCTCATTCTTCATAGTAAACAGTCTTAAACGTAGGAATGCTTTTGAAAGGAGCACAAAGCACGCCTTCCATGTATAACTTTAGCAGCATTTTTTTTTACATTGATATTCAGCATTGGTTTATGAGGCCTGTCCTTTATGGGAATACCACATTACCTGTCCACCAGATGGTTAGCCCTAAAGGCCCTTCAATACAGGGGAAATACTGTAGATTTTAGGAAGAGTTTTATTTTAATTCCTTGCAGGAGACACTCAGAGGAATGTCATCAATAGTCTCCAGTACTCATGTAAGTCAGATGTACAATGTGGTGCATGCATCTGGAGTTTGTTTTCAGTGGCTATAGGAGCTGGTGTACCTATTCTCTCTCTCTCTCTCTCTTCTCAAATAAATAAATAAATAAAATATTTTTAAAAAATAAATAGGAAGGGCTGGAGAGACAGCTTAGCGGTTAAGGGACTTGCCTGCAAAGCCAAAGGATCCCGGTTCGATTCTCCAGGAGCCACGTAACCCAGATGCACAAGGGGGCGCATGCGTCTGGAACTCGTTTACAGTGGCTGGAGGCCCTGGTGTGCCCATTCTCTCTCGCTCTCTACCTTTTTCTGTCTCAAATAAATAAAATATATTTTAAAAAATAAAATAAATATAATCGTATAAACAAGACTAGTAGGAGGGGCTGGAGAGACGGCTCAGTGACTGCAAGTGCCTCCTGCATGAGCATGGGGCCTGACAGGGCCAGAGACAGCCCGAGTTTGATTCCCCAGTACCCGTGTAAATAGCGAGGCATGGCCACGCACTTCTACAACCTTAGTCCTGTGAGTTGGGGAAGAGACAGGAAAATGACTGGGGCTCACTGGTCTGCCAGACTGACCAAAAACAGCAGCTCTGAGTTGAATGAGAGACTTCACCTCAGGGAGACAGGCAGATGAGTAAAACCGGGAAAGACACCCAGTGTTCTCCTCCAACTTCTTCACGTATGCACACAAGGGCACATGCATCCACATAATGTGCCAACTTTTTTTAAAAAGAGTACTAATAGGAATGATATATTGACTAGAATATGTCCATACAAACCACCAGATGTATCAGGATCATTCTAATTGCAATCATATTCACTCACTGACTCGAAGAGCTGGTAGGAAGCCAAGGCCAGCAAACCTAAACAAGCAGGCATATAAGCACACTGAAATAGTAAAACTAATTAATGATCAGATATTAGTACAGATTTTGAACAAAATATAATTTGATAGATAAAACTGATATGAACAAAACTTGAGGCAATAGTGAATAAATAATTCCTTAGTAAAGCTGGCATTACTAATAACCAGAGAGTGCAAATGAAAGATGTCAACATGTTACTTCACACTCATCACATTAGTAAATATTTAGAGCCCTATGATTCCAGGGATTAACAAGGTTGTATCCAAGTGAGAAATCTAAGTGAGTGTGTATAGTGAAACGGGGTATAGATGCCCTTGAAATTCCAGTAATTTCATCCCCAGGGGTGTTCCCTGAAGAAATCTGGGCGTGTCCCTGGCACAAAGGAACTGTTCATCAGAGTTCTCTCCTGATGGAAGCAAGGAATTGGATGCAAACCTGATTTATTCATCACTAAGGGACTAGAAACATAAATTATAAACTCAAGCTGTGGTACAGTTCACTGAGTAGAAGCGATACACTAAGTGTGCATAGAAGATGGTCGCGTCTCAGAAGGGTAATGTTGAGTGACAATGCCAGAGTCAGAATGAGGCAGCAGTGCAACACCATATAGGTTAATTAAAAAAAACAGCACACATGATGTATTTTCCAAGAATCTAGATATACTTTGGGGTATGAGATAGCTAACAGGGACCTATTTTTTCCTGGGGCACTGGGTCATGAGTTAAGCACTGGTGAGGGCACTCTTTTAAAAAAAATATTTTGGGCTGGAGAGATGGCTTAGCGGTTAAGTGCTTGCCTGTGAAGCCTAAGGACCCAGGTTCGAGGCTTGACTCCCAGGACCCACGTTAGCCAGATACACAAGGGGGCGCACGTGTCTGGAGTTCGATTGCAGTGGCTGGAGGCCCTGGCGTGCCCATTCTCTCTCCCTCTCTCTATCTGCCTCTTTCTCTCTCTGTCTGTCACTCTCAAATAAATTTAAAAAAATAACAAAAAAATATTTTATTTTTATTTATTTATTTGAGAGAGAGAGAAAGACAGGGTGGGGAGAAAGAGAGAGAGAATGGGCGCGCCAGGGCCTCCAGCCACGGCAAATGAACCCCAGATGCGTGCGCCCCCTTGTGCATCTGGCTTACAGGGGTCTTGGGGAATAGAACCTGGGTCCTTTGGCTTTGCAAGCAAGGGCCTTAACTGCTAAGCCATCTCTCCAGCCCAGGGCACTCTTAAATACTGTGAAATCGCTGTTAATGTTAATGATGTCTCTATTGTGAGCATTCCCTTTTAATTTTCATTTTTCCTCTCAATAAGCCAAGTTGTTGGTGGCTGGGGTGGCTTGACTCCTTAAATGGTAGCGAGCTGGGCGGTCCGGCACTGGTGCCGTGGCGGCCTCCGGCGAAGACCCACAAGCCAAGCAGTCAGCTGGACTTCCCTCGTGCTACCTGCCATTGCCTGCTGCTGCCACTCGTCGCTGCTGAAAGCTGAATACTGTAATAGCTGCCAAGTTCCAGGTCATTGGAGGTTAAAGCCTGGAGAAATAAGCCTTAAACCTAAGTGCCTATAGAGTGAAGTCTCTGGTTTCTGAAGCCTGGAGCAACTCACCCCTAGCTCCTAAGGCTTGGGGCTATAAGCCTCTATTCTGCCAGTCTAACCTCTAACCCCCCCCCCCTTGGCCCTAGAACCCATGGCTTCCAACACAGGAAAATTCCTACCCACAGTTTTTTATCCAGATAGAGTAAAAGGACCACAGCCCACTAGTTTGTAGCAGATCGATATGAGAAACGCTAGAGAGGGTCCCTGGAGAGGTGAAGGGTAGTAGATTAAAAAAAAAATAAAGTGTGAGCTAAGGTATGGGATAAGAAACCAAAATAAAATAAGGAAGTGTGGTGATAACATGCCATAACCTGGGAAGGATGTCACTGACGGGCTGAGGAGATAGCTTAGTGGATATAAAGTCCTGGCTTTGCAAGCCTAAGACCCAGATTTTGATCCCTAGTATTTATGTTAAAAAGACAGACATGGTGGCACATGCTTGTAATCCCAGCTCTGGACAGGCAAAGACAAGAAGATCCTGGGACTCACTAGCCAAACCGTCCAGCCTCCTGGTGAGTCCCAGACCAGTGAGAGACTCTGTCTAAAAGAAGATGGATGACACCGAAAGAGTGATAGTCAAGAGTGCTCTCTGGCCTCCATGTGCACGTGCATGTACATACACATCCATGTTCACACGCACACACGTGCATGTGCACCCAGGCATACACGTTGAGTCAGGTTCACATTGCTGGTAGAAATCACCCAACCCACAGCAGCTTGGGGAAAAAAAAATAAGACGGGTTCATTTTGGCTTACAGGATCAAGGGGGGAAGCTCCATGATGGCATGAGCAGAGAGTGGACATCACCTCCTGGCCAACATCAGGTGGACAACAGGATCAGGAGAGTGTGCCAAACACTGGCAAGGGGACAGTGGCTGTAACACACATAAGCCCACCCCCAACAATACACTGCCTCCAGGAAGCGTTAATTCCCAAATCTCCACCAGCTGGGAACCTAGCATTATTCAGAACACCTAAGTTTATGGGGGACACCTGAATCAAACCACCACATTCCACTCCTGGCTCCCATAAACTGATATCCGTACATGATGTAAAATACAATGCATTCAGTCCAACTTTATTTTTTTCTTCTTTTATTGACAACTTACATAATTGTAAACAATATCCCATGGTAATTTCCTCCCTCCCCCCACTTTCCCCTTTGAAACTCCACTCTCCATTATATCCCCTTCCCCTCCCAATCAGTCTCTCTTTTATTTTGATGCCATCATCTTTTCCTCCTATTATGATGGTCTTGTGTAGGTAGTGTCAGGCACTGTGAGGTCATGGATATCCAGGCCATTTTGAGTCTGGAGGAGTACGTCGTAAGGAGTCCTACCCTTCCTTTGGCTCTTACATTCTTTCTGCCTCCTCTTCAGCAATGGACCCTGAGCCTTGGAAGGTGTGATAGAGATGTTTCAGTGCTGAGCACTCCTCTGTCACTTCTTCTCAGCACCATGGTGCCTTCTGAGTCATCCCAAGGTCACTGCCCTCTGAAAAGAGAAGGTTCTCTAACCAAAAGTGAGAGTAGCATTAATATATAGGATATGAACATTAAGAGAAGGGCTTACTGGGCAGTTTGGTGAGTGTTGTGTATACATTTAGCCAGACACCACCAGCAGATGTTACACACCTAGGGCCCATGACTACCCCTGTTATAGGTTTTCAGTATCAGGGATGTGGTGCCTCCCATGGAGCAGGCCTCCAGTCCAATTAGAGGGCAGTTGGTTTCCCCCATAACAGACATGCCACTATTGTATCTGTTGGCTCATTTGTCCTGACTGGCCAAATATAAGGCTTGCAGTGTCACTGTTGGGTATCTTCACTGGTGATTTCTCTCTCTCCCATTGAACTGTATGCAGTGTGGCTATTTCAATGGAACACTCAGTCCAACTTTAAAAGTCCCCATAGTTTTTATCAATTCCAATGATGTTCATGCACCTCCATAGCCCAAGATCTTTTAACTGAACCGTAATCACCAAAAAATAATCTCCCAAATCCCATAATGGCACATAATAAACATTCACATTGCAAAAGATGGCATTGGGCATAGCCAAGAAATACTCACCCAATACAAGACTTAAAACAACCAGGGCAAACAAGCTCTGTAACTTCAAGGCCAGCAACTCTAGCTAGTGACAAGTCTCCAAGTCTGATAATTCTAACCAGCAACAAGTCTCTGGAGTTCCAATTCCGCCCCTCCAGCTAGGCTACTCACAGTCCTGGAAAACTTCATCGGGACTGGCAGCTCTCCTTAGCAGCCATCTCGTGGTCTCGGCATCTTCACTGGGTCTCCACTGCAACCCCCCCCCCCCACACACACACATGAAATGTCTGAAGTCCAAGTAAAGAAAGCAGGCATTATAACTGCATAAACTTGGGGTACATAAGGTGAACAGAAAACCAATGAAATTAATTAAAGGTCAGCCTCTTCCAGTCCAAATCTCGCCATTGTCAAAAAGAAAACCGTGAAGGATGACAGACCGCATGACTCGTTGTGCCATTCAGCCTTATTTCTCTGCTGAGATCTCCAGGCAGTACCAGGAGATCAGTAGGACCCAGCTATGATGTCCAACTCCCATGAGAAATGGTGGACAGTACAAATTACAATTATATCATAGATATGTGGAACATGCGCCACAACTGAATACAGAATAAAATACTTTTCTATAGACAGGAAGGAGAAAGAGAACCCCTGGCTAATCCTGTGAGGAAGACGCGGCTCCTCTCACTGGTATCAGTAGAAACCCAGTGCCCTACTCCTGCCACCGAGGTCGAAAACTCTTTCGCGGTGACCCTTTCGTGTCTTTGAGGTTATCCCTAGAGCATATTGGGAAATTCCAGGAAATACTACATCAGCAGACACATGTCCTTAGAAAGATAATTAGCTTTTCAAATCACCATTCAGACTGCAGTCTCTCCCTTTGCCCTCAATAAACAAGCAAATAAGCCAGCAGATAAATAAATCAGAAGTAGCTATTTGCTTCCAGCAAGCAATTAAAAAAAAAAACTCAACAGTTGAGCAATATTTTCTATAACAAGAGGCAAAATAATGATGCAAAGAATTTTGATATTTAAAAGTACTTATTTAGAGCCGGGCATGGTGGTGTATGCCATTAATCCCAGCTCTCAGGAGGCAGAGGCATGTGGATCACCTTGAGTTCAGGGCCACCCTGAGACTACATAGTGAATTTCAGGTCAGCCTAGGCTGGAGTGGGACCCTACCTTGAAAGAAAAAAAGTACTTATTTAAAAATGAGTAAGCTAGGGCTGGAGAGATGGCTCAGCAGTTAAGACACTTGCCTGCAAAACCTAATGACTCTGATTGATTCCCCAGGACCCATGTAAAAGCCAGATGCACACAGTGGCACATGCATATGGACTTCATTTGCAGCAGTTAGAGACTGCTTTGGTGTTCCATCCTTCCTTCTCTCTCTCTCTCCCCCTCTTTTCTCTGTTTCCTTCCACTTATAAATAAATAAATAAAAATATTTTTAAAACATGAATCAGCTTTCGCTCTCCAATATCCAGCTCCCACCAACTATAAGAGGGCCTACACCTATTAAATTCTCTTTAAAATAATAATGGTTATCCCATTTATCGGGTGCTAATTTCACTCTCCATTGGAGAATCTGCTTCTCTTTTTCAGATGGATGCAGATCCTGAGGAGAGAATCAGCCCATTGCACCTCACCAGGGCTTCAGCTGAAACTATAGAGGAATTGGGGAAATGAGCAAGAGTGCTGCTTTCTTGGTGAACCTGATACCAGCACAAGGGTGAAGGAGATAGACACAGAGAACACTCAACTCCTACCAAACCAGATATCCAGAAACACAGAGGCTCCCAAGAGCTCATCACTGAAGTAGACCTTAAACGAACCCAACATGGCTCAGGGAAATTCACAGAAGAGGGGGCGGAAATATTGTTAGAGCTACAAGTTGGGACATTATGCACAGAGACATTGCCTCTTCCCCATAACTGATGGCTGCCCCCACAATGCACCACCCAACAAGGAGGGTCCCTTCAGAAGTGGGAGGACAGGGAGGAGGCTAATGATGGTATCACCATGGCTGTTTACACACTGAGTATATATATAACTAATAAAGAAAAAAAATGAATCAGCAAAAGAGCCAAACCTGTAAGTTATAGAAGTTGCAAGCATATTAAGACATAAAAGGCTGGAGAGAGGGCTCAGCTGTTAAGGTGCCTGTGAAGTCTAAAGACCCAGGTTCAACTCTCCAGATCTCATGTAAGCCAGGTGCATAAGGTGATGCAATTGCTGCAAGGTAGCACATGCACACAAGGTGGCACATGCATCTGGAGTTCAATTGCACTGGCTAGAGGCCCTGGTGCCCCAATTCTCTCCCTCCCTCCCTCTCTCTCTCTCTCTCTCTCTGTCTCTCTCTCATAAAAAAGGCCAGTCTGTTGGGCTTGACTCAAAAAATAAAAAACTAAAAATAAAAATATAGCAATAACTTCAAGGGTTAAGTAATTTACAAGTATCTGTGTTCATAGTCAAAATAAAATTGCAGACATTTATTTCGTGAACGCATACAGTTTTGCTTCAGCCAAAAGAAAATCTAATTGTTATGGATAGAACATTTGAAAATGTGACATGAGGAAGTAATTTCTCAGGCAACATACATTTTTTAAAATATGTATTTTGAAAGTGAGGTCTGAAGTTATACTAAATGAAATGAAAAACACAGAGTCAGTGCTTAAAGCTACTGTCAGATTGCAAATATTTTAAGAGCTTGAGATTTCCAGCATTAGAAAAAGAGCAGGGAAAACAAATAATTCATAAACTGAACATGGTGCTACATGCCTATAATTCCAGCCCTGGGGATGTAGAGAAGCAAAAAGTCACAAGTTTGAGGTCAGCCTAGGCAACAGAGTGAGATGAGACCAGTAAGTTAAATGTTTAGGGGAGCCTGTACTTTACAAAGCACCATTTTGTTTTATAACTAGAAACCTTCTTAAACTGCGTCCCACCCCTAAATCCAGTGATTACCAGCTCTTCCTCGTACCATTTAACTATACCAGGAAAACAGGTATTTTTTTTTATGTTCTTCTCTGATGGGTTTCTTCTTTTAGAAAGCAGCAACTTCCAACATTTGGCAGTTGCCAGTCCCTTTTGATCAAACTTTCAGTGTGGTATGATAAACACTTTTCTAGGTGACCTAGAATGGGAGTGAGATCTACATGAAGACCACACTACCGAAACCCTTTACCTCCAGCTCGGACACTCATGGGGAAGAAGCAGGGATAAGAGGGAGGATTACTACAATGCAGTGGGGTAAATCATACGGAAGCAATAGTTTCAGGATTTTGTGGGAGAATATAAGCCATATTTGGGAAGAGAGAGCGAAGGAAGGTTACAAATAGCAACCTGGAAAACATGGTTTAAGTCAGAAGTATAAAAGCACGGCAGGGGCTGGAGGTATGGCTTAGCGGTTAAGGCGTTTGCCTGCAAAGCCAAAGGACTCAGGTTCAACTCTCCCAGGACCCACGTTAGCCAGATGCACAAGGGGGTGAACGTGTCTGGAGTTTGTTTGCAGTGGCTGAGGCCCTGGCACACCCATTCTCTCCCTCTCTCTCCCTCTTTCTCTGTCAAATAAATAAATTAAAATATTTTTTTTAAAAAAAGCATGGCAGGTGAGGGCAAAGAAATGACCCTGTACACACAACCATCATCTCAACTTTCTAGACCCAACTGTTCAATATGCCGGAAGGTTTAAAATTGACATGACCCTGTGTTTGTTCATGTTGAACATAACTTTGTAAGGAAAAGCCAGTAGCTTGAATACTTTAGCAGAGAATTGTTTTTGTGGTTTGACTGTAAAGTGTCCCCCATAGGCTCATGTGTTTGAACACCTGATTCCCAGCTGGTGGGCTATCCTGGAAGATTATGAAACCTATAGAATATGGTGTCTCTCTTCAGGAAGCTGGTTACTACAGGCGTAGTGCCTTGAGGTTCTGTCCCACTTGCCACAGCCTGACTTATAGATGCACTGTGAGCAGCCGCCTTGCACCACTGCTGAAGTGCCTTCCTCAACATGATGGGCTATATCTTCAAACTGTAAGCCAAAATAAACCCTTTGTTCTGAACTTGTTTCTTGTTGCATTTTTTTGTCACAATGAAAACATCAATTAAAACATATAGGTAATTTATTCAATACCAAGAGACCCCCCCCCCCATACAGCTTATGTCATAGCCCGTATGTGATACCATTCTGACCATCACTGAGTTCTAGAATTGCCCTTCTGGAAATCTCACTCATCTTTGATTTGCTCTAATAAGCTGTTCTGGGTCCCTATGCCTTGGAACAATACCAACACACCTCTTCTAAAGTTGTTAATAAATAAAGTAAGAAATGTCTGGGTGTGGTGGCCCATGCTTTTAATCCCAGCACTCAGGAGCCTGAGGTATGAGAATCACTGTGAGTCAGAGGCCAGCCTGGCACTAGAGAATGAGCTCCAGGCCAGCCTGGGCTAGAGTGAAACCCTACCTGGAAAAAAAAAAAACCACAAAAACAGAATCAATCAAAGAAATAATGTAAGCAAACAAGCTACTTCCAGATGCAGACTTATTGCATAAAAAGTACACTTGTATAGAAATATCCAAATGGCATTGGGGTGATGGTTACATGATTCTATAAAGTCAATAAAATTATTTTGTTGTACACTTACAAATTATGAATAAAATATACAAATTATATATTTTGTCTTAAAAAAATATGCCACAATAAAGTTCACCTAAATGTGGAAATTTTAAAGGGTTCATAGTGTTTCATTTTTAAAATTCTAGAGACCTTCATGATCTGTACATTTCCATGTTTGTAAAACTCGTAGAAGTAGCAGTCTCACCTCTGGGTCTTGTCCCCACCCCAAGCATCTCTGTGACATCAGCAAGCAGTACAACCTCTCTGCAGTTCTGAACATGTACATTAAGAATAGTTTTACAGGGCTGTGGAAATGGCTTAGCAGTTAAGTGTTTGCCTGTGAGGCCTAAGGGCCCTGGTTCAATTCCCCAGGACCCACATAAGCCACATGCAGAAGGGGACACATGCATCTAGAATTCGTTTGCAGTGGCTAGAAGCCCTGGTGTGCCCATTTTCTCTTTCTCATTATCTGCCTCTCTCTCTCTCTCTCTCTCTCTCTCTCTCTCTCACTTAAAAAACAAACAGTTTTACAGACAATTTAAATACCCACCTCATAAGATAGGTTGGCAATAAACGAGAATCTATAAGTGCAGTGCCAAGCAGGGTCCTCAAATTTAAAAAAAGAGCTACAAGTATTTGGGGGAGGGTTCCCCTTCTCTTCCTTGAAGTATAACATCTGGTGACCAATTTTCTCATCGTGACAAGAATACCCCTTCTACCCAGGATTTGTGTCCTCTCCACAGAAGATATTAGCATCATACAGCAGTGACTCACCCCACACAGGCTCTGCAGGATGCGTACCTACAGCTCTCTAGTCCTTAACGTGCTTGGTCTGTGACTCCCAGATTCGCCAGAAATCCAGGCCCTCCCATTTCTCCTTGCCAGTGGCCTTCTAAAAGTGACACCATGCCCACTTCCTTTAAGATGCCAAAAGCTGGCTCGAGGCAACAGCAGGCTTTCAAAAGAGCCTCCAAACACCTTAACAGGTCATGGGAGAGAAATTTGCCACCCGGAAAAGGAAGGACTTGCTTGTGCCCTTTTGCTCTGGTGCCACCCAGAGTTTGCCAGTTTCGTCTGACTGTGTTGTTAATGCGTCGCCTGGGGAACGTGGGATAAATTCAAGTGTCTGAAATGAGAATAGGAACTGCTGTAGCTTAGAGGTGACAGAGTGACATGCAGGTGTGTCTTTCTCTTCTTCATGACTCATGGTGCTAACGAGTGCAGGTGACTTTCCCTCCTCAGCATCCTCAGGTGGGTCAGCGGCTGGGATCTTGGCTGTAGGCCTCAGCTATGTGCGCGGCTCCGCTCTACCTCTCCTCTATGGGGTTGGATAAGGCCTGGTCATTGCTTTCTGGATAAATCTTACCTTCTAGGTCTGCAGCCCCTTGGCCCACTTTTTCTGCCAATTTCTTTCTAGAGACCTGAAAGCCATCTGCTTTGCAGAAAACTGGTGTCTCCCATCACATCTTTCTTTCCTACTTGCAACCACTTGACCAACACCTGGAATTAATTCTACAGAAGAATTTTGTTCTCTTAGCTGAAGAATTTCAACCTAAGAATACAACTGTCCTAATTTAAAATATTGTTCTATTTATTGGAGAGAGAGAGAAAAAAATGGGCACACCAGGGCCTCTGGCTGCTGCAAACAAACTTCAGACACATGCAATACTTTGTGTGTCTGGCTTAACATGGGTACTGGGAACTCAAACCCCAGCCATCAGGTTTTGCAAGCAAGTGCCTTTAACCACTGAGCCATCTATCCAGCTCAACTGTCCTGATCTAATAATACAGGTTAATAGTCGTTAAAATACCCCATGGTAGAGCTAGAAAGGTGGCTCAGCAGTTAAAGGTGCTTTCTTGCAGTCTAACAGCCTGGGTTCGATTCTCCAGGACCCATGTAAAACCAGATGCACAAAGTGGTGCGTGAAGCTAGAGAGTTCCTTTGCAGTGGCATGAGGCCCAAGGGTGACCTCTCTCTCTCTCTCTCTCTCTCTCTGTGTGTGTGTGTGTGTGTGTGTCTGTCTGTCTGTCTGTCTCTGTCTTTCTCTCTCAAACAGGCAAATAAAAATATTTTAAAACTACAAAGTAAAATTCCCCATAGTAAAAATTCAGTCTAACAAAACAAAAGCATATATGTAACCACACAATAGAGTATCAAGTAAATATTACAAACTGTGTTGGTGATTTTATGTTAGCAATCAGTAAAAGAGCAAAAGTAACACAGCAAGTCTAATCAAAACAATGAACACACACCCCGTGTAATACTGTAAAGAGAGAAAATTCTGTAGAAAAGTGCTCAAAAATATTGACAGCGTTTTTCTCCAGGTGGTAGGACAGGAGTGACTTTTACAAATGTCTAGCGTTCTTTTTGCTTCTCTTTTAGAGAGCATATGTTTCTAGTGAAAGCAAAGCACGTTTACAGTGTTTATGTGCTTGCGTGTGTGTTTGTATTGTACAGGTGCCTGGGCCATAGTCATAGGAGGAGGGCAGAGGACGAGTTTGAGGTATTTGTGCCTGGCCATGTTTCAGACACGCTTTCTTGCTGCTTCACTTTCCGAAACAGATCCCTGAGCTTAGGATTCTCCTGGCTTCTCCTCCCACTGTCATAGGCGCCTTGAGATCACAGACGCACAAGTATGTCTTCATGTGGGTGCTGGAGAATTGAATGCCTGTCAGCAGGGTTTGCAAGCAAGCACCTCTAACCGCTGAGCGATTTCCCCAGCCCAACAAAAGACCTTTTCAAAACAAACTGATGAATCTTTCGCCCTCCTCTTCAAAAGATAACATCTTTGGCTGCAGAAATGATTTGATGGTTAAAGGCACTTGCTTGCAAAGCCTCACAGCACGGGTTCAATTCCCCAGTACTCACTTAAAGCCAGATACAAAAAAAAATGGTGCATGCATATGGAGTTCATTTGCAGTGGCAAGAGGCCTTGGCACACCCATACTCATTCTGTCTGTCTCTTTTCTGTGTCTCTCGAATAATTAAACAATTTTTTTTTAATATAGCATCTTGCCCAGGGTCTGGGGGCATGTGTTCCATGCTTTATACCAAAGGCATGTCAGTTTCAGATCTGGGAACAAGTTCTGACAAAAAAAGATGACTTGGGACATTGAGCCCTGAGTTTTGAGGCGCTAGAGGGAGGTGTGGTGTTGGTGGTCTGAGAGTGTAGCTGGAGGACAAACTCATACTGTACCACCCCCAAGTTTTACTGCCCCTCTTTGAAAGCTGTAAGCCCTGGAGCAGCTCTGAGAAGACTACATAGAGGCCACATCACTTACTGCAGCTCAGCACAGTACAGGGACAAGAGCTTCCGATCTGCAGTGCGTTTTCTTTGAGAAAGCAAAGTGCATTATTTGAGAAGCTAAAAGCACCCCCCGGCGGCTTCTGCACGGCAGCAGCGCTGCACACGCAGGACGTCAGCGCTCTCTGGTTTAAAGTTTTACAGCGTCGGCATGAGACGCGCGCTTCCTGCAAACACGATGGAGGAAAACAGGAATAAAACATCTCAAAACCAGCGCGAAACCAGGAGTGATGACATGTACCTGGAATTCCAGCACACGGGAGGCCAAGGCAAGAGGATGGCAGGTTCAAAGACAGCTTGAGCTGCAGTGAATTTTGTTTTTTGAGCTTATGTGACTGAATTAAGCTTGGAATTCTTTTGAAGTTACTTCATCTTAGCTAATTAATTGATCTGGGGTGTATGTTCGTGTGTGTGTGCGTGCATGTGCACACACGCCACAGGCGCACACGTGGGGGTCAGAGGGTAACTAACTGTCTGGACAGTCCTCGCCTCCCACCTTATTTGAGGCAGGGTTTTGCACTGTTCACTGCTCCTCCATCTCCCTTGTTGCAGTAGAAGCCACAGCTTCTGCCTTTTAAAAATACCTGTTCATTTACTTACTGATTTAAGAGAGCAAGTGAGTGATCCCAGGCGCACCAGAGTCTCCTGCTACTCCAAACGAACTCCAGATTCGTCGGACACTTGGTGCATGTGGCTTAACGTGGGCACTGGGAAATGAAGCCGGGACCCTAAAGCTTTGTAATCAGGCTCTGCTAACCTCTGAGCCATCTCTCCAGCCCAGCCCAGCTTCTGCCTTTTAAGTGAATTCTCTGGTCCAAACTCAGACACTCAGTGTTGAACTATAAGCGTTTTATCCACTGAGCCATCTCCCCTGGCCCCCATTTGGAATTCTTTCAGTCACTAAACAAAAAGGTTTTGAGCACTTACCGCATGACACGTTGTGATAAATGAATGGCCACCCTTTCATCAAGTGACAGAGATAGACATTGAACACACATACAAATCAACTGTATTTATAAGTTGCAATGTAGTTAGAGCAGGGTTTCTTAGCTTTAGGACTATTAACATGTGCAATCAGATTTTTTAAAAAAATATTTTATTTAGGGCTGGAGAGATGGCTTAGCAGTTGAGCACTTGCCTGTGAAGCCTAAGGACCCCGGTTCGAGGCTCAATTCCCCAGGACCCACATTATCCAGCTGCATAAGGGGGTGCACTTGTCTGGAGTTAGTTTGCAGTGGCTGGAGGCCCTGGAGCACCCATTCTCTGCCTCTCTCTATTTGCCTCTTTCTTTCTCTGTCTGTTGCTCTCAAATAAATAAATAAATAAATAAATAATGCAAATACATTTATTTATTTATTTGACAGAGAAAGAGGGAGAGAGAGAGAGAGAAGGGCACACCAGGGCCTCCAGCCACTACAAACGAGCTCCAGGCACCTGCGCCCCCTTGTGCATCTGGCTAACGTGGGTCCTGGGGAATCGAACCTGGGTCCTTTGGCTTTGTAGTCAAGCACCTTAACCGCTAAGCCATCCCACCAGCCCTGGAACTAGAGTTTGTGTTGAGAGGTTTTAACAATGACCTTCCCATTGCTGATGTGGAACACCCAGCCAGATGCAGATTATGGAAGGAAGGGCTTTATTTCATCTTATAGTTTCAAGGGGGAAGTTTCATCGTGGCGGGATAGATGGCAGAGCAAACAGCCAGGGCATCACACCTTGCCACATCAGTTTGGAGGAAGCAGCAGGAACGAGCCAGCTAGTACTGACAACTGAGCTGGGCTATTCAATCCCAGGGCCCACCCAAGGTGACACATCTCTTCCACCAAGACTGCATCTCCCTAAGGTTCCACAGCCCGGGATTAAGTATGAGGCTTAATCACAAACACATAAGGCTATGGGGGGGTTGCATTTTCACATGCAAACGATCACAGAGGTCATTCTGTGTACTGTGGGATGTGTATTTAGTAGCATCTCTGGTTTCTGTCCACCAGTACTCCTCTTCCCCTCAAGTCGTGATGACCAAAAATATCCCTAAGTATTGCCAAATGTGCTCTTGGGACACAACTCCCCCTCTCTTCTATATGCTAACTACCATTTCGATAGAGGAGAAAGGAACGTCTTATCAACCAGATGAACAAAGCGACCAAATTTAGGCCTTGCAGTTCAGAGGAAACCTGTTTGAGGAGCAAATCCTAAAGCGGGGCCCCAAAAGGTGACTGGGATATAGGTCATCAGCCAGGAGGAGGAAGAGGATTCCTGCAGGGGCAGAGTCCACACAAAGGCCCTAAACTTAGAGTTCTAGAACAACCAGGAGTCTTGTGTTCAGTGTGGCTAAAGGGCAGTGTGGCTTCAACGCTGGGGTTTGGACTGCATTAGAGAAAACCATTCTTGTGTGGTGTTTCGTGTCATATGCAAATAAACATCTTTTTCCCATGTGATCACTCAGTCTCCACTTCACCAGGTCTGCAAGGAAATTACAAGAACATGAAATTAAAGGGGAAGTGTGACAGACGGCCAGGTGTGCATCAGCATCAAAGCTCTAGGAGGTGGGAGGATGACTCAGCAGGTAAGAGCACCTGACCCTCAAGCATAAGGTTCCTGACTCATGCTGAGTTCAATTTCCCAGCACTCATATAGAAAACTAGGTGTGGGGCTGGAGGGACGGCTTAGTGGTTAAGGCGTTTGCCTGCAAAGCCAAAGGACCCAGGGTCGATTCCCCAGGACCCACATTAGCCAGATGCACTAGGTGGCTCATGCATCTGGAATTTGTTTGCAGTGACTGGAGGCCCTGGCACACCACACCCTTTCTTTCTTTCTTTCTTTCTTTCTTTCTTTCTTTCTTTCTTTCTTTCTCTCTCTTTCTCTCTCTCTCTCTCTCTCTCTCTCTCTCTCTCTCTCCTCCCTCCCTCCCTCTCCCTCTTTCTCTGTCAAATAATAAATAATAAATATTTTTAAGACTGGGTGTGGCCACCCATGTCTGTAACCCTAGGCTTGTGGTTAGTGGAGACTGAAGAGTAGCTGGGGCTCCTTCGCCAGCCAGTTTGACTGAAACGGCAGCTCTGGGTTCAGAGGGAGACTCCATATCAAGAAAGCAGCACAGAAGAGTGATAGAGAGGGAGCCCGATATTCTGTTGTGGCCTCCACAGGCATCCACAGGACCCACGTATCTGGACACACACATGCATACACCAGACACACACACCACCGCCGCCGCCCCATACTACATGTGCCAAAAGATAAGTCAGTGCTCTCTCTTATTCCTGAGCTAACAGCCCAACTGAATATAAGCAGTGGGTGTAGGCACGTGACTGCTGGAATGTCAGTAGAAGGGATAGGATATTCACAACTCCAAGCCCAGCCTATGACAGCCCTCCATCTGCCTGGATGTTGTCTTTCCCTGGCTACATGTCAGGATCAAGGGACATGAGGAAAAGAATATAGCTGATGGCAATTCCTCTCTGTTAGCTTTTTATCGACAAACTCGGTACATATACACAATATTCATAATATTCACAATGTTCATAATATTCTCCTTTGTCCCCCCTCCACTGAATATCTTCTTTCCAACTAGTCCCTGTTCTACTTGAATGTCCTTCTGTTTCCCCATCCTATTATGCAGGTCTTGTGTAGGTAGCGTCAGCCACTGTGGGGTCATGAATGTCACAGCCACTTTGCGCACTGCAAAGCACCCCCTCCCCCGCTTCTTTTGGTTTTACACTCTTTGTGCCGCTTCTCCCACGAGGGTCCTTGGCCAGTTCCTGTCTTGACAGTGACCTTCAATGTCCACATGAGCTTCATGAAGCGGCTCCCATTGACTCACCCTCTACCTCTCAATTACGAAGAACCACACCAGATTCTTTGTTTAACCTTTTTTTAATTTTCATTTTTGTTTGGTTACTGGAGAGAGGTAGAAAGAGGCAGAGAGATTGAGAATGGGCACTTCAGGGGCTCCAGCAGTGGCAAATGACTCCAGATGCATGCGCCGCCTTGTGCATCTGGCTTATGTGGGTCCTGGGGAATTGAACCTGGGTCCTTTGGCTTTGCAGGCAAATTGCAGGGGTCAACATAATCCAGCTGCAATTGACAAGCTTCACCCTGAGAAAGCCACCTCCTTGGTCATGGCATCTCTCCTGCCACATGCCCACACCAGATTCTTACACAAGATAGAAATTTAATTCTGTGTGAAATTCTGAAATAATAAGCAATATGTCATGCTACAGCTCTCTTCAGTTAGAGAACACGGGTTTCTGTATGTAACAGGGGAAAGAAAGACATCCTCCAATCTTGTCAGCAACTTAGAATAGCCAGGAAATAGCAAAATCTTGCACTACTCAGACTGATAAAAGAGATACTTCTAGCCTTGGGCTTTTGATAGAAAACCTGGAAATGAACTGAGAAGTCCTCTTCTCTGTAAAATAACACTGGGACAATTTCTTTTGCAAGCTTCAGAACTATAACTAGTCAAAGATGAAAAATACCAAAGCAATAGAAAGTTCTAAAGCTGGGAGCTGGAGAGATGGCTCAGTAGTTAAAGGTGCTTGCTTGCAAAGCCTGAGATCTCAGGTTCAATTCCCCAGTACTCACAGAAAGCCAGATGTACAAAGTGGCTCTGGCATACTCTCTCTCTCTCCCTCTCCCTCTCCCTCTGCCTCTCTCTCTTTCTCTCTTTCTCTGTCTCTCTCTGCTCACAAGTAAATAAAAATATAAAAGAGACAGTTCTAAAGCCAAACACAATATTGTGAATAAATTATAAGTCCTTCTGGCAGACAGCAACGATTACTATCAAATTGAAAAGTAATTGAAATTAACTAAAGGGCACACGTATAATTTTAAAGGTACATGAAATCACAGGCTCCTACTGTAAACTCTTACCTGCCATACATTTCAATTTTGTTTCCCTACCAGGCGTTTCCATCCAAGCTTGTGATCCAAATGTCAATAGCTGGAGATGATTTCCACTTTTCAGCAATCAAACACTCAGCAATCAACCAAGCAAGATGCACAGTCTACTGTATATTTATTCAAATACACAACTCCAAGTCTATATATGATGGAAGGAATCAAGTGCCAAGAGGTGTCCCAGGGAAGAACAACAGAAGCATAAGCTGGGACAAAATGCTTTCAGTGACATATAGTAGAAAACCAGAACCACCCTGGGGGTGCAGGCCTTTAACCCTAGCTGTTTGGGAGAGAGGCTGAGGCAGGAAGACTGCAAAGCTAAGGCATGTGTGGAATACAGAGGAATTCAAGGCCAGCTTGGGTAACTTACTGACACCCTATTTCAAAGTTTAAAAGTTTAAAGGCTAGGCATGCTGTTCAGTACTAGAGTACTTGCCTAGCATACGCTAAATCCTAGGAGTAATCCTTAGTACTACAAAAAGAAAGAAAAGGAGGAAGAAAAAGAAGGAAGAGCAGAAGGAGGAAGAGGAAAAGAAGAGAAGAAGGAAGAAGAAAGCTTGGTTTTCAATTGGCATAATATAAAGGGTGTTGTCTTACGGCTAAATATTTTACGACAAGGCTAATGTTATTGTATTAAATATATTTAAGGACTGGGAGATGGCTCAGCAGTGAAAGGTGCTTGCTGCTTAAGCATGAGGGCCTCAAACATCTATACCCCCCCCCTGTAGTGGTTTGAATAGAATAGATGGCCCCCAATATATTTCAGTTGTTTATTTGTGTGTAGTTTGCATCTGCAGCCACCTGGCTGGAGTCAGTGCCATTGTGTAGATCTTAAGGTGTGGTGGTGGGTTTCAGATTTCAATCTAAAGATATGCAAAGTGTGCCTAGCTGGAGTTCCTGAAGTGTGCTGTGCTATATGGCTTTTGGCTTGTGGCTTGTGCTTCTCTCTCTCTCTGCTTGGTCCCGTGAAGGCAGGCCAGCTTCTGCCATTTATGGAACTTCCCCTGGATCTGTAAGCTTCAATAAATATCCCTTCCTCCATAACTGTGCCTGGTCTGGAAGTTTATCTCAGCAAACCTGAAGCTGTCTGAAACACCCCCCCCCCAGTTTGAAAGTGGGGAAAGAGACAGGAGAATCAGCAGCTCTGACTTGAATGAGGGACCCCATTTCAAGGATATATGATGATGAGCAATTAAGAGAACACCCAATGTTTTCCTCTGAACTGTGCATGCATAAGGCACACATCTGAATACACATGTACATATACCATACACCATACACATACTCTAAACACACACTTAAGACTGTAACAAAGTACAAATGTATATATGTATTTATATGTGCATATTCAGTTATGTGTACATATGCTGAAATGAGGTATGGTAGGTGTAATATGCTCTGGCTTTTTTTGTTTTTGTTTTTGTTTTTTATTGATTTGCAAGCAGAGAGCGGAGAGAGACAAACAGTGTATGGGCGTACCAGGGCCTCCAACATCTGCAAACAAACTCCAGATGCATGCGCCACTTTGTGCACCTGGCTTTATATGGGTACTAGGGAACCAAACCCAGGCCCTTAGGCTTGGCAGGCAAGTGCCTTAACCGCTGAACCACCTCTCCAGCCCTACTCTGATATGTTTCTATTCTATCTTACTTAATGCCATTTTAAAAGGCTATCAGTGACAAACATCCCAATTAAAAATAAGCTAAATACATGAACAAACACTTCACAGCAGAAGACATGCAAATGACCACTATCGATATGTAAATATATTCATTAAAAGATATTCGTTAGAGCAATATAAGTGAATTCCACAGGGCATATCACTACCACACATGAGGATGGCTAAAATTTTACAACACTGACAATGCTAAGTGTTGGAGAAAATGGGGGGGGGGTGGAGGCGGCACCTGGAACTCTTGACCATTGCAGATGAAAACTTTAAAAACCCAGGGCTGAGAGAAGGTTAGTGATTAAGGCATTTGCCTGCTGCCTGCGAATCCAAAGGACCCTGGTTTGAGTCCCCAGGACCCATTTAAGCCACATGCATAAGGCAGTACATGTGCCTGGAGTTTGTTTGCAGTGTCTGGAGGCCCTGGAGGGCCCATTCTCTCTCTCTCTCTCTCTCTCTCTCTCCCTCTCTCTCTCTCTCCCTCCCTCCCTCTTTCTCTCTCTCAAATGAATAAATAGGACTGGAGAGATGGCTTACTGGTTAGGGTATATGCCTGTGAAGCCTAAGGACTCAGGTTCGATTCTCCAGGTCCCACTTACGCCAGATGCACAAGTTGGCACATGAGTCTGGAGTTTGTTTTCAGTGGCTAGAGGCCTTTTCACGCCCATTCTCACTCTCTATCTCTCTCGCTCCCTCTCTCTGTGTCTAATAAGTAAATAAAAATAAATCTCAAAAAAATAAAAAATAGCTGAAAGAAAGCTGGAAGAAGCCATTCTACATGTAGTTCAATGGAAGAAAGAGATACCACCAGTGAAGATACTCAACAGTGGACACTGCAAGCCTTATAAATGGTCAGCCAGGCCAAATCAGCCAATGGGTGCAATGGGAAACCAACTGTCCTCCAATTGGACTGGAGGCCTGCTTCATGGGAGGGAATACATCCCTGATACTGAAAACTTAAAACAGGGGTAGTCATGAGCCCTAGGGGTATAACATCTGCTGATGCTTGGATAAATGAATATACTATGCTTATCAAACTGCCCAGTAAGCACTTCTCTTATTATTCATACCCTTATATTAACACTACTCTCACTTTGGGTAGAGAATCTTCTCTTTTCAGATGGCAGTGACCTTGGGACGACTAAGAAGGTATCATAGTGCTGGAAAGAAGTGACTGGAGTACTGAGTAACATTTCTATCACACCTTCCAAGGCTCAGGGCCTAATGCGGAAGAGGTGGAGGAAAGAATGTAAGAGCCAAAGGAAGGGTAGGACTCCTTACAACGTGCTCCCTCCAGACATAAAATGGCCTGGATATCCATGACCTCATAGTGCCTGACACTACCTAAACAAGACCATCATAAGAGGAGGAAAAGATCATGACATCAAAATAAAAAAGAGACTGATTGAGATGGGGAGGGGATATGATGGAGAATGGAATTTCAAAGGGGAAAGTGGGGGGAGGGAGGGTATTACCATGGGATATTTTATATAATCATGGAATGTTAATAAAAATTGAGAAAAAAATTAAAAATAGCTGGGCGTGGTGGCACGTGCCTTTAATCCTAGCACTTGGGAGGCAGAGGTAGGAGGATCACCATGAGTTCGAGGCCACCTTGAGTCTACATAGTGAATTCCAGGTCAGCCTGGGCTAGAGTGAGACTCTACCTTGACCCCCCCCAGAATAATAATAATAAATAAATAAATAAATAAATAAATAAACTTTAAAAAGAAAATCAGTTTGACAGGTTGTTTTTAATTTTATTTATTTATTTATTCATGAAAGAGAGAATGGGTGCACCAGGGCCTCTAGCCTCTGCAAACAAACTCCAGATGCATGTGTTACCTTGTGCATCTGGCTTACATGGGCACTGGGGAATCGAACCTGAGTCCTTTGGCTTCACAGGCAAATACCTTAACCACTAAGCCATCTCTCCAGCCCTAGTTTTGACAGATTTTTATTAAGCTTACTGTGAGAGACAGCAGTTCTTAATATAGTCTCAAGACAAATGTAAATGTATACACTTGCATATAAATGTTCATGGTAGTTCTACTCCTACTCCTCCCTACACAATGGGAGCAACCATCCTCTGTCCATGGTCTACATAGGTGAATAGATAAACTGTGGTACATCTTCATAAGGCATACTGCACAGAAACCAAAGAGAACTATTCATATGCACCAAGTGGACCTCACTGATGTTATAGTAAGTAAAGGAAGTCAGATGCAAGTAGTATAGACTATATGATTTCATTTATAAAATATTCTATAAAATAATTTACACCTTATGACAAAAAAAAAAATCCCATGGTGTCTGGGACCTGGAAAGGGAAATAATTACAAAGAAGGCATAAAGAAACTTTTTTAGGATAATGGAAATATTCTCTATGGACTACAGTGATAGTAACTGACTATCAATATTTGGCAAAACTCCTGACACTGTAGACTTAATGAGTAAATTAATTCTGTTTCCATCAAAGGGTAACAACTGGGCTGGAGACCTGCCTCAGCAGTTAAAGGCACTTGCTTGCAAAACCCAGTACCTATGTAAAGCCAAATTCTCAATGTGGTGCATGTGTCTGGAGTTCATCTGCAGTGGCAAGAGGCCCTGGTATGCCCATTCTCTCCCCCCACCCTTCTCATTTACAAATAAGTAAAAGTATTTAAGTTAAAAATGTAAGGGCTTACCACTTGAAAAGCTTCACAACTTATTACTCAAATTATTTATACGCAATATGAAAGTGCTATCTAGACACATATTAGTAAAGCAATTCAGCAGGCTGTCATGTTTCTTGTGACAAAACTGAACTCATTACAACAATTAGACCTGAGACCCAATACTTAATAGTTCTAATTAGCCCAGACTTCACAAGGCTGTTTCAAGCCTTCTTTAGTTTAAGATAGGCAATGTACTTACATGGGAATCACTGCATGGTTCGGAGAGGACTTGAACACCTCACAAGACGTATGTTGGATTCTTCTTTTCCAGATCCTTTGTAGTCAAGGAGGTGAAGTTGATGGTCAAAGAGCTAACAGGGGCACCAACCTAATATCTACTTGTATCTGAGTCAGCCAAATCTTTGCCTCATGACTTTTGGGCTTAATTTCTTTGTTATTAGGACATCCAAAAAGACATATTTGGTAGATCCTATTTGTTTTCAAAACAAATAGTGTTTAGCTCTTATGCTAAGCTTCCAACCCACAGATCTATACATCACGCGTTCTGTAAGATCAAATGGAAGTCACTTGAAAAGGCAACTTTAAAAAAAGATGTCCTTTGCTTATACATTTCCATTTTTCTTCCTCCAAAGAGAGTTCAATTCTCTTTCCTCAACAGATTTGGCTAGTTAATCAAAAAGAAGAAACAGTCCAGGAAGGGAATCTATGACCTCTTCATCAAAGGAAATCA
The DNA here is from genome assembly GCA_036346955.1 of Dipus sagitta. Classification (NCBI taxonomy): domain Eukaryota; kingdom Metazoa; phylum Chordata; class Mammalia; order Rodentia; family Dipodidae; genus Dipus; species Dipus sagitta. The sequence continues at coordinate 23,422,273 of CM070786.1, forward strand.
GATATTCCAATGCCAAGGAAGGCTATTTTTACTTTCATCCGATGGTCTGAGAGTTTTTTTAAAGGTCAACTCTACAGAAGTAAAAGAAACAACCATTTTTCAGGTACTCCCAAACCTCTCTTCTCCACAGCCAGCAGCCCGACCCCAACTTTTCATCAGCCAGTTAGCTTGGGGTGATAGGACTTGATTATATGCTGGGGGCAGGGACTCACACTATCTCTGAGGAGGTCACAGAAGCAGCTTCAAGGTGTTTTGGAGTCACCCAAATCACCGTTAGCACCCACGGCTATAGGGTGGATCCAGAAAATGTAGAGATGAGTCTCTCTAACCCTCACTTGCTACTGTAAACACTGGCCTGTAGCAGTTTTGGAGCAAAGTAAGGCAGAGGGCAGAATTGTTTAACCACTTTTCAGCTTTATTTTTGGGGGGTTGTTTTCAAAGCAGGGTCCCACTCTAGCCCAGGCTGGCCTTGAACTTACAGCAATCCTCCTACCTCTGCCTCCCAAGTCCTAAGATTAAAGGTATGTGCCACCACACCCTGCTAATTTTATTCTTAGAGAGTGACCCTGAAGGTCAAGTCTCATGAGGAAGGGAGGAAAGATATTTGTAGATGGCAGAGTGCCATCACCCCAAGGTAGAGCTGAGGAAATCTTACAAAAGCTACTCACTAGTTTTGATTCTAGCTGAATCCGTTTGTTTTTTCTGAGCTGAAAAGGGTTTATTCCCTACTTCACTGCATCACCGTAATATTTAAATGGGACAAAAGAGCTGCAGTAATTGGAGAGCTCTATAGAAACACCATATTCATGTTACTCTTATTTTCATTGTTGTTGAAGGAGGAAATCATGGTTTTGCTCTTTGTGGTGGTCTTAATGTAAAATGTTCCACATAGTGTTTTCAGTGCTTGGTTCTCAGCTGGTGGAGGCTTGTGGGGCTTTGGGGAGCGTGCAGCCTTGCTGGAGGAAGTGTGTCACTGGGGGCAGGCTTTGGGTTAATATAGCCCAGTTCCAAGCCCAGTGCTTAGACTACTTCCTGCCTGCTGCTGTGGAGATATCGTGATGGCCAGCTGTCTGCTCTGCCATGCCTTCCCCATCATGGCGAAACTTCCACACAAACCGTTAGCCAGAAATGAACCCATCCCTTCCCTAAGGGAGCTTTTGTCCCAGCAGCCAGAAGGAAATGTTACACTCCATCTGTAGATGAATTCAGTAGTTGGTTGAGTCTGTTTTGAATACTGTACTAGTTCCTTTTCCTATTCCTGCAATAAGATACCCTGACCACAGCAACTTAAGGGAGGAAGGGTTTATTTTGGCTCACGGTTCTAGGGCTCACTTGTTCATCACGGCTGGAAAAGCACTGGAGCAGGTGCCTGAGGTAGCTGATCACGTTGTCCTCACAGTCAGGAAGCAGAGTGATGAAAGCTGATGCTCAACTCACTTTCTCCTTTTTACTCAGTCTGGGTGTTGCCTGTAGTTATGGTGGGTCTTCCCACCTTCACTAACTTATCTAGATACTCCCCCATAGACAGCCCAGTGGCTTGTCTCTTAGGTGCCTCTGGGTCCTATCAGATCAACAATATGAACCATCAGAAGTCCCAACCAGGTGCCAGATAGCAGTCTTACGAGTAAGAAATACAGAGGAATAAGAAGAGACCCTCTGATGTCTGATAGTCTTTAGACGACAGTGGGGGAGCATAGGGGTAGGAAAGGGAAGTTAAACTGAGGTAGATGTTGTGATGAGGCACCCCAATCTCACTTTGCTTTAGAAAGACTCCCCCTCTACTGGAAATGTTGTTATCCTCGGAGGGAATGTGTGGGCTGAAGAGAGAGTTGCTGTGTCCGAGGTAATGTTCCCTTCCTGAGAAGTCTGATTGACTGGACAGGTGAAGCCTCACTCCTTTGCTCCAAACTGGACAGGTCCAGAGGGCCCTTCCCCCCACAGAGTTCCCGTGGACTGGCTGACGTTTGGACGGGGTCCCCTCCCTTCCCTGCATCTTCACACTCTGCTCAACCCCTCTCCTTGTCCCTTCTGTCAGCCTCTGAGAACTCTATGACACCCCCCACCCCGTATGTTGACCCACCTCAGAGTCACCATGATGCTTAATTGTATCAACCTGGCTACACTAACATGTCACCTTTGTCCAGGGTAGTTTTCATTTGTTAATTTTTTTTTTTTTTTTAGTTAGCATACAACGTGATGGGTGCCACTGTGACATTATATATGTGCGTATCACTGTACATGTTGCTCTGCCCTTTCTACCTCCCTTCTCCCCCACTGGTCTCCGTCTGCCCTAATTAGTCCGCACTTCTGCTTTCATTCACATACATTCAATTATTCTTTCTTATTCTCCCCTCCCCTTCCCCTCTCTTTAGGCCTCTTCCTCTCCTCTCATAGGCCCCTTTCTAACTAAATCTAGAATCTGCATATGAGAGAAGGCATGCAATATTTATCTCTCTGAGTTTGGTTTATTTTCCTTAGCATAATGATCTCTAATTTCACCCACTTTCCTGCAAACGTTATAATTTCATTCTTTTTTTTTTATCATGTGTGTGTATATGTGTATCATGTGTGTGTATATGTGTGTGAGGGTGGGTACATGGGAGGAAGTCAGAAGACAACTTCAGTTGTGGGTTTCTCTCTCTCTCTCTGTCTTTGGGATTTTTTTAGATATATTCTCACTGTAGCCCAGGCTGACCTAGAACATACTCTGTAGTCTCAGGCTGGCCTCAAATTCTCAGTGATCCTCCTACCTCTGCCTCCTGAGTTCTGGGATTAAAGGCGTGTACTACATGACCAGCTGGTAGGATCTCTCTCTGTCTTTTTTTTTTTTTTTATTGTTCACTGCTGCCTATGCCAGCCTAGCTGGATTCTGGGATTCTGTCTCCATCTCTCATCTTCCCATAGGAAAGCTGGGACTTACAGAATCACTACTGCACACATAAAAACTGGCTTTTATGTGTGTTATAAGGATCTGAATGCTAGTCATCTTGCTTCATTTTTACCAACTGAGTCATCTCTCCAGTCCATAATTTCATTCTGTACTGTTGAATAAAAATCCAGTATGCACTGGAAAAGTCATCTCTACCATGCCAGCCAGGGCTTAGGGAACTTAGAAGAGGTAGTCAAAGAAAGACTATGAGTGCTTGATAGACTCACAGCTGGCAAAGTTTTTCTCCTGTTCTGTAGACATGGCCCCTTTTCCAATCAACTCATGCAAATGTTGCTCTGAAGGTATTTTCTCAAAATGATCAACTTGGCTCCATTGCTTAGTTGGTCAAAGCATCTGTCTTATTTAAAAAAAAAAAAAAAGACCTTGGGGTGGGGGTGGATGGGAGATTGCTCAGTGGCTAAGGTGCTTGCCTGCAAAGATGAATAACCCAAGTTTGATTTGCCAATGCCCACATAAAGGTAAATGCACAATGTGGCACATGCATCTGAAGTTTGACTGCAGTGGCTGGAGGCCCTAGCATGCCCATTCTCTCTCTCTCTCCCTCTCTCTCCCTCCTTCTCTCTCTCCCTCTGTCTCTCAAATAAGTAAGTAAAATATTAAAAACCTGGGGGGGGATGAAGAAAGGTAAACTTATACACTCAATATCTTGATTGCATGTGTACATCAACACTTTTCAACTAGATATTTTACAAGTGCATATATTATACAACAATAAAGCTTTATAGAATGGTCATATGAGGAGGATCTCTTGATGATTTTTTCCCACTTCTGCATAAGTGTAAGATGTCATAGAATAGTATATTAGGGATTTACCTCAGTGGCAGAGTGTTTGCCTAGAAAAGTAAGGCCCTTGGTTCAGTCCTTTGCACCAAAAGAAAAACAAATCATAAAATGTGGCGGAATAAAAAGTTGAAAAGAAACGCCTTCATGAGAGTCCAGACATCGACAGTGGCCTGGAAGGGAACATCACACCCACTGTCCTCTCCATGCTGGGCAGAGCCACAGAAATTCCCATGCTTTTGCATGGAATTTCGTTGTGTTGCTAGAACCCACGGGAACATACTGGGCTTATACAAATTGAGTTTGATCCCCTCAGGTGATCGTCTTTTAGTCCCCTCCCTTCCTACTGCTCCCTATCAGGCCAATAATGAAACTGTCCATCACTGCTACCGGCAGCAAAGATTTCCCTACAGACTCACTCCCGCGAGAGCCAACAGAGGTGCAGAGAAAAGTGGTGCAAAACATTTATTTGATTGCTCAATCAGCTCTTGCCTTTCTCTCAGGTAGCTGTGGCTGATTTAAAGTCAGGCAGGGGCTGAACTGACAATCAGACCTGATTTGTCATCAGAGCCCTCCTGCTAACTAAAATCCAACCTTGGGCAGATCATCTCCCCTCTCTCCACTCAGTTCCCTCTTTCTGCAATGCCAGGGGCTTCGTTGCTCCAAGGTCTCTCCCAGGGTCGATATTTACAACCTTCCTCCTTGTCTTTTCGACATCCTCAAAGAATAATAAATGGCAGGATGGGGCTCATCAAGAATCTTACAATCTGGGTACCAGGCTGTGACCGTGGAGGGAGAAAAGAAGAACCATACCGAGATGGATGGGTTTCGTCTGGGTTATAATGCCAAGTTCATCATATGTAAGGTTAAAGCATGCAACTTGAGTCGGTTATGGTGTGTTGAAAGGGATTTTATGTCATTTAATACTTCTCAAGAAAATAGGAGCTTTGCTAGAAATGCCAGAGATTTCTCAGACCTGAAATGGATGAGGCGCAATTAAGTCATTACAAGAGACTGAAACAAGATCATGAAGAGGGTCGCTCACCACAGCTCTTCACCCATGCTCTTGCACTTTCTTTTTACCCACATGATCTGTTGCTCCTCTTCTCTATCTGTCTCTCCTCTCTATCTCTCCTGTGATCTACCCATCATAATTATCTAACCTCTATCTACCTCCTCCCTCTCTTCTCTCTTGACCGTCTCCACAAAGGCCTAACTCCTATTTTCTGTAAACAACCCCTTATGTATGCTTCAGTAGCATAGGGTAACTGATGGCTCAACATGGTCTCCATTAGCATTTAATGCTATTAGCATTACCTGTGAGCCATTTGCCATCCCAGATTTCCATGAGGAGCTGGCAGTGAAGCCAGCTTAAGTTAGGCACAAGAAGTTGCCCTGGGGCCAGGCACACAGTAGGGAAGGGGAAGCAGGCAAGTGGTTCACAGCACTGCACTGTCTGCGAATGGGGCACTGAGCAGTAGGGTCTACGCCCCTCTTCTTGAACCTTGTCAGAACACTAACATTTTCTCAACCAATAGAACAGGGTGAGGCTATATCAAACAAATGCCCTTGACACACACCCATATTCTCCTAGGACATTGAGAACCTAGCCACCACACCTCAAAGCAACCTGGATCAGACCACAAGGACAGGACACATGGAGATGTCCAAGCCCAGGTGTGGTCTCAGCCAACAACCAGGATCACGTGACAAACATGTGAGTGAAAAAAAGCCAGCAGATGATTTCAACCCCCCAAAAGCCACTGAGAACAATTTGAATACAGGACCCAGACTTCAAGGAACCATCTCTACTTTTTCCTGACTGGGCTTCTGACCCACCCACTCTGTTGCGTGTGATATAGGGTAGTCATTTTGGACTGTTTTATTACATGGATAAATCATTTGATATATTCTGCTAGCAGAGTTCATTTGCAGTGGCTGGAGGCCCTGGTGTGCCCACTCTCTCTCTCTCTCTCTCTCTCTCTCTCTCTCTCTCTCTGTCAAATAAATAAATAAAAATAAAAATAAAAATAAAATTTTTTTAAAAAATCTTTCAAGCTGCATACCACAACTACCATGTACTGGTCTTGCTCACAGCCTCGGGTGTAGAGGTTTCCTCATGCAAAGAGCAGAGGATAATGCAGAGATCCGTAAGCTACATTCTCCAAGGCTTGGGGGGCTCATGGAAGAGGGGGTGGGAAGAACACAGGAGCAGGAGGAGAGGAAGGAGGGCTGAGGAGCGCTGTCGTCTGGGTAAGACATGGCTGTTGTACTCATGAACTGGCAGCCATGTGCTCCCCTGTGTGCCAGATTGTTCCTCGTGGATCAAGTAGGGGCTCATGAGACCCCACAACTCTCCTAGCAACTAGTGGCAATTGAGGATCCCAGGGAGAGCAGCAGTCATGTAGTTTACTGGTGGGTGAACCATTCTCCAGAGAATAATCTCCCACCTGTGATCAGGCAAGTGACCCTAATTTAGTAGGTTTAAAAAAAGGGGGGGGCATGAGAGCTGAAGGGATGGCTTAGCAGTTAAGTCACTTGCCTGCAAAAGCCTAAGGACCCAGCTTCAATTCCCTAGTACCTACGTAAGCCAGATGCATATGATGGCGCATGCATCTGGAGTTCTTTTGCAGTGGCTAGAGGCCCTGGCGTGATCTCTCTGTCTCTCTCTCTCCCTCCCTCCCTCCCCTCTCTCACTCTCTCATACATAAATAAATAAAAAATAATTTTTTAATGTTTAAAAAGTCATGAATGTAAGAGGAAGATTAAATGGAAGAACAAGGACTTTAATGAGAGGGACAGGTAAATGAGGGATGAGAGAGGATACTTGATGGGAAATGAGATCAAAATGAACAAAACTCTAAATATTAATAAAAAAGAAAACTTTTAATCTTAAGCACAGCCTTTCCTAAGTGTCTTTACCCCATTTTTTTTCATTTTAAAAAGAAAGCTGATCATTGTATTATTGCTGATTGCTTGATTTAAAAAAATAAATGACAGAAGCACTACATGCATTAAAAAATCCTATAACTGTGTTTTATCTCCCATTGAATTAATTAGTTAGTGGCAAATGTCTGTCAGTTGTGACAAGGTTTTATTCCCTCAGGACCCGTAGAAGCCTAAAGACTGTCTCAACTCACTCTACTTCATCTTTCCCTTAGATTGCCCTCTCCCTACCCCCAAGTACACAGCGATGGCTGGCTTCCTCCAAGCTCTGGCAAAGCTGAGAGATTCCAAGTGCTTCCTCCTCTAAGTAGACCAGCATTGCTTTCGGCAGCCTGGGTTGAAAAACCTCTAATAGTTTCCCACCTCATGACTGTCTGACCCCATTCTGGTAGCTGTGAAACTCCCAGTTTTGGTATCTTCTTTTGACCCTCAACTGAGCCTCGTTTTCATGTGTCTGCTTCCTGCCAGGGTCTGAATGGGTCTCCCAAAGCTTATGTGTTAGAAACTCTTTGAAAAGTTGTTTCCTTATTTACTTATTGTTTATTTGAGAGAGTTTCAAAGAGAGGGAGAACAAGGCAGATAGATAGAGTGAGAGAGAGAATGGATGCTCCAGGGCCTCCAGCCACTGCAAACAAACTCCAGACACATGCACCACTATGTGCATACTGGGGGATCAAACTCAGGTCTTAAGCTTCATAGGCAAGTACCTTAACTGCTAAACCATCTCTCCAGCCCATGTGTTAGAAACTTATTCCCCAGTGAAGCAGTGTTGGGCAATGGGGACCTGGAGAGCTGTATAGGTCATGAAAGTGCCACTCTCACGGATGGATTAATGTCACCACAAAAGGGATTTGCAGGAAAAAAGAGAGCTTTTTATTTTATTTTTATTTATTTATTAGCGAGAGAGAACGGGCACACCAAGGCCTCTAGCTACTGCAAACGAACTCCAGAGGCATGTGCCACCATGTGCATCTGGCTTATGTGGGATCTGGAGAATTGAACCTGGATCCTTAGGCTTCACTGACAAGTGCCTTAACCACTAAGCCAGATCTCCAGCCATCTCTCTTTTGTCCTTCCTCCCTTCGTCATGACCATACAGCACGATGGCCCACGTTAGATGCTAGCACCTTGACTTTGGTGTTCCCAGACCCAAGAACTGTGAGAGAGAAAAATTTCTCTTCTTTATAAGTTACTCAGCCCATGGGTAGTCTGTCGTAGGAGCACAGATGAACTAAGCTACTCCCCTCCCCCACATCAGTCATGCATCAGTAATTACACATGGACAGAGCCCTGGCAGGATCACAGAATAATACATGTTCATGCCTCCACCATGAATATCAGCCACATGCCAGGCATTGTGCTGGGTTGTTGGGATTTGAAGCTTGAAAGGGACGCAGGGCAGGCCTATGAGACGCCCCGTCCCCATGAGTGGACCAGCATTTCCTCCTCCAGAGCCTCGCTTGTCATTGTTTGTCATGTGAACCCTTTACTAGCTGGTTCATGAGCTTGGATTTTCTCCTGACCCCACCTCGAATCGCCATAGGCTCATCAGGATTAGATATATATGCCACTTTGTATCCAGCTTTATGTAGGTGCTGGGGATCTGAATTCCAATCAGCAGGCTTGCAGGAAAGCGCTTCTAACCACTGAGCCACCTTCCAAACCCTCCTGATTCGTCATTTTCTTTCAAAGGGACTGTTGATTGATAGGTTTAAGAAGCAGCGTTCTTAGTTATAAAGCCTTAAGTGACCTGAGTGCTGTTCAAAGAACCTGATTAAAACTGAGTGCTCATTCATCTTTAAACTGACATGTGTTATTGGAATACTGAGGGAAGGAAGCTAAGACTAGTGGGTCAAGAGAGGTTGAGACAGGCATCTGTTTGTATTGCCTTTCTGCCACAGTCCTGAGTCGAGCTTCTGAGAAATTCTCCTTTGGCTCATGCAGTTCAAAATAGACATTTCTTGCTTTCTAGGGTTTTTTTGTTGTTTTGTTTTGGTTTTTGATTTTTGGTTTTTTGAGGTAGGGTCTCACTGTGGCCCAGGCTGACCCGGAATTAACTATGTGGTCTCAGAGTGGCCTCAAACTCACAGCAATCTTCTTACCTCAGCCTCCCGAGACCTGGGATTAAGGGCATGCATAACACGCTTGGCCATACCTAGCTTACTACCTCACCTCTTTGGCATTGGTGGTTGATCCAGAACTGGGTACATTATCTCAGTGCATGGAACGGAGAGCAAGATGTCTTTTCTTCTCTGCTGGCATAGGTGAAGAGAATGAGTGCAGCGAAGCCACCGTTCCTAGTGCTTCAGAAGATGGCCACACTAGAAAAGGAGATGTAAGGGGTGATGGCCGTGGCGGGAGCACCTGAGTTTCTCATTTGGGTCATGCCTGACCTTCTCATCCTACACTGACAAAAACAATAAATCCCTCCTCTCTCCATGTTCAATTTGTCCTCAAATGCTTTCAACCCAGATGCAACAGCACACAAAGTCTTATAAAATAGCTGGGCGCGGTGGCGCACGCCTTTAATCCCAGCACTCGGGAGACAGAGGTAGGAGGATTGCCATGAGTTCAAGGCCACCTTGAGACTACGGAGTGAATTCCAGGTCAGCCTAAGCTACAGTGAGACCCCACCTCAGAAAAAACAAAAGAAAAAGAAAAGTCTTACAAGATAGCCTTGAAGATATATAGATTAGATTATATAGCTAGATATAGAGATAGAGATAGAGAGAGATAGAGATAGATATACATATAAATGACATAAATAGATATAGAAGGTACATAGATATAAATTATAGATATAGATACAGATATAGATAGATGATATATAGATATAGATGATATAGTTATAGATATAGATGAGGTATAGATAGATATAGATGATATAGATATATCTATAGATGATATATAGATCTAGATATTGATATGTAGATATAGATGATACATAGATATAGGTAGACATAGATATATAGATGATATATATATAGATAGATATAGATATTAGATATAGATATATAGATGTAGATGAAGATATAGATAGACATAGATATAGATAGATATAGATGATACATAGATATAGATGGTATATAGACATAGATATATAGATATTTATGATACATAGATAGATAGATATAGATGATACATAGATATAGATATAGATGACTTAGATATAGATGATAGAGATAGAGACATCTGGAGAAAGTGCATGTTACAGGTGGTGATCTGTACAAACACTAGTCAGTTTCTTCTTCCAGAGAGAACTTACTGTCCACCTAACTGGTCTGCTTTCACTTTCAGGCCAAGAACACCCTATTTTAGGGGCAGTTCTGAGCCAATGACTGGCCAAGGCTAAGGCCACGGCCAACGCAATGGTGTTGAGGTCTTGGTATCTTGCAGTCAAACTCCAGAAAAGCTCATGATATGGGGACTATCCATTTCCTGGCAGAAAGAACATAAGAGCCAAGGAAGGGGAGGAGTGCTATGCAATGTGGTCTTCCAGACACAAGGTAGCCGAGGCACTTGTGACCTCACAGTGGCTGATGCTGCATAAGAGGAGGGAAAACATGATGGCATCAAATTAGAAAAGAGACTAGTTGGAAAGAAGAAGGGATTCAGAGGAGGAGGATTTGGGAGAAGGGAAGGGAGGGTTGTATAATCATGGTATATTGTCTATATGTACAGAGGTCATCAATAAAATGTTTTCAAAATTAAAAAGAACTACTTATTTCCTCCCAATGCAGGACTCCTCTATTGGGCACTTCCTGCCCCCTCACCTTAGATTTTCCACCTGGCTGACAAGAGACATTTTTAACTGATCATCACTGTTTAGAGCCACCTGCCCAACACCACCTCATCCTCATTTTTCTTTTCAAAGTTATTGCTCCTCAGTAAACCTTTTATGTCCCAGCATTTTATGACACCCAAAATGTGGTATTTAATGGGTTAACTCCCTAAAATTTAAAATAATACAACAAAGACCAGGAATACTTTTTTAAATTTTTTAAGATTTATTTTTTATTTATTTGTTAGAGACAGAGAGAGGGAGAGAAAGAGAAAGAGAGAGAGGTGTGGATGGGGGGAGAGAATGAGCATGCCAGGACTGCAAAAAAACTCCAGATACATGCGTCATCCTGTGCATCTGGCTTATATGGGTCCTGGAGAATCGAACCTGAATCCTTAGGCTTCACAGGCAAGCACCTGAACCACTAAGCCATCTCTCCAGCCCAGGAATACTTTTTTTTAATTTTTATTTTTTATAATTGACAACTTCAGCAATTATAGACAATAAGCCATGACAATTTCCTCCCCTCTCACTTTCCCCTTCACAATTACACTCTCCATCATATACCCTCCTCCCTCAGTCTCTCTTTTATCTTGATGTCATCTTTTCCTCCTATTATGAGGGTCTTGTGTAGGTAGTGGCAGGCACTGTGAGGTCATGGATATCCAGGCCATTTTGTGTCTGGAAGAGTAAGGAGTCCTACCCTTCCTTTGGCTCTTACATTCTTCCCGCCACCTCTTCTGCAATGGACCCCGAGCCGTGGAAGATGTGATAGAGATGTTTCAGTGCTGAGCACTCCTCTGTCACTTCTTCTCAGCACCGTGGTACCTTCTGAGTCATCCCAGAGGTCACTGCCATGTGAAAAGAGAAGCTTTTCTAACCAAAAGTGAGGGTAGCATTAATACATGGGTATGAACATTAATAAAAGTGCTTACTGGGCAGTTTGTGAGCATAATATATGCATTTAGCCAGACATCAGCAGTTGTTACACCCCTAGGGCTCATGACTTCTGTCATAGGTTTTCAGAGGAATACTCTGAAGAGGGTCCTTTCTAGAAACCGTGAGCAGGCGCAGAGGACCAACATGTCCCTCTCCCACCCTTTACTCCAATTTCTCTGATTCTTTTCTTATGGCCATTCCCGAGGTCTCATTGCAATAGTGTCACTAAACCATGACCCCAAATCCTGATCTCTCCACTGTACTTGTGGTATCCATGGACTTGTCTCTAGCTACCTCCCCTCCTCACCCATATCAACCCCTTGGTCTGCCTCACCTCCTACCGCATCTCTGGAGCAGATGCATTAGTGGGCTGTCGCTCAGAATGATGTGGCACCTGCACACTCATGAGCCATTTATACTGAATGCCACGTCTCCTGTCCAACCTTGAAGCTCCCAAATGCATGACAGATAGATGAAAATGAGTTTAGACCTGATTCTCCGTGTTATTTTCGACTGTTATATTTAGAAAGATTTATAATGGGAAGAAAATATAGCTTGTTTACACTTTTACATAGAGAGTCATTGGTAGACTTTTGGGCCTTCAGGTTAATGCAGTCTCTCACATGACTTCCTTTTTCTGTAGTCTGACTAGCACAGAACACGTTCACTCAGTGTTCAAGAGCCAAACACTTTACACCTCACTTGCTTGCACAGATACCATTTCTTCAACTTTCTTCAGAGTCTAAGAAAGAATTATTGTTTTGACAATATATAATTTTGTAAATAACCTTCGAAGATGGCTCCTATGAGGGTTAATGTTCTCAGCTTGATTAGGTTCTTTAAATGCCTAGAAGGGGCGAGGGAGAAAGTTCAGTTAACAGAGTGTTTGCCTTGAAAACACCAAGGCTCGAACTGAATCATTAGTTGCCAATATAAAATGTCAGGCGTGATAACTGAGCCTGCAACCCCAGTGCTGGGGAGGTGGAGCTGGTAGATCCCTGGAGCTCACTGACCAGTGAGAGACCCTGCCTCAAACTCAGGTGGATACATACCTGAGGAACAACATGGGAGATTGTTCCTGGCCTCCACATGTGCCCACACACATATACACACACACATGCACACACACACACACACACACATGCAAATGCCCCAAAATGCCAAGGATATTAGTAAGACACTCCTCTGAGTATAAACATACCCAGGTAGCCATTTCAGAGATGGTTACATCATGAGGACCCTGATCTCATGAATGGATTAAGCTTTCGATGGTCTCGTGTGATATTTATAATGTAGGTGGAAGGTAGGAGATGGAGTCCAGTAGGAGGAAGTAGGTCACAGGAGACAGATATTCTTTGGGACTATGTTTTCCCTGTCCTCTTCCTGTATTCCCCCTTTCTCCTGCTTCCTGTCCTACATGAGAAGAATTTTCACTGCTATATGCTTCTACCACCACAATGTCCTGCCTAAGCATATAGGGCCAAGAACGCAAGGCAAAATAAATCTATCCTCTCTTAAATTATCTGTTAGGTGTTTAGTCACAACAATGAGAAAAATAACTAATATAAACACCTTCCAAGTCTTCTTGCCCTCCCTCCGCTTGGACCTGGCTGGCTTTGTGAATATTTTGACTTAGACATGTGGAAAGCAGGGTTCTGGCAGTTCAGGTACCAAGCCTTAAACATACTGGAAGTTTCTGCTTCTTCCTTGGGGACCTTTATGCTCTTCTGTGAAAAGTCCAAGCCATGTGGATGAAATAGTGAGCACCAGCCTCCACAGAAATGGGCCATCCTGGTGTCTCCAGCCCAACGAGTTCACCAACAGCTGAGCTCCTGCTTGTATCACAAGGAGCAGAAGAGTCCAGTAAAGCTAGGGAATCACCAAGAATAAAATTCCAGTTGTTTTAATGAACTGAGTTGTCGAGTGGTCTGTTGCATAGCAATAAATACATTTAAAACTGGTGTTTTAGAAATTCCTTAAGAAGTAAAATGCAGGTATAAACAATGGGCCCTCCCCAACAATGTGCTGGTGACAGTGCAAATTCATATACTTAATATAGTATTTATTTACCTATGAAATGCATATGACCTATAATTCATCTATTTTACTTCCTGGTATGTATTTTAAAATATTATTTACACATGTATCAAGGAACAAATAGAAATACATTTGTTTTCATTTATTTAAGAAAATCAAAGAGAGCTGGGTGTGGTGGTGCACGCCTTTAATCCCAGCACTTGGGAGGCAGAGGTAGGAGGACTGCTGTGAGTTCGAGGCCACCCTGAGACTCCATAGTGAATTCCAGGTCAGCTTGGGCTAGTGTGAGACCCTACCTTGAAAAACGAAAAATAAAAAAATCAAAGATATTCAATAACCATCAATGAAGAAATACATCAAGTGGACTGAAGAGACAGCTTTGCAGTTAAGGCACATGCCTGCGAAGCCTAAGGACCCAGGTTCGATTCTCCAGATCCTATGTAAGCCAGATGCACATGGTGGCACATGCATCTAGAGTTTGCAGTGGCTAGAGGTCCTGGTGCATCCATTCTCTCTCTCTCCCTCCCTTTCTCTTTCACTCTCTCTCTCTCTTGTTCTCTCTGTCTCTAATAAATAAATAAAAATAAATCTTTTTAAAAAAAGAAATGCATCAAGTGGAATATTTTGTATCTGCTAAAAGAAATAAGCCATGTCTACATGAACCAGCATAAAATATCACCAATGCATTATTCTAATCATTGATTTATTGGGGGGTATGCATGTGTTCACGTTACATGGGCATGCCAGGGTCTCCTGCCACTGTCAACAAATGCCAGATGTTTGTGCCACTTTTTTCACCCACAATTACATGGGTGCTGTGGAATCAAACCCAAGCCAGCAGGCTTTGCAAGCAATCACCTTTATCCAGTGAGCCATGTCTCTAGCCCTCCAATATAATAGTGAGTGAAATTAAAAAGTGGCACTGCAGTCTGAAAAGATAGAGGTTATAAATGGCAAATGCATACATGACAATACCACACATTGATAATTGCCATATATATATATATATATATATATATATATATATATATATGTTGAAATATATATATATGCCATATATATATATGTTGCCATATATATATGTTGAAAATCTGAAGGGGCTAAGCTCATTCATAGTGACAGACTAAGATAGAATAAGATAAACTGCTAAAAACAACTCAAAGATTGCAACAGCTTAAGACAATAACAGTCTATTTTATCCTCTCACAAAACATAATATGGGTAAAGTGACCTTCTTGTTCGCATAGGATCCGCTCTAAATACTGACTTTGGAGTTCGGTTTGCTGCTATTGCATAATTCCACAATATGACATGGGTGGCTTTTAGGATGTCTGCATCAGAGAAGGACGGAGAGGATATGGTGGCTCTTCACTGACACTCTAGAATCAGAAATGTGCCTCCATTGTTCAGAGTCTATGGGCTAGAAAAATTCATCAGGCCCTGACCTATGACAGTCACATTTTGAGTTGTTCGCATAATTTTAATTATTTCTCACCTTTTATCATTTAAAAAATTATTTATTTGAGAGAAAGAGAGAGAGTATGGCCACACCAGTGCCTTTTGTCACCGCAAATGAACTACCGACTCATGCCATTTTGTGTATCTGGCTTTATGTGGGTCCTGGTGATTGAAACCTGAGCTGTCAGGTTTGGGAAGCATGCACCTTTAACCACTGAGACATCTCTCCAACCCTATTTCTCACCTTTTATATAACACTACACTGCATGTGCGTGTGATAAGCAGAAAAATCTCTTGATTCATCACCTCAGTGTAAGCTGCGTAACAGTCCCATGCGGCAGGCAAGCTATGGGCAATTTTCCCTGCTATATTCATGGAGACATGTTGTATCTAGAGAAGCCTGTGACCACTAGGAGCTGAGACTCACAGTGAGCTCTCTGGTCCTAGAGGTTCAGTTCTCTTAGGACAGAAGTGCCAATCACATTCCTGATCTACACCCTGTCTATTGAGATAACCTCAGGATGGATGGATAAAAGGAACTTAGAAAATAAGGAATTTTTTTTTTTAGGATATGAAAGAACTGTTTTAAGAATCTGGGTCAGGGCGTCTTTTGAAAAATGTGTATTTCCATTCCTGTCTCCTTGACTAGAACATGACTTTCTAAGTGACACCGGCCACATTTCCCTCTGCCATCCCAACGTTTGGCACAGGGCCTAACCAGTGTCAACCTAGATAAATGTTTATTTGATGGATGAGTGGGTGCATGGATGGTGAAAACTAAATGTTTTCTATAACCTCTATGATAAAATAGTAGCTCTTTGGACCTTCAATAAATGTGCACCATTGCTATTGAAGCAACGGCATCAGCATCATTGGGAACGTGCTACAAACTGTGATGGTTAAGCGCCACTATCAGTCTGACGGGATCTAGATCTAGAATCACCTAGGAGACAAATATCTGGGCGTACTTGTGAAGGAGTTTCTAGATTAGGTTAAATGAGGTGGGAAGACCCACACCAATGTGGGCAGCACCATTCCAAGGGCTCAGGTCCCAGGCTGAATCAAGAGGAAAAATCAAGCTGAGCACCAGCATCCATCCCTTGCTGCTTCCGGGCTGCGTACGCAATGGAGCCAGCCTCGTGCTCCTGCCGCTCACTGTGGCCTGCCCACCAAGGTGGCTGTAACCTCAAACCGTGAACTACAGCAAACCCTTCCCTTTTAAGGCTGCTTTCATCTGGAAGGTTGTCCCGGCAACAAGAAAAGTGACTAATACACAAATGAAGATCCTCAGACCTCAGTTCACACATACTAAAATAACATCTGCATTTTAACAAACCTCAGGCTGAGCCATAAGCACTTTAAAAGTTTGAGTTGACACTGATGCACCCGGTTTGAGTTAATTCTTACAGTGTAGATAACTGATCTATATAGATCACCGTCAGTCTACGAGGTGCCCCCAAGACTTTGGTGGAAACTGAGCTGAAAACATAGTCCTATCTGTGGCTTGATTTATCTGGAATTTTTTTTAAAAAAAAATCATACCCTCTTCTCAACATAGTAAAAATATTCAATGAATGTAGTTCATGTAAATTCAATGCATTTAGTATTTGTGAGGGGCATAGTATGATGAGATGGGGTCTTTAATGATAAAACCAATGTGCTATTATCTTTGTGGAAAATTAAGAGAATGTAGAAGATTGAGCTGGGGATGTAGCTCGGTGGTTAAAGGTACTTACTTAGAAAACATAGGGGGTTGGGCTGTAGAGATGGCTTAGTGGTTAAGGTGCTTGCTTGCGAAGCCTAAGGACCCATGTTCTACTCTCCAGATCTCACATATGCCAGACACACAAAGGTGAGGCAAGCACAAAGTCACACATGCCCACTGGGTGATACAAGCGTCTGGATGTGATTGCAGTGGCTGAGGCCCTGGTGCACCAATTCTCTCTCTCTCTCTCTCTCTCTCTCTCTGTGTGTGTGTGTGTGTGTGTGTGTGTGTGTGTCTCACTCTCTAAGTAAATAAATAAATTTAAAAAGAGAAAATACAGGGGATGGAGAGGCATCAGCACCCTACTGCCACATGTAAACCTTCGTTTCCTCACCTACTCTTGCATCCCCTTCCATCTCCTAAGACCTCATCCCCGAAGATACCCCTGGTTCTCACAATTTATCATCATTTCATGAAGTCATTAAGAACAGATCATACTGCCAGGCGTGGTGGCGCACGCCTTTAATCCCAGCACTCGGGAGGCAGAGGTAGGAGGATCGCTGAGAGTTCGAGGCCACCCTGAGACTACAGAGTGAATTCCAGGTCAGCCTGAGCTAGAGTGAGACCCTACCTCGAAAAACAAAAAAAAAAAAAAAAAAAAAAAAAAAAAAAAGAACAGATCATACTAAAGATAGCCTCGGGGTGCACAACCAAGGGAGGAAATAAATTAACACTGACTCCAACATCTCCTCCTGCAGGGTGATCTCCTGCAGGACTTATTCAAGCCCAAGCAGGGATTATGTGTGTTGTAGTCGGCTTCATGTTGCTGGGATGGACATCCAACCCAGACACAGTTCAGGGGAGGCAGGGATTTATTTCAGGCTTACAGAGCCAGGCGAAGGTCCATAATGGCAGAAGAGGCTGGCCCCCTTCCACAGATCCAAGAAGAGAGAGAGAGAGAGAGAGACCACCAGCAGCAGCACCACAAGCAAGCATGTATCTGCAGCAAGCAGGAGCCCCAAAGCTCAGGCTGTCCTGTCCACCTTTATGCTGGAATTTACATCCGCCCCCAGTGATGTGTTCTCCATCCAGGCAGCTGGAAACCCAAGTTACAAGCTTTAGTATAACACCTGAGTCTGTAGGGGACATATATTCAAACTACCACAATGGGCATATCACAGAAAAAGGTAACTAAATTCAAGGACAGTAAGTAGCTTGTCCTAGTCACTTAGTTCAGCAGATGCTGAACCTGAGCTCACAAAGTTGAAGATGGCCTGACATGAACCCTCCTAGACTGGCTCAGGCTGTTGGCAGATAAAAGTCATCAATGATATCACTGGGCAGTGAATCCTACATTCTAACAATACCAATGCACCAGAGAAGTCGTGCCCTCTGGTGTAAAAGTGGCATGACTGTTACAGAGGTAACCTACTGCTCTATGAGCTGGAATCCACTCCACATGAGGGAATTCATTCCTGGTACTGAAAACAAAGTCAAAAGCCTATGGCTGGAGAGAATATTAGCCATAGGGAAGAACCTACTTTTGTTGTATTGCTTAACAGATATATATATAGTCCAACTTCCTCCTAAATACTTATGTTTGTATCCACAGATCAGTTCTGTGGTGAGCCTGTCAATCAGCGCCAGGGTGAAGGAGACAGATGCTAACGATACTCAATACATACAAAAACAGAAATACGGCCAGGCATGGTGGCACATGACTCCCTCACCACCATTACAAGGAGAAGAGGACTTTGAGCTATAAGTATAGACCTCCATATAAAGTCTCTTGGAGCACATTGTTTTCAGAGAGGAAAAAGGGATAAGTTCAGAACCAACAAGTAGAAAAGAAAACAAAATAAAGATAAAGAGAGAAAAATCATTGTCTAATTGTTTGGCTTTATGTTTCTTCTCTGAAATATGGAAGATTTTTGAGTTTTAACAATTTATTAAGTAAAGAAAGCAACTTTATAATCCAAAGGAAAGCCACTTTCCCTCCTGCCTGTTGGATTTTGACTTCTGAAAGAATATGTGATGGGCAAAAACATACTTGTTACAAAGCTTTAGTCTGCCAAACTTCTCTAAGCTCAAACCAAACCTTCAAAGTAGTTCTGTGAAGAGAGTTCAAGGCAAAATTCTCACAAATTTGCTGGTGAATGCCATTTACCCAAACTTTTGTTGTTGTTATTGTTGTTGTTTTTTAGAGGTAGGGTTTCACTCTAGCCCAGGCTGACCTGGAATTCACTATGTATTCTCAGGGTGGCCTCCAACTCATGGCAACCCTCCTACCTCTGCCTCCAGAGTGCTGGGATTAAAAGTGTATGCCACCACACCTGGCTATTCATTACCCAAACTTTATCTTGAGGGAATTTTTCAATGTAGTTAGCAAGGAAATTCAGTATGGCTCTTGCACAAAGGCCATCTGGCAAATTTAAAGAGACTCTTGGGAAACTCAGGCAGTCTGTTGGATTCATCCGGAAGTTTCCTGCCTCAGTTTTTCATAGAGTTAGAGGCTCAGTTTCCAGAGGGAATAGATACAAAAAAACAACAGGCCTCTTTAAAAAATGAAAGTCCCTAGAACAACTGAATAAGATGGCTAGAACTTAGGGGCAGTAACCCAATAGGCTGAGATTCTGTCTATCCTTCCTCCTTGTCTCATTGATTTCAAGTTCCTGGACAACTCTTTGAACAAGTCACAATCTCTGAATCTTCATTTCTTGGTCAGAAAACTGGAGTAATTTTACCTCAAAAAATATTGTCTTTTCTTTTCTAGTTATAAAACTGTATGAAGGATATTCCATCTAAATTAGGTCCTTGATTTGATAATGGTTGCATTTACCTAGCTGCTAAAATGTTATACATCTGTGAGTGTTTTGAAACCACAAGAGCTGCTCTTTCAAATTCCTAATATACATTGTGTTCTAGTTGTAGTCACTGACTAAAAATGCCACAATCTTATGAGGTAAGCAAAATGTTCACTTCTGGGGTTCCCTTACTTCAGAGCTAAGCACACCCTGCCCGTGAGGAACTGAAGAATTGACACCACCACTTTTGTTTTCCTCATGAATCCTTGATGATGCTGTTAGTCTCTGGGGTGCTGTTATAAAGTCCGAAGGAACTCTGACTCACACAGAAAAGTTTTCAAATGAAAGAACAGCAAGAGAGGTATCCTATGGAGGGAAGATGGACCCTATCTAAGAGTAAGACTGCAATGTGGTGATTACACTAGAATTCTAGTTTCTCTCTCTCTCTCTCTCTCTCTCTCTCTCTCTCTCTCTCTCACACACACACACACACACACACACACACACACTCTTACTTCCTAGAGGGATGACTTTGAACAAATTTTAACTTCAGAATCTTTATTTATTATTCTATAAAATGGGATGATGTTACGTTGTGATATTTAAAATGAGAACTTGTTCAAGCTATCTGGCATATGTTAAGTATGAAATCACTTGGTGGCCTCATTTTGTTCTTTAGAAATAGAAGGTGTGAGCATTCCTTCCAGGATGCCTCATCAGAATTCAGAGAAGTCCCCTTGGCTCTTTGCTCCAGAAAGAGCTACAGTGTGTTACTGCTGAGTCAGCTCTTAAAGTATGCCTGAATTCTGTTCAAACGGGTGTTTTCACCCAAGAAATAAACCACCTCACTGTAGGTATCTAGGAATAAACAGGAAAAGTTTTCAGTAACATCGTTTGCATAAGGTGACTATATATAAATACATTTATCAAGGAAATCTCCAAAAACAGATATTAAGAGAAAAACTCTCCTAAGCAGATACATCAGAAAAAAAAAAAATCACTGAATGGGCCAAGCATGGTGGTACATGCCTTTAATCCAAGCGCTCGGGAGACAGAGGTAGGAGGATCGCCATGAGTTCAGAATGTGTTTGTAAATAACCTTAGATTAGCTTCTAATATCAACACATTGAAGTTTCAATGTCAGGAAGAATTATTGTTCAGACTGGACTTCTGGTGAGATGGCTACAGAAAAGTCACACCAATCCAGCCTAGGGAGGGATTTGAGCAAAACCACAGAAAAATACACTATTCTCCTGAAAATGAAGGTGGATAGGTTTTTATCAGCCACAGAGAGGGAGCAGGAGAGACTAAGATGTGTCAGGAAGGAAGCAATCCACCAGAATCCCACCCAGGAGCTTGCAGACCCAGACCTGGACCCACTCCAGAAGCAGAGACAAAACAAGGGGATTTTCCAACTTCATCATCATCCTTACAAAGTCAAGAAACCTTAAGGGGACACAGCAGAGGAGTGGCCGAAGGGGACACAAGTGGGACCAGCTGAGCAGTTCCAGAACAACTCCAGGCTTCCTGCACTCTCCCATTGTGCAACCCACAGCACCACGACTCTCTGGAAAACACATTCAGCCCCCAGTGCCAGGGCATCCAGCACAGCTGATCAGAGCGCCAGATTCACAGCACATGGAGAGACTGAGGTAGGCACCCAGCATTGGTGAGATCTGAAGCCACCCCAAAAGGTAACGAGGCCGACTGGCCAAAAAGCAGGTACATATGCCTGCACTGGAAGTGCTAATCTCTCTTTCCATGTCAGGACAGATTATGGGTTGCATATTCTTGGTTGGCTTTACCAGTCTCAATTAAGCTATATTTGGGGGTTGACTATTGTTGCCTTTGATGCTTATAGATTCATAGGGCCTTTGAGGTTTTTCTTCTGTCATTATTGGGGGCAGGGTCTGATTCAGACTCAAGCTGACTTGGAATCCATTTCAGAACAGAAATCTCAACCTCCCAGCTGACAGGATTAGGGTATACAGCAACACACACCCTTAGGGATTTTGGCTTTATAAGATTATTTGTTTGTTTCAATCCCACACTTGCATACTCTGTGCTGGTTTTTATTGAATGTGTATATTGCTCAGTTTAATTTTAGAATTTGTCAGTAAATTTCTCCACCTAGCCCACTAGAATACTTGAAGCAAACTCAACACCTAGGATTACTTCTGTGGTTAGATTGGAATACAGGGGCTACACTTTGCACCTTAAACTCTTACTCTGAAGGTACATAAAGTAGGATTTCCAAATCTAAAAGCACCACAGACTATTAAAAAGCCCAAGCATCAAATCAACCCAGGATGCAAAAACTGCAACATTATAATACAAGAAACACAAAGAAGGCAATAAAATCCCACCAAAAAAAATATAAATCCATAAGAAATGGCCTCCAATGAGACTGGTTTATATGAAATGCCTGACAAAGATTTTTTAAAAAGACTTTATCTATACACAAAGGAATCAAAGAATAAACTCCTGAAGGAATTACAAGAGAACGCAGGAAACCAGCTTAATGAAATAAGAAGGTCACTACAAGACATGAGTAAGGAAATAAAAACACTGAAGAAAAAACAGGCAGAAATTTTAGCTCTAAAAAACACAGTCAGTAAAATTTTAAAACTCTGTGAAAAGTCTCGCCAGTAGAATGGATGAAGGAGAGAACAGAATACCTATACTAGAAGACCAGGTGGTAGAAGGAGAAGAATTTAAATCCAGAGACTTAGTAGGCATTTTCAACAAAATCATAGAAGAAAAATTTTCCCAAATTGGGAAAGAAATGCCATTGCAGATACAAGAAGCATTTAGAACACCAAATAGACAAAACCTGGAAAGAACCTCTCCTCACCACGATATAATTAAACTGCTAAACACATAATCCAAAGAAAATATATTGAAAGCAGTTAAAGAGAAAAAGCAAGTCACCTATAAAGGCAAGCCCATCAGGATCACAGCAGATTACTCAACAAAAACTTTAAAAGCCAGAAGGGCTTGGAATGATGTATTCCAAGTTCTGAAAGATAACAACTGTCAACCAAGATTACTTTATCCTGCAAAGCTATCTGTCAAATTGAAGGCAAAATGAGGACATTCCACAACAAAAACAGGCTAAAAGAATTTATGACAACTAAGTCAGCTCTACAGAAAATAGTTGAAGGAATAATTCATGCTGAAGCAAAAGCAAAACACACACACATGAGGAAATAGGAAAAACAAAATAAACCATACTCAAATAACAGTTAAAACAAATGAGTAAAGGGAAAACAAGATGCACTATAAGACAAGAAGAATGGAGAGAATAAATACATATCTTTCAATAATAACTCTTAATAACAATGGCCTCAATGCCCCAAACAAAAGACACAGGCTTGCAGACTGTATCAAAAGGCAGGATCCTGCCAATTGTTGCCTCCAGGAAACTCATCTCTCAATAAAAGATAGACACTGTCTTAAGGTGAAAGGATGGAAAAAGGATTTCAAGCAAATGGGCCTAAGAAACAAGCAGGGGTTGCTATCCTAATATCTGACAGGATAGACTTCAAACCAACAGTAGTAAGGAAAGATAAAGGTCACTTTTTACTGATTAAAGGAACACTCCAACAGGAGGATATTACAATCCTAAACATATCCTAACATGGGAGCTCCCAATTTAATCAAACAAATACTATTAGACTTAAGGTCACAGATAACACCAAACACAATTCAGTGGGTGACTTCAATACCCCATTCTCATCAATTGGCAGGTCATCCTGGCAAAAAAAAAAAAAAAAAAAAAAGAGAGAGACATCTGGATTAAATGATGTCATGGAACAGATGGACCTAACAGATACCTACAGAACATTCCATCCCAATGCTGCAGCACATACACTTTTCTCAGAAGCACATGGAACATTCTCCAAGATAGACCATATATTAGGGCACAAAGCAAATCTTAACAAATACAGGAAATTAATGAAATAGAAACAATCCAAAGAATCAATGAAAGAAATAGTTGGTTTTTGAAAGGATAAACAAGATTGATAAACCCTTAGCAAATCTGACCAGAAGATTATACTTTTGGAGCTGAAGAGATGGCTTAGCAGTTAAGTGCTTGCCTGTGAAGCCTAAGGACCCCGGTTCAAGGCTTGAGTCCCCAGTACCCACGTTAGCCAGATGCACTAGGGGGCACATGCATCTGGAGTTCATTTGCAGTGGATGAAGGCCCTGGTGCATCCATTCTCTCTCTCTCTCTCTCTCTCTCTCTCCCTCTTTCTCTCTCTGTCTGTCGCTCTCAAATAAATAAATAAAAATAAACAAAAAAATTTTTTTAAAGATTATACTTTTATGTCCCCCCTTCTCCACCTCCATTCCACCGAAGGCCCTCCTCAGTGCTATTATTGGTATTCGCTATGGGGTCCTGAAGTCCTCAGTGAGTCTCTGTGGGAAGGGGCAACACCCTGCCTTTTACATCAAATAGCAGCATAAAGCTATAAGTTCTTCCAAATATCACCGTATTTAAAATATGCATAGGTATAACAATAAAACAATAAAAAGGAATGGACTATTGACACATGACATGGAAAATTCTTACAATATTTTTGCTGGATGAAGATAGCCATACAATTCAAGTACATGCTCTACACTGACTAAAATGTTCCTTTTATATAAAGTTCTAGAAAATGAAAAGTCATTTATGTCGACAAAAAGCTTATCTGTGGCTGCCTGGGACAGGAGGGGAAATGAGTCAGAAAGCAGATGATAACAGGATTGCAAAGGAGATGGAGGAAAGTTCTAGAGTTAGTGGCCAAGTTCATTATTTTGATTGTGAAAATGGTTTGGGGGACTTCACAAACCCATGAGATATTTCGGTAAATGTATAAACATTGGATAGCATTTTACTTCTGTAATGCGAGGGATTGAACCCAGAGCAAATACACAGCAAATTATACTGTTTGACTATGCAAACTATATTGTATGGCAATGTTTTTTTTTTTTTTTTTTTCTCTATAAAGCTATTTTAGAAAGAGAGAGAATGTAATCGGGTTGCATTCAGATGTTCTGGAAAGCCCAGGATCTTATAGTTGAATGTGGTTTTGCACAAATTATTCCTGTTCCTTAAGCATTCGCTCCTTCATATGTAAGATGGTGAGCCTAACAGCTGCTGCTTTTTTTTCTTTATATT
Organism: Dipus sagitta; assembly: GCA_036346955.1. Classification (NCBI taxonomy): domain Eukaryota; kingdom Metazoa; phylum Chordata; class Mammalia; order Rodentia; family Dipodidae; genus Dipus; species Dipus sagitta. The sequence continues at coordinate 23,446,840 of CM070786.1, forward strand.
TTATTTTTAAGGTGGAGAAAGACTGATTATCTGCAATAGGTAAGGAGAGCTTGGGCACTATTTCCAAAACAATGCCTTCCTCAAAGGAATGGGGATTTTATTCGGAGAGCCAAGCCATAGCTGTTCATATAGGAAAGTGCTTTCTTAAACGTGGTGACTGTGGAAACTAAATGAGATCATTCGTGTCAAGCATTTGCACAGTACCTGGCTCACAGAAAGTGTGTCAAAAATATCTGCTATGATACTAAAAAAAAAAAAGATCTGTGAGTTTTATATACCATACCAATTTCCAAGTCAGAAATTTAAGGCCCTCAATCATGAGAAGTAACCGATTACTCTTCTAACATTAGCTTGTTGGTGATTTTATAGACAATCAAACCTAGGTTCTAAGGCTTGATAACTAAGTAATCATTAGATGATCCCTTGTCAATCTGTGAGCCCCCATGGGAAATGAGAGAGGTTAGATATATGTGTACTAGTTTGAATTAAATGTCCCATGCCCCCCCCCCATAAACTCATGTTTTGAGGATTTGTTTGGTCCCCAGTTGGAGGTGGAACCTTGTTGGAGGAGGTGGTTTGCTGGGAGTAAACCTTGAAGTTTGTTAGCCCCAGCTTGCCAGTGTTAGCTTGACTCACTCTCCTGCTACTGTTGTCTACCTGATGGTGGGCAAGGAGGTGATGCCCAGCCTCTGCTCTGCTCTTCCATCACGAAGCTTCCCCTTGAGACTGTGAGGCAAAATAAAAACCTTTCGTCCCATCAGCTGATTCTGGTTTTGGTTGTTCAAGGTAGGGTCTCACTCTATCCCAGGCTAACCTGGAACTGACTCTGTAGTCCCAGGCTGGCCTTACATTCACAGTGATCCTCCTACCTCTACCTCCCAAGTGCTGGCATTAAAGGCGTATGCCACCATGATGCCCAGTCCATGAGCTGATTTTGATGGAGTGCCAGATCTCAGCAGTGAGAAGGTAACTGCAATAATAGGATAGGAAAGAAAAAAAGCAAAGTACATGGTTACTCAAGGCTAATGCAACTATGGAGTTATATCAGAGTGGGGAAAACAAAGGACTGCTCAAACAGTGAACACAGACCACCCCACGCCAGCTCTGACCAACATGACCAACCAAGATGACAGCACACTGTCCTTTGCCTGATTATAATTACATTTCGTACTTGACCTTACAAAGTTGCCTATTCCCATAATATAGCTGATGTCACAACACATCCCTAAGCCCCAAACAAGGACAGAAAAGGGGAAGCAAACCTCATTCTGAGAAAATCCAGACCCATTCCTGGAGTTGCCTGTCTTTTCCCCACCTTAACTCATGGATTATCCCCTCCATTAAAGTTTTCCCATAAAATGAACTATCTGGAATCCCAATGATGGTTGTGGTGACAGAAAGAGAGAGAGAGAGGGAGAGAGGGAGACTCACAGTCTCTCGTGAGTGTATACTTTTGCCCCATAATAAAACTTTCTCCCAATTCCTTACTTTGTCTCATCTCTGAATTCTTTTCCCGATGGTGACGGGAGTATGGGAACACTGAGTGGAGGTCTCAGCATGGTTTCTATCTCAGAGTCCTGCCCGTCCTTGAACCTGGACACAAGTTCATCTGTTAAGCAGCACTAGAGGAGATGGCCCCACTCAGCCCTGGCATCTTCTAACTGCGGTTGATCAGCTTGGGTCTCAGAGAGTTGACTTGTCTCCTGAGAGCTGAGGCAGAAGCTCTGCTAGTGAGACATTTGGTTGATGAGATCTAAATTCATCAGGAAGGCAGGCTGAAGTCCTTATGTATTAGCGTTGGCCAGCAAGTAGCCTCATTCTCTTCTTTCCAATCTCATTATCCCAAGAACTAGAGTGCCAAAAATATTATCTCATATTCACTCAATCTTTAATATTTTTAAAAGCAGCTGACATCACAGGGAGAACTCGAGAACAGGACTTAATGGAAATCCAATGTATGCAGTTCTCTTTTATTACATAATAATGTTATAACCCTTTATGTCAAAAGACAAATCTTTGAGGGCTAGGAAGATGGTCCAGTGGGTGAGAACAGTTGCCATGAGCATGAAGGTCTGAGAACAGCTGAGTTAGATTCCCCAGCACCCAGCTAGGTATGGCCGCACAGGACTATAACCCCACTGCTGTGGAAAGCAGAGACCAGGGCATCTCTGGGGTTCATAAAAATGACAGCTCCAGGTTCAGAAACAAGACTCTATCTCCAGGAAATAGGTGGATCAGCAATGGAGGAGGGACGCCCAACATTCTTGTCTGGCCTCCACATGTGTGTGCGTGGGGTATGTACATCAGCACATATACATATATCATACTATATGCATACATACATATATATGTACATATATATATGTATATACACAAAAAATCAGTAAGACTAAAATAAGTCTACAAATGTGCTAATATTTGCTGGGCATCATGGTGCACACCTGTAATCCCAGGACTCGGGAGGCAGGTAGGAGGATTGCTGTGAGTTTGAGGCCAGCCTGAGACTAGTAAATTATAGGGCTAGAGTGAGACCCTACCTCAAAAAGAAAGTGATAATATTTTGAAATGTGCTCTTTTTTTTTGTTTGTTTTTTGTTTTTTGAGGTAGGCTCTCTCTAGCCCAGACTGACCTGGAATTCACTACGTAGTCACAAGGTGGCCTCAAACTCATAACGATCCTCCTACCTCTGCCTCCCGAGTGCTGGGATTAAAGGCGTGCGCCACCACCATGCCCGGCTAAACTGTTCTGTCTTCACCAGCAACTCCACTCCTTCTTCATCCCAGGTGGGAATATGTTATCAGCTGTTACTTATCTACTTCTCTGTTGCTGTTGTTGTTTTGTTATTACAACCAAATGCAATAAAAGTTAAAACAACAACAAAGGCCTCAAATGCTAAAGGATTCCAACTTTCATGAAAGGCAAGGACTAAAAGAAGGAAATGATGAGTCTTGTCTAAGGTGTATGTCTCATCTAAAGGTGAAATGATTACTCAGTGGAGGTCAAAACCAAGCACAGAGTATTTCTTAAAAGATCAAATGTTGTGGGCTGGAGAGATGGCTTAGTGGTTAGCTGCTTGCTTGTGAAGCCTAAGGACCCCGGTTTGAGGCTCGATTCCCCAGGACCCACGTTAGCCAGATGCACAAAGGGGTGCACACGTCTGAAGTTCGTTTGCAGTGGCTGGAGGCCCTGGCGCGCCCATTCTCTCTCTCTCTCTCTCTATCTGCCTCTTTCTCTCTCTGTCTGTCGCTCTCAAATAAATAAATACATAAATAAAAAGTAAAAAAAAAAAGGATCACATGTTGAGCTGGGCATAGCTATAAATGCCTGCAATTTCAGGATCAGGAAGTAGATCCCAGCATCAGACAGGAGAATCGGGGTTACCGTTCACACTCAGCTACATAGAAAGTTTGAGGTTATACTAGACTACATGAGACCCTATCTCAAAAAAAAAAAAAATCAAAATTAAAAAAAGGTTGGATTCTTTGTCCACCAAAATAGTTTTCCATGTCTATCAGAGGAGACTAGGTACTGTCAGATATGAAAATAAAAGTGTCCCTTCCCTCAGACCTAGCCAAAAGAATCTCTTTTAAAAATATTTTTTTATTTATTTACTTATATATGTGAGAGGGAGAGAGAGAATGGGCACACCAGGGCCTCCTAGCCACTGTAGATGAACTCCCACTTTGTGCATGTGGCTTTACGTGGATCCTGGGGAATAGAACCTGGGTCCTTTGGCTTTGCTGGCAACTGTCTTAACCTACTAAGCCATCTCTCTAGCCCAAGAATCTCTTTTTAACTTGATTTACCCTTTGCCTCAGAAACTTCTGCTGTGTGCTTCCTTATCTCGATACTCTGGAGGTTTGGAATGTTGGATAAATGGGGAAAGATTTAAGAACTAACTAATGGTGGGGGGTGCACAGTACGGCTTAGGGAGCTCACGGCTGCCACACGATTAAGAGGTTAAATTATGCGCACTAAAGGTAGACACTGAATCCTCCAAATTATATGTGTGTTTTTCAGATGTTCAGGTCTATAGAGCAGGTGCTGCTTACCCCAAACACAGACTCCTTTCATACACCATCTCTGCTCTTGCCTCGCTAAGGGCACCCATAATTACTCCTCAGCAGGATGAACCTTCAACCTCACCCTGCTCCGCACTCGCACCCGCTGCTGCAAATTGTGTTGGCAATTAATTTGTCAGGGAAATGCTAGGGGATGTGAACACTGGCAATTTTATACTATAGATATTCAAATTAAACCTCGAGCCTGAGTATTTTCAGTGTCAAACTGTAGAACGGTTGCAGAAGAAGAGAGAAACACAACCTTCCTCCTGCTATCTCCTGAGGGGAGGCGACAAAGAACGCCCCGGCTGGATATAATCACTTCAATTCCATCCGTAGGCTTGACTTAGGAACATTCAGAACAGAAACTCTAATTACGGGTGACAGTCCTTGGGCTCCTCTTCGAGTGAAAGGAGATGTGCTGGTTGTTTGTACTGTAGCATCGGAGTGCTAGAATCTGGGTAGTTTTTTTTTTTTAAATGTGTGTGGTGTGCATACATGTGTGTATGTATGTTTATATGTGTGCATGTTTGTGTGGGGGAGGAGGCCAAAGAACGATGTCAGATGCTACCCTCAGGGACACCATCCACCTCTTTTTGAAGACAAGGTTTCTTATTGACCTGGGCCTCACCAATTAGGCTAGACTGGCTGGCCAGCGAGTTCCTGGGATCTTCCCATCTGTGCCTCACCAGGGCTGGGATTGCAAGTGTTCACCGCCACGCCCAGCGTTTTATGTCAGTACTGGGGAACAAGTTCAGATCCTCATGCTTGTGTGGCATGCACTTTATCTACTGAGCTCTCTCCCCAAGCGTCTTCAGTGAGAAAACATCTAGGGCTGGAGAGATGGCTTAGCGGTTAAGGTGCTTGCCTGTGTAGCCTAAGGACCCAGGTTCGATTCTCCAGGTCCCACGTTAGCCAGATACACACATCATGGCGCCTGCATCTGGAGTTTGTTTGCAGTGGCTAGAGGCCCTGGTGCACCCATACTCAATCTCTCTCTCTCTCTCTCTCAGTCTCCCTTCATCCCGCTGTCTCAAATAAATAAATACAATAAAAAAAACTTCTAGTGTCAGGTACAGATGACTTTTAGGAGCTCACTCTAATTCTGCCATGTACTTTCCCAGGATCACAATACAGATGTACAATGGCAGCACACAGCCTTTGGTCCATTGGTAATAATGAAACATACACAGCACCAGACGTCAGTGGATATCCCCGTGGACCATCTCAGTAGAGAAAGAAGTCCCTCTGGGGTACACAGCTGCACTGAAGGGAAAGGCCTGGTGTGCCCCATTCTCCTCGGGTTTCAGTGTTGAAAAGTCACTCCATTCATTCATTTCCTTATTATTTTACTTTTTTTGTATTTTATTTATTTATTTGAGAGAGAGAATGGCCCTCTAGCCATGGCAAACGAACTTCAGACTCATGCGCAACCTTGTGCATCTGGCTCTACATGGATACTGGCGAATCAAACCTGGGTCCTTAGGCTTCACAGGCACGTCCCTTAACTGCTAAGCCATCTGTCCAGCCCTATTAATTCTTTTGAAGGAAGAGGGAACCCCAGCATTGCTGGACTTCTTCCAGTCAAGAACAGGGCTTGCATGACATCATTTAATCTTGCATCAAATCCATTGGGAACATATTGACCACAATCAGTTTGTAGATGAAGACACTGAGACTCACAAGGTGAAACAACCTCACAGCTCAGCAACTTCTACACTCTGTGGGATCCAAGTCCAAGTCATTGGGGTTTTTCTCTGTTCCAAAAGACTCAGATTTCTGTGTCAATAATAGGGTAGGGGGGTAGGCAAGGCTCAACTCATGAAATTCTTCCATGGGCTCCCTCAATCAATTATATGGAGATTAGGAAAATAATGCATGGCATACAAATATGCAGATGCTTTTAAATATTCATACACGCTCTTGGGTCTAATTAGATATAGATTCATTTTAAATGCTGGGAACTTACAGCATTTTCTCGTTATTGCCTATGTTTTCCATCTGTAGATAGTAAGGAAACAATATTATTGATGTGGATATAAGAATATTTTGCCATTAGGGAATCACACTTACTGTACAGCTCCTTGATTCTACTCTGTTTTTGAAAATAACTTATTTTTTTTATATTCACAAACAGAGACAGATACAGAGAGAGAATGGGCACACCAGGACCTCTTGCCACTGCAAACAAATTCCAGACACATGTCCACTCTGCTTATCTGGCTTTATGTGGGTATTGGGCAAACAAACCCAGGCTGTCAGACTTTGTAAGCAAGTGCCTTTACCCCTGAGCCATCTCTCCAGCCCATCTACTCTTTAATATAAGACGTAAAGTGAGTACTATAAAGCCAAATTATAACATGTGTCACAGTTTTATGAAAAATGAAAGCCATCAATACCCAAGGCTCAAGAAAGAACTGTTTTGCCATAGAATATATACCCGTTTCTTAGGTTGTAACCTAAGAAAAATGAAAGATATGTGTTGTTTCTAAATGGGTTTCTTTTTTTTTAATTTATTTATTTTTTTATTAGTCAGTTCTGTATTCAGCAAATACAGTCAGTTTGGTACCATTATTAGGCTCATCCGTGACCTACCCCCTCCCCTCTAAATGGGTTTCTTTTGGAGGCAAAGTCTCAGTTGGTATTCCTGGCTGGCCTGGAACACAGTATGTAGACCAGGCTGGTCTTGAACTTGTGGCTATCCTTCCTCGGCCTCCTGAGTATTGGATTATAGTAGTGAGACACCATGCCTGACATTAAGGGATTCTTTTTTTAATTATTTTTTGTTACTTAAGACAGAGAGAAACAGGTAGAGAGAAAGTGTGAGTATGGGTGCACCAGGGCCTCCTGCCACTGGAAATGCACTCCAGATGCATGCACCATGTTGTGCATCTGACTTTATGTGGGAAGTGGGGAATTGAACCTGGGCCATCAGGCCTTGCAAGCAAATTCCTTTAACTGCTGAGCCATCTCACCAGTCCAATGGGGGGGGCTTAATTTTTAAAATATATTCATAGGAATTAACTCAGACCTATTAAGTCTGACTTTCTATAGTAAAACTCAGTAAAGTGTGTGTGTGTGTGTGTGTTGCATGTTTATATGTGTATGGCCACACATGTGTGTACAAGTGCACATGCGTACATGTGTGCACATGTATGTGGAGGCCAGAAGTCAACTTTGGTTTGTTTTTCGTTGTTGTTGTTTTTTTGGGTTTTTTTTTTTCAAGGTAGGGTCTTACTCTAGCTCAGGCTAACCGGGAATTCTCTATGTAGTCTCAGGCTGACTTTGAACTCACAGTAATCCTCCCACCTCTGCCTCCCAAGTGCTGAGATTAAAGGCATGCGCCACCACACCTGGCTCAACTTTATTTTTTTTTTAAGACAGGGTCTCTCACTGATGCACCTGGAGCCCACAGTTAGGCTAGATAGCAAGCTTAGGGAATCCTCCTGTCTCCACCTCCTCAGCACTGGGATTACAGGTGCATGTAACCACCATGCCTGGCTTCCACATGGGCACTGGGAATCCAAACTCAGGTCCTCATCCTTGTGCAAGCACTGTACCCACTGAGTCATCTCCCCACCCTCCCCCAAATTACATCTTTTGTAAACTCCATAAAAAACCCTGTCACTTATAAAGTTTGAGAACCACTACTGGCAACCAATATGAAATAAATGATGACCACAATAATAGCATATCGAAATGAGATTTGAGGGATTAGAGTATACAAGACCTAAAGCTTTAGACAGGGAAGGTTCCTATCTTTGGAGAACACAGCCAACAAATTGCTAACCCATTACTAGCCAAGGAGATATTTTTTACCCTGTACTGAAATATGAGGATGCATATTCTAGCTTTGAGAACTGTTTTTCTTATATAGCTTCTCTTTGACATAGACATCGTTAATTAATATTGATAGAACCCTTGTCTTCTCTCTTTGTTTTATTTCATTCTTTTTCATGGATTTTGACCACCTTTCCTTGACATAATGTGGAAGCTGAGGGTGGCACTTTCTCCTGGAGTATCTGTTAAGGTACCTGATGTCAAACCGATTGGCTTTAGGTACCATAAGGAAAACGGAAACCCCAAGGTGCTGAGAGATGGGGAGCTAAGCATTCTCACAGTATAGGGTGGCAAGAACATTCTATTTTAAAGTTAACTTTGATTGCTCAGCAGGGCTTCCTGGGCAGTGCGCTGAGAGATTCAAAGTCCGCACTGATTGAAGAGAAGTGAGGTTCACAAGGGGATGTGTGATGACAAGACGGCAGACATTTGCTGGCCTTCTGTTAGCGATTCAATATTTGTGCTCGTAGTGCCTTACAGGTTAGGCAGCACCTAAAGTCACAAACTTCTGGAAACTTCTCTTCCATATCCCACATTTAACATGAGAGAAGTTCGATGTAAAAGGATGAATCCTGTGAAGAGATATAACTGCTTAACAATGCCAATCAGTACAAGGAACATTGTTTCCTTACTCCTCACGCAGTTTTCTTTCAAACCTTAGAGATGTCTCACAATGAGACAAGTCCCCTTTGACTTCAGCCACGAGTGTTCCACAGCCTCTGGGATAAAAGTTGGGAAATCTCTACGATGTCAGGCCAGAGGACAGTTATTCCAGGCCATAGACTGAGTGACGCACGCACCCACCATACCAAGTTAATCCGCAGACCATCAAGAAACAATCTGGATTCAATCAATTCTTAAACACTCAAACCAGTCAGTGACTGGCTGTACTCTCCTAGACAGACAGACAGACACTTCCAGGAAATGTGTGGGTAAAGACATGTTCTCTGAGACGAAGTCAGAGCCCTGTGAAACAAGACAGGTGGCGTGAACGCTGCATGGGTGCCATGCTTCTTGCCAGGAATCCTCCCCCCCCCCCAGATTGAGGGATGGGGTCTACCACTGCAGGGTGAGGCTGCGGATTGTCCTCTTAAATGTTCTCTGGACACAGTCAACAAGAGAGGGGTGACTTCCTCCTGATGGAATTCTACACAGAGATGCTCACAGCTTCGTGGCTACAAAAGAACGCCAGACACATGTACCACTGGTACATGTGTCTGGAGTTCTTCTGCAGTGACTAGAGGCCCTGGCATGCCCATTCTCTCTCTCTCTCCTCTCTCTCATAAATGAATGAATGAATGAATAAATGAATGAATAAATAAATAAATAAATATAAACTCAATGGGACACACACCCATGACATGAATGAAAGTAGGAGTAGGACAGGACCAATTGGAAATAAGAGATTCAGCAGGAGTGGGAGGGAGATAAAAGAGAGGAATGAGGGGGTGAATATGATCAAAATACATGAAATTGGTAAGGAAGAGAGAGGGAGGGAGGAAAGTAAGGAAAGGAAAAGAAGGAAGGGAGAAAGGAAGGAAGAAAATGAATCTCCTTATCCAAGTGTGAAAATTTCCGGTTTATCCCACCCTCTCGACACCTGGCCAGGTGTGTCTGACTCTAAGGATAAGGGATAACAGGAGCGCGGCAGGAAAATCCAACTAGACTTCTGATGGATTCACAGGTGGACTCTGCCAGCAGGGCAAATGCTTGCTTATCTGAAGACATTGTGCAAACAAGGGAGTTTGGGATGGAGGGGGGCGGGCGGGAAGCACCACTTGATCAAAACATTTTACTGCCATCTGCTGGGTCGTTGTCAAACTGTTCATACCTAAGATGGTTGCAAGTAAATGCTGCCTCCCGGAGGTGTGTCCTGTCATCGTGCATCCCAAACAACCGTGACGTGAGCGTTGCCTGCGAAGAAATCATGTCTGGCAGGTGAAACAGGAAATCTCAAAACAAAACATGCACAATCGTGGGCCAGAAATTACCGGGCACCAGCAGACCACAGCGTGTCAATCAGAAGAAGGCGGAACTCCGAGGAAGCATTGTTGGGGAAGACTGAGCTCAGGGAGCCCGGAGGAGTGTGATCTCTGCCGTGAGGCTGGTTATACAACCAGCTGTGGGTGGGGCCGGGAGGAGCCTGCTAAGCAAGAGGCAGGCTCAACACTGAAGGGGCAGGCCACACCCTCACAGAATGGGCCACAGACCTTTGAGACCTGAGTTTCAAAGACCAAAGGTAGAGCTAGATAGAACCTTGCTTTGCAAGGACAGAATTCGACAGTCAATAGTACCGAGTTATCTGCTAGGCATTACAGTGGGTGCAGAGGCTTGAGAGATGGATCATGACTGTAGGGTCATACCCGTGATCAAGTGACTCATGGTCTGGTCAAAATCTCCAAACACATTTTTAAAAGCATTTATTTATTTATTTATCTGAGAGAAGAGAGAGAGGGGGAGTGAGAAAGAATGAGCACCCCAGGACCTCTTGCCGCTACTACCCCCTTGTGCATCTGGCTTTACCTGGCTACTGGAGAGTTGCACCTGGGCAAGTAAGTGCCTTTAGCTGCTGAGCCATCTCTCCAGGCCCAAATGCATTTTTGTTTATGTGGAAAAAAAAAATTATCAAAATGATCAATAAGTACCAATGCATGTCTGCTATGCGTCTATCCCTCGTACTAAGTGAGGATAATTATCAATGAACTAGAAACAGTCCTTGCCTGCAAAAGCCTATAGACAAGCAAGTAACTAGTCACAAAACAGGGTGCTCAAACACAGAACTGCGGGAGTTAGTGTGGCGAACTGTACTTGGTTTGGGTTGCTGCGTGTCGTCTTCTGAGACAGGTGTTCATGTAGCTTGCCTCAATTCACTGTGCACTTAGCTCAGGACGACCTTGAGGTCCTGATCCTCCTGCCTCTGTCTCCCAAATGCTGGCATTGCAGGCACGCATCACACACCCAACCCTTAGTACAAGCCCGGAGAACCGTAGAGGCACAAGAGAGGGGCACTGAACTTAGTCTTGGGGAACCCAGAGAGCAGTAAAGCGAGACCTAAAGAGCTTACACCGCCTGCCCTCAAAGGATGTTGGGAGGGAAACAGGCCCCAGATGCCTGCACATAGCTACTGAGCACTTGAAATGTGGTCGCTGCCACGAAGAAACTCGTTTATTTTACTGGTGTGTGCAGAGCTGAGGGTGGGACCTACGGGCTCTGCCCAGACTCCGCAAACGTTCTACCACAGAGCTGTGCCGCCAGCCCGCGGGTACAAGTCTACGATGGTTAGCAGTTTAAAGTGCCTTCAAGGATGGAGCGATGGCTGCCCCTTCCTACCACCAACCTAAGGAATTTGATTTTTTTCCTTTAGGATTGTCACTGTGAAGGTCCCAGGACAAGAAGCAACAAGGGCTGGGAGAGCCCATTACAGAGTCTTCCTTTAGGACTGGAGAGATGGCTCAGCAGCTAAAGCACTGACCTGCAAAGCCTAATGACCTGCACTGAATTCCCCAGTACCCACCTCAAGTCAGATGCACAAAGTGGTGCATACATCTGGAGTTTGTTTGCAGCAGCTACAGGCCCAGGTATGCTTATTCTCTCTCTCTCTCTCTCTCTCTCTCTCTCTCTCTCTCTCTCTCTCTCTTTCTCCTCTCGGTCTCTCTCTACTTGCAAATAAATAAATAATATTTTTAAAAAAAGAATCTTCCTTTAGTACGTGGGCAATATTTTGCCCCAAGGAGGCAGAGAAAGCAATTATCTGGACACCAGGCTCCAGAAAAACCTAAAACATTTACCTTACACACACATGTTCTGTTGAAGCAGGTCATATTGCCACCAGGAATTAAATTAGGGTAAGGACTAAGGGAACGCAGCTCAGAATATGTGCCACACATATCAACCTTGTGATACTTATTTCGTGGTAGAGAAACATCCCACTGCCTGTAAGTAACTGGAAAAGCACTCCCTTACATGAGAACATGGGAATTTTCATTTGCATGTGTGTGGTGTGTGTATGTGTGCATGTGTGTGTGTGATGTATATGGTGTGTGTGTATGTGTGTGTGTATGAGTGTGTGGTATATGCATGAATATATGCTGGTGCAACATCCTATACACCTCCTCTGCATCTGCTGTCTAATATCCCCTCCACCACTCAACTGCCAGATTTTCCTTGCCACAGACTCTCTCACTGACTCTGGAGCCTTTCACAAATCCCAGCAATTCTCTGCTCTCTGCTTCCTACAGAACTAGGATTACAAATGTGTGTGGCCATGCCCAGCTGTTAGAGATTTGAACTTGGGTGGTCTCAGCTGCACCCCCCCCGCCCACCGCCAGGTACTCATGCTGTTGCAGGAAGTCCACTTAACCATTGAGCCATCTCGCCAGTAAAATTTTATAGCCATATACGTGAAGGAAGAGACCTCTAGACAAAACAAACCCATAGTAACCCAGTGGCAACTTGCCCACAATTCTTTATTCTCATTTAGGAAACAGAATGTGATCTTACAGCATTACAGAGAAGGATAAGTGTGTGGTTCACAATGACTGAGCAACTTGTTTTTACAGAGAAAATAATTGTTTCTAGTATTGTTATAAAGAGATGAGGAAACTGCAAATTGTCCAGCATTCTTGAGCCAAAAACAAGTTATTTTTTAATTTCCTTAATTGATAAAGGTTATACATTGTGTTATGTCCACTGTGATTTTAAGACAATTTAAAGTTGTTATTGAAGAGTTCCATAAATAGATAAGACACCATGATCATAATCCCCTCCCTCAACCCTCCCTTCTCTCCTTCCCAAACTCCCCCTCCACTGAACCCCTTCTTCTTTCCAACTAGTATGTCTTATACACTTTTGTTTTCTTTTTATAGGTAAAGTCTTGCTTTAGCCTAGACTAACCTGGAATTCACTATGTAGTCTCAGGATGGCCTCAAGCTCACAGCAATCCTCCTACTACTTCCTCTGAAGTACTGGGATTAAAAGTGTGTGCCACCACACCTGGCAGAGACAGAGAGAGAATGGGCACATCATGACCACTAGCCTCTGCAAATAAACTCCAGACACACGTGTCATTTTGTGCTTCTGGCTTTACATGGATACTGGGTTATTAGGCTTTACGGGTAAGCACCTTATCCACTGAGCCATCTCTCCAGCCCTAATCTCTCTTCTACTTTGATGTTGTCATTTTTTTCTCCTCCTGTTATACAGGTCTTGTGCAGGTAGCATCAGCCACTCTGAGATGACTATCAAGGCCACTTTGTGTCTGGAAGACAGTATTGTAAGCACTCCTCCTTTGCCTTTGGCTCTTACATTCTTTCTGCCTCCTCTTCCACAGTGGTCTCTGTGCCTTGGAGGATGGGATAGGGAAGTAAGAAAAACTTTTACAAATATGCTAATAGCAACAATAAAGCAAAGAGGCACGAGTGGGAAGGAACAACAAATAGCACTGATGTTGGCCACTGAAGACAAGGAATCTCCACGTTGCAATCCAGGGGAATTAAAAGGCACTCTCATGACAAGCTCCATGGAACTCCCATAAGTCACTCACGTGGAATGCCTTACCACCAGATGACAAAAGGTCCCCCTTCAGCAAGGACATGTCAGCCCACTGAAAGTAAAGATACAGTCACACATCAAATTATGTTAAGGGCTGGAGAGATCGTTTAGTGGTTAAGGTGTTTGCCTGCAAAGCCAAAGGACCCAGGTTCAATTCCCCACCCGGAACCCATGTAAGCCAGTTGCACAAGGTGGTACATGCACGTGGAGTTCCTTTGCAGCGACTAAAGGCCCTAGCATACTCATACTCATTCTCTCTCTCTCTCTCTCTCTCTCTCTCTCTCTCACTTTCTCTCTCAAACAAATAAGTATAAAATATTGTTAAAAATTGTGGGGGCTGAAGAGATGGCTTAATAGTTAAGGTGCTTGCCTGCAAAGCCAAAGGATCCAGGTTCAATCCCCTAGGACCCATGTAAGCCAGATGCACAAGGTGGTACATGCATCTGGAGTTCATTTGCAGTGGCTAGAGGCCCTGGAACACCCATTCTCTCCCTCCCTTTCTCTCTCTCTCTCTCTCTCTCTCTGCCATTTTCTCAAATAAATAAAAATAGAATATTTTTTTTAAATGATTAAAGCCAGGTATGGTGGCACACACCTTTAATCCCAGCACTCAGGAGGCAGAGGTAGGAGGATTGCAGTGAGTTCAAGACCACCCTGAAAGTACGCAGTGAATTCCAGGTCAGCTTGGGCTAGAGCAAGACCCTACCTTGAAAAACCAAAAAAAAAAAAAAATTTGATTAATAATTGGAAGGTAAGTGAGCCTTTCATTTCTTTTCTTGATTAATATTTTCCTTACATATTTGTGTGTGAGAGAGACATAGAAAGAGAGAATGGGTGCATCAGGGCCTCTTGCCACTGCAAACAACCACTTTGTGCATCTGGCTTTATGTGGGTACTGGGGAATCAAACTTGGGCCAGCAGGCTTTACAGAAAAGTGCTTTAACCACTGAGCAATCTCTCCAGCCAGCCTCTTTCATTTCTAAAGGCAGTTATTTAGTTTCTCCTCGGTTCTGGGTATGAAGGTAGGTCCCGGCAGTATGGGAGCTAGGAGCTCTGGGTTCTACCTGTTCACAACCTAGTGGGAGGGACAAATGTGGAAACATATCACTGCAATTCATTAGAACATATAGTCTTCTGTTATAAAGCAGTGGTTATGGGAATGTCTCACAGAGCACATTAGTTACTTTTCTCACCACTGTGAGCAAATAACCTCACATAAACGACTTAAAGGAAGACCGGTGTGTTTAGCTTGGTTTAAGGAATAGAGTCCTTCATGGGAGGGAAGGCATGGTGCTGGAGTGACTAGGTCTTAACAGTGTGATGAGTGTTCCTCACACCTCAGGGAATCAGGCTGGGAAGTAAGTTAGCCTACAGTCCTCAAAGCCCATGTCCTAAGGCCCTATGTCCACTAACCAGGCTCCACATTCCAAAGTTTCTACACCCTCCGAAAACAGTACCACTAGCCTGAGACCAAGTACTCACATACATGAGCCTGTGTGGAGACATCTCATATTCTACTCATAACACAGAGAAAGCAATGACTGGAATTTTCCAAGGAAGCAAAGAGCTGAAGGAGATTCCTTGGCAAGAACATAAAAATGCATTCATTTGATGAACAGGACCTGCATAATATTGGGCCCATCAACATTTTGTTGTGGATGATGAAGGAGGGCAAAAAAAATGAAAATAGAAAAGAAACTAGTTGGAAAGAAGGATTCAGTGGAAGGGGCATGAAGGAAGAGGGACAAAAGGAAGTAATGGGAGGGAATTATATGAACTTAAAAGTGTGGTGGCACACACTTTTAATCCCAGTACTTCAGAGGCAGTAGGAGGAGGATTGCTGTGAGCTTGAGGCCATCCTGAGACTACATAGTGAATTCCAGGTTAGTCTAGGCTAAATGCATGATGGGCTGGAGAGATGGCTCAGTGGATAAAGGTGCTTGCTTGCAAAATCCAATATGTATATGTATGAAAATTGTCCACAAAAAATGTTTTTTTTAATTTTTTATTTGTTGATTTTTATTTATTTACTTGAGAGTGACAGACAGAGAGAGAAAGAGGCAGAGAGAGAGAGAGAGAATGGGCATGCCAGGGCTTCCAACTACTGCAAACAAACTCCAGATGTGTGCGCCCCCTTGTGCATCTGGCTAACGTGGGTCCTGGGGAATTGAGCCTCGAACAGGGATCCTTAGGCTTTACAGGCAAGCGCTTAACTGCTAAGCCATCTCTCCAGCCCACAAAAAATGTTTTTTAAAGAACATATAAAGGAAAATTGAGAAGAACAGTATTTGGAGAACTGGGCTAATAGTTTCACTGTGGGGCTTAAACCAAGCATTAAAATGGCTTAGTACAAACAGCAAGAAAAATGACTGAGAAGACATGCAAGGGGGACCTTGTATCACAACTGCACTTGAAAAGATCCAGGTTGGTGTCTCAGCCCCTCCACAACCAGCTGTGTGAGTTTTGAGTGAAGCCAGGTTCTCTCTCCTCTTCACCTATAAAATACAAGTAGTAAGTACTTCCCGGGGCTCTCGTGGAAATGAAATCTGATAACAATTATTTTGCGTGTGTGGTATGCGGGTAGGGGGTGGTGGTGCATATACATATATGTTCATGTGGCGCCCCATGAACTCACCTGTGGCAGGGTTCACTTGTTTACAGGCGGGAGCGGGACATTGGGTGTCTCGTTCCATCACTCATTTCTGTTTGCGTAGTCTCTTTCTGATCTCCCCCCATTTTTGTGAGCTCCAGTGACCTCATGACTCTGTTTCCATATGAAACTGGGGTCACAGACATGTGTGGCTACATCCAGTTGTTTATATAGTCCTATGTGGTCTCTCAGGCCCTCATGCTTACACAGGAAGTGCTCTCGAACACCGAGCCATCTCTCCGGCCCAGATAACAATTATTAAAGTACTTGATGAACTGGGAACATGCTGTATAGGTATCTCTGGTTGCATTTACCATTATACGTGCATTGTTGATAAGCTAAGTATAAAATCAAGGAAATTTGCAATCGTTTTGCCATCCAGGAAAAAACACGCTGCAGTTTCCTGGTGAATCCCTGGATGTAAAAGGGTCAGAAACCAGCTCCAGTTGTGCAAGTCCAGAGACAGCTGAAACTTTTCTCCTTAACTGCAGTGTAGCTGTTGTGGCTGGGAGCTGCTTCAGGGAGCTCTGAGTGTAATGCAGCAGTGATTTAGAGGGTCTTTCAATGCGGCTGTTTCATTTCCTTCTGGAAACATCAGCTGCACAGTATGCCCTGGTCTTATCCCATGGAATAAGAGGGCAGCTTGTGTGTGCAGACAATGATCAGATAGATATGCTGGTCACCACGTCATCACAACTCCCAGCAGCCCAGATGTATCTACCTACCATGGCAACCGCCGACAAATCCTGCAATACGTCTTTTGTAAGAAGCCTGACTAGGGTGTGAAATGCCGACCAGAACCAGAATGGGCTCAGAATAGGCTGTGTCACTAGACATTCCTAAAAGCTGAGAAGTGACCTCACGCCATTGCTTATTACACAAAGAAAAAAAGCTAGTGTGACCCGCCCTACTTTTATGAGGCCATGTGAAGGCTTTTGAAGGCTCTCTTTGAATTAGTATTTCTGAGGGCAATACTGTGTACCATGCACATAGAGCAAAGTGTTCTACCAAAGCATGTGGGATGGCTTCCTTCAGTCTGCCTTCTCTGAGTCATGTGAGTTTCTTCAACAGAGCTAAGCCACTTTAATATTGTATTTTTCTTATTGACAGCTTCCATAATTATAGACAATAACCCATGGTAATTCCCTCCCCCCCCCCCACTTTCCCCTTTGCAACTCCACTCTCCATCATACCCCTTCCCTTCTCAATCAGTCTCTTTTTTATTTTGATGTCATTATGTTTTCCTCCTGTTATGATGGTCTTGTGTTGGTAGTGTCAGGCACTGTGAGGTCATGGATATCTAGGCATTTTGTGTTGGGAGGAGCACATTGTAAGGAGTCCTACCCTTCCTTTGGCTCTTACATTCTTTCTGCCACCTCTTCCACAATGGACCCTGAGCCTTGGAAGGTGTGATAGAGATGTTTCAGTGCTGAGCACTCCTCCATCACTTCTTCTCAGCACCATTGTGCCTTCTGAATCATCCCAAGGTCACTGCCATCTGAAAAGAGAAGGTTCTCTAACCAAAAGTGAGAGTAGCATTAATATGTGGGTATGAACATTAAGAGTAGTGTTTACCAGACAGTTTGGTGAGCATAGTATATACATTTAGCCAGACAGCAGCAGACATTACACCCCTACAGCTCATGACTACCCCTGGTGTAGGTTTTCAGTATCAGGGATGTATTCCCTCCCATGGAGCGGGCCTCCAGTCCAATTAGAGAGCAGTTGGTTTCCTCCATAACAGACATGCCACTATTGCACCCATTGGCTCATTTGGCCTGGCTGGCCAAATTTAAGGCTTGTAGTATCCACTGTTGAGTATCTGCACTGATGATTTCTCTCTCTCCCATTGAACTGCCTGCAGCATAGCTTTTTACAACTTTCTGTCAGCTGCTCTATACAGAGGAAGTTTTCAACTCAGCTCCAGTAGAATTTCTCAGTGACTGTGGAGTCTTCAGCAGTAGGGTCTTACCATCTATTCCTGGTGGGAAACCAAGACCTTTGACAATGGCCTGTAATGTTGGGGGGACATCAGGGACCTACCTGACCAACAACTCACTGGAAGGTATCCCATCCCTGGAACTGAAAATTTCCTAGTAACAATCTATGGCTTCTGAGTGTTCCATTAAACAAAACAAATAGTAGGTTTCCATATGACTTATTCATACCCTCTTAGATTTTGATTAGCCCTCCCTCCACCTTTCCTTTACTCAATATCTTACCCTGACCTCACTTAGGCCTTTCGATACCCCGCCCCGCCATTATTTATTAGAGAGGGAGAGAGAATGGGTGTTCCAGGACCTCTAGTCACTGGAAACAAACTCCAGATGGATGTGCCACCATGTACATCTGGTTTACATGGGTTCTGAGGAATCAAACCTGGGTCCTTGGGTTTTGCAGGCAAGCACTTTAACCACTGAGCAATCTCTCCAGCCCAAGCTAAGCCATTTTAGAAAGATGTCCTCTTGCAAAAACTTACAGCCTTTTCAAGAAATGGCCAGGTATTAATCATGTTTCTTAAAGAGTGAATGTGACTGCCTTTCCAAGGAGCTCTGGTGCAGAACTCAGACCATTGCCCCACAGAGCCAAGGTACTGAATTACCTAAAGACCTCATCCTCATTTATTGCTGTATTTAAAGCAAGGGACAAGATGGACTTTGCATGGGGAGACCTGGGTTTAAAATTTGAATCCTCCCATTCGTTGTCTATGCAGCCTTAGACAAGTAACTTAATTTCTCATCTGCTATTAATTATCATATCTGCAAGTATTCAGTCTATTTCTTCAGGTTGGTGTTAGATTCAAATAAGATGAAAATGTGTGAAAATTCCTTAGGGGGTACACATTGTTACTTTCTCATATACCAACCCTTCTTCTACACTAATGATAAAATGATTGACATCAAGTTCATGTGTGAGTAAAGGTCCTGAACAGATAGCCAGAACCAGATAAGCAAAGGTGAAGGAAAGTGAGAATGCCTACTCTGAAAAAAAAAATTAACTAATTCATCAATATTTAGGCCAGAGAGAAGACTATTGTCTTCAAACTCGTGAAGGATTGTTTTGGGTTATTTTGTTGTTGTTGTTGTTTGAACTCGAAGGGGACGTGAGGAGACAGCTTTGTGAGGAAATGATTTAGACCAGTAGTTCAGATGAAACACATTGGATGCAGAGCAAAACTCTGCTTCTTTATTTATACATTATATTTTTTGCAAGCAAAATATAGTAAGTTATTCATGTGGCTTCTATTCTCTAAGAAATCTTGCACAATATTCCTCTTTTCCCTTGGTTTCCCCTGCTTCTGCTTAACTCATGAAGCTCTTGCTCCATAAACATTCTGATAACATCTTAATCAAGAAAGCCAAAGACTGCAAGCTGGTTAATATCTTACCCAGGTTCACGGAAACTAGCCAAGAGCCCTGGCAGGTAGCTTTTGTGGTTAATGTGATAGACATTTTTTACCTCAGAAAGGGCAGTGTTAGCCACTCTCTACATAATATTATCTTGAAGCCTGAACAACAGTTTATTTCTCTATTTCTAATCCAGTACTGATTTAATTTCCTCTCTATGACCTTTCTTTGTTATTTCATCTTACAGTTTGGTCCTGACCTTGCAAGTCTCTCCATAAAAGGAAGATTCTGATATTTAACTATTTCCCCATCTTTCCAGATCATCCTTACTCCATTAATGTATGCCCCTGTATATGATAAAGATTGATCTATTCAACCAGTGTTTTGCATTGATGTCTTTCCTTTAGGAGCCCACCACACTCTATTGTTAACTGTGAATGTTACATACTCTGTTTTACTTCCTTGTGTGGGCCCAACCTGATTATTTGAAAGATGTTTACTTTTGTTCCCTAGCATTTCAGGCTCCTTTTCTAGTAAGTCATCTGTAGGTTCAGGAAATGTGCCCATTAATTCCTATAATCATAAGCAATGTTTCTTGGGAACAATTGGTAAGGCATGTGACATAGCATTGCGAGGAACATGTCTCATTAGGTGAAATATACATTTGTGGTGTTAAGAAATTTTGTACATTCAAACTAGTCATAGTTTCAGGATCCACAATCTATTTAAACATTACAGCCTCAGAAATTTTTTCCTGTTTAATCATTGGTGACTGTATAAACACATCTGAATTGGAGTCCCCTATTACTACTGAGAAGGGGAAAATGAAAGCAAAAATAAGCAGTAACAAACTTATAATAACTCCAAAAATTCCAAGGAAAAGACAGCAGTAGCACAAACTGTCAGACAACAGGCACTCCAGGAGGTCACTGAAAGACTTCTTGGCCCTGCCAAAGAAAGCCTCGGATGCCACAGCCCTGCTGAACGGTGTCCCATCAGAGTCACACTCCAGAGCTGACTGTTGCTGCCATTTGGCCACCGCCACACCACCATGCCCAGCTTTGAAGGACTACTGTGGAAAGAGGAAGAGATTTGTGAAGAAATGCCTGAGAAGCTTGTGATGCCTTGAGTGGAGAATTACCTGACTGCAAATCAGTAAAACAATGTTAAGGCTTTGAGACCAGAATGTGAGTCAAGTCCAAATTCTGCCACTCTTTCTGGATGACCCCAGGCAAGTGACTTAAATTTGCTAAGCCTTCAATCAGTACCTCCCCAATCTCTTCTCCTGCTCAATGAGTTTTTATTAATAATTCCTGCGTCCAGCAGGTGTGGCGGTACACACCTTAAATCCCAGCACTCGGGAGGCAGAGGTAGGAGGATTACCATGAGATCGAGGCCAGCCTGGGACTACAGTGAGATCCTACCTTGAAAGAACCAAATAATAATAATGATGATGATGATGATGATGATAATTATTAATGTTATTCCCACTTCCTTATATACTCAGGAAAAACTGTTGCCACAGGAAGGTAGGTAGCCTCTGAAAGTCAGCAAGAAAACTCCAAACCTTCATTTTTCTGCTAGATAGATGAGGAAAATTTCTACCACTATGGCCACCTAGTCTCCTCCAAAACTTATGCCAGCTGTCAAGAAAAAGTAACTTCCTAAAGAAGCAGTAAGTCACCATAGCCAATTTCACATGTCTCTGTGGCTCTAACTACTAATAAAGCAGGGGCATGATTCCCTCATGGCCCTGTCATCATCACGAACTAATGCAGCTTCCCACGGAAGCATGGCCAACTCACTGCTATCAATCACACTTACCCAGGGCCCCAGTTGTGATTAATGGGCATTTCCATCAAAATTCCTCACACAGAGGTCCCAGAACAGATGGTGCAGGTGATGAGCTGATCGAGATGATAGAGGGGCGGATGCAGAGACCATCATTACTTATCGAGTCTTTCCATGAGCAAACTCCAGCCACTCTGAGCCATCCATTTAATAGTTAGGATACAACGATGCTGAAGATCTGATCCAAGAAAAGCCCTCCAGCCACCGTCTCCTCACTGGTAAATATAACAACCTCATTATAGCCATGCCCTGAGGTTGGTGTTAGAAGACTGTTCCTGGGCTGGAGAGATGGCCCAGTGGTTAAGATGCTTTTCTGAAAACCTAATGAACTGAGTTCAATTCCCTAGTGCCCAGGTAAAGCCAGATGCACAAAGTGGCACATGAGTCTGGGGTTTGTTTGGAATGAGTAGAGGCCCTGGCATGCCCATTCTCTCTCTCTCTCTCTCTCTCTCTCTCTCTCTATATATATATATATATATATATATATATATATATATATCTGACTGTGTCTCTGCTTGCAAATAAATAAATAAATAAATAAATAAATAAATAAATTTAAAAAGAAGACTATTCCTTATCACAATGTAAGACAAATCAGGACCATGTCAACCTGGGCTACAGTAAGACCCTACCTCAAAAAAAAAAAAAAAAGAAAAAAAGAGGGCTGGAGAGATGGCTTAGCAGTTAAGACCCTTGCCTGCAAAACCAAAGGACCCAGGTTTGATTCCCCAGGACCCACATTAGCCAGATGCACAATGTGGCGCATGCATCTGAAGTTCGTTTGCAGTAGCCAGAGGCCCTGGCACCTCTCTCTCTCTCTCTCTCATTCTCTCTCTCCCTTTCTCTCTGTCAAATAAATAAATTGTGTGTGTATATATATATATATATATATATATATATATATATATATATATCTCACATGGTACAAGAATCTCACACAGGGAGGAAGAAAGAGGGCGGCTCTATAAGAAGGATATCAGAGAATCGGCTCGCACTGTGGCATAACCTCACAGTGCTGACACTACCTACACAAGACCTGCATAACAGAAGGGGAAAAAATATGATGACATCAAAATAGAAAGACTAAGCCGGGTGTGGTGGCACATGCCTTTAATCCCAGCACTTGGGAGGCAGAGGTAGGAGGATCTCCATGAGTTCGAGGCCACCCTAAGACTACATAGTTAATTCCAGTTCAGCCTGGACAGAATGAGACCCTACCTCGAAAAACCAAAAAAAAAAAAAAAAAAATAGAAAGACTATTTGGAAAGAAGGGGTTCAGTGGAGCGGGGTTCAGGTAGAGGAAGGGGAGAGTGGTAAAAGGGGATGATGATCATGGTAGATTGTCTGTATATATGGAACTTGCCAATAAAAAGTTAAAAATCAAAAAACAAGAAAGACAAGCTGGGTGTGGTGGCGCACGCCTCTAATCCCAGCACTCGGGAGGCAGAAGTAGGAGGATCACCATGAGTTCAAGGCCACCCTGAGACTACATAGGGAATTCCAGGTCAGCCTGGGCTACAGTGAAACCCTACATTGAAAAAGAAAAAAAAAAAAAGAAAGAAAGAAAGACATCCTTCCTTTAATTCCAGCACTCAGGAGGCAGAGGTAGGAGGATCACTGTGAGTTCAAGGCCACCCTGAGACTCCATAGTGTATCCCAAGACAGCCTGAGGTAGACCAGAACCCTACCTTGAAAGGAAAAAAAAAAACCGACATTCAGGGCTGAATAATGGCTCAGCAGTTCAGGTGCTTGCCTGCAAAGCCTAACAACCTGTGTTCGGTTCCCCAGTACCCACCTAAATCCAGAGGCACAAAGTGGCACATTTGTCTGGGACTTATTTGCAGTGACTGGAGGCCCTGGAACACCCATTGTCTCTGTCTCTCTTCTCTTTGCTTACAAATAAATAAATTAATATTTCTTTTTTTAAAAAAAAAGATGTCCATGTAACATCTGGGGGCTTTCCCATATTAACAAATTATTTGCAGGCTGGGGAAATGGCTCAGTGGTTAAAGATGCATGCTGCAAAGCCTACTGGTCCAAATTCAATTCCTCAGTACCCACATAAGGCCAGATGCACAAAGTTGAATTTGTTTGCAGTGGCGAGTACCTGGAATATCCATATTCTCTCTCTCTTTCTCTTTTTCTCCCTATTTCTCACACATTAAAAAAAAACTTTAGAAAAAAATTATTTGCTATTTACTCAAACATAAGTTTAACTTGGTGTCATGTATTTTTTAAAAATATATTTATTTATTTATTTGAGAGAGAGATTAGAGAGAGAGAAAGAATGGGTGTGCGAGGGCCTCTAGCCACTACAAATGCACTCCAGACACATGTGCCACCTTGCGCACCTGGCTTTACATGGGCACTGGGGAATTGAACCTGGGTCCTTTGGCTTTGCAGGCAAGCACCTTAACCACTAAGCCATCTCTCCAGTCCCTGGTGTCGTGTATTTTTATTTGCATCATCTGACAACCCTAAGAATCTTCCCAGGTAACAGGTACAATACTAAGCTACCTTACACCATCCACTAGTGATATGCCCCTCCCATCCCTTGCACTAGGAAAAGGATTTTTTAATATATTAATTTGAGGCCAAAATTTTGTGCTTTCAAGCAGATTTGAGGTAATTCATCATTTGCCTTCCCTTTGACTTTGTTAAAGCAATAATAAAAATTTCTTTAACATCTTCTGAGTTAGCCCAAGGTCCCTAGGACAACACTGATAACTAAAGATTGGTCTCAGCAGTGAAAAGTTCAATAGGGGACCACATTCTCCATCTGACAGTTCACATACAACAGGACAGAGGCTTACAGCAGGTTCTGGGGAGGAATCAAAGAGATGAATGTTTACCAGCCAGGCGTGGTGGTGCACACCTTTAATCCCAGCACTTGGGAGGCACAGGTAGGAGAATCACCATGAGTTCGAGGCCACCCTGAGACTACATAATGAATTCCAGGTCAGCCTAGGCTACAGTGAGACCCTACCTCAAAAAAAGGGGTGGGGGGCTGGAGAGATTGCTTAGTGGTTAAGTGCTTGCCTGTGAAGCCTGAGGACCCCGGTTCCAGGCTCGATTCCCCAGGATCCATGTTAGCCAGATGCACAAGGGGCCGCATGTGTCTGGAGTTCATTTGCAGTGACTGGAGGCCCTGGCGCGCCCATTCTCTCTCTCTCTCTCTCTCTCTCTCTCTCTCTCTCTATCTCTATCTATCTATCTATCTATCTCTATCTATCTATCTATCTATCTATCTATCACTCTCAAATAAATAAATAAAAATAAACAAAAATAAAACCAGAAACTAATGTTTACAACCAGCCACACAAGCAGTGGTTTCATCTCTAGCATACAAGTGAGCCAGATTTCACAGGACTCAAGCACTTGCTCAGGTTACACAAGTAAATAAATAGTAGACACAGGATTCAAGCCCAGGTGTGACTCTAGAGTTCATATTAGAATGTGTCTGGTAAGGAGACTGCTTGGAAGCCAGCATTCCTGTTAGAAATTGAGAAATCCTTTGGGCGTAGGGCCTGATGCCTTCTTTGTAATACCGTCCTTCTTCAAGAAAGCCGGTAGGCCTGCTTAGCTTTTGTAAATTAATTGCCAATTGGGCTTCCCCAATGGAGCAGCAGGGGTCTGAGAATTGTCCCCAGCTGTGTTCATTCTGGGATTTTTAGACTGTCATGGCAAATCTGAAGGATATGAAGGCCCTGGAGACAGAGGCGAGGGCATGTGATTCAAGGACAGAAGCCCACCCAAGCTCAGCAGTGTGGAAATGCCCAGGAGAATGAGAGCTGAATAGGAGAAATATAGGTTGATTATCTGCAGTCAGCCAGGGACAAAGACCCAAGGAGAACATGGACTCCACCTTTCCTGCCCTGGCAGGACTAGAACCTATGTCTGACCAGTCTCATCCAAGATGGCTGTAAGCAACACTCCCGGGCAGCAATTTCCTGCTTCATCCTCATGCACCAGGGTAAGCTAGCCCCTCGTGGGTCTACCAACCAATCACGTTTCTCCCTTATCACCTGAGCTTGATGGCAAGCCTCTTCCTAATTGGATATCTAACCCATTCAAATGGGCCTGGCATGTGTACCAACTCTCCCTTGGCTCTTCACTCTCCTGGCACCTGACTCCCATGGTTCCTGCTTTGCTAAGCTCCCCCACCTCCCTCCAGCCTGGCTGGGAAGAAGAGGGATTCTTATTTGTCTCCATGTTCCCCTGATTGCTTCCTACTGTGTTTTGTTTTCAGATGCTTTCTTGCTGTTACATGTGTGATCTCTTTAAGCTGTGAGCCCCTTACTGTATCCCTGAGCCTTTCCTGACCCCTATGGGAAGGCGAAGGACTTGTGCTCTTATACTTGGCTGTGTGTGTGTGTGTGTGTGTGTGTGTGTGTGTGTGTGTACGCACTTTTCAGGAAATTCTTTCCTGGAGATTTCTGTATGTGAAGGTGTTTTCCTCTATTCTCCCCTCTCCCTTTCCAAATAGGAAAAGAAGGGGAATTCCCCTCTGGCCTGATTCCTTCAACTAGCCCTTCCCCTGGATTCTACTTAATCCTCCCTAAAATCAACCTCGTAATTCAGAATTTGCCCTTTGCAGAGTCTGGGTTTTTTTTTTTTTTCAATTCTTTGCTAAACAGTATAAGAACCCAAAAGTTGAGGTCCATAGGCCTGGGATCTCCTGCATAATCCATCCCTGGACCCAAAAATTCTGCATCAAGAAGAGTGTGCCATTCTCCCTCGTATTGTCCCCCGATCTCTGTACGCTAGAGTCTGAGTTATGGGAAAAGGGAGCTTGTGGTGGTGTGAATGCAAAATGTCTCCCTCAGCCTTATGTGTTTGTGATTAAGCCTCATGCTCGATCCCTGGCTGGTGAAGCCTTTGGAACATGTAACCTTGCTAGAAAAGTATGTTGCTGGTTGAGAAGAGGCCAGGCCTTGAGATTTTGTAATCCATTACCCCTTGCCAGCCTGCTAGCTCACTCTTACTGCTTCCTCCCAGCTGATGTGACAGTAGGTGACCCCCTTTTGGCTGGCTGCTTGTGTCATGCTTCCCTTGTCATGATTAAAACTCCCCTCAAAACAGCAAGGTACCAAGGCCCTTGGTTTCCCACAGGGAATAGATGGTAAGACCCTATTGCCGAAGACTCCACATGCTTGGCCTGCAAGGTCACTGAGAAATCCTGCTGGAGCTGAGCTGCAAACCTCCTCCCTATAGACCAGCTGACAGAAAGCTGGAAAAAAAACTGCACTGCATGCAGCCCTATGGGAGACAGAAATCATCAGTGGTGAAAACAGTGGACAGTGAAAGGCTTAAGTTTGGCCAGCCAGGCCAAATGATCAAATGGGTGTGATAGTAGCACGTGTGTTTTGGGGGAAACCAACTGCTCTCTAACTGGACTGAAGGCCCGCTCCATGGGAGGGAATACATGCCTGGTACTGAAAATCTAGTCAAAAGCCTATGGCAGGAGAGGTCATGAGTTCTAGGAGTGTAATGCCTGCTCTTGTGTGGCTAAATGCATATATTGTGCTCACCATACTGCCCTGTGAGCATTTTACTTAACATTCATACCTATACATTAATGCTAGTCTCACTTTTGGTTACAGAAGCTTCTCTTTTCAGATGGCAGTGACCTCTGGGGTTACTCAAAAGGGATCATAGTGCTGAGAAGTGACAGAGGAGTGCTCAGCACTGAAACATCTCTATCACACCTTCCAAGGCTTGGGGTCCATTGAAGAAGAGGTGGCGAGAAAAAAATGTAAGATCCAAAGGAAGGGTAGGATGCTTACAATGCAATCGTTCAGACAGAAATTGGCCTTGATATCCATGACCTCAAAGTGCCTAACACCACCTTCACAAGTCCCTCATAATAGGAGAAAAAAAATGACGACATCAAAATAAAAGAGAGACTAATGGAGAGAGGAAGTGGATATGATGGAAAGTGGATTTGTGAAGGGGAAAGCGGGTGGGGAGGGAATTATCATGGTTTATTGTCTGTAATTATGGAAGTTGTCAGTAGAAAAAAAGTAAAAAAAAAAAAAAACTGCAAGCTAGAAGTAAACCTTTTGCTACCATAGGCTACTTTTTTTGTTGTTTGTTTTATTTTGTTTTGTTTTTCGAGGTAGGGTTTCACTCTAGCCCAGGCTGACCTGTAATTCACTCCGTAGTCTCAGGGTGGCCTTGAACTCACGGCAGCCCTCCTACCTCTGCCTCCTGAGTGCTGGGATTAAAGGCGTGCGCCACCAAGCCTGGCCCATAGGCTACTTCTGACTGGGGCATTTTGCCCCAGCACCGAGAAAGTAACTGCTGCGGAGCGGCAGCAGACGTGTCAATTGATACGGCTTTGTTAGTCGATAATCATCCTGCTCTTGAAGAGGACACTGCTAACAACGGGTTCTCTAGTGATGCTTAGCCAGCCAGTAGCATGGTGGGGTCCCGAAGGGTCACCCCAGCAGATCTGAACGTGGGAGGACAGGTGCTTAAGGCAGGTTCGAGGGAGGGACCAACACTATGTGTGAGATCTACTGTGAAAACTTCCAGAAACCTCTCAGAGCCCACCAGACAGTTAGGAGCAGAGAGGAGAACAAACTGCTGGATCTTTCTATAAATTATCCTTAGCCTGAAGCTGACTTTCACTGGAGTAAATTAGGGTACAGTGAAAACAACGGAAAACTCGGGGTTTTGTTTTGTTTTTTGTTTTTTGTTTTTTGGTTTTTTTGCATAGCTTTCAAGTTCAAAAATAGTCTTCTCTCTGAATCCTAACAAGATAATGGAAAAAGAGAATATCAGGATTAGTGTAAGATTATCTTAAAATATACATCCTAGAATATCTTTCAACATATAAACCTGAGCTTATATAGATAACTAGGCTTTTTTATTATGTCAATAAAATTATTAATTCCACAGAAGAGCTCATACTGGGTTTTGCTAAAGGCAAAAATTTATTAATTTATCTACTTAATTTTTTTATTTGAGAAGGAAAGAAAGAGGCAGATGGGGGGGGGGAGTTGTACCAGAGCCTTTAGCTGCTGCAAACAAACTCCAGATGCATGCTTCCTGTTATGCAACTGGCTTACATGGGTCCTGGGAAATTGAACCTGAGTCCTTTGGCTTTGCAGGCAAGAACCTTAACCACTAAGCCATCTCTCCAGCCTGGCAATGTATTTTTTCAACCCTGTTAAGCATTCTGTGGCCTTTTGTAGGAGTCAGTATTGAAAGTACTTTAAAGGCCCCAGATCAGAGTTGCCAGGACCTGTCTTCTTTCCTTGTCTTAAGCTCTCTGAATAAATTTTTTTTTCTCTAAATAATTCTTTTTTTGCTCTGCTTAGTTTTCAAAAGAAAAAGAATCAAATGATAGCTGTAATGGCTGACATTTGTGAATGTTTTCTCACATCCAAGCACCGTTATAAACCCTTTCTGTGAGTTATTTAGTCCAAGAAGCTTCTAAAACAGACCATAAACAGAAGCACAGCCATTGGTATTCCTGCATATTAGAGTCAGGAAGTTCCTTTTCCTGGTGAAAGGCTAGACCTAGCCATATGTCCCCAAGTCCCCAACAGCTTACTGCCCAGCCCTGTGGTACATCATCTTTGGAACTGGTTCTACCAGAGGGATTCTGGTTCCGAGCTGACCCAGGACCAGGTGCCCTAAAGGAATCTCCATGGCTACTAATTAGATTAAAGACAGCCAGGGCTGGAGAGATGGCTTAGCCATTAAGCGCTTGCCTGTGAAGCCTAAGGACCCCGGTTCGAGGCTCGATTCCCCAGGACCCACATTAGCCAGATGCACAAGGGGGCGCACGCGTCTGGAATTCGTTTGCAGTGGCTGGAAGCCCTGGCGCGCCCATTTTCTCTCTCTCTCTCTCTCTCTCTCTCTCTCTCTCTCTCTGCCTCTTTCTCTGTCTGTTGCTCTCAAAAAAATAAACAAAAAAGAATTAAAAAAAATAAAGACAGCTGGAGGCCTGATGGCACGGAGTCTAGTTCCCGTGTTTCTTGGGTGGCCAAACCCAGTTCTTTTGTTGTTGTTGGGTTTTTTTTTTTTTTTTTTTTTTTTTTTTTTAATCCAGGGAGAGACTATCTCAAGCCACAACAGGAAAAAAGATCTAGAACTTTGGGCTCCATCTCTTCAGGATCCTCCAAAGGGATAACTCGGATCAGGGACTCTGATGCCAAACTGAAATGTTGGCAAGCCAGGATACAAGGGATGTGGTGTGGTGTAAATAACAGACCGAAGTTGGGGAGGGGGCTGCAATACCAAAAGCACAAATTGCATTAACCATCATTTTAATTTTTTTTTTCAGTGCTGGAAATTGAACACAGGCTTCAAACATGCTGGGCAAGTGCTCTTTCACAGAGTACTCATCATGTTCATTTTTTTTTTTTTTCATTTTCAACATTTTATGATGTTTTGATTCTGTGTGGACCTGGAAGGGACTGTCCCTCCTAGGGAGAGTTAATTCCTAGAGACAGCACGCTGCTTGCCTAAGAGCATACACCCGAGAAACAAACCAACCAACCAATCAACCCTCCTTTCCCCAGGTTCTGGAGTCCACACCATGACCCCCCTCCACTGCCCCTTTAGTCACCCCTGGACCAGTTAACAAAGAAGTAGGAGCATGGAGGTTTACGCAAACCAAACCATCCTCAAACAGTCAGCCCTGCTGACCCCGGTTCTCCCATTTCTTCCCATGAAAACAGCGAAAGGCCTTACCTGTGATTCCCTCAGGCCGGTGTTTCCCTGGTGTGGCCCTGGGTGGTACACCATGCCTCCTATTCTGGGGGACATCGTAGTATCCATTGGTTCCTTCATGACAGTCATTTGTGACTGCTTACCATATAGGAGTAACACAAATCCCAGGGCTGGAGAGATGCCTCTGTGGTTAAGGCGCTGGCCTAAAGCCTAAGGACAGGGGTTCAATTCTCCAGTACCCACATAAGCCAGATGTATGAGGTGGCACGTGTGCCTAGAGTTCATTTGCAGTAGCTTTGCTCATTCTTTTGTTTGTTTTGTTTTGTTTGTTTTTGTTTTTCGAGCTAGGGTCTCACTCTGACCCAGGCTGACCTGGAATTCACTATGTAGTCTCAGGGTAGCCTCTAACTCAAGATGATCCTCCTACCTCTGCCTCCCAAGTACTGGATTAAAGACATGCACCACCACGGCCCAGCTCAAAACATAGGCAGACTGAAATGCCAAAATTAGAGAGGTTAGAGACTGGAAGGGGGAAAAGTTCATGTGCTTATGTGGAATAATTTCTCTTGGTTTTCTACTTTGGAGTAGAACTTCCAGGTCATATGATAAGTCTATGTTTAACCGTTTGAAAATATATCATGGCTATTTTCCAAAGCCAATAGACCATTTTATAGAATAGACCTCAGGAAGTGTGCATGACTTCCAATTTCTCAATGTCTTCAACTATATTTGTTCTTATCTTTTTACTGTGGCATCCTAGATATAAAGTTCCATCTCACCTTGGTTTTGATTTCTAGTTCTATGACTGTGTATTTCTTTGGATAAATATCTATTCAGATCTTTTATCCTTATTTTGAAATGGGGTCTCATGTAGTCCAGGCTGGCCTCAAACTCTTTCTATAGCAGAGGATGGCCTCAAATCCCTCATGCTCGTGCCTCTACTTCCTAAGTGCTGGGATTTTAGACATGAACCAGCCCACCCAGTTTATGTGGTGCCAGGGAGTGAACCCAGCATATCAGTCAACTGAGCTACCTTCCCAGACCCTTTTATCCATTTTCTGATCAAGTTGTTGTTTTGTTATTAAGTTGTAAGAATTCTTTGAATTTTTAGATACAAGTTTCTCCTCAGATATATGAATTACAAATCTTTTCTCCCATACTGTGTGTTGTCTATGTGTGTTCATAAAAGTTTTCTTTGAAGCCCAAAGTTTTAAGCTTTTATTAAGGAATTCTTTTTTTCTTTTATTGATTGCTATTTTGGTGTCCTAGCTAGAAACAACATTGGGAGAAGGTTCTGTGATTACAGGTGCTTACTTGCAAAGCCTGCCATCCTGGGTTGGCACAGATTTGATTCCCCAGTACCCATAAAAAGCCATATATACAAAGCAGTGCATGTGTCTGGAGTTTATTTGCAGTGGTAAGAGGCCCTGATCTACCAACTCATATTCTCTGTCTATCTATCTACCTATCTATCTATCTATCTATCTATCTATCTATCTATCTCTCATGCACACAGCTTTCCTTGCAAATAAATGAAAATATTTTAAAAATAAAAATAACATCAACTAATCCAATGTCACAAATATTTACTCATGTTTTCTTATATTCTATGGTCTTTCAATTTCCCTATGAATAATTTCCACAGAGAAACTATATTAGGGTATATATATAAATATATAATAAAATATATAAATATATATATATACATATATATATATACCCTAATATGTATATAATATGTATATATATGCTATATTGACATTATGATATCTAGTTTTGATTTTTAATTTAATTATATTATAATCAATTAACATACCTTGTTCAAAATTAACTTAAGGCCTGCAGAGATAGCTCAACAGTGAAGGTGCTTGCCTGCAAAGCCTAATGACCTGGGTTCAATTCCCCAGTACCCTCATAAAGCCAAATGCACAGGGTAGTGCATACATCTGGACATCTAGAGTTCATTTGTAGAGGCTGAGACTCTGGTGCTACATTCTCTCTCTCTTTCTTTCTCTCTCTCTTCTCTCTGTCTCTTTCCATGGGCAAATAAATAAAAAGTAAAATTAACTTTAAAATATTTCTCTAAAATTGGCAGGACATAAAATGAATTTTTAGCATTCAAATTTGACCCGGAATGATGTAAAATGGTTTTCCATTCTAGAAAGGTAGAAATGGTGCACGTGTGTATGCACAGTATCTCCCAGTGCCCAGCACCGTACTTTGGACATTATAATTACTCAGCTGTTAGCTGAATGAGCGAATACAGGAGTGAATTTATAAGTATGTAGATCTGTGAAGATAGAAAAGAGAGAAGAATGTTTTAGTGCTATACTGGAGGAAGAGCCAGCCTAAAGATTTAAACATCATTTCTTTAAAATATTTTATTTTTATTTATTTACTTATTTGACAGAGAAAGAGGGAGGGAGGGAAGGAGAGAGAGAGAATGGGCGCACCAGGGCCTCCAGCCACTACAAACAAACTCCAGATGCCTGAACCCCCTTGTGCATCTGGCTAACATGGGTCCTGGGGAACTGAACCTGGGCCCTTTGGCTTTGCAGGCAAACCGCTAAGCCATCCCTCCAGCCCTTAAACGTCATTTCTGAAGAAGCTGTCACAGCAGGAAGAGACTCTTGGTATCAGAATTCTGCTCTCAGTTCTGCTCTCCTAGTGTGTGAGTCGTCCACATAAATATTTTCCACCACACACAGGAACATAACAGCTACTGCGGAGGAGAAATCAGTTTTTTTTTTTTAACCTTGAAAGTTGAGAAAACCCTCAACAAAGGTGAGCTTATCTCCTTATTGCATAACTTTCTTTCATACATGTATGTGTGAGCACATGTGTGTGCATGACTATGAGGCCTCGGGTACCACCACTCTTTTGCGTCAGGGTCTGTCCACGCTGGCTAGACTGGCAGGCCAGGGAGCCCCAGTGACCTTCCTGTCTCTACCTTCCCTGCACTGGGATTCCAAGTTGCACCCTGGGCTGGGGAGATTGCTTTGTAGTTAAAGGTGCTTACTTACAAGTACATGCCACCGTGCCCAGCATTTTTACAAGGTTTCTAGGGATCGAACTCGGGTACTCATGCTTGCAAGTCAAGCACTTTACCAGCAAAGCTATCTCCCCAGCTCCTGAATAACTTCTGAGAACCTTTTACTATGGCAACACGTTGCTAAGAGATAGAGCATGGGGCTGGAGAGATGGTTCAGCACTTAAGGCACTTGGTCTACACAGCCTAAAGACCCAGGTTTGATTCCCCAGGACCCACATAAAGGCAGAAGCACAAAGTAACACATGCATCTGGAGTTCCTTTGCAGTGGCTAGAGGCCCTGTCATAACCAATCATTCTCTATCTATCTATCTATCTATCTATCTATCTATCTCTATCTCTATCTCTATCTCTATCTCTGTCTTTCTTCTCTCTATATCTCTCTTCTTGAAAATTAAACAAACAAACAAACAGAGCTTATCCTGCCAAAGAGGTAAGGAAGCTCGTATATTTACCCAATAGCCTTCATCAGTTGTTGTGAGCTGCCTTGCACTTCTAGCTCGCCCAATAGCTGGCCGTGAGGAATTGTGTCTGCAGCACTCAGAGAAAGCCCTCAGGCAAAGAAATGCCAGTGAGATCCGCTGGATGCTGGCCAGTGGGAAGTGAGTGGAGTATCCCAAGAGCTCATTAGTGGTCTCTGAAAACTGTAACAAAGACTCACTAGACCTTATTTTCCAGAGCCAGGAAAGAAGAAATGTCAGTTGATTCATATATTAAATATATAAGCACTTCTGGCTTTGGATTTAAAAGTGGAATAACTGCACAGTCTGGAGGAGATGGCAAGAGGTGAGATCATGAAAGGAGAGGACAGTGGAGAGAGGAGAGTAGCTACTTGGCAGGGTTATTATGATCCTACCTTAAGCAGCTCCAGAACCATAGAGTTTTACTCTATACATGGCATGCCATCTTGAGGGAAAGCATCTTACAAAAGCTGACCCCTGTGATCAATCTCAATCCATCAGGCAGTGTTATGTCAACATCCCTTTTGTTTGTTTGTTTGTTTGTTTTGTGGTAGGGTCTTGCTCTAGCCCAGGCTGACCTGGAATTTACTATGTAGTCTCAGACTGGTCTCAAACTCACAGAAGTTCTCCTACCTCTGCCTCCCGAGTGTTGGGATTAAAGGTGTGCACCACCACGCCCGGCATGTCAACATCATTTAATGGATGAGTCTGCCTGTCTGCCTTGCAGGAGCATAATTCTTTAGTCTGTAGAACAATGGCAAGCATCACATGTCACAAGGAGAACCTCTGGGTTATATCAAACACAGAAGAATCCCAAAGGTGAAATGGGGTACCCCAAGGCATGCCCCCAAGTAGAACCTTAGGCAACTGAGCTCCTCTTCCACACTACTGCAAGAGAAAAACACATGGAACTGTAGAATCATACTTACACTGGCCAAAGACCCCAGTCGTCCTTTTATAAACTGGTAATGTGGCTGTGAGTCATATAAACACTTGGGCTTCAAGATCCCCAGCTGTAAAATAGAGAATAAAAAAAAATATCTTCCTGGGTCTGAGTAGATGGCTCAGTGGGTAAGAGTGCTCACTGGACAAACATGAAGATCTGAGTCCAATCCCCAGCACTCATATAAAAAGCTGGTTGTGGTCACACACATGACTGTAACCCTAGTGCCAAGAGGGTGAGAGACAGGAGGACCACTGGGGCTCGCCAAAAGCAATGAGCTCCAGAGTCAGTAAGAGACTCCGTCTCAAGGAAATAGGGCAAGAGGAAGGATCAAAGCGGATAGTCAATATCCTACCCTGGCCTCTGTACACATGTGCAAGGAGCATGCATGTTTCATGTGCACTCACCACACACACACACACACACACACACACACACGAAAAAAAATACTTTCCTTGCAGGTTTATTGTATGTGCTAAATGAGATATGGTTATGTAAGGGTTTGGATTCAGTGCCCCCCCCTCACAAAAGGCACATGTGTCAAAGTCTTGGTCCCCAGCTGGTGAAGCCAGTCACCGAGAAGTGATTGGATCCATGGAAACCGCTGAAGCCATAAGCAAAAATTAATCTTTCCTCCTTTCAAATTGTTTCTCTTGGACTGGATAGATGGCTCAGCAGTTAAAGGCACTTGCTTACAAAGCCTAATGGCCTGGGTTCGATTCCCCAGTGTCCACATAAAGCCAGATACAGAAAGTGACACATGTGTCTGTCATTTTTTTTTTTTTTGCAGTGGCAGTAGGACCTGGACCACTCATTCTTTCTCTCTCTTTTAAATAAATAAAAACTAAAACTTAATTTAAAAAATAAGCAAATAAATGGTTTCTCTCAGGTACCTGTCACAGAGACAAAAACTAACAGAGAGCTGGGCGTCGTGGTGCACGCCTTCAATCCCAGCACTCGGGAGGCAGAGGTAGGAGGATTGCCGTGAGTTCGAGGCCACCCTGAGACTCCATAGTGAATTCCAGGTCAGCCTGGGCTACAGTGAGACCCTACCTCGAAAAACCAAAAAAAATAAATAAATAAAACTAACAGGATATAAACAATCCTCACAAATCATAAAATGCCACGTGACTATTACTAATTCTTGTCATCTACCTTTTATTTTATTTTATTTATTTATTTTTTGGTTTTCCAAGGTAGGGTCTCAGGCTGACCTGGAATTCACTATGTAGTCTCAGGGTGGCCTCAAACTCATGGCAATCCTCCTACCTCTGCCTCCCGAGTGTTGGGTTTAAAGGTGTGCACCACCACGCCCAGCCTTTATTTATTTATTTAAGAGAGGTAGAGAGAAAGAGACAGACACAGAGAGAGAGAATGGGCATGCCAGGGCATCCAGCCACTGTAAATGAACTCTAGATGCATGTGTTACATGGGTCCTGGGGAATCAGACCTGGGACCTTTGGCTTTGCAGGCGAGTGCCTTAGCCACTAAGCCATCTCTCCATCCCAAAGATTACAAGTTCTTGGTCCGCAGTCTTAACCTTGGCCAGAGAACAGAGGATTTGCTCCATCCATCTAATGAGAACTAAAAGAAAGAAATGCCCAGTCAACTTACTTCTAATGGGAAATGATCACCCTGGCCTGAAATTCTAATCTTTTATTATGCCTGAAGAAAAGACAGGCATATTTCAAAACACACCATCCCATTTCAGAGTGAATCATGTCCCTAGTCACCAGCGGTACAATCACAGTTCAAAGGCAGGAATACTTGGTTACCTTTTTTTTTTTTTTAACAGCATTTAAAAGATGAAGCATTTAATTATGCGTTCTGTAATTAGTTTGTAATTCTCATGAAAAGCACACAGGGACTGCTAATGGTGGCTGTGTGTCATGCAAGGAAGAAACAGCATATTTGATATGCAAAGGCCATTCCACAAAGGGGATCCACTGAGCACACGGGAGGCACTGTCATCTCTCTACATCTACAAGGAACCCGAAAGGCAGCCCCCCTCAGCACTCTGACAGTAAAGGGAGAAGGCAAAAATCCTTTACAAATTAAGGCTTGCCATGGAAACCATCTAGGGAGTTGACTGCTGAATTACCTCAGTGTTGCAAGAACATTGGTCATCTCCCAAGAAGGGCATGAGGGAGGAGAAGGGTTGGGATGGCATTTTTGTGTTGGACATTCCCAGAAGTCACAGGGCTTGATTGCCTCTTTTGTATTGCTCATTTCTGCTACGGTTATACAGCCCTCCCAGAAACGGTTCCCTCGGGAAGCAAGTAATCACCAAAAGCATTTCAGATATGAAGGAGCACAGAGTATATTCAAGATAATCAGTGCCCGAAGGCTGCTGTCCAAGGCCAGGACCAAACAGGAGAGCAGTTACCACAGTTCACTCAGTGGGATCCCGGACGGGCATGGCCCCTTGAAAAGATGACTTGATTTGCCATACAAACTACCACGGGTGGCTTAGATTCCAATTTGTTGCCTCCTCCCGCTCATAGATCTGAAGGGTAAATGGAGAAATTGTTTGTGAAAAGTGGTCTCAATTGTTCCCTCCCATGAATCTACGCCTATTTGCAGGATGATTAGGCAGTTCTTCCCATTAAAATCTATATTAAAATCTATTACCCAGCATCCCAAGTCTGACCTGGTTTCATAACTTGCTTTGGCCCATAAAAAGTAGTGGCAATGAAGCCAGGTTGAATCCCAGCACTCGGGAGGCCGAGGTAGGAGAACTGCTGAGAGTTCAAGGCCACCCTGAGATTACAAAGTGAATTCCAGGTCGGCCTGGACTAGAGTGAAACCCTACCTCAAAAATTTTAAAAAAAAAAAAGTAGTGTCATTGCCATGACGCCAGTGTAGAGCTTGTACTTGAGGAGACCCTGTCTTTCTTGGGACCCCACTCAGCCACCGTGTAACTGGGAATACGCCCAGATTCTCCTGCTGACTGGTGAGACACATATGGTCTAGTCACCCTGACGTCCCCAATCAACAGCCAGCCAAATTCCAGAAATAGAGCCTCCTAGCTAACAAACAACTGGCCACATCCGTGCACGAGCCAAGGCCTCTACTTCCAACCCTTAGGATTAGGAGTTAAATTGTGGTAAGTGAACCTCCAAATGTCAACATCGTTTCTTATGCAGCAAAAGTTCCATGGGGAGAGAAGTGATACGTAGCCTGTTCAGGTGGTGAAAACCAGGCAACTAACTATACTGTTCTCTAAACACTTATGTTTATGCCCATATAGTAATGCTGCTCTCACTTCCGGTTAGAGAAACTCCTCATGACAGATGGCTCGGGTCACTCAAAACTCCCCAGAGTGCTGAGAAGAAGTGACAGTGGAGTGTCCAGCACTAAGTAGGACATGTCTGTCACACCTTCCAAGGCTCAGGCACCACTGCAGAAGGGTGATGGAAAGAATGTAAGAGCAAGAGGAAAAGGAAGGGTACTTCAAATACTGTCTTCCAGACACAAAGTGGTCATGGGATTCATGACCTCACAGCGGCTGCCGTTACCTACGCAAGATCTGCGTAATAGCATGGGGGAAAAAACTATGATGCCATCAAAATAGAAGAGAGATCAGTTGGAAAGAGGAGATCCAGTGGAGGAGGGGGGATTCAGGAGGAGGAAAAGGAATACTGGGGAGAGAAGATTATGATCATGACATATTGTCTACTATGTACGGAAGTTGTCAATCAAAAGATTTTTCTTTAAAAAAAAAAAGCTAGGCAAGATGTTGGAACAGAAGTGAAGCGTTTTGTCAATGAGGGGCAAGGCAAATGCAAAACTAGATTCTAGAAAGATACTCTGCATCAGGATTACTGTGTGCCCTGCTCTCCACCATGGAGGCTTGGTCTCACCATTGGGAGGAATGTGAGCACCAGCCTGGGTTTACCAGAGTCATGTCCACATCTGTGAAAATAAGTCCAACACCAGCTCTAACCTGTCCCTCCTAGTGCCCGATTTCTGTTTCTTTCTTATTTTTTTACTGCATGCCTATGTGTGTGGTGCGGTGGGCATACATGTGTGTGCGCAGGTGCATGTGGAGGCCAGAGCAGAACCTGAAGTGTAATCCTCAGGAATGCCATCTGTGTGTGTGTGTGTGTGTGTGTGTGTGTGTGTGTGTGTGTGTGTGGACAAGGTCTTGGAGCTCTCCACAGAGGCTAGACTGGGTTATCCAGTGAACTTCAGGGATCCTACTGTCTCCACCTCTCCAGCACCGGCATACAGGCATACTCACGCCTGAATATGTACATGGGTACTGGAAATTACACTCAGGTCCTCATGTTTGGAAGGCAAATAGTTCACAAACTAAACGACCTCCCACTTTGACTCACTCGGTTACTCACTTCCCAGCACTACCTGCCCCCACTTGAATTGATGATCTATCTGACGTGGCTCTCACACTCCTCTTCCCAATCCTTTTCACTTTCCTGCTTTCTAACTTCAGTCCACACACTGGACAAGGACCTGCCCACCCCAAGGTCCCTCGTCGCCTCCTAAGTGCCATGTCGAGTGGTCTCACATCCATTTTCCTCTAATCCAGCATGAGTGTAGTACTTGACACTGTTCTCTGTGACCTCTTCCTAACAGGGCTTACTTATGGACATTTCCACACAAGGTCATTGAAAACCCTTTCTTTCAAGAAACTCTCAGGGGTGCTGCAGAGATGGCTTAGTGGCTAAGGCGCTTGCCTGCGAAGCCTAAGGACCCATGTTCTGCTCTCCAGATCCCACATAAGTCAGCACAAAGGTGAGGCAAGTGCAACATTGCACATGCCCACTAGGTGGTGCAAGCATCTGGAGTTATATTGCAGTGGCTGATGCCCTCACACACCAATTCTCTGTGTGTATGTGTCTGTCTCTCTAAAAATTTTTTAAAACAGAAATTTTCAGGGCTTAAGGGTGGTCATGGTAAGGGTTCAGTAAGACACTGCAAGGAATCATTTCCAAGGAGAACAGGTTTTCCTGTTCCAAAGAGGTGTCTGGATATGATTGTTCAGGTTCGTTTTGTTGTTGTTGCTATTGTTGTTTTGTATTTGGGTTGTTTTTGTTGTTGTTGTTATTTTTTAGACAGAGTCTTGCTGGGCAGTCCCAGACTGGCCTTAAATACAAGCTCCTTCTATCCCAGCCTTCTCAGTGCTACTATTACAGATATGGGCCACCACACTCAGATGATTCTTCATGGTCTTTGCAGATTTCAGGCCAAGTATATTTGTAAAAGACTCCATCACATATAAAACAATAGAAGGTGAGGCTGGAGAGGTAACTCAGTAGTTAAAGGCACTTGCTTGCAAAGTCTCATGGCTTGAGTTTGATTCCTCGCCCAGTGTCCACATAAAGGCACATGCATTTGGAGTTCATTTGTAGTGGCAGGAGACCCTAGCACACCCATATGCACTCTCTTTTTGTCTGCCTCTTTCTCTCTGTCCCTTTCTCAAACAAATAAGTAATATATATATATATATATATATATATATATATATATATATATAATATATATATATAATATATATTATATATATATTATATATATATATTTATATATATATATATATATAAGGTTGCCAGGTGTGGTGGCACATGCCTTTAATCCCAGCACTCAGGAGGCAGAGGTAGGAGGATCACCATGAGTTTGAGGCCAGCCTGAGACTACATATCCTGCTGAACTTAGAGCTCAAGACTTAGCTAGACTAGCTAACCAGAAAGCTGCAAGGATCCTCTGTCTCCACTTTCCCAGAGCTAGGATTACAGATGTGCACTACCACACCCACCATTTTTAAATATATATATTATTTATTTATTAAAGAGAAAGAGGAAGATAGAGAAAGAGGGAGAATGGGCATTCTCTAGCCACTGTAAACGAACTCCAGACACATGTGTTACCATGTGCATCTGGCTTATGTGGGTTCCGGGGAGGCTAACCTAGGTCCTTAGGCTTTGCAGGCAAGGGCCTTAAAGCCATCTCTCCAGCCCCACACCCACCATTTTATGTGAAAGCTGGGAATCCAAAGCTTGGATCCTTATTCTAGCACTTTCACCCACTGAGCCATTTCCCCAGCCCCTAGAATGGCTTGCATGGGCATATAAATAATTCTTCCCCTGGATGGGTTTGAGAGCGATAAGCTATGTCATTGATCTTCAAACTCTATGCATCACAATCAGAGGTGTGCTGACAAAGTCCAGATTCTTGGATCCTATTCTCATAGAATCTGATTTGAAAGGATTGAGTCAAAGTCCAAGAGTCTTTTAAAAAATATCAGGAGCTGAAGAGATGGCTTAGCAGCTAAGGCAGTTGCCTGCATAGCCAAAGGACCCAGGTTTGATTCCCCAGAACCCACATAAGTCAGATGCACAAGGTGGCACATGTGTCTGGAGTTCATTTGCAGTGGCCCTGACATACCCATTCTTCTCTCTCTCTCTCTCTCTCTCTCTCTCTCTCTCTCTCTCTCTTTGCCTATTTTTCTTTCTCGAATAAATAAAATACTTTTTTAAAAAAATCAAGCTCTTCAGGTAGTTCTGATGCATTGTCATGAATTGAGAATGGTGCCCCCCATTCAAAATGCATGCATTTCACCCTGACCCTTCCCTCCCTCTGCCATATTGATGGGCTCATGGATGGCCATCCATCCTTGGACCATCATGTGCTTTTAACTGTCTCATTCCAGTTCTGAGATTTTCAAATGTGTTTAATTGCACTGCTGCACATAGGGGAATGAGTTTCTGGTCTCAAGAGGTAGCTGTGTTCTGCCCCAAAATAGTAATTCAGAGCTCATGGAGACACTTAGTGAGACAGACTCGGTCGCCTATGAAGTTATGAGTCAGAATATCTTTTCAGTCCTGAAAGTGATTAACAAAGCAGAACAGAGTCTTGGAGACATTGTTTTCCTCCATAACAAAGAGATGAGCATGGATCTATTTAAGTTAGGGCAGTTGTTATAGAAACTACCTATTTTAAGTGGATAAAAAAGCACCATGCATTTCACTGAAATGAATAGGTGCATACTCGGGCTTGAAAGGTCTTACTTGTTCTGAACGTATGTGTTGGTCATGGCTGTGTGTGTGTCTCTCACCATGGAGACTTTGACATGGGTCTTCTCAAGGCCTCTCTTGCCGCTCTCTGTAACATAAGCCTCAGGATTCCAGGATACACTAAATCTTTTCTTTTCTTTTCTTTCACAGACCCTGCTTAAACCTAAGGGAGACTGGGTGGTTCACCCCCTTTCCCTCTACCAAGTGAGTTTCACAATGTGGAAAATATTGGCTTACCTTGTGTGCCACAGGGGATGGTGAGGTTCCAAATGCAGACTGGCCAGCAGGGAGCCCATCACTGTGATTCCTACATTTGTCTTCATTTGGCAAGCCAGCTGTGATTTTATTTGAGAAAAGAAAAGTAAAAACTGGAATATCTAAGGACAGTGTGTGAAAACGAGATGAAGCAGCTTTCTTGATTGTCTTTCATATCCTAATGATGCATGCAGTCTTAAGTCAAGAAAGGAAGAAGACCTAAATACTTCCACGAGCAGCAGGCTGTGTGCTGGATGCCAAGCTGGTGTCCTACTGCAGCTTATTCATTCTGTAAAACGGGATATTAGAGAAGATGATCCCTCTGGGGCCTTCACCAGCGGTCAGTCCAGGCCTCATAAGCCCATGATCCTAGCACTTGGGAGGTAGAGGATCAGGAGTTCAACTCCTGTTGAATGCAACAAGTTAGAGACCAGCCTTGGTCACATAAGACCCTGTCTCTAATAAAAACAAGAGAGAGGAAGAGGGGCTAGGAAAAGGTATAGGAATGAATGATGGAGGGAAGAGATAAAAGAAGGAAAAAATGGAGAAGGGAGGAAGGAAGACAGGAAGGGGAAGGAAGGAGAAAGAAAGAAAGAGAGAGAGAGAAAGAAAGAAAGAAAAAGAGAGTGAGAAAGGAGAAAGGGGGAGGGAAATGAAAGGAGAGGAATAAAGAAAATAAAGCTAAAAAAGGAAGAGGAAGGAGGGAAGGGAGAATAAGACAAAGAAAGAAAGAAAGAGAGAGAGGAAGGGAGGAAAGAAGGAAGGGAGGAAGAGGAAGGAAGGAAGGAAGGAAGGAGAGAGAAAGGAAGAAAGAAAGAAAGAAAAAGAAGTGGTGAGAGGAAGGAAGATGAATCAAAAAGAAGAAAGACGGGAAAAGAAAGGGGGAAAGAAAGGGAGGAAGACATGGGGGTAAGGGTGTAGAGATAGAGAAAGAAGGAAAGAAAAGGGGAAGGAGGGAAAAGGAAGAAAGGAAGGGAAAGAGAAGGGAGACAAAATAAAGAATATAACCCGAGATGGCTTAAATAAGAAGATAATCGGGGGGAGGGCCTGGAGAGATGGCTTAGCGGATAAGGCACTTGCCTGCAAAGCCAAAGGACATGGGTTCGATTCCCCAGAACCCACATAAGCCAGATGCACAAGGGGGCACATGCATCTGGAGTTCATTTTACAGGGCTGGAGGCCCTGGTGTGCCTGTTCTCTCTCTCTCTCTCTCTCTCTCTCTCTCTCTCTCTCTCTCTCTCTCTCCCTGCCTATTTCTGTATCTCTCTCTCTCTCTCAAATAAATAAATAAAAACAGAATATTTTTTTAAAAAGAAGACAATTGGTTCTCCTATGTAATGAAAAGTCCTTACAGGGAATTCAGAGCTATTAATCTGGGCATCAAGGATGTTCTAAGAGGCCATTCTTCCTCGTTATTTCTGGTCTCCACTGTCCAGGTATCGAGCCTGGTCTCAACATCCTCGTGAGAGCAACACCCAGCTGCAGAAACACCAAGTTCTACACGTTCTCCAATCCAAGCCCAGTGGAAGGAGAGCTTGCTTCTACACATCACCTCATGACAGCCTAAAGGTACTTCATCAGTTTAGCAATGAGCCCATGTCCCAATTAAAACTCAAAACACACACAGTAAGTTGATAGGCACATGTAACATTATACTCTGTCATCCAGAAGTAAAAGTTGCCAATAAAATCTCCAATCTAATAATGAAAGTGAGGTTCTGGAGAGACTGTTTATCAATTAAGGCACTTGCCTGTGAAGCCTAAGGACCCAGGTTCAATTCCCCAGAACCCACATAAACCAGATGCACATGGTGGCACATGTGTCTGGAGTTTGTTTGCAGTGGCTAAAGGCCCTAGAATGCCCATTCTCTCTCTCTCTCTCTCTCTCTCTCTCTCCCTCCCTCCCTCCCTCCCTCCCTCTCTTTCTCTCTCTCTCCCTTTTCTCTCCTGTAAATAAATAAATAAAATATTTTTTAAAATAATGAAAGTGAGCTGGATAGACAGATGATGGCAAAGTAAAGGCAGACAAAATCTGACCCGGACATAACCTGCTTTTTAAAACACATCCTTGCTAATGGGTTCGTGCAAGTTATTCCTCTCATGAAGACACCAGCAAGAAGCATTTATAACAATCTACCTTGTCTTTGTGTTTGGCTCATTTCCAAATCCTTTAAAATACTCAGCAGACTCCCATCTTGTTTTGATCAGAAAGCCTCTCTGCTTTAGGTGCTGAAAGCAAGAACTAATACAAATACAATGGACCCTGGATCCTGCTTGGGGAATGCGGCGAGCCCCCTGACCCGCAGGGAAGAACGACCACAAGACGAGGATCCTTCTTGATCACACTTTTATTGGAGAGCTCTTGGTTAAC
Source organism: Dipus sagitta (assembly GCA_036346955.1). Classification (NCBI taxonomy): domain Eukaryota; kingdom Metazoa; phylum Chordata; class Mammalia; order Rodentia; family Dipodidae; genus Dipus; species Dipus sagitta. Next base: position 23,490,936 of record CM070786.1, read on the forward strand.
AGGAGGGTTGATGGCGAGGGGCGCGAGGCGGAATGTGCAGCTACTTTTATAGCGGGGAGTGCAACGAGGCGCCCACTGATTGGTTGCTACCAGCTTGCCACCACCAGGCGCCACGGGATAGGCTCGGGACAGGTTGCGTCAAGCGCATGCGCATACCTTGAACACAGTTGGCACCAAGGCACTGCCTAATATGGAGTTGTTTACCTCAACACAGACAGGAAGCCAGCGCCATCTTGTAATGGCGACTGCTTGCAGCTCCCTGCAGGGGAAGATACTCACTTTCCCCCAACTGGAACTATTGCCTGTGATTTCCTTTCTTTTTCTTTTTCTTTTTTTTTTTTTTTTCTTTTTCATTTTGGAAATAGTTTTGCAAACCTCAAGAACAATATGGAATCTTAATCAAAAGTGTGAATAAGGTTTCTGCAAGAATCTACAAATCGCTAAACACATTTTATTTAAATAGTAATTACTTCCCTCATCCACAAAGTTATATGATTCTTATTCTTGCAAATAATAGAGACAAATATATATATCCATTCCATAGAACCATCACATGCTGATAAACACATTTCCCACTCAGTAGTGTCTCCTGCCATCCTGTGATACCTGTACATTACCCATCTATGCCCCACTTTTAGGCAACCACCAATCTACTTTTTGTTATTAGAGATTAGTTTTCCTCTTCCTGAGTTTCATATAAAAGTATGTACCTTTATGGTGGGGGTAAAAGAAAGAATGCCAGCTGATAAGCCTTGAACCAAATCCCTCTCATTAGATACCAAGATGAGAAGCTTCAAAAGTACACACAGCCTGTAAGGGAAAAATCAGACAGAAAAGTATCTAATTATATTTCATAGTTCAGGAGAGCCAATAGTGTAGAATTGAAGATAGAGATTTTTTTTTTTAATTAGCAGCTAGAATTCTCGGCTTGCACTGCTCATACTCCCTTGGTCTCTGGAGAAACTCCTCACGGTGGAACTAAGGGACAGGGGTTTCTAGAATCCCCATGCCTTTGCAAGTCAGGAAACAAAGCCATTTGCAAAGGCAGAAACACGCAGCCCCATGCTGGCAACAGCCACAACTGTCCCCTTGATTCTGACTGCTTCTTTAGGAAAGATTTGCTGGGTCACCTGATGGGTGACCCAGCAAAACTGGCAATTAAGTGGCTCCTGAACAGTAGGGGAGACTTCTCACACAACTCTCTGTCTGCAGCTAGCCCAGGAGGAGTGGTGGTGATTCAAGAAGGGACTGTCACAAAAGGAAAGGAATCTGAGCCATGGTTTGAGGTGGTGTCGTTAAATGTTCAAACGTACAGAAAAGCAGGAAGGCTATTGTGCAGATGGCATGGGCTTCATCAGTGAAGAGCTGAATTCCTTCTTAGCCCTGCTGTCCTACAGAATGCTACTGTAAGGCAGGGAGATTATCCTTCTAAAGTACAAGCACCTTAGTGACGTGTCTCAGCCTGGTGACCTTACAAATTTAACTTGGGGCTGGAGAGATGGCTTAGAAAATCCTAAGGACCCATGTTTGACTCTCCAGATCCCACATAAGCCAGATGCACAAAGGTGAGGCAAGTGCAAGGTTGCACATGCTCATTAGATGGCGAAAGCATCTGGGATTCGATTGCGGTGGCTGAGGCCATTCTCTCTCCCTCTCTCTGTCTCTCTCTCTCTCTCTCAGACTCTCTAAAAAAAAAAAAATTAACTTGGTTTCCCTTTTTGTAAGTCATCAGCCAGAATATTTAATTTGCTGTTATTTCCTTTACTTATTGATTTTTTCCCAACATTCTATCTCTTGTATAAAATTAAAAACTAAACATAGAATATCTGAAAAATAGAGGAAAGATTATTGTGGGCCCAACTCACCATCCTAACTGAACTGCACATTTTTGGTCTTATCAGTACCAGAGAAAGAAATCAAGAAAGACGTAAGACATAAGGGTTGGGGAGATGGCTCAGAGGATAAAGTGCTTGTCCTGTAAGCATGGAGACTGAAGTGCAGGTGTCCAGCACCCACATAAAATGCTAGGTGGTTGTGGCAGTGGGCATGGAATCCTGGGGCCAGCTGGCTAGCTAGATGAGCCAAAGCTAGAGCTCTTGGTGCAACTGAAAGAGCTCGCCTTAGTAAATGAAGTGGAGAGCAATCAAAGAAGATACCAGGTGTCAAAGAAGATACCAGATATCCACCTCTGGCCGCCACAGGCACAAAGACACCCACATACTCCCACACAATATGGACATGCACACACACACTCACGTGAACACACACACAAAAAAAAAACCTTTAAAAATATATCTAGTGTAATGCCAGGCATGGTGGTGCACTCCTTTAATCCCAGTACTCGGGAGGCAGAGGTAGGAGTTACAGGCCACCCTGGGACTATATAGTGAATTCCAGGTCAGCCTGAGCTACAGTGAGACCCTACCTCAAAAAATATAAATAACATATATATAGTATAAACCCAGAATCTGATAGTTTATTACTTTGTGATGCAATACAAATTCATAAACTATGTAGAAGAGAAATCTCAGACACATACAATTTTCATATTTTTTGCATCGAATTTTGGCTGGCTTAAGGAACCATAGTATTTGTAAGGAATCATTCCCAAAGCAGTAAACTACAGGCCCAATCCATGCTTGTTTTTATAACTGAAGTTGGATTGGAACCCAGCCTCCCTCATTTATTTAAGTTTATCTCTGACTGCTTTCACACTATACAGTGACAGAGATAAGTAGATGTCACAGAGATTGTATGGCCTTCAAAGCCTAAAATAATGACAGTTTGGACCTAGAAAAATAGAATGTTTACCAACCCCTGTCCCAAAGGCTAGATGCCAATGGCTTCTCATTTTATTATCTGGGCTCCATCACACCAATGGCAAGGGAAACCTAAGATCAGGAGCATGAACACACACACACACTGGGAAAGTGAGGCATTTCTCACTGGGACTTCTAGCAAAGCAGTTCAAGGTCCCTCCCCCTAGGGCTTCACAAGAGGAGGCTCCCCCACAATGTGGGGGACCTCATTCCAGCCCTCAGGGGAGATGGTGTTAACAGACTCAGAAAAGAAACAGACGGATTCCTAGTGGGCGTGGTGATGACTGCATTGCTTCATCACCTCTTGTATTTCTATCCTTACAACTGCCATCTTCCCCACCTCACATAGATTATGTATTTCTCCCAATTAATACTGCCTTATGGGCTGGGGAGGTGGCTCAGTATGGCTAAAGGTACTTGCTTGCAAAACCCGCCAGCCCAGGTTCAATTCCCCCACGCTCACTTAAAGCCAATTTCATTTGCAGTAGTATGAGATCCAGGCACAACCCCCCCTACACACACACACACACACCAATCGATAATTTTTTTAAATACCACCCTTTGTATCTGTCTTTTAAAGGAATGAGTATTTGCTAACATTATGTTGCTATATATATTATGTTAATAGCTATGTGTATCTTCTCCACGCCCACATTCTGACCTCATGACCATCTGACGTGTAGCCCACCATGTGAGCAGTTCTTCCCTGGCTGGACTTCTCTCTTTGTGTTGCCTTGTGGAGACAGGGAGTGCGAAAGGGGAGGTGAATCACTTTCTCTATAGAACCCTGTCAAAAGAGCTAGGGTATAGCCCTATTTCTCCTGGCATCTCATATGGTGCATTAGGAGACAAGCCGACAATCAGTGTTGTCTACTGAACTGGGTGGTCCGACTGGCAGAAAATGAATACCTGATACCTCCAAGGTAGATCAGCTGAGCCCAGGGCAGAAAGGAGGAGGAGAGGGGAGGCATTTCTAGAGAGAATTCTGTAGTACCTTTAGCCCTTGACCTTGCTATAGCCTGGAAAGAACCTTGAATTAGTTTGGACCAGTGATGGACCAGGTAGAATTTGAGGACAACACAAACAGACTAAGAAATCATATTTAAATATTTTATTTATTTATTTGACAAAGAAAGAGGGAGAGAGAAAGAGAGATAATGGGTGTGCCAGGGCCTCTAGCCCCTGCAAACGAACTCCAGATGCGTGGGCCCCCTTGTGCATCTGGCTAATATGGGTCCTGGGGAATCGAACCTGAGTCCTTTGACTTTGCAGGCAAACACCTGAGCCGCTAAACCATCCCTCCAGCTCAGAAATCATATTTAATATGTAGTTTATTTTATATTAGAATCTATAGTATGTTCCAGAGGACACATGTCCTGTAGTATGCTAACGAATGTTATGTGAAACTGTGTTGGGTGGGAGTAAGTGGGATTTCTTAACAGGACTTGGTAAGTTCTCTATGATAAAGTCTATAACAAGTATCCAAGAGGATTATGTAGTAAGCAGGATTTGCCAAACTAATTTGTTAATGAAATTCCCCTCTTTCACAGCATTTTGAAGCACACATTTAAAAAGTAAGGACTATAGTAAGCTGAAGAGATGGCTTAGCGGTTAAGGTGCATGCCTGTGAAGCCTAAGGACCCAGGTTTGATTCTCCAGGTCCCATGTAAGCCAGGTGCACATGGCGTTACATGCATCTGGAGTTCATTTGCAATGGCTAGAGGCCCTGGTATGCCCATCCTCCCTCTCTCTCTCTCTCTCTCTCTCTCTCTCTCCCTCCTTCCCTCCCTTCTTCCCTCTCTCTGTCTCTAATAAATAAATAAATAAAAATATAATTTTTAAAAAGTAAAGAATATAGTAACACAAGTCAATTAGCTTTACTGCTTACAAATTGCATGAACAAGTATAACCAATAACATTGGGGCAAACTTAATCATTTTATTTAGTGATTTTTCTCATTCTTTCTTCTCTCTAATGTTCAAAATGGAAAACAAATAATATTTTAACATGATTAAGCATCTTCCCCTTTTGCATTTCCTCATATTGAACTTCCCATGGTCTTACAGAAACATCTGTGTCCCTTGAGAAAGTTAATGAGTATTATACCAAGAGAACAAAAGGAAAAACAGTTAATATTCATCTACAGAGTTCTAAAATTGGATTTTGTAGCAACTTAATGGCTTATAATAGCAAGCTTTTTCAGGAGAAAAAGAAGATTTCTTAAATCTCCTTAACTCCCTTTACTTAGTACCAGCTAAGCCTAAGTCAGATAATCATGTTCTTTCTTCCATGTTGGTGCTTCTCAAATCTTGATGTACCACCTGGGGATTTTGTTTAAGAAATGCACATTCTGGCCCCTGAGAGCAAGGTAGAGGCTGAGACACTGAGAGTCCTATAAATCCCTAGGCAATGCTGCTGCTCCTGCCACGGGTCCAGGTAGCATACTGTGGTAGTTTGAGTAGATGGCCCCCAATATATTCAGTGTTTTATTACTTTGTAGTTTGTATCTGTAGCCACTGGGCTGGAGGCAGGTTTCACTGGGAGGATCTTATGATGTGGTGGTGGGTTTGAGATTGCAATCTAAAGATATACAAAGTGAGCCTTGGTAGTGCACGCCTTTAATTCCAGCACTCGGGAGGCAGAGGTAGGAGGATCGCCATGAGTTCAAGGCCACCCTGAGACTACATAGTGAATTCCAGGACAGCCTGAGCTAGAGTGAGACCCTACCTCGAAAAACCAAAAAAGAGAAAGAGAGAGAGAGAGATACAAAGTGTGCATAGCTGGAGTTCCTGAAGTGTGCTGTGTGGCTTTTGGCTTTTGGCTTGTGCTTCTCTCTCTGTGTTTGGTCCTGTGAAGGCAGGCCAGCTTCTTCTGCCATTATGGAACTTCCCCTGGACCTGTAAGCTTCAATAAATATCTCTTCCTCCATAACTGTGCCTGGTCTGGAAGTTCATCTCAGCGAACCTGAAGCTGTCTGCTACAGAAGTTGGTATCGAGAGTGGGGTGAGATGAACCTGACCATGTGGATGTTGATCTTTTGGAACCTTTGTTTGGAGGAATAGGCATGGACTTGGTGCTTGATGCCTTCTGGAGTGGAAAGCCAAGTTTTATGGACTATTCTGAGGAGAGTTTGAAAATGCTAAGTGCAGACAGTATTGAACTTCGAGGCTTGGCATATGAACTTTCTAAGGGGAAGGAAAGACTGCAGAGAATTTGTTGGAACTGGGCTACAGGTATAAGGGCTGGTTGTGTTCTGCTGCCCAGGCCAGAGAGTTTAATCAAGGTTAAATTTGTAATGGATTGAAGTGCTTGGCTAAAGATAATTGGACTGAGAGATTTAAAATTTTTAAGCTGGAAAACCACAAGCAAGTTAAAATTACAGGCACTGAGACTGGTCTTAAGTTACTGAACCTGCTATTGTCACACACATTATCAATCTTAGAGAAGATGGCCCAACTGCTTTACATTAAAACAATTGAAAGGATGCCTGAGGAAAGACTATGATATTCGAGGTTTTTTTGTGCTTCCAAATGAGTTTCTGGATTGTTTTTCTATTTCTGTGAAGAATGCCATTGGAATTTTTATGGGGATGCATTAAATGTGTAGATTCCTTTTGGTAAGACTGACATTTTCACAGTACTGATTCTTCCAATCCAAGAACAAGGGATATCTTTCCATTTCCTAGTGTCTTCTGCAATTTCTTGCTTGAGTGTTTTAAAGTTTTCATTGTAGAGATCCTCACTTCCTTGGTTAGGTTTATTCCAAGGTACTTTTTTTATGCAATTGTGAATGGAAATGATTCTCTGATTTCATTCTCTGTGTGTTTGTTGTTAGCCTATAGGAAAGCTACTGATTTCTATGTGTTTATTTTGGATCCTGCTACATGGCTATAAGTGTTTATCAGCTCTAACAGTTTGCTGGTAGAGTCTTTAGGGTCCTTTATGTATAGAATCATATCATCTGCAAATAATGATAACTTGATCGCTTCCTTTCCAATTTGTATCCCTTTTATGTGTGTCTCTTGCCTTATTGCTATGGCTAAGGCTTCCAGTACTAAGTTAAATAAAAGTAGAGACAGTAGCTGGGCATGGTGACGCATGCCTTTAATCCCAGCACTCAGGAAGCAGGGGTATGAGGATCATCGTGAGTTCGAGGCCACCCTGAAACTACATAGTGAATTCCAGGTCAGCCTGAACTAGAGTGAGACCCTACATCAAAAAAAAAAAAAAAAAAAAAAGGTGGGGACAGACACCTTTGTCTTGTTCGTGACTTTAGTGGAAAAGCTTCAAGTTTTTCTCCACTTAATATTATGCTGCCTGTAGGTTTGTCATAAATGGCCTTTATTATGTTGAGATATGTTCCTTCTATTCCCAGTTTCTGTATGACTTTTATCAAGAACGGATGTTGGATTTTGTCAAATGCTTTTTCTGCAGCTAATGAGATGATCATATGATTTGTCCTTCAGTCCATTTAGATAATGTATTATATTTATCAATTTGCATATGTTGAACCATCCCTGCATCTCTGGGATAAAGCCTACTTGGTTGGGGTGAATGATATTTCTGACATATTCTTGTATTCTGTTTGCCAATATTTTGTTGAGATTTTTGCATCTAGGTTCATGAGGGCAATTGGTCTATAATTTTCTTTTTTTGTTCTATATTTGTCTGGTTTTGGTATCAGGGTGATGCTGGCATATGGAAACCTACTTTTTTGGACAATGGAACACCCAGAAGCCATAGATAGTTAGTAGAAAACTTTTTTGTGCCAGGGATGGGACACCTTCCAGTGAGTTGTTGGCCAGGAGGTCACTAACATCCCCAAAACATTACGGGCCATTGCCAAGGCCCTTGGTTTCCCACCAGGAATAGGTGGTAAGACCCTATTCCTGAAGACTCCACATATTTGGTCTGCAAGGTTACTGAGAAACCCTGTTAAAGATCATGAAAATTTCTAACCTGGACTCACTAAAGCTGGTTGCAACTGTGATCGCAGATTTGTTAATTACTTCCAGCAACTCTCAGCCATTTGGAGGTATTAAGTACCTACAAGTAGTTAATTTCTTCTCATTGAAGTTATCCCTCGTTTCATAGAACTTCAAACAATTAGCCCCAACTCCTGTATTCTCTTCCTCAAATCGTGTGTGTGTGTGTGTGTGTGTGTGTGTGCATTTGTGTATTTGTGGGTACACAGGTACATGGGAGTCCAAAGGACAACCTCAGGTGTTCTCCTCAGGAATGTCACATACCTCTTTTGAGACAGGGCCTCTCACTGGCCAGGAGCTCTCAACAATTAGGCTACACTAGCCAGTGAGCCCCAGGAGCCCTCCCATACCCACCTCCCCAGGGCTGAAATCACAGGCGTACTTCACCACAACGGGCATCTTTTCACATAGGTACTGAGAATGCAATTCAAGTCTTTATGCTTGTTTCGAGTGTTTAGGCAAGAACTTTACTGACTGAGCTACCTCCCCAGGCCTCCTCAGATCAGTTTTTATGGCTGCCCCAACACACAACAAATGTCTAAAGGGAAATACCTTCTTGAAAGAATGCACGTCCCGGTATCAGACATGAGGTGATTAAGTCATACTACCTCTGAGCTCCCCGTAAGTGCACGCTGTCAGGAAGAAATGTAGCAAGCGGTGTTGTCTGAGAACCATTCTGGTGCTTTATTACCCAATGAGAAGCCTGCTTTCATATTGGATCCCAAATGGGAAGTGATTTAACCTGTCAAAAGGATTCACCAGAAGGATTTATAATGTCCCTCCCAAACCAACAGTGCAAAGAGAAACACTAGTTATCACCACCACACACACACACACACACACACACACACACACACACACACACACTTCTGAATCTTAGATTTATAGCTATGCCTCTCAGCTAAAAGCACCTCAAAGAGTGGAAGGTTTTCTCGGGATCTCTTGGCTCTCTTCCACGGTGATGGGCATGTGTGAGCTTTCTGGCTTCACCTCCAACTTCATTTCCACTCCCGTGAGAATCACTACCACAGACAGCCACGTGGCCTGTGAGGAAAGCATTTTATCTTTCATGTTGTTCAGAGTAAAATTATAATAATAACAATAACAACAACATTAAGAAATATTCTACTGGGCTGGAGAGATGGCTTAGTGGTTAAGGTGCTTGCCTGCAAAGCCTAAAGACCCATGCTCAACTCTCCAGATCCTATGTAAGCCAGACAGACAGTGACACAAGTGCACAATGTCACACATACGCACAAGGAGGAGCACACGTCTGGAGTTCAACTGTAGTGGCTGGAGGCCCTGGCACACCAATTATCCCTATCCCCCCCCATCTCTTGTATAAAACAAAAGGCCAGTCTGTTGGGCTTGCCTCCAAAAAATATATAAATTCTACCTTGAGAGACAAGATCTGTTGTGTCTCCAACTCAAATACGAGCTAATGCTTTGGAAAAGTATGAAGCCTTTTATAAAAATTACTTCAAAAAAAAGGCACGGCATTTTAGACAAGCACCTAAGCAAAAACAAAAGTTGAAAAAAAAAACCCATCCTTAAAGAAGCTATACTCAGGCTGGAGAAATGGCGTAGCAATTAAGGCACTTGCCTGCAAAGGACCCAGGTTTGATTCTCCAGGACCCACATAAGCCAGATGCACACGGTAGCCCACATGTCTGGAGTTCATTTGCAGTGGCTGGAGGCTCTGGCACACCCATTCTCTCTCTTTCTCTCTACCTGCCTTCTCTCTCTCTCTCTCTCTCTAATAAATAAATTTAAATGAAATGTTTTTTTAAAAAAAAAAAAAAGAGGGCTGGGAGATGGCTTAGTGGTTAAGGTGTTTTCCTGCAAAGCCAAAGGACCCAGGTTTGATTCCCCAGGACCCACATAAGCCAGATGCACACGGTAGCCCACATGTCTGGAGTTCATTTGCAGTGGCTGGAGGCTCTGGCACACCCATTCTCTCTCTTTCTCTCTACCTGCCTTCTCTCTCTCTCTCTCTCTCTCTAATAAATAAATTTAAATGAAATGTTTAAAAAAAAAAAAGAGGGCTGGGAGATGGCTTAGTGGTTAAGGTGTTTTCCTGCATCTCTCTCTCTGTCTCTCTTCTTCTCTCTCTCTCTCCCTCCCTCCCTACCTCCCTCCTTCCCTCTTCCTCTGTCAAATAAATTATTTAATTAAAATTTTAAAAAAAGAAGCTGGACTCTTTTTCCTTCAGAATATGCTGAAGACTATCCAAAGAGGACAGTTTGCCAGAGGTCAAACAAGTGGGTCTGTGGTTCCACACACTGCACACTCAGGGTTCAGCAGCCTCCTGACAGGCCTGCAAAGAGAGTCAACTGCCCTCTGGGTTCACGGGGTGCCCTCCTGGCCTCTCTAGATCACACTCATCCATTAAGGCCCAGATCAAATTCCACTTCCTTAAAGAAGCCTTCCCTGGCCACTCAAGCCTCCATTGATCCCCCCTTTCACTGAAACTTCTGGAGCAAGTATCGATTGGGCCATAATTGCAGGTATTTAATCACGTACTGTCTTGTATTTCTTAAGTCTCTACTTTTTTTTCTTTCCTGCAGGGCCTCAATCAAATGCTTATTCTGTGGCTTGGTGTGAATGGACATGATGACCTGGTCAATACGAACACTGCCCACTGTGCCCTGGAGCTTCCCAGAAGCCCCCCACATACCTGTCTGGAGCCTAGACTAGAAACATCCTAAGATCAGAAATATGGATATCCACTAGGAAATTGTCTCCAAGGTCCCTTAAAGCAACCTGTACAATCAACAGGTTACTATATTACCAAGGAGGCTGCTGTTTGCAGCCATTGCACACAAATTGCCCATTTTGTTATTTTTTTTTAATGTTTTATTTTTAGTTATTTATTAGAAAGAGGGAGAGAAAGAGACAGAGAGAATGTGTGCACCAGGGCCTCTAGCCACTGCAAATGAACTCCAGATACATGTGCCACCTCGTGCACCTGGCTTATGTGGAATCTGGAGAATCAAACCTGGATTCTTAGGCTTCACAGGCAAGCACCTTAACCACTAAGCCATCTCACCAGACCCCTTTTTTTATTTTTACTTTTTATGTGAGAGAGCAAGAGCAAGACAGGGAGGAGACAGATTGAGAATCGGTGCCCCAGGGCCTCCAACCACTGTAATAGAACTCCAGACATGGGTGCCACCTTATGCACATGTGCAACCTTGCACACTTACTTGTGCATCTGGCTTACGCAGGATATGGAGAGTCGAACATGGGTCCTTGGGCTTTGCAGGCAAGCGCCTTAATTGCTAAACTATCTCTCCAACCCAAGTCCTACTTTTTAATACAAAGGCATTTTCCAAATGGAATTTGAGGATTTCACTACCAAAGAGCTTCTCTATAAGGGATTAGGCTCTAGATTTATTTCATAATCATAATTATGTTGTTTTGATTTATTTTTTTAAGTTTATTTTTATTTATTTGAGAGAAACAGAGAGAATGGGCACGACAGGGCCTCCAGCCATTGCAAATGAACTCTAAACACATGTGCCACCATGTGCATCTGGCTTACTTGGGTACTGGGGAATCGAACCTGGGTCCTTAGGCTTGGCAGAAAAGCACTGTAACCGCTAAGCCATCTCTCCAGCCCAATTGTGGTTTTAAATATTTTATGTTTTTTATTTTAATTTCTTTGTTTATTTGACAGAGAAAGAGGGAAAGAGAGAGAGAGAGAGAATGGGTATGCCAGGGCCTCCAGCCACTGCAAACGAACTCCAGAGGCGTGCACCCCCTTGTGCATCTGGCTAACGTGGGTCCTGGGGAATCAAACCTGGGTCCTTTGGCTTTGCAGGCAAACACCTTAACCGCTAAGCCATCCCTCCAGCCCAACTGTGGTTTTAATGATACGGTTTGTAGCTGGACGTCTTACTATTTCCTGCTGTTACCCTACAACCCTGAGTCAGGATAGCTGCTCCAGAAGAAGCTGATAATCCCACAAACATACTCAGCCCTTGTCCCACTCCTGACTCGCCAGGGAGCTTCCTTCCCCCGCTGCAGCTCCTCTGGCTCGCGCTCTCTCTCTCTCTCTCTTCCGGGCATTGCGTTTCCTCGTGACAGGCAGCTGCCTCTGCTTCAGCCTCAGCTCCCCTTGTTTGTTGTAAGGGCTGCTTAGGTTTGAAGCGTCCTCAGGAATCACTCCCGGGGCTGCAGCCCTTGGCTGCTAATTCAACATCCTCCTAATTGATAACCTCGGTTCACCGGGCCTCTGGGAGGCATTTGGCAGCTCTCTGCTGCCCCCTTCCGGCTGCTTGTGACATTGTAGCAGATCTTTTAAGGAACTCAGCCGGCTGCCTCCAGCTCTTAAATTCTTGTTAAACACCCTGAATTTGGCAAGCCTGGTTAACTAAAGGCACTTCATCTCACATGACAGATGGTTTGAAACATAGCTATTGTTCTATTGACACAACTTTCTTATCTCACATCCAGCTACTCCAATCAGCTAGCTCCATTTTATTTAGATACGATTACATACAATAGCCTCTTCTAAAGTCAGAAATCCATAGCAGACGCCATGCTCTTTATATCAGAGGCTAGACAGCTACACCAGATAACAGTTATTGCATGTGCATATACACATGTGCATACATTCATACATACATACATACGCATACACATCTTGAAAGGAAGTGAGGACCATAACTACATGTGGTGCGTTGACATTTAAAGCAAGGCTTGGGACAACTCTCTCTGATTCCTCAACCACACAATAGCAAGGATTTGGCAGTAAAACACACAGATTGGTTTATCTAACTGCCTGGTAAGCTTGTTCAAAACTAAAATTTCTATCACCCCTAGAGACCCAGAGATCTACATTTTCAAGCATCACTAGGCATTTTGGATACAAGTGTGTCTGACACAGCCATGAGTTGCCTAGTCATCTTTTATATTATTACTCTATTCCCTGTTTCAGCCAGAACCAAGTACTCTGGAGTTGAGAAATAAGACCAGCCGGGCTGCAGAGATGGCGTAGTGGTTAAGGTTCTTGCCTGGGAAGCCTAAAGACCCTCGGTCGATTCCCCAGTGCCCACATAAGCCAGATGCACAAAGTGGTTCATGCATCTGGAGTTCATTTGCAGTGGCAAGAGGACCTGGTGTGTCTTTCTCTCTCTCTCCCTCTCTCTCTAGCTGCCTCTTTCTCTCTCAAATAAATCAATAAAATGTTTGTAGAAAGGAAATCGGACCAGCCTAAGGTGAGTAAGCATCTCTTATAAGCTCAATCATCAGGTATAAGTCTCTGTCCTTCGCCACACGACAGTCATAGGACCCATAATATGCTAACACCAGTATCTGGTGCAAGAAAGAGCATTGTGATTGAATGACTGCCTCTTCCATAATTCATCACCCAGAAGTGATAAGTAACTAAGTCAGCAGATATGTTAGTGCCCAAGAGACAACCAACTATTCAGAAAACACCATAGTGTCCTCCATTAGGCCTAGAGACAGGAACTTGGAGAGGTCCTTCCCATTATTTGAGTCACCACATGGTGACATATCAGACAAACTTGATTCTAAAAAAAAAGAAAAGAAAAACAGAAAAGAAAAGGAGTATTTCAGCCAGCATCTCAGCTGCTCAAGCAGTAACTTCACCTCAATCCAAGGGCAATGCTTGACAACAGAGCTTCTCAGACTTTAACGAGTTTGGATCACCTGGGCCCTTGTTAAGCTAGAGATTCAGTTTCAGGCATTCTAGCATGACGACAGATTCTGTGTTGTCAGCTCCTGGCGAGACCAAGAAAAACACCTGAAGAAGCCCACTAGCTAGCTTCCAGCTAGCTGTCTTGATGGTCCATTTTAGAAGCCATCGATCCTAACAACATGCTCTCGTGGGCTCTGCTGCAGGTAATGCCTCAGACAAGTGGATCACACTAGCAATGGGTGCCTATGTTGGTTTTAGGAACTTGAACGTGCACCACAGTGAGCCAAAACGCCACCCCCAGAGCACACTAATGCTGCCACTTCTGAACCTGAGTTCTGTGAAGAGCCAAGAGGTTTGGATTGAGTGCACACAAACCACAGATGACTTAACTTGGCCCTGTCTACAGTCACCTTTCCCCATAGCCCAGCCACCTGCTTCTTTCATCCCTTAAGTAACCCTGAACTTAAAACCCTAGGGAAGCAGAAGTAAGACTAGCTCTCCCACCTCCACTGCTTTGTAAATAAGATCTCTTTTTTAAAATATTTTATTTATTGACTTATTTGTAAGCAGAGAAAGAGAGGGGGGGGGGCCTCCAGCCATGGCAAATGAACTCCAGGTACATGCACCACTTTGTGCATCTGGCTTTACATGAGTACTGAGGAGTTGAATCCGGGCATTTCAACATTGCAGGCAACAGTGCCTTAACCACTGAGCCACCTCTCCAGCTCTCTTTTGGAAAAACTCATTACTATTATCTATTACCATTATTAAAAGTAGTTCTAAGGACTGAGCCAAGACCTCACACTTGCTGGGCAAGCGCTCTACCATTCATATACCAGCCATATCTCTGGCTCTCTTTTCACTTTTTATTTAAAGATAACTTATTGCAGTGACTGCCATACTGCACTGGAAGGCAAGACAGACCTTCTGAGTTAACAGTGAGTGACCCCAATACTGCTAGTCTGCCAATTGTACTTTGAGTAGCAAGTCTTTCTGTAGGTTTTTGCTCTGGGGGTGGGCTCCTAGCCTTATACTCCTGGTAACCGCACCTATTAACCACCTAATTTAGGACAAGTTGTACTTTGAGCTTTAGTTTTGTTTTTTTTTTTTTTTTTTTTCATGTATCAAAGGCTTATTGTAAGAATTAGAGGTGTGGCTGTAAAACACCTGGCCAGTAGAAACTTCCTCATTCAACACCTTCACAGAACACCTGCATCAGATTGTAACATGTTTCTGGCAGTGTTCCCTTCCTTCCTGGATCATCTCCCAGCCAGAGAAGAGTCCTCACTGTTCCAAACAATCCTCACTTCTTTGTGCAATGGGAGAAGGAGAAGACAAGAAGGCTTAATGACACACAGAGAGAGAGAGATTTCAAGACGCAGAACTGCTGCCTTTGAAAATAGAGGAAGTCAGTCATGAGACTGAAGTTTCAGAAGCTGGAAGAAAACAACATACAGATTCTCCCCTCGAGTCTCCAGAGAGGATCAAGTCCAACTAACACTTTGCCTTTAGCCCATGTGGTAATTTGAATGCAAAATGTCCCCCGTGTCGTTTCTGTGTTCATGACTATGTTTGTGTGTTTGGAATGCTTGATCCGCAGCTGGCAGCAGTTTGGGAGGTGGAACCTTGCTGGAGGAGGTGTGTTGCTAGGCGTGAGCTTAGGAGGGGCTATAGCCAGCTCGCCTCTGCCAGAGCGCGGCTCACTCTTGTTGCTTTCTGCCAGCTGCTGGGGAAGAAGCCATTCTCTACAAGTTGACCAGGTGTACTGCCATCTTCCCCTGAAACCCCAGGACGGAAGGAAGTCCCAGACAAGTCCTGTGACTAAGTGAATTGGCTTGTTTTTGAGACAGTCACTGTGACACTGACCATGGAATTCTCTGTCAGCTGGCTCTTCAGTTTTCGCTCGCAAAGTACTGGAAACAGATAAGAAGGGCCCCTGGCAGGTGGTACAGAACATCTGACCAAAGACAAAAGCGAGGATCTAGAATCCTGTAGACTATCCCAGCAGAGCACAGGGTCTTAAAAATTGATATAAAGTTTAAAAAGTTGGTTGATAATACCAGCACTCAGGAGGTAGAGGTAGGAGGATCGCCATGAGTTCGAGGCCACCCTGAGACTAAATAGTTAATTCCAGGTCAACCTGAGCCAGAGTGAGACCTTACCTCGAGAAAAAAAAAAGTTGGTTGATATAAGGAAGCTTTCTTCAAAGACTGACTGTGGTGGTTTCAAAGGCACTCACAAATTCTAAGACTCTCTTCCCTAGAAAATGTTGAGCCTAATTCCCATCCACTGAGATGACCCTTAGTGAGCTGCTTCCCGTAAATAAAATGTGAATGGTGGTTTAGGACTTAGGGTTAGATCTTTTTAATTTTGTTTACTTATTTGAAAGAGACAGAGAAAAAGAGTCAGAGAGAGAGAGAGAAAGAGAGAAAGAGAGAGAGAATATGGACATGCCAGGGCCTCTTGCCTGCTGCAAACGAACTCCAGCCACATGCAGCACTTCGTACATCTGGCTTCATGTGGGTACTGGGGAACTGAACCTTGGCCCCCAGGCTTTGCAAGGCAAGTTCCTTTAAACTGCTGAGCCATCCCTCCAGCCCAAGATCTTTGTTTATAAGCATGTCTTGCCCTTTAGGTTGCTTAGTGATGGGGGATCCAGCTGCCATGTCATGATGACACTCAAGCAGTCTTGGGGACGTGTGCGTGGGAAAGAACCGAGTTTTCTCACCTGCAGCCTGCATAGCCATGCCGGCTGAGCCCCGTGAGTGTACCACGCCGGAAACAGCGAGCCCATTCCCAGCCACGCCATCCTTCCTTTCACAGCTTCTGAGAAACCCCGAGCATTGGTCACTGCTAAACACGCCTGTTACCGAACGTCTAACCCCCCCCCCGGAACCATGTCATATCAGACATCTACCATTGCTTGAAAGCAGTAAGTGTTGGGGTAACACCTAATGAATCAGTAGGTAACTAATGCACTGAGTGAAAACCAAGGACCTCAACTGTTAAGGGTAGTGAGAGAGTCAGGCAGGACCCCAAGCTCAGAAGGAATGAGACACGGTGGTAAAAACCAAAGACAGAACCTAGAGAGGCAAATTGGGTAGAGCAAGAGGAAGCTGGACATTTGACTAAATCCTGGAGGCAGAGATATGAGTTTACAGTAAGTCTTCTTTTCATTTACATGGGTTTTATTTATTTATTTGCAAACAGAACAGAGGCAGGCAGACGGACAATGGGCACGCCAGGCCCCTCAGCCACTGCAAACCAACTCCAGATGCATGCACCACTTTATGCACCTGGCTTTATGTAGGTACTGGGGAATTGAACCCAGGTGGTTAGGCTTTTCAGGCAAGCGCCTTAACCACTGAGCTCTCTCTACAGCCACCAGAGGAGATGTTCTTACTAACCGCCTCCTCCCCCCCCCGCCACCACCCGCCAAGTCTTGGAGTCCCGTTGCTGTAGAGCTTGGGCTAGAACTGAGGCTGGAAGTCGGTCTAGTAATGGAGCAGCCCTCCTTCACTAGTTTCCACATAGTGGAAATCTTGGCTCTCTGGTTTGGATTCAGGGAGGTGACACCAAACTAAGATGTCTGCAGCTGCCTACAAACACCAGGAGCAAGTAGTCATCACACTGGACTGTAAGACAAAACAAGTAGCAACAGCTCAGGATGAAGGCTAGGAAAGGGGGAAACTGAGGCAGGCAGGACCTCAGGGACTGCGGGCTATGTGAGGTGGAGCTGGGCATGCCAGGCTTCTCCAACTTTACTCAGCATCGGTACCTCTTGAGCCTCAGGGTTCTGTTAAACAGACGCCTGGGCCCTGCCTCGAGTTCCTGGTTTCTGTAGATATATAGGGACCATGAGTGTTTCTAACCAGTGTCCAGGAGATGATGAATACATCCACCGAGCTCTGTACTGGCGGGATTTGGGAAGAAGAGTCGGGATTATGCAGGGGTGTAAGACCACATCTGTCACTGTAGGAGTACTGCGTAGAGCAGGTACCTTTGAAGAGAACCATTCCTTCCTCGGAACCCAATGGATCATCTCCATATCCCACCCTGGATCCCCCTGTACATCTCACAGTCCCTGCTCTGGGCTCTGTGAGAACCCTCATTCCGTTGGAAATGACGTCACAGTGAAATAAAAATCACTATCATTCGTAAGGCAATTATTATATCCTAGGCACTCTATCGACATAACATTTAACTCTGACTTCAAACTTCAAAAGGAGGAAAACTGTTACCATCCTTAACATACACATTTAAAAGAATTAGAACTCAGAGAAATTAAGTGAACTGTCCTGAAACCATGACAGGAAGCTGAAACAAAGCTGTGAAACGTCTTAATTGTGTTACAACGGGAGAGGAATAGTCCTCTCAAATCAGGAAGCCCAATTTGCCCCCTCCCCGCCCCACCGAGTAAAACAAAATCCATCAAGGACTTCCTAATGAGTTTTACTTGTCATTTCTTTTCAAAGAAAGATGAGACCAGGCTGCACCTTGTTTAATGAAAGCTTGGGTGCAATTCATTTTCCTTTAAAGTGGAATATAATCAGGACTCGTTTGATTTTCCTCTAACGGGCCTCTGTGATGTAGCAACCTTCAGAAACACATCAAATGGAAGTCAGGAGGAATCTCCATGTAGACCCTGAGCCTAAGTGACCCATCTGTGGCTTATCCGCTGGTCACTCTGCCCAGCTGGCTTGGCTGATAAGGCTGAGTCAGTGAGAGCTGAATAGGCAAGTTGGCACCAACAGAAATGGGCATTATTTATGTACATTTGGTAATTCATATGGCAAGTGCTCTCTGTGGCACTTGAGATAGTTGCATTTTAGAAAAATTACAGAATATTTAATGGCATGAATAAGATATATTGTTAAATGAAATATCAGTTCGTAACTCTTTTTTTTTTTTTTTTTGGTTTTCTGAGGCAGGGTCGCACTCTGGCCCTGGCTGACCTGGAATTCACTATGTCTCACGGTAACTTTGAACTCATGACGATCCTCCTACCTCTGACTCCCAAGTGCTGGGATTAAGTTGTGCACTACCATACCTGGCTCATAACTCTTTTTTAGCTTCTTTGTGTGTTTTTTTTTTTTCAAGGTAGGGTCTTACTCTAGCCCAGGCTTTCCTGGAACTCACTCTGAAGTCCCAGGCTGGCCTTGAACTCATGACAATCCTCCTACCTCTTCTTCCTGAGTGCTGGAATGAAAGGTGTGCACCACCATGCCTGGTTCTATAACTCTTTTTAAGATTATGTCAGGCAGGGTGCAGTGGTGCACACCTTCCATCCCAGCACTCAGGAGGCAGAGGTAGGAGGATCGCCATGAGTTCAAAGCCATCCTGAGACTACATAGTGAATTCCAGGTCAGCATGGACAAGAACAAGACACTACCTGAAATTACAAAAAAAAAAAAAAAATTATGTCAGGCTGGTATCTTAGTTTGGATCCTCACAGGTTCAGACCTTGAATCATGAATTCAAGTGCAAGAGGGTGGAGAGATGGCTCAGAAGTTATAGACTAACAAGCCAGGTTTAATTCCCCAGTACCCACATAAAACCAGATTTACAAAGTGGCATAGCACATGCATCTGGAATCCATTTGCAGCAGCTGGAGGCCCTGGGACACCCATTCTCTCTGTCTGTCTCTTTTCTATCTCTCTGTGCTTACAAATAAATAAATAAAAATATTTTTAATTATTAAAAAAAAAGAAGAATTTGGGCTTGAGAGACGGTTTAGTGGTTAAGCGCTTGCCTGTGAAGCCTAAGGACCCCGGTTCGAAGCTCGATTCCCTAGACCCACGTTAGCCAAATGCATAAGGGGGTGCACGCAGCTGGAGTTCGCTTGCAGTGGCTGGAGGCTCTCTCTCTCTCTCTCTCTGTCACTCTCAAATAAATAAATAAAAATTTTTAAAAAAAGAAGAATTTCAGCAGGGCGTGGTGGTGCATGCCTTTAATCCCAGCACTTGGGAGGCAGAGGTAGATGGATCACTGTGAGTTCAAGGCCATCCTGAGACTACATAGTGAATTCCAGCTCAGCCTGGGCCAGAGTGAGACCCTACCTCAAAAAACAAAACAAACCAAAAAAAATTCGGCTGGAGAGTTGGCTTAGTGGTTAAGGCACTTATCTGCAAAGCCTAAAGACTCAGGTTTGATTCCCCAGTACCCACATAAGCCAGATGCACATGATGGCACATGTGTCTGAAGTTCGTTTGCAGTGGCTGGAGGCCCTGGCGTGCCTGTGTTCGCTCTCTCTCTCCCTCCCCACCCCCCCCTCCCTGCTTCTCTCTCTCTCAAATAAATAAGTAAAAAAAAATTTTTGTTTGGTTTTTTGAGGTAGGGTCTCACTCTAGCTCAGGCTGACCTGGAATTCACTATGGAGTCTCAGGGTGGCCTCGAACTCATGGCGATCCTCCTACCTCTGCCTCCCGAGTGCTGGCATTAAAGGCGTGAGCCACCACACCTGGCTCAAGTAAAATATTTTTAAATATGCCTCATCATTTATATACCATGTCTTTATTCATTCATTCAAGCAGCTAGTAGCTGTTGTGCACTAGACATTTCCTGAACCCCCTATCATTCACTGATGATAAGAAAAAAATCTGAAAAAAAAAATTACCGCTACCAATCCAGGCTCAGCTGCACATGCCTATAATCTCAGCTATTTGGGAAACTGAGGTAAGAGGATTGCTTGAGCCAGGTGTTGGAGTCTGACCTGTGTAACATGATAAGACCAGTATCTCATAAAAAGGAAGAGAGGGTGCGGAGAGGGCCCGGCAGGCGAAGGTGCTTGCTCACCATCCTGCCTGCCCAAGTTCGATTGTCCAGCACCCATGTGCAGAGGGACACAAGGTGGCACACACATCTGTAACCCTATGACAAGAGAAGGCGTGGTCAGGAGTATCTGAACGTTCACCGACAAGCTGGACTGGGAGCACACACAGCAGCCAACCAAAGTCCATGTCTCCAGCAAGGCGGAGAAACACCCCAGGGTTGTCCTCAGCCCTCCATATGTGCGCTGTGGGATGTATGTGACAATACACACGCATTACACACACACGAGTGCGTGCGGACATATTTCCACTATTTGGAGCTCAAAAATTGCATAAGATAAGGTATGGTAGAAAAACTTGGTACGTGCAAAGTGATACAATCTTTCTGTAACTTTCTAGTGTCCACTGCAATTCAGTTTCGAGCCATATGACTGTCCAATAAACTGTGGGCAGAGCTGATATGCATCAATCCTAGGATAAAACAGTTACGAGTTGGTGTGACCCCCTTACATCTCCCTCTTCCCCTGCAGCAATGACCTTAGAGGCCCTACTGATTAGATGACATAGCAGTCAGAGGGATGAGGACCATTACATGGCAGCAGACCTGGGATGAATCTAGCATGAGTTTGTTGTGGGACGCGCCTGAGATTACAGGATTGTTAATCCATCATAGCCGAAGTAATATACTATGTCATAACTGATAAAACAGGGAGATTCAATATGTTATGGAAACAGAGAAAAGGTGAATTAACAAAGCTAGAGTTGCCATATACACTTTATTACTATTATTTTATTGTTTTGTTTTTGTCTGTTTATTTGTTTTGAGGAAAGCCCAATAGGCTGGCCTTTTTTTATGTGAGAAACCAAGAGCAAGAGAGAATTGGCGTGCAGGGCTTCCAGCCACTGCATTAGAACTGCCACACACGTGCACTACCCTGTGCCCATGTGCAACCTTGCACACTTGCATCACCTTGTATGTCTGGCTTATGTAGGATCTGAAGAGTCAAACATGGGTCCTTAGGCTTCACAGGCAAATGCCTTAACAGATAAGCCATATCTGAAGTCCTGTTTGTTTTTGAGGTAGGGTCTTACTCTAG
Organism: Dipus sagitta; assembly: GCA_036346955.1. Taxonomy (NCBI): domain Eukaryota; kingdom Metazoa; phylum Chordata; class Mammalia; order Rodentia; family Dipodidae; genus Dipus; species Dipus sagitta. The sequence continues at coordinate 23,512,274 of CM070786.1, forward strand.
CCTAGGCTGACCTGAAATTCAGTATGTAGTCTCAGGCCGGCCTCAAACTTACAGCAATTCTCCTACTTCTGTCTCCAGAGTGCTTGGATTAAAGGCGTTTGCCACCATGCACAGGAGAAAATGAGAGAATGAATGAGCATACCAGGGCCTCTAGGTGCTGCAAATGAATTCCAGATGCATATGCCATTTTGTGCACCTGGCTTTATGTGGGTATTGGGGAATCAAACTCGGATCATTAGGCTTTATGGGCCAAGCACCTTAACTACTGAACTATCTCTCTAGCCCCTATTACAGTTATTTTAATCAACAGAAGTTGCACATACTTAAGGTGCACATGATGTTTTGAAATATACATACATTGCAGAATAGATTAACCAAACTCATTAACATTTATATGATTTTGTATAACTTTTTTCCAAAATCCACTCTTAGCCGTTGTCAGGTGTATAACACACTGGTACTCATCACCAACATCATGATTTTCACCTGATCTCTTGAGGTTGTTTGTCCTAACTGGATTGTGTACCCATTGTCCACAGCTCCTGGTTATGCCCTCTCTCCTCTTGGCTTCTGCACATGTCCGAGACCATCATACCCACTGTCATAGCCTACACTTGTTGCCCACGCTTCTCTTATGCCAGAACTCACTCCAAACGGGCAGCACCGTAGGCTAGTGTTACCTGGTGAACATACCAGAGAAGCTCTTCCAAGTCCATTACCTTCACATCCAAACATCTCAAGCGATGTGTTTCATTCTGTGCGGAGAGGGGTCCAAGGGATAGCCCCGTCACCGTCACTTTAGAAGGAGGCATCTATTGACACGTCCCAGACACTGAACTCCTAAAAGTTTTACCAACCTAGAAGACCTTTAAATTGATGTGGTGAAAATTGTAAATATTTACTTAAGAGAGAAACAGAGAGAGAGAGAGAGAGAATGGACACATGGACACACCAGAACCTCCAGCCACTGCAAATGAACTCCAGATGCATGTGCCACCTTGTGCCTCTGGCTTATGTGGGTACTGGGGAATCGAACCTGGGTTCTTAGAGTTCACAGGCAAGCACTTAAACTGCTAAGCCATGTTTCCAGCCCTGCAGTGTAAAAGTTTACCCTTGATAGGATACAGTGAAAATAGTGTGTCAACATAACCCCAATCTAATCATGAGAAAGTATTTTTTTTTAATCCTAAAAATATCAATGTCACAAGAAAGGAAAAGGGAGAGAAAAGGGAAGGAAAATAGAAGATGGAAAAGAGGGAGGGGAAAGAGAGAGGGAGGAGGGAAGGAAAATGACTGATTCTCTGTAAGAACTTTGAAGACTAGAGTCATTAAAACTAAATGTGAGCCAGGCATGGTGGTACATGCCTTTAATCCCAGCATTCAGGAGGCAGAGGTAGGAGGATCACTGTGAGTTCAAGACCCTACCTTGAAAAAAAAAAACTAAATGTAATATAGTATCACAGATCTAGGTCCTAGACAGAAAAAAAAAAGAACTATCTGAGAAAAAAAAATCAAAATTAAAATGTGGTTTAGTAGTATGACAGCAATGCTTATTTCATAATTTAATAAAAATATGCTATGGTTATATAGGAGATCAGCATTGGAGGAAGGTGGGCCAAGAATATAGGGACTTTTATACTATCTTACTCTAGCCCAGGCTGACCTGGAATTCACTATGTCTCACGGTAACTTTAGAACTCATGACGAGCCTCCTAATCCTCTGACTCCCAAGTGCTGGGATTAAGTTGTGCACTACCATACTGGCTCATAACTCTTTTTTAGCTTCTTTGTGTTTTTTTTTTTTTCAAGTAGGGTCTTACTCTAGCCCAGGCTTTCCTGGAACTCACTCTGAAGTCCCAGGCTGGCCTTAAACTCATGACAATCCTCCTACCTCTTCTTCCTGAGTGCTGGACTGGAAGGTGTACACCACATGCCTGGTTCTATAACTCTTTTTAAGATTATGTCAGGCAGGGTGCAGTGTTACACACCTTCCATCCCAGCACTCAGGAGGCAGAGGTAGGAGGATCGCCATGAGTTCAAAGCCACCCTGAGACTCCATAGTGAATTCTAGGTCAGCCTGGACAAGAACAAGACACTACTGAAATTACAAAAAAAAAAAAAAAAAAAAAAAAAATTATGTCAGGCTGGTATCTTAGTTTGGATCCTCACAGCTTCAGACCTTGAATCATGAATTCAAGTGCAAGAGGGTGGAGAGATGGCTCAGAAGTTATAGACTAACAAGCCAGGTTTAATTCCCCAGTACCCACATAAAACCAGATTTACAAAGTGGCATAGCACATGCATCTGGAATCCATTTGCAGCAGCTGGAGGCCCTGGGACACCCATTCTCTCTGTCTCTTTTCTACCTCTCTGTGCTTACAAATAAATAAATAAAAATATTTTTAATTATTAAAAAAAGAAGAATTTGGGCTTGAAAGACGGTTTAGTGGTTAAGCACTTGCCTGTGAAGCCTAAGGACCCCGGTTCGAAGCTCGATTCCCTAGAACCCACGTTAGCCAAATGCATAAGGGGGTGCACGCAGCTGGAGTTCGTTTGCAGTGGCTGGAGGCTCTCTCTCTCTCTCTCTCCTCTCTCTCTCTCTCTCTCTGTCACTCTCAAATAAATAAATAAGAATTTTTAAAAAAAGAAGAATTTCAGCAGGGCGTGGTGGTGCACTGCCTTTAATCCAGCACTTGGAGGCAGAGGTAGAAGGATCACTGTGAGTTCAAGGCCATCCTGAGACTACATAGTGAATTCCAGGTAAGCCTGGGCCAGAGTGAAACCCTACCTCAAAAAACAAAACAAAACAAAAAAAAACAAATTTGGCTGCAGAGTTGGCTTAGTGGTTAAGGCACTTATCTGCAAAGCCTAAAGACTCAGGTTCGATTCCCCATTACCCACATAAGCCAGATGCACATAATGGCACATATGTCTGGAGTTCTTTTGCAGTGGCTGGAGGCCCTGGCGTGCCCGTGTTCGCTCTCTCTCTCCCTCCCCACCCCCCCACACACCCCCTCGCTGCTTCTCTATCTCTCAAATAAATAACTTAAAAAAATTTTTTTTTGGTTTTTCGAGGTAGGGTCTCACTGCTAGCTCAGGCTGACCTGGAATTCACTATGGAGTCTCAGGGTGGCCTCGAACTCATGCGATCCTCCTACCTCTGCCTCCCGAGTGCTGGCATTAAAGGCGTGAGCCACCACACCTGGCTCAAGTAAAATATTTTTAAATATGCCTCATCATTATATACCATGTCTTTATTCATTCATTCAAGCAGCTAGTAGCTGTTGTGCACTAGACATTTCCTGAACCCCCTATCATTCACTGATGATAAGAAAACAAATCTGAAAAAAAAAATTACCAGCTACCAATCCAGGCTCAGCTGCACATGCCTATAATCTCATAGCTATTTGGGAAACTGAGGTAAGAGGACTGCTTGAGCCAGGTGTTGGAGTCTGACCTGTGTAACATGATAAGGACCAGTAATCTCATAAAAAGGAAGAGAGGGTGCGGAGAGGGCCCGGCAGGCGAAGGTGCTTGCTCACCATCCTGCCTGCCCAAGTTCGATTGTCCAGCACCCATGTGCAGAGGGACACAAGGTGGCACACACATCTGTAACCCTATGACAAGAGAAGGCGTGGTCAGGGTATCTGAACGTTCACCGACAAGCTGGACTGGAGCACACACAGCAGCCAAACCACAAGACCATGTCTCAAGCAAGGCGGAGAAGAAACACCCCAGGGTTGTCCTCAGTCCTCCATATGTGCGCTGTGGGATGTATGTGACCAATCACACACGCATTACACACCACGAGTGCGTGCGGACATATTTCCACTATTTGGAGCTCAAAAATTGCATAAGATAAGGTATGGTAGAAAAACTTGGTACGTGCAAAGTGATACAATCTTTCTGTAACTTTCTAGTGTCCACTGCAATTCAGTTTCGAGCCATATGACTGTCCAATAAACTGTGGGCAGAGCTGATATGCATCAATCCTAGGATAAAAACAGTTACGAGTTGGTGTGACCCCCTTACATCTCCCTCTTCCCCTGCAGCAATGACCTTAGAGGCCCTACTGATTAGATGACATAGCAGTCAGAGGGATGAGGACCACTACATGGCAGCAGACCTGGGATGAATCTAGCATGAGTTTGTTGTGGGACGCTCCTGAGATTACAGGATTGTTAATCCATCATAGCCGAAGAAATATACTATGTCATAACTGATAAAACAGGGAGATTCAATATGTTATGGAAACAGAGAAAAGGTGAATTAACAAAGCTAGAGTTGCCATATACACTTTATTACTATTATTTTATTGTTTTGTTTTTGTCTGTTTGTTTATTTGTTTTGAGGAAAGCCCAATAGGCTGGCCTTTTTTTATGTGAGAAACCAAGAGCAAGAGAGAATTGGCGTGGCCAGGGCTTCCAGCCACTGCATTAGAACTCCACACACGTGCACTACCCTGTGCCCATGTGCAACCTTGCACACTTGCATCACCTTGTATGTCTGGCTTATGTAGGATCTGAAGAGTCAAACATGGGTCCTTAGGCTTTACAGGCAAGTGCCTTAACAGCTAAGCCATCTCTGAAATCCTGTTTGTTTTTGAGGTAGGGTCTTACTCTAGCCTAGGCTGACCTGAAATTCAGTATGTAGTCTCAGGCTGGCCTCAAACTTACAGCAATTCTCCTACTTCTGTCTCCAGAGTGCTTGGATTAAAGGCGTTTGCCACCATGCACAGGAGAAAATGAGAGAATGAATGAGCATACCAGGGCCTCTAAGTGCTGCAAATGAATTCCAGATGCATATGCCATTTTGTGCACCTGGCTTTATGTGGGTATTGGGGAATCAAACTCGGATCATTAGGCTTTATGGGCCAAGCACCTTAACTACTGAACTATCTCTCTAGCCCCTATTACAGTTATTTTAATCAACAGAAATGCACATACTTAAGGTGCACATGATGTTTTGAAATATACATACATTGCAGAATAGATTAATCAAACTCATTAACATTTATATGACTTTGTATAACTTTTTTCCAAAATCCACTCTTAGCCATTTTCAGGTGTATAACACACTGGTACTCAACACCAACATCATGATTTTCACCTGATCTCTTGAGGCTGTTTGTCCTAACTGGATTGTGTACCCGTCGACCACAGCTCCTGCTTATGCCCTCTCTCCTCTTGGCTTCTGCACATGTCCGAGACCATCATACCCACCGCCATAGCCTACACTTGTTGCCCACGCTTCTCTTATGCCAGAACTCACTCCAAACGGGCAGCACCGTAGGCTAGTGTTACCTGGTGAACATACCAGAGAAGCTCATCCAAGTCCATTACCTTCACATCCAAACATCTCAAGCGATGTGTTTCATTCTGTGTGGAGAGGGGTCCAAGGGATAGCCCCGTCACTGTCACTTTAGAAGGAGGCATCTATTGACACGTCCCAGACACTGAACTCCTAAAAGTTTTACCAACCTAGAAGACCTTTAAATTGATGTGGTGGAAATTGTAAATATTTACTTAAGAGAGAAAGAGAGAGAGAGAGAGAGAATGGACACATGGACACACCAGAACCTCCAGCCACTGCAAATGAACTCCAGATGCATGTGCCACCTTGTGCCTCTAGCTTATGTGGGTACTGGGGAATCAAACCTGGGTTCTTAGAGTTCACAGGCAAGCACTTAAACTGCTAAGCCCTGCAGTGTAAAAGTTTACCCTTGATAGGATACAGCGAAAATAGCGTGTCAACATAACCCCAATCTAATCATGAGAAAGTATTTTTTTTAATCCTAAAAAGTCAAAGAAAGGAAAAGGGAGAGAAAAAGGAAGGAAAATAGAAGATGGAAAAGAGGGAGGGAAAGAGAGAGGGAGGAGGAGGAAAATGAAGGAAAGGAAAGAAAGGAAAGGAAAGAAAGGAAAGGAAAGAAAGGAAAAGGAAAAGGAAAGGAAAAGGAAAAGGAAAGGAAAGGAAAGGAAAGAAAGGAAAAGGAAAGGAAAGGAAAGAAAGGAAAGGAAAGGAAAGGAAAGAAAGGAAAGGAAAGAAAGGAAAGGAAAGGAAAGAAAGGAAAGGAAAGGAAAGGAAAGGAAAAGGAAAAGGAAAGGAAAAGGAAAAGGAAAGGAAAGGAAAGGAAAGGAAAGAAAGGAAAGGAAAGGAAAGAAAGGAAAAGGAAAGGAAAGGAAAGAAAGGAAAGGAAAGGAAAGGAAAGGAAAGGAAAGGAAAGGAAAGGAAAGAAAGGAAAGGAAAGGAAAGGAAAGGAAAGGAAAGGAAAGGAAAGGAAAGAAAGGAAAGGAAAGGAAAGAAAGGAAAAGGAAAGGAAAGGAAAGAAAGGAAAGGAAAGGAAAGAAAGGAAAGGAAAGAAAGGAAAAGGAAAGGAAAGGAAAGGAAAGAAAGGAAAGGAAAGGAAAGGAAAGGAAAGGAAAGGAAAGGAAAGGAAAGGAAAGGAAAGGAAAGGAAAGGAAAGGAAAGGAAAGGAAAGGAAAGGAAAGAAAGGAAAAGGAAAAGGAAAGAAAGGAAAGGAAAGGAAAGGAAAGGAAAGGAAAGGAAAGGAAAGGAAAGGAAAGGAAAGGAAAGGAAAGAAAGGAAAAGGAAAGGAAAGGAAAGGAAAGGAAAGGAAAGGAAAGGAAAGGAAAGGAAAGGAAAGGAAAGAAAGGAAAGGAAAGAAAGGAAAGGAAAGAAAGGAAAGGAAAGGAAAGGAAAGGAAAGGAAAGGAAAGGAAAGGAAAGGAAAGGAAAGGAAAAGGAAAAAAGAAAGAAAGAGAGAGAGAGAGGAGAGGAGAGGAGTGGAGAGGAGAGGAGAGGAGAGGAGTGGAGAGGAGAGGAGAGGAGAGGAAGGAGAGGAGAGGAAAAGAAAAGAGAGGAGAGGAGAGGAGTGGAGAGGAGAGGAGAGGAAAAAGGAAAGGAAAGGAAAGGAAAGGAAAGGAAGGAAGAAAGGAAAGGAAAGGAAAGGAAAGGAAAGGAAAGGAAAGAGGAGGGGTGGGTGGATTTGGATATGTGACTACTTGAGTATGTGTATTGGAGGAAGGATTAGCCTGTAGCTCTCCTACCAGAGAATTAATAAACCAAGGCATTCATACAAACCTCAGTAAAAGTTCCCCTTTAAATTTTGAGCCCTGGATACATGCTCGCCTTACCTAGTCCAGGACTTGTAATGCAGCTGCCAAGAGGAACAAAAGCACACAACAGGGGGCACCTGGATTTGAACCAGGGACCTCTTGATCTGCAGTCAAATGCTCTACCACTGAGCTATACCCCCATGACAATGAGTTGCCTCATAGAAACATACGTTTTGTTTTAATGACCTACATCATGCCTCATAAATACCTTCCGCGCCTGAGACTCCTGACCTACATCATGCCTCATAAATACCTTCCTCGTCTGAGACTCCTGCAGGATTTCAAGGCGTGACTCATTCTTTTCGCACCACGCTGCCTCCTGCTTTTCCCAGAGCATGCGTATGTATTCTTCTTTCTGGCACTTAAAGCTCAGCGTTGTATCCTTAATCCAATTTTCCAGCTTTGAAAATATACCCCCAACTGTCCACAGGTCTCCAGGCAAATCAATACGTGTTGGAAGCGAAAGGAGCCCCAGTGAGCAGTGGACAACAGGGGTGCTCTTAACCAGGTATCTGCAAATGCACTTCAGAAGTTCACATTCAATTCTGGAACTCTAGGCAAATATCAGATATGATGAACATGCGCTCTATGTACTGTAGAGTGTGCATGTTTCCATAAGATTTTTTCATGCAGGGACAAACAGTTTTGTTCCTATTAAAAGAAAAAAAAAAAAAAAAATCAGCGACAAGCCAGGCGTGGAGGCTCACGCCTTTCACCCCAGCCCATGGGAGGCCCAGGATCGCCATGAGTTCAAGGCCAGCCTGAGACTACATATTGAATTCCAGGTCAGCCTGGGCTAGAGCGAGTCCCTACTTAAAAATAAATAAATGAACAAATAAATAAATAACCAACAGCAAAAGATCTAGATAGTCCAAAGTCAAACTTCACTACTGGTTCCTGTTCTTTTGAGTTCCAATCCAAAACTTTTTCATGTGCATCTCTGGGATTGAGCATAAAGGTCAAGGAATTTACATTTATCACTGTAACAAATGTTCCCTGGCCAGGCCTTTACAGCCACTGTAGGGCCAGGGAGTGAACAGCAAGCATCCGGGACTCTTTCTCACATACTCATCAAAGATTGGAACCTCAGATTTCAAATGCAGTATGCCCCAAATTAAGCAGGTCCTCATCTTGCCCTAACCTACACCTCCAGCCTTTATGCACTGCTACAGGACCCAGGTTTGATTCCCCAGGACCCACATAGGCCAGATGCACAAGGTGGCACATGTGTCTGGAGTTTGTTTGCAGTGGTTGGAGGCCCTGGCATGCCCATTCTCCCTCTATCTGCTTCTCTCTCTCTCTCTCTTTCTCTCATAAATAAAAATATTTAAAAAATAGAAAAATTAGCTGGGCATGGTGGCACACGCCTTTAAGCCCAGCACTTGGGAGGCAGAGGTGGGAGGATCGCCATGAGTTCAAGGCCTCCCTGAGATTACATAGTGAATTCCAGGTCAGTTTGGACTAGAGTGAGACCCTACCTCAAAAAAAAAAGAAAAATTATTTTAAAAAATAATAGGGCTGGGGGCAAAGCCTAAGGACCCATGTTCGATCTCACTCCAGATCCCATATAAGCCAGATGCACAAAGGTGAGGCAAACACAAGTTCACACATGCGCACTAGGTTGTGCACATATCTGGAATTCGATTTCAGTGGTTCAGGCCGTGGCATACCAATTCTCTCTCTCTCTCTCTCTTCTAAAAAAAGTAAAAATAAAAAAAGTAATAGTATTGGACACTTACAGTATGATTCACATGGTAGTAAATTTCTTTTTTATTTTTATATCTTTATTTATTTGAGAGGGAGAGAAAGAGAGAGAAAATGGGCATGCCAGGGCCTCCAGCCACTGCAAACAAACCCCAGACGCATGTGCCATTTTGGGCATCTGGCTTATGCGGGTCCTGGAGAATTGAGCCTGAGTCCTTTGGCTTTGCAGACAAGTGCCTTAGCCACTAAGCCATCTCTCCAGGCCTGGTACTGAATTTCTACATACAAAACTCCCATCAAATAGGCTTTAGTGATACTATATTCATTTTGCTGGGTGGGAAACTGAGGCATGAGGTGGTTGACATATCTAGGCCGAGGTCACAGAGCAAAAAGGCAATGGTACCAGGATCCTGGTGTAGGCTCAGGACTCAGTGCAGAGCCTGCATACTCAACCATCTGGCAAGCCTGCCACATTCCTGTCTTGCTTGGTGACACCACTGGGCATCTAGGCCAAAGACAACTCGGGTCTACTCGCATATCCTTCCCCCAGTTCCAGTTAATTACTTGGTGCTGTTGGTTTTACCTTTCAGGTTGCTTAAGGCCATCCCCACCCCTGAACCACGCACAGCATGCCAGCACCTGCTAAATTGCCTCCCGGCCTCCACCTCCCCCTCCTCCCACTCTGCTCCCAGAGTCCTAGTAGAACACCGAGTCTATCTGGACACTTCCCCATGCCAGGCAAATGCCATCCTAATCGACTCCAAGTTTCCTAGCCCAACATGCCAAGGTCTGTCTCTCTTCAGCTGCCTTCTCCCTTCAGCTTGGACTCCCCAGCACCACATAACCCTTTCCGTCTGTCCCACTGGCTCCGATCTTCAACCACCCTTCCCCACCCCCGCACCTCCACTCTTCCCTCTCTACCTGTGAGGTGTGATTCATGTCTGAAGCCCTCCTCGGCCATCGGTTCCTCTCTGATGAGCTTCCCCTCCCCTGCTCTAGACAGAAGCCACCACTGACGGTGTCTTCGGCTGTGCTAACCCTGGCTGATCTCAGCACAGCCCACACCGCAGGCTTCCTGCGGTCGGTGCCGGCATGCATCGTGGCTGAGAGCAGATGGAGGGCGGGGCCTCGGTCTCACTGGCCCCTAGGTTCAGACTTTGTGCAGTTCTAGTACATTAGCAGGTGTGCAGAGTATGTTGTTCAAACTGACCCAAAGGTACAGCTTTGCCTGTCCTGTGTGCCCTGCCGGAGCTCTGGCCCTCATGTCTTGGTCCTAAAATGAAGCTACACAATATTGGGGTGATGGCTGCTGAAAATGGAAGAGAGAAAGGTTACAGAAATTCTTTAAGCTTCACAGAGGGCAAGGTGTGCAGTTAATTTCTTCAGGCCAGTTTGTTTTAGTTGAAGCAGTGTTATTGTGTAGATAAAGATTCTCTCTCCCTCCCTCTCTTCCCTCCCTTCGTCCCATCTTCCTTCCCTCCCTCTGTCTCATTTCAGTCCCAGGAATTAAACTAGAGCCTCATACACTGGGCAACAGCTCGGGATGCCGAGATGGTTCAGCTGTTAAGGCGCTTGCCTGCAAAGCCTAAAGATGCATGTTCAACTCTCCAGATCCCAGGTAATCCAGACACACAAAACGTGAGGCTAGCTGGGTGTGGTGGGGCACACCTTTAATCCCAGCACTCAGAAGGCAGAGGTGGGAGAATCACCATGAGTTCAAGGCCACCCTGAGACTACTTAGTGAATTCCAAGTCAGCCTGAGCTAGAATGACAGCTTACCTCGAAAAAACAAAAGAAAAAAAAAAAAGGTGAGGAAAGCACAACGTGGCACATGCCCACTAGGTGGCACAAGTGTCTGGAGTTCAATTGCAGTGGCTGAGGCCCTGGGACACCAATCCTCTCTCTCTCTTTCTCTCTTTCTCTCTCTCTCTCTCTCTCTCTCTCTCTCTCTCTCTCTCTCTCTCTCTCCCTCTCTAGTAAAAATGGAGAGAAAAAAAGTTCTACCACTCGACCACATCCCCAGACCCTAGAGAAGAGTTCTCTCCCTTGACTTTCCTAGGACTCTGAGAAGTGTGAGCAGTCACTAACTTGCTGGGATCTCCTTGCAGCCAAAATGTAAAATTGGATGGACCATTCTAAGAGCTGGAAAGCATTATTTCCTAGGATTTCTGTTTTGTTTTCTTTTTGAGATGGGGTCTCATGTAGCCTAGGCTGACCTTGAACTCCTGAGTTCCTGCTTACATCTCCCAAGCATACAGCAAGCTGCAAACAATGTTTTCACACTAGGAGAACAGTAGGTAGTATAATGAAATAATTGAGGGAGTATGCTGTGAGTTCAAATGTGAACTGCCCTTTCCTTGCTTTTTTTTTTTCTCTTCAAAATTTTTTTTATTAACGTCTTCCATGATTATAAAAAAAAATCCCACGGTAATGTCCTCCCTCCCCCCACTTTCCCCTTTGAAACTCCTTGCTTTTGATTAGGTTACCAGTCATTACTGAGTCTCAGTCTCCTTGGATAAGGTGAACATTCAATAGTTTATATCTTTAATTTCTTGTGAGACATGGAGATCATGGATGGGGGAAACAAAAAAGAGCTCAGACTGGTACTTGCTGTAAGAATGCAAGGGCATTTGTTCTTATGCAATCAGCCTTGAGCCACTAAAGATAGTATAGAAAGTCAAATTAAATCCATATTCTCAAGCAAAAAATAAGAATGTACAGGGGGCACCCTGGATTTGAACCAGGGACCTCTTGATCTGCAGTCAAATGCTCTACCCCTGAGCTATACCCCCAGTGAAATGAATTTGTTTTTATAGTGTATCTGTCTCTCTCAGTGTTCTGGTTCTTAAAAGCCTCCAGTGACTCAGGGAAACTATAATTAGAGAGTGCTGCCTAGAGGGAGTCTGGGCATTATAAGTTTCAGAGGATATTTATAATGAAACAAGACAAGATTCCTAAGAACTAAGTTCTCAGCGCCCCCCACACACACACAACAAAAATTCTTAAACTTGCCAGTACCTAAAGCCTCATTGCTGTTCACCATATTTCATACAAAGCAAACTTCAGTTCCAGAAGAAAATCACCAGGCTCCCCACAAATGCCAGCATCAATGTAATGTGGGTGATGAGATGGGCCCTTGCCACACTTGCCTCAGTAGAGGCTGCCAGCCTCGGAGATCTTCATTCCTCCAAACTGGCACTCAGTAGATTTTTGTTGCATTAAATTGACTTTGGAAAAAAAGAATGTGTCCAAATTAACAATTTGGATGAGGTAGCTACCCCAAGCCATAACTGTCAGATGATTTTCACTCAAATGAGAACAGATGGTCAGTGAGTTACACTTGTACGTAACATAACTTGCCTGAAGCTTGGAATTTTATCAACTCTGAAAGGTCATTTGATTAAAGAAAACACCATCTCTGGGCAAGAGCCTCTTAATCAAATAACTGAATAATTTAACCCGGTTCTGCCACCAAAGATTTCTTCCCAACTTCCAATGTGCCCACAGTTATAGCCACCTGCACGTCATGGACTCATAAACATCTCTCTCACTCTAACAAAGTGTGGGGATGCATCCTCTGGAAAGCTGCCTGTCTCTCTCCTGACAGTTTCCCAGACCATACACATTGTTCAGGCCTCTGTCAGGGAACCTAATTTGAGTCCGGGAATTTTGCGTCAGGGTTAGGATTGGTTGGAAGCTGAGGAGGGAAAGAGTTCATTCTACTCTTTTATTTCCTTGCCTCGCATTGGAAATGAGAGTGTATTAGTTATTTTGGGGACACTGTGACAAAATGCCTGACAGGAACCACTTAATGGAGGAAAGATATCTTTTGGGGGGAGGTAGGGGGGTTGTGGTTTGAGTCTTTCCGGCCATCATGGACGATGAGGCAAAAGCAGAGCCGTTCAGCCTGTGTCAGTGGGCGTGTGGGCGGGGGGAAAGACAGTTCACATGTAATAAATCAGGGAACACAGAGTGTACCTGAACCAAGACCGGCCGGGTGATAGCCCTCAAAGGCCCACTCCTCCTGATCCACTTCTACCAGCTAGCCACCCCCCTCCCGATGTTTCTATGTCCTCCCAGCACAGTTCGAACCTTGTCGTGGAGGTCAGAAAAGCATCCCAACACGCTGTTCTCCCATTGTTCTTTACTTATCTTGGATATCAGCGGCAATTGAAATTTTAGCAGTAGCAGATATACTAAGTGCTTCATACTGAAGAACCGCCCATTTAGATGGGGTCTTCGGATCCTTTATCCAAACACTTCTTTTGTTAAGCCAGATGCACAAAATGGCACATGTGTCCGGAGTTCGTTCTGTAGTGGCAAGAGGCTCTGAGGTACTCATTCTCCACTACCCCCACCTCTCTCCTCGCATATAGATAAATGAAAATGTTTTTAAAAATAAGTAGTACCTTTGGCTGAAAATATAGCTCAGTGGTGATATTCTTGCCTAGTATATGTAAGGCCTAAGAGTCAATCACCATCCCTCCCTGCCCCAAAAAAAAGGTAGTATTCTGGCAAAGGGCTTGGGATGTTTTTTCTTTGTTTTTTTTCTTTTTATTATATTTATTTGTGTGTATGCATGCATGAGAGAGCGAGAGAGAGCATGGGCACACTAGGGGCCTCTGGCCACTACAATTGAACTCCAGATGCAAGTGCCACATTGTGTGTCTAGCTATATATGGTGTGGTGGTTTGAATAGAATAGATGGCCCCCAATATATTCAGTTGTTTATTTGTTTGTGGTTTGCATCTCTAGCCACGTGGCTGGAGGCAATGCCATTGTGTGGATCTTAAGGTGTGGTGGTGGATTTGAGATTACAATCTAAAGATATGCAAAGTGTGCCTAGCTGGAGTTCCTGAAGTGTGCTGTGGCTTTTGGCTTTTAGGCTTGTTCTTCTCTCTCTCTGCTTGGGCCTGTGAAGGCAGGCCAGTTTCTTCTGTCATTATGGAACTTCCCCTGGATCTGTAAGCTTCAATAAATATCCCTTCCTCCATAACTGTGCCTGGTCTGGAAGTTCATCTCAGCGAACCTGAAGCTGTCTGTTACATATGGGTACTGAGGAATCAAACCTGGGTCAGCACACTTTATACGCAAGTGCCTTGAACACTCACTCTTCCCCCAGCCCTTTATTCTTTTTCTCTTTTTTGTTTTACAGGGTGTTTGTTTGTTGTTTGTTTGTTTGTTTTTCAGGTATCCCAAGCTGACTTTAAACTCACTATATAGTAGAAGATGATCTTGAACTTCTTTTTATTCTTTTTTAATATCTTATTTTATATTTATTTATTTGACAGAAAGAAAGAGGGAGAAAGAGAGAGAGAGAGAATGGGCGTGCCAGGGCTCCAGCCACTGCAAATGAACTCCAGACACGTGCGCCCCCTTGTGCATCTGGCTAACGTGGATCCTGGGGAATTGAACCAGGGTTCTTTGGCTTTATAGGCAAACGCCTTAACCGCTAAGCCATCCCTCGAGCACAGATCTTGGACTTCTGACATTCCTGCCTCCTCCTACTTGATAGGGTTACAGGCATGGGCTACCACACCCAGTTTGGTGCAGTACTGGAGACTGAACCCAAGACTTGGTGCATCGCAAGCCCTCAACTATCTGAGCCACAACCCCAGCCCAGCTTGGAACCATGTGCTAACTGGTTACAACACTGGAGTGCCTAACTTGGGACTTCTTTACCAATAAAGTATGACAGGAGTCATGCTATTTCCTTTTCTCTGAGTAAGTCAGAAAGGAAGATGAAACTTCCACCTGCTTCTATTGAGATCCACGCTCTTCCACCCCAGGCACTGTGCTATGTGAAACCCTAACCACTGCCAGGAGAGGCGGCCTAGCCATGACCTCTCCTTTGTACCCAAGGCTGCACGTTTCGCTGTCCCCAGTCTCTCTGCAGGTATTCGGGCCAACAGTCTCAACTAAGATCCAACAAGGAGATCAGTGAATAGCTGGAGCCCTAGGTGTTGAGTCACCCCCAGCCTTTGGTCTTTCTAGCTGGAGCCCCCGACGATGCCAGGTGAAGGTGAGTCATTCCTACTGTGTCCTTTCCAAATTCCTGACGCAGGATTCATGAGGCTAACAAATAGCTGTTCTTTTACACCGTGAATTGTAGGCTAATTTGTCCAGCGAGACATAGCTGGACCTACTTGCCTGTATTCCCTGTCACTGTTGTACCTGTTGACACATGCCACCACCTCATGGGCCTCAAGCAGGACCGGAGACTGTGGTGGCTGTAGGTCTCGGTCCTTCGTCCATCTTGCTGACCACCTACCACCATCAAAGGTACTGTGCTAAGATTCAGACCTTGTCCTTCCCCTTCCTTGCTCTGATTCACCATGGTAGACTGCTCTGCCTGACTGTGGGATCCTGAAACTGTGCAAATAGAGCGGTGAGTAATGTGACGATTAACTAGGCAGTGAGGAAAAGAAAACTGCGGTCTAGTAGCAGACCCCTGGCAGTGCGATCTGGTGTGCCATGCCTGAGGCTCAGAATCTGTTGTTGTTCTCTCCTGTCCTGGCATTTCCTTCTAGTAGGTTCCCTTCCTTGTCCAACTTCTTGTGCTTCTAGGCCAGGGACCACTGACCAATGCTTCTGGCATATCTCTAGCTTTGGTAGAACTCGAAGACAAATGCCACTATAGCAATCTTCTCTAGGCAAGCCAGCATTCCCTATGAAAAAGGGAATGTAGCCCAGCAGCAATGCCTCCCCCCCCCCCCCCACTCCAGCTTCCTGGTCAGTGCCCGCTGTGTTCCCTTACTTACTCGGGACCCTTTACACCTAAAATCTCCAGGGCTTCTAAGAAGCAAGATGTCCTCCCTCTCCCACAATGTCATCTGGCACATAGCCCCTGAGCCTCGGTCCCCTAATTCTTCCAGCCAGTGCCATCCACGCTGCCCTTACTGAAGAGCCACATGTTGTGTAGCATGACATTGTGGTGCAGCCAAGCAGAGGATGGAGGGGTGAGGGAAGGCTTCAAGACTAAACGAAACGACCACCTGATCCCCGACTGTGAAAGCGACATGGAAGCAACTCCTGTCCACCAGCCTCAGGTCTCCACACTGCCTCTTAGGAACCCAGTGGCGTGACAGCCAGCACCGTGGGTGTGGAGCTCACGAAGAAGGGGAATCAGCAGATGGTGGACTATGCAGCTGAGAGTCCGAGTCTTCTGTCTCACATGGTTGGCATGTGGATTTCAAATGCAGCTTGGGAAAGCATCAGGTTAGTTTGCCGTTGACCAAGCCCGTGGCCCGTAGAAAGTCCTGCCATTTCATGTCTCTTTCTGCCTTAATTTGTTTGGCTTTGTTTGTTTTGCTTTCACTAATGTTTCTTTACTTTCCAGGAACCTCAGAGAAAATGCTGTGGGTCAAAAAAAAAAAAAAAAGTTGAAGTCCTAGATCTGAACTTCAAAATCCCATAATATTTTCAGTTATAAAAAGATGTCCCAATTTCAGATACAAGTTCTATAAATACTTTTCAGATGCAAGGGGATTTACAGAGATTTAATTTGTTTGACAAAATTTTCATTGGCCTCTCCGTCTTTCTTCACGATTTTTCAATGCTTAAAATTTTAAATTAATATGGACATCTGCTTCTAGCAAATATGGTCAGGGCTGCCTGCCACCACCAATTTGCATCATAAACAAAGGAAGGAAAGGGGGGAAAAAAAGAAATATAAAAACAATTCAGCACAGCTTTCAAGAACCAGGACCCTGCCAGGTGTGGTGGCACATGCCTTTAATCCCAGCATGGGGGAGGCAGAGGTAGGAGGGTCCCTGTGAGTTCCAGGTCAGCCCAACCTAGAATGAGACCCTACCTCACAAAAAAAAAAAAAGAAGAAAAAGAAAAATAAAAGAAGAAGAAGAAGCATGGCCCTTCCTAACATACCCTTCCTCTCTAACTGCCCGTCCTGTCCTGTCTTGACATGAACAGTCTAATGTCATCATTCAATGGCCAAATGTACAGAAAAGCAAAAGGAATCCACAATTCCTTGTTACGCAATCATTCAAACATCACCAAGTATTTGCCAAGATAATCAAAACAAAGAGAACTGGATTCAAGAATTCTACATACCCCCAGCTATTTGAGCCACAAGCTTATTATAGTGAAGAGAATCTAATATATTCTGGGCAGGCTGGCACCTGGCTCCTGGCCCGATGGCCGTTAGAGGTCTCTTAGCCTTGGCTCCTGTTCTAGACCAGTGTTGGCCAGTGGAAATGGAAATGTGGACAACCATGCAAGCCTGACATACGTCAGACTACATTTTCTAGGGACCTAGTATACTCAAAATTATCCCAGCAAGTAACCAATATGTAGAAAGTTATTGACATATCCTCCATTCTGTTTTTCATACTAAATCTTTGAAATCATCTGTGTATTTCCACAGTCAGAACTAGTCCCGTTTCCGAAGTGGGCGTGGCTCATAGCTACTTGTTACCTATGATTCAGAGTCTGCTGCTAAGCCTCACCTTTATTCTTCCAGTTACCAATGTTCCTTCTGGGGCTGGAGAGATGGCTTAGCGGGTTAAGGCACTTGCCTGCAAAGCCTGAGGACCTTGGTTCGACTCCCCAGAACCCACATAAGCCAGATGCCCAAGGTGACGCATGTTCATGCCCATATGCTACCACTGCTGTCACTTTTGGTTAAAGAAGCTTCTCTCTTTTCAGATGTCAGTGACCACTGGGGTCACTCAAAACTGGCCATAGGGCTGGAGAGATTGCTTACTGGTTAAGTTGCTTGCCTGAAAGCCCAAAGGACCCAGGTTTGATTCCCCAGGACCCATGTAAGTGAGATGCTCAAGGTGGCACGTGCATCTGGAGAGAAAAAAAAAAATACTGGTCATAATGTTGAGAATAAGTGGCAATGGAGTGTTCGGCACTAAATGAGACATCTCTATCACACCCTCCAAGGCTCAGGGACTACGGGGGAAAAGACGGCAGAAAGAATACAAGAGCCAGAGAATGAGGAGGTGTGCTTTGGAATACTGTCTCCCAAACACAAATGGCTGATGCATTCACGACCTCACACAGCAGTGGTCATGACCTGCACATGACCTGCATAATATTGGGCCCATCAACATGTTGGATAGATGATGGAGGAAGACAAAACAAAAATGACATCAAAGGGCTGGAGAGATGACTCAGTGGTTAAGGCACTTGCCTACAAAGCCTAAAGACCCAGGTTTGATTCCCTACTACTCACATAAAGCCACATGCATCTGGAGCTCATTTGCAGCAGCTGAAGGCCCTGGCGTGCCCATTCTCTCCCTCCTCTCTCTCTCTCTCTCTCTCTCTCTCCCTATTTATCTCTCTTCGCAAGTAAATAAATAAAATTTTAAAATGGCATGAAGAGGCTGGAGAGATTATTCAACAGTTAAAGGCTCTTGCCTTTCAACCTGCTGGCCCAGGTTCAATTCCCCAGTACCCACATTAAAGCCAGATAGATAAAGTGATGCATGCATCTGGAGACCATTTGTAGTGGCAAGAGGCCCGGATACACACATCATTCTCCCCTCTCTCTCTCCCTCTCTCTCTCTCCCTCTCTCTCTCATGGGCTGGAGAGATGGCTTACCAATTAAGGCGTTTGCCTACAAAGCTTAAGGACCCAGTTTCAATTATCCAGGTCCCACATAAGCCAGATGCACAAGGTGGCACATGTGTCTGGAATTTGTTTGCAGTGGCTGAAGGCCCTGGCACGCCCATCGTGCCCATTCTCTCTTTATCTATCTATCTCAAATGAAATAAATTTTAGAAATTTTTTAAAAGTTTAAAAAAATGAAAGAGAGCCTGGTGTGCCCCCACACACACACAAATAAATAAATAAAATAACAATAAATAAACCTAAAAAAGCAAAAACCTCTTTTTGTACCCTGAGCTATCACAATAGATGAAGACAGAAAGCATTCAGTTTGCTCCATTTTCTAAAGAGTCCTTCAAGCAAGAGGTTCAAAGACATGCTCCCACAAATTTCCTAAAATACCCAAAAGTTCCAAAATAGTATCCTGGTTAGATCCTCGGGGGAAAGGATTATAGAATTTTGGAGAAGGGCTTTTATTGTTGCTATGGTTACTCACATGTCTAAGGCTCTGGGTGCATCTTCTAGCCCGTAGGTCAGGTGAGGAGGCAGAGAATTAGCATTTCTCATGGATTCTCATGCGATGCGGCGGAGGTGATCCAGGGCCATCCTTCGACGCCTACTGCCTTAGCTAATGAGTTTCCAAGGGGTCTTAAACAGTAACCGCTGAGACGTTTGACTCTGTTGTAAGGTTGGCATTCCCTCACATTAGAAGCCCTGCATGCATTCTTGGCATCAGCCACGGACCTGCCGAGCCAGCGGCCTCTGTTCCGGCCGTCGCCTGTGCAGGTGAACAGTGCGGGGTATTTCCCATCCTCAGTCAGGTGGCTTATCTGTACCTCTGGGAGTTATGGGAAGAAGCGATGATGCATTGAGAACAGGTATCCCAAGCTAGACGTTTCCCACTCCCTGGTTATCTCTGCCTCCTCCATTCTCCATTCATCGTGCTTCCTTATCAGCTTCCCTAGTCTATCCTCAATGTCAGCCTCCAGCCAACGCTAGCCTGGGCCACGGGCGGCGACCTTCCCTATCCAAACTTCAAGGCTGCTGTCACACAGAAAGATCGCTCCTGTGTGTACAAAGTCTGCCACGTTCCTCTTCTCACTGGCTTGGAGTGGGGAAACCTACTTGGTAGTAATATCTCTTTATTTTTTTTTTTTTTAATTTTCAGGGGTTGACCAGCGAGCTACTGAGAAAGGAGCTCAGACATATTGGTCCCAGGGAAATGAAGATAAGACTTCCCATTGGGCGATCATGATTACAACAGCAAGATTTCCAGTATTTGCCAAAAGGCTTTCCCATTCACTGACTTGCCAGAGTCTACATCTCCCCATGAGCCCCTTCTCATCAGCCTGCCCTCCCAGAAGGCTCTGGTGGGCAGCTTGTGGTCCATTCCTCTTCAGAACTATCTCTAAGCTTTCCTTTCTCCCTGGGGCCCATTTTCCAACTCCAACAAGTCCCAAACTCTATTATTTAAGGATTAAATAAGTAAATTAAACGGAGCTATAAGGGCAGTCCAAGGTCAAACTTAAGGAAACTCCAAAGGGTCAAAATACCTCACCACATCTAGGCATTGACTGCTTCATTTCCAGGAATCCCAGACACTTTAACTGCTTCCCTAAGATAGAGAGTATCAGTCAGGCATGGTGGCACAGGTCTTTAATCCCAGCACTCAGGAGGCAGAGGTAGGAAGATCGCCATGAGTTCCAGGCCACCCTGAGACTACAGAGCAAATTCCAGGTCAGCCTGGGCTAGAGCGAGACCCTACCTCAAAAAAAAAAAAAATAGAGAGTATCAAACCTCACCAGCATTCATGCCCAAAGAACCCCTCTCATGAAATTCCCTCAAAACAGAGGCTTTCATTTGGGTCATTCGGGGCAGATCAATGGTGAACTAAGACACATGGAGCTGTCTCCTTGGTGCCAATGGGGTGCATACATCGGGGGAAATTGAAAAGGATCTTCCAGAGAAAGTTGGATACAAAAAAAAAAAAAAAAAAACCCTGAATTTCCACTCAATCTCTGCTTGGTATTTCAACCAAAGTTATAGCTAGACAAGCCCTACCCTTGTCTTCAACTTCTAGAACTAAGTAGATTATTGCTAATTAATGCATACAGCAAATTACATAAATCTTAAAGTACAAGCAATTTTCCTCAATATTCTTAATAGGGTCAGCCAATTTACAGTAGTTAATTTCTGAGAGCCATTTGCCATTTGCTTTGCATATTTCTCTGGAAGTCAAAACTAATAGGTAGTATGTAATTCTTCTTCTCTTGCAAGCAAGTGCCTTTAATCACTGAGCCATCTCTCCATCCCTCTTTTTCTTTTGAAAGGAAAACAAATAAAACAAAAAGTCCTCTAATTACCTGATATCTCCCCCCCCCCCATCATATGGTATTTCTAGAACTGTGGTCTTGGAGCCATTTATGTGTATAAGAAATACCTGGGGGTGGAGAGATGGCTTAGCAGTTAAGATGCTTGCCTGTGAAGCCTAAGGACCCAGGTTCAATTCCCTAGTACCCACATAAGCAAGATGCACATGGTAGCACATGCATCTGGAGTTCTTTTGCAGTAGCTAGAGGCCTTGGCATAGCCATTCTTTCTCCCTATCTCTCTCTCTCCCTCTCTCTCTCTCTCTATCTTGAAAATAAATAAAAAGATTTTAAAAGTTAAAAGAATGCTGGGCGTGGTGACACACGCCTTTAATCCCAGCACTTGGGAGGCAGAGGTAGGAGGATCGCCATGAGTTCGAGGCCACCCTGAGACTACATAGTGAATTCCAGGTCAGCCTGAGATAGAGTGAGACCCTACCTCAAAAAACAAAAAATAATAAATAAATAAATAAAAAGAAAGAGATACCTGGGATGCTTGATAAAAATGTATATTTGAGACTTCATCCCACTCCTACTTGGATGAAATAAAGCCTTTCTCAGAGGACCTCTATTTTCAGAAAGCTCCTTATGTGATTCTTTTTTTAATTCTATTTTTTGTTACTGTTTTTAATACATATATTTTTATTGACAACTTCTATACTTATAGTCAACAAACCATGGTATTGCCCTCCCCTCCCCCGCTTTCCCCTTCATAACTCTGCTCTCCATCATATCCCCTCCCTCTCTCCATTAGTCTCTCTTTTAATTTGATGTCATCATCTTTTTCTCCTATTATGGGGTTTTTTGTTGTTGTTGTTGTTGTTTCTAGGTAGGATCTCACTCAAGCTCAGGTAGACCTAAAATTCACACTGTAGCCCTAGGCTAGCCTCAAACACACAGTAATCCTACCTCAGCCTCCAGAGTGCCTAGCTCCTTAATCTCACCAAACTTGAGAACCACTGCAATAACTCTAGTCTATATTTACCTTGTATATTTTCCAAAGGTAATAATGTACCAAGAAGGCAGATAAAGGTTTGACAAAACTACTCCCTTCCCAAGGCTCCAGTTACTCTGCTGATTTAATTATGGCAAAAAGCATGAGCGGTTTTCTAGATAAGACTCCACAGTATATCAAGACAGTATCTTCAGAGGGCTGGGAAGATGGCTCAGCAGTTGGAGGAGCTTGCTCAAGGGGCCTGCAGGCCTGGGTTTAATTCCCCAGTACCCACATAAAGCTGGACACAGAAAGGGGTGCATTGTAGCCCATGTTCCTTTGTAGGGGCAGGTGACCCTGGCACATCCATGCACGCGTGTACGCTCATACACAAACACACACAATATTTTTTAATCCCTTCATATTTTCCTCCTACACTTTTCCATTTGTTCCCCACTTGCCAATTTCAGCCTGCCTCCAACTTAGACTCATTCAACACGCCCTTACTCTTTCATGTCTTGATTCAGTGTTCATGTTTCCTTGTTCCCTAATGTGCATCTTCTCTAGGCAATGACTTCTGAAGAAATGGACAGATTCTGTGACATTAACTCAGCGTGACCTTCCTGATCCTGCCGCCCTAATTCATCTTCCGGCTCAGCAATGCCGGTCATTCTCGGAGGTCCAGCTGGCCTCTTCCCTAGGATTGCAAACCGTCTAAGATGTTCCTTTTTACAATGGGCCTGGGCTGAATTGACCCTTGGTAATAAGGTCATCCTGTCTTCATTCTCCAGTGAGTGACTGCCCTGCCTTTCCCTGCACATACTTCAAATACCAGCTGTCACCTACCAGGGAGAAACAGTTCACTACGCCTCCCTCCGGACTGACTTTGTACTTTTGCTGTTGTTGCTGCTGTTTTTTGAGGTAGGGTCTTTCTCGAGCCCAGGCTGACCTGGAATTCACTATGTAGTCTCAGGCTAGCCTCGAACTCACAGCAATCCTCCTACTTCTGCCTCCTGAGTGCTGGGATTAAAGATGTGCGCCACCTGCCAGGTGTGGTGGCGCACTCCTTTAATCCCAGCACTTGGGAGGCAGAGGTGGGAGGATCACCGTGAGTTCCAGGCCACCCTGAGACTGAGACTACATAGTGAATTCTAGGTCAGCCTGGGCTAGAGTGGGACCCTGCCTTGAAACATCCCCCCCAAAAAAATGTGCACAATCATGCCTGGAAAAAAAATGTTCCTATAATGATCCTGGAGCTCTAAGACTACCTGCTGCATGGGTTAGATAAACCTTTTTAAAGAAAGAAAGCGTTTCTGCTTCTTTTTCTTTTTTTTTTTTTTTTTTGGTTTTTCAAGGTAGGGTCTCATTCTAACCCAGGCTGACCTGGAATTCACTATGTAGTCTCAGGGTGCCGTGAACTCACAACCATCCTCCTACCTCTGCCTCCCGAGTGCTGGGATTAAAGGTGTGCACCACCACGCCCGGCATTTTTTTAAAATATTTTATTTTATTTTTAAAGAAAAAGAGAGAGAATGGGCATGCCAGGGTCTCTAGCCACTGCAAACGATCTCCAGATGCATGTGTCACCTTGTGCATCTGGCTTACATGAGTGCTGGGGTATTGAACCCAGGTTGTCAGCCTTTGCAGGCAAGCACCTTAACCACTGGACCATCTGTCCAGCACCTGACTTTATATTTTAAACACACTTCAGTCACACTGCCTTATCACACTGCAATGTAATACTTGTTTCCCTGTCTGTCTCCTCAACTAGATAATGATCTCCTAGATGCTGAGGCAGGTATCTGGATGAATTACATTGCTGTCTCTAATACGCAGCACATTATCTGGCCTGGCGTGCCCATTCTCTCCCTCCTCTCTCTCTCTCTCTCTCTCTCTTTCTCTCTCTCTCTCTCTCTCTCTCTCCCCCTATTTATCTCTCTTCGCAAGTAAATAAATAAAATTTTAAAATGGCATGAAGAGGCTGGAGAGATTATTCAGCAGTTAAAGGCTTTTGCCTTTCAGCCTGCTGGCCCAGGTTCAGTTCCCCAGTACCCACATTAAAGCCAGCTAGATAAAGTGATGCATGCATCTGGAGACCATTTGTAGTGGCAAGAGGCCCGGATACACACATCATTCTCTTCCCTATCTCTCTCTCTCTCTCTCATGGGCTGGAGAGATGGCTTACCAATTAAGGTGTTTGCCTACTAAGCTTAAGGACCCAGTTTCAATTATCCAGGTCCCACATAAGCCAGATGCACAAGGTGGCACATGTGTCTGCAATTTGTTTGCAGTGGCTAAAGGCCCTGGCATGCCCATCGTGCCCATTCTCTCTTTATCTATCTATCTCAAATGAAATAAATTTTAGAAATTTTTTAAAAGTTTAAAAAAATGAAAGAGAGCCTGGTGTGCCCCCCCACACACATACAAATAAATAAATAAAATAACAATAAATAAACCTAAAAAAGCAAAAACCTCTTTTTGTACCCTGAGCTATCACAATGGATGAAGACAGAAAGCATTCAGTTTGTTCCATTTTCTAAAGAGTCCTTCAAGCAAGAGGTTCAAAGACATGCTCCCACAAATTTCCTAAAATACCCAAAAGTTCCAAAATAGTATCCTGGTTAGATCCTCGGGGGAAAGGATTATAGAATTTTGGAGAAGGGCTTTTATTGTTGCTATGGTTACTCACATGTCTAAGGCTCTGGGTGCATCTTCTAGCCCATAGGTCAGGTGAGGAGGCAGAGAATTAGCATTTCTCATGGATTCTCATGCGATGCGGCGGAGGTGGTCCAGGGCCATCCTTCGACACCTACTGCCTTAGCTAATGAGTTTCCAAGGGGTCTTAAACAGTAACCGCTGAGACGTTTGACTCTGTTGTAAGGTTGGCATTCCCTCACATTAGAAGCCCTGCATGCATTCTTGGCATCAGCCACGGACCTGCCCAGCCAGCGGCCTCTGTTCCGGCCATCGCCTGTGCAGGTGAACAGTGCGGGGTATTTCCCATCCTCAGTCAGGTGGCTTATCTGTACCTCTGGGAGTTATGGGAAGAAGTGATGATGCATTGAGAACAGGTATCCCAAGCTAGACGTTTCCCACTCCCTGGTTATCTCTGCCTCCTCCATTCTCCATTCATCGTGCTTCCTTATCAGCTTCCCTAGTCTATCCTCAACGTCAGCCTCCAGCCTGGGCCACGGGCGGCGACCTTCCCTATCCAAACTTCAAGGCTGCTGTCACACAGAAAGATCGCTCCTGTGTGTACAAAGCCTGCCACGGTCCTCTTCTCACTGGCTTGGAGTGAGGAGGCCTACTTGGTAGTAATGTCTCTTTATTTTTTTTTAATTTTCAGGGGTTGACCAGAGAGCTACTGAGAAAGGACCTCAGACATATTGGTCCCAGGGAAATGAAGATAAGACTTCCCATTGGGCGATCATGATTACAACAGCAAGATTTCCAGTATTTGCCAAAAGGCTTTCCCATTTACTGACTTGCCAGAGTCTACATCTCCCCATGAGCCCCTTCTCATCAGCCTGCCCTCCCAGAAGGCTCTGGTGGGCAGCTTGTGGTCCATTCCTCTTCAGAACTATCTCTAAGCTTTCCTTTCTCCCTGGGACCCATTTTCCAACTCCAACAAGTCCCAAACTCTATTATTTAAGGATTAAATAAGTAAATTAAAAGGAGCTATAAGGGCAGTCCAAGGTTAAACTTAAGGAAACTCCAAAGGGTCAAAATACCTCACCACCTCTAGGCATTGACTGTTTCATTTCCAGGAATCCCAAACACTTTAACTGCTTCCCTAAGATAGAGAGTATCAGTCAGGCATGGTGGCACAGGTCTTTAATCCCAGCACTCAGGAGGCAGAGGTAGGAAGATCGCCATGAGTTCCAGGCCACCCTGAGACTACAGAGCAAATTCCAGGTCAGCCTGGGCTAGAGCGAGACCCTACCTCAAAAAAAAAAAAAAAAAAATAGAGAGTATCAAACCTCACCAGCATTCATGCCCAAAGAACCCCTCTCATGAAATTCCCTCAAAACAGAGGCTTTCATTTGGGTCATTCGGGGCAGATCAATGGTGAACTAAGACACATGGAGCTGTCTCCTTGGTGCCAATGGGGTGCATACATCGGGGGAAATTGAAAAGGGTCTTCCAGAGAAAGTTGGATACAAAAAAAAAACTGAATTTCCACCCAATCTCTGCTTGGTATTTCAACCAAAGTTATAGCTAGACAAGCCCTACCCTTGTCTTCAACTTCTAGAACTAAGTAGATTATTGCTAATTAATGCATACAGCAAATTACATAAATCTTAAAGTACAAGTAATTTTCCTCAATATTCTTAATAGGGTCAGCCAATTTACAGTAGTTAATTTCTGAGAGCCATTTGCCATTTGCTTTGCATATTTCTCTGGAAGTCAAAACTAATAGGTAGTATGTAATTCTTCTTCTCTTGCAAGCAAGTGCCTTTAATCACTGAGCCATCTCTCCATCCCTCTTTTTCTTTTGAAAGGAAAACAAATAAAACAAAAAGTCCTCTAATTACCTGATATCTCCCCCCCCCATCATATGGTATTTCTATAACTGTGGTCTTGGAGCCATTTATGTGTATAAGAAATACCTGGGGGTGGAGAGATGGCTTAGCAGTTAAGATGCTTGCCTGTAAAGCCTAAGAACCCAGGTTCAATTCCCTAGTACCCACGTAAGCAAGATGCACATGGTAGCACATGCATCTGGAGTTCTTTTGCAGTAGCTAGAGGCCTTGGCATAGCCATTCTTTCTCCCTATCTCTCTCTCTCCCTCTCTCTCTCTCTCTCTATCTTGAAAATAAATAAAAAGATTTAAAAAGTTAAAAGAATGCTGGGCGTGGTGACACACGCCTTTAATCCCAGCACTTGGGAGGCAGAGGTAGGAGGATCGCCATGAGTTCGAGGCCACCCTGAGACTACATAGTGAATTCCAGGTCAGCCTGAGATAGAGTGAGACCCTACCTCAAAAAAACAAAAACAAAATAAAAAAATAAAAAAAAGAAAGAGATACCTGGGATGCTTGATAAAAATGTATATTTGAGACTTCATCCCACTCCTACTTGGATGAAATAAAGCCTTTCTCAGAGGACCTCTATTTTCAGAAAGCTCCTTATGTGATTCTTTTTTTAATTCTATTTTTTGTTGCTGTTTTTTTAATACATATATTTTTATTGACAACTTCTATACTTATAGTCAACAAACCATGGTATTGCCCTCCCCTCCCCTGCTTTCCCCTTCATAACTCTGCTCTCCATCATATCCCCTCCCTCTCTCCATTAGTCTCTCTTTTAATTTGATGTCATCATCTTTTTCTCCTATTATGGGATTTTTTGTTGTTGTTGTTGTTGTTTCTAGGTAGGATCTCACTCAAGCTCAGGTAGACCTAAAATTCACACTGTAGCCCTAGGCTAGCCTCAAACTCACAGTAATCCTACCTCAGCCTCCAGAGTGCCTAGCTCCTTAATCTCACCAAACTTGAGAACCACTGCAATAACTCTAGTCTATATTTACCTTGTATATTTTCCAAAGGTAATAATGTACCAAGAAGGCAGATAAAGGTTTGACAAAACTACTCCCTTCCCAAGGCTCCAGTTACTCTGCTGACTTAATTATGGCAAAAAGCATGAGCGGTTTTCTAGATAAGACTCCACAGTATATCAGAACAGTATCTTCAGAGGGCTGGGAAGATGGCTCAGCAGTTGGAGGAGCTTGCTCAAGGGACCTGCGGGCCTGGGTTTAATTCCCCAGTACCCACATAAAGCTGCACACAGAGAGGGGTGCATTGTAGCCCATGTTCCTTTGTAGGGGCAGGTGACCCTGGCACATCCATGCACGCGTACGCTCATACACAAACACACACAATATTTTTTAATCTCATATTTTCCTCCTACACTTTTCCATTTGTTCCCCACTTGCCAACTTCAGCCTGCCTCCAACTTAGACTCATTCAACACGCCCTTACTCTTTCATGTCTTGATTCAGTGTTCATGTTTCCTTGTTCCCTAATCTGCATCTTCTCTAGGCAATGACTTCTGAAGAAATGGACAGATTCTGTGACGTTAACTCGGCATGACCTTCCTGATCCTGCCGCCCTAATTCATCTTCCGGCTCAGCAATGCCGGTCATTCTCGGAGGTCCAGCTGGCCTCTTCCCTAGGATTGCAAACCGTCTTAGATGTTCCTTTTTACAATGGCCTGGGCTGAATTGACCCTTGGTAATAAGTCATCCTGTCTTCATTTCTCCAGTGAGTGACTGCCCTGCCTTTCCCTGCACATACTTCAAATACCAGCTGTCACCTACCAGGGAGAAACAGTTCACTACGCCTCCCTCCGGACTGACTTTGTACTTTTGCTGTTGTTGCTGCTGTTTTTTGAGGTAGGGTCTTTCTCGAGCCCAGGCTGACCTGGAATTCACTATGTAGTCTCAGGCTAGCCTCGAACTCACAGCAATCCTCCTACTTCTGCCTCCCGAGTGCTGGGATTAAAGATGTGCGCCACCTGCCCGGTGTGGTGGCGCCACGCCTTTAATCCCAGCACTTGGGAGGCAGAGGTGGGAGGATCACAGTGAGTTCCAGGCCACCCTGAGACTGAGACATAGGGAATTCTAAGTCAGCCTGGGCTAGAGTGGGACCCTGCCTTGAAACATCCCCCCCCAAAAAAATGTGCACAATCATGCCTGGAAAAAAAATGTTCCTATAATGATCCTGGAGCTCTAAGACTACCTGCTGCATGGGTTAGATAAACCTTTTTAAAGAAAGAAAGCGTTTCTCCTTTTTTTTTTTTTTTTTTTTTTTTGGTTTTTCAAGGTAGGGTCTCATTCTAACCCAGGCTGACCTGGAATTCACTATGTAGTCTCAGGGTGGCCTTGAACTCACAACCATCCTCCTACCTCTGCCTCCCAAGTGCTGGGATTAAAGGCGTGCACCACCACGCCCGGCATTTTTTTAAATATTTTATTTTATTTTTAAAGAAAAAGAGAGAGAATGGGCATGCCAGGGTCTCTAGCCACTGCAAACGATCTCCAGATGCATGTTGTCACCTTGTGCATCTGGCTTACATGAGTGCTGGGGTATTGAACCCAGGTTGTCAGCCTTTGCAGGCAGGCACCTTAACCACTGGACCATCTGTCCAGCACCTGACTTTATATTGTAAACACACTTCAGTCACACTGCCTTATCACACTGCAATGTAATATTTGTTTCCCTGTCTGTCTCCTCAACTAGATAATGAGCTCCTAGATGCTGAGGCAGGTATCTGATCAATTACATTGCTGTCTCTAATACTCAGCACATTATCTGGCATGTAGTGGGATTTCGATAGTATTGATGTTGCCGGGCATGGTGGCACACGCCTTTAATCCCAGCACTCAGGAGGCAGAAGTAGGAGGATCACTGTGAGTTCCAGAGTGAGTTCCATGTCAGGCTGGGTTAGAATGAGACTGCCTCACATTAATAATAATAATAATAATAATAATAATATTTATGTTGAATTGAACTATTCTCAGGCTTTTATGAGGACAGATATGATCTCACTTAAGATATTGCATGCCACTATTCATTCTCATAAGTGTTATTATATATAATAAATATATAAGAGTATTTATTATTTATAGTATGCTATATATTATAATATGAGCAGTGAGTTGAAAACATGTTTTTCTTGTGGTCAGGGTGCTAGTGGAGTCTAAAGCCATACTAACCACTTTCTGAAATAATGGAAATATTCTGTCTACATAGGAGAATATGGCAGTCACTACTAACATGGATTAAAAAAAAAAATGTTGGGCTGGAAAAGATGACTTAGTGATTAAGGCATTTGCCTGTAAAGCCAAGGACCCCAGTTCAATTCCCCAGGACCCATGTAAGCCAGGTGCACAAGGGGGGCACACGCATCTGGAGTTTGTTTGCAGTGGCTGGAAACCCTGGCACACCCATTCTCTCTCTCTCTCCCTCTTCCTTTTTCTTTCTCTCTCTCAAATAAATAAATAAAATACATATACTTTTTTAAACTCTTAATAAATAAAGAAAAAATAGCCAGAAGTGGTAGCTCATACCTTTAATCCCAGCACTCAGGAGGCTGAGGAGAGGATCACTGTGAGTTTGAGGCCAGCCTGAAACTACAGAGTGAGTTGCAGGTCAACCTGGGCTACAGTGAGACCCTGCCTTAAAAAGTTAAAATAGGGGCTGAGGAGATGGCTTAGCAGTTAAGTGCTTGCCTGTGAAGCCTAAGGACCCTGGTTCAGGGCTCTATTTCCCCAGGACCCACGTTATCCAGATGCACAAGGGGGCGCACACATCTGGAGTTCGTTTGCAGTGACTGGAAGGCCCTGGCGCGCCCATTCTCCCCCCACCCTCTCTCTCTCTCTCTCTCTCTCTGTCTCTCTCTGTCTCTCCCTCTTTCTCTCTCTCTCTCTCTGTCTGTCGCTCTCAAATAAATGAATAAAAATATAACAAAAAAGTTAATATATATATATATTTTTTTTTTTTAAACACAATTAGGGCTGGAGAGATGACTCAGCAGTTAAGGTACTTGCTTGCAAACCTGTCACCTGGGTTCAGTTCCCCAATACCCACATAAAGCCAGATGCGAAAGTGGGGCATGCATCTGAAGTTTATTTGCAGCAGCCAAAGGACCTGGCATGACCATTCTCTCTCTTGCTCTCTCTCTGCTCTCTCTCTCTCTCCCCCCTTCTCTCTCAAATAAATAAACAAAAAAGAAAACTGGGGCTGGAGAGATGACTTAGCGGTTAAGGCACTTGCCTACAAAGCCAAAGGACACAGATTCAACTCCCCAGAACCCATGTAAGCCAGATGCATAAGGGTACGCTTGCATCTGGAGTTCGTTTGCAGTGGCTGGAGGCCCTGGAGTGCCCATTCCCTCTCTCTCTCTCTCTCTCTCTCTCCCTGCCTATTTCTGTATCTCTCTCAAATAAATAAATAAAAATAAAATATTATAAAAAGAAAACTGAAAAACAACAAAAAGACAAAAAAATTTAACGTGACTAAGGAAGGAAATTTTAATGCTATTTAATTTCATTGATTTAACTGTAAACCTCCATAGAAGAAGCTCTTCTATTGGTCTGCACAGGCCTGCTGTATACTAATTTAAGGCTCCCCCAGAGGGCACCCATGTACCTTGGACAGAGTCTGGCAACCCACTGTGGCCTTCCACTACAACCAAAGAGTAGCAGCGATTATGTACATATAGTAACATAACAAGTAGTTTGACTCCCCATTTCTATCATAAATGTAAGCAAACACAAAATATTCCACATATACTATACAACAAATCTAAAAACTGTTGTTTTTAAATGCCAGCCTATCCCAACCCTTCAGGAATCAGGGACCTAACACCCTTTGAATTGTCAGACTTAAGAACTGAGTCTTCCTATGTTTGGCTTGATTTCCTTTGGTATGTAGAACTCTCTCTTATAACTGCTATACAGAGGTGAGTGGCTTGCCTTGAGTCCAGTGTAAGAATTCATGCTTGCTTCTCCTGAAGAGCTTTTGGTCCCTAAACAGTTGTCTAATAATGTCAGTAAACCAATGGGTTGGATGTGAGTTGTGAATTTTAATTAGGACAGTATAAACCCATGGTCGTCAAAGCCTAAAGCCATAGGTAACAAATCTTTTTGAACTGAAGAACAAGGCGAGTTTCCATGAACTCCTGCCTCACCTGCTTGAGTTTATTGTATGTAGAACTACACATTTTGAAAATAGATGCCAAGAAGGTGAAAAACTTTTTTTTTTTAAGTTTCTTTAAAGCAGTAAGTATTCGCTGGGGACATAGCTCAGTGGTAGAGTACTTGCCTAGTATGTTCAAGTTTTGTCAAAAACAAGACCACATAATAAAGTGGGTATTAAACTAATATATGGTTTAACACACACACCCCCAAAACAAAACATAATTGCATAATGCTAAATGTATAAACAGCTGCTATCTCAATGAGCTTCTGGCATTTTCCAGATACCACTAGGCAAACCCAATCATCTGGGCAGAGCCACTGTTGGAGGGGAGGGGTGGTGAGCTCAGATTTATTATTTACCAGACAGACTGAGATCTGACACAAATGAAAGCAGACTTCTGGGTTTTAAACCTGACACAAAGTAGTTTCACCATGGAAGGAATTCCAGGGTAATTAGAACCCGAGTCTACCTAATTGGATGACTGACTTGCACAACCAAATAACCTCATCAGGCCAGAGCTCTGGATGAAGTAATTCTAGCACTAGATCGAGGTACCAGCTCCTTCCCAATACAGCCTTGGGCAAGCTGGCTTAACTTTCTGAGATCCTAGCCTCCTCGTTTAGAATGCTAACATGACTTCTTATCTCCCAGATTCAGCATGAATTAAAGGGATGTATATAAAAACAGAAATATATGTTATTATTATGATAAGTGCTTTTTTCTTAAATTATTTAATTTTCATTTATTTACTTATTTACTTATGAGAGAGAGAAAGGGAGGACAAGGCAGATAAAGAGAGGGAGAGATAATGGGCACACCAGGGCTTCTAGCCACTATAAATTCTCTCTCTCTCTCTCTTTCTCTCTCAAAAAAATAAAATGAAAAATAAAAAATAAAAAACATCTCCTGTACCAAGAGGACCAACAATGAGATGGGAGCTACCAATTTGGAGTTTCCTTCCAATGTGATTTTTGTTCAGTGGAAGTCTTTTTTAATCAGCTGGTGATTCATGACTGCCACTGTGCCCAAGCCTAAGGAAGCGGAGGAATTGGAACTCCAGAGACTTGTTGCTGGTTAGAATTATTGGACTTGGAGATTTGTCACTGACTAAAGTTGTTGGACTTGAAGCTACAGAGTTTGATGTTTGCCCTGGTTGCTTCAAATCTCATATTGGCTGAATATTTCTTTGCTATGCCCAATGCCATCTTTTGCCAGTGTGAATGTGTATTCTGTGCCATTATGGGTTTTGGGGGGGATTTCTTGGTATTATGGCTCAGTTAAAAGACCTTGGATTATGGGGATGTTTGAACATCATTGGAATTGGATGAAAACTATGAGGACTTTTAAAGTTGAATGAATGCATTGAATTTCACATCACGTATGGTTAACAGTTTATGGGAGCCAGGGACGGAAATATGGTGGTTTGATTCAGGTGCCCCCATAAACTTAGATGTCCTGAATGCTAGGTTTCCAGCTGATGGAGATTTGGGAATTAATGCCTGCTGGGGGCAGTGTATTGTTGGGGGCAGGGCTTATGGGTGTTATAGCCAGTTTCCCCTTGCCAGTGTTTGGCATACTCTTCTGCTCCTGTTATCTACCTTATGTGGGCCAGGAGGTGATGTCCACCCTCTGCTCATGCCATCATTTTCCCCTGCCATCATGGAGCTTCCCCTTGAGCCTATAAGCCAAAATAAACCTCTTTTTCCCACAAGCTGCTCTTGGTTGGGTGATTTCTACCAGCAATGCGGACCTGACCTGCAACAGTAGGTGAGTTTGAGAGGGGTTCAGATTATGGGCAAGTGTGTTCTAGCATGAAGAGATGGTAACAGGATGTGCCAGCATGCCCGGTGGACAAACGAGAGTGTGGCAGTGGCCTAGGTTCAAATCCAGACGGTACCACTTTGAACTTGTGATGTTTGGGACAGCATACTGAAATTCTCCAAGTTGTGTCTTCATCATGGGCAAAAAAAAAAAAGAAAGAAAGAAAGAAAGAAAGAAAGAAAGAAA
The DNA here is from genome assembly GCA_036346955.1 of Dipus sagitta. NCBI lineage: Eukaryota > Metazoa > Chordata > Mammalia > Rodentia > Dipodidae > Dipus > Dipus sagitta. Next base: position 23,545,682 of record CM070786.1, read on the forward strand.
GAAAGAAAGAAAGAAAGAAAGAAAAAAAAAGTAGAATGAAGCTAATAAGAGTTCAGGGCTAAATTGCATCCTCCACGCCCACAAGTCCTATGTTGACATCCTGACCGTTGGTGCCTCAGAATGCAGACTTTCAGAAGGTAATTTAGATTAAATGAAGACATAGGTATGGGGCCTAATCTAATCTGACGGGATTATCCTTATAAGAAGAGTAAATGAAGTCACAGTGAAAACTGAGGGGGGTGGGAGAGTCGCTTACATGGCAAGAGGTAAGGTTTTCAGAAGAAATCCATTGATGTCAGACTTCCAGCCTCTGTCAGTGCGAGGCAATAGATATGGGCTGTTTAAGACACCCAGCCTGTACTTAGGACTGGGCTGGAAATGTAAGTTCTAGTATTGAAGGAGTATTTGTGAGGGTTAACAAGGAGGAGAAAATAAGCATTTAGTAGCTGTCACCTCCTGGCCAAAATGGAGCTTAATCGGCAAACTGGTTACTCGGGCAGAAGAAGATCAAATACATGAGAGGTTATTACACAACAGAAGTCCAGACCAAAGGGTCCGAGTAGATGGCTCTGTGGAGAAAGCGGTTACCACACAGGCATGAGCATTTGAGTTCAAGTCTCTGGACGCTACGTAAAGCCAGAAGCTAGAGGGACGCGAGACAGAGGCGAGAGGCTCTGCCAGAGCTCGTGGGCTGCCTGTCCCGGTGAGCAGCACAAACACGAGCAGCTGACAGTCGTCCTCTGACCTCCACCCCATGCCACGGCATGTGGACACCCACACTCACACAGGAACACACACATACACAGAGAAAAATCTGAATTTTTTAAAAAATGGGGGAGCTAGAGAGACGGCTTAGCTCTTAAGGTGCTTGCCTGTGAAGCCTAAGGACCCAGGTGTGATTCACCAGTGCCCACATAGGCCAGATGCACAAGGGTTGCATACATCTAGAATATTTTTTATTTTTTGCAGTAACTACATGCCCTGGCATGCCTATTCTCTCTCTCTCTCCCTCCCTCCCTCCCTTTCTAGATAAATAAAAGAAAAAAATTTAAATGAGCCTCTGAATTTTAGAAACTGTCCTTGTTACAGATCCTAAGTAGCTGGAGGTGACAATTTTGCAAAAATAATTATTTTATGGCATCAAATATTATAATAGAATTTTTATAATCTTACAATTTGTTCATTACCAATCTTACAGATTGTGCATTGGTAATAACCTTATTTAAAAAAAAAAAAAACCTTATGCCTGCTATTTGTTTCTACAAATGAATGAATAAATCTTCTTTTAAATAATACTAACTGGTATGACTCAACCAACACTTTAGAACCCAGTCCCCACGAACTTTGACAAAAATTGATCTAATGACCAGGGAACCAACTACTCCTTTTATTCATTTGTGTTTAGCAGGTCTTTTGCTCAGCTCCGTGGCCAGGCATGAGAAAGGGAACCCTTCGCGTTTCATGCTATCCCAGCCTGTGGCTCTGAGAGCAGAGCAGGCCTGACAGCTGCCCAGTGGTTACTCTCTCAAAGCAGCTGAGTTTCCAAGTGTCTCATTTGCTAGTTACTCTGTGGAAGGCTTTTCAGCAACTTAGCAAACGGCCTCTCTCAACGGACAGCTCCAGCGCCAGGCGTGATGGCTTCCGCTATGACTCCAGCACTGGGAAGGATGAGGTAAAACGATCTCCATGAGTTCAAGGCCAGCTTGAGCAAGATAAGAGTAAGACCAGGCCTCAAAACAAAAACAAAAAAAGACAGTTCCCGTACGTGACCCATAGATGGCACTCATAGGCTGTTTTAAAAAAAAGAAATTGAGTTTTAAAACTATAGAATGAAATTTTCAAACAAAATAAAGAGAATATTAGAATGAACTCCCAACTACTCGTCACTTAGGGTCAGGAGTGATGAACACCATAATTTACCTCATCCATTGGATTGTCAGCACATATAACTTCTCAGGTAAAACTTGATGTTTCTTTACATGTATACATTAACATTATCTAATGATGAAATCAGAATGATTAGTATATTCAGCAGCTTAAATATTCATCAGTTCTCTGTTGCAACGGCATTAGAAATCCTCTCTTCTGGGTATTTGAAATATACAATGCAGCCGGGCGTGGTGGCGCACGCCTTCAATCCCAGCACTCGGGAGGCAGAGGTAGGAGGATTGCCGTGAGGTCGAGGCCACCCTGAGACTCCATAGTGAATTCCAGGTCAGCCTGAGCTAGAGTGAGACCCTACCTCAAAAAAAAAAATAAATAAATAAAAGAAGAGAAGAGAAGAGAAGAGAAGAGAAGAGAAGAGAAGAGAAGAGAAGAGAAGAGAAGAGGAAGGAAGGAAGGAAGGAAGGAAGGAAGGAAGGAAGGAAGGAAGGAAGAAAGGAAGGAAGGAAGGAAGGAAGCATACAATGCACGGGTTGTTGGCTGTAGTCACCCTGCGACAAGACAGTGCCAGAGCACCTCCCGTCAACGCACCGTTGCCACCACTGAGCAACTCGAGCCCATCTCACTTCCTGGGACTCTGCTTTGTAGCACTGAAACCACTGTTGCACCCTCGGCAATTTTTAGATCGTTCACACGAGCAAGATCATGCAATATTTGTGTTTCTGTGCCTGGATTATCTAAGCTATCAAACAATGACAAGATTTTAATTTTCAAAATTACTTTAAAAAGGGGCTAGAGCCAGGCATGGTGGCGCATACCTTTAATCCCAGCACTTGGGAGGCAGGGGTAGGAGGACTACTGCGAGTTCAAGGCCACCCTGAAATTACAAAGTGAATTCCAGGTCAGCCTGAGCTAGAGTGAGACTCTACTTCAAAAAGAAAAGAAAAGAAAAGGAAAAGAAAAGAAAGGAAAGGAAAGGAAAAGAAAAGAAAAGAAAGGAAAGAAAAAAGGAAAAGGGCTAGAGAGATGGATTATCCGTTAAGGCACTTGCCTGCAAAGCCAAAGGACCCAGGCTCAGTTCCCCAGTACCTACGTAAGCCAGATGCACAAGGTGGCACTTGAATCTGGAGTTTGTTTGCAGCAGCTGTAGGTCCTTGTGTGCCCATTCTTTCTTTCTCTATCTCCCTCTTTCTCTCAAATAAATAAATAGAAATAATTTTTTTTAATTACAGAGTTTTGTCTTCTTTATGGCTGAATAGTATTGATATATAACATTTTATTTATCCATTCTCCTGCTGATAGATTTTTGGATTGTGTCACATCTTGGCTATTATAAGTAACACTGCTGGTAACATAATGTTTTTTTTTTTTTTTTTTTTTTTGGTTTTTTGAGGCAGGGTCTTACTCTAGCCCAGGCTGACCTGGAATTCACTCTGTATTCCCAGGGTGGCCTCAAATTCATGGCGATCCTCCTACCTCTGCCTCCCAAGTTCTGGGATTAAAGGCATACATCACCACGCCTTGCCAGATGTCTCTTTAAATATACTTACTTAATTATTTTATACCCAGTCCTGAGATCACTGGATCATGTGATAATTTCATGTTTAATCTTTTAGGAACCTCTACTATTTTCCATAGTGATTATACTAATTTGCATTTCTACCAGGAGTGTACAAGGCTTCACTTCTTTCCATGTCTTTTACAGCACCCTTATCTTTTTGAGAAGAGGCATTCTTACTACAGTGAAGGCATGATACCTCCCTGTGGTTTTTGATTGGTACTCCATTGTGGCTAGCAATGGCATGTATCCATATGCCCATGTGGCTTTTTGTAGAATTTACAAATATTTTTTTCCAATCCTGTATCAGGTCTCTTCATTTTGTTGTGTCCCCAGCAGACTCCACATTTATTTTTGTATTTGTTGCTTATGCTTTTGTGATCTTTGCTAAAAAAAAAAAAAAAAAAAATCTTTGGGCTGGAGAGATGACTTAGCAGTTAAGGCACTTGCCTGCAAAGCCAAAGGACCCAGGTTTGATTCCCCAGGACCCACGTGATCCAGATGCACCTAGTGGTACATGCATCTGAAGTTCATTGGCAGTGGCTAGAGGCCCTGGTGCACCCATTCTATCTTCTTTGCTCTCTCTCTCTCTCTCAAATAATAAATAAATAAATAAAGTTTTTAAAAAATTAAGAAAGAAATATATCCTTCCTTTCTTCCTTCCTCCGTCCCTTCCTCCTTCCTTCCTCTCTCATTTAAAAAAAAAAAAATCTTTGCCAAACAGGTGGCAGAAAGAACGTAAGAGCCAAGGAAGAGCAGGAATGCTTGCAATACTGTCTTCCAGACAGAGCAGCCTCTGTGGTGTTCACATCCTCACAGTGGCTGACACTGCAGAAAGGAGGGCGAAAATGATGACATCAGAATAGAAGAGAGATTAGTTAGAAAGAAGAAGGGATTCAGTGGGGGCTTGGATAAGGGAGGGGGGAAAGAGAGAGTGGTGGGAGGGGATTATGATCATGTCTGTATGTATGGACATTGTCAATAAAAAGCTTTTAAAAGCTGGGCATGGTGGCACATGCCTTTAATCCCAGCACTTGGAAGGCAGAGGTAGGTAGGAGGGTTGCCACGAATTTAAGGCCAGCCTGAATTCCAGGTCAGCCTGGGCTAAAGTGAGATCCTACCTCAAAAACACAACAACAACAAAAAAAAGGTTTAATTCCATTGTTAGGCTCCCACTAATCCTGGGCTATTAGAGGGTCTACACCCTTTAAATTCTCTCTGAATTAATAATGGCTATCCCATTTAACCGGTGCTGACTTCACTTTCAGGTACGGAGGATTGCCGTGAGTTCGAGGTCACCCTGAGACTACATAGTGAATTCCAGGTCAGCCTGAACTAGAGTGAAACCTGTACCTCAAAAAAAAAAAAAAAAAACAAAATAAAATAAAAATCCACTCTGGTGTGTACAGAGAAAAGTTAAGGTCACGGTGAGTATCTTAACCAGAACACAATGTGTCAGTATGTTTGCAGTGATTACCTTCTCATTGCTTGGAGAAAACATCCGACCACAAGCAGCTTGCGGGAGGAAAGGATTTTTATTCCAGTCTGGAGGTGAAGTTTCATCATGCCAGGGCAGAGCATGGCAGAACAGAGGCCTGGCATCACATCTTGTCACCCGAGCTGGGAGGAAGCAGGAAGAGTGAACTGATTCTGATCCGTCCATGGGCTCCAATAATAAACCTCAAGGTCCGGCCCCGGTGAAACACCTCCTCCGGCAAGGCTCCACCTCCCAAAGACTCCGCCAGCAGGGGCTGGAGTATGAGACTTAATCACAAACACAAGATGTTGTGAGGGACAGGTTACAGTCAGAATACCACAATACTTGATTTTGTTTTTATTTATTCTCTAACCCTCTAAAGGTTGTATTTGTTTGTTTGCTTGTTTGTTTGTGCACTAGGGATTGAACCCAAGGCTTTATACATGCTGGGTAAACACTCTACCAATGAGCTGCATCCACAGCCCCCATCTCAGAGGCTCTTGCTGCAAATGACTGCGTCGCTTGGCCTTCTCTTCCTCACTGAGCATCTGACACACCCCCTGGTTTCTCTGTCATCTACCATTTGCAGAGGCTTGGGCTGTACAAGTGGTCATCCGATAACAACTGACTGTACTAATTGAACAGCACATAGTTTTGTCAAAGTTTTCATTCCATCGTTTGTTCGCTATTCATTATGAGGCACACTAAGACACAAGTCAGGGGAATCGTTGTGTTTCAAACCAAAACTATGGGCTTTGTTTATGGGAAGTATTCAGGGAAGCGCTGCCTCTAGAAACAACAGCGACAATTAGTTTCCATCCTGACGGCACTATGAGGCACCGTCTACAGGTATTAGGACTCTGACTCCATTTTATGCTCACCTGAGATTCTGGCCACACACATACATTAGGGCTGGAGAAGCCAGGGCTGGAAAACAACAAAAGTTTAATCAGCAGCATGAGGGTAAGAAGAAAGGGGATTTGCAAAAAAAAAATATGAGGATCGGGGCCCTCATCCCCAATAGCCATCACCACAGGATCTGGGGCAGTGGCTCAGCAGTCCGTCTCTTTCCTGCATTAGACTGACTGAATCCTGCTCAGCCTGTCAAACAAGTGTATTAGCAGAGCTGGAGGGAGCTAGGTGACAGCACGCCTTTCTGTGCAGAAAACACTGCGTGTGGTCACGAACTCGCCAAGATGGTCGTGGTTCAGAGCCAGTTCAGGGCCACTAAGATCCAGATGGGAATCTTCTCTATGTCCAATCTTGGGCAGACGACCTTGTCCTTCTTTTATTTTAAAATATTTCTAGTTATTTGTGAGTGGTAGAGAGCGTGGAGAGTGAGAGCATGCCAGGGCCTCTTGCCACCACAAATGAACTCCAGGTACATGCACCCACCACTTTGTGCATCTGGCTCTACATGGGTACTGGGGAATCTAACCCAGGCCATCGGGCTTTGTGAGCAAGCACCTTGAAGGGCTGAGCCACCGTTGCTTCTCAGCCCAGCTTTGTCTTTCCAAACCTGTTTCAATAACTATAAAATAATCACAGAGCTAACATCAAGGAATATTTTTAGATTAAAACATTTAAAAAAAAAAAACCCTTAATTTAGCCAGGCATGGTGGCGCATGCCTTTAATCCCAGCACTTGGGAGGCAGAGGTAGAAGGATCACCGTGAGTTCGAGGCCACCCTGAGACTACATAGTGAATTCCAGGTCAGCCTGAGCTAGAGTGAGACCCTACCTCGAAAAACCAAAAAAAAAAAAAAAAAAAAAAAAAAAAAAAATCCCTTAATTCTAGCACTCAGGAGGCAGAGGTAGGAAGATTACTGTAAGTTCAAAGCCAGCCTGAGACTACATATTGAATTCCAGGTTAGCCTGGGCTAGAGTGAAACCTTACCTGGGGGGGGAAAAAAGATATAATGTGTGGAAAACACTTAGCATAAAGCTTGACACTTTCAAGGTGGAAGGACCCCATTGAGTAGAAGCTGAAAGATCAATAGAGTCCTTTTCCTAAGAGACCATGTGTCCTTTGTCCTGATATTAAACCCACCCTCATAGTTTTCCCCAACACCCCTCTACAGCCCCCTTGCTAGCTTTCCCACAATCCTTTAGACTAGGCCTCATCACCTTGAGGGATGTCCTAGTCAGAACTGTACTTCTGGACTCCAAACAAAGGGAAGTTAAAATCCTGGTTGCAGGGCTAGGGAGATGGCTCAGCAGTTAAGACACTTGCCTGCAAACCCTAAGGACCTGGGTTCAATTCCCCAGTACCCAAATAAAGCCACATGCACAAAATGGCACCTATATCAGGAATTCATTTGCAGTGGCCAGAGGCTCTGGCATGCCCATTCTCTCTCTCTCAGCCTCTCTCTCTCAAATAAATAAATAAAATACTTTTAAAAAAAATCCTGTTTGCCAATGAGGGAATTTTTCTCCTTTCCTCAGCCTTCTTGGCAACTCACAGACAACTTGAAGCAGTCATGCCCAGATATTGCTTAAAGAATGCTTGCTGCTCTGTCACAGATGGTGATGAGTTTTGACACCGAAATGCAGTGACTCACCTGTTCCTAATAGCATTGTCTTATGTGTCACTCCGCCCCTCCCCAGGAAGGCTAAAGCCGTCTGGCTGGGATTTTCCCAAGCAGTTTACCTCTTTGATCTCAAGGAGGAGGGATGAGGGAAGGCCCAAATGCCTCAGAGTACGTCTGGATGTGGTTCTCATGAAATTCGGTGGGGTGTCAGCAAAGGGAATTAATTCATTTCCGCCTGATCGTTCTGCCTCTGTTCAAACAACCTTCCATCCAGGGGTAATGTGGTATGCGACTGATGCTTTCTAAAACCAGCACCTGAACAGAGAAAAACTTGTCACACACAGGGCCGGAGAGATGGCTTAGCGGTTAAGACACTCGCCTGCAAAGCCTAAGGACCCCTGTTTGACTCCCCAGATCTCGCATAAGCCAGACGCACAAGGTGATGCATGTGCAAGGTTGCACACGTACACAAGGTGGCACACTCATCTGAGGTTAGATTACAATGGCTGGAGGCCCTGGCATGCCAATTCTCTCTCATATATAGATATATATATAGAGAGAGAGAGAGAGAGAGAAAGAAAGAGAGAGAGAGAGCCAATCTATTGGGCTTCCCTAACAAAGAACTTGCCACATACTCATGACTACTGCTCACATCATCACTGAGGCTCTTGGAGACCCAGAAAAAAAAAAAAATCTGGTGTTTGGCTTCTAGTATTTCTCAGAGCAGAGGAATGAAGGAAGGCTTCTTGACAAATTTCCTACAAAACTCCCTGTAAATAAACTGACCCCAATAAATCCAGCCACCTGCACCTTTGTCATGACAGCGTCCACAGCCAGAGTCTTTGGCCAGTCATACAAAAACCCAGATGTGACAGATCTCAGTGCTGATGAAATGTGTCACCCAGGCAGGACACGGCAGACAGAGGGAGGTGGTAAGGACAGGAAGAGAAAGGGAAGCACCAGAGCTGGCATCCCTTTCCTGACCTCAGAAGACAGCCAGTGTTTCACGAGCCTAGCTAACCAAACACAGTAAGTTAATAAATTACATCATAACCACGGGGGGGGGGGTTGTTATATAACTAGGGATGGCGGCACACACCTGTAAGCTCAACACTGCAGAGACACAGGCAGGAAAACTGAAAGTTTGGGGCAATCCTGGGCTACATAACAAGACCCTATCTCTGAATTTTTTTTTAATTTTATTTATTTACTTGAGAGATAGAGTCTATCAAAGACAGAGAGATAGAGAGTGGGTATACCAGGGCCCCTAGCCACTGCAAACTCCAGACGAATGTTTCACCCAATGCATCTGGCTTTATGTGGATACTGGGGAATCGAACCTGGGTCCTTAGGCTTTGCAAGCAAACTCATTAACTGCTGAGCTATCTCTCCAGCCCCTCAAAATATTTTTAAATTGTTAATTAATTTATCTATCTGAAGATAAGGATCGGGGGCCCTCATCTCAACAGCCATCACCACAGGATCTGGGGCAGTGGCTCAGCAGTCCGTCTCCTTTCCTGCATTAGATGACTGAATCATGCTCAGCCTGTCAAACAAATGTATTAGCAGAGCCGGAGGGAGCTAGGTGACAGCACGCCTTTCATGGGGGAGTGGACACACCAGGGCCTCTTGTCCCTGCCTTTAATCCCAGCACTCGAGAAGCAGAGGTAGCAGGATCGCAGTGAGTTCGAGGCCACCCTGAGACTACATAGTGAATTCCAGGTCAGCCTGAACTAGAGTGAGACCCTACCTCGAAAAACCAAAAAAAAAAAAAAAAAATTAATAGTATGGTATGACAACAGTTATTACACAAAAAGAGACTTCTTGGCAAAAGTAAGTTCAAGAAATGCTGGATTAAATAAAATTAATGAGATCATTTATTACAGGATTTCTTGGAGCCTTTTAACATATCATTATGTCTCATAACATCTCAAGAATTTCTAAAGGACATGACATACTTCCCAAATATTTATTTCTCACCATGACATTCTTCACTCACAGATTTGTGAGCAGCTAGGAGAACTTTCTTAACCTTTCTTTCTTTTTAATATATATGTGAAGGATGTGTGTTTGACGTGCGTATTTGTGTGTGTGCTCACGTGTGTGAGTGCATATATGTGTGTCATGACACACGTGTGGAAATATTAAGACAACTTCCATGCCATTCCCCATCTTTTACGGTGTTGAAGGGACAGTCTCTCTTTGTTCATTGCTCTGTCCTCCAGGCTAGCTGACCTGCAAGCTTCTAGAAAATTCTCTTGCTCTCTTGTTTCTACCTCCCATTTCACCATAGGCACGCTGGGATTAGTTACAAAAGCCTGCCATAGACTCCATTTTGTTTCTGTTTTTTCTGGTTGTTTTTGCATGTAGTCTGGAGATTGAAACTCAGTTACTCAAACTTGTGCAGTAAGAGCTTTATCCGTTGAGCTATTTCCCCCAATCCCACTGGACTTATTGATTTATTGATTTGACAGAGTTTCATCATGTCACTAAGACTAGCCTTAAATTTACTCTGTAGTCCAGGCATGGCCTGGAATTGGTAGCAATCATCCTGCCTCTGCCTCCTGAGTGCTGAGATTGCAGGCATGTGCTACCATCCCTGGCTATTTCATTAAAAAAATATATATGTGGAAGCCGGGTGTGGTGGCGTGCGCCTTTAATCCCAGCACTCAAGAGGCAGGGGTAGGAGGATCGCTGTGAGTTCCAGGCCACCAAGACTACATAGTGAATTCCAAGACAGCCTTGGCTAGAGCAAGACCCTACCTTGAAAAACCAAATATATGTATGCTGGAGAGATGGCTCAGCAGTTAAAGGCACTTTTGTGCAAAGTCTAACAGCCTAAATTTGAATCCTCAGTACCCACGTAAAGCAAGGTGCACAGCATGGTACATATCAGGAGTTCATTTGTAGCAGCAAGAGGCCCTGGCACATCCATTCTCTGTCTCTCTCTCTATCTATCTATCTCTCTCTCTATCTCTTCTTGCAAATGATTAAATAAAATACTATTTATCTATTTATTTGGGAAAGAGAGAGAGTATGGACGAACCAGGGCCTCTGGCTGTTGCACACCAACTCCAGACACACATGTAGCACCGCTTTGTGCATCTGGTTTTATGTGAGTACTGGGAATGTAACCCAGGCCACTGCTCAGCCATCTCTCCAGCCCCGGTTTTTAATCCCATGGGTTCAAATGTTATCTTATTCCACAAAGGCAAATGGCAAGCCCTCAGATTATTAACAAAAAGCAAGTGTCACCTCTTCTCTCTCACACACATAAATAAATAAATAAATAAGATATTAAAAAATAAAAGATGGGCCTAGAGCACACACGTGTAATTCTGGCCCTGGAGAGGTGGAAACAGGTAGATCCCTAGGGCTTACTGACTAACAAGTCTAGCAACATCTGTGAGCTCTAGGTTCACTGAGAGATCATGTCTCAGAAGGTGAGGTGAGAGCAACTGAGGAAGATATCTAATGTCATCCTCAGGCCTTCACACCACACACACACACACACACACATACACACACACACACAACACATAGACACCCATACATACATACTAACATGCATACATACACATGCAAAAAACATATAGGGAGTGGAAGTTGGATGCAGAGATATGCCTAGAGGGAGAACAATGTGGAAAAACAAAAAACAAGGAAAGGGAACATCCAAAAGCCAATGAGAAAGACCTGGAATAGATCCTCCTCTTGTGGCCCTAGAAGGAAGCAATCAGCCAACACCTTGACCTTAGATGTACAGCCTCCAGACCTTCAAAACCATAAACAGCTGTTGCTTAAGCCCCTCACTTTGTGGTACGGTGTTGTATTTGATTACTTTTCTCATTGCTGTGACAAAAGCCTGTCAAAAGCAACTTAAGAGGCCATGGTGGCACACGCCTTTAATCCCAGCACTCGGGAGGCAGAGGTAGGAGGATCGCCGTGAGTTCGAGGCTACCCTGAGACTACAGAGTGAAATCCCAACACTCAGGAGCCAAGATAGGAGGATCGCTGTGAGTTCCAGGCCACCAAGACTACATAGTGAATTCCAAGACAGCCTTGGCTAGAGCAAGACCCTACCTTGAAAAACCAAATATATGTATGCTGGAGAGATGGCTTAGTGGTTAAGGCACATGCCTGTGAAGCCTAAGGACCCCGGTTCAATTCTCCATGTCCCATTAAGCCAGATGGTGGCTCATGCCTCTGGAGTTCATTTGTAGCAGCAAGAGGCCCTGGCACATCCATTCTCTGTCTCTCTCTCTATCTATCTATCTCTCTCTCTATCTATCTATCTCTCTCTCTATCTATCTATCTCTCTCTCTATCTATCTATCTCTCTCTCTATCTATCTATCTCTCTCTCTATCTATCTATCTCTCTCTCTATCTATCTATCTCTCTCTCTATCTATCTATCTCTCTCTCTATCTATCTATCTCTCTCTCTATCTATCTATCTCTCTCTCTATCTATCTATCTCTCTCTCTATCTATCTATCTCTCTCTCTATCTATCTATCTCTCTCTCTATCTCTTCTTGCAAACAAATCAAATCAAATAAAATATAAATGTATTAGCAAAAGCCAACCTTAAGCAAGAAAATGTTCTTTGAAAAGTTCAATGAAAAATGGGGGGAAATCTACCATTATAATGATAATTTTCTAATGCGTCCTATCAGTAGTGTGTGTGTGTGTGCACGCGCGCTCATGCATGTGAGTACAGACAAGTATGCACCACAGGGTGTGTCTGGAGAGCAGAGGAAAACTTCAGGTGTTTGTCCTTACCTTCCACATTTTTTTTTCTATGAATTTTTAATTTTTAAAGCATTCTTTTTATGTATTTTACTTATTTATTTACTTGAGAGGAGAGGAGAAGAGAAGAGAAGAGAGAGAAGAGAAGAGAAGAGAGAGAAGAGAAGAGAAGAGAAGAGAAGAGAAGAGAAGAGAAGAGAAGAGAAGAGAAGAGAAGAGAAGAGAAGAGAAAAACAACTTGACAAAGGGTTGGCTATGGCAGGGAAGACACAGCGGCAGGAGCGCAAGGCAGCAGTCGTATCGTCTGCAGTCAGGAAGCAGAGCGATGAAGGCTGGCCCCCAGCCTGCTGTCTCCTTTTTCCCTTTGTATCCAGTCCAGGACCGCAGCCCATGAGATGGTGCTGCGACCCATACATACCCACAGAGCGTCCACCCTGCTCAGTTAGACTTTTCAGGACTCACTCTTTCTTTTATATTACATATGGACATATTTTGCATGTGAACATCACATGTGGTACCATCCTCTCCTTCCTCCCTGCCCCTTTTCTGAAGAGGCCTTCCTCGTTGGGAGTGCAGGTCACCCCAGTGGGGATTGTGGGTCATGAATTATGAGTGCAGCAGTCAGTTTTGTTTTATTGGTTTTCCGAAGTAGGGTCTCACTCTAGCCCAGGCTGACCTGGAATTCACTGTGTAGTCTCAGGGTGGCCTCGCACTCAAGGCGATCCTCCTACCTCTGCTGGGATTAAAGGCATGCGCCACCACGCCCCGCTTCAGGACACGCTCTTACAGACCCACCTGAAGGTGTGCTTCCATGGTGATTCTAAACCCACTCCAGTTGACAATGAACATGAGCCACCACAGCTGTTAACCATGGTCTCACAAACAGCATTAGCTTTACTCTATTACTCTGTTTATTTATCAGATTCCTTTTGCATAGACAGGCATGGTGGCCCAGGCCTTTAATCCTCCTAGCATTTGGGGATGCTGAGGTCAGAGAATAGTTTGAGGCCAGCCTGGGATACAGTGTGAATTCCATTCCAGGTCAACCTAGGCTACAGTGTGATCCTGCCTCAAAAAAAAAAAAAAAAAAAAAAGTGGGCTAGAGAGATGGCTTAGAGGTTAAGGCATTTGCCTACAAAGCCAAAGGACCTCGGTTCGACTCCCCAGGACCCACATAAGCCAGCTGCACAAGGTGGTGCATGTATCTGGAGTTTGTTTGCAGTGGCTGGAAGCCCTGGCATGCCCATTCTCTCTCTCAAATAAATAAATAAAAATAAAAATATTTTTTTTAAAAAAGTAGCTGGGTGTGGTGGCATACACCTTTAATCCCAACACTCAGGAGCCAGAGATAGGAGGATCGCTGTGAGTTCAAGGCCACCCTGAGACTACGTAGTGAATTCCAGGTCAGCCTGAACTACAGCAGGACCCTACCTCAAAAAAAAAAAAAAAAGGCTGGAGAGATGGCTTAGTGGTTAAGGCACATGCCTGTGAAGCCTAAGGACCCCGGTTCAATTCTCCAGGTCCCATGTAAGCCAGATGGTGGCTCATGCCTCTGGAGTTCATTTGTAGTGACTAGAGGAGTGCCCATTCTCTCTCTCTAATAAATAAATTAAAATAAAATCTTGAAAAACAAACAAACAAAAAACTACAAAAGAAGGAACATGAAAGGAAACAAGGGTGCTAGTGAATCACGGCAGCAGTGGGAGCCTGCTGCCTCTCGGTGCTGAGGAAACTTCCCGGAGGAAGAGACATGTTCCTATTAGTGGATGACGGAGTGAAAGGAGGAGGTGAAGGCCATGTTCCCACCACAGGGAGCATCCTGTCCAAGTGTCAGAGCACAAGCACAAGTGGGTGACAAGAAGACCGAGACCCTCAAGGCCAAACCAGTGAGCAAACAGACCCAGCCACAGGAAACAGTGACTGGGTTGCTGCTACCGGGGGAGAAGTGGACGCAAGACACCCACTCCGAAGAGAGAGTACTTGTAAACACCTGGAGTATTCCAGAGCTTTATGGTTTTGTCTCGGAACCCACAGCCAATCTGCAGGCTGTCAGGAGGGAAGGCCACAATGCACTCATCCTTGGTATGGCCTACAAATCGTCTGGTGGTGGTGGCCATTGTGAGATCCCAGGGGGCGCAGGATTCCATCCCAAGAGCCCGAGAGGGCAACGTGGCCATCAAAGGAGATCACTGACGAAGTGGGGGTGACCCTGGTACAGCACGCTGTGGTATGCCATAGGTAGTCTCATCCCTAGTCAACTTCCACATGACTGCAGCGGATGTGCGAGTCGCGGCAGCCGCAAGGATGGCACCGGATAGCCCAGAGAGCCCAGCAGAGGAAAAGAAAAGTAATAAGATATCTTAAATGTACCAGCTGGGGCTAGGGAGATGGCTCAGCAGTGAAGGTGCTTGCTTGCAAAGCCTGAGGACCTGGGTTAGGTTCCCCAGCACCCATGTAAAGCCAGGTGCACAAAGTGGCACATGCACCTAGAGTTCATTTGCAGCTGCTGGAGTCCCCGGCATAGCCATTCTCTCCCTCCCCCTCTCTCCCTGTCTTTCTTCTATCTATCTCTGCTTGCAAAATCAAATAAAATAAAATATAAATGTATTAGTAAAAGCCAACCTTAAGCAAGAGAAATGTTCTTTGAAAAGTTCAATGAAAAATGGGGGGAAATCTACCATTATAATGATAATTTTCTAATGCGTCTCTATCAGTAGTGTGTGTGTGTGTGTGTGTGTGTGTGTGTGCACGCGCGCTCATGCATGTGAGTACAGACAAGTATGCACCACAGGGTGTGTCTGGAGAGCAGAGGAAAACTTCAGGTGTTTGTCCTTACCTTCCACATTTTTTTCTATGAATTTTTAATTTTTAAAGCATTCTTTTTATGTATTTTACTTATTTATTTACTTGAGAGAGAGGAGGAAAGAGAATGGGTGCACCAGGGTCCTCTAGCCACTGCAAACAAACTCCAGATGCATGCACCACCTTGTACATCTGGCTCATGTGGGTACTGGGGAATCGAACCCAGGTCCTTAGGCTTCGCAGGTAAGCGTCTTAACCACTGGGCCATCTCTTCAGCCCTAATTTGTCTTTTGACATTTCCATACATGCATGCTACATTTTGATCATATGCCTCCCATTTCCTACCCGATCCCCTTGTGCTCCTCCTTATCACTGGCCACTGTCTATGCCACAGAAAGGAATGACACCCTTCCCAGAAACCTTTAGCTGTCATGAGCTCACTGGGGAGGAGAGTGGCCTCTCAAGCCCCTCCTCGCTCTATAGCAGAAAGTTGATTAGCTAACCACGTGCAGGTGTTGGCAGAGTCTCTCTTCACTGTTGCGTCTCTAACCTAGCTGGCCTGTGAGCTTCCAGACATTCTCCTGTCTTCTGGCCCTGAGTGTGCTGGGACCTTTGCTTACAGACACTGGCACTATATAACATCTGGCTTTACACAGGTTCTAAGGACCAAAGCTCAGGTAAGCACTTTATCCACTGAGCCGTCTCCCCAGCCCACTCTCAGGAACTGATAGATTCAAAAGACAAAAAAATGGCGGGGGGGGGGCTGTAAGATGGCTTAGCAGTTAAGGCTTTCATCTGCGAAGCCTAAGGACCTAGGTTCGATTCCCCAGTACCCACGTAAGTCAGATGCACAAGGTGGCAGATGTATTTGGAGTTTGTTTGCAGTGGCTAGAGGCCCTGGCTCACCCATTCTCTTTGGGTGTCTATCTGCCTCTTTTTATGTCTCTCAAAATAAAATAAATAGATAAATTTTTTTTTAGAAAAAAAAAAAGGCTGGAGAGATTGCTTCGTGGTTAAGGAGCTTGCTTGCAAACCCTGATGGCCTGGGTCTGATTTTTCGGATGCACAAAATGGCGTATTCACCTGGAGTGCATTTGCAGAGGCAGAAGGCTCTGGAATGCCCATTGCCACTCTCTGTATCTCCTCTCTCCCCTTGAAAATAAATTTTTTTAAAGACAAAAAAGTTATATTGCTGAAGACTCCACATACTTGGGCTGCAAGGCCACTGAGAAATCCTGCTGGAACTGAGCTGATAACCTCCTCCATGTAGACCAGCTGAGAGAAAGCTGGAAGAAGCCATTCTACATGCAGTTCAATGGGAGAAAGAGAAATCACCAGTGAAGATACTCAACAGTGGACACTGCAAGCCTTATAATTGGCCAGCCAGGCCAAATGAGCCAACGGGTGCAATAGTGGCACGTCTGTCATGGTGGAAACCAACTGTCCTTCAATTGGACTGGAGGCCCGCTCCATGGGGGGGGGGGGGATACATCCCTGATACTGAAAACTTAAAACAGGGGTAGTCATGAGCCCTAGGGGTGTAACATCTGCTGATGTCTGGAAAAATGTATATACTATGCTTATCAAACTGCCCAGTAAGCACTTTTCTTAATAATTAAACTCTTATATTAACGCTACTCTCACTTTGGGTAGAGAATCTTCTCTTTTCAGATGGCAGTGACATTGGGATGACTCAGAAGGTATCATAGTGCTGGAAAGAAGTGACTGGAGTACTGAGTAACATCTCGATCACACCTTCCAAGGCTCAGGGTCTAATGCAGAAGAGATGGCGGAAAGAATGTAAGAGCCGAAGGAAGGGTAGGACTCCTTACAACGTGCTCCCTCCAGACATAAAATGGCCTGGATATCCATGACCTCATAGTGCATGACACTACCTACACAAGGCCATCATAAGAGGAGGAAAAGATCATGACATCAAAATAAAAGAGACTGATTGAGACGGGGAGAGGATATGATAGAGAATGGAATTTCAAAGGGGAAAGTGGAGGGAGGGAGGGTAGCACCATGGGATATTTTTTATAATCATGGAAAATGTTAATAAAAATTAAGAAAAAAAGAATTTAAAAAAAGACAAAAAAGTTAGTAAGGACATTAAAGATTTGAATAAGCTAATAGGTTGATATAACATGAATTCATAGTCATAGATTTAAAATGGTACAAGCACACCTTTCAAACACCCAATCAGTCCAGACATGTGGCGCACACCTTTAATCCCAGCACTAGAGGCAGAGGTAGGAGGATCGCCTGTGAGTTCGAGGCCACCATAAGACTACAAAGTAAAATCCAGGTCAGCCTGAGTTACAGCAAGACCCTACCTCGAAAAAAAAAAAAAATTTTTTTTCCCAAACACACTAAGAACATCCTATACTAGGCCAGAAAATAAATCTAAAATAATTTCCAAGAACTAGGGTCAAATGGACTATTCAGATCACAGAGTGATTAGATTAGCTAATCCATACCAAAATGATGACTATAACATCCCTTATGTTAGCAATAAATACACATCTGTCACTCACAGGTTATAGAAACCAAATCAGGGGCTGGAGAGATGGCTTAGCGGTTAAGGCACATGCCTGCAAAGCCAAAGGGCCCAAGTTTGATGCTCCAGGTCCCACATAAGCCAGATGCATAGGGTGGTGCATGCGTCTGGCGTTTGTTTGCAGTGGCTAGAGGCCCTGGTGTACCCATTCTCTCTCTCTCTCTCTCTCTCTCTCTCTCTCATAAATAAATAAAAACAAATCTTAAAAAAAAAAAAAGGCCAGGCGTGGTGGCACACGCCTTTAATCCCAGCACTCGGGAGGCAGAGGTAGGAGGATCACTGTGAGTTCAAGGCCACCCTGAGACTCCATAGTGAATTCCAGGTCAGCCTGGGCTAGAGTGAGACCCTACCTCACAAAAAAAAAAAAAGAAATAAAGAAAGAAAAAAAAGACAAATCAACAGCGTTTACACAATATTTAGCAATAAAAAATAATGAACCATGACGTTTTATGATTTATTTTGAGATGCAGGTAAAATAGTACTGAAAGGGAAGTGTATAGCCTATGGTGGTTTGGGGCATGTGTTTGAACACTGAGGGAGGGCCCCATCCTCTCTGCCTCCTACCTACCAGAGTGACTGTGGTGCCCTGGCCTGCCACATTTTCCCTGCCATGAGGGACTCTGCCCCCTAGAACCTAAATTAAACCCTTTTCTTCCATAAGCTGCTTCTGGTCACATGTTTTTATCCCAGCAACAAGAAAGTAATGTAGTGCTACAAGTTTTAAGAGAACAAATTGGGATGGGGAGATGAAAATAATGAGCTGAGGGCTAGAGAAATTGCTTAGTGGTTAAAGGCACTTGCTTACAAAGCCTGATAGCCTAAATTCAATTCCCCAGTACCCACGTAAAACCAGATGCGCAAAGTGGCACCTGAATCTGGCTAGAGACCCTGACCTACCCATTTCCCCTCCCCATCCTCTCTCTCTCCTCACCTTTTCTGCTTACAAATAAATAAACAAATTCTATTATAAAGAAAACTGGGGCCTGGAGAGATGACTTAGCATTTGCGGTGCTTTCTGGCAAAGCCAAAGGACCCAGGTTCAATTTCCCAGTACCCATATAAAGCTAGATGCACAAGGATGCACAAAATGGTATGTGCGTCTTGAGTTCATTTGCAGTGGTTAGAAGCCCTGCTGGCCCATTCTTTCTCTCTCTATCTGCCTCTCTCTCTCAAATAAATTAATTAATTAAATAATTTAAAAACAAGAATTACAAGAAAATAAAACTGGGCTAGAGATGTGGCTCAGCAGTTAAAGACACTTGCATGCAAAGCCTGACGGCCATGTATATGGAGTTTATTTACAGTGCTAAGAGGCCTGGGTGTGCCCATTTTCTCCCCCCTCCCATCTCTCTCTGTCTCTGATTGCAATAAATAAATAAAAATATTTTTAAAACAGAAAATGATGGGCTGGAGAGATGGCTTAGTAGCAAAGGCGCTTGCCTGCGAAGCCTAAGGACCCATGTTCAATCTCTGTCCAGATCCCATGTAGGCCAGATGCACAAAGGCAAGGCAAGCACAAGATTGCACATGCCCACTAGGTGGCACAGGCGCCTGGATTTCAACTGAAGTGGCTGAGGCCCTGATGCACCAATTCTCTCTCTCTCTCTGTCTCTCTCTCCTGTTTCTTGCTCTCGCTCTCTCTACCAAAAAGAAATTTAAAATGGAGCTGGAGGGATGGCTTAGTGGTTAAGGCATTTGCCTGCCAAAGCCAAAGTACCCAGGTTCATTTCCCCAGGACCCACATTAGCCAGCTGCACAAGGGGGCGCACACATCTAGAGTTCATTTGCAGTGGCTGGAGGCTCTGGCACACTCATTCTCTCTCTCTCTCTCTCTCCCTCTTCCTCTGTCAAATAAATAAATAAAAATAAAATAAAAAGAACTTGAATAGCTTGCTCCCTTTCCTGTGATAGCAACATGCAACTGATTAAAAAACAAACAAACAAAATGAAATTTAAAATGATGAGCTGAGTAGCTCTTTTATTTTTTATTTTATTTTTTTTTTACATTTTATTATCTTTTATTGTTTATTAGTTTAATATTTTTATTATATATATTTTTAGTACTGCCCCTCTAGTTCCATTGCTTACCCTTCTTTCCCTCTTGTGCTGTGTTCTCAAGAGGCTGCTCAGTACCAACGGCTGCAGCCCAGTCACTTCGGGTTGGGTTTACCTAATGTGCAACAACGACAGGGCGGCAATGGGTAGGAATAGGTAAGGTATATTTTGTCATGTTTTGTTTTTCTGCTCCCTGCTTCCAGAGACATGCTTTATTTGTCATATGCTTCGGGGGAGGCGATAGCTTTGCTTGAGCAAGCTTCCCACTTCCAAGGCTACAGTTCTTACCAGAAGTCAAAACAACAGTCCACCTTGCTCCATCAGGTAGGTTTGTCAATGGTTTCTACCATTGCTACTACTAGGAAATTCATCTCTTCTGGGACTCTCTCAACCTTGAACACCTATGTGAATATTCTTATTAAACTCTCACGGCCCTGTGTTTGAAAATGCCGTGAGTTCAAGGCCACCCTGAGACTCCATAGTGAATTCCAGGTCAGTTTGGGCTAGAGTGAAACCCTACCTTGAAAAACCAAAAAAAAAAAAAAAAAAAAAAAAAAAAAAAAAAGAGAGAGAGAGAGAAAGAGAGAAGTGGTTAGAAAAAAAAGTCCTTCAGATAATACTAAGAATGAAAAGGACATTACTAAATTTAGTGTTGAGATTTAAAGGATACCAAAAAAAAAGAATAGTATGAAAAGTTTTATGGCAATAAATTTGAAAACAGATGAAATGGATCAATTTCTAGAAAAAGAAATGTAATGCAATTCCAATAAAAATAACAGAAGTATAGCCATGTAAGCAGGTGCCCTGAAGCCATCTCAGACTGGAATCTAAGAATCAGCTAGTAAACGGTAAGGTGACCACTTAAAATGGTGATATTGATCTTAGTGGGAACGTTTTTACTGCAGAAGTCAATGGGCACCACAGTCATTTGGGGGCTTGAGTCATTAGTTAAGATCTACCAGCCATAAAAGTCTTAGCGGTTTAACTAAACAGCAAGCTGTGCCAAACAGCCATGGAACAAATAAACTGCAGCCTCACATAAAGTCAGGTAAACAGAGACTCGTTTAATGAGCTTGGCATAACTTTGGTGTCCAATCTGATAAAGCATGAGTAAGACAAAAATTCACAGGAGTCTCGCCCATTGCTGCGGAAGCGAAACACTAAAGCCAAACACAAGCAAGGTGCATCCAGTCATGAGCGCAAAATATCCTAGCAACAAAATGGACTTTTTCTTTTTTGCAGAAATCTAAGGCTAGCTTAGAATTTTTAGTGTATTTCTTGAACTTGATAAACCCATACAATCGTCTCAATAAATTAAGAAGAAACTGAAAAAAAAAAAGAAGCTTTGGTGAACATTAGCAATATTCGTAATTTTGAAACAGGAGGGAATTTCAAAGTATCCCCAACCTTCACTTGTAAAGCCTAAAAGAAGAGTCAATGTAGAGGCTGGAGAGATGGCTTAGCAGTTAAGGCACTTGCCTGCAAAGCCAAAGGATCCCAGTTCGATTCTCCAGGACCCACGTAAGCCAGATGCACAAGGGGGCACATGCATCTGGAGTTTGTTTACAGTAGCTGAAGGCCCTGGGGTGCCCATTCTCTCTCTCTCTTTCTGTATCTGCCTCTTCCTCTGTATCAAATAAATCATTTTTTTAAAAAAAAGTCAATGTAGTAACCCATTTCTCTTTTTCTTTCTTTTTTTTTTTAAGATTTTATTTTCATTTATTTATTTATTAGAGATGGACAGAGGGAGGCAGAAAGAGAGAGAGAGAATGGGCACGGCAGGGCCTCTAGCCACTGCAAACAAACTCCAGATGCATGTGCCACCATGTGCTTCTGGCTTACGTGGGACCTGGAGAATCTGGGTCCTTAGGCTTCACAGGCAAGCAGCTTAATCTCTAAGCCATCCCTCCAGCCCCCATTTCTTTTTTTCTTTTTTTTAAATGTTTTTGTTTTGTTTTGTTGTTGTTGTTGTTTGTTTGTTTTTCAAAGTAGAGTCTCGCTGTAGCCCAGGCTGACCTGGAATTCACTATGTAGTGTCAGGGTGATCTCGAACTCACAGTGATCCTCCTGCCTCTCTGCCTCCCGAGTGCTGGGATTAAAAGTGTGCACCCACCACGACCAGCTTGAGTGTATTTCTTATTAACTCAGAGACAGTTCAAGGCCCTTAAATCACTTTCACTACTTCTGTGCAACACTGCATTGTGCTGGGGGTACTTGGTAGCGTTTGAAGGCACAGAAAAGAAAATAACATTGTGTGAAATAACAAGGCTGGTTGCAAAATACAGCGTGGGAATAGGGCACCTGGCGCCACTCTCAGAGGGGTAATTTAAAGCCACTTTCTGTATTACAACAAGCCTTGAGGCAGGGAGAGAAGACTTACAGGGGAAGACCCAAGACACTAGACAAACAGTTCTGCCCCTTGTTTTACCGTACTGATTTGGCCGACAGACGAAGACACCGCCTCCAGGAAGTCATCAGAAGTCCCCTGGATCTTCCCAACCACCCACTGGGGGCCAAGTGGCCAGTCTTCGGCTTCAAATAGCCCATGGTGTGGCCATCTTTCCTTACCTCCCTAGATACTGAATCTCCTGTTCCCTTCCATGGCTGGTGACTCGTTTAAGTGTCCTTGAGAATGACCCAGAGTGTGGACTACCATGTGTTGCAAATTCACTGTTCGTTACTGCTCACCAACAGTAAAGACACAGAGATGGAGAGTAAGCTCACAGAGCCTGCGGAGCAACTTGACACAGTCACTTCCTGTCTGTTGAAATTAACAACCATTTTTTTTTTAAATTAAGGCTTTTACTTGCATGTTTTTTTTTTTCCTGTAATTTCTTATTTATCTAATAATGATTCTTACGTAGAGTTTAAGGCAGTCAGGGACTGGAAATTTAAAAAGAAAATTAACCAAAAATTTACCTAGGGCTATTTTTAAATTCCCATCACACCTTACACTTTACACCCATTACATCAAGATCTCGGGAATGACACAGATATTAACATAAAAATTAACAAAACAGCCGGGCGTGGTGGCGCATGCCTTTAATCCCAGCACTCGGGAGGCAGAGGTAGGAGGATTGCCGTGAGTTCAAGGCCACCCTGAGACTCCATAGTGAATTCCAGGTCAGCCTGGGCTAGAGTGAGATCCTACCTCAAAAAACCAAAATAATAATAATAATAATAATAATAATAATAATAACAACAACAAAACAAATGGATCGCCATGAGTTCAAGGCCACCCTGAGACTCCATAATGAATTCCAGGTCAGCCTGGGCTAGAGTGAGACCCTACCTCGAAAAATCAAAATAAGTAAATAAATAAATAAACAAAACATAAAAGAAAAATAAGAGCTGGAGTGATGGATCAGTGGTTAAAAGCACTTGCTTTCACCGTCTCAGGGTCCAGGTTCAATTCCTCAGTACCCACATACAGCCAGATGTGCAAAGTGGCATATGCATCTAGAGTTTGTTCACAGTGGCAGGAGGCCTTGGCTCACTCTCTTTCTCTCTCTCTCTCTCTCTCTCTCTCATTCTCCCTCCCCCCACAATAAATAAGTATTTTTTTTAATTAAATAGAAGAAGCCTAGACTATTCCAGTGCAGCAACAAATTGGAAGGTTGCTCCTCAAAGTTTTTCTGTTGAAGAGAGCCTTGAAATCCTGGGAGCTCTTTAGAACTAGAGACTCAGCGCCTCCCTCATTCCTTCTGAGTCATCATTCACACCTTGGCAAGGAGACTGGTATGCCCAGTCAAGGCTGAAGAGGTTGAAGTGAGGGTAACAAGCCGTAAGAATTTGTCTGCCTGTTGAAATGTTGGGAGCACAGAGATTTTTTTCTGGAGAGACAGGGAGCGCGGTGTTGTCACCAGCAATGGTATTGACCAGAGGGTCTCCATAGTGTGGGAGTTTGAATTGATATCCTCCAATAGATACAGGAGTTTAATAAAGCTTGTAACTTGGCTGGGGGAGGTGTTACTGGGGACGGATCTGAATTCCAGCCTAAGATATGCAAAGTAAGCTCTGCCATGACCAGTGTGCTTGCTGGCACGGTGGTGGTGGCTTGTGGTTCTTTCTCTCTATTTGGATCTGTGAAAGAGGGGCCATTGTGAGGGCTGGAGAGATGGCTTAGTGGTTAAGCGCTTGCCTGTGAAGCCTGAGGACCCCGGTTCGAGGCTTGATTCTCCAGGACCCACGTTAGCCAGATGCACAAGGGGGCGCACGCGTCTGGAGTTCGTTTGCAGTAGCTGGATGCCCTGGCACGCCCATTCTCTCTCTGTCTATATCTGCCTCTCTCTCTCTCTCCCTCCCTCCCTCTCTCTCTCTCTCTCTCTCTGTCCGTCGCTTTCAAATAAATAAATAAAAATAAAACAAAAAAATTTTTAAAAAAAGAGGGGCCATTGTGTAGTTTCCCATGAATCTATATGCTTCAGATAAATGCCATTCCTCCCATAAACTGTGTCTAGTTTGGAAGTTCATCCCAGCAACGGAAGCTGACTGCTACAGGCAGGGAGAGCGGTGTTATCACCGGCCGTGGTACAGAGCAGAGGGTCTCCATAACCCATTCCATCCTTCCACTGCTGCCAGAATGATTTTTCTACACTCCAATCCGTCATCGTGATGATTTATGTTCTCCTAGGATCACCTAGGAAGTTAGCCTCTGGGCATGCCCTGTTGGGGGTTCTCTTGTCAGGTTAACTGAGGTAAGAAGACCCACCTTAACTGTGGGTGGTACCAGTCCAGGGGTGGGGTTCCTGGGCCGATGGCTGAGCAGCAGCACCCATCACCCTCTGCATCCTGATTACAGACGCGATGTGAGCAGCTGCTTCCCGCTCCTGCTGACATGCCTTCTCCGCCACTGTTGACCGTGACCTTGAATTACAAAGTGAAATAAATCCTGCCTTCCTGTGGTACCTTCTGGTCAGGTGACAGCCAAGAGAAAGGTAACTGACACACTCTGCGAAAGCATGCTGGATGAACTTGAAACCCCTGCTCACGAGGCACACTCACTACCCCTTCCCCGTGTACACTTTGGCTCACCCTCCTAACATGCCCCTCACACACATACTGCATGCGTGCTAGACTATACACACCACACACTATAAACACCCATAATACAATATGCATCATACATTATACATCATACCACACATACCATTCACATGGACACACACACACGCAGTGTATACCTTCATGCTTCTGCTGATTGCCCTCCCTCTGTCTACCACCCCTCAGCTTCCTCACTTCAAGACTCAAAGCACCTCTCCACAAAGCCTTCTAGAAAAGCCAGACATTTCTTTCTGCCACTTCCCCTCCTGTGACGGTTCAAATATAGCTGTGGTTACAGAGCGGGAAGTGATGTTTATGTGTCAGTCTTGACCACACATCTGTGCTGTCGCAGGCAGAGACCTGGTTCTTGTTCTTGTCGTCTGACTCCAGCATCTCCCCTCAGCTCCTGAGCCAAAGGAACTGTGACTTTTCAAGGACCCGAAGGAGATCCTGGTGCCTCCCCTTAGCTTCACCCCTGGATCGTGATAAAGATGCCTGATGCCAACTGCCCTCTAATTGGACTGGAGGCCCGCTCCATGGGAGGGAATACATCCCTGATACTGACAACTTAAAACAGGGGTAGTCATGAGCCCTAGGGGTGTAACGTCTGCTGCTGTCTGGCTAAATGTATATACTATGCTTATCAAACTGCCCAGTAAGCACTTCTCTTAATGTTCATACCCATATACTAATGCTACTCTCACTTTTGGTAGAGAATCTTCTCTTTTCAGATGGCAGTGAGCTTGGGATGACTTAAAATTTATCATGGTGCTGCAAAGAAGTGACTGGAGTGCTCAGTACTACAATATCTCTATCACAGCTTCCAAGGCTCAGAGTCTAATGAGGAAGAGGTGGAGGAAAGAATGTAAGGGCCAAAGGAAGGGTAGGACTCCTTACAACATGCTCCCCCCAGACACAAAATGGCCTGGATATCCATGACCTTACAGTGACTGACACTACCTATGCAAGACCATCATAAGAGGGGGAAAAGATCATGACATCAAAATAAAAGAGAGACTGATTGAGATGGGGAGGGGATATGACAGAGAATGGCATTTCAAAGGGGAAAGTGGGGGGGAGGGAGGGTATCACCATGGGATATTTTTTATAATCATGGAAGTTGTTAATAAAAAATTTAAAAAAAAGAAAAGGGGCAGGGAGGAGGGAAAGGATGGTACCAACATGTGATGTTTACATACAAAATATGTCCATATCTAATAATAAATAAATAAATAAATAAATAAATGTAGCCCAGCTGGCAAAAAGAAAAGCTGTATCCTCAGGGCTGAGGAGATGGCTCAGATGTTAATGGCACTGCTTGCAAAGCCTGTCAGCCTAGGGTTGAATCTGCCAGACGCAAAAAGTGGCAAAAGCATCTGGCGTTCATTTTCAGTGGCGAGAGGCCCTGATGTCCCTTCCCCATACGTGCAAATAAAAGTGTATTAAGAAAAGAAAAAAGGATGCCCCATGCATATGTGAACTGACCCCTCTCCATGAGGAGACAGTGAACCACAAAGAAGGAACGCTGAATGAAGGCTGCCTTGGCAGTGCGAAGACCTGTGCACCGTAAACAGATGTTCGCTCCGCCGGGTCTGACCTCCACTGTCACCCAATCACAGCCCAAGGACAAGGCGGGGTGGTGGCCTTCCTTTTCAGAAAGACCGTCAAGAGCAAAAAATGAAACGACAATATTTATAAGTCTCTTGGGAGACATTCCAAATTTAGTCAATCATTATTCATTATTCATTATTCAGCATCTAGGTCCTGTAAATTTACCTCAAACTCTCAATGAGCAAATACTTGACCACTGCTCCTAGGAGAATACACAGAAAGGTCTCTACAAGCCTCTGGACAGTGGAGGATTCAGGGAATTGCTCCTTGTTAGATTTTAAAAATTCCCCACCCTTTTTTTTGTTTGTTTGTTTGTTTGTGTCTAGGTAGGGTCTCACTCTAGCACAGGCTGACCTGGAACTCACTCTGTAACCCCAGGCTGGCCTCAAACTCATAGCAGTCCATCCACCTCTGCCTTCCGAGTGCTGGGATTAAAAGCATAAACCACCATACCTGGCTATTTCTTCTTTAAAAAAAAAAAAAAAAAAGACATGGTCTCATTATATAGCCCAGGTTAACCTAGAACCTGTGATCCTCCAGCCTTACCTCACAAGTGCCAGGTCACAGGTGTGTACTAGACCTGGCTACATACAATTCCCTTCTATTCTTGACAGACTGTGTTTTTTTTTGTGTGGATTTTCGTGTTTTTTTTTTTTTTTCCAGGTAGGCATTCACTGCTTTGTTCTAGCTCAGGCTGACCTGGAATTCATTATGTAGTCTCAGGGTGGCTTAAACTAATGGTGAGCCTCCTACCTCTGCCTTCCAAGTGCTGAAATTAAAGGCGTGCACCACCACACCCAGATTTTTTCTCTTTTTTTAATTGGACATATTGGGCTGAAAACATGGCTCAGCAGCCAAAGGTATTTACTTGCAAAGTCTGCCATCCCAGATTTGATTCCCTAGTAAGGCCAGATATACAAAGTGACATCTGGAGTTTGTAGTGGCAAGAGGCTCTGGCATACCCATTCTCATTCAGTCTGTCTCTAACACACACACACACACACACACACACTCTCTCTCTCTCTCTCTCTCTCTCTCTCTGCTTTTAAATAAATAAAAATATTTTTAAAAGTTAAAAATAAAATTAGAGGCCAGGTATGGTGGCGCATGCCTTTAATCCCAGCACTTGGGAGGCAGAGGTAGGAGGATCACTGTGAGTTTGAGGCCACCCTGAGACTAAATAGTGAATTCCAGGTCAGCCTGGGCAAGAGTGAGACCCTACCTTAAAAAAACAAAATAAATAACTAAATAAATAAAATTAGATCTATTGGGCTGGGGAGATGACTGTGGTTAAAGGTGCTTGCTTGCAAAGCCTGCCTGCTTGGACTCAATTCCCCAGTACCTATGTTAAGCCAAATGCACAAAGTGGTACATGCATCTGGAGTTCATTTGTAGCAGCAAGAGGCTTGATATACCCATTCTTCCTCTCACTATCTGTTGCTTGTTCTCTCTCTCTCTCTCTCTCTCTCTCTCTCTCTCTCTCTCTCTCTCTCTCTCTCCCCAAGTAAATAAAAATATTTGAAAAATTAAACAGGGAATATTTATGAAATTCATCAAAGTTTTTTTAATCTATTGACATGACCGCCCTGGTTTATTAAGGTGGATAATTTCACAAAAAGACTTTCTTTTTTTCTTTTCTTTTCTTTTCTTTTTTATTGATATGGACATATTTAATATGTAAACAACACATGTTAGTACCATCCTTTCCCTCCTCTCTGCCCCTTTTCTGAAGAGGCCTTCCTCATTGGGGATGCAGGTCAACCCCATGGGGATTGTGGGTCATGCATTATGGGGCAGCAGTCAGTTATGGGGGAGAGACAATGTCTCTGTGCAAAATGTCCCAACCTGTGGCTCTAACAATCTTTCTGCCCCCCTCTTCCGCAAAATTCCCTGAGCCATGATGGGAGCATTTTAAGTCTACTTCAGTGATGGGCTCTTAAGAGCCTCTGGATCTCTGGTTTGGTAGGTGTTGAGTGTCCTCAGTGTCTATCTCCATCACCCTTGTGCTGATATCAGGTTCACTAAGAAAGCAGCACTCTTGCTCATTTCCCCAGTTCCTCTGTGGTTTCAGCTGGGGCTGGGGTGGAGTTCACTGGGTCGTTTACCTCCTCATGTCCAGCTCCCTTCTGAAAAAGAGAAGCAGATTCTCCAATGGAGAGTAAAGTCCTCACTGGCTAAATGGGATAACCATTATTAATTTAGAGAGGATTTAAAGGGTGTAGACCCTCTTATAGCCCAAGATTTGTGGGAGCTTGAAAATGGAAAGCAGAATCATTATCTGGATATGATTCTGATTTGTTTCCCAGTTCTAGATATGATTTCCTTTCAACTAGTGGATCTGTTACCAATCCAAGAACAGTTGATTACCCACCATGGCTGTGCGTCACTATTGCACTTGTGTAAGCATCATGTCAGGTTGTTTGCTTCTGAGTCGCCTAGACTTTGAGTTGCTTGGACAGATGTTGGCCACTTTCCCCCAGAAGTTCATGTAGTGCATTCCAGCACTAGATGGGCTAATTGTCTGGGGACTGGCTCTCTTCCAGATTCCAATCAGGTTTCTCCATGGTCTATGCCAACAGCGTTTGGTGTCTTCAGCAGTAGGGTCTTACCATTAGCCTCCAGTGGGTAATCAAACGTTCTGATAGAAGTCTGTCTTGTTTGTTTTGGGAGATCTAGTAGGTCTCTCTGATCAACAGCTCACGGTGGATGTAAACCACATCCTGGTACCTGGAATTACAGGCCAGTGCCAAGGAGAAAAAAATAAAGAAAGAAAGAAAAAGACAGAGAAGAAAGAAATAGAGGAGAAATTTAAGGTTAGGTTTCATCTCACCCTGTCCAGGGCCCTTTGATTAAGGTACTCCCCCCTAAGGCCCTCTTGAGGGTTCAACGTTTTAGTCTGGCATCCAGGATATAGGATTCTATGATACCAGTTCAATTTGGGCTCAGTATTGTGTTCCCCCCTTCCCCCTTCCCCCAAGCCCTACCTTCCCTATTGTCCAAGCCTCAAGATGCTATTCAGGTATGTCAGCAACTTGGTCTAATGCAGGTTAAGAACTGCAGATGAGTGAGACCATGCGACAGTTGTCTTTCTGTGATTGTATGAGTTCACTTAGAATGATCTGTTCCAAGTTCAACCATTCTACAAATTTCACTGTGTCATTTTTTTCTTACTGCTAAGTAGAATTCCATCATGTAGATGTACCACATCTTGGTTATCCATTCATCCAATGATGGGCTCCTGGGTTGATTCCAGTTTTTAGCTATTATGAATTGACCAGCTATAAACAATTGAGCAAATATCTCTGAACTGAGATGTGGAGCTTTAAGGGTAAATGCCCAGTAAGGGAATAACAGAGTTTTTTGGTAACTCTATATTCATCCTTTCCAGGAGTCTCCATATTGATTTCCATAGAGGTTGTACCAGCTTACATTCCCACCAACAGTGAATGGGTATTCCTATTTCTCCACATCCTCACCAACATTTGTTTTCTTTTTTTTTTTTTATATTTGCTATCCTTACTGGGGTAAGGTGGAATTTCATAGTTGTTTTTGCATTTCCCTAATGGTTAGGGATGTTGAACATTTTCTTAAGTGTGTGTTAGCAATTTGTAATTCTTCCTCTGACAACTTCCTATTTAGTTCTCTGCCTCACTTTTGGAATGTGTTTGATTTTTTTTTTTATTGGTTAGTTTTTTGAGTTCTTTGTAGATTCTAGATATTAGGCTTCTGTCAGTGGTATAGCTGGCAAAGATTTTCTCCCATTCAGTGGGTAATCTATTGGCTCGGCTTATGGCATGTTTGTCTGTACAAAAGCTTTTTAGTTTCATAAGATCCCATTGGTTGAGTGCTTGTTTAATTTCCTGGGCTACTGGGGTTTTGTTTAGGAAGACTTTCCCAATTCTATGTCATGGAGAGTGCCTCCTATTTTTCTTTCCAGTAGTTGAAGAGTCTCAAGTCTTATAGTGAGGTCTTTAATCCATTTGGACTTGATTTTTGTGTATGGCGAAATGAGTGGGTCTAATTTCATTTTTCTACATATGGCCATCCAATTTGTCCAACACCATTTGTTGAAGATGCTGTCTTTTCTCTATTCTACATTATTGGCACCTTTGTCAAAGATCAAGCAGCTATAGTTACTTGACCTAAGGTCTGGGTCTTTAATTCTGTTCCATTGGTCCATGTTTCTGTTTATATTCCAGTACCATGCTGTTTTTGTCACTGTGGTTTTGTAATATAGCTTTAGGTCAGGTATAATGATACTAATGTTGTTGTTGTTTTTTTGCTGAAGATATGTTTGGCTATCCAAGGCCTTCTGCCATTCCATATGAATTTTGAGATCATATTTTCAAACTCTGTGAAGAATGATGCTGGTATTTTTATTGGTATTGCATTAAATCTGTATATTGCTTTTGGTAGAACTGCAATTTTCACAATATTAATTCTACCTGTCCAGGAGCATGAGAGGACTTTCCATCTTCTCTAGTCCTCTTCTATTTCTTTCTTGAGTGTTTTTATGTTTTCATTATATAGGTCTTTGACATCCTTGGTTAGTGTTATTCCAAGGTATTTATTTTTGCTGTTGTTGTTGCTATTGAAAATGGGACAGCCTCACTGATTTCTTTCTCTGTACACTTGTCCTTTGCATATAGAAAAGCTACTGATTTTTGTGCATTGATTTCATATCCTGCTGAAGGAATTTATCATCTTTATAAGTTTTTTTTTTTTTTTTTTTTTTTTTTTTTTTTTGGTTTTTCGAGGTGGGGTTTCACTCTAGTCCAGGCTGACCTGGAATTCATTATGTAGTCTCAGGGTGGCCTCAAACTCATGAGATGATCCTCCTACCTCTGCCTCCCAAGTGCTGGGATTAAAGGTGTGTGCCACCATGCCTGGCTACGTTTATAAGTTTTGAGATGGAGACTTTCAGGTCACTTGTATATAGGATCATGTCATCTGCAAATAGGGCTAGCTTGACTTCTTCCTTTCCAATTTGAATCCCTTTTATTTCTTTCTCCTGTCTTATTGCTTGGGCTAGTACTTCTAATACTATGTTGAAGAGCAGTCATGAGGGTGGGCACCCCTGTCTTATTCCTGATCTCAGTGGGAACTCCTTGAGTCTTTCCCCATTAAGTATTATTTGGGATTTAGGAGCTTTATATGTAGCCTTTATTGTGTTGAGATACAAACCCTCCATGCCTATTCTTTCCAGTGTTTTGATCATGAAGTGGTGTTGTATTTTGTCAAAGGCCTTCTCTGCATCAATTGAGATGATCATGTGGTTCTTATGGTTAAGTTTATTTATGTGGTATATTACATTGACCTATTTCCATATGTTAAACCATCCCTGGGATGAAGCCTACTTGATCAAGGTGGATAATTCTTTTGATGTGTTGTTGAATTTGGTTTGCAAGGATTTTATTCAGGATCTATCTTTGCATCTAAGTTCATTAGGGATATAGGCCTATAGTTTTCTTTCCTTGTTACACCTCTGTCTGGTTTTGGTATTAGGGTGATACTAGTTTCATAAAAGGAGTCATGGAGGATTTCCTGGTCTCCAATTATGTGGAACAGTTTGAGAAAAATTGGTTTTAGTTCTTGAATGAAGGTTTGATAGAATTCAGCTGAGAAGCCATCTGGTCCTGGATTTTTCTTTTTGGGGAGGTTTTTGATTACCTTTTCAATCTCCATGGATGTGGTAGGTGTGTTTAAGAGATTAATCCGCTCTGATTTTAATTTTGGTAAGTGGTATGTGTCTAGGAATTCATCTATTTCTTCCAGATTATTTAGTTTTGTGGAGTAGAGGTTTTGGTTGTATGTCATGATGATTCTTCCAATTTCATTAATGTCTGTTGTGATCTCTCTCTCTCCTTTTTCATTTTGTTAATTTGAGACTTTTCTTTTCTTTCTTTCTCTCGTTTTTTTTTTGTGTGTTTTTTTTTTTTGTTTGTTTTGTCTTGTTTTGTTTGTTTGTTTGTTTGATCAATTTGGCCAGGGGTTTGTCAGTCTTGTTTATTTTTTCAAAGAATCAGCTCTTGGTTTCATCGATTTTTTAAAAATTGTTTTCTCAGTTTCCAATTCATTAATTTCTTCTTTAATCTTGATTATTTCTTTCCATCTGGAGCTCATTGGGTTGGATTCTTCTTTTTTGTTTCCAGTGCCTTTAGGTGGACAGTCAGGTTATTAATTGGGATCTCTCTGTCTTTGTAATAAAGGCATTTAGGGCTATGAAATTTTCCCCTTATGACTGCCTTCATTGTGTCCCTTAAGTTTTTGTAGGTTGTGTTTTCATTATCATTCAATTCTAGGAATTTTACAATTTCTTTTTTGATTTCTTTCACAACCCATTTATTGTTTAAGAGTGTGTAATTTATCTCCAGGGGCTGGTGGAGTTCTTGATGTGTCTCTTATTGTTAATTTCTAGCTTTAAAGCATTGTGATCTGACATGATGCAGGAAGTTACTTCAATATTCCTGACTTTATGAAGGCACACTTTATGGCCTAATATATGGTCAATTTTGGGGAAGGTTCTGTGGGCTGCTAAGAAGAATGCATATTCTGTAGAGCTGGGGAGGAAAGTTCTATCGATATCCATTAGGTCTAGTTGATCTACAATGTTGTTGAGCTCTATTATTTTCCTGTTGATTTTATGCTTGGATGATCTGTCTATTTATGACTGTGGAGTATTGAAGTCTCCAACTATGGCAGTGTTGGTATTTATTTCTGTTTTATTGTCTAGTAGATATTGTTTTATAAACTGTGGTGCCCCTGAGTTTGGTGCATATATATTTATGATTGTAATGTGCTCATGTTGAATCATTCCCTTGATGAGTAGGAAGTAGCCTTCTTTGTCCTTTTTTGATTAGTTTTGGTCTGAAGTCTATTTAATAAGATATTAATATAGCAACACCCGCTTGTTTTTTATTTCCATTTGCTTGAACTATCATTTTCTAAGCTTTCTCCCTGAGGAAATGTCTATCTTTAATGATGAGGTGGGGTTCTTGAAGACAGCAGATAGAAGGGTCCAGTTTTTTTGATCCATCCTGATAACCTGTATCTTTTGATGGGTGAGTTAAGACCATTAGTATTTAAGGTTATTGATGTGAGGTTTTAATTAATCCCTGCCATGATGAAGTGTTTTATGGGGTTTGGTGCTTTCTTCTGTTTTGTACTATTTTGAGCCTGGTCTAATTTGGTTACTCTGATCTTCTTGTTGGCTCTTGAGATTGGTTGTTTGACTGTTCTGTGTGGAGTATTCCCTCAAGTATTCTCTATAGGTTTGGGCTTTGTGATCATATAATCATAGAGTTGACTTTTTTAAATATAAAACTTTTAAAAAATATTTTATATTTATTTATTTATTTGAGAGAGGGAAAGAGAGAAAGAATGGGCACACCAGGGCTTCCAACCACTGCAAATGAACTCCAGATGCATGTGCCACCTTGTGCATCTGGCTTATGTGGATCCTGGGGAA
Organism: Dipus sagitta; assembly: GCA_036346955.1. Lineage (NCBI taxonomy): Eukaryota > Metazoa > Chordata > Mammalia > Rodentia > Dipodidae > Dipus > Dipus sagitta. The sequence goes on from CM070786.1 coordinate 23,579,414, forward strand.
TTGAACCAAGGTCCTTTAACTTTGCAGGCAAGTGCCTTAACCTCTAAGCAATCTCTCCAGCCCTGAATTGACTTTTTTTCATAGAAATTTTTCCTTTCATCATCTGTTATGAGGGATACTTTTGCTGGGTAGAGCAGCTTGGGTTGGAAGCCATAGTTTTTTTGGACTTTGAAATGTTCCATTCCAGGCCCTGCTGGCTTTCAGGGTTTCCATTGAGAAATCTGATGTTATTCTAATGGGATTGCCTTTGTGTGTTGTGAATTGTTTCTCTCTTGCTCCTTTTAACATCTCTCTCTTTGTTTTCCTTAAGAGTTTCAACTATGATGTGTCTTGGAGAGTTTCTTCTTTGGTCCTGTCAGTTTGGTGTTCTGTGGGCTTCTTGTATCTGGATGGGCCTCTCTTTTGAGAGATTTGAAAACTTTTTCTTCTTTAATTTTGTCGAATATGGTCTCTATGCCTCTGGCCTGTATTTCCTCTCCTCCTGGTATACCTATGATCCAGATGTTTGGTTATTTTAGGGTATCCCACAGTTCCCTCATATTCTGTTCACTTGAATTTTTGAACTTAGCAAAGTTTTTGGCCTCCCAACCAATTTGTTCTGTCTTGTCTTCCAGGTCATAGGTTCTATCTCCCACATGAGTAACTCTGTTGGTGAGGAGCTCTAGAGAGGTTTTTATAATTTCTATTTAATTTTTGTTTTCTGTTTTGTTATTTTGCATCATGTCTTTTTTTTGAGGTATGATTTCAATTCAAGTTCTGATTTTCTTGATGCTTCCTGTAATTCATTCTTACACTTGATCAAGTCTTCATTAAGCTTAATCAACTAGTTGAGATCTTCTATTTCTTGACTCACCATGAATTTATTCATATCTCTTTGGAGGGTTCTAATGTTTTCTTCAATCAAGTTAAGCCTACTGTCAAAAGCTGAATGCTCTAGGAGACAATTTTGTTCAATTTCATTGATAAGATTGTTGGTTCTTTGATGATTTTCTTCTAGTTCAGCAATTTTTTTGATCAGGATCTCATTGGTTGTTGTGTTTTCATTTTGGGAATGAATTTCTGTTGATTTCTCTGTGATTTCATTGGAGGGTTCCATTGTAGGTCTAGGCATCCTTGGTGGAGTCAGTTTTCTGACTTTCGTTGGCTCTTTTTGCATTGTTGTCTACCCATTTTAGGAAGACTTTGTTTTATTGAGGAGGAAGCAAGTTTTTGTCCTTTGGCCCGTGGACCTCTGACTCAGGTGAACAGGGATGTTGGTAGCCAGTGGTCAGTCAGGATGCCAGAGCAAAAGGCCTGATTCCACAGCTCACACAGGGACCAGGCCTCCCCAAGCAAGGCACAGTGAGACCTACCACAAGACCAAGGGACTGGGAGAAGCCAGGGAACAGGCATCTGGCCTACTGGCCTACTCACTCTGAGCTTCTCCCTTTAGCACAAAGTCCAGCCCAGGAAACTTGGACCAAGGAACTGGAAGGAGCCAGGAAGGAAGGGTCTGACCTACTCACTCCACACCACAGCGCCTGCCGCACACTGTCCATGCAGGGAACCCAGACCAAGGAGGTGGGAAGAGCCCAGGAACAGGGCTCTGGCCTACTCACTCCAGACCCACACATGACCACCCGCACACTGTCCGTGCAGGGAATGCAGCAAACAAAAAGATTTACTAATGTCAAGTCATCTTCATGTTTCCTGAGATAATCCAATTTGTTCCTATTACCTACATACTTATTACTGGGTATGTACTATTGCTTTCTCTTGTTAATTTTTCTTCTTGTATAATAATAAGTGAGATTGCTCTGCAATTTCTCTTATTCACACTTTATCAGATTGAGCATCAAAGTTTTACTAAACTCATTAAATGATTCTCTGTTGACCTGAAAGCGTTTGCTTAATGAAGTTGTTTCTTGACTATTTGACAGAACTTTGCTGTTCATACTCTCGGAGCCTGTGACCACATGTGCTGAATGACCCAAAGTTTTCTCTCCTCTACTCATGTCTACAAATGGCAATGGAAACATCACAGTATTTACTGGAAAGGGTCACAAGTAAATTTTATTTTATGTTATTTTAATATTTTATTTATTTATTTGAGAGAGAGAGAGAGAGAGAATGGGTGCACCAGGGCCTCCAGCCACTGCAAATGAACTTCAGATGCATGTGCCACCTTGTTCATCTGGCTTACATGAGCACTGGGGAATCAAACCTGGGTCCTTAGGCTTTGCAGGCAAGAACCTTAACCGCTAAGCCATCTCTCCAGCCTGATTACAAGTAAATTTTGTTAAATGAACACACTCATAAGTGTGGAACCTATGTGAGAATGGAGTGTATCAAAGTGGATAAGAGCACCCGAAAATCAGAAGAGAGGCAAAGTGTATCATGAAAGCCCTAAGGCTCCTGGTGAGGCAGGCCAGAGCACTCTGCCTGCCTGGTGCTGTGTCATGGGAGCACTGAGGAGAGTCCAAGAGAAGAGCTGGGCAGCCAGGGTAACATTGGGACAACAGCTATGAACCAGTCCACCACCGGGGAACAACTGAAGTCTGTTACTCATCACCGCCCCTGTACTGACCCTTCCTGGTGCCAATGAAATACCAAGCTGAGAAATTTCAAGTTACTCCCTTTATTTAATATCTCGTAAATTGCCCAGCTAGTTCACTTAGTTGAGTATGAGACTCTTAATATCTTGGAAATCTGTTTGATTTATCTGTGATTAAAATTTTATTGTTCCTACTTCAAACAAACAAAAGTTCATTATACCTTTCAAAAGGGGGGTTGGGGGGAAATCTCCTGCCACGTGGGCATTTTAATAACCATCTGGGAGCTACTGGCATACGACTGACATTTCAAGTGGTTCCACCCCCAAGTGTTCAAGGGCCAGAGCTGAGCTACCCTGCAAGAAACCTTGGGGCTGCCAAGTTTGCAAAATGTGTGTGTGTGTGTGTGTGTGTGTGTGTGTGTGTGTGTGTGTGTGTCAGCGTCACACAAGAGCAAAAGGAAATAGAGCAGAGCAGCCTGCCGCTGGCCGCGGTGCTTTGATGACTGACAAGGAGGCGTCGTGGTTGGCCCTGGCTCAAAGCTCTTCAAAGCACATTGTGATTTGAAGTGGTGTTTCAGTCAGCAGTGAAGACAGAATGCTTATTCAGAGGGTCGAGAGTGGGGCCTGAGTATATTTTTTAATTACTTTATTTTCAAAATCAAGTTAGATATAGTAGCTTTTCCCCTGGAGCAAAGGAACTCAAATGATGAAATCAGAGGCAAAGGGAAGGTGGATGTCTAAAATCTTATTTTTTGTTTGTTTGGTTTTTTTTGAGGTAGGGTCTCTCTTTAGCCCAGGCTGACCTGGAATTCACTATGCAGTCTTGTGCTGGCCTCAAACTCACAGTGATCCTCCTACCTCTGCCTTCAGAGTGCTGGAATGAAAGTGTGCACTACCATGTCTGGCTTACAATCATTTTTTAATATTTTATCTATTTATTTGTCCATTTATTTATTTATTTATTTATTTATGAGAGGGAGAGAAGCAGATACAGAGAGAGAGTGAGCACACCAGGGCCTCTAGCCACTGCAAACAAACTCCAAACACATGTGCCACCTTGTGCATCTGGCTTACGTGGGCACTGGGGAATCGAACCTGAGTCCTTTGGCTTTGCAGGCAAATGTCTTAACTTCTAAGCTATCCTTTCAGCCCCAAATCATGTTTTTTTTTTTTAATGTGAAGAGATTTTTTTTCATTTTAATTTTACTTTTCACTGGCAATTCTATATGTGTTTATAAAGTATTTTGAACATAATCTCCTCACATCTTTGTTGTCCTTCCTCCCTATCTCCCTTCCACTAAACCCCCTCTTTTCCCAACTCGTCCTGAGCCATCTCTCTAGCTCTCAAACGATGTCTTAATAATAAACCTTAACAGCCAGCTAGCTGCAAAATTGTTGGCTTCACTAAAACAAAGGCATTTGGCAGCCAGGTTTCTGAGGAGGAGGGCATAACTACAGCCTATTCCTCAAGAAACCAAGAGCATGACCTTCTTCCACCCAGGCTGATTTATCAGCAGATCGATCTGTCCTGAGCAAAGGCAGCAGCTGCCCACCAGTTACAGCCTGTTTACCCAGCTGAGCCTTTTGCCCACAGCAAGCCAATCATACTTGCCCAATAACTTTCAGTTAGGCTTCCTCTTCTATCTACAGGTACCCACTGTGTGCTGGCAGTGTCTGGGGGGTCAAAGGAAGAGGCTACAGGGGAGTCCAATGCAAGTCTATCCCTGCAATAGTTCACAACTACCCAGAGAGCAGAGGGGGTAAATTAGTGGCTTCAGGACACAATAGAGGTGAATACAAAGGCCGTGGGACAGAGGAGGGCATGAGAAAACTGCTCTTCGGGAAAGCCAAAGAAAAACTTTGAGAAAGGGTGATTTATGATGGCACTAAATGAAGGTATAAAGTGGACTTAGGAGCCGGAGAGGTAGAATAGCCATTAAGGTGTTTGCTTGTGAAGCCTGATAGCCTGGGTTCAACTCCCCAGTACCCATGTAAAGCCATATGCACAAAGTGGTGCATGTGCCTGGAGTTTGCAGAGGCAAGACCCCCTGGCGTGCCCATTCTCTCTCCTCTCCTCTCTCTCTCCCTTCTTGCAAATAAATAAAAATAGAAAGAGATTAAAAGTAGACTTAGAAGCATGGGATATATATATTAATGCTGCTGTCAATAGTGGGGAGATTCAAAATGTCAATATGCTAAGAGGAATTGACAGTGGGGTGCGCAGCACTAAATGGGGCATCTCTATCACACCCTCCAAGGCTCAGGGACCATTGCAGAAGAGGAAATGCAATGAATATCAAAGCGAAAGGATGGGGAGGAGCTGGAGAAATGGCTTAGTGGTTAAGGTGCACTTGCCTGCAAAGCCAAAGGACTCAGGTTCAATTCCCCAAGACCCATGTAAGCCAGATGCACAAGGGGGCGCACATATCTGGACTTCCTTTGCAGCAGCTGGAAGCCCTGGCATGCCCATTCTCTCTCTCTCTCTCTCTCTCTCCTGCCTATTTTGCTGTCTCTCAAATAAACAAAAATAAAATATTTTTTTAAAAAAGGATGATGAGGAGTACTTTGCAATGCTGTCTTCCAAAGTAGCAATTGCATTTATGACCTCACAGGTCACACATGAACTGAATAATAGGTTTAAAAAATGACATAAAGGGCTGGACAGATGGCTTAGTGGTTAAGGAGTTTGTCTGTAAGGCCAAAGGACCCAGGTTCGATTCCCCAGGACCCACATTAGCCAGATGCACAAAGTGGTGCATGCATCTGGAGTTTGTTTTCAGTGGCAGGAGGCTCTGGCACACCCATACTCACTCTCTCTATGTCTGCCTCTTTCACTGTCTCTATCTCTCTCTCAAATAAATACGTATTTTTTAAAGATGACATCAAAAGAAGAGAGACAAACCTGGTGTGGTGGCACACACCTTTGATCACAGCACTCAGGAGGTTGAGGTAAGAGGATTGCCATGAGTTTGAGGCCAGCCTGGAGCTACAGAGTGAATTCTAGGTCTGAGCTTGAGTAAGATCCTGCCTTGACAATAAATAAATAAGGGACTAGTGGGAAAGAAACAGAGATTCGGTTGAGGGGAGTTAAAAGAGGGGAAACAAAGGAAGATGGTGTGAGGGGATTATGATCAGGGTACATTGTGCATATGTAAAAAGGTTGTCAATATATTTTTTAATATTATTTATTCATTATTTTGAGACATAGGTGGCCCCTTGCCACTGCACACAAGCTCCAGACACATGTACCACTTTGTGTATCTGGCTTTACATGGGTACTGGGGAATTGAACCTAGGTTGGCAGGGTTTACAAGCAAGCACATTTAACCACTGAGCAATCTCTCCAGCCCTAATAAAATGTTTGTTTTTTTTTTTAATTATGAGAGAGAGAGAGAGAGCGAATGGGCGTGCCAGGGCCTTCAGCTACTGCAAACAAACTCCAGATGCATGTGCCCCCTTGTGCACATGTGCAACATTGTGTGCTTGTGTCACTGAATCTGACTTACGTAGGACCTGGAGATTCGAACATGAGTTCTTAGGCTTCACAGGCAAATGCTTTAACTGCTAAGCTATCTCTCCATCCCATAAAATGCTTTTGAAAAGAAAAATAAAAGAAGCATGGTATAATCGTATGATCACAGGGAGGCTGAGATATTGTGGAGAGAATTTCAGGCTGGCCTGGGCTACATAGAGAGGTGCCAGCCAATCTGGGCCACATGGCAAGACTGTCTCAAAACAAAACAAAACTAGGTAGGGGACTTAGAGCAGAAAGACAGGCAGAAGTGCATCCTGGGCAGAGATTATCACGTGCAGATGTAACATGAAGTGTACTCTTACAGAAGAACAGCTTTGCACCAGCAGGGAGAAGGGAGTTGCTCTGCCAGCCGTAAGCACCTCTCTCCTGTGACCACCTGGTACAAATCACTACTTACAGCAGTCCTAGCAGGTACTGTTTAAGACAGGGTTTGATGACAGCAACCACAGCTTACTGGAATGACTGAGCCCAGACTGTGTGCTGGGTTCAGTTTACTACATAGTCCGAGGAAGGTAACCACAGGCTTCAGATCTACCCAGAAGGGTGGGTATCAACTTCCAGCTTCTCACCACAAAGGAGCTGTCACTGGGACTCTATTTCTCCAGTTTTGAAAATGATAAGATCAGCTGAGGAGCTGTAGAAAATGCCTTAACAGTTAAAGGTGCTTGTGAGCAAACCCTGACGGCCTGGACTCAGTCCCCCAGTACCTACATAAAGCCAGACATAAAAAAAGGCACATGTATCTGGAGTTCATTAACAGTGGCAATAAGCCCTGGTGTGCCCATTCTCTCTCTCTTCTCTCTCTCTCTCTCTCTCTCTCTCTCTCTCTCTCTCTCTTTCTGCTTGCAAATAAATAATAAAAATATTTTTTAAAAAGATCAGCTGAGGGCTGGAGAGATGGCTTAGCGGTTAAGCGCTTGCCTGTGAAGCCTGAGGACCCTGGTTCAAGGCTCGATTCCCCAGGACCCACATTAGCCAGATGCATAAGGGGACGCATGCGTCTGGAGTTCGTTTGCAGTGGCTGGAGGCCAGTTCAATGGGAGAGAGAGAAATCACCAGTAAAGATAGCCAACAGTGGTCACTGCAAGCCTTATATTTGGCCAGCCAGGCCAAATGAGCCAACTGGTGTAATAGTGGCATGTCTGTCATGGTGGAAACCAATTGCCCTCTAACTGGACTGGAGGCCCGCTCCATGGGAGGGAATATATCCCTGATATTAAAAACCTACAACAGAGGTAGTCATGAGCCCTAGGAGTGTAATGTGTGCTGCTTGCTATCTGGTGAAATGTATATACTATGCTCACCAAACTGCCCAGTAAGCACTTCTCTTAATGTTCATAACCTATATATTAATGCTATTCTCACTTTTGGTTAGAGAACCTTCTCTTTTCAGATGGCAGTGACATTGGCATCACAAGGCACCATGGTGCTGAGAAGAAGTGACAGAGGAGTGCTCAGCACTGCAATATCTCACTCACACCTTCTATGGCTCAGGGTCCATTGCTGAAGCGATGGCAGAAAGAATGTAAGAGCCAAAGGAAGGGTAGGACTCCTTACAATGTGCTCCTCCAGACACAAAATGGCCTGGATATCCATGACTTCACAGTGCCTGACACTACCTACATAAAACCATCATAATAGGAGGAAAAAATCATGACATCAAAATAAAAGAGAGACTGAATGAGGGGGGGAGGGGATATGATGTAAAGTGGAGTTTCAAAGGGGAAAGTGGTGGGAGGGAGGGAATTACTATGGGATATTGTTTACAATTATGGAAGTAATCAATGAAAATTATTTTAAAAAAGAAAGAAAGAACAGGGAGTGGTTGGAAAAAAGAAGGGATTCCATGTATGGGGAATAGGGAAGAGGGGAACAAAGGAGCGTGGTAGGAGGGGAGGGGATTATGATCATGATATATTGGCTTTTGTATGAAGATTAGCAATAAAAAGTAAGAAAAAAATGGTTTTGAGGCCAGTATGAAGGGTAATTGGGTGGGGGGTATAGTAAAGGAGACTAAAAACACAAGCTTATAGTTGCATCAGTAAAACTAATATAGGGCTGAAGAGATGGTTTAGTGGTTAAGGCACTTGTCTTTAAAGCCAAGGGACCCAGGTTTGATTCCCCAGAACCCACATGAGCCAGATACAAAAGATGGCACACATATTTGGAGTTCATTTCTAGCGGCTGGAGGCCCTGATGTGCCCATTCTCTCTCTCTCTTTCTCTCTTTCTCTCTCTCTCTTTCTCTCTTTCTCTCTCTCTCTCTGCTTCTTTCTTTCTCTCTCTAAAATAAATACATAGAAAATAAAATGTTAGAAAAATAAGACTATTATATATGATATATTCAGCACTTACATACTGTGCTAAGCATGAACAAAGTGCTCTACAGAGTTCTCCTGCTGAATCCTCTCAATAGCTCTATGACATAGGTCTCTACAGCAGGCAGAACAATGTCACTGGGATATTCTGTCTCTGCCCAAGTGAATATGACAAAGGAGAATTAAGACTGCATGCAAAATAAAAGTCACTTTTTGACATTAAGCCAGGAAGAGAGCTTATCCTGGATTATCCAGGTAGGTCCAGTTTAATCACAGGGCTCCTTAAAGCAGCAGAGAGGCAAAGAAGAGTCAGCAGCAGAGTGACATCATAGTAAAAAGACTTGACCAGACACTTCTGGTTTTAAAGACCAAAGCAGAGGGGGAAGGGAGATGATGGACAGTAGAGTTGTGAAGGGGAAAGAGGAGGAGAGGAGGGAATTATCATGGCTTGTTGTTTATAATTATGGAAGTTGTCAATAAAAACACCAGCCAGCCGGGCATGGTGGCGCATGCCTTTAATCCCAGCACTCAGGAGGCAGAGGTAGGAGAAGCGCTGTGAGTTAGAGGCCACCCTGAGAATACAGAGTGAATTCCAGGTCAGCCTGGACTAGAGTGAGAAGATGGCTTGGTGGTTAAGGTATTTTCCTGCAAAGCCAAAGGACCCCAGTTCGATTCCCCAAGACCCATGTAAGCCAGATGCACAAGGGGACGCACATGTCTGGAGTTCGTTTGCAGTGGCTGGAGGCCCTGGCACTCCCATTCTCTCTCTCTCTCTTTCTCTCTCTCTCTCTCTCTCTCTCTCTCTCTCTCTCTCTGTCTCTCAAGTAAATAAAACTAAAGAAAATATATATTTAAAAAAGAAAAACAAAACAAACAAACAAAAAAGATCAAATCAAGTCACAAACCAGGTGGTCTCTAAAGAATGGAAAGGCAAGCTGGGCGTGGTGGCGCACGCCTTTAATCCCAGCACTCGGGAGGTAGAGAGGTAGAAGGATTACCGTGAGTTTGAGGCCACCTGAGACTACAGAGTGAATACCAGGTCAGCCTGGGCTAGAGCAAGACCCTACCTCGAGGGTGGCGGGGAGGAAGAGGAAGTGGAAAGAAAAGAGAGGGAAAAAAGACGAAGAGATGGAAAAAGAGAAGTTTGGTAAGGTAGTCCTGCCTATATATAATCCCAGTATTTGAGAGGTAGAGACAAGAAGATCAAGAGTTGAGTCATCATCCACTGCATAGTGAGTTCAAGACCAGCCTAGACTATTTAAGACCCTTAACCACTGACCCATCTCTTCAGCCCATGCATTTTTATTTTGATCTTTGTATGTATGTGCACATGGAGGTCAGGGGACAGCTGCTGGCCCTCACTCTCCAGCTTTTGAAAGTGGGATCGGTCTTGTTTCCCATGCCATATATCACACTAGCTAGCCCATCCATGAGTTTCAAGGATTCTCCTGTCTCTTCCACCTTCCATCTTATCAGAGGAGGACTGGTTCTTCTGGAATCTTCCTGTGTAGTCTTGGTCAGGTTACCTGACCCCTCTGAGTCTTCCCTTGTTTTTAATGAAGACGGAATTCCTATTTCTTGGCATCATTTTGAGGATCAAATGAAACACCAACCTAAAGTGCCTACATAAAAAGAACTTAACCAACATGTCCTTCTTTTCTTGTTTTGAGACAGGGTCTCACATAGCCCAGACTAGCCTCAAACTTTCTATGTAGCCAAGGATGACCTTGAACTCCTGATACTTCTGCCTCTAACGCCCCCTCCCCAGGATGTAGGATTGCACACATGCATCACATCTGGTTAAGCACTCTACAAAATGAGCGACAGATCCAGCCTCCCTATGCTCTAAAATCAGAAAATCCTATGATAAAGGAAAGGAGACAAACTTACTTTGAACATATCATTACCTACTGTGGGCAACCCCTTTCATCTAGCACATTTAAAAAAATATTTTTCTATCTTTTCTTTATGAAAGCTCCACCCTGTCTCATCCTGTTTCTCCAGAAAAAGCCCCTTTTAACTGTTTTGGCTCTATCTCTTAGCAACTTTTTTTTTTTTTTTGAGAGAGAGAGATGGGGTGGGGGAGACGGAGAGAGAATTGGCACATCAGGGCCTCCGGCCACTGCAATCAAACTCTAGATGTATGCACCACCTTGTGCATCTGGCTTATGTGGGTTGTGGGGAGTTGAACCTGGGTTCCTAGGCTTCATAGACAAGCACCTTAACTGCTAAGCCATCTCTCCAGCCCTCATCTAGTACATTTTTTAAAAAAGGTTTAGAGAGACTTTATTAGATTTAGAGAGAAAGCAGAAAGGCAGAAGGGGTAAAGTCCACCTAGAGACCCAAATTAAGATCATTATAGGTTCTGAATGGGGGCTGAGCTTAACCGACCACAGTGCCAGGTTCAGGTTTAATCCTTCCAGGAACCTTACTTCTAGGAAAGGGGAACTCCTTTCCAGGGAGGGGCTCAAGTTGAGTTTATGGGGAAAAGAAAAAAAAAGATCTAGAGGACAACTTTAAGCAGCAAGAGATAAGAGGAAGCTGTCCTTCTCTGACCTCTAGCAAAGTGGAGACTGCAAGGGCAGACTCAAGGACATTTTAACTTTAACTTTTGTGGTTCAGTTACCTTAAACTGCCTCAATCCCCCCTCTGAAGAAGCAACCAACCATAACTGCCATCAGGGAATTGGGGCAATGGCCAATCTAACTGCTGCAGGCTGAAGAGGGTGGTCAGGTGTGACAGTTGGGGGTGCTTTTCCCATGGATTTCTCTAAGGGACCCTGAAAGTCCCTTGGTCTTGATGTAGGATTTTTGAGTTTCAGGAGGGGTCCTTCCAGGCTTATGAACCCCAACTTCTGGGTCCTTAACTTAGCAAAGAATTGATCAAATGGACTTTGAGAAGGGTGATTATAAGCAATTAAGTTTACTCAGAGCCATCGCTCCAGCCCCATAGAGAAAAATCTGAACCATGAGGGGTATTGTGGGGGGGGGAGGATTAAGATCCAGGGAGGAAGCTAGCTGAAAGACTCAAGCCAGAGGGGAATTCTCCTTCATGCCCAGCTGGAAGGGAGAGGAGAGGGGAGATGAACAGTGTACCCAGCACAGAGGCAAGTGCACCCACACTTCGAAAGCAAAGCACAGGAACCAAAAGATCCCCTTCAAATAAGAGTATAGAGGATTAAGAAAGGGCTGAAGGGGCTGGAGAGATGGCTCAGCGGTTAAGGTGCTCGCCTTCAAAGCCTGACCTGGGTTGGGCTCGGCAGTACCCACGGTGCGACACATGTGCCTGGTGTTTCTTTGTGGTAGCTAGGAACACCCATAGTCCCCATCTGTCTGTCTGTCTGTCTGTCTATCTATCTATCATCTATCTATCTCTATCTCTGTTTCTCTGCTTGCAAGAAAATAAATACTTTAAAACAAAAAATAAGCTGGGCATGCTGGCGCACGCCTTTAATCCCAGCATTCCAGAGGCAGATGTAGGAGGATCGCCATGAGTTCGAGGCCACCTCAGACTACATAGTTAATTCCAGGTCAGCCTGGATCAGAGTATGACCCTACCTCGAAAAACCAAAAAAAGAAAAAAAATTAAGGATTCACACATCAAAAAAAAAAAAAAAAGAAAGAAAGAAAGAAAGAAAGAAAGAAAGAAAGAAAGAAAGAAAGAAAAAGTCACATAATCAAAGTGAGTTAAGACCCCAAAGCATGACACAGATAGGAGGCAAGCAGAAAAATAATGTGTGTTCAGGTGAGGTCACGGGGAAAAGAGAGAGGAGGGGCCCATATGGTCAACGTCCTTCTTATGACTCAGACGTCCAATTTGGGTGAGCCTTGTAACCAAACGTGGGTGTGTAAGGAGAGACCTGATTGGTTCATGGGCTCCAAGTGCTGACAGGAGAAGCCAAGACCTGATTGGCTGGCGGACTCAGAGGGCTGATTTCAGCTGGCGAGTGTCACAGGCCTCCACGTCGCTGACACAGGTTCAGATGCAAGTTGCAGCTTTACCAGGGCAGATAGAGTGACATCTCCTTGTTCCCACGTTGGGCTTCTGTCCCTGACTAATTGCCCATAAAAAGCTATCATAGCTCCGGTTTCTCCTTCAGTAGAGTGCAAGAAGCCTGTCCTGAAAGAAAGGTGGGGAGAAAGCATAAAAGCAAGATGGTAGAGGGAAATGGCTATTGAGTATACCAGAGCTCTTGAGGGTTCCCATTCTAAATCAACTTTCAAGCCTTGAAGGGCTGGGTGGATAACATCCAGTATATTTATTTATTAATTTATTTACGAGAGAGAGAGAGAGAGAGAGAGAAGGAGAGAGAAAGTGGCAGATAGAGAATGGGCACTCAGGGCCTCCAGCCACTGCAAATGAACTTCATACGCATGCGCCCCTTTGTGCATCTGGCTTATGTGGGTCCTGGGGATTTGAACCTGGGTCCTTTGACTTTGCAGGCAAATGCCTTAAAGGCTAAGCCATCTCTCCAGACCCCAGTACATTTTTTAAATATTTATTTATTTAAGAGAGAGAGAAAGAAGTAGATAGAGAATGGGTGTGCCAGGGTCTCTAGCCACTGCAAATGAACTCCAGACACATGTGCCACCTTGTGCATCTGGCTTATTTGGGTCCTGGGGAATCGAACCTGGATCTTTAGGCTTCACGGGCAGGCACTTTAACTGCTAAGCCATCTCTCCAGCCCCACATCCAGTACATTTTCATCTTCTCTACAGGGTGGCATAGTCTTGGCAGCATGTGAAACGGACATCTGAAATATCTGCCACATGGAATAGGTAATTTGGTACCCAGGTTCAAAGTCTGGAACCCCAAGCTCTACAGAGCCACCTTGTTGAGTGACAGTCACACATACAGTAGGAAAGGTGACATCCAACTTCCACTGCTTTTCTAGGATCACAGATGTGCTCAGAGATAAGGTCCAGAAGACAAGATAAAATGGAAGAAGCAAATACTTTCCTCTTTTTCCAGAACATTTTTCTTCCACGCCTATTTACAGGCTATGCTCTTTCCTCAGAAAGCCACGTGTCTTCTGGGCATGGTGGTGCATGCCTATAATCCCAACACTCTGGAAGCAGAGGCAAGACCTTAGTCAATTTGAGGCCAGCCCAGGGCACACAGTGAGCCCTTGTCTCAAACAAACAAACAAAAAAAAAAACAGAATTTTTTTTATTTTGCTTTGCTCTCTTGTATTTCAACATTATATTAGTACATATTAGTTATACACAATAATGAATTTCCTTGTGAAATTTTCAAATACATACACGATTTATTTTAAACATAATCCATCACCTGTTACCCTCTCTTGTCCTCCTCAAATTCGTGCTGATTCCCTTCACCTTATCAACTTGCCCCCCCCCCCGCCCCACTTTTTGGTGGTCCACAGAGGTTTTACAACTTATTTATTTATTTATTTGCATTTGTGTGAGCATCTAGATGGGCATACCAGGATCTCTTGCTGCTGCAAATGAATGTCAGACACATGTGCCACTTGTTTGGTCTAGCTTTACATAGTTGGCGGGAAACTGAACCCAGGCTGGGTCAGCAGGCTTTGCAAGTAAGCCCCTTAAACTCCGAGCCAGCTCCCCAGCCCAAAAGGACAATATACTCTTTTGAACTTGACTTGGTGGTTTGAATGCGAAGGTATGTTCCCATAGCCTCGGGGAGTTTTGATGAAGAGCTAAGCTTCCTTCCTAAGTCTCCAGCAGCATGCTGGTGGAGGTGTCACTGGGGACTTTAGCCCTAAGAAGCTGTTCAGAGCCAGTTGGAGCTCTGGCTGGTCCTGTTTGCTGGCTGTTTAGTGGTGTCTCTCTGCTATGGATTTATGGCAGTCAGTCAACTTCTTCCAACACTGGTGACGTTTCCCCTGAATTCTATAAGCCTGAAATTAACGCTTTCCTCCCATATGCTGCTTCTGGCTGGGTGTTTGTCCCAGCAACATGAAAGTAACTACAACATTGACCATGACAGCTAACATAGAGGGACCTTTTAAGAATCAATTTGGGGGCTGGAGAGATGGCTTAGTGGTTAAGGCGTTTGCCTGCAAAGCTGAAGGATCCCGGTTCGATTCTCCAGGACCCACGTAAGCCAGATGCACAAGGTGGCGCATGCATCTGGAGTTCGTTTACCAGGCGCGCTGGCGCACGCCTGTAATCCCAGCTCTAGGGAGGCAGAGGAAGGAAGATCAGCCATGAGTTCGAGGCCACCCTGAGACTACATAGTGAATTCCAGGTCAGCCTGGGCTAGAGTGAGATCCTAACTCGAAAAACCAAAAAAACATAAAAACAAAAAAAACCAAAAAGAAAGAAAGAAAGAAAGAATCCATTTGGAGCCGGGCGTGGTGGCGCAGAGGTAGAGGCAGAGGTAGGAGGATTGCCGTGAGTTCGAGGCCACCCTGAGACTCCATAGTGAATTCCAGGTCAGTCTGGGCTAGAGTGAGATCCTACCTCAAAAAACCAAAACAAAAAAAAAGAATCCATTTGGGACCCCAAGGAACTTCCTTGACTCCAAATCAGCGGCCCTGTTTCTTGCTCAAATGGAACACGGTGGGTTGTTGCTGAGGAGAAAGCAGGCCTGAGAGTGAGAGTGGTAATAGTTTATGTGAACATAAGAAGCGAGCGGCCAGGGCGGGCACAGAGGCGTGCAGTCATATGATGAGGGTTATCTCCCGGGCTGAGGTAGGTTTGCATAAGACAGACAGGTTTCCACAGAGTCAGGGAAGAATGTCTGCAAAGTTCAGGACAGGACATCTCCATAATGCTGAGCCTCTTTTTTTCTGTACACTTCGGCCACGCCACAGTTAGGTAATTGATGGCGGTTGCCTCACCCTGCAATGGTTTCCAAGAGGGACTGCATAGTCCTTGGGAAACTCCAGATTTCAGTCAGTGTTGGAGATATCTTCACAGGGTTGTTGTGAGAAGTCACGTGATAATATTTCAAAAAAATCTCAATAAACGGTATACATTACCTTTGGACAGCTGTTTTCGTCTCCCACTGTTGAAGCTCCAGTTAATAACTGACTGAATGTTTTCCAAGGTTAAACAAGTCTGAACTGAAAAGCTGATAACAGTAACTACAGAAGATTTTAATATTTTGGTGTGTCAGAGATAATATCAACTAATTGAGACAAGTAAGCTAGAGGAGATGTTTGTGATAAAAGATTTAATATTTAGAGAAGTCAAATAATCATGGCTGGGTGTGGTGGAGCCAAGCCTGTAATCCCAGCACTCAGGAGGCAGAGGTAGGAGGATCCCTGTGAGTTCAAGGCCACCCTGAGACTACAAAGTAAATTCGAGCCTGGACTAGAGTGAGACCATATCTTGAAAGACAAAAACAACAAAAAGAGTGAAATAATCAATATTTATTTTGGTTAAACATGGCTAAAAAAAAAAAAAGTAAATAGTATTCAGAGACAATTCAGCAAAGATGTTTAAATGGTTAAGTAATAGAAAATTTGAAATAAAAATATTTGTCAATAATTAAAGAAATGCCTGATAGAACACTACATCATTTTTGCTTAGTAAATTAGTAAGAACAAAAAATAGAGGGGGGAGGGAAGAAGGAAGAATAGAGGGAGGGGGAAAGGGAGGAAGCAAGGGAAGGAGAGAAAGAAGGGAGAGAGTGAGGGAACAAGGGAGAGAAGAAAAAGAAAAAGTAGTACAATATAGGAATTGTACACTTTCAAGTGGTGTTTTATATGCAGCATGGCCAATAGTAATATAAATTAAAATAGATTTCTTAAAATAGAATGTGCTAAAATCACAGAGAGCATTTTAAGAATGTATATCCTTTGATGTAATAGCTCCTACTATAGAATGTATCCTAAGAAAAAGTCTAGGATTATATAAGATTTATTAGAATGATACTCATTTCAATGTAATTTGAGATAGGAAATGGGAAAATATTGAATGTTAAATTACTACAGTGTAAGAAATGCAATTGTTAAACTTTTTTTTTAATTTTTTGAGGTAGCGTTTCACTCTAGCTCAGGCTGACCTTGAATTCACTATGTAGTCTCAGGGTGGCCTCGAACTTACAGTAATCCTCCTACCTCTGCCTCCCGAGTACTGGGATTAAAGGCGTGCGCCACCACGCCCGGCAAGGCTTTATGTTTTGTTTGGTTTTGTTTTATGTTTTTCGAGGTACGGGTCTCACTCAAGCTCAGGCTGACCTGAAATTCACTATGTAGTCTCAGGCTGGCCTTGAACTCATGATGATCCTCTTACCTCTGCCTCCTGAGTGCTGGGATTAAAGGCATGCACCGTCATGCCCAGCTAAACATTTTTTAAATATTATTTTTATTTATTTATTTATTAGAGACAGAGAGAGAGAAGGGGCATGCCAGGGCTATCAGCCACTGCAAACAAACTTCAGACGCATGCACCACCTTATGCATCTGGTTTACATGGGACCTGGAGAATCGAACCTGGATCCTTAGGCTTAGCAGGCAAGCGCCTTAACCGCTAAGCCATCTCTCTGGCCCCTAGACATTTTTTTAAAAATATAATGTCTTGGGCTGGAGGGATGGCTTAGCAGTTAAGGCATTTGCCTGCAAAGCCAAAGGACTCAGACTCAATTCCCCAGGACCCACATTAGACAGATGCACAAGGGGGTGCATGCGTCTGGAGTTCATTTGTAGTGACTGGAGGCCCTGGCACACCCATTCTCTCCTCTCTCTCTCTCTCTCCCCCTCTTTCTCTGTCAAATAAACAAATAAATAAAAATATATTATAAGCCAGGAGTGGTGGCACACGCCTTTAATCCCAGCACTCGGGAGGTAGAGGTAGGAGGATTGCTGTGAGTTTGAGGCCACCTGAGACTCCATAGTGAATTCCAGGTCAGCCTGGGCTACAGTGAGATCCTACCTCAAAAAAACAAAATATATATATAAATAAATATATATATACATATATATGTTATATTTATTTATTATATATATATTTATAATATATATTATGTGTGTGTGTGTGTGTCTTAGAAAAATATTAAACTGGTGCTTAGGAAGAACCATGGGGATATATTTGTGGGCTGGGAAGATGGCTCAGGTGGTAAGAGTACTCACCATGCAAGCATGAGCCTGAGCCTGAGTTCAATCCCCACCACTCATGTGGAAAAAAAAAAAAAAAAAAAGCTAGAGAGATGATGCACTGGTTAAAGGTGCTTGCTTGCAAAGCCTGACTGCTTGGTTCAATTCCCCACTACCCATGTAAAGCCAATTGCACAAAGTGGTACATGCATCTGGAGTTTGTTTGCCCTGGCATACCCATTCTCTGCTTTCTCTCACTCTTTCTCTGTCTCCTCTTGCAAATAAATAAATAAAAGTATTTAGCCAGTCATAGTGGTGCACACCTTTAAGCTCAGCACTTGGAAGGCAGAGGTCGGAGGATCGCTATGAGTTTGAGGCCACCCCGGGACTACAGAGTGAGTGCCAAGTCAGCCTGGGATAGAGTGAGACGCCACCTAGGAAAAGCAAAATAAATTAATAAAAGCTGAATGTGGACACTCATGCCTGTAACCACAGCCCTGTGTGGGGTGGCGGGAGCTCACTAGTCAGTCAACCTGACTGAAAAAAATCAGCAGCTCCAAGTTCAGTGGGAGACTCCATCTCAAGGGGATAATTTAGAAGAGCAATAGGAAGGCACCTGACATCCTCTTCTGGCCTCCACCCACATGTACCTGAGGCACACACATGTGCATAGACTATATGTATACACACACACACACACACACACACACACACACACATATTCTAGTTCATTCATTCCAAAGTATGCATTTACGTTTCTACAGAGGTAGGAGGAGGATTGTCCTGAGTTAAAAGGAAGCCAGCCTGGGGCTACAGAGTGAGCATCAGGCCACCCTGAGCTAGAGTGAGACCCCACCTTGAGAAAACAAAAGAAATAAAACCTGGACACTATCTCTGGGAACTTAACCTTTTCGGAACCTACAAAGAACAACGATTTCTTGATTTCTCCACGCTATTGAAATAGTTCTGAAGCATTAAGAAAATGGGCGGGGGGGGGGGGCTAGAGAGATGGCTTAGCAGTTAAAGGCACCTGTTTGGAAATCCTGGCCAGCCCAGGTTTGAATCCTTAGTGCCCACATAAAGCAGCTGCACTAGTGGCATGAAGTACCAGGCCACGACCTCTTTTTCTTGGTCTCTTTCAAATAAATCAATAAACTAGCTTAAAAATGAAAATAGGGGCAAGAGAGATGGCTTAGCAGTCAAGGTACCTGCCTGCAAAGCCTAAGGATCCAAGTGTGACACCCCAGAACCCACGTAAGCCAGACACATGCACACAAGGTCATGACACATGTGCACAAGGGGAGGCACGTGTCTGGACTTCAAATGCAGCGGCTAGAGGCCCTGGCACGCCAATTCTCTCTCTCTCATAAAAAAAAAAAAAAAAGAATATAGAAGAACATTCTAGCAGTGGTTACTGACCTTGACTCCAAAACCAGAAAAGCAGTAAGGCATAAGAGAGGCATTTATAAATGCTATTTAAAACTCCAGGGCTGGAGAGATGGCTTATCGGTTAAGGTGTTTGCCTGCAACACCTAAGGACCCAGGTTCAATTCTCCAGGTCCCATGTTAGCCAGGTGCACATCGTGGTGCATGCATCTGGGGTTCGTTTGTAGCGGCTAGAGGCCCTGGTGTGCCCATTCTCACTCTGTCTCTCTCTCCCTCCACCCCTCTGTCTCAAATAAATAAATAAAAAACAATTTTAAAAGCCTCCAAATTATTGTGGGGTATGGTGGCGCACACTTTTAATCTCAGCACTCGGAGGCAGAGGTAGAATTGCTATGAGTTTGAGGCCATCCTGAGACAATATAGTGAATTCCAAGTCAGCTTGGGCTACAGTGAGACCCTATGTCAAAAAAAGGGAAGAAATAAATAAACAAAGAAAGGAAGGAAAAGAAAAAAAAAACACTCCAAAATAAAAGGAGAGAAATAAAACCCAACCATGCATTAAAAGAAAAAATTCAATATGGTCAGGAGATTAGTTAAAAACATCTGAAGTTAGGGCTGGAGAGATTGCTTAGTGGTTAAGGCACTTGCCTGAAGAGCCAAAGGACCCATGTTTGACTCCCCAGGACTCACATAAGCCAGATGCACAAGGTGGCACATGCGTCTGGAGTTTGTTTGCAATAGCTAGAGGCCCTGGTATGCCCATTCTCGCTCTCTTTCTGCTGCTTTCTCTCTCTCACTCTCTCTCTCTCTTCTCTCTCACTTTCAAATGAATAAATAAAAGGTAAGGGCTAGAAGGATGGCTTAGCAGTTAAGGCACTTGCCTGGGAAACCTATGGTTCACGCTTGGGATAATGAGGTCAACTCTGTGCTGCTGCTCGCTGCCCAGGTCCAGCATGGACGGCAGATGTCAGTGTAATATGACACTAGTCTAGGGAAGAGGTCAAAATTTAAAGCTCAGGCTGGAAAGCAGAGCGTGGTGGTGCACACCTTCAATCCCAGCACACGGGAGGCAGAGGTATGAGAATCACCATGAGTTCGAGGCCACCCTGAGACTACATAGTAAACTCCAGATCAGCCTGGGCTAGAGCAAGACCATACCTCGAAAAAAAAAAAAAAAAAAACAACTCAGGCTGGAGAGATTGCTTAGTGGTTAAGGTGCTTGCCTGTGAAGCCTAAGGACCCATGTTCAATTCCCCAGTACCCACGTAAGCCAGATGCACAAGGTGGTACATGTGTCTGGAGTTCGTTTGCAGGGGCTAGAGGCCTTGGCATGCCCATCCCCTCTCTTAAATAAATAAATAAATATGTTTTTTTAAAAAGCATGGTGGTACATGCTTTTAATCCCAGCACACGAGAGGCAGAGATAGGAGGATCACTGTGAGTTCAAGGCTAGCCTTGGAACTACAGACAGAGAGAGTTCCAGGTCAGCCATGGCTAGAGTGAAACCCTCCCTCAAAAAAAAAAAAAAAAAAAAGAAGCATTAAACAAATTAACATCCACAGGGCTAGAAAGATAGCTTAGAGGTTAAGACACTTGCTTATAAAGCCAAAGGACCCAGGTTCTATAAGGCAGATGCGCAAGATGGCACATGGGTGGGGAGTTCATTTGCAGCAGCTGGAAGCCCTGGCATGCCCATTCTCTCCCCCCATCATCTGCCCCCCCCCAGATAAAACATTAACATCCATAAAACAATTAAAACTGAGCCAATCGTGTAGTAAACCAGGAGTTCTCAAAATGTTTAATGTACATTAAAATCCAATCAGATGTCCAGCCTATCACCCTGTATCCCTGCGCCATAACCCAGAGTCTGAAAGTTACATAATGCCTGTTTAGACAGACAGATACACTTCTAAATTCATGTTTTATTTAAACGTAAGACTAATGTTGATAACCAGGGTAGAACTATACTAATATATATATATCGAGGTAGAGTTTCACTCTAGCCCAGGATGACCTGGAATTTACTACATCATCTCAGGGTGGCCTTCAACTCATGGCAATCCTCACACCTCTGCCTCCCAAGGGCTGGGATTAAAGGTGTGTGCCACCATGCCCGGGGCCCCTATTATATGTTAAATAAGAAAGATTAACCTCTGTCTCTCTGATGCTTCAAACCTGTAAGCTGGGCACTTAGGGGGAGGGGCAGCAGGAGAACCAGAAGTTCCTGGCCAGTGTAGACTACAGAGTGAGACCTCATCAAAGAAAGGAGAAAGGATGAGGGAACGAAGGCAGAGAAGAATAGATAATGGAGAGGGGACAAGAGGGAGAGAAAAGTAAAAGTATGGCGGGGCGTGGTGGCTCGTGCCTTTAATCCCAGCACTGCGGAGGCAGAGGTAGGAGGATCACTGTGAGTTCGAGGCCACCCTGAGACTACAGAGTGATTTCCAGGTCAGCCTGGGCTAGAGTGAGACCCTACCTTGAGGAAAAGAACGAAGAAAGAGAGAGAGAGAGAGAGAGAGGAAAGAAGGAAGAAATAAAGAAGGAAGGAAGGAAGGAAGGAAAGAAGGAAGGAAGGAAGGAAAGAAGATGGAAAGGGAAGAGAAGAGAGTGAAAAGGGGGAAAGTAAAGGAAAAGTCAAGGCAGGGCAGGACAAGGCAAGACTTTTTAATTTTTTTAGTTTCTGATGCCAATCACGAGAACTGCCCCTCCCCGGCTCCCAAGAATGAATCACGGTGAGCCCATGCAAGTCAAACCCTTCCTCCCACTAGTGATTGGTTTGGGCCTGGTGTTGCTGTGTGATTTGGGCATTTAAACATGAGGAAAGAACAGGAGATTTCTGGGAAAGGTGTTCTCCCAAAAGGAAACACTCTGTTCTGCCTCTCACTGTTGCCACCTGCAAGCTATATACATATAGTGTTACCGCTGCAGCAGGGGCTTGGTTCTGATACTGTGATCTAGTGAGAAGGCTTCTGAGACAGGGCTTCTAAAATGCTGGTAGATGACGGGGCAAGGACAGTCTTCTGTTCTTATATTTGGTCTTTGACCCCAGTTGCTAACGTTGAGCTTCTAAGACTTTATGACTTCCCGAAGGATAAGAATGCCAGGCATAGAGCTCTCCTAAAACCCCTTGGAATTTCCTGGCATATAGAAGCATTTTTTGTTCTAGTGCGGCCACTCTTGGCAGGACCTTAGATAGCTTCAGGGTGGGGCTACACAGCCAAGGAACCAAAGTGATTACAGGTTTGGAATTTGAGCGCCTTGGCTCCCAGATCTTTGGAGAGGAAAGAGAGGGGCTGAAGATGGAAGTGACTAGCAATGGCCACTGCTGACATTAGTCATGCCAAAGGTCAGAGGTTGGAGAAACTCGGGGCTTCAGAACACACGTAGGTGCCGAGAACTTTGATGCACCCAGAGAGGCCATGGAGCCTTGAATTTCTCCCTCCATACCTAAGTATCTCCTCCGGCTGGCTGTTCATCGGTGTCCGTTGTAATGTCCTTTGTAACAAATGGGCAAACCTGACCCGAGTAGTCACCGGAGTTCTGTGAGCCATGCTAGCAAAATGAATGAACGCCAAGGAATGCACTGGATGTAGGAAGTCCTGGTATAGAAGGTTGGTCGGCAATAGAGATCACAATCTGGAAGGGTGATCTGTATCTGAAGCACAGGGCAGTCTTGTGGGACTGACCCTTTCCCAGGAGGGCAGTGATGCTCCGTGGAGCAGATAAGGAGTGGGAAAAGCAAACCGCTTTGCCCCCCCCCCCCCCGTTCTCACAGCAAACTGAAGATTCCAGGACCTCTGTAACTGGGGAGATTTCTTCCTAGTAGCAAACAAGCCTCAGCTCTGACTGGACACCTGCCTGGCACCCTTTACTTCAGTTCTGACACTGTCTGCCTGGAGATCGCCTCGGGTCCTAGAAGAACACCCCCGACATGGCTCTTCCTCACTTCGGACATCAGCTGGCAAAGCCCCAGGTTTGGGTGTAGAGTGAAACTTCCAAACTCTTTCAAGCTCGCAGAACTCAGGGAAACACTTGTCTACGTTGACTAGTTTATTATAAAGGATATTCTAGAGGATCAGATAGAGATCAGATAGAGCTGGGCATCGTGTTGCTTGCCTTTAATGCCAGCTACTCAGGAGGCTGAGATAGGAGCAGTGCCATGATTTTTGAAGCCAGCCTGAGGCTACGGAGTGAATTCCAGGTCAGCTTGAGCTCGAATGAGATTCTGCCCACCCCCAAAAGTAAAAAATTTAAAAATTAAAACAAAAAGTCCAGGTCAGCCTTAGCTAGAGTGAGACCTTACCTCAGGGAAAAAAAAAAAAAATTAGCTGGGCAGGGTGGCGCATGCCTTTAATCCCAGCACTCGGGAGGCAGAGGTAGGTGGAGCTCCATGAGTTCGAGGCCACCCTGAGACTACGTAGTGAATTCCAGGTCAGCCTGGGCTAGAGTGAAACCCTACCTCAAAAAACCATTACAAAAAGAAAAAAACAGTAGCAACAACAAAAGAGTTGTATAGAATGAGGAAACAGGTAACAAACAGAGCTTCCATGTCTTTGTGTGTAGTTCTGCTCTCCAGAAACCTCCAAGGCTCCATCTACCCAGAAGCTCTCAACTCTGTCCTTTGGGGGGGTTTACTGCAGCTTTACTGCATAGCTCATGTGACCACATGCAGCAAGTGCAGGGAGAAAGCCAGGCCTCTCCGGCTCTCCTTGGCTTCTCTGTGCAGCACTCTGCGGAGAAGGCACACCTTACCTTTCTCACTGCCGTGGCAAAATACCTGGCAAAAGCAATCTAAGACCGACTTTGGCTCACAGTTCGAAGGTATAGTCCATTATGTCAAGGAAGACAGGAGGAGTGTCAGGCAGCTGGTCACATTGCGTCCCATAACCAGGAACCAGAAGAGAACACTGGCGCTTAACTCACCTTCTCTCTCTCTCTTTGTTTTTCCTTTATACTCAGTCCAGGACCCCAGTCCATGGGATGCTGTCACCCACATTCAGGGTTAGTCATCCCTCCTCAGTTAAATCTCTCTGGAAACACTTTCACAGATGTGGTTCCTAGGGGGTTGTAAATTCAAGTCAAGTCGACAATGAAAGTTAACCATAATACCTTCTGAATCAATCAGGAACTTTATGATTTACCATCAGACAAGGCAGAACAAAAATACATTTACGGCCATCTCCAAGACAGAAAGGTGAGGGGAGGAGAAATTCTAGATTCTAGGCCCTGCCTTGGGGAAGGAGCTCTAATAAGCCAGGAAACCAAAAGAGACATATCATAACATCACAGACAGTGTCAGAATTTAACTGAACAATAGACCACCCAGTCGTGTCCACCAGATAATCAGTTGTTGGGAGGGAGAAATCCTCACACGTTGCTGTAACCAAGAGTGCGTGCTCTCTGTTGCACTGGGTGTGAGAAGAGCAAAAACAGTTTGGTTTTTCCTCCCGTGGTTTGAAGGTTTTCTTCACTGACGACAGCAGCCAATCAGAAGGAAACCATCTCCTTTTTCGGCGAATGCTCTTGTGGTCTGCCTTGCTGTGCGTTATGACTATAGGAATCACTGTGTCTGGAAGTGGTGACTGTCTTGAGAGTTTGAATAGAGCTGATATCTCAAAGTGAGAAAGGTGAGAACGAAATAGCCGAGGTTCTTTTTTTTTTTTTTTTTTTTGGTTTTTTTTTTTTTTTTAAGGTAGGTAGCTTTGAACTCATGGTAATCCTCCTACCTCTGCCTCCCAAGTGCTGGGACTAAAGGGGTGCCCCACTATGCCCGGCTTAGCCTAGGTCCTTGACAGCCTTGAGTCCCTAAACCATCCCTAGAATGCTAGCCCTGGACTGCTTCTTGTATGGAAATTGAGGAGGATCTTCTTGACCTCAGTAATAGCATAGACATCCATCCAAATTCTCAAATCCAAGGCCTTGCAGTGGTTCTTTTTGGTTTTTCGAGGTAGGGAGCCCCGGCTGACCTGGAATTCATCATGTAGTCACAGGGTGGCCTCAAACTCAAGTTGATCCCCCAACCTCTGCCTCCTGAGTGCTGGGACTAAAGGCGTGTGCCACCGTACCCAGCCTGGGAGGGGCACTGAACCCTTCTCTATCTCATGTCTCATACCTAATGTTGGTCAGCTAGTGCATCAAAACATATTTTTCAATTCCTTCCATTTTTCTCTCGTGCGGGAGCCATGTCTACCTCAAACCAAGTGACCACTGACCATCTGCTGCCCCCTCCTCAGGCCACTGCACTGGGCATCTGCTTGTTCTTTTTTTTTAATTTCACATCTTATTTTATAACTTCAGACATATTTACTATGTAACTTGATTAAATTCACCCCCTCTCGGGGCTGGAGAGATGGCTTAGCAGGTAAGATGCTTGCCTGTGAAGCCTAAGGACCCAGGTTCATTTCCCCAGTGTCCACGTAAGCCAGATGCACAAAGTGATGCATGAGTCTGGAGTTCGTTTGCAGTAGCTGGAGGCCCTGGCACATCCATCCTCCCTTTCTCTCTTTCTCTCTCTCTCTCTCTCTCTCTCTCTCTCTCTCTCTCTCTCTCTACCTCTTTCTCTCAAATAAATTAATTAAAATTTTTTTAAATAACAACAAAAATTCAGCCCTTGCCGGGTGTGGTGGTGCATGCCTTTAATCCCAGCATTCAGGAGACAGAGGTAGGAGGATCACCTTGAGTTCAAGGCCACCCTGAGACTTTGTAGTGAGTTCCAGGTCAGCCTGGGCTAGAGTGAAACCCTACCTCAAAAAAACAAACAAACAACAGCAACAACAAAAAAAAATAAGTTCAGCCCCTCTATCTTCTTTTACCCTCTCCCCGACTCCTGCTACACCCTTTCTTCCCAACTAGCTCCCTTCCAACTCTCATGGCTTTTTGTGATCACTAAGTTTAATTAGGGTTGCTTGTATGAGCATGGATTGGGGAGGCAGCTTGCCGGTGGCTGTGGCATTAAAGGAAATGACTCCCCCTCCACAGGCAGCCACTAACTGCCTCAGGGAGGGATGGGGTCTCATCCTCCCCACCCCCACCAAAGTTGGATTGCTGCAAAGACTTATAAGTAGTCAAAGTTCTAAAAACAACTGATTGGGATGGACAGATGGCTTAGCGGTTAAGACGTTTGCCTGCGAAGCCAAAGAACCCCAGTTTGATTCTCCAGGACCCATGTAAGCCAGATGCACAAGGGGGCACATGTATCTGGAGTTCGTTTGCAGTGGCTGGAGGTCCTGGCGTGCCCATTCTCTCTCTCTCTCTCTCTCTCTCTCTCTCTGTCTCTCAAATAAATAAATTAATTAAATATTTTTTATTACAAAAAAAAATAAAAAACAAGAACAACTGATTGTTGTGTGACTAACCCTAAATAGAACATCTATGTCACCCCCTTCAAAGTTCAGGGGACAAGAAAAAGGGTAGGGTCTCACTCTAGCTCAGGCTCACCTGGAATTCACTCTGTAGTCTCAGGATGGCCTCTAATTCACAGTGGTCTTCTTACCTCTGCCTCCCAAGTGCTGGGATGAAAGGTGTGTGCCACCATGCCCAGCTTTTTTTTTTTTTTTTTTAATATGGAATGCTTCATCCTTGCTCATGCTAATCTTCTGTGTATCATTCCAATTTTACGATATGTGCTGCCAAAGCGAGCACATCCTGGTTGAACTTGATGTCTTTTTTTTTTTTTTAACTTCTCTATAATCCTTTCTCCTCAAACAATGACAAGGATTTTTAGCATATGTAACTCCCTTAATTGCAATTCCTCATTTGGCTTTCCATTTTTATTTAGGGTATATAATTTCCATTTTTTTATTTAGAGTAAATGCGTACTCCTCGCCATCACAAACAAGACCTTTT
This sequence comes from Dipus sagitta, assembly GCA_036346955.1. Lineage (NCBI taxonomy): Eukaryota > Metazoa > Chordata > Mammalia > Rodentia > Dipodidae > Dipus > Dipus sagitta. The sequence goes on from CM070786.1 coordinate 23,606,055, forward strand.
GTCCACCTCCTTAGAAACAAGATCTCTCATCACCCTAAAACTCATCAATTAGGCTAGACTGGATAGCCAGAGAGCCCCAGGGATGCCCGTCTTAGTCTCCCCAAAACTGGGGTTATAAGTACACACCACTGTACCCGCTTTTTATTTGTTTGTTTGTTCATTGGAGAGCAGAGAGAGATAGAGAGATGAGAGACAGACAGAGAGAATGTGCAACTCCAGAGCCTCCAGCAGCTGCAAACGAACTCTGTGCACATGTGGTAGGTACTTTGTGTATCTGGCTTTACATGAGTGCTGGGTAATCAAATTGGGCTTGTTAGGTTTTGTAGGCACATGCCTTTAACCTCTGAGCCATCTCTTCAGCCACCTGCCTTTTTCAAAAAGTGTAAGTGCTTGGGCTCAAACTCCAGTCCCCATGCTTACAAAGTAAGCACTTGATCAACCAGTTCATCGACTGGGCCTGTCTCCCCACCCTGTGTTCTGCCCTTCAAGTATGTCATGGGGATTGAATGAAAACCAACGTGCCAAGTACCTGGCACGTTCACAACATGGGATGGCTGCCACATCAACCTTCGTTCTTGCTGCTCCTCTCTCTCCATTCTGTTCTTTGTAAGTCTACGGGCATTCTGAACGATCCAGCTGACGTGGTAACCAAGCCCAGGGCAAGGCAACACCCCTCGTGCTATCGGGAGGCCCTTGTAAGGAAGAACTATAAAGTGCACACTACTCCTACACACACACACCGTTCTTTATTGGGGGCTGTATGTATGGACGTAACATGTATGGGGTGTGTGTTTGCATGTGACATATGCACACGTGTGCAGATGCATAGGCCTGTGCAGACATGCAGAGGAAGACATCAGGTGCCCTCCTCGGTCATTCCTCCACCTCCTTTCCCCGAGTCTCTGACATTGGAGCTCAACACTTTTTAGTTAGACTGGCCGACCAGAGAGGCCCAGCAGTTCTCCTGCCCATCCTCTCAGTGCTGGCCTCATGGTCATGCCTGACATACATTTATTTATTTATTTGTTTGTTTGTTTATTTATTTATTTATTTATTTTGGGGTTTTTTTCCACTCTAGCCCAGGCTGACCTGGAATTCACTATGTAGTCACAGGGTGACCTCAAATTCACAGTGACCTTCCCACCTCTGCCTCCCAGGTGCTGGGATTAAAGGCGTGCCCCACCACACCCAGCTTAAATTTTTTTGCCTTTTATTTTATTTATTTATTTGAGAAAGAGAGAGAAAGAAGCAGATAGAGAGAAAGAATGGACGCACCAGGGAATCTAGCCACTGAAATTGAACTCCAGATGCAAATGCCATTGTGTATCTGGCTTATGTGGGTCGTGGGGAATTGAACCTGGGTCCTTTGGCTTTGCAGGCAAATGACTTAACCACTAAGCCATCTCTTCAGCCTCCATGCCTGACCTTTTACATGGGTGTTGGGGATTGAACTGAGGTCCCCATGCTTGCTCAGCAAACTCTCTTACCCACTGAGCCATCTCCCAGCCTCACAATTACCATTCTTTTTTAAATATTTTTTTTAATTTTTATTTATTTATTTTACAGAGAAAGAGGGAGAGAGAGAGAGAGAGAATGGGCACGCCAGGGCCTCCAGCCACTGCAAATGAAATCCAGACGCATGTGCCCCCTTGTGCATCTGGCTAATGTGGGTCCTGGGGAATCGAACCGAGGTCCTTTGGCTTCACAGACAAACTCCTTAACCGCAAAGCCATCCATCCAGCCCTTTTTTAAAAATATATTTTTATTTTATTTTATTTTTATTTGAGAGAGAGAGGCAGAGAAAGAGAGAGAGAATGGGCATGTCAGGGCCTTCAGCCACTGCAAACAAACTCTAGACACATGTGCCACCTTGTGCATCTGGCTTATGTGGGTCCTGTGGAATTCTTAGGCTTTGCAGGTAAGCACCTTAGCCACTAAGCCATCTCTCCAGCCCATACCATTCCTTTTGTTTTTTTTGTTTTGTTTTTTTGTTTTTTTCAAGGAAGGGTCTCGCTCTAGCCCAGGCTGACCTGGAATTCACTCTGTAGGCTCAGGGTGGCCTCAAACTCATGGTGATACTCCTACCTCTGCCTCCCCAGGTGCTGGGATTAAAGGCGTGCACCACCACGCCTGGCTTATATTTTTATTCTCACGCAGAGAGAGACAGAATGGGCATGACAGGGCCTCTTGCCATGGTTAAAAAAAAAATCAGATACATGCAACACGTTGTGCATCTGGCTTATGTGGATACTAAGAAACTGAACCCAGGCCATCAGGCTTTGCAAACAAGCACCTTTTTTTTTCCCCCTAGGTAGGGTGTCACTCTAACTCAGGATGACCTGAAATTCACTATGTAGTCTCAGGGTGGCCTCGAACTCACAGCAATCCTCCTACCTCTGCCTCCCGAGTGGTGGGATTAAAGGCATGCGCCACTACACCCGGCTGCAAACAAGCACCTTTAACTGCTGAACAATCTCTCCAGGTGGGGGTACATTTCCTTTGCATCCAACAAAGTGGTTAGGGGGTATCATAGCATCATGAAGTGTATATACTCCATGATTAGAGATTTTAAATATTATTTATTGAAATAAACATACAGGAACACCTAAAATGAAGTTATATTAATTTTTTTCAGATTAAATATGGAACTCAAAATATCTCTCCTTCAAGTGGACTGATTTTCCCAGATAGTACTTAGTAGGGGGTATAAGGACAGAGCTAAATCACTGAAGATGAGGACTTGGAAAATTGGAAAAATTTGAAAGTCTCAGAATCCAAAGGATTGGTGTTGTGCTTTGGACACAAAATGTCCCCCAAAGGCTCACGTGTGATCTGGCTGAGTTCTTTTGTTTTTGAGATGCCTTGTCCACGCTGGGCAAGTACTCTGCCATTGAGCTACGTCCCTAATCAGTGTTTTGTTCCTTTTATTATTAATATTTATTTGTTTTTTGAGGTAGTGTCTCTCTGGTGGTTTGATTCAGATGTCCCCCATAAACTTAGGTGTTCGGAATGCTAGGTTCCCAGCTGATGGAGATTTGGGAATTAACGCCTCCTGGAGGCGGTATATTGTTGCGGGCGGGGTTATGGGTGTTATAGCCAGTGTCCCCTTGCCAGTGTTTGGCCCACTCTCCTGTTGCTATTGTCCACCTATGTTGGCCAGGGGGTGATGTCCACCTTCTGCTCATGCCATCATTTTCCCCTGCCATTGTGGAGCTTCCCCTGGAGCCTATAAGCCAAAAGAAACCTCCTTTTTCCCACAAGCTCTTCTTGGTTGGGTGATTTCTACCAGCAGTACGAACTTGACTGCGACAGTCTCACTTTAGCCCAGGCTGACCTGGAACTCATGGTGATTCTCCTACCTCTGCCTCCCAAGTGTTGGGATTAAATGCCACCATGCCCACACAGGTTGGTTTTTGTTTATTTGTTTTGTTTGTTTGGGGGGGGTTGTTTGTTTGTTTTTGTTTTTATAGGAAAGCTCGGTCCCTAACTGGTTGATCCAGTCATTGTGAGATAATTGTGTCACAAGGGCTCTGACTGAGTCAAAAGATGAATCCATTGATGGATTAGTACTGTGATGGCATTATTGGGAGCTGGGACCTCATTAGACAAAGTAGGTTACTGAGGACATGCCCCTGGAAAGATACACGTGTCCTTGACCCCTTCCTCTATAGCTTTGCTTCCTGGCTGTCAGGAAGTGAGAAGCTTTGCTGTGCCCTGCCCCCAGTGCCATTTTACTCTAGCCCAGGCTGATCTGGAACTCACTCTGTCATCCCAGGCTGACCATGAACCCATGGTGATCCTCCTACCTCTGCCATCCCCAGTGCTGGGATTAAAGACGTGCGCCACCACGCCTGGCTGCCATAATTGTCTATGTAACCTCAGGCCCACTCAGGCTGAAACCAGTAGCCAGAACTCCTCCCCATAAACAAGTTACTTTCCTTGATGCCACAAACACCTGACAGAAGCAACTTGAGGGAATAAGGGTTGTTTGGGCTCACGGTTGGAGCGGACCGTCCATCTTGGTGGGGAAGTCGTGGTTGAGCAGTGTTAGGAGGGACTCTAGCTGCGGCCAAGAGACGAAACTCCAAGGAGAGGTTGGAAGTCAGCTCTGTTCGGTCTCAGAGACCAAAAGCGCTTGGATCCGTTCCCTACAGGAGCTTTGGAAAAATCATCCAAAGTTGGCCTCATCTCACTGAAGCCTGTTTCAGAAATCATCTCAAAAGGAAACAGGAAAAAAAAGAAAAAAAAAAAAAAAAGGAAACAAGAAAGCTAGGTGACAGACATCTTTAATCCCAGCACTCAGGAAGCTGAGTTAGGAAGATTGCTGTGATTTGGAGACCAGCCTGAAACTACAGAGTGAATTCCAGGTCAGCCTGAGGCTAAAATGAGACCCTACCTCAAACAAACAAACAAACAAACAAACAAACAAACAAACAAAAAAGGCTGGAGAGATGGCTTAGCTTGCCTGTGAAGCCTGAGGACCCCAGTTTGAGGCTTGATTTCCCAGGACCCACGTTAGCCAGATGCACAAGGGGGCGCACGCGTCTGGATTTCGTTTGCAGTGGCTGGAGGCCCTGGTGCACCCATTCTCTATCTGCCTCTTCTCTCTCTCTGTCTGTGTCTGTCTGTTACTCTCAAATAAATAAAAAAAAAAAAGAGAGAGAGAGAGAGAGAGAAGCTCTGCTCTATCTTCCATCAGTAACTGTGTGTATATTCACGCGTGTGCACATAAGAAAGCATGTAGAAATCAAGGGGCAACCTCAAGTGTCATTCTGTCTTAGAGTTTGTCTGTTTTAAGATAGTATCTCACTCTAGCCCAGACTGACCTGGAATTCACTATGTTGTCTCAGGCTGGCCTTGAACTCACAATGATCCTCTTACCTCTGTCTCCCGAGTGCTAAGATCAAAGGTGTGCACCACCATGCCCAGCAGAGAGACAGAATGGGCAAGCCATGGCCTCTAGCCACTCTAGCAAACAAACTCCAGACACATGTGCATCTGTGCATCTGGCCTTACGTAGGTCCTGGGGAATCGAACTCTGGTCATTAGGCTTTGCAGGCAAGTGCCTTAACTACTGAGCCATCTTTTCAGCCCCAACCACTTTTTTAAATTTATTTTTCTTATTTGAGAGAGAGAAAGAGGCAGAGAGACAGAGACAGAGATAATGAGTGCTCTAGGGCCTTCAGCCACTGCAAACAAATTCCAAATGTACGCATCACTTTGTGCATCTGGCTTATGTGGGTCCTGGGGAAGCGAACCTGAGTCCTTTGACATTGCAGGCAAGTGCCTTAACCACTAAGAAATCCCTCCAGCCTGCCCCATCCACCTTTTTTCCTAGATTTGTTTGTTTGTTTGTTTTTGCGAGGTAGGGTCTCACTGTAGCCTAGGGTGACCTGAAATTCACTATGTAGTCTCAGGAGGGCCTTGAACTCACCCGCCTCTGCCTCCCAAGTGTGCCAGGCTCCATCCACCTTTCTTTTTTTTTTTTTAGGTAGGGTTTCACTCTAGCCCAGGCTGACCTGGAATTCACTACATAGTCTCAGGGTGGCCTCGAACTCACGGCGATCCTCCTACCTCTGCGTGCGCCACCACGACCAGCTCCATCCACCTTTTTTAAGACAGGGTCTCTTATTGGCCTGGAACCCTCCAGGTAATCTCTCTCCTGACAGTATCTGTGTTTGCTTACATTGAGTCATGCTGCTGTATTGGAAGGTCCCAGAGATCAGGGACCAGCAAATCAGCAACTGAGGCCCTGAGATTAACTTCCAAGAACCACTGACCACATGAGCTAGGAAATGACCCCGAGCCTGCCTGACACTAAATTGCAGCTTTGTGAAAGTCCCTGAGCAGAGGCCCCTTTTAAGCTATCTTTGGATGCTTGCCCCAAAGAAGATGTCAGATAATTGCATGCTTGTATAAGCCACAGATTTTGTGTTTACTTGCCGCAGAGCAATAGATAACTTAACATTCCAGGTTTTTATATATTAATATAGATTAGTCATTTCCAAACTTAAACATGGTCTGGGTCTCTGTTAAATCTATATAAAATATGTCTATTTATAAAGAATATGTTTCTGGGTTGGAGAGATGGCTTCATGGTTAAGGTGTTTACCTGCAAACCTAAAGACCTGGGTTCAATTCCCTAGTACCCATGTAAAGCCAGATGCACAAAGTGGAACCTGTGTCTAAGTTCATTTGCAGTGGCTGGAGGCCCTGGCCCACCCATTCTCTCTCTCTCTCTCTCTCTCTCTCTCTCTCTCTCTCTCTCTCTCTTTCTCTGCTTGCAAATAAATATACGACATATTTTTAAAAATAGGTTTCTATTATATGGTAATTTGAATGTAAAATATATCTGATAGCCTCATGTTTATGATTAAGATTCATACTTTTAAAATATTATTTATTTTATTTTATTTATAGAGACAGAGAGAATGGGCATGCCAGGGCCTCTAGCCACTGCAAACAAACTGCAGAAACATGTGCTACTTTGTGCATCTGGATTTTATAGGTTCTGGGGAGTTGAACTTTGGTCCTTAAAGCCTCATACTTGATCACCAGCTGATGAAGCCTTTGGGAGAAGGAACCTTGGAGGAGGCGTGTCATCAGGGCCTGGCGCTGAAGTTTGAGTCCAGCCCCATTGGCTGTTAATAGCTCAGCCCACATTCTACTACCTTCCTGCTGATGTGATGTGAGGCAGCTTCCTGCTCACGATACGCTTTCCCTACCATGAAGAGACTTCCCCAGAAACTGGGCTGGAGGGATGGCTTAGCGGTTAAGGTGTTTGCTTGTAAAGACAAAGGACCCAGGTTCGATCCCCAGGATCCACGTTAGCCAGATGCACAAGGGGGCGAATGCATCTGGAGTTCGATTGCAGTGGCTGGAGGTCCTGGCGTGCCCATTCTCTCTTTCTCTCTCTCTCTCCCTCTTTCTCTGTCAAATAAATAAATAATATTTTTAAAAGAAATGTACCCTTTTCTTTATAACCTACTTCTGTTCAGATGTTTGGTTCCGACAACAAGATGGTAACTGCTAACATGTTATCATCTTTATGTTAAATATTAGAATATCAGTTCTGTACTAGATGATTTTCATAACATTTTTATTGGCTACATATTAAATTATTTTCCTAAAAATTTTGGCATATAATGCATATGCCATACTACACATCTATCCACTTAAAATGTACAATTCAATAATTCAATTTTTTCTTTTCTTTTTTTTTTTTTTTTTTTTGGTTTTTCAAGGTAGTCTCACTCTAGCCCAGGCTGACCTGGAACTCAGTGTAGTCTCAGGGTGGCCTCAAACTCACGGCAATCCTCCTGCCTCTGCCTCCCAAGGTGCTGGGATCAAAGGCGTGCGCCCCCACGCCCAGCTCAATTATTTTCATATATTTAGTGGGTGAAGGTATCAGAATTTTCACAAGCAAAGCCATATGCCCTTTGGCTGTCACCATAGTTACCTACATTCCTCATCCTACCTTCCAGGTGAAGACTAATCTACTTGTTGTCTCCCAAGATTTTTCTATTTGAAACATTTAGTGTAAGAGGAATTATGGCTGCGTATGACGGCACATGCCATTAATCTCAGCACTCTGATGTGAAGTGGAAGAATCGCCATGAGTTTGAGGCCAGCCTGGGATAAAGTGAGAACCAACCTCCAAAATAAAAGGAGCTGGGCATGATGGCAAAGACTTTTAATCCCAGCACTGTGGAGGCAGAGGTAGGAAGATCGTTGCAAGTTCGAGGCCACTCTGAGACTACATAGTGAATTCCAGGTCAGTCTGGGCTAGAGTGAGACCCTACCTTGAGAAAACAAACCAAAAAAAGAAGAAATTCCATTTGTAGTTTAAAAAATAGAAATAAGGTCGGGTGTGGTGGCGCACACCTTTAATCCCAGCACTCAGGAGGCAGAGGTAGGAGGATCACCATGAGTTTGAGGCCACCCTGAGACTACACAGTGAATTCCAGGTCAGCCTGAGCTAGTAAGACCCTACCTTGAAAAAAAACAAAAAAAAGAAACAAGAAGTTCTAATGATTTCTTACCTTTAAATATGTTAGCCCATTTAATGAGTTCCCTAAACTGTATATACTGTACTTTTGTATTTTCTTCTAGGTAGATTCTCACTCTAGCCTAGGTAGACCTGGAATTTCACTATGTAGTCTCAGGCTGACCTCAAACTCATAGCAATCCTCTCACTTCTGCCTCCTGAGTGCTGGGATTAAAGGCATGCACCACCTATATATATACCCAGCCTATACTGTACTTTAATGATGTTATATGAGGGGGATATTTGTACAAAAATTAAGCAATAAAATAGTTATTTTATGCTATGGGCAGTAAAGTCATACACACACACACACACTGAGGGATTTAAAAGAGAACAAAGTATTAAATTTTGCTGCAGAGAGCTCACATTATAACAAGATTCTGATGCAATAATTATCTGCCTTTGTGGCCATCATTGGCCAATCAATGTTGACTAATCAGCAGTCCGCAAGATGCTGAGAGTCAGAGAGCATTGTGAAGACCAAGGGGTCTAGACAGGGTAAACACTGCCTTCCTACCTGGCGGACACCATATGCCTACTGACGGGTCTCAGCCCCGACCCAGACTCTCCCCAGTGATCAGAGGCAAATGTAAGCTTTCTGTAATCCTTGAGCTATAAGGATCATGAACGGTTTTCCCATAAATGTCTGCTCATTGTTAGGGGTGTCTGTTACATCACTCAAATTCCCCTTCAATTCCCTCAGGATTAACTCCTCCCAGATCTTAAAAAGTTGTTGTTTGGGGGCTGAAGAGATGGCTTAGCAGGTAAGCGCTAGCCTGTGAAGCCTAAGGATCCCGGTTCGAGGCTCGATTCCCCAGTACCCACCAAATGCACAAGGTGGCTAATGTGTCTAGAGTTCGTTTCTGGTAGCTGGAGGCCCTGATACACCAATTCTCTCTCTCTCTCTCTCTCTCTCTCTCTCTCTCTGTGTGTGTGTGTGTGTGTGTGTGTGTGTGTGCCTCTTTCTCTCTCTCTGTCTGTTGCTCTTAAATAAATAAAATAAAGAATAAACAAACAAAAAAAATTTTTTTAAGTTGTTGTTTGGGCTGGAGAGATGGCTTCGCAGTTAAGGCGCTTGCCTGCAAAGGCTAACAAATGGCCTGATTCCCCAGAACCCACGTAAAGCCAGATGCACAAAGTGGCGCATGCATCTGGAGTTCATTTGCAGTGGCTGAAGGCCCTGGGGCACCCATTCTCTCTGTCTGTCTGTCTCTCTTCTCTCGATCTCTCTCTCTCTCTCTCTGCTTGCAAATTAACAAATAAAAATACTCTAAAAGTTGTTATTTAATCTCACTTGCCTCTCAATCCACTCGAGAAGTGCTTCTCAGGAGACAGTCACCTTCCCCACAAGTTAGTCATCCTCCCTATAAGGCCATGCCACCTTCAAATTACCTAAGTGTCAGCTGGGGGCCTCATTAACATTGCATCTCAGTCCCACCTCTTCCTCTGCCCAGCCCTGCTTAACCCCCACCTCCTACTGGTACTATCATGAGAGCACTCCCTGCTGCTACATGCAAATCTCTATCTGGGTGTAGGCTTTTGAAAAAGCCCAACTTGCTCCAATGAGGGAACTTTTCAGCAATGTATTAACTAGAGGTTGAACACTTGACATATGAAGAAATGAGTAACAAGAGGGCATAGAGGTGATCCAGCTAGTAAGCTTTATGAATCAAGGAAACTTACTGATAACCTTCACTCGAACTTATCCAGTATTTTTTCAAGTTTTTTGCCCCCCCCCTCCAAGTAGGGTCTCTCTCTAGCCCAGGCAGAACTGGGGTTCACTATGTAGTCTCAGGCTGGTCTCGAACTCACAACAATCCTCCTTAAAGGCATGTGCCACCACGCCTGGCTTCAAATCTTAATGTTACTATGTCCCAGTTGACCCTCATTTATTTTTTTCCAAAACTTGATGAGTTCCAGGCTGAAGACTCCACAGAAGAGTCTAAACTGAGTTGTTCTAATTCTGAGTTGAGTCCTGTTCAGACTGAGATGATGGTATTCAGGTCTTCTAAGTACTGCTCGTGTCATCTTTACCTTTCTCTCCTTATGACCTGATCGAAGGTCAGCGTGGACTGATGGCTCAGGTAGAAGTGAAATGCAGACTGCAGAGATGGCTCAGAGGTGAAGGCACTCACCTGCAAAATCTAACGACCCAAGTTCGATTCCCCAGTACCCACATAAAGCCAGATGCACAAAGTGGAATTTGTTTGCAGTGTGGCTGCAGTCCTTGGTATATCCATTCTCTTTCTCTATGTGTGTGTCTCTCTCCTTGCAAATAAATAAAACAAAATATTTTAAAAAAATAAAGAAGTACTTTTTAAAAAAAGTTTATCTAACCCTTATAGCTGGTAGTTTAGAGAACTAAGACCATTATGAGAATGTTTCAAGGAGCATAGTGGCACGTCTTTAATCCCAGCACTTGGGAGGCAGAGGTAGGAAGATCTCCCTGAGTTCAAGGCCAGCCTGGGACTACAGAGTAAATTCCAGTTCAGCCTGAGCTACAGTAAGCATCTATCTCAAAAAGAAAAAAAGGAAAAAAGAAAGAAAGAAAGAAAGAAAGAAAGAAAGAAAGAAAGAAAGAAAGAAAGAGAAAATTAAAAAAAACAGAATTCTGTTTTTATGGTTTTTGTTTTGTTTTGTTTTGTTTCTGCCCCCTCCCCCCATCCCAGGTAGGTGGTTCTCACTCTAGCCCATCCTGACTAGGAACTGACCCTGTAGCACCAGGCTGGTCCCAAATTCACAGCAATACTCCCGCCTCTGTTTCCAGAGTGCTGGGATTGAAGGTGTGTGCCACTAAACCGAGCATGTGAAGGTTTATCTAACCCATGCAGCAGATAGAATCAGGGCCACTATAAGCAAGAGCAGCAGGGAATGGTGGCACACATGCCTTTAATCCCAGCACTTGGGAGGCAGAGGTAGGAGGGTCGCCGTGAGTTCGAGGCCACCCTGGAAATACAGAGTAAATTCCAGGTCAGCTTGGGCTAGAGTGACACCCTACCTCGAAAAAAAAAAGAAAGAAAGAAAGAGCAAAGGCCATCAATCCAGGCCTAATCCAAAGGTGAAATGGAGGAGATAAAATTGAAAACTAGACTGCAAACAGAGTGTAGGATGTTAACAGAATCAAAGACCCAGCACTAGTAAAGGGTGCATATCAGAATTAAGCCTGTGAACTGCAAGTAATTTATGAAGTTTCCCCTGGTCACCTGGTACACAGCAGGGATTATTAATATGGCAAATTCATAAACCGGGCATACTGGTGCACATCTTTAATCCCAGCACTCGGGAGGCAGAGGTAGCAGGATCGCTGTGAGTTTGAGGCCACCCTGAGACTACATAGTGAGCTCCAGGTCAGCCCAGTCTAGTGTAAAACCCTACCTCAAAAAAAAAAAAAAAAAAAAAAAGGCAAATTTATGTCTGTCTTGGACTATATGTATTAGTTACTTTCTTTTTTTTTTTATTTTGGGGAGGAGGGTTCAAGGTGTGTTCACTCTAGCTCAGGCTGACCTGGAATTCACTATGTAGTCTCAGGGTGGCCTTGAACTCATGGCGATCCTCCTACCTCTGCCTCCCAAATGCTGGGATTAAAGACATGTGCCACCACACCCAGCTACTTTCTTTTTATTTTTTTAATTTATTTATTTGCAAGCAGAGAGCGAGAGAGAGAGAGAGAAGAGAGAGAGAGAGAGAGAGAGAGAATGGGCATGCCAGAGCCTCTAGACACTGCAAACAAATTCCAGACGTATGTGTCCCCTTGTGCATCTGGCTTACGTGGGTCCTGAGGAATTGAACCTGGGTCCTTTGGCTTTGCAGACAAGGGCCTTAACCACTAGGCAATTTCTCCAGCTCCCCCCCCCCTCCTTTTTTGAGGTAGGGTCCCACTCTAGCCTGGGCTGACCTAGAACTCACTATTAGTCTCAGGATGGCCTTGAACTTACAGCAATTCTCCTACCTCTGCCTTCCAAGTGCTGAGATTAAAGGCATTCACCACCACCCCAGCTAGTTACTTTCTTTAAAAAATATTTATTTATTTATTTATTTATTTATTTATTTATTCATTTATTTAAGAGAGAGAGAGAGAGAGTGAATGGGCACTCCAGGGCCTCTGGCCACTGCAAACAAACTCCAGATGCATGTGCCACCTGTGAAGCTGGCTTACATGGGACCTGAAGAATCGAACCTGGATCCTTAGGTTTCGTAGGCAAGTGCCTTAACCACTAAGCTATCCCTCCGGCCCTACTTTCTTTTTTATTACTATGACCATGTGGTAGTTTGAATGTAAAATGTCCCTCATAGTCTCATCTGTTTATGATTAAGCCTCATACTTCATCCCCAGCTAGTGAAGTCTTTAGGAGATGGAGCCTGGCTGGAGGAGGTGTGTCAGTGGGGTGCACTCTCTCTCCTTCCTGCCTGCTGATGAGATGCGATGCCCAGCTATCTGCCTTCCTATGCTTTCCCCCACCATGACGAAACCTCCTCCCAAAACTGTAGGCTGCCGGGCATGGTGGCGCACGCCTTTAATGCCAGCACTCAGAAGGCTGAGGTAGGAGGATCACTGTGAGTTCGAGGCCACCCTGGGAATACGTAGTGAATTCCAGGTCAGCCTGGGCTAAAGTGAAACCTTACCTCAAAGCAAACAAACAAACTGTAAGCTGAAGTAAATAAACCCTTCCCTCTCACAAGCTGCTTCGGGTTGGGTGCTTTGTCCTAGCAACAAGAAGGTAACTGCTACAGACCAAATACCTGACAAGGAGCAACTTAAAGGAGAAAGGGTTTTGTTTTGGTTCACAGTTTGAGGGGATACAGTCAATCTTGGTGGGGGGGGGGGGATGCTCCATAGAGGAAGTGATGTGCAGTTGCAATTCCTCACACCTCAGTGAAACAGGAAGTGTTGTCTGGTTCTAAACCCTGAAAGGCCTGCCCCCTAGTAACCAGTTCTTGCATCAAGGCCTTGCCTCCAAGAGGGTCCATAATCTTTCCAAATAATGCCACCAGCTGTGGACCAAGACCACAAACACTTGAGCCCACGGAGGAAATTTTGCATTGAAACCACAACACTGGGTAGCCTCTACATTCCATCTCTAGTCCCTCTTTCTTTCTTTCTTTTTTGTTGTTTTGTTTTGTTTTTTGAGGTGGGGTCTCGCTCTAGCCCAGGCTGACCTAGAATTCACTCTGCAGTCTCAGGGTGGCCTTGAATTCACGGCGATCTTCCTACCTCTGCCTCCCAAGTGCTGGGATTAAAGGCGTGTGCCACCAGCCCAGCTTTTCTTCTCTTTTTTTTCTTTCTTTTTTTTTTTTTTTTTTCGAGGTAGGGTTTCACTCTAGCCCAGGCTGACCTGGAATTCACTATGCAGTCTCCACTGGCCTCTAGTTTGCAACAATCCTCCCAGTACTGGGATTAAAGTTGTGAGCAACCACACCTGGCTCTATTTCCTTTTCCTTACACCCCTGTGGGTAAAATATCACTCAGAGAAAATGACAGTAGGAATGGGCAGGTGTTGAGAATGTGATGGCAAAGAGGAGGTCACAAATCCTTATAGAATGGCTGTTTCTAAGCACACACACACACACACACACACACACACACACGCTCACACACACTAGTACTTTATTCCTATTTCCCCATACCAGAAGAACCACAGCTCTCCCACACACCACAATCCAGGACATCTTATGACCACATAACAACAGAAACCTGCTGTCACGGTAAGTATAATGGAGCGCCCAGGACATTGTGGGCAAGCCATTATTCTACCTCTGCCCTTAGGGGGAAAGCATCACAGTGGGCAGCTGTGCCCAGTGTCCCCTGCTAAACCTCAGTGTACCCCCAGTCAGTGTTGTTTCAGCCTAAGGTGGACCTGACAGGGCGGGAAGTATGGAAGGCCACATCCACTGTCCACATCATCGGCTATAGAGTCCCAGTGAGATCATGGCTGGAGAGGCTAGGGTGTGGCTCATCCAGATTGAAAGGCTCAAGGCCAAAAAAGCTATAGGCTGTTTTGGGGAGGGATGTTTTCTTTTGGTTTGGGTTGCTTTTTGTTGCTGCTTCTTTGAGACATGGGCCCTTGTAGCCCAAGCTGTCCTCAAACTTGCTATATAGCAAGGGACGATGTCCTTGAATTTCTGAGCCTCCTGCCTCTACCTCCTGAATGCTGGGATGGGATTAAAGACACCACACCCAGATTTATGTAGTACTTGGAATCAAACCAAGGGCTTTATGCATAGTAGGCAAGCCCTCTACCATGTGAGCCCCATCCCTAGCTCCTTTTGTTTTGTTTTTGGTGGGGAGCACTTACTGGGTTTGGGAGGATATTTTTTGAGTATCTCACTGTAGTCCTGGCTGGTCTTGAACTCCGAGGAATCCTCCTATCTCAACCACTCAAGTTCTGGAATAGAAGGTACGAGCCACCACACCTGGCCATTGGGTGATTTGGAACTTGAGGAGGGGGGTAGAGGGTGTCTGAGGAGATGGCTCAGCAGTTAAAGGTCCTTGCTTGAAATTATGTCCAGTCTAGAAAAGAACTTCCAAGCCCAACTCCACATTGGCACAAATGATTCCTAAATGTCTTAAGGTATGAATAAAAATCTTCAACATAACACTTTTTCTTACTTTTCTGCTGTTTGTTAAAATACCTTGATTTTGGTTACCTGAGTTTCGGAATACCAGACACGAAGCTTGGCCAGAGAATAGGTCCCAGTCATGTGCATACACATCAATTCCTTCCAGATTTCTCTTCCAACAACTGTGGACTCCCAATACTGAGAATTGGCTGGCCTGAAGCCTCTAAAGGCCAGCTTTGCATCCCAGCCCATGCAAAGAAAAGGTAAAGGAAGATGGCTGGGCATGCTCTGTTGAGCAAACACAGATTTTCCCCTCCCCTGGGCCTCAGGGTCCTAATTTAAGTGGAAGAGACTGGGATGTGGAGTTCAAAAGAATGACATGACATTATTTGCATGCCAAGCCCTGCCTCTCCCTTCCTGAAATGTTACTACTTTCAGGGCGTGGCTCCGCCTGCTCTGTCAAAGCCTTGGTTAAATAGCTTCCCTTCTGAAGTGAGCAGCACCCCGGTGACTTGCTGTCAGGACAGCTCTCCCCGCCATCGGAGCCAGCCCCCTGCTCCCGGCTATGCCAGGCAGCCTGAGCCTGAGCTTCCTGCTCCTGCTTGCCCTCCCCGTGGACCCAGGTGTGCTCGCCAAGGACTTGAGGTTGGTGACATTGGTAAGTACACCTCTCCCTTTAAAGTGGTGGTGTTACCTGCTGGAGACCGACCGACCAACCCACCGGGCTCCGTTTCAAACTCAGAAAGTGAATGATCAAGTTTCGCAAGTTCCTCTTCGTGAAGACTTGTCCTGACCAAAAAAAAAAAAAAAAGTCTGTTGCTTTTTTTTTTTTTTTTTTAATCTCGTTTGCTATTGCTGGCAATCTCTGTCTTATTATAGGTACTGCCCTGGGTTCTGATTCTTTTTGACAGACAAGTCAACCCGGGAGACGCTGTTGCAGCTAGGGCTTGCTTCTATACCGGGAGCTCATCTGGTTCTTTCAATTCAATGATCTTTTGCTTATAAACGAAAACCAGCTATTACCTGAATTAAAGCACTCCTCCATAAGTGTATCAGGAAATTGGAACATATACTTATAGTATGTATCTTTGCAGCAGAAGAGAAACTGAAACACAGGGTCTCAGAATGACCGACTACCTGCTATATAGATTTAGCTGATCTCTACAAGCCTATCTCTTTCCCTGACCAGCGTAGGTGTGACGAGTCTGGTGTCAGGGGAAGAAAATACACCGTCGACATTGTTTGCAAACATGGAGAGTGCTTTCAAAGTTAAGGAGATTTGCCTTGTCACAGGAGACTGATTTTTCTGTTTCAGCCTTTCTCTCTCTCTCTCTCTCGCTCGCTCTCTCTTTCTCCCTCTCCTTTCTTTCACAGCCTCGCTGCTATTTTACCTGTAATTTTTGATATACTGAAAGTGAGATGATTAATACATAAGTCCATTTTATTTCTGTAAAAAAAAATAATATTCAAAAACTATTTTAAAATCTACACTACAAAAGGAAGGGCATCTTTTACTTAAAACTTAAACGTGACGTTTCTATTCTGTCAGTGTGGAGTGTTCAGAACTTTCCTTGCTACCGAAAACATAGTTAGCCATATGTTTATATAAATCATGGCCCTTAGTTCAGCAGACCTTTACCAGGTCATGAGTCAACAATGAGAAAGAGGTTAAACAAAAAAAGAAAAAAGAAGAAAGAAAGAAATATTACTAGCTATGTACAAATGACTTACCAGCTTGTCATACTTCTGTGCTGTATTAAAAAAAAAATAGTACCACATGCTTTTTGTAGGGAAACCCATGTGAGCTACACTTTGCCTTATACTGGTAGTTTCCTTGCTATTCGAAATGCCTAGAGACTGTGAGTCTTATGCTGTTCTTCTTCTTTTTTTTTTGAGATTCAATTCTAGCTCAAGCTGATCTGGAATTCACTGTGTATTCTCAGGGTGGCCTCGAACTCACGGTGATCATCCTACCTCTGCCTTCCCCCGAGTGCCGGGAGACGTGTGCCACCATGTCCCGGCTGTATCTGTGTTTTGAGTCAAAGTCGCCCTCTGTGCCCAGCTGTCTTAAACTCACTGCTGGTTTTTGTTGTTGTTGTTCTGCTGTTTTGGTCACACCTTGCTGGGATGGCAGTCTCTCTCTCTGTGTGTGTGTGTGTGTGTGTGTGTGTGTGTGTGTGTGTATTTTGGGGGGCGGCTTTGGAGGTGGGGGTCTCACTCTAGCCCACGCTGACCTGGGACTCACTCTGCTTCCAGCCTGGCCTTGAAATCACTGCAGTGCTCCTATTTCTGCACCTCCATACCTGGCTTTGTAGCTGTGGGTGGGTTTTTTTTGTTTGTTTGTTTGGTTGGTTTGTTTTGTTTTTGGAAGTAGGGTCTCACTCTAGCCCAGGCTGACTGGAATTCACTATGTAGTCTTAGGGTGGCCTTGAACTCACGGCAATCCTCCTACCTCTGCCTCCCGAGTGCTGGGATTAAAGGTGTGCACCACCACGCCTGGCTGTATCTGTGTTTTGAGTCAAAGCCTCACTGTGCACCCAGCTGTCTTAAACTCACTGCTGTCCTTTTACCTCACCTTCCCAAGTGCTGGGGTTAAAGGTGTGAGCCACCATACTCGGCTGACTTCTTTGAGATGTTATAGTGAACTCGGTCCAGGCAGCTGCATGCCATAGAGTCTCCGCTCTGATGGCTCAGTGGTTAAAGGTGCTACCTTGAAAAACTGACACCCTGGGTTCAGGTCCCTAGTATCCACGTAAAGCCAGATGCACAAAGTGACACATGTATCCAGAGTTCGTTTGCAGCGGCAAGAAGCCCTACCATACCAATTGTCTGTCTGTCTCGGCTTGCACACACACACACACACACACACATATATGATTTTTTTACGGGGGGGTGGAGGTAGGGTCTCACTTTAGCTCAGGCTGACCTGGAATTCACTATGTAGTCTCAGGGTGGCCTCGAACTCACAGAGATCCTCCTACCTCTGCCTGCTGTGTACTAGGATTAAAGGTGTGTGCCACCACACCCGGCCTGGATCTGGTAGTTACTTTTTTTAAAAAAAATATATTTTATTTATTTATTTGAGAAAGAGAAAGAGAATGGGCATGCCAGGACCTCCAGCCACTGCAAATGAACTCCAGATGCATGCGCCCCCTTGTGCATCTGGCTTACGTGGGTCCTGGAGAGTTGAACCAGGATCCTTTGGCTTTGCAGGCAAATACCTTAACAGCTAAGTCATCTCTCCAGCCCCCCCATATATAATTTTTTAATAAAGAAAAAATAAAAATGTACTTCATGGTCTGGAGAGATAGCTTAGTGGTTAAGGCACTTGCCTGCAAAGCCAAACGACCCAGGTTCAATTCCCCAGTACCCATGTAAAGCCAGATACACAAGGTGGTACACGCATCTGGAGTTCATTTGCAGTGGCTGGAAGCTCTGGCATACCCATTTCTCTCTCTCTCTCTCTCTCAAATAAACAAGTAAGTAAAATATTTAAAATGTACTTTATAGGTAATGAAATGAGGCACAAAGAGGTTCATGGTCAAGCAACAAGAGAGGTGAAGACGCGTTTGAGCTCGGGTCGTGTGACACCATTGGCCATGTTCCCAATCACTAGACGTTGTCAGCATCAGCCGTGTACATTTAACCCAGTATCTGGAGCTGTTCTGAGATCCACGTACTTATAAGCCTGATTTAAAATCAGCTGACAATTTCCTTGTTTTTTATCCTCTGTGATCCAAGAAAAATAAATCTCCTATCCTGAAAAGTTGTTCTTGGCAGAAAAAGCAGGAGACTGTCCTTGGGTCTTGTTCTTGCCTGTGAATACTTCCATGTCAATTTGTGGTAGTGTTTTTGCAATGGTGGGGTAAGAACCCAAGGCCTCATGCCCGCTAGGCCAGCATTCTATCACTGATCGACTTCTCCATTTACATAATCTTGTACAACAGTTTAGCCAAAGTAGGTTCCACAGAATGCTAGTTTGATTGCTTATTAACAGTTGTTGCATGAGGTAAAAACAGATTCCTGAAGTGAAGGCTGAATGTGGGTTAACTGTGTTAAAAGGTCGCTTTTTCTTTATTTTATGTTGTCTTTCAAGGTAAGGGTCTCGCTCTAGCCCAGGCTGACCTGGAATTCATTATGTAGTCTTAGGGTGGCCTTGAACTCATGGCGATCCCCCTACCTCTGCCTCCCAAGTGCTGGAATTAAAGGTGAGTGCCACCACTTCTTTTCCTTATTTAAATATTTTTTTTAATTTATTTGCAATTAGAGAAAGACAGAAAAGAGACAAAGAGCATGCACCACTTTGGGCATCTGGCTTTATGTGGGTACAGGGAAGTCAAACCTGGGTCGTTAAGCTTTGCAGGTACACCCCTTAACTACCAGACCCCCTGGGCAGCCCTGAAAGGTCTCTTTCATGCAGTGCTCTGTGAACTCTTTAACATGCACTGTGAAGTTCAAGGGAGCAATCCAGAAAATTACTTTCAAAGGCAACTATGGCATCCACCTCCCACTGTCTTCCCCGAGTGTCCTTCGAGAATTGCTATATTTAACTCTTCAGAGACAACAGTGAGAATGATCAGCCCTCTCGGATGCATCAACCAGCTTCGGTAATTATCCTTCCAGGCCAATCTTGCTTCACCCCTATGGCCACTCATTTCCCACAGATACCAGCTTGGCTTTTTATTTTATTTATTTCAGTTTATTTATTTATTTACTTACTTATTTATTTATTTATCTTACTTTTTCAAGATAGGGTCTCACTCTAGTCCAGACTGACCTGGAATTCACTACGTAGTCTCAGGGTGGCCTCAAACTCATGACGATCCACCTACCCCTCTGCCTCCCAAGTGCTGGGATTGAAGGCGTGTGCCACCATGCCCAACTCTATGTTTTTTAACTCATTATTTATTTATTTATTTTGGTTTTTTGAGGTAGGGTCTCTAGCTCAAGCTGACCTGGAATTAATTCTGTATTCTCAGGGTGGCCTCGAACTCAGAGTGATCCTCCTACTTCTGCCTCCAGAGTACTGGGATTAAAGGCGTGCACCACCACGCCCGGCTTTACTTTTGTTTTTATTTCTTTATTTGCAAGCAAAGAGAGAGAATAAAGAACAGAGAGTGGGTGCTCCAGATTTACGTTCCATGTTGTGCATCTGGCTTTACATGGGTACTGGGGAACCGAACCAGGCCATTAGGCTCTCTAAGCCTTAACCACTGAGCCATCTCTCCAGTTTCTTTATTTTATTTGAGGGAGGATCCTACTGTAACCCAGGCTGATCTGGAACTCACTCCATGTCCCAGGCTGGCCTCAAAACTCATGGTTACCCTCCTACCTAGCATACTGTGTGTGACCCACCACTCCCAGCCATTGGACTTTTTAAATATTATTTTTAATTTATTTATTTATTAGATACAGAGGGACACAGAGAGAGAGAGAGATAATGGGCATTCCAGGGCCTCTAGCCACTGAAAACAAACTCAGATGCATGCACCACCTTGTGCATCTGGCTAACGTGGAATTTGGAGAATTGAACCTGGGTCCTTAGGCTTCGCAGGCAAACGCCTTAACCGCTAAGCCATCTCTCCAGCCCACATTGGACTTTTTTTTTTTTTAAGTAATCTTGGTTTGCAGACCACTGGGCTCCCTACCGCACATGGCTTACAGCTGCACTCTGGTCAGAACCGCAGGCTGTGTCCCATCAAGGAGGCTGAACCTCAAGTGGTCCAGGCCCTTGAGCCTACAGGAGGTGGAATGCGCAGTCTTACCACCTACTGTAGGTAGGTCACCCACGCTGGGGTGGTGGTGAACCAGCTGGTTAAAGTGCTGACACCCTCCCAGGTTAAGAACAGATCCACGAGCATTTCACGGGATGGTCTTGACCCAGCTGAACTCTACACCTTGGTTCTCATAGACCCGGATGCTCCCAGCAGAAAGAATCTCAAATCCAGCCAGTGGCAACCTTTTCTGGTGGTCAACATAAAGGCTAAACACCACTAGCAGAGGAGCAGTCCTCTCCGACTATGGGGCCTCTGGGCCTCCCAAAGACACAGGCCTCCACCGCTCTGGCTGGCTGGTGTATAATAAACAGGACAAGGCACCGAAGTGTGAGCGAACCCATTCTTAGCAACCAATCAGAAGAGCACGGGGACAAGTTCAAGGTGACAAATGCAAGTTCAAGAAGCACCACCTGGGAACCCCAGAGGCCGGCACCTGTTCCCAGGCACAATGGGACGAGGATGTGAACAAGCTGTGACCAGCTGTATGGGAGGTCGGGGAAGCCCTGAAGATGCCAAAAGGGTTCTCAGCTCAGCCATCTCCTCTTTCCCAATCCCCCTGCACAGGGGACACCTGGGCTGTCATAGGGTAGTGATGACTTTCTCATGTGTGGCTATTCAGTAAGATTCTAGATAATCATATGTTAAGATTATGTTTTGATTAAATTTAAGCTCCATTTGGGGGAATGTTTGGTACTGTGATGGGGTCATTGCATGAGTGTAAAAAAAAAAAAAAAAAAGGAAAAAAGAAAAAAGTCCAGGGCTATAAGACGAGATCAGTTTCAAGGTGGTTTCTCAACAAAGAGTCAGACTTGGCTGTCCCTGCCTCTGCTAATGAGTCCAGAATTGGGTTGGAGGGATGGCTTGTCTGCAAAGCCAAAGAAACCAAGCTCCATTCCCCAGGACCCATGTAAGCCACATAGACAAGGTGGTGCATGTGTCGTTTACAGTGGCTGAAGACCCTGGTGTACCCATTCTCTCTTTCTCTATCTGCCTCTCTCTCTCTCTCTCTGTCTCTCTCTCTCTCTCAAATAAATAAAACAAATAAATTTAAAAAATAGTCCAGAATTGCACAATGGCTGCATCTTCCAAGATGTCTGCCACCAAGACACTCTCTCATCAGAACCCTGACATAGACAACTCAAAACTGCTTGAAAGACCAGGACTTGTGGGAAGCGATGGGGAGGTAGCTTTGCTGTCTGTGTGGAGACCTGGCCTGGAGCCATCGGGGTTGCTGGGTGACAGGTTGTCAGCAGCCCCTTAACTCAGCACCTGCCAAGTCAGCATTTCTCACTGTCAGAGAAGCTCATTGGGACTTGCTTCCTGTTATAGTTGTTCTGTTTGCTTGCCGTTGAAATGAAAATAAAAGTGGGGGGGGGTGCTAGAGAGATGGCTTAGTGGTTAAGGCGTTTGCCTGCAAAGCCAAAAGATCCCAGTTCGACTCCTCAGGACCCACGTTAGCCAGATGCACAAGGGGGCGCACGCGTCTGGAGTTCATCTGCAGTGGCTGGAGGCCCTGGCACACCCGTTCTCTCTCCCTTTCTCTCTATCTCCCTCTTTCTCTGTCAAATAAAGAAATAAATAAAAATTATATATATACCCACAAATTTATTTAAATGAAGCAGATACAGTACCTGGGAAAGCATACACACCTTTCATTAACTCCACTTCTGCTTTGACTGGTCATAGTTGGAACCATGAGCCACTTAAATGAAAGCCAGATTTCAAGCATCTTAACCCTGAAGTTGGGGCTCATGTCCATGGCTAGGTTTCCTACACCCCTGAGATGATCTTAGGGTCAATGACATGATTCCCATGAGGAAATGCACACGTAATTGAAATATAAGGCGCTGCTGGGAGAAGTCAGCCTAAAACAGAAGGTTCCTAACTTGTTGGATGATCCTTAATTTGACCATTTCAACAGCAGAGTTCAATGACAAGTGCATTGGCATGCCATGCTGCTGCCACCTCCCTCCATCTCTAGAACTCTTGCCACACGGAAACTTCATACCCACTCAACACTAGCGCCTCCCATCCCCCCTCCCTCCAGACCCTGCCGCCATCATTCAACTTTCTGTCTCTAGCAGTTGAAATACAGTAAGTGCTTCCTGTTTTCAGAATCTAAGCTTGTCTGTGACCAGCTTGTTTTATAAGCCACAGTGTCTTCAAGGTGATTAGAGAAGCTATTAATTCAATAGGGATTTAAAGGAAGCAGAGAAAAGAAAACAGATATTCCGCATCAATTCTTTTTTTTCTTTTTTTTTTTTTTCAAAGTAGGGTCTCGCTCTAGCCCAGGGCTGAGCTGGAATTCACGATGTAGTCTCAGGCCGGCCTCAGACTCGTGGAGATCCTCCTACCTCTGCCTCCCGAGTGCTGGAATGAAAGGCGTGCGCCACCGTGCCTGGCCAGCATCAATTAATCTAGAACCTTAGGCTGTCGAATTGGCTTAATGGCTGTACATATCTTCTCTACCTATGAACTCTAGCTTGCTTTTGCTTGGGGGTGGGGGTCCCACACAGTTCTGCTTATCTGTGTGACTTGAGAACAGGAGAGAATGGAGGTGAGAAGAAAGAGGATGTCACTGTGTGGCAGAAAAAGACGGCATCGTGGTTGCCCGCGCTGCATCAGGCAAAGTAGAGTTGGAAAGAATGGGAACTATTTTAAACTGTGCAAACAATCCCTGTGGGCTGAATGTGGGGAAGATCACGGAGAAACCGGCGGGACCTGTGTTTCCTACTTTAAGATACTGGACAGATAATGATGCCACAGAAATGGAGTATCTAGAGGGTTCTGTAAACGTGAGGAGTTCACAGTACCCTGGGCTACAGCACACAGCGCATACAGCACAGCAGTGAGGAGGACAGTGCCAAGAGGCAGGCAGCTTGGGTTGGAATGCCAGCTTACCCATTATGCTCCGTATTACGCCTCCATTTCATCATCCATAAAATGGGGATCTTAACATGGCCTCTGTGAGGCCAAAGTTAATAGGTGAAAGGTTTCTATAGGCTGTCTGGTAAATGCAGACATCGCTGTATCCATTACTGATATCCACATATGAATACAGTTTCTCTGTAATGTGCGTTTAACAGATTAATTAAAATAGCAGGGTTGTTGTATTGTTGCTGTTTTTTTTTTTTTTTTCTCCTAGCTAATCCCTTCATTTTCTTTCTTTTTGTTTCTTTTAGTTTGGTCAGATTTCTTCCCAGCTCTGCCCTGTGATCTGATAAAAATTAGACATGCATTGAAAACTATCATTGGAAGAGTCACAAGGTCTGTTTATATTTTCCCGACTTACTGATCCATTCAGTTCCTTCGTGACTTTTCGCTACAATAGCTCCTTGTCTTTGTTCATGTTTGAACAATTCCTTTGACCATAGGCATGAACTTCTCAAGACCTGCTTGCCTCTTTCTTTTTTTTTTTTTTAACTTCAATTAAAGCAATTATAATTATAGGGAACAGGTTGTAAGCATCCACCAGAAGCTAGGCACAGTGATTGTGGTGTTAAAAAAATTTCTTTAATGTTATTTTGTTTGTTTATTTATTTATTTATTTTATGAAGGAGAGGGAGAATGAGCACCCCAGGGCTTCTAGCTACTGCAAATGAACTCCAGACACATGTGCCACCATGTGCATCTGAATTATGTGGGTTCTGGGGAATCGAACCTGGGTCCTTAGGCTTTGCTGGCAAGTGCTTTAGCTGCTAAGCCAGCTCTTCAGCCAGATTTCAGTATTTTAAATCCCCCCAAGTTACACAAAAAGCATATAATATTATCTTTGTATTCCAAGTCATTATTTTGTTTGTTTATTTATTTATTTATTTATTTTTGTTTTGTTTTTCAAGGTAGTGTCTCTCTCTAGCCCAGGCTGACCTGGAATTCACTATGTAGTCTCAGAGTGGCTTTGAACTCATGGCGATCCTCCTACCTCTGCCCCCCGAGTGCTGGGATTAAAGGCATGCCTGGCCTATTTTATTAAAATTTTATTTATTTACACATGTGTGTACATGCATATGTGCACATGCATGTACATAGGTGTCTTTTGAAGTTGCAAACCAATGACTGTCTGATTTTAGTAGATGGCTGGGAAATTGAACCTGAGCCAGCAGGCTTTGCAAGCAAATGCCCCTAACCACTGAGCAATCTTCCCAGCCTCAAGAGTCTTTCTTTTTTTTAAGACCTGAACCTTAATCTTTAATGGATTGGGGACTTATAATGTAACAGTTTGGGTGGTTTACCCATCACTTCTGGCTTGACTTGCAAAGATAGGTACTATGTAAAACTCTCCACTGGGAAACAAAACTCAGTTTCTTGGGCCTCTGCTCCCAAACAGCCCTGTGTCTCTTTCTTCTCCCTTGCTGTGGGGTCTCCCTAATCCCAGAGCCCCAGGGGCAGCAGAAGTCTGGCGACTAGAGAATCTTCAGAGGTATGTGCTGGGAGCCTGCAGTCCCGAGCTAGTGCTGGTCAGTCTGGAGGTCAGTTCGATTAGCTCACAGGGATATCTCCCTACCATTCTCCCTGTGTGCAAATTTTCAGTTCAGTGAACTCAACGGGGAAGTTGTATCTGGCTCAAGACATTTCAACCAACCAGGTTGAAAGTCTGGGCACTTGAAGATTTCAGAATATTCCAGATCCAAAGGAATAAATAGTATTGTTTGCTCTTATGTAAACGCAAGGAGGAATGGTTAGAACTGAATAGAGATGTTTCTTACAGGAAAGGGCTGTTGTCATTTGCCCTATATGCTAGAAATGAGTACCAGCAGGAAAGGAAGCACATAGATAGCGAAGTTAACTAGACAAACAGTCAAAGGTAAGAGTAACAAATACGAGAAATTTCATATATTGACTACATCCTGTGTACTGAGTACTATACCAAGGCCCTTACATCTAGTATACATTTGATTCACATGTTGCTCCTGGCTTGAGAAGTAACACATTTTTTTTGTTGTTGTTGTTATACTAAAAAGGAGATTGAGGCATGTGTAACTTTCAGTCATTTTCTCAGGGTTGCCCAGGTAGTGGTTTGACAACCAAGCGGGTTGAGAAGTGGGCTAAGTAACCCGAAAGCCAGGCCTTCGCTCACACAGAGAGCGATGCGTGCTTTATACCACTTCCCCTTCCTGCGAGCCTCTTTCTCCTCCTGGGCCCTAACGAAAACTTTTGCTAGTCCTGTCACCTCTTCCTTGCAGCAAGTTCAGGCCACGCCTGGCTTTCTCTCACCTCTGGAGTAGCATCTATCCACAGGGTCCAAACTATCTTATTTTTAAATGCTCTACCGATGGATTTATTTCTCAGAATATACGGGGCTGGGGGAGATAGCTCCGTGGGCAAAAGCAGTCACTGTGCAACTGTGACCACCCGCGTTTGGATCTCCAGCACCCACGTAAAAGCTGGATGCAGTACAGAGCATCTGGAATGATCCCAGCTCTCCTAACATGAGGTGAGGGGTGAACCAAAGAGATCTCCGAAAAGCTCTCAGGCCAGCTAATCTGGCAGACACAGCGCTGAACTAAAAGAGACCCTGCCTAAGCCAGGTGGAAGGTGAGGACCAGCACCCGAAGTTGTCCTCTGACCTCCACGTGCACCGTCGCTCATGTGCACACGCATTCACACACATACACACACAAATCATACACACACACACACACATGAAAGCTCTCTTTTCTTTTCCTTTTAGAAAGAGAGAGAGAGAGAATTGGTGTGCCAGGGCCTCAGCCACTGCAACAGAACTGCAGACTCTTGCGCCACCTAGTGGGCACATGTGACCTTGCGCTTGCCTCATCTTTGTGCATCTGGCTTACATGGGATCTGCAGAGTTGAACATGGGTCCTTAGGCTTCTCAGGCAAGCGCCTTAACCACTAAGCCATCTCTCCAGCCCAAAATTTCTTTTTTTCTTTTCACTTTTTTTTTTTTTTTTCTGGCTTTTCTAGGTAGGGTTTCACTCTAGTCTAGGCTGGCCTGGAATACACTCTGAATTCTCAGGGTGGCCTCGAACTCACAGTGATCTTCCTACCTCTGATTCCTGAGTGCTGGGATTAAAGGCGTGCGCCACCATGCCCAGCATCCAAAAGTTCCTTTTAAAGAAGAAAATAAAGAAGTTTTTAAAAAATTATTTATTTATTTGAGAGAGAGTGAGTATGAGTGCACTAGGACCTCTTGCTGCTGCAAATATGAACTCCAGACATATGCACCAGTTTGTGAGTCTGACTTTTTTGTTTTGTTTTTGTTTATCAAGGTAGGATCTCACTCTAGCTCAAGCTGACCTGGAATTTACTATGTAGTCTCAGGGTGGCCTTGAACTCACAGTGATCCTCCTACCTCTGCCTCCCGAGTGCACCACCATGCCCAGCTCTGGCTTTAAGAGGATACTGGGGAATTGAACCTGGGATGGTAGACTTTGCAAGCAAGCACTTTTACTTGCTGAGCCGTTTCCTCTGGCCCCAAAGAACCTGTTATTCATTGTAATCTTCACACATCAAGTGCTTTTCATGACCTAGAATGCACTATAGTAGGAGAACTTGAGTGGAGTTTGTTTCAATAGTAAAGGTTTCTTTTTAAAAAAATATTTTATTTGTATTTATTTATTTGAAAAAGACATGGGCAGAAATATATATAGAGAGAATGGGCATGCCAGAGCCTCCAGCCACTGCAAACAAACTCCAGACGCATGCGCCACCTTGTGCACCTGGCTTACGTGGGTCCTAGGGAATTGAACTGAGATCATTTGGCTTTGCAGGCAAGTGCCTTAACCACTAAGCAATCTCTCCAGGCACGATAGTCATCCTGAAGTTTGGGGGTTCTAACCCTGGAAGGACAATATGATGGTTTGTGAGAGCCCAGAGTAGTCCACGTCTGACAGACCCACCAGCCCAGAAGCACAGGCGGAAGAGGAGTGGGCGGAAGGAAGAGACAAGGGCAGGGAAGGAAGGAGAACTGGAGCGCACACCCCTTGCTGACAGTGAGTGAAAGATCAAAGCCCCGGAGAAACCGGAAACTGGGCAAGAAGCTCAGCACCAACACGGAGGAGGAACCGTCTGGACTTCCACTCGCTCACTCACCCCAGCCGGGCCTTTGTGGTGCGTTATACATCGCCTGCTGGGCAGTGCCCTTAGCAGCAGGAGTTCTGCTTTCTTTTTTGTTGTTGTTGTTGTTTTTTTTTGGTTTTTTTTTTTTTTTTTTTTTTTTTTTTTGGTTTTTTTTGAGGTAGGGTCTCACTCTAGTGGAGGCTGACCTGGAATTCACTATGGAGTCTCAGGGTGGCCTCGAACTCATGGCAATCCTCCTACCTCTGCCTCCCGAGTGCTGGGATTAAAGGCATGGGCCACCACGCCCGGCAGAATGGGAAGATGTGACAGCTAGTCTTGTCAACCTGTCTGGATTTGGAACCACCTGGAAAACACATCTGTAGGTGTGTCAGTTTTCTGGGAGGTTTAACTGAGGCGGGAAGACCCACCCTGAATGTGGGCAGCACCTTCCTATGAGCTGGAAAAAAAAAAAAAAAAAGGAAAGGAAAAGGGAAAAAGAGAGCTAAATGTTGACATTCATTTCTCTGCTCTCTAACTGCAGACACAGCATGACCAGCCTCCTCAACATAACGGACTATCCCTTCAAATCTTTTTTCTTTAACTAACTTATTTATAAGTAGAGTAAGGGAAGAAGAAAGAGAGGATGGGCACCCCAAGGTCCCTAACTGCTGCAGTCCAACTCCAGATGCATTCATCTGGCTTTCGTGTGTACTAGGGAATTGAACCTGTGCTGTTAGGCTTTGCAGGCAAGTGCCTTAACTAATGAACCATCTCTCCAGCCCCCAAATCTTCTGTTAAATTTTTTTATTTGTTTTGTTTTTTCGAGGTAGGGACTCACTCTAGCGCAGGCTGACCCAGAATTCACTCTGTAGTCTCAGGGTGACTTTGAATTCACAGCAATCCTCCTACCTCTGCCTCTCAAGTACTGGGATTAAAGGCATGCACCACCACGCCAGGCCAGTATGTTTTCTTAAAAGGTATACCTAGTTGTTAGTGCCTTTGGGATTGTTTCTCTATTTGAAGTTTTGGATTCTTGTGATGCAACACACATGTCTAGGTTTAGAGGTAATGAATGTATTGAGAAGAGTTTTTTGTTTTGTTTTGTTTCAAATCCCTGCTGGGTATGGTGACACACACCTTTAATCCCAGCTGATAAAGGGCTAGGGTAGTAGGATTTCTACGAGTTCAAGGAGAGCCTAGGCTACAGAATAAGTTCCAGGTCAGCTTGGCCTAGAGTCTGACTCTGCCTCAAAATGATAGATGATGATAGATAGACCAAACAAATGCTCGGGCTCCAGACCTGGCTGGGGAGGACGAGTGTGAGTAGTAGACATGGAGACATGATTCTGTCACCAATGATAGTTAATAATACTAATGTTGAGCTGGGCGTGGTGATGCATGCCTTTAATCCTAGGACTCGGGAGGCAGAGGTAGGAGGATTGCCATGAGTTCGAGGCCACCCTGAGACTCCATAGTGAATTCCGGGTCAGCCTGGGCTGAGAGACCCCACCTCGAGAAAAACTAAAAAAAAAAAAAAGAATACTAATGTTGGGACTGGGGAGATGGCTTGGCAGTTAAAGACTCTTGCTTTCATAGCTTGCTGACCTTGGTTCAATTCCCCAGTACCCAAGTAGAGGCAGATGCACAAAGTGGTGCATGCATCTGGAGTTTGTTTGCAGCAACAAGAGATCCTGGTGTGTCCATACACACTTTCTCTCTCTCTCTCTGAAATAAATAAATAATTTTTTTAAACTGCTGGGCCAGAGAGATGGCTTAGTGGGTAAGGTGCTTGCCTGCAAAGCCTTAGGGCCCAGGTTCAATTCCCCAGTACGCATGTAAGTCAGATGCACAAGGTGGTGGATGCATCTGGAGTTTACAGTGGCTGAGGCCCTGGTGCACCCATTCTCTCTATATATCTGCCTCTCTCTCCAATAAATAAAATTTTTTAGATTTATTTTGATTTATTTATTATTTTTTTTTAAATGCTAGTGCTGATCCGGGGAGATGGTGCTTGTGTCACAAGCCTGCTGACCGGAGTTTAGATCCCCAAGCAATCACATAAAGCCGGACCCAGAAGCACATGCATCTATAATGGCAGTGGGAGGTGGACTCAGGAGAAGCTTCCAGGCCAACTGATGTGGTCTTCGCAGAGACAAGCAAAAAGAAAAACCCCGTGTCAAACCGATACCACGAGGCTGTCCTCTGACCTCCCCACGTGCTCTGAGCCACACGTGTATCCACGAACATATGCATATCACTCACACACACACTAATGTTGAGGCTGAGGGTGTGGCTCAGTAGGTGAGTGCGTGTTCAAAGCCCTGGGTTTCAACCTCCAGCGCACACACACACACACACAAGATGCTGATGTGGACAACACATGGCCCGATGGCCCGTGTCTGGGTAGCTCTACTGCGTAACGCACTGTGCGCTGCACAGATCCCTGGTCTAAGATCACTTCCTTCTTTTGTGAAATGCGGATAATGATAGTAACCGCTTTTGTAGAATGGATGAGAGGGTTGATGTATGAGAAATACTTAGCGCTGTCCCAGAACATATTAAGTGCAGAGGAAGTTAAAAGAAAAGGGGGGGGGGCTGGGGGTTCCTGTGAAGTTATTACGTTGCATGCACATAGGAAGCGTTGGCAATTATTTTGGTACAATGCCAGTCCTTGGACTTCTCTTTGACTAACTTAGTGGCTCTCAACTGGAAGTGATTTTGCACGCTCCCCCAACCCGGGGGGAGGGGTGTTTGACCTTGGCAGTTGTTCTGATAGGAAATGCTACTGGCATCTGGTGGACAAAGTCAAAAAATGCTGCTAAAGTAACGCACGGGACAGTTTCCTACCACAGAGAATTATCTGTCCCCAAATGTAAACAGTGTGAAGATCGAAAAACCCCGGAAAGTAAATAATGAGGCCAGTCATCTATTAAAGCCATATGGTAACTCTGAGTTACTGAGGTCTGAGAATGTAATGTTGTACGACCTAAGCCGTCTAAATGTGCTTTTGTAGAAACAGAAATGTAACCTTGGAAATTACTAATCATGACCAAGTCAGCCCTACACACGGACAGCCACAAGTACTTACGGGAGAAAACATAGCTGATTTTCCTGCTGGGAAGACACCACCACTCTATTTCTTTACCTGCTGCAAGGGTTTCTTTCTCTTTTATTTTTAATCATTTATTTTTATTTATTTATTTGAAAGTGACAGACGGAGAAAGAGGCAGAGAGAGAGAGAGAGAATGGGTGCACAAGGGCCTCCAGCCACTGCAAATGAACTCCAGATGCATGCACCATCTTGTGCATCTGGCCTATGTGGGTTCTGGGGAATCGAGCCTCGAACTTAGGCTTCACAGGCAAGTGCTTAACTGCTAAGTTATTTCTCCAGCCCCATCTATTTATTTATTTGTGGGCAGAAAGACAGAAAAGAGACAGAGAGAATGGGTGTGCCAGGGCCTCCAGTCACTGCAAACAAAATGCAGATGCATGCGCCACCTTGTGCATCTGTCTTTACATGGGTGCTGGGGAATCAAACCTGGGTCCTTAGGTTTCGTAGACAAGTGCCTTATCCGCTAAGTCATCTCTCCAGCTCCTGCAAATGATTTCTTAACGATCACTGCACAGAGTTGCCTCTGTCTGTTCTACTGAGATTCTAATTTCTCACTGGGCTAGGAGGCCAATAGATCAGTTTTGTTCAGATAGAAAAAGTATACCACAGTCTCTTAGAAGCCTACCCCACTATTGTGGAATTCCTTCCCAAAGGTAACTCAAGTTCGAAACTGTTCCTTCCTCCGTGACTACTGGACTGTTGTGGTTTTCAAAAGCACAGCCTCCTAGCTTAATTTTACAGTGGACTCTCTCCCCGGGAAGTACAGCTGACAGGTACAGGTAATCTCACATCGAACAAGGTGCTATGCAGCCCTCCTCTATATTAAAACTATTTGTTCACATCGTGTAAAATTTTATCTTGTACTTCTTGAGTGCTTTTTTTCCTTCTGATCGTAAAGTAGTTTTGTGTTTGTTCTGGCATCCTATTCTGAAAGCATTTTAGATCAAAGTACCAAGGTTTCAAAGGTCCAAACGTCTCTCCTCAAGAAGAAATATGCAATCAAAATAGCATGGGGTGGCTAGAAATCCAGAAGTATGTTGTGGAAATATTGAGAATTATCTTTCCTATTTAATATTCAATTAATTTAATAAAAATTAGTTTAAAATGGGTAGATTATCTCTACTTTTTAATATTTTTAGATTTTAATTTATTTTATTTATTTGAGGGAGAAAGAGGCAGACACAGAGAGAGAGAGAGTGAATGGCTGTGCCAGGGTCTTCAAATGAACTCCAGGCTACATACAATACCTTGTGCATCTGGCTTGTGTGGGTCCTGGCAATCAAACCTGGGTCCTGAGGCTTTGCAGACAAGGACCTTAACCACTAACCCATATCTCCAGCCCATCTCTCTACTTTCTTTTTGAAATTTTTTTTTTTTATTTTTATTTATCTATTTGAGAGCAACAGACAGACAGAGAGAGAAAGAGGCAGAGACAGGGAGAGAGAGAATGGGTATGCCAGGGCCTCCAGACACTGCAAATGAATTCCAGATGCATGCGCCACCTTGTGCATCTGGCTTATGTGGGTCCTGAGGAATCGAGCCTTGAACCGGGGTCCTTAGGCTTCACAGGCAAGCGCTTAACCACTAAACCATCTCTCCAACCCGCTCTACTTTCTATACCCCAACCTCATAAATACATTAAAGGCTAATCTTTTCAAATCTTTCTAAATATTTAATTTATTTATTTATTTGAAAGAGAGAGGAAAGGGAGGGAGAGAGGGAAAGAGGAAGTTAGAGAAAGAGAGAATGGGCACACCAGGCCACCAGCCACTGCAAATGAACTCCAGATGCATGTGCCACCTTGTGCATCTGGGTCCTGGAGAATCGCACACAGGTCCTAAGGCTTTGCAGGCAAGTGCCTTAACTGCTAAACCATCTCTCCAGCCCTGCTCTTTTTATTGTATATAATTCTTTTTTTTCGTTTTTTGGAGGTAGGGTCTCACTCTAGCCCAGGCTGACCTGAAATTCACTGCATCTTTTCAGGCTGACCTCAGTTTCACAGCAATCCTCCTATCTCTGCCTCCTGAGTGCTGGGAATAAAGGTGTGCGCCAACACACCCGGCTATATGTAAAATTTGAACACTATTATTATGGCAATGATCACTAAGAGAGGAATAGTTCTCACTAGAGTCTCTCTGTAGTGAAGGGGACTTGTATTTTTTTTTCTACCCTCTCTAGTATGCAAACCTTTCTCCGTATGTATATATATGTATATATTTTGGTTTTTCAAGGTAGGGTCTCGCTCTAGCCCAGGCTGACCTGGAATTCACTATGTAGTCTCAGGCTGGCCTCGAACTCACGGCAATCCTCCTACCTCTGCCTCCCAAGTACTGGGATTAAAGGCGTGCGCCACCACGCCCGGCCCCATATGTATATTATTTCATCTTGGTACTAACATGACTTCAACCACAGGAAAGCATTGATGGTTCTTTTTATTTTTATTTTTGCACATGTAAGTGTGTGCATGTGTGTGCGTGTGTGCACATGTTCATATGCACGTGGGCATGCATGTGTCCAGATGTGCATGCACATGTATGCTTGTGAAGGCCAGAGGTGTCTTCCTTAATTGCAGTCACTGACTTGAGAGCTCACCTGGCCTAGCTGCCAAGTCTAGATGCCCCAAGCATGCCCTGTCTCCACCACCACACCCTCACGTCATTTACATATGGGCGCTGGAGGGTCGAAATCCAGTCCAGGCGCTTGAGTGGCAAACATTTTAGCCACTGAGTCATCTACTCGACCCACTAGTAGTAATTCATCTGAGGTTCATTTGGACAGATTTTTTTTTAAACACTGATTAAATTGATTAAAATACTAATTGAACCAAGATTACCAGAGGTTGAACCTAGTCCTTGGAATTTTCTAAAACTCCCCAAGCAATTCCAGTGAGCAGCTACGGCTGGTCGCGATGGTTTAGAAGAAACTCTACTGTGAGGAACAGAGGCAAAACACTGAAGTGACATTTGTAACATTCCTGTTCCACATTTATTTTTAGGTGTTTCGACATGGAGACCGAAGTCCCATTGAAACTTTTCCTAATGATCCACATAAGGAATCCTCATGGCCACAAGGATTTGGCCAACTCACACAGGTGGGCTTAGTGTGTGTTTGTGTGTGTGTGTGTGTGTGTGTGTGTGTGTGTATGTGTGGTTTTTTTTGAGGTAGGGTCTCCCTCTAGCCCAGACTGACCTGAAATTCACTATGTAGTCTCAGGCTGGCCTCAAACTCAAAGCAAT
Source organism: Dipus sagitta (assembly GCA_036346955.1). Taxonomy (NCBI): domain Eukaryota; kingdom Metazoa; phylum Chordata; class Mammalia; order Rodentia; family Dipodidae; genus Dipus; species Dipus sagitta. The sequence continues at coordinate 23,639,805 of CM070786.1, forward strand.
CCTCCTACCTCTGCCTCCCGAGTGCCGGGATTAAAGGCGTGCACCACCATCCCTGGCTCACCTGAAGGCTGAAATTGACCTTCTGATTTATCAGGCCTCATTTCATGAGATGGCAGAATTTCATCCACAAACTCCCTATGGAGTAGTCAACCAGTCCCTTTGAATGCTCCATCAATAAGGATTTCAGCACTGTAGCAGAGATGAGTCATTTACTTAAGTCAGATCAACCATCAACTATCATCTAAACACTTCTTGTGTTTACTTGTAAGTCCCCGTGTTAAGCGCTAATAGAAGTGACTAGGTATTCCCAGGGAGTCCTGACTAAACATGGTTTCTCAGTTAACCTTGAAGCGCCCCTTACTCTACACATAATGAGGAAAGACAAGACAAATGCTTATGATGGTGCGCACGTTACCTAATTTTTCACTTTTCTTTTCTCCCCTGTAGCTGGGCATGAAGCAACATTATGAACTTGGAACGTATTTGAAGAAACGATATGCAAATTTCTTGAATGAATCCTATAAACGTGACCAGGCAAGTTGGGAAACCAAGACTATAAACCTCGAGCCTTAAAGGAATAAAAATAATTCTGTATATGCACATGTACCTTGCCTAGGCTCTAAGGAACTTATTTACAGAGATTGCGTTTACAGATGTACTTTTTAAAAAATTTTTTTTGGGGGAGGAGCTGGAGGGCTGGCTTATCGGTTAAGGCGTTTGCTTGCAATGCCAAAGGACCCAGGTGCGATTCCCCAGGACCCACGTTAGCCAGATGCACAAGGGGGTGGGGGAAACGCATCTGGAGTTTGTCTGCAGTGGCTGGAAGCCCTGGCATGCCCATTTTTTCTCTCTCTCTCATAAATAAATAAAAATAAAAATTATATATATATACTATACATCTCTCTCTCTCTGCCTCTTTGTCACTCCCAAATAAATAAATAAAAATAAAACAAAAAATTTTTTAATATTTTTTTCATTAACTTCAGCTGACATTTATTTTTACGTGTGTGTGCACTTGTGCTGATGCCACAGCACACGCGAGGTTCTCTGTGCACCACCTTCTTGAAGACCAGGTCTCTCTTACTGCTGCACGTGAGTCTGGCCTGCGAGCAGCTTTATGTAGGTGCTGGGAATTGAGCCGGACCCAGTAAGCTCTACTAGCAAATGCTTTTAACCACTGGGCTATTTCCACAGACCCAGATGTACTCCTCTTTATAGGAATTTTTCCTAAAAATTTATGACTGTTAATTCATATGTTTATGGGAATCAGTATAAATACTTTGAATTGATTAGTGTCATTGGTCAATTCAACTTTTGGGCCTACTGTATTGTTGGGTTTTTTTTTGTTTTGCTTTTTTCTTTTTTTTTTTTTTTTTTTTTTTGGTTTTTTCGAGGTAGGGTCTCACTCTAGCCTAGGCTGACCTGGAATTCACTATGGAGTCTCAGGGTGGCCTCGAACTCACGGCGATCCTCCTACCTCTGCCTCCCGAGTGCTGGGATTAAAGGCGTGCGCCACCACGCCCGGCTGTTGTTTTGCTTTTTTCGAGGTAGGATCTCACTCTAGCCCAGGCTGACCTGGAATTCACTGTGTAGTCTCAGGGTGACCTCGAACTCATGGCGATCCTCCTACCTCTGCCTCCCGAGTGCTGGGATTAAAGGCGTGCGCTACCACGCCCGGCTGCCTACCATATTGTTCTGTGCATTCTTAGTACTCCCCAGCCCACGACGGATTACGATGCCTCATGCTCTCCGCTGATATTTTAGTGTTTGTGCCCTGGTTTGTCTTATACTCTGTGCCCTCAACAGAAAGAAAACCTCACTTCCTCTAAATTGGCCTCTGCTTTGATTACTCCACTCTAGGTTTACGTCCGAAGCACAGATATTGACCGGACGTTGATGAGTGCTATGACAAACCTGGCAGCCCTGTTTCCTCCCCTGGGCATCAGCATCTGGAATCCCAAGCTGCCCTGGCAACCCATCCCAGTGCACACAGTGCCTGTCTCTGAAGACCGGGTGAGTATCCCGAGCGACCCGGGAGATGCCGCACGGGCCTGCAATTAGGAAATGTGCTCAGAACTGTCATGTAAAACATGAAAAGGCAAGCAAGAGTAGGAACTGGATTTTACTTTGGAGTCTACCATCTGCTTGCTTTCTCCCCGATGCAATGCAATTTTTCATAATTTACCCTTCTCAATTTTTACAGTCTCTCTCTCTGTCTCTCTCTCTCTCTCTCTCTCTCTCACACACACACACACACACACACACACACACACCCCTCCCTGTGCTTTGCTTTCAATTCTTATGCTCTTAGTACCCAACAAAGGTTTCTCCTGTCCCATACAAAATCTAGAGCTCTCCCTGCCCACTAAACACATTCTCACGTCCCCACCCTCCCATAGTAAAAATCTACATTACAAGACAAGGGTTAAAAAGTACTCAGGGAGGGGCTGCAGAAGATGGCTTAGCGGTTAAGGCATTTGTCTGCAAAGCCAAAGGACCCCGGTTCGATTCCCCAGGACCCATGTAAGCCAGATGCACAAGGAGGTGCATGTGTCTGGAGTTCGTTTGCAGTGGCTAAAGGCCCTGGTGCACCCTCTCTCACACACTCTCTACCTCTTTCTGTTTTTCGGTCAAATAAATAAGTAAATAAAATATATTTAAAAAAAAAAAGTACTCAGGGGGCTAGAGAGATGGCTTGGCGGTTAAGCGCTTGCCTGTGAAGCCTAAGGACTCCAGTTCGAGGCTCGATTCCCCAGGACCCCACGTTAGCCAGATGCACAAGGGGGCGCACGCATCTGGAGTTCATTTGCAGTGGCTGGAGGCCCTGGCGCGCCCACTCTCTCTATTTGCCTCTTTCTCTCCCTGTCTGTCACTCTCAAATAAATAAATAAAAATAAACAAAAAAAATTTTTTTTTAAGTACTCAGGGAGGTCAGATAACAAACAATACTGACCCAATGTCACATAGCTGATTAGCATCACTCCTGGCTTGTCGTGTCCCAGAGCGTCTTTCCTGTGACTCAGTGGCTCTCAAACTTCGCTGCATGAAAGAACTAACTGGAGAGTTTCCCAAGACGCCCATCCACCGAGGTTCATTTGCCATACGAAGTGAGTCTCTGAAGGTGGAGCCCAGCCGTCAATACTGTAAAAGTAATTTCCCTAGGTGATGCTGTGGGCAGCCAAGTCTGAGAACCAATGCGGTATGTCGAGTTGCCCGAAATTAGATTATTTGAGAGAAGCTCTCAGCTTTACTCACAGAGGGTGAAACTGACTAAGAATGCTGACTTTTTCAGAGGAACTGGTATTTTTGGAATAGTGATAAATAAATCTAATCTTCCAGTGTGGAATTTAAGGCTATAATGAAGGAAGCAGTTTGGAAACAAGGAATTTCTCCCTAATTTCCTTGCAGACATATCATAAGCATGACCATCTGTCTTAAACCATTTTGTATTTCTATGACTGAGTATCACAGTCACAATCTGGGTCACTTGTTTTAAGAAAATAGAGTTACTTTTAGCTCACTGCTCTGCAGACTCAAGGCCCAAAGCATGGCACTGGCATCTGCCTGGCATCTGGCCTCTGGTGAGGTCCTGCTGCTGGGCTGTAACATGGCAGAGGGCACAGTGAGGCAGAGCAAGTGTGTCTAAGACAGCTTGCTTCTATAATCTCAATATGGCCTACATGGGCTCCTAGTTAGTTCCTTCACAGACTCTGGAGTGAAGAATTAGAAATTATGGATGTCCTTAAAAGTGTGTGAATATTTCCTTCCAAAAAGGGAAAAAATATTACCTTTACTATAGGCATTTCTAAATATTTTTTATTCATTTATTATTTATTTAAGATAGAAAGAGAGAGAGAGAGGGAGGGAGAAAGGAAGAGAATGGGCACTCCAGGGCCTCCAGCCACTACAAACGAACTCCAGATGCATGCAGCACTTTCTTCATCCAGCTTTATGTGGGTACTGGGGGATTGAACCTGGGTACTTTGGCTTTGCAGGAGAGCACCTTAACCGCTTAGCCATCTCTCCAGCCCTACAGGCATTTCTTTTTTTTTTTTTTTTTTTTTTTTTTTTTTGGTTTTTCGAGGTAGGGTCTCACTCTAGCCCAGGCTGACCTGGAATTCACTATGGAGTCTCAGGGTGGCCTCGAACTCACGGCAATCCTCCTACCTCTGCCTCCCGAGTGCTGGGATTAAAGGCGTGCGCCACCACGCCCAGCTCCTACAGGCATTTCTACAGAGATAAAAACTGGAGAATAATACCAAATTAATTTGTGTAGACCAAAGGAGCTATTTAACCTATAACTCAGAAGCACAGTGATTAAATTACATAATAAATAGAATGCTGGTGCTATTAGAAGACACACAGGGAAACAGATAGTGAGAGAGACTGAGAGAGAAACAAATATGATTGCCCATGGTTTCCAGTTACTTTTTCATTTAGGCAAACAAAATTCTCTTATCAATTAAGGGCTTTAATAAAATCAGTCCATCAACATGCCATCATTCCCAGAGTGACGCTGAATACTATACAGTGAAATGTAAGAGAAATACGAGACCAGGTTTATTCCCTAGTTTGTGATCTGTTTGATGGAACAAACCTGGCAGAGGTGAAACATGTAGACACAAGACAGTGGGCAATGATTTCAATCCAAGCTACTTATACTTGAGGAATTCAGAGGAGGAGTCCTGCATGGAGCTCACACAGGTTTTCAAGATCCAGTTCTTCAAAGAGAATGTGAACCAGGCCTTTAAGGGATGAAACACACATTGCTCAGTATTACCTGTGTGTGATGAGTGGTGTGTTAGGTATCCACTTGACAATGGCTTAGAAGGAAAAAGACACTGGAGCCTCAAGGAATAATTGTTGATGCAATCCAGGAATGAGGAAATGAAGGTCTGAAATTACATGGTCAGATGGAGGAAGGAAAACAAGGTGAAACCAGCTGACATCAATTCCAACAGACAAGAAGCAGTTTTTAAATGGTTTCTAAGTAGAACCCCACGTGCCGTTTCCGTTCTAGGCACTGACAAGATAGCAGCAAACAAAACAGATGCTGGTTCTCTTGAGATTTATGCTGTAAAATTATTTAGTTATTGGAGACAGAGAAAGAAGCAGACAGAAAGGCAGAGTGCGGGGGGGGGGGGGCATGCCAGGGCCTCTTGCCACTGTAGATGAGCTCCAGACATATGCACCACTTTGTGCATCCAGCTTTGTACGTGGGTATTGGAGAACTGAACCCAGTTCATATGGCGATGAGTTCCTCAAAGGCAGTAAATAAGTGAATATGGTAGTGGCTGTGGCAGGATGACTGGAAAAGCCAAAGCGGGACTCCACAGTGGGGAAAGCACTGCAGGCAGAGGACATGTGAGGCAGAGCCCCTCATACCGTGTGTTCAGGTGACAGCAAGAGAGCCCATGGGGTGCCAGATGGGAGAGTGTGAGAAGGGGCAGAGAGAGGAAAGGATGGCCGGACATTTCCAGTCATCTACTAGTTATCTCAGGTAGCCTCTTGTAAGCCACAGTGAGCTTAGGCTTTATTCTAGATAAAAAAGCAAAAGCCAATGATAGTTAGATGTGATCTGATCGAGACCTTGGAGGAATAGTGGAGCTTCTGTGTGGAGAATGAATTGCGAAGTCAGAAGGAAAGGATGTTATTGGTCCAACTAGGTAGCAACTGTTGACAGAGGTCGAAACCGATGGTGGTGGTCTGGGCTGGGAGGGAGCAATTGAAGATAAAGAAAGAGGGGGTCTAAGTTGTGTTTTCAGCACTAAGTGAGATACCTCTATCACACTTCCCAAGGCTCAGCAGCTACTGCAGAAGAGGTGGTAGGAAGAATGTAAGAGCCAAAGGATGAGTAGTCGTGCCCCAGAAGACTGTCTTCCAGACAGAGTGGCAGTCGCATTTATGACCTCACAGTGGCTGTCACTAGCTGCACAAGACCTGTAAAATATAAGGGGGAAAAAAAGATAGCAACATAGATGAACTAGTTAGAAAGAGCAAGGGATTCAGTAGAGGAGGATAGTGGAGGGGGGGGAAGGAGAGGGTTGTGATAAGGGTATACTGCATAGAGAGAGAGAGGATGTCAATTTAAAAGAGCGGACAGGATTTACAAGAGGAAAAAAGAAAGAAGGGTTTGTTTTCATTATATATTTTTTAATATTTTATTTTTATTTATTTATTTGATAGAGAAAGAGGGAGAGAGAGAGAGAGAGAGAATGGGTGCACTAGGGCCTCCAGCCACTGCAAACGAACTCCAGATGCATGCACCCCCTTGTGCATCTGGCTAATGTGGGTCCTGGGGAATCGAACCTGAGACCTTTGGCTTTGCAGGCAAATGCCTTAACTGCTAAGCCATCTCTCCAGCCCTGTTTTCATTATATTTTTGAAAGTAGACAAATAATAATGATTAGTCTAATAAGCAGGTTTTTAAATTTTGCCATTGAAGCCAGGCGTGGTGGCACACGCCTTTAATCCCAGCACTCGGGAGGCAGAGGTACGAGAATCGCCAGTGAGTTCAAGGCCAGCCTGAGACTACATAGTGAATTCCAGGTCAGCCTGGGCTAGAGCAAGACCCTACCTCAAAACATCGAAAAAGAATGAAAAATAAAAATAATAAATAAATTTTGCCGTTGGCAACAGTAGAAAAATGACCAAGAAGAAATGGCTAGCCATGAGGTTGAGCCCAGCTTTGTACATGTGAGATTCCATGTCATCAGCTATCAATGAGAAACACTCATCTATTGTTCTCTACCAAGGGCTACATGAATACAGAATACATGAACATTAGCGTTATCAACCTGTAGATTATGGTCAAAACTAAAGAGAACATGAAATTTACACTCATTGTAGCATAATCATTTTGTTGTAATGGAGACTTAATTATATTTTCCATATAACTAATATATACCTTTATTTTATATATATATATATATATATATATATATATATATATGTATATGTATATGTATATATATATATATGTATGTATAATTTATTTTTTATTTATTTGCAAGCAGAGAGAGAGAGAGGAGACAGAGAAAGAATGGGAGCGCCAGGGCCTCTAGCCACTGCAAATGAACTCCAGACACATTCACCCTCTTGTGCATCTGGCTTACGTGGGTACTGAGGAACCAAACCTAGGTTCTTTGGCTTCACAGGCAAGCGCCTTAACTACTAAGCCATCTCTCCAGCCCCTATGCCTTTATTTTAGCAGACTGCAGATTTGCAAGTACTCAAGTCAATGAGTTGTTAGTTGATCTCTTACAGTTCTTTCCTGAACCTGTCATTTATTTCTAACTTACTCTTTGGGAGAGAGGAATACAATAGATGGGCACTTAACACCAGAAATCAAAGGAGCTGGGGATGAAACAAGGTAACAAGTACTCACGTGAAAAATAAGAAAGTGTAAACCAGGCGTGGTGGCACACATCTTTAATCCCAGCACTCAGAAGGCAGAGGTAGGAGGATCACTATGACATGCTTTTTCCAGCTTTCTGTCAGCTGGTCTACATGGAGGAGGTTTTCAGCTCAGCTCCAGCAGGATTTCTCAGTGACCCTGCAGCCCAAGCATATGGAGTCTTCAGCAATAGGGTCTTACCATCTATTCCTGGTGGGAAACCAAGGGCCTTGGCAATGGCCTATAATGTTTTGGGGGCATCAGGGACCTCCCTGGCCAACAACTCACTGGAAGGTATTCCATCCCTGGCACTGAAAATTTTCTAGTAATAATCTATTTCTCTTGAGTGTTCCATTGTCCAAAAAAGTAGGTTTCCATATGACTTATTTATATCCTCTTAGATTTTGATTAGCCCTCCCTCCACCTTTCCTTTACTCAGTCTCTTCCCCTGACCTCACTTAGACCTTTTCACCCCCATTAATCTGTTCTTCTACTTACATATATACAATACCATCCTATTAAATTTCCCCCCTCCCTCCCTTTCTATTCCCTTTATATCTCCTTTCTAGCTTACTGGCCTCTGCTACTGAGTTTCTTCCTACTCACATAGAAGTCCAATCATTTGTAGCTAGGATCCACATATGAAAGAGTTGTTCTCACTTTAGAATTCCCATTCAACTCAAAGAACACGTCAATCCTTTTTAAAAATTATTTTAATTTTTATTTATTTATTTATTTGACAGAGAAAGAGGGAGAGGGAGAGAGAGAGAGAAAATGGCAAATGAACTCCAGATGCATGTGCCCCCTTGTGCATCTGGCTAACGTGGGTCCTGGGGAATCAAACCTGGTTCCTTTGGCTTTGCAGGCAAACACCTTAACCACTAAGCCATCCCTTCAGCCCCACATCAATCTTTTCAGGTTGTTTTAATCTTCACGGGGCTTAAAATACTGGCACAGTGTCTTTGGCAGAGGTGGTCTGACTAACAAGGGTCTCACGACTTTTCTGTTGTCCTTAGTTGCTCTACCTGCCCTTCATGAACTGCCCTCGTTTTGAAGAACTTAAGAGTGAGACTTTGAAATCCGTGGAATTTCAGGAGAGGATACAACCATATAAGGTTAGTAACATTATTGAGGGGTGTATGTGAGGTATAACAGAGGAAACCTTGATTTCTTTTTTGGGGGGGTAGGGTCTTGCCATAGTCCAGGCTGACCTGGAATTCACTATGTAGTCTCAGGATGGCCTCGAATTCATGACCATTCTCCTACCTCTACCACTTGAATGCTGGGATTAAAGGCGTGTGCCACCATACCCAGCTCAATGGATCTCTTTAATGTTTTAATAGAACCAAGCTGTTTCCCCCCCCCCACAATCAACTACCATGTTTAATTATACTCATAGGTTTACAAAAATTGAACTATGTTTACATTTGTCAAATCAAACCCTTTTCCTTTAGGAGAAGTTGAATTATTTGCTAATATTTTATGCTTTGCATTGATATTTACAAGTGACATTTGTTAGTTTCAGAGCTCTACCCCCTCCCCCCCATTCCTTCCAGGGCCAACCCAATCAGCCATAGCTGAGACTTCAAAGGCCTTGCTTCCACACAGGTGGTCTAACTAGTCTGGCCCCTTCACACATCCATAGCTCAAGAAGGCAGAGAGAGAGAGAGAATGGGGACACTAGGGCCTCTAGCCACTACAAATGAACTCCAGATGCATGTGCCACCTTGTGCATCTGGTTTATGTATGTACTGTGGAATTGAACCTGGGTCCTTAGGCTTTGCAGGTAAGTGCCTTAATCGCTGTCATCTCTCCAGCCCTTCTACCAAGATTCTCAAGAGTAAATTATTCTAATGCTAATTTTAACTGTTCAGGAACGTATAAAACAAAGGACACTCAAAATGTCTCATGTGTTAGCACAGGAAACAGTCCCAAGAATCAACAAATGGGACTACCTGAAACATTCCTGTATACCAAAGGAAACTATCAACAAAGTGAACATGAACGCTTCACAATAGAAGAAAATATTTGCCTGATATTCCCCTGGCAGGGGATTGATATCTACAGCATATAAAGGACTTCACGGGGGGGGGGGAGAAATGGCTTAGCTGTTAAGGTGCTTGCTGGCAAAGCCAAAGGACCCAGGTTCGATTCCCCAGTACCCATGCAAAGCCAGGTGCACAAGGGGGCACATGCATCTGAAGTTTGTTTGCAGTGGCTAGAAGCCCTGGTGCACCTATTCTTTCTCTGTCTCTTTCTCTCTTTCAAATAAATAAATAAAATATTTTTTAAAAAGAACTGCAAAAACTAAGTACCAACCCCCCGCCCCACTGTTGATCAATAAATGGGCTGATGAATGAACAGGCAATTATCAAAAGATGAAAAGCACAAAATGGCTCACAAATGTTTAAAACAATATTGAACATCCTTAGCCATTAGGGAAATGCTAATTAAAACCACTTTCACCCTGCAACAGAATGGATATTGTCAAGAAAACAAATGACAAGTAATGGAGAGGGTGTGGGGAAAAATGAACTCTTACTCACTACCGGTGGACTTGTAAACTCGTATAGTTATTATTGAAATTAGTATGGATGGCAGAAGTTGGAGGTAGGAGGATCACCATGAGTTCAAGGCCACCCTGAGACTACATAGTGAATTCCAGTCAGCCTGGGCTAGAGTGAGACCCTACCTTGAAGAAGAAAAAAAAAGTGATAAGTAGAACTACCATATGACCCAGCTATGCCACTCCTGAGCATATATTCAAAGGACCCTGTATCCTACTACAGTGATACCTGCATATCTGTGATCACTGCCGCTCTATGCACAATAGCAAGGAAATGGAACCATTTCTTGTCTGTAAATAGGGGAGTTTGAGAACAACGGGTATAGGGTATGAAAAGAGGTAAGGACCAGGTGAGGAGAACAAAAGGTGGCAGGTGTAAAGGAACTTTGGAAAACCTGGGCTGGAAGAGTAAAAGGGCTGAAGGGAGCTGAGGAAAAGCTGAACCAGACTCTGAACCAAAGAACGGAGAAAGGGGCTGGAGAGATGGCTTATCCGTTAAAGACACTTGCTTGCAAGGCTGACAGGACAGGTTCAGTTCCCCAGTACCCACGTAAAGTCAGATGCACAAGGTGGTGTGTGGGTTTGGAGTTCATTTCCAGCAGCTAGAGGCCCTGGGACATCTATTCTCTTTGTCTGTCTGTCTCTCACTCTCTCTCTCTCTGCTTGCAAAGAAATAAACATATAAATAAATAATTTTTGTAGTTTTATTTTTATTTATTTATTTGAGAGAGAGAGATAGAAAGGGAGAGAGAATGGGCACACCAGGGCCTCCAGCCACTGCAAACAACTCCCGACACATAGGCCACCTTGTGCATCTGGCTTTATATGGGTACTGGGGAATCGAACCTGGGTCCTTTGGCTTTGCAGGCAAACGCCTTAACAGCTAAGCCATCTCTCTGGCCCTAATTTAAGTGGAGAAAGAAAGTGAACAGAGGGAAAGGAGCAGGAAAGAGAGAATAAAAGGAAGGAAGGAAAGTTGCATGCAGACAGCGAGAGACAGAGAGGAATCCAGAGAAAGAGAGACAGAGAGAGAGTGCACTTCACAAGAAGCGGAAGAAAAGACGAAGAGACCCTGAGGAAGGTCTTCTATACGACCCTTTTGGGGAAACAGGAAGCTGCCTAGCAAGGAAAGGGCCTTAGAAGGCATTCAGAGGTGTAAGGCATGCATCTGGAGTTTGTCTGCAGTGGCCAGAGGCCCTAGCACGCCCATTCTCTTCCTCTCTCTCTCTCTCAAAATAAAATAAACAATTTTTTAAAAAAGAAAAGAAAAGAAAGAAAGAAAATCTTAGCAGAATTCCTCTATGAAATTATCTGGCCTTAGAGTTTTTTTTGTGGGGGATGAGTAATGGGATCTTTTTTATTTTTTTTATTTTTTTTATTTTTTGAGGTAGGGTCGCACTCTAGCTCAGGCTGACCTGGAATTCACTATGTAGTCTTAAGGTGGCCTCGGACTCATGGCTACCTCTCTGCCTCCCAAATTCTGGGATTAACGTTGTGAGCCACCACATCCTGCAGGGAATCTCTTTTTAATAGCTATTCTGTTTACTTGATGGAAATCTTTGGTTTATTTGTGTGTGTACGTATGCACGCTCACCAGGGTCTCTTGTGCTGCAGACAAGTGTCCTTTCAGCTTTTCCTGGGTGGCTAGGGAATTGAACCCTGGCTGGCAGGCTTTGCAAGCAAAGCCCCTTTAATTGCTGAGCCATCTCCCCAGACCCTTGATAGAAATCTTTCGAAGTTAATATTGGCAAACTGTGCTTTCCTGGCAAATTATCCATCAAGCCATCTTCCAAAGGACTCCCTAGAAGCAGCTGCCAATTTCTTTTTTTTTTTTTTTTTTTTTTTTTTTTTTTTTGGTTTTTCGAGGTAGGGTTTCACTCTAGTCTAGGCTGACCTGGAATTCACTATGTAATCTCAGGGTGGCCTCGAACTCACGGCGATCCTCCTACCTCTGCCTCCCGAGTGCTGGGATTAAGCTGCCAATTTCAATGCACAGATAGCCGAGAGGGGAATCGCACGGTGACAGGCTAAGAACACAGAACCCAGTGAAACGCTCGCGTTTCGTGCAGATCTCACATTTATAGTCAGAAATCTGCTGTGAGCAGCAGCAGGGACCACTGGTCTTGTGTCTTGCCAGGAGGCGTTTGCCTGGAGGAGGCGTTCACCTGCTCTCCTCCAGCACCGGTTTACGTGCCTGTGTTTCACCCCCTTAGGACAACAAGCTGAGGCCAAGAGCTCATTAATCCGGTTCTAGCACAAACCAGGGACATGTGACGATAAGCCAGCATGCATCTATCAATTCAATGTGCTGATGAGAGATAAAAAGTTATCACACGTGAAATTCTTTCATTGGTATTATCATAGCCATTATACCTGCTAGCACTTTGCTGTGGAAAATGTCAAAATACACTGATGAGAAAATCTTGTGTAGAAATGATTTTTATTTATTTATTTATTTTGCCCTCTGTTTGTGTTCCAGGATTTTATAGAAACTTTGCCAGCACTTTCGGGATTGACAGGCCAGGATTTTTTCGAAATTTGGAGTAACATCTATGACCCATTATATTGTGAGGTAAAAGAAAAAACATATATCAAAGATTAATTTGTGATCTTGTTTTTATGATTCGCGCCTCTTTTAAATAAGATGAGTATATCTTCTTTCTAAGCTGTGCTGTTCATATGTTCTTTAGTACTGAAATATTATAATTTAATATTTCCCTATGTAACTTGAAAATCTTCACTTCTCCTTTCTCCCCATTATTTGCTTTTTACCCTTTAGAAAATTGCAAAGAAGATTGCTTTTCTTCTCTACATCACCAGTCATTTATTTTGCAGTCATTCAGGAATGCTGGGTTCCTGTCATTTTGTTTGGTTTGGTTTGGTTTTCTTTCATCAGTTTTAATTAAAAAAAAAAAAAAGTAATGTTTTCTATAGAAAGGGAGGGAGAGATTGCCTGGTTTCTGGATATTGAAATAAATCAGCCAACTGTAAGCCAGAGTGACTTGGCTTATGAGAAAAGAACTTTGGAGGGGGGAAAAAAAAAAAGAACTTTGTTGTACTCTGCGTTTGAAATAATCTTTGCTGTTTTCCTGTAGTGAGTGGTGCCTCTCACTCACCAGGCTCCACCTTGTGGCCAAAAGGAGTAATTTTTATTCCTGTTTTCTCAACCAGTCCACTATATCCTGGGGCAGGATGCTGACCACCACGTGCCTCGTATCTACTTCTGAGTTAGAAGTTATCATGAGTGTGTGGGAGCAGCGGTCACTTTCATAGTTCTGTCTCACACGGGATGACCCGGCCATGCTAGCCTCCTGGTAGTTTTGCTTTATCTCCAGCACCTGTTGCAATGAAGATGTGTCCTGCCTTATAGAAGGCTTTGTCATGGAGACTAGATCCAACCTTGCAGTTGCATGCTTCATTTATTTTCTTTCTTTCTTTCTTTCTTTCTTTCTTTCTTTCTTTCTTTCTTTCTTTCTTTCTTTCTTCTTCTTCTTCTTCTTCTTCTTCTTCTTTTTGTATTGTTTTGTTTTTGGTTTTTAGTTTTGTTTTGTTTTGTTTTGTTTTGAAGCAGGGTTTTGATCCAACCCAGGCTGGCCTGGAATTCACTATGTAGTCTCAGGGTGCCCTCAGACTCAGCCACAATCCTACCTCTGCCTCCCGAGTGCTGGACTTTGAACCCAACACACACAGTACGCTACACAAATGCTCTCTCACTGGGCCACACCCAGCTCCTTCATGAGATAGTCCGTCATATGTGGTATCCTTTCCGCATCTCTCACTTACTTCTTCTGTTTGCTTTCCTTTGCTCTGTTGACTCATAATCTCTCTCAGTCTCTTGCCCTCTTTCTCTTCCTTGCCCCTCCCTTCCCTCTTTCCCCTTCTCCCCTCCTTTGAAACTAGGGGAATTCAGTACAGCTCTTCCTAATGGCACAAAGTCTTCGCCTGCCCTGCTCGCAGCTTGCTTGTCCAGGTGACAAACCTCTACTGAGTACCTCCTGCACACAAGGCACAGGTGTTCCTCAAGTCCGTGAACCACAAGTTCATGGTATATATTTTTTTAATTTTTTTTTTGTTTTTATTTATTTAATTTAGAGTGACAGAGAAAGAGGCAGATAGAGAAAGAGAGAGAATGGGCGCGCCAGGGCCTCCAGCCACTGCAAACAAACTCCAGACGCGTGCGCCCCCTTGTGCATCTGGCTTACGTGGGTCCTGGGGAATCGAGCCTTGAACCGAGGTCCTTAGGCTTCACAGACAAGCTCTTAACTGCTAAGCCATCTCTCCAGCCCTCATACTATATTTTTGAAGACCCCGGAAATATATTGGCTTTTTAAAGTAGCCTTTCAAATGATATATTCAGTTTTTTAGGAAATATCACCATCCTCTGTAAGCTTTTACCTTCCCCACAGGTTCATAAAAAGATTTCTAAACATTTCATAAAGGAATGAGGTATATCCTTGCCCTCTGGGATCCTTGCTCCGAAAAATGTGAATCATGTGTGCTTTGATACAGTGTTAAACCAAAGCTCTGGCCCTTGTAGGAAAGGGTAAATTAGCTTCTATAATTTTTTCTTCTGAAGACCAGTATCATGAACACTCCTTAAATGTTTTGGAAGGAATGGCAGGATGAGAAAGACTGGCTGTTCCGAGTAGTTCTTGTGGGCCAAGAGGAGAAAAGAAAATCAAAGATGAGAATTCTAAGTAACAAACAAGCACACATTTTCTTTCTTTCTTTTTTCTTTTTTTCTTCTCATTGCTGCAGGGTATTCACAATTTCACTTTACCCTCCTGGGCCACCAACGATGCCATGAATAAGCTAAGAGAAATATCAGAATTAACCCTGCTGTCCTTTTATGGAATTCACAAACAGAAAGAAAAATCGAGACTCCAAGGGGGTGAGTATTAAAGAAAATGAGGCGACTGTGTTGGATTTGTGGTTGGATGACCTGGGGCTAAATTCCAGTCCTACTGATAATCTTTTTTTTTATTTTTATTTTTTGTTTATTTTTATTTATTTATTTGAGAGTGACAGACGGGGGGGGGGGGGAGAATGGACACATCAGGGCCTCCAGCCACTGCAAAGGAACTCCAGATGCATGCACCACCTTGAGCATCTGGTGGGTCCTGGGGAATCGAGCCTCGAACCAGGGTCCTTAGGCTTCACAGGCAAGCACTTAACCACTAAGCCCTCTCTCCAGCCCCCTACTGATAATCTTGACTGAGTTCCCTACACAGGTCCCCTAATCAGCTTGCAGTTTCCACCCTGCAAAACAGGGATGATAAGAGTACTCACTCCATAGACAGACATAAAAGTAGTGGTTATATTTAGAAGGCTGAGACAAGCTGGTAGGTAACACAATGTCAGTAAACACTATATTACAATGAATCATCAATATTACCCACTCTGGGCTTTAATTTTTCCTTCTGGGAAATAAAAGGTTTGGGCCCAAGCCAAACGATCCCTTTTCATCTCTTCCGGATGAAATAATTAAGGATTGTGTCTGGTAGCCTGTAAGGATGAATTTGTCAAGCAAGAAACTTCGCATATTTCACAAGGAAATAATATGTTTTGCAACTGACTGGTTTAGGACACAGCTTGACTTTTTTTGTTTTTTTTTTTTTTTGTTTTGTTTTGTTTTGTTTTTCGAGGTAGGGTCTCACTCTAGCTCAGGCTGACCTGGAAGTCACTACGTAGTCTCAGGGTGGCCTTGAACTCACGGCAATCCTCCTACCTCTGCCTCCCGAGTGCTGGGATTAAAGGCGGGCGCCACCACGCCTGGCTCATTGACTTTTTTATATTAGTTTGAAGTGTGTTGAGACATCTGTCGGTAATACCTCTTCACAGTTAGAATTGGCCCCGTTGTAGCATAGGACACCCTCCTGTCAGGAAGGCAGGCCATGCTGGCTCTTTGTAATGAGGACAGGAGAGTAGAAGGAAGCCAGGACCAAAGAGGCTGGATGGGATAGATGCTGGAGCCCGCGGGGCCCTATATAGGACGCAGGGATCTGCAGGGATGAATAGAAGTAGGGTTTATCTTAGCAGAATCTTCTTTCTCCTTTGGTTACTAGAGAATTTCATTTGGGGAAAGCCACTTCCACTCTGTGGGTGTCAGTTCCCCGTGTGACTTGGGTGGACAGGCCAAGACTCCAAATGGAGGCCCAGGCTCCGATGTGGTTCAACGGAGGCATTAAAACTAGGAATGCGCCCGGCATGGTGGCACATGCCTTTAACCCCAGCACTAGCCACTCATGACAGAGTGAGTTCCAGTTCAGCCTGGGCTAGAGTGAGACCCTGCCTCAAAAACAAAACACAATAAACAATCAAACAGCAACAACTAGGAATTAACAGCAAGGGAAGTTTCACCGTATGAGTGGTTGACACAGTGAGTGAGAAAAACATCGTGTCAAGCTGACATATAACCAAGACATTTAGGGCTGGAGAGATGGCTGAGCAGTTAAAGGGACTTACTTGCTTTCAAGACATCTTGAGGAAAGTAGACAAGTCATACAGGACTGCGGTGATTTCGTGTACATGACAGACCCACCTGAGCCCCCGAGAGAATGCATAGACATGAAATACTCGGGGCTGGACTGGACTGCGAGGATATCTATTCGGGGCTGAATAACTAGATAAAAGCATTTAGATCACAAACCAGAAGAGGAGGCGATGACAGCTAGAAAACAGGGCCTCATGTTGAGTCCAGCGTGGAACCAGCTGAGAGCAGAGCCGCTGATGAGGTGTGAAACCAAGCTGGTCAGAGGAAAGTTCATATGCGATGAACAAAGTAGGTTTGGGACTAAGAACTCAGGACGGTGGCTATTAACCACATGAGGATGTTGCCAACCTGCTGTGACAGAGGTATTGATCGTATGCACAGAGGCACATGTGATGGGCGTGTTGAAGCGCCCGCTCCACACTAACCACGAAAGCAACAAGACCCTACCCTTGAGGAAGGCAGTGTGTTCAGAGAGGAATCTTAGATGAAACTCAAGCTGTTCAAAACAATTACCAAGCAAGGTGTAAACTATAGGGCTGGAGAGATGGCTGAACAATTAAGGCGCTTGCCAGCAAAGCCAAAGGACTCAGGTTCGATTCCCCAGGACCCACGTGATCTAGCTGCACAAGGGAGCGCATGCATCTGGGTTTGTTTGCAGTAGCTGGAGGCCCCGGCACACCCATTCTCTCTCTCTCTCTCTCTCTCTATCTGCCTCTCTCTTTCTCTGTTAAATAAACAAATAAATAAAAAATTTTAGTGGGGCGTGGTGGCACACACCTTTAATCTTAGCACTCGGGAAGCAGAGGTAGGAGGATCACCATGAGTTCAAGGCCACCCTGAGAATACATAGTGAATTCCAGGTCAACCTGGGCTAGTCTCAGGGTGTCCTCGAATTTATGGCGATCCTCCTACCTCTGCCTCCCAAGTGCTGGGATTAAAGGTGTGCACCACCACACCCAGCACATCTAGTTATTTTTGACCAAAAGAATAATCGCGGGCTGGAGAGATGGCTTAGCGGTTAAGCGCTTGCCTGTGAAGCCTAAGGACCCTGGTTCGAAGCTAGATTCCCCAGGACCCACGTAAACCAGATGCATAAGGGGGTGCACGCATCTGGAGTTTGTTTGCAGTGGCTGGAGGCCCTGGCGTGCCCATTCTCTCTATCTGCCTCTTTCTCTCTCTGTGTCTGTCACTCTCAAATAAATAAATTAAAAATAAACAAAAATAAATTTTTTAAAAAAGAGTAATCACCTCCCCCCAAAACTAAGAACAGATACCATATTGCTACCAGGGTGATAGCCTATCCCAAAGATGCCTATTTACTGAGGGCAGGCTGCTGGTCACAGATGGCTGTCATTACTTCAAAACACACGGTTGACTGAGTTGCCGATGTGGCCTGCAGACCAAGAAGGAATTGTACAGGGCAGTCTTCCTTCTGACAGGAAGACTTAGGCCTGTTAGAGAAGCAGCATCCCGTTTCTTCCATACTCGGCCAGGGAAATTTCAATGCCGAAGAAAGAACACATCACCTATATCCTTACGTCAATTTCCATTGTGCTTACTGGTGAGTGGACCTGTGTCTTCTTGCCATTTCGTGAGCTTTCTAAGAACAAGGCCTTTCTTATTCAGCCAGAATAGTCTGTGGTCCATCATGGCTGCCCAGTGTGTGAGTTTACTGAGTGGCCTACAGAGTGTAACATTATATAGTCAGTATGTTATCATTGAAGCTGCTTAAAAAAAAAAAAAACTTTATTTATTTATTTAATTATTTATTTGAGAGACAAAAGGGGCAGATAGAGGGAGAGAGAGAATGGGCGCGCCAAGGCCTCCAGCCACTGCAAACGAACTCCAGACGCATGCACCCCCTTGTGCATCTGGCTTATGTGGGTCCTGGGGACTCGAACCAGGGTCCTTTGGCTTTGCAGGCAAACGCCTTAACTGCTAAGCCATCTCTGCAGCCCTGAAGCTGCTTCTTATCCAAGATAAACCAATACTGCCACTCATTCTTGAGTCAGGAGGGTGTGCATAGTAGAGGGACCAACAGAGACAAAAAGAACTCCATCTCAAGCCAGGCTTGGCCGTACACTCCATTAATCCCAGCACTCGGGAGGCAGAGGTAGGAGGATCCCTGTGAGTTCGAGGCCACCCTGAGATGACATAGTGAATTCCAGGTCAGCCTGGGCTAGAGCAAGACCCTATCTCAAAAAAAACAAAGAGAACTCCATCTCAGCAGAGATGGTTGTGGAAGGTTCCCCACGGCCTGCAGTGCCCGCAGACAGGATAGAGATAGCCGTTGTACATCCATCATTTGACATCTTAGGGGCAACTAGAGTTTGGGTCTTTGGGAGTAAAGGGAAAATATCCACCTACAAAAAAGGTGCTTCCTTCTTTGCTGTGATGAAGTGAAGAAACAGTCCACAGGAAACGAGCCATGAGCAGTTCACACCCTGCACACATGCAGATCACTGCTTCTCCCTGTGGCCTCCCGGAGAAGAGAAGCCAGAGGTCATTCCAGGTCTTCCCCCGGAGAAGATCACAGGCTAACATGATCTGAAATGCATCCGAACTTCCTCAGGAGTCTATCAGCCGTCTAACCCAAGCTTTAACAAAAGATGGGATGGGAGAACCCTCTGATACCAGTCTGTATCTCCTGTGCTGGACTTCATGTCCCTGGACTTCAGCTTCCTCAAGACTTGGGAGTCAGTACAAGAATGGTTATAACCCAGGCTGGAGGGATGGCTTAGCGGTTAAGGCGCTTGCCTGCAAAGCCAAAGGACCCAGGTTCGATTCCCCAGCACCCACGTTAGCCAGGTGCACAAGGGGGCGCATGCATCTGGAGTTCGTTTGCAGGGGCTGGAGGCCCTGGCCCGCCCATTTTCTGTCTGTCTCTGCCTCTTTCTGTCAAGTAAATAAATAAACATTAACAAAAAGCAACAACAACAAAAAAAAGAATGGTTATAATCCAGGCTGGAGAGATGGCTTGGTGGTTAAGGCGCTTGCCTGTGAAACCTAAGGACTTATGTTTGACTCTCCAAGTCCCACATAAGCCAGACTCACAAAGTGATGCACCAGAGGACACTTGCGTCTGGACTTTGTTTGATTGCTGTGGCTGGAGGCCCTGGCACGCCAATTCTCTATCTCTTGCGCATTAAAAAAAAAAAATGTGTATAACCCATGATACCTGCACATAGCAAATTGATTGGACCAAAATTAGGTCTTTGCTTCCCTTGTTAAATCATGCTGGGGAATGCCCCCAGCTACGAATAGATGAGAATAGATAAACGACTGTCTCGGCACATGCTTGATGACGCCTCGTTGTTGATCTGTCTCCTTGAAGGCGTCCTGGTCAAGGAGCTCCTGAGTCACATGAAGAGCGCAGCTCAGTCTCAGAGCTCCCGGAAGCTCGTCATGTTCTCCGCGGTAAGTGCCCGAGCCTCCATTCAGCACCCACTTCTCTGAGAGCTGCAGAACCGCCTCGCCTGCACGTCCCCTACACAGCGGGGAGGCTCATGCCCGCCCGCCAGCACAGTGCTAGCTAACGCTGACACTGACAATGAGACAAGGCATAGAAACACCACGGGAATCAGCATGGACGTCCATTCGGGTCAAATGCTTGGGCGCCTCTCAAACGGAGGCCATCCTTCTGTTGCAAGAGGGTGGGGAAGAGCAGCAGCCCAGTCTTTTTTTTTTTTAAGATTTATTTAAAATCTTGTTTTAAGATTTATTTTTTATTTTTTATTTATGTATTTATTTATTTATTTTCGAGGTAGGGTCTCACTCTACCTCTACTCTGACCTGGAATTCACTATGTAGTCTCAGGGTGGCCTTGAACTCACGGCGATCCTCCTACCTCTGCCTCCCCAGTACTGGGATTAAAGGCGTGCGCCACCATGCCCAGCTTATTTTTATTTTTATTTATTTATTAGAGACGGGGGGGGGGGAGAGAGAGAATTGGCGCACCAGTACCTCTAGCCACTGCAAACGAACTCTAGACACATGCACCACCTTGTGCATCTGGCTTACATGGGTCCTGGGGAATCGAGCCTGGGTCCTTAGGCTTCACAAGCATGTGCCTTAACCGCTGAGCCATCCCTCCAGCCCCCCCCCAATATGGATTCCTGCAACTACATGTAACTATTTAAATTTAAATCAATTATAATTACCCAGAATGTAAACTTAAACCAGGTACAATGGCATGCACCTATAATCCAAGCACTCTGGAGGCTGAGGCAGGAGGATAACTTAGTTTGAGGACAGCCTGGGCTATCTCAAAAAGGGACAGAGGGGGCTGGAGAGATTGCTTAGTGGTTAAGATGCTTGCCTGCAAAGCCAAAGGTCCCAGGTTCAATTCCCCAGGACCCACATACACCAGATGCACAAGGTGGCACATGCACCTAGATTTTGTTTGCAGTGGCTGGATGCCCTGGCATGCCTATTCTTTCTCTCTGCCTCTCTCTATATACCTCAAATAAATAAATAAAAATAAAATATTTAAAAAAGGGAGGGATGAGTGAAGGGATGGGAAAGAGGGATGAAGGGAAGAAAGGAAGGGAGAAAGGAAGAAAAGAGAAAAAACGTCAAATCATAAGTACCTAACTTTTTAAATGTTTATTCATTTATTATTTGAGAGAGAAAGGGGCAGATAGAGAGAGAAAATGGGCACACCAGGGCCTCTGGCCACTGTAAACAAACTCCAGATGCATGTGCCACCTTATGCATCTGGCTTACATGGGTACTGGGGAATTGAACCTGGGTCTTTAGGCTTTGCAGGCAAATGCCTTAACTGATAAGCCGTATCTCCAGCCCCATACCTCACTCTTACTAGCCACATTTCATAAGGTTCATACAGCCAGTGTCACCTAGGTGGAGAATTAGACAGCTCTCAAACATCTCACAAAGTTGGCCCTGGAAGGCACTCCCAGGCCATCAAGTGCTGCATGCCTGCCGGGATACTGCTTGGGAAGAGCAGCGAAAGAAAGGAAACCCCTGATGGAGCTGGGGAGTGCAGAGAAGGATGGTGAGATAAGAGTAGTTTTTCAGGGCTGGAGAGATGGCTTAGCGGTTAAGCGCTTGCCTATGAAGCCTAAGGACCGCGGTTCAAGGCTCGATTCCCCAGGACCCACGTTAGCCAGATGCACAAGGGGTGCACGCATCTGGAGTTCGTTTGCAGTGGCTGGAGGCCCTGGCGTGCCCATTCTCTTTCTTTCTCTGACTCTTTCTCTCTCTGTCTGTCGCTTTCAAATAAATAAATAAAAATAAACAAAAAAAATTTTAAAAAGAGTAGCTTTTCAGAAATTAATCTTCTAGCCGGGCGTAGTGGCACACGCCTTTAATACCAGCACTCGGGAGGCAGAGGTGGGAGGATTGCCATGAGTTCGAAGCCACCACCCTGAGACTCCATAGTGAATTCCAGGTCAGCCTGGGCTAGAGTGAGACCCTACCTCGAAAAACCAAAAAAAAAAAAGAAGTTAATCTTCTTTTTATTTATTTATTTGACAGAGAAAGAGGGAGGGTGAGAGAGAGAGAGAGAGAGAACCGGCATGCCAGGACCTCCAGCCAACTGCAAACGAATTCCAGACGCGTACACTACCATGTGCATCTGGCTTACATGGGACCTGGAGAATAGAACCTGGGTCCTTAGGCTTCTCAAGCAAGTGCCTTAACCACTAAGCAACCTCTCCAGCCCCAAGCTTTTTGGTTGTTGTTGTTGTAGTACTGTGGACTGATCCAAGGGCCTTGCACATGCCAAGCAAGCAGTGTGCCAAACAGGGACTAAACTACTTCTCTACGCCCTCCAACCACTCTAAGGCAAACACCCAGTTTTGCTTGGATCAACTACTTTAAGCATACATTCCCACTTCGTAATATCCAAGCCTCAGTATGCATTCACATACCCTTAACACAACTTCAAAAAATAAACACTATGCAGTGTGATCCAGAGCATTTTAAGATTTAATGGCAGTCAGGCAAACAAGCAAAAGCAGAGATGTGCTCTACAGGCAAGGCATAGGATGAAGGCTCAGAAGATTTCCTTCAAGTTTACTTCATTCTGTCTTACAGTTAATATGAAATTAAGCAAGTTACTTAATATGCTTGCCTTGAAAGCCTGAGGCCCTGAGTTCAACCCCCCAGTGCCTACATAAAAACACCAGTCGGACTAGCGGTTAAGCGCCTGCCTGTGAAGCCTAAGGACCCCGGTTCGAGGCTTGATTCCCCAGCACCCACGTTAGCCAGATGCACAAGAGGGCACACGCGTCTGGAGTTCGTTTGCAGTGGCTGGAGGCCCTGGCGCGCCCATTCTCTCTCTCTCTCTCTTTCTCTCTCTCTCCCCCCCTCTTTATCTCTCTGTCGCTCTAAAATAAACTAAATATAAATTTTAAAAAGCCGAAAAATAAAATAAAAGAGGTAGATGACGTTCCTGAGGATGACACCCAAAGTTGCCCTCTGGCCTCCCCAAGCACCCACATGTGCACCCAGTATACCACATGCATACCCCACACTTTTAAAAGGGTGGGAGGGAGGTACTGGAGAGATTTTCTAGTGGTTACAGGTAAAGTCAAAAGACTCAGGTTCAATTCCTCAGTACCCACATAAAGCCAGATGCACAAGGACACCGACCCAGGAATGACTGCTGGCGTGTGCCTTTTCTCCATTCACTGTTGCAACCAATAAAGGATGTTTGCTCCTTAAAAAAAAAAAAAAAAAAACACGCTTTGTTTCAATCTCCACAGCATGACACTACTGTGAGTGGCCTACAGATGGCGCTAGATGTCTACAACGGACGCCTGCCTCCCTATGCTTCTTGTCATATAACAGAACTGTACCACGAGGATGGGTAAGTGCTGTCAAGAACAGCTATCACTGGCCTCCAGGCTTTGCTATCGTTTGTTTGTTTCTTTGTTTTTGCATAAGGGTTATGTCTGGCATTCGTTTGGTTTCAGAGGTAAGAATGGTGGTAAAGGTATTTTTAGCTCTTTTGCCTCTAGGAAACCATAAATATACATATACAAAACCAATATATATACATATACATACATATATATATACATACATATATATATATATATATTGGTTTTTCGAGGTAGGGTCTCACTCTAGCCCAGGCTGACCTAGAATTCACTCTGCATTCTTCTCAGGGTGACCTCGAACTCATAGCGATCCTCCTACCTCTGCCTCCCGAGTGCTGGGATTAAAGGTGTGCGCCATCACACCCGGTTTTTTTGTTGTTGTTGTTGTTTTTTTTTTTTTTTTTTTTTTTTTTGAGGTATGGTCTGGCTCTAGCCCAGGCTTACCTGGAATTCACTATGTAGTCAAGGTGGCTCTCTGAACCTTTCTTTAAAAATACATTACTCAGCCGGGTGTGGTGGTGCATGCCTTTAATCCCAGCCCTTGGGAGGCAGAGGTAGGAGGATCACTGTGAGTTCAAGGCCACCCAGAGACTACATAGTGAATTCCAGGTCAGCCTGAGCTAGAGTGAAACCCTACCTCAAAAACTCAACCAACCAACCAAACAAATATATATATATATATATTACTCATTTGTTTGCAAGCACAGAGAGAGAGGGGGCAGGGGGATGGGGAGAGAGTGAGCACACCAGGGCCTCCTGTCACTGCAAACAAGTCTCCAGACACGTGCACCACCTTGTGCATCTGGCTTTATGTGGGCACTGGGGAATCAAAACCAAGGCTATCAGGCTTTGCAAGCAAGTGCCTTTAACCACTGAGCCATCTCCCCAGCCCCTATGAAACCTTTTATTAGGAAATAATATATACATAGTAAATGAAAAATTTGAGGGAGCCAGGCATGGTGGCACACGCCTTTAATCCCAGCACTTGGGAGGCAGAAGTAGGAGAATTTCGGTGAGTTCGAAGCCACCCTGAGACTACGTAGTGAATTCCAGGTCAGCCTGGACTAGAGTGAGACCCTACCTCAAAAAAAACAAAAAAGAATTGAATGAACCATTTTAAGTGGCAGAAAATACATTTAAAAAAAATTGCATGTGGTGTGTGAGTGTGTGTGTGTGTGTGTGTGTGTGTGTGTGGAGTTTGCATGTGCATGTGCCCTTGCCGTGCCTCATACATGAGCCTGTGGTGAGGCTCACTAACCTGCATTGACTAAAGTGGAGACTCAGGTGTCTCACCCGATTACTCCTCTGCCTCATTTTGTTTTGAGCCCAAGCTTCTTTTTTTAAAAAAAATTATTATTTATTTGCAAGCAGAGAGAGAATGGGTACACCCAGGGCGCCTAGCGACTGCACACAAACTCCCGATGCATGCACCAGTTTGTGCGCCTGGACTTATGTGGGTACTGGGGAATCAAACCCGGCTTGTCAGGCTTTGTAGGCAGGCACCATAACTGCTGAGCCATCTCTTCAGCCCCTCCCTGTCAAGTCTCTCTCACTCTCTCCCTCCCTCCCTCCCTCCCTCCCTCTCTCTCTCTCTTTCCACTGTTTCCAGAGCTTGCAGGGTTCCACTAATTCTTGAGCCACTGTTCCCTGCTAGACTGGAGTTGCAGATGGGTGTGGCTGTGCCCAAAAGTTTTATGTGGTACCTGGAGGTTTGAACTCCAGCAGTCTCAGCCCCACCCCCACCCCCCACCTCAGGCTTGCACAGGAAGTGCACCTAACCAACGAACAGCTCTCTCCAGCCCAGAAATTACATTCTTCATTATAAGGAGTAAGCAGACATGACAGAGTTCTCTTGGAGAAAAAAAAACAAAAAATTCCTGGTAAAAGAAGCCAGGAGAAAAATAAAGTTGCTTGAAGCTTGCTTATATAATAACAGTCTTCGATTAAACACACCAAACATATCTGTGCAGCTTCTGGTGACTCATAGCCACCAGTTAAGGTTCACAAAGCGCAATTCTGACCAGTGTTTGCCTCTTTGTGGCCTGGTATGACTCTTGTATGACAAGCTTGACCCCAGAAGGAAGAAAGGTGAAGAAAGGTCAGAGTTAGAGAAGCCAACCGTCCCATTGTTAAGGGTTTCAGTTATCATGTGTTTCAGAACATATATCATTTAATTAATTTATTTATTTTTGTTTTTCAAGGTAGGGTCTCACTGTAGCCCAGGCTGACTTGGAATTCACCATACAGTCTCAGGGTGGTCTCGAACTCATGGCGATCCTTACCTCTGCCTCCCAAGTGCTGGGATTAAAGGAGTATGCCACCATGCCCAGACCATTTAAAAAGGAAAAAAAAAACATTTTATTTATTTATTAGAGAGAGAGAAAGGTAGAGAGAGAGAGAGAGAGAATGGGCATGCCAGGTTCTCCAGCCACTGCAAATGAACTCCAGATACATGCGCCTCCTTGTGCATCTGGCTTATGTGGGTCCTGGAGAATGAGCCTGGATCCTTAGGCTTCACAGGCAAATGCTTTAACTACTAAGCCATCTGTCCAGCCCAAGTCTCATTTTTATTAAGTTTTTTTTTTAAAAATAATCATAATTTTGTAAGCAGAGAGAGAGAGAATGGGTGCACCAGGGCCACTTGCCACTGCAAATGAATTCCAGATGCATGCACCACATAGTGCATCTGGCTTTATGTGAGTCCTGGGCAGCAAACCAAAGTACACAGGCTTTGTAAGCAGTACCTTTAACCACTGAGCCACCTCTCTAAGCCATCATTTTAAAAAATATTTATTTATGTATTTATTTATTTGTCAGGGAGAAAGAGAGGGGGAGAGAGAGAATGGGCACACCAGGGCTCCAGCCACTGCAAGTGAACTCCATATGCATGCACCCCCTTGTGCATCTGGTTTACATGGGTCCTGGGGAATCAAACCTGGGTCCTTTGGCTTTGCAGACAAATGCCTTAACTGCTAAGCCATCCCTCCAGCCCCAAGAGATGTTATTTTTTTTTTTGTCCTACCTTTATGAAATTCACAACACCTCCAGGCAAGACCAGCCTGACTATACAAGCTACTTGGGGTTCTGGAATCACATTGTTACCAAACAGCAGCCTGGAGTCCTTTTGCTCTACCCAAGTAGAAATCATAGAGGAAAGAGGAAAACTGTTTCCAAGTGCTGGGTTTGAGCAGCTTTCATATTTCTCACCATTTGGTGGCCCCAAGCGGTGGCAGCAGGCAGACAGGAGCAGTGGCAGGGAATACCCTTTAATATTACAGCTCCCGAGCCAAATTTGGATAGTGGGACCCATTTGTTCTGCAAGTGTTAAACACTTGCTTCTGCTTCTTCCTTCAGCTGTCGAGCTGCCGGTCGCCTTGCCGCCTTGTGCAGCTCAGCCAGCCCACTGTCGGGCACTTGCTGCCTCTGCCATCACTGCCGCTCTGCTGTCTGTCTCTGTGCTCCTTTCACATGCAGCAGCCCAGTCGCCACTGCTCAAAGCGGGCTGGAATAAACACCAGGGAAGGTCGTGTGGGGGACATCTCCTAGCCACTTCACTAAGTGAGTCTGAACAGACATGCTTATATAGCAAGAGAAGGGCTGTTTGGACCAATCACAGCACACCTCACGCATACAAATGAAGGTTTTGTGTTTGCACCAATCACAGCCTTGCCTCTTTAGTACCAGTTACAGCAGTCTGCTATGCCACCAGGGGAAGTGTTTCTACTCCAACACAGGTGGTATCTTGAGTTCATCCAGGCTTGTGTTAGCAAAACCGGCTGGAGCGGCCACTACTGTTTAGTTTTCTTGAGGCATCCATGGAATGTTCAAAGTGGCTGGTGCTGGTTTAGGGTAATCCAGCAAACCTGCTATTTGGTTGATACTCCTCTGTGCCAAGGCAGCAAGGCCAGCTTTGCTGACAGTAAGAACTTTAAGGAGAGTTGGGAAGGGCTGGAGAGATGGCTTATCAGTTAAGGCACTTATCTGCAAAGCCAAAGGACCCAGGTTCAATTCCCCATTAACCACATAAGCCAGATACACAAGATGACACATGCATCTGGAGTGCATTTACAGCAGCTGGATGCCCTGGCAAGCCCATTCTTTCTTTCTCTCTCTCCCTTTATCTCTCTCTCTCTCTCTCTTTCTCAAATAAATAAAAAATAAATTAAATAGTTTTTTAAAAAGAGCTGAGAATATAGCTCAGTGGTTAAAGATGCTTGCTTGCAAAGCCTGCCAGCTCAGGTTCAATCCCCAGCACACACATAAAGTGGGAGTAGACCTCAGTGCATGCCCACACACACTGGCACACACACAAATAAGTGAAAATTTTAAAAGAAAAGAACTTATCATTAGCTCTAGTATGAATATTGATAGAGTTTTCACAGTGCTTCAACAAAAGCTTAACATCTGCCCAGTGTGCCAGGGAGAGGTGGTTTCCCCGTTTTCTGTTTTAAGAAAAACTCACACACGTTTTAATGCCCTGCTGTTGCCATATCAAGATTCCCAATATACTTTTTTTTGCTTGTTTGTTTTTTCAAGGTGAGGTGTCACTCTAGCTCAGGCTGACCTGGAATTCACTATGTAGTCTCAGGGTGGCCTTCAACTCACAGTGATCCTCCTACCTCTGCCTCTCCTGAGTGCTGGGATTAAAGGTGTGGGCCACCACACCTGGCTCATCCACCTCTTTTTGAGACAGGTTCTCCCTCATTGGGACTTACTAATTAGGCTAGACTGGGTGACCAGTGAGCAGGCAGTCCTGTCTCTGCCTCCCCCACCCACCCCCCAGCGGTGGAATTACAGACATACGGACACCCAGCTTCCCAATACTTTTTTTAAACAAAGGTCCCCATGTTTATTTGGCAAATCTTGTAATCCTGCAATCCTGAATTTGAACAGTAGTAAGGTAGTAGCATCAAAACCTCAGACTCAGACAATCCTGTTACTGTTTGCGGAGAAAGCAAGTCCTGCACACTTAGGAAAGAGTAGATAACTTCTTTCATGAGCTGGGCACCAGACATGAGGAAGCAGAACTACAGTGTTGTCTTAGCTACTCTTGCTCTCAGATGTCTCAAGTCATGATGGAGAGAAGACACATGGAATGAGATGCCTGGAAACATAAAATACTCTCTTTTAAAAATAATTAATTAATTAATTAATTTAGAGAGGCAGAGAGTGCACCAGGGCCTCTAGCTACTGCAAATGAATTCCAGACACACGCACCACCTTCTGCATCTGGCTGTGCATGGGTACTGGGGGATTGAACCATGGTCCTTAGACTTTGCAGGCATGCACCTTAACTGCTGAGCCATCTCTCCAGAACCTAAAATGTTCTTTTAATAACACAGGCCCATGTCTCTGGTGGCCAGCCTTGGGCACAGAACTAACAAATGCAGACAAAATTCCAGCATCAGCTCTAGGAGCAGGTCCTATCTCTTCATGGATAAGACAAGAGCACTTCCTGCCTGTCTCCAGCACTCCCGCCTCCCCTGGCTTCTGCATCACAGTCTCGAGCTTGCTTTCTGAGAGCACTGTAGCTATGTCTCCCAGCCAGATCACTTTCTCTCACAGCCTTGAGAAAATCCCTGTTATTAACCAAATGTAGGGTAGCTTTTCCACAAAAAAAAAAAAAAAAAAAAAAAAAAAAGGCCTCGACACATAGAAAACAATTATCAAAGGGCCACACAGAGATCAAGCTGGCTGCTATAGTAGGGTGTTTTTATTGGTACTCCAGAGGAGGTTGTTTTTAAGTGAGGAACAAGGAAGATCCAAACTGACAAATACTGCCGGTGCTTATGACTTGATCCTGATTCAAGGTGACCCTGCATTTATTGACGTGAGAAGAAAGGAAGAATGTTTTGCTTATTTGTTTGTTTCAGGAAGAGTGCTTTATATTTCCATCCATATGAAATATATAAACTTAAGATTATGAATAAGGTAGTTAGATATGTATTTAAAAGATTTTTTTAGCTTTCTGCTTTTGATTTATTTCCATAATTTAATTTATTTCCAGTTGCATCCATTTGCCTGCAAGTGATAAAAATTTGTTCTTTTTTAAATTTATTTTTATTTATTTATTTGAGAAAAAGTGAAAGAGAAAAAGAAGGGGAGAGAGAAAGAGAGAATGGGCACACCAGGGCATCAAGCCACTGCAAACAAACTCCACACACTACTACCACCTTGTGCATCTGGCTTATGTGGGTCCTGGGGAATTGAACCTGGGTCCTTTGGCTTTGCAGGCAAACACATTAACCACTAAGCTATCTCTCCAGCCCTTGTTCTTCTTTATGGATGAGTAAAACTCTACAGGTCACATTCTATCTATTTATCTGCTGATGGACACAGATGTATGGCAACCTTTGGCCTATCAATATTTTTTAACACATAAGAAGGATTTTTGTCTTGATTATCCTGAGTGAGTTGCAGACCCAATAATGGGTTGAAAACCTTAAAATGGGTTCATTTTCTCTCTGTCATGATGTTTCTGTCCTTTGTAAATTATTGTTTAAAAGAATTTTTTCATGTAATTATTTTTATTTATCTCAGAGAGTGAATATGGGCATGCCAGGGCCTCTTGCTGCTGCAAAGTCCAGATGCATGCATTTCATTGTGAATCTGGCTTTATGTAGGTACTGGGAATCGAACCTGTAACTGTAGGCTTTGTAGGCAAGTGCCTTTAACTGCTGAGCCATTGCCCCTGCCCCTTAAAGGGCTTTGTTTATTATTTGGTGTGTGTATGTTCATATGTATGAGTGTGGGCTCACACATTCCACATCGCATGTATGGAGGTCAAACAATAGCTTCTGAGTGCTGGCCCGAGCCTTCCACATCCTTGGCAGGGTATCATGTTGTTTACTGCTGCACTCGCCAAGCTAGCTGACCCCAGAGCTTCCGAAGGATTCTCTTGTCCTTGCCTCCCGTCTCACCCACAGATGTAGCCGGGATTAGA
Organism: Dipus sagitta; assembly: GCA_036346955.1. Classification (NCBI taxonomy): domain Eukaryota; kingdom Metazoa; phylum Chordata; class Mammalia; order Rodentia; family Dipodidae; genus Dipus; species Dipus sagitta. The sequence continues at coordinate 23,670,048 of CM070786.1, forward strand.
AAGTCAGCTTTTTTGTTTTGCGACGTAGGATTTCACTGTAGTCCGGGCTGACCTGGAATTCACTATGTAGTCTCAGGGTGGCCGCGAACTCACAGCGATCCTCCTACCTCTGCCTCCCAAGTGCTGGGATTAAAAGCAGTGCGCCACCACGCCCAGCCCGAGTCCATCTTTTTACATAAGTCTGGGGTTCTACGCTCCAATACTCATGCTTTTGTGGCAAGGGCTTCATTCATTGAGCCATCTCCTCAGCCCCTTAATGATTTTTGTTGTTGTTGTTGTTGTTGTTGAGACAAGGTCTTGCTAGGTAGCCCACAAAGGCCATGGACTTTCAGTTCTTCTTTAGAAATTACAGGAATTACAGGTGTGTACCACCCCATCCAGTCACATTTAAAGGATATACAGGTATATAAATTTAAACTCATTGGTCATATAAAATAATTAATTGTGTTTAAGATACAGCACATTTTCACATTCACATGTTACATAACAATGCTATCAAATTCTTTTTTTGTATCTTTACCAGTAGAGCCAATTTTGCATTCCCTGAAGCTATTGTCAGATATATCATTAATTCACAAGGCTGACTTATTTTTTTCCTTCGGGGCAGAAAGCTTCAAGTGCTCAGAGGCTTAACCCAAGGGAAATGAGTCTCTCATATATCTACACTTCGGTGCAGGGTGATGCTGGTCGTTAGGAGGATGCAGGTGTGATTCTCACGTAGTGATCAGGCACTCAGGGTTCACAGCTTTAAGAGTCGCCTGCCCACAGGCAGCGGGTAGAAAGGAATGAGAGCATAGTGGAGACAACTTGCTTATCAACAACTCAGCCCCAAAGAGCACATTATATGTGTTCATCTTTTATTGGCCAAAATCAATCACTTGATCCCACCTAGGTGCAAGGGATCCTCAGAAATGTAGTCACTTCTAAGCCAAAATGCTAGTCTATGTATAGAAAGAAAAATGTGATTTTGATGGACTATTGGTCATCGAGGCCACTTGTCTGGATTTTAAAAAGGGGGGGGTCGACACTAAAACAGATACCCCAAGATACTCATGCATGTGATACTAGGAACTTTTTTTTTTTTTTTTTTTGGTTTTTGGAGGTAGGGTCTTACTCTAGCCCAGGCTGACCTGGAATTCACTATGTATGTAGTCTCAGGGTGGCCTTGAATTCATGGCAATCCTGCTACCTCTGCCTCCCGAGTGCTGGGATTAAAGGCATGTGCCACCATGCCCGGCTTATACTAGGAACTTTAAAAAAATTTGCAGTTACTGTGTTCATGCTTTTTTTTTTTTTTTTTTTTTTTTGAAGTAGTGTCTCACTGTATCGCTGGCCGGCCTGGAACTCACTATGTATTCTCAGGGTGGCCTCAAACTCATGCCAATACTCCTACCTCTGCTTCCCAAGTGCTGGCATTGAAGGCGTGTGCCACCATACCTGGTTTATTTATACTTTTAAAAAATATTTATTTTTTTGTTTAAGAGAGAGAGAAAAAGAGAGAGATAATGGGCATGGCAGGACCTCTATGGTTTGTTTTGGGAATAAAGTTTTGGTAAATCACTCCTTCATATGACACCAGAGTTGAAGGTGTGATTGTGTGTGTGTGTGTGTGTGTGTGTGTGTCCACTTTCCCTTTGTGACAGATAGTCTTTATTATGTTTTGCCATCTATATTAAATCACAGGTGTTAAATATTATTCTTTTTTGTGTTTATGGCTGAAGGAGAGGGGAGTTATATTTAGAGGAAAGACTGAAAGAACTCTTGAGGGAAGAGAAAAAAAGGAGCAAATAAGAATGGCAAATCCAGGGCTGGAGAGATGGCTTAGCCGTTAAGCGCTTGCCTGTGAAGCCTAAGGACCCGGGTTGGAGGCCCAATTCCCCAGGACCCACCTTAGCCAGATGCACAAGGGGGCGCATGCATCTGGAGTTCGTTTACAGAGGCTGGAAGCTCTGGCGTGCCCATTCTCTCTCTCTCTCTCTCTCTGTTTCCCTCCTTCTCTCTGTCGCTCTCAAATAAATAAATAAACAAAAAAAATTTAAAAAAAAAAAAAAGAATAGCAAATCCAGCGCCCTCACTTCTCATTGAAAGTTGTTCTTTACAAAGCTATCTCCCCAGCCCTGTATGCCTTGTTCGTTTAGCAATCCAGCCCTCCTAATTCCACCGTCCAAGTCTGTCCCGATCCCCCTCTTCCCACCCATGAACTGGCTAAAGGCTCCTTGTTCCCCTAAGCTCTGCAATGGACACATTTACAGTCCCGGCGGAAAGAAACTCAGCGGCGATTCAGCCTCGGGATCTGACAGCTCTCTGCTTGGTCTCTTGCCTCCAGGGAGTACTCGGTGGAGATGTACTATCGCAATGACACCCAGCACGAGCCGTACCCGCTCACGCTGCCAGGATGCACCCACAGCTGTCCTCTGGAGAAGTTCGCCCAACTGCTTGCCCCTGTGATCCCTCAAGACTGGTCCAAGGAGTGTATGACCGCCAGCAACCACCAAGGTACCGAGGACGTTGCGAATTAGTAAGCACGCAGAGCTCTGCCGAGAGAGCAGAGTGCCCCTTCTCAAGTAGCTGGGGTTTGGAGAGTGCACTTTGGCCTTACCCCTAGCTTGAAAGGAAATAGGTGTATTTTACAAACCTCTCATTTCAAGCAGCTCCTACCTCTCTACCTAGCCCTGCCCCAACTTGCCATAACCTTTAGCTGGTTTTTCTTTCTTTCTTTTTTTTTTTTTTTTTTTTTTTTTTGGCTTTTCGAGGTAGGGTCTCACTCTGGCTCAGGCTGACCTGGAATTCACTATGTAGTCTCAGGGTGGCCTCGAACTCACAGCGATCCTCCTGCCTCTGCCTCCCGAGTGCTGGGATTAAAGGCGTGCGCCACCACGCCCAGCTCTTAACTGGTTTTTTTTGGTTTTCTTCTTTCCTTTGTAAATACAAAAGGGCATCAGTACCCAGATACAACCAGGAATAAAGGTTAGGTCAAAGTTCATGGGACTGTCGTGAGGTGTATATGAACTGGTCACACCAAACTCTTTATTGTTTAAGGATTTCCACACTTTGCTTGAGAAGGATTAGATGAGGCTGTGCTTGAAATGTCTGAAATGGAACAGATTTCAAACGAAGCCCACAAACTAGGGTGCCAACAAGGAGAGGAAGACATTAATCCTAGGCTCATGAGCAGTTTTCGCAACGGATAACGTGGCTCCATCAGCCCCTGCCTCCTCTCAAGGAGTGGCAAAAGAATGAGATACGGTGGCGATAACTGGAGAAGTTTTCTACACTAGGAAACTGCTGTGATCTGTTTCTATATTAATGTTAAAACACACCGAGGGGCAGAACTGAAAAATAAAGGCCTCTTTGTATCTTTTGGCCTTGGAACATCCATGTTCCTGGTTGGTCACATAATGATTGATACAAGACATGGGATGATAGGGGTTTTTTGTGTGTGTGTGTGTTATTTCTGCTTCAAGTAAAAATGTGTTGTTGGAGCCATCATCTATGTTTGTATCTTCCGGCAGTCTGCAAATGTAAAATAGCAAATAAAGACATTGTTAGGAAGTTCAAAAGCATTACTTTTATGCAGACCTTGGAAAGCTTTGTCTGTGTGTATTTGATTAGAATAAAATTCTTGCAGTCAGATGTAAGGGGCTCTCTTTTTATTTGGGGGTTTGTTCTAACCTAACAGGAAGTGTTGTATTACTATGAAGTAAAATCACTTGACTGGCTTAGATTAAAATTGAAAAACAGGGCTGGAGAGATGGCTTAGTGGTTAAGCGCTTGCCTGTGAAGCCTAAAGACCCCGGTTTAAGGCTCTAATCTCCAGGACCCACATTAGACAGATGCACAAGGGGGCGCACACGTCTGGCATTCGTTTGCAGTGGCTGGAAGCCCTGGGGTGCCCATTCTCTCTCTCTCTCCCTCTCTCTCTCTCTCTCTCTACATATATATATATATATATATATATATATATATATATATATATATATCTGCCTCTTTCTCTCTGTCTGTCGCTCTCAAATACATAAATAAAAATAAACAAAATTTTTTTTAAAAATGAAAAACAACTGGAACTACTTCTGATAAAGGCTAAGTAGTGGATGACTCTGCCTCACCTGTCTCAGATGGAGCTCAGTGGGAAAACACCTGTGGGACGTGTGCAATGCAGTAGAGAAGAGATGCATATTACACAAAATAACAAGGGTCTGGCTTATGGCTACTTGGGTTGCTATGGGAACAAGAATAACCAGGATTTGGAGGGAGGGAAGAAGTAAGGAAGGCTGTCCGTAGCAGGTAACAACCAAAGGTGCCCTGTGCAGAACCAGGTAGAGAGAGGTTTCTTCTTTCTCCCTCTCTCTCTCTCTCTCTCTCTCTCTCTCTCTGTCTCTCTCTCTCTCTATATATATATATATATATATGTATATATATATATATATATATATATATATATATATATATTTGTTTAGTAATGCTGGGAGTTGCATCTAGGGCTAGGCAAATGCTTCAACCGTAGCTCCATCCACAATCCAGAGATTTCTCATAGTGTACTACATTGTCAAATGCCATACTGGTTTAAAGCAGGAAAAGATAAAGAAGTTGCCACTGATTGCATTCAAACTGCCATTTCTGAGCTGGAGGATGGCTTGGTGGTTAAGGCGCTCTTGCCTGCAAAGCCAAAAAGGACCTTGGTTTGATTCCCCAGGACCCACATAAGCCAGATGCACAAGGTGGCACATGTATCTGGAGTTCCTTTGCAGTGGCTGGAGCCCTGGCATGCCCATTCTTTCTCTAACTCTCTCTCTCTCTCTCTCTCTCTCTGTCTCAGCCTCTTCCCTCTCTCAAATAAATAAATATAAATAAATTAAAACTTTGTTTTAAAAAGCCATTTCTTCTTTTTTAATTATTTTTTTATTGATTTGAGTGAGAGGGAGAGAGAGAGAATGAGCATGCCAGGGTCTCCAGCTACTGCAAACAGATTCCAGATGCATGTGCCCCTTTGTGCATATGGCTTTTACATGGTACTGGGAAACTGAACCGGGGTTGACAGGTTCTGTAAGCAAGTGCCTTTAACTGCTGAGCCAACTCAGTGGAATGAAGTGTGATTCACTCCAAATGGAATGATGTGATTAAGCCCCGCGATGCATCCGCATAAAGGAAATACAAGGCTTGTTGTGCTGCAGCTGAAACTGATGACCAGGGTGAAATATACGTGGCTTTTCCCACCTGAGTTCTCCAACCTCACTTTGGTAGTTTGAAGTTGGTCCCAGAGGAAGGGTGTTCACCACAGAATCAGCAAGCGCTACGAAGCACAGTGTTGTCTCATACACTCAGCTTCCCAGTAGCCCTTTCAGGTCCCAGAAACGTACAAGAGCCTATGAGCTGGCCTCTCATAAAATGAGTTCTCCACCTGAGCTTCTCTAATGAGAAAGAGTTAAACTTGTTCAATACAGTTTCAGAGTCATGCTAGAGGCAGCAGGTGAAAAAGAAAAAATTCTCAGGAAGATAATTGTTCATTGAGGGGACTTTTTGTTTGTTTGTTTGTTTGTTTTTTCGAGGTAGGGTCTTGCTCTAACCCAGACTGACCTGAAATTCACTATGCAGTCTCTCAGGATGGCCTCGAACTCACTCCCGATGATCCTTCTACCTCTGCCTCCCAAGTGCTGGGATTAAAAGGCTGGCGCCACCACGCCAGGCTTTCTGAGATAGGAAGGGAGATAGGGCTGGGAGATCACTCGCTTTAGTCTGTGTACAGTCAAGCAGCCAACATGAAGGAGGTCAAATGACCTCTGAGTAGGATCATCGAACTCAGCAAATCTAAGTACTAGGGGCTCAGGGAAATCTGACAAGCAGCTCCAGCGATGAATTGTGATGTTTTGGAGAAGAAAAGTAGAATACAGGACACAGATGTTCTCAGACAGCCAATAGAGGAATGAAGACGAAAATCAGATACACAGGTCAGGCATGTGTTAGGTACATGGAGACCTGTCCTTTAGATAATTTTCACCCATGAAATTCCATCCACAACTAGAAGCCATGTTTTCAGCTAGTGCTAAAGACCCAATTAGCCAGATCAGTTAAAGTCCCCAGAGTCTCTGCTAGAAAATTGACAACATATACAAGTGCCATACCATGATCTTTAAAATTCTTTAACTTTTTATTGACAATTTTTATAAACATACATAATGTATTTTTTTGTTGTTGTTGTTGTTTTTTTTTTTTCGAGGTAGGGTGTCAGTCTACTCAGGCTGACCTGGTATTCCCTCTGTAGTCCCAAACTGGCATCAAATTCAGCAATCCTCCTACCTCTGCCTCCTGAGTGCTGGGGTTAAAGGCATGTGCCACCAAGCCCAGCTTAAAATATTTTTATTTATTAATTGTTTGCAAGTAGAGAGAGGGAGGATGAGAAGGGAAAAGACAGAGAAATGGGTGTGGTGATGCACTCCTTTAATCCCAGCACTTGGGAGGCAGAGGTAGGAGGATCGCAAAGAGTTCGAGGTCACCCTGAGACTACATAGTGAATTCCAGGTAAGCCTGGGCTAGAGTGAGACCCTACCTCGGAAAAAAAAAAAAGGATAACAGATTAAATAAATGTCCATCCCTCCGTACTCAGCCCGACTTCCTCACAGCTGGGGTCCAGTTGAGAGAAGCCAGGGAAATCAGCAAGTTGGTCAATCACTAGGGGACAGAAGCTGTGAATGTGCTTGGAAAACGACGGCTCTATAGATCCAACCACTCGGTGTATATGCAAATGTACATGCCAACGTACGTGTGTAAAACATCTGCCCCCTGTCCACTCGGCAGTATCTTCTGCCCACTGCTCTCAACAGCCCTTGCTCTGTGACATTCCTTCCAACACCGCTCCCCCCCCCAGAGATGAGGCCACCTGGTTCAAACCCCTTTGTCTCAGCCTTGTTGCCACCATCTTCAGTTTCCCAGGATACATCTCGTTCTCCTTTAACGCCCTTGGCACTTGCTTTTGGTGGGCAGTGACTGACTGCCCACTCCCACCCCTGCCTTCATCTGAGGCAACTCTGGCCTTCATAGTGATGACCACCGGGCTCATGTTCTGTCGACTACACCAACATTCAACCCTGTATCAAATCAATCCCATGTTTAATTTTTGTTGTTGTTGTTGTTGTTGTTGTTGTTGTTGTTTTTCAAGGTAAGGTCTCACTCTGGTCCAGGCTGACCTACAATTCACTATGGAGTCTCAGGCTGGCCTCGAACTCACGGTGATCCGCCTACCTCTGCCTCCCGAGTGCTGGGATTAAAGGCGTGTGCCACTGTGCCCAGCTTCACATGTTTAATTTTATTTTTTTTTCTATTTGAGCTGCTGAGGAGAGCTCAAGAAAACTATAAATGCAAAACTTCTATTCTTGCCTCAAGCACATCTGTTAACATTATTTGGAAAATGTATTCACTTTACCAGACACTTTTTCCACTCTAGGAAAACTTTTTCATTTTTTCCAGACTTCAAATTCAATTTCATTTAATTTTCCTAGTAAATAAGATAATCCATTGACCACCCTTTTAGGTTCTCACTCTCTCAATATATGCCAATAGCTTTAGGCTGGTTCTCCTACACCTCAGGAAGATTCTGTCTCTGTCTCTGTCTGTCTGTCTGTCTCAATCTGTGTGTCTGTCTCTACCTCTCCAGCACTCTATCCCTTCCTTTATTTAGTCTTTTGTTATTGTTGCTAGTGGTGGTGGTGGTGTAGTTCTTTGTGCTTTTTAATTTAATTTTTTTTAAATTTTTGTTTATTTGAGAGCAACAGACAGACAGAGAGAGAAAGAGGCAGAGAGAGAAAGAGAATGGGCGCACCAGGGCCTCCAGCCACTGCAAACAAACTCAGATGCATGTGCCACCTTGTGCATCTGGCTTACGTGGGTCCTGGGGAATTGAGCCTTGAACCGGGGTCTTTAGACTTCACAGGCAAGTGCTTAACTGCTAAGCCATCTCTCCAACCCCTTAATTTTTATTTTTGAGAGGGAGAGAAAGAGAGAATGGGTGCACCAGGGCCTTTCAGCTGCTGTGAACGAACTCCAGACACGTGCGCCCCCTTGTGCACATGGGCGACATTGCATGCTTGTGTGTCACATGGAGATTAGAACATATGTTCTTAGGCTTCACAGGCAAGAGTCTTAACCACTAAGCCATCTCTCCAGCCCTTTTTTTTTTTTTTTTTTTTTTTTTGAGAGAGGGTTTCAGAACACTGTAGGCCAGCTTGGCCTCAGAATTCCTGCCTCAGCCTCCCAAGTGCCTAATTTCTTTCCTCCACACTGGCTCCTTCTGCGTAAAATGTCCAGCTGTCTCTCATCAGAATGCCCATAAGCACCTCTTCCTGTTCACTCTCCTCACTCCTGATTTCCTGAAGTGCATGGCTTACCCTGTCCAGTTCATGTCCTTCTCAACTCTTCCTTGCAAGGTGAAGTCTACCCTTCCCTCACCTCCTTGTTAAACTTCCCCTTTGGAACTCATCTTCACGTTCTAGTGAAGCAGGTGTCGGTCAACAAGCCCTTATTACACAGAAGAAAACAAGCTCAGAGAATAGACATGGGAAAATACACATGGCAGTCAAACTCAACACTCAAGCACCTTACTTTGACGACCTCATGTTTTTCTTGTATCCTACACTGTCATGTGGCCTATTTCCTTAGGGCAGTTTTCCAAAATAGGGTTGTTGGGTCAAAGTATCTGAATACTGAATAAAGGACAGATATATAGTGCCTATTTCCCTTCACATGTACCTAGCTGTCACACACTTAGCTTGCTGAGGAAGCAGCAGCAGACAAGCAGATTCTGTGGGGTGGGATGGGTAAGGCAAGATAAGCGATGACGGATGGTTAAGAATTAAACATACCCAGGCTGGAGAGATGGCTTAGGTTAAGCACTTGCCTGTGAAGCCTAAGGACCCCGGTTCGAGGCTCGATTCTCCAGGACACACGTTAGCCAGATGTACAAGGGAGCGCACGCGTCTGGAGTTCGTTTGCAGTGGCTGGAGGCCCTGGCGCGCCCTTTCTCTCTCTCTTCTCTCTCTGCCTCTTTCTCTCTCTGTCTGTCACTCTCAAATAAATAAAAATAAACAAAAAAAATTAAAAAAGAATTAAACATACCCTGGGGCTGGAGAGATGACTTAGTGGTTAAGGCATTTGCCTTTGAAGCCTAAGGACCTAGGTCTAATCCCCCAGAACCTGTATAAGCTAGATGCATAAGGTGGTGCACATGTCTGGAGTTCGTTTCAGTGGCTGGAGGCCCTGGTGCACCCATCCTCTCTCTCTCTCTCTCTCTCTCTCTCTCTTTCTCTCTCAAATAAATAAAATATAAAAAATGTTTATGAGGGGCTGAAGAGATGGCTTAGCGATTAAGGCATTTGCCTGCAAAGCCAAAAGATCCTGGTTCGATTCTCCAGGACCCACGTAAGCCAGATGCACGAGGGGGCACATGCATCTGGAGTTCATTGCAGTGGCTGGAGGTCCTGGTATGCCCATTCTCTCCCTCTCTCTTTTTCTCTCTCAAATAAATAAATAAAACATTTTTTAAAATGTTGTATGAAAAAACATGCCCAGCAGCAAAGTGTAAGCACTATGGTGGAGAGTACATCGGTGATAACAAGAGCACACAGCAATTAGCCTATGTCTAAGGGGTCAGAGAGACTTTGCGGAGAGGCGAAGTTCAAAGGGAAGCCTGTAGGAGAAGAGGAGCCATCCAGGTGTATGGGGGTGAGCAGAAATGAGAGTGTCTAGCTAAGGGACTGTATAAAGACCAGGAGGGTAAGCATGATAACATGGCCCCTTTTAGGGAGATGCAGGGTTGAGGGCTCCCTGGGTCAAGTTGAATATCCTGGACGTTGAGAAGTTTAGTGAACAGGATAGGTGCGATTGGCTTCTCATTTTAGGAACAGCCCAGCTTGAGTGGGAGAATGGAATGGAAGGGAGGGAGGTTGAGGGGATGAAGAACAGCAGGCTACTACGGTGACCCAACGATCCTAGTGAAAGAAAGACAAAAGCAGAGTATTCAAAGGATGGAAAGGCACACAGTAGGTAAGATTTGAAGAGTAATGGCTTTTGATTCATATCGCCAACTTAGTTTTTTTTTAATATTTTATTTGAGAGACAGACAGAGAGAGAGAGAGAGAGAGAGGATGGGCACACCAGGGCCTCCAGCCACTGCAAACAAACTCCAGATGCATGCGCCACCTTGTGCATCTGGCTTATGTGAGGAGTGGGGAATTGAACCCGAGTCCTTAGTCTTCACAGGCAAGTGCCTAAACCACTAAGCCATCTCTTCAGACAGCCAACTTAGTTTTTCAGAAAGTTGTGCATGGCTGGAGGGATGGATCAGTAGTTAAAGGCACTTGCTTACAAAGCCTGACAGCCTGGGTTCAACTCCCCAGTACCCACGTAAAGCCAGATGTGTAAAGTGGCACCTACATCTGGAGTTCACTTGCAGTGGCAGGAGGCCACTTCAATGTCCTCTCTCTCTCTCTTCCCTCTCTCTCACTCTGTCTCTCCTTCTCTGTGCTTGTAAATAAATAAATAAATAAGATAAAGTTGTACAAATCACATGGCCTTCAGCAGCCCCTGCAGGGTTCTGTGTGGTAGGACATCTTTTCAGCCATGACCAGACCCCTGTGCCATAAGATACACCTGACCACTGTCTTCTCTCCACTTCTAGAATGTTGCTCTGCCAAACTCCAAAAGTTTTCTACAATACAAGGAAGCATATAGTTTACAATGAATAAGTGAAAACTCACAGAAAGTCTGGCGTGGCTATACAAGCCTGACACCTTAGCATGCAAGATGCGGAGGCAGGGGGATCTTGAGTTCCAGGCCAACCTGAGCTAAGTCAAAAGACCCTGTCTCAAATGCAGCAAATGACAGGGGATGTAGCTCCGTGGTAGAGTGCTTGACTAGCATTGTATGATCCTGGGTTCAATCCCTAGCACTAAAAAAGGAGGGGAAGCCGGGCGTGGCGGCTCACTTTAATCCCAGCAGAGGTAGGAGGATCACCGAGAGTTCGAGGTCCACCCTGAGACTACATGGTTAATTTCAGGTCAGCCTGGACCAGAGTGAGACCCTACCTTGAAAAAAAAAAAAGAAAGAAAGAAAGAAAGAAAAAGAAAAAGGAGGGGAGGAGAGAGAGAGAGAGAGAGAGTGTGTGTGTGTGTGTGTGTGTGTGTGTGTTGCCTTGCGTTTTCTCTGTTCTTGGCCCCTTGTCCAGCTTCTCTCGGATGGACTCCTTCCACAGATCCTTTAACTGATCCTGCACATGACGTCCACACTCCCAGTGAGTCAGTGTACGTAGGGTTCTGTCTTCTACATCTGCAACCCTTGTTTCCACTCCTCAGTGTAGGACTGTAGACCTGCTTCTTCCCCCCAGCTACCTATTAGTCTTCTCTAGCAAAATAATGACCTCTCTCTCTCTCTCTTTTGTCTTCAAGGTAGGGTTCACTCTAGTCCAGGCTGACCTGGAATTTGCTATGTAGTCTCAGGCTGGCATTGAACTCACAGTGATCATCCTACCTCTGCCTCCCAAGTGCTGGGATTAAAGGTGTGTGCCACCACGCCCGCCTCCATATTTCTCTTTTTTAATATTTTATTTATTTATTTAGAGAGTGAGAGAAAGAGACAGATAAAGAATGGGCACACCTGGGCTGGAGAGATGGTTTAGCCATTAAGGCGTTTGCCTATGAAGCCAAAGGACCCAGGTTCGATTCTCCAGGACCCATGTAAGCCAGATGCACAAGGTGTGGCATGTGTCTGGAGTTCATTGACAGTGGCTGAAGGCCCTGACCTGCCCATTCTCTCTCTCTCTCTCTCTCTCTCTCTCTCTCCCCCCCCCGCAAATAAAAAAAATAAAAATAAAAAGATTTAAAAACAAAAGAATTGGCACACCAGCCACTGCAAAAGAACTCTAGGTACATGCATCACCTTGTGTATCTGGCTTAGGTGGATGGGTACTGGGGAACTGAACCTGGGTCCTTAGGCTTCACAGGCAAGTGCTTTAACTGCTAAGCCATCTCTCCAGCCCACCTATTTCTTTTTTAAAACTATTTATTGACAACTTCCTTAAATATAAACAGTATACCATGATCATAATCCTATGTAGTCTCAGGGTGGCCTCAGAGGTCATGGTGACCCTCCTATGTCTGCCTCCCCAGTTTTAGGATTAAAGACATGTACCACCACACCTGGCTCCAAATCTCCTTCTTTCCAACCAGGCTCTCTTCCTCGTTGATGCCATCATATGTTTCCCCCTATCATGCAGGTCTTGTGTAGGTAGCATCAGCCACTGTAAGGTCAAGAATATCCAGGCCATCTTATGTCTGGAAGACAACATTGCAAGCAGTCCTTCTCTTCCTGTGACTCATACATTCTTTCTGCCACTTCTTCCATGAGGGCCCCTGAGCCTTGGAGGGAGTGATAGAGATGTCTCACTTGGTGCTGCACACTCCTCTGTCACTTCTTCTCAGCACTACTGTTAGTTTTGAGTCACCCAAGTGAGTCACCACCATCTGAAAAGAGAAGCTTCTCTAACCAAAAGTAAGAGTAGCATCAACATATGGACATAACCATGGGTGTTTAGAGGGCAATTTTGTAGGTATAATATATACATTTAGCCAGACAACAGCAGGTGTTATTCCCCTAGGGCTTATGACCTCCCCAGCCATAGGCTTTTGACTAGGAATTCAGTACCAGGCATGTGTTCCCACCTGTGGAGCAGAGTGGGCCTTCAGTCCAAGCAGAGAGCGGTTGGATTCCCCCGTAGCAGCCATACCACTATTGCGCGAGTCACCACATTTGGCCTTGCTGGCCAGCTGTGAGGCTTGTAGGGTACACTGTTGTTTGACCCCATTGGTGACTTCTCTCTTCCAAAAGGCTGAGTGCAACATGGCTGTTTCCAGCATTCAGACAGCTAGTCAACAGGGAGGAGGTTTCCTGCTCAGCTCCAACTTGATTATCAGTGACCTGCAGCCCAAGATGTGGAGTCTTCAGCAATAGGGATAATGAACTATTTCAATTCCACTTGAAAACAAAGTTTATTTTTTGTTTTGTTTTGTTTTGTTTTTCACGGTAGGGTTTCACTGTAGCTCAGGCTGACCTGAAATTCACTGTGTAGTCTCAGGGTGGTCTTGAACACATGGTGATCCTCCTACCTCTGCCTCCCAAGTGCTAGGATTAAAGGCATGCACCACCACGCCCAGCTCCCTGAAAACAAAGTTTATTATCTCCTCTAGTCCATACCATTCCTTTTATTTTATTTTTTTTTTAAAAAGTGGACTGGAGAGATGGCTTGCCTGCAAAGCCTAAGGACCCAGGTTTGATTTCCCAGAACCCACATAAGCCAGATGCACACAGTGGCACATGTGTCTGGAGTTCGTTTGCAGTGGCTGGAGGACTTGGTATGCCCATTCTCTCCCTCTCTCTAATAAATAAAAGCATAAAATCTTTATTGGAAAACTCTGTACATTTACATAACGTACCCTGATCATAATCCCCTCTCGCCACCCTTCTTGTCCCCGTCCTGTGTCACCCCTCCACTGATGTCCCTCTTCCAATTTTTTTTTTAATATTTCATTTACTTATTTGCAAGGAGAGAGAGAATGAGTGAGTGAGTGGGTGCAGCAGGGCCTCCAGCCATTGCAAACGAACTCCAGATGCATGCGCCACTTTGTGCACCTGGCTTTACATGGGTACTGGCGAATCAAACCCTGATCATTAGGCATTGCAGGCAAGTGCCTTACCCACTGAGTCATCTCTCCAGCTCTCCCCCTTTCTATTTTGATGTCATTTTTTTTTTGTTATTTTTATTTATTTATTTGAGAGCGACAGACAGAGAGAGAAAGAGGCAGATAGAGAGAGGGAGAGAGAATGGGCGCACCAGGGCCTCCAGCCACTGCAAATGAACTCCAGATGCGTGCGCCCCCTTGTGCATCTGGCTAACGTGGGTCCTGGGGAGTCGAGCCTCGAACCGGGGTCCTTGGGCTTCATAGGCAAGCGCTTAACCACTAAGCCATCTCTCCAACCCTGATGTCATTTTTTTTTTTTTTTTGCGCTCATATTATGTAGGTAGTGTCACCATGCAACAGCCACGGTGTGTCTGTAGGACAGAGTTCCAGAATGCTCCTCCCCATCCTCCCCATCCTTGGGCCCGTGCACATGCCCTTTCCTGTAGTCCCGATCTCCATTCATAGTTTACTCATTTCCCCAGTCACCCAAGCAGGGGCCTGTGAGGTTGTCTCAACCTCACACTCCCCTTTAAAGTCTGTCACCAGTGCCTATCAACTCCACTGCAGGAGTAGGCAGCAATCTAATTCCCTCATCTATGGCCCCCAGATACTCCTGTCTGACCTTGAAAAACAAAAAAAAGTACTTTGGGTAATGAGGATCCCAAGTGCCTTAACCACTGAGTCATCTCTCCAGCTCTGAGAAACTTTATTTTTAATTAAATTATTATATTACATTACATTGAGGGAAGTACAGAGCCAAGGAAAGCACCCATGTGGCTGGAGATTCCTCATGGAGGACCTGGGAAAACCACAGAAAGAAAAGAGAGGGGGAAAAAGAAGATCAAGGAACTCCGGTCATCGGTCATCGTGTGGGGAGCTAGAGGGGATAAAGAACCCATGTGGAGAGTGAGGGCTAGGGGGCCCTCTCCTCAGCTCAACCTGGCTGGGCCTGGGCTGGGCCCAACTGAGGGAAAAACTCACCCATAGCCGGAAGTTCCCAAGTGGTCAGAGAGCCTGCCTTCCCCTTGCAAAGGTATTTATAACCTTATAGTGATGGGCTGTCTTCTGGCTCAGGTGAACCAGAGGGACAGCTGGTTGGTTAGGGCTAGTGTAAGGAAAGTATAAGAGAAAAGCAAAAGAGAACACCGGACTTGATCTCTACAGACAGACAGACTGTTTATTGAGAGAAACAGTGAGGGGCATCAGCCTTCCCACGGGATGGAGGCTGAAGCACTGGGCCAGGCTGGGGTGCAAGCTTCTCAGGAGGATCCTGAGAAGAACAGACTAGACCAGCTGTAGGTCCAAGGGAAGTAGATAAGGAACTGTAGTTATTTGTGTCCTTGCTCAGAATAAGCTTTTTAGCCAAATTGTCTAGGGAGGATATCCCATCATATAGTTTCTGTTCCCTCAAGGTTTTTTGAGTTAAGGGAAATTTATCAATCAGGAGTAGCCTGTCAAGGCTGCATGTCTCTGTGACTTGTTTATTGCCTGCTAGTTTTAGGGACAGTTAATAGCTTTCCAGGGAAGGCTATTAACCCTTCAGCTAGGGGCTCCCTCAAGAAGAAGCTAGCCCGAGAAACTTTCTAATGAAATTAAATTAGAAATTTAAAAATAGCCTCATATATATCTTATCATGACTGCTCATCTACCAAAGGGATCTTTGTTTTTGTTGTTGTTTGTTTTTGTTTGTTTGTTTGTTTGTTTTTTGAGGTAGGTTTCACTCTAGCTCAGGCTGACCTGGAATTCACTATGTAGTCTCAGGGTGGCCTTGAACTCACAGCGATCCTCCTGCCTTTCTCCCCCAAGTGCTGGGATTAAAGGTGTGCGCCACCATGCCTGGCTCCAAAGGGATCTTTCTAAATAGAGGAGCAGATGCACACTGGCAAACAATCACACTGAAAGTGCTTCCCGTAGTCAACATATGCCCAGGGCTGCCTTTCTAAAACATATTCACCACTTACCTGAAAATCATACTTAAACATGAAAAGAGTCCACTTCTCTTAAAATCAATCAACTGAAGTTTTACCATTCGTGTTTTCCTTTGACTTTGTGACGAGGTATAAATGTGTCATGTCACTGTGGACACATGCAACTTCACTCAGAAAGCTGAGGCAGGCAGTAGGATTTAAGTTTGACGTCAGCAACGTACACAGAAACATAACAAGTGTCTGTCTCCAAAAAAAGGGGGGGGCGCAAAATAGGGCTGGAGAGATGGCTTAGCGGTTAAAGTGCTTGGATGCAAAGCCAAAGGACCGCGGTTCAGTTCCCCAGGACCCGCACAAGCCAGATGTACAAAGTAGCCCATGCATCTGGAGTTCATATGCAGTGGCTGGAGGTCCTGGCATGCTCTTTCTCTTTCTTTCTCTCTCTCTCTCTCTCCCTGTCTCCCTGTCTCTTGCAAATAAATAAAAAAAATTTTTTTGAGGTAGGGTTTCACTCTAGCCCAGGCTGACCTGGAATTCACTATGTAGTCTCAGGGCGGCCTTGAACTCAGGGCGATCCTCCTACCTCTGCCTCCCGAGTGCTGTGATTAAAGGCATGCGCCACCACGCCTGACTAAAAATAAAATATTTTTAAAGGGCAAAATAGCATCAGTTTATTATGGCGGTGGGGGGGAGGGGACTTGAAAATCTACCACCCTCCTTTTATATTGGGGAACTGAGGCCCACATCACCTCCTGCCTCCTGGACCTATGGTCTTTTCACTACTGTTGTACACTGACTTTAAGGACACTTAAATTCTGTAAGTTACAAGTAAAGCAGAAAAGCTGGGTGTGGTGACAAACGCCTGTTATCCCAGCACTGGAGTAGTTGAGGCAGGAGGGTCTGCGGTTCAAGGCCACCCTCGGGTACGTGGTGAGTTTGAGGTCAGCCTCAAACCAATGTCGTCTTCGCGTCGGCGTCAGTCCTAACAGCGATGCCTTTCCTCTTGCCCGCAGTGCTAAGGGTCATCCTGGCCGTCACCTTTTGCCTGGTATCCGGAGTCCTGGTGGTGCTGCTGTTCGTCCTCATCCGCCACGGGCCTTGCTGGCAGAGAGACACCTACCGCAACTTCTGAACGGACGGACGGGACACGCACTCCTGCCCCGTGCCCATGCCCTCGCCCGCACCCTTCCTCTGCAGAGCTGCCCCGAGGGGAGCTGCTGGGCTGGCAGGTCTCCCAGCTCTCTTCCCCGGCTGAGGGTGGTCTGGGGCTGCTGGCTGGCAAGGGCTAAGGCAGGTCCTTCGGCGGAGGGCAGAGAGAGCCGCAGAGCAACCCCAAGCTGAATTCCAGCCCCCGCCTGGGTGCCCACCAAGAGCCAAGGGCAAGGGGGTGGGGCAAAGACGGAGATTAGACCACTCTGGACGGTGGGAAATGTTTGACCGCAAGTACAAGGCAATTCTCAAAGAGAGGCCCAGTGAGGAATAATAAGCTTTTCCCTTAGTTATTTGGTAGGCTTGCACACACACACACACACACACACACACACACGAGAAGCAATTCTTAACAGGACTTAACATGTGCCTCTAAAATAAGAGGTATTTAATTCTCAGAAACTAATACCAGCCACTTTAAGGAGCAGCTAAGGTCATTTTCTCACAATTCTCATATTTAAGAAAAACTTGAAAATCCATGAACTTAAGTTCTTTTTTTTTTCTAACCTCTACTATCAGAACTTGATTTAAAAAAATTTTTTTTCACTTATTTATTTACAAGTGGAGAGATAGAAAAGGGACAGAGAGAATGGGCGTGGCAGGGCCTCCAGACACGTGCGCCACTTGGTGCATCTGGCTTTATGTGGGTACTGGAGAATTGAACCTGGGTCCTTTGGCTTCATAGGCAAGTGCCTTAACCACTGAGCCATCTCTTCCAGCCCCGGAGCTTGATTTTTATACAGTGTGTATTTATCTAATTTCACTTTAAAATTATATCTAACATTCATAAGGACTATTCATGAATGAAAAAAAAAATTTTTTTTTCCAAGGTAGGGTTTCGCTGTAGCCCAGGCTGACCTGGAATTCACTATGTAGTCTCAGGGTGGTCTTGAACTCACGACAATCCTCCTACCTCTGCCTCCCAAGTGCTGGGATTAAAGCGTGCACCACTACGCCCAACTAAGTAATATGTTTTCATTGCCACAGATATATCCAATTATTTATTTTTATATTTTTGCTGCAGGGCCTCATGTATGTTAGGAGAGTCTTCTACCACCGAGGTGCACCCTCAGCCCTACCCGAATTTTATTTGTGGGGAGATAGAAAGAAAAGTGGACAGAGGGTGGAAGCCCCCTGCTCAATTCTGTTCTGGCTTGGGCCAAACACTTGAAACAAGTGCTTTTATATTTTCCATCGTGATTTCTTAATTCTATAAAGGAAGACTCCAGCACTTAAATGTGCTTGTTTTGCAAAGCCTGCTGGTCTGGGTTTGATTTCCCCGGTACCTGCATAAAGCAGATACAAAACGAGGCACAGCAGGCTGGAGGGATGGCTTAGCTTAGCCGTTAAGGCCTTTGCCTGCAAAGCCAAAGGATCCCAGTTTGATTCTCCAGGACCCACGTCCTGCACAAGGGGGTGCATGCATCTGGAGTTCGTTTGCAGTGGCTGGAGGCCCTGGAGTGGCCATTCTCACTCACTCTCTCTCTCTCTGTCTCTGTCACTTTCTCTCTTTCAAATAAATAAATAATAAAATATATTTTTTAAAAAGAGGCACATGCTTCTGGAATTTATTGCAGTGGAAAGAGATCCTGGCACACGCATGCACACACACGCACATGCACACAAAATAAATAAAAAGGAAGACTCTGAACTATATGGACATAAAAAAAACAATGAAAGGAAAGAAAAGCAGGGCGTGGTGGCACATGCCTTTAATCCCAGCACTTGGGAGGCAGAGGTAGGAGGATCACTGAGAGTTCGAGGCCACCCTGAGACTTCCAAATCAGCCTGGGCTACAGTGAAATCCTACCTCAGGATAAAAAAAAAAAAAAAAAAAAAAAAAATCACATCCTGGTCTCATTTCCTGTGAACAGTTTTTTTTTTCATTTAAGCTACACTGCTTAAGTAAGCACTTTCCTGGATGGCACCACCCATGAGATTGTTAGGAAACTAAAATTTACTTTAAACAACAATCATGTTCTGCTCTGAACACCCAGCCATTCCATGCTGTTGGTGGTAAATTTAAGTGTGTGTGCTGTGCATGTGCGTGTGTGTGCTGTGCATGTGCGTGTGTGTGTGTGTGCGTGCGTATGCATGCTTGCATGTGTGTGATACAGGTGTGTGCATGTGTGTGAGAGGCGAGAAGTTGACGTCAGTGTCTTCCTCCATTGTTCTCTACTTGTTTACTAGCACAGGGTCTCTTACTTAAAGCCAGAGCTGGCCTATTTTGGCTACTCCAGCTAGCTAGCTTGCCCTGGGGATCCCCTAGCTCCATCTCCTAATCACTGGGGTCCCAGACCGGCCATCACACCCACCCGACATTAAAGTGGGCACTGGGGATCTGAACTCTGATCCTTGTGCTTGTGTGGCAAGTCCTTCGTTCTGGTGAGCCACCGCCCCAGCCTCTCAAAATCAATACTTAGTAGGGCTCCACCTCCTCTCAATACTTAGTAGGGCACTCCATCTCCTCTAGGTTGACTAAGGAGCCACGGGGATCTGGTGGGAGAAGTCAGAGAAGCGCCCTCTGGCTTCTGTCCACACGGGTCTCACATCAGCTGTCCATGTGCTCCTCTGAAAGTAAGAGTCTCAAGACCACTCGCTTAGAGCTCACCATGCGGGGCTGTCTAGACGCTTGCTTGAAACGCTGGGATCTTTGCGCAGACACCCATTCTACCCACTTAGTCCCACATCTTCCACCTGCTAAACACCACTCACTGACTTCTCTATAACCTTTACTTTTTTCTTTTTCTTTTCTTTCTTTCTTTCTTTATTTTTTATTTATTTATTTTTTCTTGAGGTAGGGTCTCACTCTAGCCCAGTCTGACCTTGAATTCACTATGTGGTCTCAGGCTGACTGCAAACTCACAGTGATCCTCCTACCTCTGCCTCCCAAGTGCTGGGATTAAAGGCCTGCACTGCCATACCTGACAGAGAAAGAGAGAGAAGAGAGGGAGGGAGGGAGGGAGGAAGGAGGAGAGGGAGAAGGAGAGAGGGAGAGAGAATGGGCATACCAGGGCCTCTAGCAGCTGCAAATAAACTTAAGACTCATGTACCACTTTGTGCATCTGGCTTTATGTGGATACTGGGGGATCAGTCATGGGCCACTAGGCTTTATGGGCAAGTACCTTAACTGCTGAGCCATCTCTCCAACCCCTAACCTTTACTTTTTTTTTTTTTTTTTTTTTTTTTTGAGGTAGTCTTGCTGTAGTCCAGGTTGATCTGAAATTCACTATGTAGTCTCAGGCTGGTCTTGAACTCACAGCAATCCTTCTACCTCAGCCTCTGGAGTGCTGGGATTGATGGCACGTGCCACCACACCCAGCCTAACCCTTGCTTTTTACATCACTCTCACTGAACTAAAGCCGATGCAAACAAAAGCCTAAAGAGAAGTTTTCTTTTGTTGTTTTTTGGAGGTTGCTGGGGATTAAACTCAGGACTTCATACATGATAGAAAAAGGTTCTACCATTGAGCACACACACCCTCACCTCCAGGAATTGATTTCTGTTTCCTAAAAACTTATGATTATGGCCATAACACAAATACACCTAAGCCCAGGAGAGAATGGAAGTGACAAGATCTGGCTGGATTCTCAGCTCACCAAAGGGACACTCTCTGTCACTAAGAATAAAGGACGTAGTGCTTGATCAAGTGGCCAGCAATAACAGCAAGTAAGCCGTAATCACTTATGCTAATAAGTGATGAAATAAGATAGAAATATAAACAGAACTACAAGTCATAGATGTCCTCATTCAATCCACAATCATTGGTAGAGGACCTAATTTGCTATTCATTAGCCAAGACACTAACTTGTCCATCCCCATTGGAGTACTTAAGCATTTGTCTTCAATAGTAATCTCAAACAGGTTTGGTAGAATGTACCTTTTACCCATACCATCTTTTAATAAAGTGACTAAAATTAAGACCTCAAAAGATTTCTTTGTTGTTGTTGTTTTTCAAGGTAGGGTCTCACTCTAGCCCAGGCTGACCTGGAATTCACTCTGTATTCTCAGGATGGCCTCAAACTTCAGGTGATCTTCCTACCTCTGCCTCCCGAGTGCTGGGATTAAAGGCATGCGCCACCACACCCGGCAAGGCCTCAATTTTCTATTGGTTTTGATATATTTTCTTCATATCTTCTCTATTCTACCTTCTATCTCTTTTGATTACTGTAAAGAAAGATCTAGGTTGGGGAGGGGCTGGAGAGATGGCTCAGTGGTAAAGGCGCTTGCCTGCAACGCCTAATGACCTGGGTTTGATTCCCCAGTACCCACATAAAGCCAGATGCACAAGGTGGTGCTTGCATCTGGAGTTCATTTGTAGCAGCCCTGGTGCACCCATCCTCTCTGTCTCGCTTCTCTGTCTCTCTCTCTCTCTGCTTGCACATAAAAATAAAAAATGATGGGCTGGAGAGATAGCTTAGCAGTTAAGGCACTTGCCTCCGAAGCCTAAGGACCCAGGTTTAATTCCCCAGTACCCATGTAAAGTCAGATGCACAAGGTGGTGCGTGCATCTGGAGTTTATTTGCAGTGGCTAGAGGCCCTGGCATGCCCATTCTCTATCTTTGTCTCAGTCTCTCTCTCTGCTTGCAAATAAAATAAATAAAATTTTTAAAAAAGATCTAGGGAGCAGGGTGTAGTGGTGCATGCCTTTAATCCCAGCACTCTGGAGGCAGAGGTAGGAGGATCACTGTGAGTTTGAGGCCATTCTGGGACTACATACTGAATTGCAGGTCAGCCTGAGCTAGAGTGAGACCCTACCTCGGGGGGGGGGGGAGGTGAGATCTAGGGCTCAACTTAAGTTTCGTTTATCTTCTCTAGAGCTACTCTGTTGCTGCTTTTTCGTACTTTGCAGCACATGTGTCCTAAGTGATAAAGTGATAAATTATCTATAATGAAAAGGCAATGGGAGCCGGGCGTGGTGGCGCATGCCTTTAATCCCAGCACACGGGAGGCAGAGGCAGGAGGATTGCCGTTTGAGTTTGACTCCACCCCGAGAATACATAGTGAATTCCAGGTCAGCCTGGACTGAAGTGAGACCTAACCTCAAAAAAACAAGAAACAAAACAAAACAAAAAAGTAATAGGTACAAATGAATGGTAAAGTTTCCCAGAAAATGAGTTATTAATGCTGGGCATGGTGGCACACGCCTTTAATCCCAGCACTCTGGAGGCAGAGGTAGGAGGATCACTGCAAATTCGAGGCCACCCTGAGACTACATAGTGAATTTTAGGTCAGCTTAGGCTAGAGAGACACCCTACCTCAAAAAAAAAAAAAAAAAAAAAAAAAAAAAGATCATAAGAGGAGGAAAAGATCCTGACATCAAAATAAAAGAGAGACTGATTGAGATGGGGAGGGGATATGATGGAGAATGGAATTTCAAAGGGGAAAATGGGGGGAGGGAGGGTATTACCATGGGATATTTTTATAATCATGGGAAATGTTAATAAAAATTGAGGAAAAAAAAAAGCTGCTTCTGCCAAGCATTGTTGATGCCTCACTTGGGTCCACAAGGTAACTAAAAGCAGGACGAAAACCTGAAGAAAAAAAAGAAGAAGAAGAAGAAAAGAGAAAGAAAATAATCTATTAATCAAGCTCCACCCAGAGAAAATGTAGAGTCCTTCCTTGCACTAATAAAAGTTACTTTGTTAGAGGGGACAGATATGACCAGTTTGTCATGGTGATCAATACTGTTTGAAAAATGATCACTAGAGCTGAGATCCATTTCTGCACTGACATGTATTCCTTTCCACTTGAGAGGCATTTGGACAGAGTCCACATGAGGGAATCATCGTACCAATCATCAATACATAAAAATATCAGCAACCTGCATGCTGGAGAGTACTAAGGGAGAGAACATGAATAGGAAATCTATAGCCAGAATGATGTAACGCAAGGAAAGTGTGGCAGGAATAGCTACTGCTTTGGAATTCACTCCACAGCCTTTTCTATTAAAACTGGTGTCTCTGGGCTGGAGAGTTGGCGCAACATTAAGGTGCTTGCCTGCAAAGCCTAGCGACCCTGGTTTGATTCCCCACTACTCACATAAAGCCAGATGCACAAAATGGTGCATGTGTCTGGAGTTTGTTTGCAGCAGCTGGAAGCCGTGATGTACCCATTCATATTCTCTCCCTCTCTTATTTTTTAAATATTTTTTTAAATATGGAATGCTTCACGAATTTGCAGCGTGTCATATTTTTAAATATTTAATTTAATGTATTTATTTATTTGACAGAGAAAGAGGGAGAGAGAGAGAATGAACGAATGAATGGGCGCTCCAGGGCCTCCAGCCACTGCAAACTCCAGACACGTGCACCCCCTTGTGCATCTGGCTAACATGAGTCCTGGGAATCGAACCTAGGTCCTTTAGCTTTGTCGGCAAACACCTTAGCTGCTAAGCCATCCCTTCAGCCCTCTCTCTCTCTCTTCTTGACAATAAATAAACAAATAAATAAATAAACTGGCACTTCTTCTCTGAATTTGCTTTTGTCTGATATTCTCTCAGCTTCCTGTTCTTTTTCTGTCTTATTCTAAAATTGCTAATATCATTGCTTCACAGCCACGTGAAACAACACACTTGGTAAGTGAAAGCCAATGTGCTGTTACCTCCTCTAAAAACTACAGAAACCTGGGGCCAGGAAGGATGACTTAGCGGTTAAGCGCTTACCTGTGAAGCCTAAGGACCCCAGTTCAAGGCTCGATTCCCTAGTACCCACGTTAGCCAGATGCACAAGATGGTGTATGCATCTGGAGTTTGTTTGCAGTGGCTGGAGGCCCTCGTGTGCCCAATTCTCTCTCTCTCTCTCTTCTGCCTCTTTCTCTCGCTACCTGTCTCTCCCAAATAAATAAATAAAAATAAACAAAAAAAATTAAAAAAAACTACAAGCCGGGTGTGGTGGTGCACGCCTTTAATCCCAGAACTCGGGAGGCAGAGGTAGGAGAATCAACATGAGTTCAAGGCCACCCCTGAGACTACATAGTGAATTCCAGGTCATCCTGAGCTAGAGCTAGAGTGAGACCCTACCTCGAAAACAACAACAACAAAAAAAAAGATTACAAAAGAGAAGATATATTTTAAAAGGCTAGAAGTAATAAGAACAATGAGAACAATAAAATATATATTATTCCAAAAGTAAATAAATTTAAGTAGCTACTAAAGTATGTGTTTTTAAAAAAAAAAAAAAAGACTACAGAAACCTGCTTGAGCAATAATGTGTATGTGTGGCATGTTGGTGGTCTCCTTCTGGGCTATCTAAGAGAAATACACTTGGGTGACTTGAAATATTCTAATAGCCTTATTTGTAAAGGTAAAATTCAAAATGTGAAATGAATTCCAGCAATAAATTTTATTGAACACAACGCATCTAAATGTTATTTCAACGTGTCGTTGATATTCAGAAAATGCTAACAAGATATTGTGGGAATTTTTTTAAAATACTAATTATTTAAAATCTGATGTAGGGCTGGAGAGATGGCTTAGCGGTTATGCGCTTGCCTGTGAAGCCTAAGGACCCCTGTTCGAGGCTCGATTCCCCAGGACCCACGTAAGCCAGATGCACAAGGGGGTGCACGCGTCTGGAGTTCATTTGCAGTGGCTAGAAGCCTGAAGCACCATTTCTCTTTCTCTCTCTCTCTCTCTCTCTCTCTCTCAAATAAATAAATAAATAAAATATTTTTTTAAAAAAAGATAGTTTCAAGTTGGAGAGATGGCTCAGCAGTTAAAGCCCTTGCCTGGGAAGCCTAAGGACCTGGGTTTGATTCCCCAATACCCCTGTAAGCCAGGCACAAGGCAGCACATGTGTCTGGAGTTCATTTGTAGTGGCTGTAGGCCTTAGCATGCCCATTCTCTCTCTCTCTCTCTCTTAAATAAATAAAATATGTTTTTAAAAAGTGAAGCCATATTAAATTATTGCCAGTTTAGTGAGAAGGTAGAAGTCGAGGCATGAATAAAACTGTAATGTCTTGGTTTTGTAAATATTTACCTTGTTCATGATAAAGACATAGTACTGAATACAGGTTGTAGATTTCATATCTTTAGATTCTTTTTTCTTTTTTGTTATAGGTTATCCCCACCCCGACCCCCACCCAGCCCCAAGTTTCTCTGGCCTCAAGGAAGAGGATGTAGTGATGTTTCCAAAAACCAAACAAGCTGTTGTGAGCAGTACCGTTCGGTAGCGCAGTGAGTTCCGACACAGGTCTGGCCTGTCCACACTGAAGTCAGAACACAAAGCCTCTTTTCTAGGAGGGAAACATTCATTCTGCCTCCCGCCAGCAGCAGGAAAGTCACGAATGGCCTTCCCTCTCCGTCTCGGCTGCTCGTCCCCTTTCTGCCTCCTGCATAGATCCTCTTCCCAGCTTCGACCATGCCATTCAGTTCAGGGCATCCGTAATGCACAACCTTACCTCCCTTGGTCTTCTGGAAGAGTGACTGAGACAGACTGTGATGAGAAAGGGGTTCCTAATGCCTTATGAAGGGTGATGAAGTGCCAAATAAAAGTTGTTTTAAAAACACTGGGGGGGATGGCTTAGAAGTTAAGGCGTTTGCCTGCAAAGCCAAAGGACCCAGGTTCAATTCCCCAGGACCCACTAAGCCAGATGCACAAGGGAGCGCACGCATCTAGAGTTCGCGTTTGCAGTGGCTGGAGCTCTGGCGCATCCATTCTGTCTCCCTCTCTTTCTCCCTCTTTCTCTCTGTCAAATAAATAAATAAAAATAAAATATATCTTTAAAAAAACATTGAGCTGGAGAGATGGCTTAACAGTTAAGGCACATGCCTGTGAAGCCAAAGAACCCAGGTTCAACTCCCCAGGACCCACGTAAGCCAGATGCACAAGGCGGCACATGCATCTGGAGTTTGCTTTGCAGGGGCTAGAGGCCCTGGCATGCCCATTCTCTCACCCCCACCTCCCTAACTAATAAAGAAATACAAATAAAAGTTTTTTGTTTTTTTAATATTTTTATTTATTTATTTATTTGAGAGAAAGAGACAAGTAGAGGCAGACAGAGAGAGAGAATGGGTGCAACAGGGCCTCCAGCCCCTGCGAACAAACTCCAGACACATGCGCCACCTTGTGCATCTGGCTAACGTGGGTCCTGGGGAATCAAACCTGGGCCCGCAGGCTTCACAGGCTACTGCCTTAACTGCTAAGCCATCTCCCCAGCCCAAATAAAAGTCATTTTTTTTCTTTTTTTTTAAAGAAACCATTCCTTCTGGATCAGGCATGGCAATACATACCTGTAATCCCTGCATTTGAGAGGTGGAGACAGAGGGGTCAGGAGCTCAAGGCCATCCTCAGCTACATAGTGAGTTCAAGGCTAATCTGTTGGACTACATGAGACCCTTTCTCCAACGACAAATAGACTGTTGTTCTCAAATTTTAAACTGTGCACATACATACAGATAATTCTTAAGATATCTTATTTTTTCATTACAATGTGAAAAGGTAAGCTTAGGAATGTCAACTTCCTTGCAATGCTTTTCTTCAGTAAAGCAGTTTGGGAGACATGCCCTGCAGTTCACAGACACGTCTGGTCTCTTTTGCTAATGTAACAAACCTTTCTATGGCACTTGGTATATGCTCTTTCTTTCTTTTTTATTTTTCAAATTTTTATTACTTCCATGATTATAAAAAATATCCCATGGTAATACCCTCCCTCCCCCCACTTTCCCCTTTGAAACTCCACTCTCCATCATATCCCCTCCCCATCTCAATCAGTCTCTCTTTTCTTTTGATGTCATGATCTTTTCCTCCTCTTTTGATGGTCTTGTGTAGGTAGTGTCAGACACTGTGAGGTCATGGATATCCAAGTCATTTTGTGTCTGGGGGGAGCACATTGTAAGGAGTCCTACCCTTCCTTTGGCTCTTGGTATGTGCTGTTTCTGAGGCCAGTACTAAGAGTGACACTGAGACAGTTCAGGGCCCCTGAAAGTAAAAGTAGCAAATGTCCTTGAGCCTGTAAGGAAGAATTGAGTCATCCTTATCTCCTTCCCCCCAAGGAGTGTTTGCAGCCTCCGCTTTGCTAGAGGTCCGGAGCGTGGGGAGAATCCGATCTTCCGTTATCTCTTTCTTTCCTAGGAGAGAAATCAGATGAGATCACTCCTCCTCCTGAAAATCTGGCAGCACCCAGACACCTAGAGTCAGGCCTGGACTAACCCATTCACCCCATCCTATAGACGCCAACATAAGACCCCAATCTGGGTCTCTAGGTGCACGTTCCCACTTCTGGGAACCCCCTCCTGTCTCTCAGGCAGGAGTTCTGTATTTTTTTCCCCCTTCTTTAAAGCTTTATAATCTCTATAATAAAATCTTTCGAAAACGTTATCCTCCGGTCTGTGGGTTTCCTTTGTCAAAGCTTATAAGACAAGAACCCAGGGGGTGGGGAGGGAAGGGGGGACACTGACTCTGGGAGCTTTGTATGTGCAACCCTAACTGCTGAGTTATTGCCCACCCCAGAGCTGAGAAAAGCTCTTTCACTCTCAAAGATAACCCAAACTCCACCCCCACCTTGCAGCTGGAAAGACTGGGAGGGAAGGGGTTAAGTGAGTTTTCCTACGGTCTCTTAGCTGGCAGTGGACAGAAGCAGAATCTGAACTCAAGCTGTCTTCTTCAAAGGCTGCATATTTTTTTCACGTGTGTGTGTGTGTGTGTGTGTGTGTGTGTGTGTGTTGTATGCACATGTGTGTGTCCAGTTGGCATCTATAGTAGAGAACAGGGGACACTTGGGTGTCCTGCCATCAGCTCTCCTGCTACGTGAGACTAGTCCTGCACCTCGCTGTTGCAGCCCACCCCGGCAAGCTCCCGCGACTCACCTCTCTGGACTCAGCTACACGTGTGCATGGCCATGAACAGCTAGTTGCGTGTGTTATGGGGATAGGAACTCGGGTGCTCTCACACCCCCTCAGGCCCTCATGCTTGAGCACTTAACCACCCAGCCATCTCTTCAGGCCCCACAGGGCTGCTCTTTTACACTAGTCCACCCTGGATTTCCTTCAATGGCACTTTGTAAGATTCTTTCAGTTAAAAATCATGTCACATTCTCATTTTATTCTGTCGAGTTTTTTTGTTTTTTTTTTTTTTTCCTGTGTGTGTGATGACTTGTGTGATGTCAATACTTGGTAAGAAAACGCCTGCTGTGGAGATGCCATGAATCTCACCCGAATGGAACATCACTTTATTTTGGTAATTTCAAGCTAGACGCATCTTCCTGAAAGGGAATGGTTTTTCTAGAGTCTATTCCGATCCATAGCGTTCCTGTTTGGCCATTTCAAAGTCATGTATAGTTGAAAGACTTGGAAAGTAGCTCTATGGGAAGGAGGCATCTTATTCTTGTGATCACATTTTGATTGACATAATTATATAGAATAATCTTAAACTTGTGGTTCTTTTTTTAAACTTTTTAAATTTTTTTAATTAACAACTTCCATGATTATAAAAAAATACCCCATGGTGATACCCCCCCCCCCGACTTACCCCTTTGAAACTCCACTCTCCATCATACCCCCTCCCCATCTCAATCAGTCTCACTTTTACTTTTGATGTCTTGATCTTTTTCTCCTCTTATGAGGGTCTTATGCAGGTAGTATCAGGCACTGTGAGGTCATGGATATCCAGGCTATTTTGTGTCTGGAGGGAGCATGTTGTATGGAGTCCTACCCTTCCTTTAGCTCTTACATTCTTTCCACCACCTCTTCTGCATTAGACCCTGAGCCTTGGAAGGTGTGATAGAGATATTGCAGTACTGAGCACTGCGGTCATTTCTTTCCATCACCATGATACCTTCTGAGTCGTCCCAAGGTCACTGCCATCTGAAAAGAGAAGGTTCTCTATTCTGGTTCTGTCTTGATAAGGTTTGAGTGAACACAGTGACTATTGTGGTTTCCCTAAAACCGGTTTTCAGGCTAGCTGTGAGAGCAGTATTCGTGTCACCACGATATTTCTCCGTGATGACTTTTGGGTGGAAGGCAAGTGACAGAAAGAGTCCATCTCTGTAGCTTTCAGAGGTTGTAACCCATGCTGAGGAGGGACTGTTGGGTAATGAAACTGTCTGGGGTCACCCATGCTCCTGTAAGTAAGCTCAGTAATGTCATTGGTGGGACTGGAGTGATGGATCAGTGGTTAAAGGCACTTGCTTACAACGCCTAACAGCCCAGGGATCAATTCTCTAGTACCATGTAAAGCCAGATGCGCAAAGTGACACATGTATCTAGAGTTTGTTTGTAGTGTCTAGAGGCCCTGGTATGTCCTTTGTCTTTCTCTTCTCTCTCTCTCCTTGCAAATAAATAAATAGAAAATAATGTCATTGCTACTCCAGGATTCTGGTTACAAAGCTACAGCCACTTCAGAGCATCACCCTTCACTGATCTGTCAACATCTGCTTTGTTCTTCTTCTTCATAGAAGCAAGACACCACAAAAGAACAGTAGTTATCTTGAGAGCACCATACTGTAAAAAAGTAGACATATGCCAAATTAGAGTCTACTCCAAATTCCTGGTTATGTTGTTTATAATTTATTATCTGTTTGATTTTGAGACAGGGTCTCACATATCTCAGACTGATCTCAAACTCATATGTGGCATCACCACACCCATTTTATGCTGTGCTGGGCTTTGAGTGCAGGCTGTGCAAGCACTTTACCAATTGAGCTACATCCCCAGCCCTATCATTTGATTTTTTTTTAATTAATGTTTTGGTTAGCATACAAATAAGTGAGTTTCACTGTGACTTTTACAAATTTCTATCTATTTATTTATTTTGTAATTTTTTATTTTCTTTTTTGATATTTTTTATCATTTATTTATTAGAGACAGAGAGAAAGAGAGAGAGAATGGGTGCAACAGAGCCTCTAGCCACTGCAGACAAACTCCAGACGCATGTGCCACCTTGTGCATCTGGCTTACGTGGGACCTGCAGAGTTGAACCTGGATCCTTAGGCTTCACAGGCAAGTGCTAAGCCATCTCTCCAGCCCTATTTTGTAAATTTTTTATGAGAGAGAGAGAGAATTGGTACATAAGGGCCTCCAGCCATTGCAATCAAACTCCAGATGCATGAGCCACCTTGTGCACATGTGCAACCTTGCGCTTGCATCTCCTTGTGTATCTGGCTTGTGTGTGACCTGGAAAGTCAAACATAGGTCCTTAGGCTTCACAGGTACACACTGTAACTGCTCACCATCTCTCCAGTCCTATTTATTTTCTCAATTTTTATTAACATTTTCCATGATTATAAAAAATATCCCATGGTAATACCCTCTCTCTCCCCCCCACTTTCCCCTTTGAAACTCCATTCTCCATCATATCCCCTCCCCATCTCAATCAGTCTCTCTGTTATTTTGATGTCATGATCTTTTCCTCCTCTTTTGATGGTCTTGTGTAGGTAGTGTCAGGCGCTGTGAGGTCATGGATATCCAGGCCATTTTATGTCTGGAGGGAGCACGTTGTAAGGAGTCCTACCCTTCCTTTGGCTCTTACATTCTTTCCGCCACCTCTTCCGCATTAGACCCTGAGCCTTGGAAGCTGTGATCGAGATGTTACTCAGTACTCCAGTCACTTCTTTCCAGAACTATGATACCTTCTGAGTCGTCCCAAGGTCACTGCCATCTGAAAAGAGAAGATTCTCTACCCAACGTGAGAGTAGCATTAATATAAGGGTATAAATATTAAGAGAAGTGCTTACTGGGCAGTTTGATAAGCATAGTATATACATTTTTTCAGACATCAGCAGATGTTACACCCCTAGGTCTCATGACTACCCCTGTTTTTATTTTTGAGAGACAGAATGGATGCACCAGGATCTGTAGTCACTGCAAACAAACTCCAGATACATGGGCCACCATGTGCATCTGACATATATGGGTACTGGGGAATTGAACCTGGATTCTTAGGCTTCACAGGCAAGCACCTTAACCACTAAACCATCTCTCCAGCCTTATTTATTTATTTTTGAGAGAGAGTGGGCATACCAGGACCTCTAGCTACTGCAGACAAACTACAGATGCATGTGCCACCCTGTGTATCTGGCTTGCGTCGGTCCTGGGGAATCGAACCTGGGTCCTTGGGCTTGGCAGGCAAGTGCCTTAACCACTAAGCCATCTCTCCAGGATTTTTTAAATATTTTATTATTTTTTATTTATTTATTTGAGAAAGAGAGGGAGAGAAAGAGGTAGAGAGAGAGAGAGAATGGGCATGTCAGGGCCTGTAGCCACTGCAAATAAACTCCAGATGTATGCGCCACCTTGTGCATCTGGCTTTTGTGGGTTCTGGGGAGTTGAACTTGGGTCCTTTGGCTTTACAGGCAAGTGCCTTAACTGCTAAGCCATCTCTTCAGCCCCAGCCCAGGATTTTTATGTATGCATATATATATACATGCACATACATGTACATATATGTATTATCATACTTTATTAGCCCTCTCTCACCTTTTTGTTGGCTCCTCCCCCTACCCAAATAGTTCTTTCCCCCTTCCACTTTCATGACACATATACTCCATTGCCCTCTCCTGTTCCCTCTTCCTCTCTTCCTTTAGACCTCTTCTGTCTTATAGTCCCCTTTCTACTTTTCTCATGCACCCTTTCAAGAAAATACTTAGTGATGCTCTCTAGCCAAAAATGATAATAAAATCCAAGAGTGGTAATGACTTGAGTTCCAATAACACTGGCTCCAGGCCAGGAACAAGGTGAAAGGAAGTCAGGATGACAGCTTGGCATCCAGCCCAGAGAGCAGCTGGTCCAGAAGCAACAAGGAGCCAGACAGTTCTGGGAAGCCCGCCTCCAGCAATCACGGTGCGTCCCGAACCGCGGCTCGGATGCGTGAACGGAAGATACACAACCTTGATGACTTGATGAAGCCATACCGTAAAAGATAAAACACTTTTCCCTCAGAGGACAATGAAGGATGTTAACACCGTCATAGTAATATTATGCATTGATGTTGAGATTCAACTAATAGACACAACCCATGAAAGATCTTAATTATGGTTACAGAAGAAATGAGGAAAGCTGCTAAAACTTGTGGAGGAAGGGGAAAGTACAGATAGAAAATACAACAGGAATGTGAAATAGAGGACAGGAATCCTAATTTATTCTATTAATAATAGCTGACATTAGGAGCTTGGCACAGTGGGTACACGCCTTTAATCCCAGCACTAGGGAGGCAGAGGTAGGAGGATTGCCATGAGTTTTAGGCCTCAGACTACATAGTGAATTCCAAGTCAGCGTGGGCTACAGTGAAACCCTACCTCAATATACATATATAGATATGTGTGTGTGTGTGTGTGTGTGTGTGTGTGTGTGTGTGTGTGTGTGTGTGGTATAGATAGATAAATAAATAATAGCTGACATTAATGGGATGTCTGACCCATATAAATGGGGCTGTCATGTGTGTGGCTCTCTTGGATTGTTCTCCTGGCACAAGACTCTCTGGTGGGAAGGAGGAAGGGGATTTCTTCTCCTTTACACGCGTTCCTGCCTTGGCTTTTGGTGCTCTCACGTTGTCACATGGACGAGCTTTCTGTGATCTCTGAGCCCTTCGCCGTTCCTTAGCCCTCTCCGGAATTCTGTGTGAAGGGGGTCTTTCGGTTCTCGTGCTCTGTCTTCCACGTGGGAATGTGTGCGCCTCCTCCAGAGCCTTTTACACCCAGGCATTCTCTGTGAAGGAGATCCTCTCTGTCTCCCTCTCCCTTTCCAGCCAGACAAGGAGAATTCTCCTCTGGACTGAGTCAGACAGCCTCCTCCATGAATCTAAATTCCCCCTACAAGAAACCTCAAAATTCATAATTTACAAAATAATAGCTGACATTGAGTACTGAGTGATACTTTCTAAGAGATTAAAAATAAATCAAGCCGGGCATGGTGGTGCACGCCTTTCATCCCAGCACTCGGGAGGCAGAGGAAGGAGGAACGCCATGAGTTCGAGGCCACCCTGAAACTACAGAGTGAATTCCAGCTCAGCTCTGAGCTAGAGCGAAACCCTACCTCAGAAAATCAAAAGAAAGAAAAGAAAATCAACTTAGGGCTGGAGAGATGGCTTAGTGGTTCAGACACTTGCCTGCCAAGCCTAAGGACTCATGTTCAACTCTCCAGGTCCCACGTAAGTCAGATGCACAAGGTGACACAAGCACTCAAGGTCACACATGCACACTAGGTAGTGCATACTTCTAGAGTTTGATTACAGTGGCTGGAGGTTCTAGTGTGTCAATTCTTGCTCTCATGCTCTCTCACTCGCTCTCTCTCTCTCTCTCTCTCTCTCTCTGTCTCATAAAACAATGAATCAATTCATCCAATATCCCCAAATAAGGATCATGAGGCACAAGTATGTATTAACTTTGTTGTAATATATTTACTCCTATAGATAGTCAAAGAGATACTCTCATGATTCAGTAAGAAGACACATAACAAACAGCCTAGTGCTGCTCTAGGCTGGTATTATATTTAGTATCAGACACCTAGTTATAGACACCTGGGAGCAGGGAGCAGGCGCATGTAGGCTTCACAGTTGCAATAGGAGACTGGAACATGGACTAAGGGATGTGCTGTACTATGTCACTATTCTGGGACAGACGATCCTTTTGAACAAGTTGTATTTAACAAAAACAAAAAGGGGGGCTGGAGAGATTGCTCAGCAGTTAAGGCGCTTGCCTGCAAAGCTTAACAGACCTGGGTTCAATCCCCCCAGTACTCACATAAAGTCAGATGCACAAAGTGGCACATGCGTCTGAAGTTCATTTGCAGCAGCTGGAAGTCCTGGCATGCCCATTCTCTCTGTATGTCTGTCTTCTCTCTGACTGTCTCTGCTTGCAAATAAATAAATGGAAATATTTTTTAAAACATATTTGGCCTTGAGAGCTGGCTCAGCAGTTAAGAGTACATCTTGTGCAAGTAACAGGGCCTGAAGAGGCCTGAGTTCAATTTGAGCTCAAGTTCAATCCCCAGGGCCCATAGCCAAGCACCACCACGTGCATCCGTAACCTGTAAGCAGTTAGGGTGCTTGCCTGCAAAACCTAATGACCTGGATTTGATTCCTCAGTACCCAAATAAAGCCAGGTGTACAATGTGGCACATGTATCTGGAGTTCGTTTTCAGAGGCTGGAGGCCCTGGCATGCCCATTTTCTCTCTCTCTGTCTCGCTTCTCTCTATTTCTCTTTGCTTGCAAATAAGTAAATAAAAATATATTTTTAAAATATTTTTATTTTTATTTTTATTTGAGAGCGACAGACAGAGAGAGAGAGAGAGAGAGAGAGAGAGGATGGGCACACCAAGGCTTCCAGCAACTGCAAACGAACTCCAGATGCATGTGCCACCTTGTGCATTCTGACTTACGTGGGTACTGGGGAGTTGAGCCTCGAACCAGGGGTCCTCAGACTTCACAGGCAAGCGCTTAACAGCTAAGCCATCTCTCCAGCCCTTAAAAATACTTTTTAAAACACAATGAAGAATGCAGACGGATTGAGTAATTTCAGCAAAATGTAATAATTGTTGTTTCATTGGTCAAATTTAATTGGTCAGTTCATTTTGATAAGCCTGGAGGTTTGCAAAGAGCCAGTCATTTGAATTTCAGCATGGTGGTTTGAATGATTCAGGTGTTTATTAAGTTGATTCAGAAGCTTACTGAAGCTTGTAACTTGGATCTCCAGCCATCTGGCTGGAGGAGGTGTCACTGGGGCCTGGACCCGGAATTCCAGTCTAAAGATGTGCAGAGTGCTTGAGCTCTGCAATTATGGGGTTCCTGGGGTGTGCTTGCTTGCTTTTTGCCGTGGTTGAGCCTCTTTCTTTCTCTCTCTCTCTCCCTCTCTCTCTCTTGCTCACTCGCTCGCTCGCTGTCATTCGGCATAAGCCTGTGAAAGTGGGCCAGCTTCTTCTGCCACTATGGAACTTCCTGTCTATCTGTCTGTTGTCTGTCTGGTTCGATGAGTCCCTTCCTTCCATAACCGTGCCTGATTTGGAAGCTCATCTCAGCCACCTGAAGCTGTCTACTGCAGTCAGTGAATAGTTACAGACGGAAGTCGTGGAAGTAAATGGGTTGACAGAACACAGGTTATGTGGAATACTCATCATGTATCCATTAATTAAACCGTTCATTATTAAATTCAGTTAATTAACTTTTTGAAGAATTACAATTACAGCTTTTCATTTTCATGTGGCAGACCTAGTTCACGGTCCCAATTGGTTATGAGCCAACTCAGAACTCAGCAGCTAGCACTCTTTTTTTTTTTTTTTTTTTTTTAAATAGAAGGCTATATTTTCCAACTGTGCCTATGGTTGGTGTGGTGGCTTGATTCAGATAAACTCAGGCGTTCTGAATGCTAGGTTCCCAGCTGATGGAGATTTGGCAATTGACGCCTCCTGGAGGCAGTGTATTGTTGGGAGTGGGCTTATGGGTGTTATAGCCAGTTTCCCTTTGCCAGTGTTTGGCACACTCTCCTGTTGCTATTGTCCACCTTCTGTTGGCCAGGAGGTGATGTCCATCATTTTCCCCTGCCATCATGGATCTTCCCCTGGAGCCTGTAAGACAAAATAAACCTGTTTTTTCCCTACAGGCTGCTTTTGGTGGGGGGATTTCTGCCAGCAGGGCGAACCTGACTGCGACAGCTGGCCTTTCTGCACAGATTCACTCAGTGGCTATCTTCCGAATGGAAACAGAAAACTGAGAACTGAACAAAAGTTAAAGATTCTGGGCTGGGGAGATGGCTTAGCAGTTGAGCGCTTGCCTGTGAAACCTGAGGACCCCAGTTGGAGGCTCAATTCCCCAGGACCCACTTTAGCCAGATGCACAAGGCGGGGCACACGTCTGGAGTTCATTTGCAGTGGCTAGAGATGCCGGCGCACCCATTCTCTCTCTCTCTCTCTCTCTCTCTCTCTCTCTCTCTCTCTCTTTCTCTGCCTCTTTTTCTCTCTGTCACTCTCAAATAAATAAATAAAAATAAACAAAAAAATTAAAGATTCTAATCGGGACAAAAGGAAGTTTGGCTCCAACCTTCTCTGTGTCATCATGAGCTTTTTGAAGGGAAAACACATTATGCATGATTTAGAAAATTACTTTAAGACTGGATATGACTCAGCAGTTAAAGATACTTGCATGCAAAGCATGACAGCCCAGGTTCTATATCTCAGTACCCACATAAAGCCAGCCACACAAAGTGGCGCATGTGTCTGGAGTTTATTTGCAAAGACAGGAGGCTTTGATGCATCCATACTCATTCTCTCTTCTCACTCTCAAGTAAATAATAAATTAATTAAGAGAAAATAAAATTATTTTAATACATCATAGCGGGTCCATACACTGTGGGATTGGAGCAGGTTATTACCCTCTAAGCCCCCCCCCCCCCCACCTAGCGACCCACTTCCTCCAGCTAGGCTCCACCTCCTAAAGATTCCACAATGTTCCAAAGCAATGTCTCCACTGGAGACCAAGTGTTTGGGGACATTTTACATCCAAACCATGCAAGTGCATAGAGGTGGTTCTTCAGTTGAGTAGTGAGGAACTGTTGGAACTGGAGCAAGAATGCTTAACTTTAAGCAAACGAGTCAAAAGAAAGGAAAATTTTAAGGAAAGAACTCCCCAAAAATCCACAGTGAAAGGTTAACAAAAGCCTTTGCAGATTTTAGCAAGCCCTTTTAAAACTTCAAAAACATGGACAACCCCCCCCCACACACACACACCAAAACATTTCCTTAATTCAGAGAAATGTTCATGCATGCATTATCTAGTAGCAAACAAATTCATGATGAAGGGCTGGAGAGATGGCTCAGCAGTTACAAGGTGCTTGCCTGCAAAGCCTAATGGCCAGTGTTTGAGTCCCCGGTACCCACGTAAAGTCAGATGCACAAAATGGCACATGCATCCAGAGTTCATTTGCAGTGGCTGGAAGCTTTGGCACATCCG
This sequence comes from Dipus sagitta, assembly GCA_036346955.1. NCBI lineage: Eukaryota > Metazoa > Chordata > Mammalia > Rodentia > Dipodidae > Dipus > Dipus sagitta. The sequence continues at coordinate 23,706,778 of CM070786.1, forward strand.
CTCTCTCTGTCTCTCTTCGTAGCTCTCTCTGCTTGTAAATAAATAAAATATTTTTTAAATAATTGATGATGAAAAAAGGAAAAATCAAACCCTATGGCACTTCCAAAGAGTGCTGTCTCCTCAAGAGAGCTTCAGGAAGGTCCTCAGAAGAGATTTCAGAAGACAGCATTGGTCTTACAGAGATGACAGCTCCATACGTGTTTTTGTCCCTAAAGACCTCCCAGTGGTACACAATATGAAGGAGAAAGACAGTGAAGTTGATGATCCTGACCTTGTATTGGCTTGGGCTGTGTTGGGCTTATCTTCAATAAAATGTATGTATATATACATAGAAGAAATAGCTGGGTGTGGTGGTGCACATCTTTAATCCCAGCACTTGGGAGGCAGAGGTAGGAGGATTGCCACGAGTTCAAGGCCACCTTGAGACAGACATAGTGAATTCTAGGTCAGCCTGAGCTAGAGTGGGACAGACCCTACCTCGAAAAAAAAAAAAAAAGAAAGAAAGAAAGAAAGAAAGGAAGGAAGGAAGAAAGAAAGAAAATTAATTTTAAAAGATGCATTAAGGACATAAAGGGAGAAAATATTTTTGTACAGATGTACCATGTATTTGTATTTTAAGGTGTTTTTACATAAGGGTTGAAAAGTAAAGACATTATAAAGCTTTTGGGTGTGGTGTCATGTCCCTGTTAATTCTGGTACTCAAGAGCTGAACACAGACGGGTTCCAAGTTCAGGGCAGCCTGGGCTACACAGCCAGACCTTGTCCCAAACACAAACACAGAAGGAGCTTAGCCTAAGTGTGGAGAATTTCTAAAGCCTACAATAGAACATTCTAATACCCTAGGCTTTCCCATTCTCTCACTAACTACTCAACTCATCCAAAGCAACTTCCCATCTTGCAAGCTCATTTCATGCTAATGTACACATTAAAAAACCTTTTCTACTATTTTTCAAAATTTTTTTATTTATTTGAGAGAGAGAGGTAGACAGAGAGAGAGAGAGAAAGAAAGAAAGAGAGATGATATTGGTGCTACAGGGCCTCCAGCCACTGTAAACGAACTCCAGATGCATGCGCTCCCTTGTGCATCTGGCCTACGTGGGTCCTGGGCAATTGAACCTGGGTTGTTTGGCTTTGCAGGCAAGTGTCTTAACCGCTGAGCCATCTCCCCAGCCCTTTTCTATTATTCTTGTTTGTTTGTTTGTTTGTTTTCGTATGTTTGTTTTTAGTCTTTCGAGGTAGGGTCTCACTGTAGCTCAGGCTGACCTGGAATTCACTCTGTATTCTCAGGGTGGCCTCGAACTCACAGGCGATCCTCCTACCTCTGCCTCCCGAAGTGCTGGGATTAAAGGCGTGCGCCACCACTCCCGGCCCTTTCCTTACTGTTTTTACTGTACCTTTTCTGTGACTGGATACGTAAGTATTCACCGTGGTGTTATAACTGCTTACAGTGTTCAGGCACTGACATCCTGGGCAGGTTGTGCCTATCGAGCCCAGGAGCGAAGCAGGCCACCATCAAGGTTTATGTAAGCACAGATGAGGAAGTTCTTATGAAAATGATGCACGTCTCCGCGGGAATCCTGGTTACTCGTCTACACGTTACTGCACTTGTAAGGTTGCCCCAAGGTTTCAGCGGCTAGCTGGTGGGTGTGGTCTGCCAGCTACTGTCCACAGGTGGTCCCTGCATATTTGACTTCATGGCAGCTTAAAAGATTCAAAGTCGGGCTGGAGAGATGGCTTAGTGGTTAAGCGCTTGCCTACCTTAAAGCCTGAGAACTCTTGTTCGAATCTCCAGGTCCCACGTAGCCAGAAGCAAAAGTGACGAAACCATGCAATGTCGTACATGAGCACAAGGGGGCGCACGCGTCTAGCAGTTCGTTCAAGGCAGGTGAAAGGCCCTGCGGCCATTCCCTCTCTCAAAAATAAAAATAAAAATAAATTTTAAAAAAGGTTCAAAATACAAATACAAGCCCGGCATGGTGGCACACACCTTTAATCCCAGCATTTAGGAGGCTGAGGTAGGAGAATCGCTGTGAGTTCGAGGCCACCCTGAGACTACATAGTGAATTCTAAGTCAGGCTGAGCTAGAGTGAGACCCTACCTCGAAAAAACAAACAACAACAAAAAAATGGCTTTTCTTAAAAAAAAAAGTACTTTTGTTTACTTATTAGCGAGAGAGAGAGAGAGAGAGAGACTGACTAAGGGTGTGTCAGGGCATCTTGCCACTGCAAACGAACCCCCCCCAAAAAAAGACTAAGCAGATATTACTTCTTTTAATGGTGGATTTTGTTTATTCCCATTCCTACTCATCCCTATCAATACATGTTTTTTTAATATTTTTATTTGTTTATTTGGGAGAGAAGAGAGAGACAGACAGAATGGGCGTGTCAGGGCCTCCAGCCACTGCAAACAAACTCCAGATGCGTGTACCATTTTATGTATCTGGCTTTACGTGAGTACTGGAGAATTGAACCATGGTTGTTGGGTTTGCAGTCAGGTGCCCTAACTGTTGAGCCATCCCCCCAGCCCCTCAATACATGTTTTTAGAAAAATATTTTTTGCCGGGCATGGTGGCTCGTGGCTTTAATTCCAGCACTCCAGAGGCAGAAGTAGGAGGATCACCATGAGTTTGAGGCCACCCTGAGACTACATAGTGAATTCCAGGTCAGCCTGAGCTAGAGTGAGACCCTACCTCAAAAAATAAAATTATATGTATATATAATATATATTTAATCTCTTTATAAATTTTTATTTATTTATTTATGAAAGAGAGGGTTAGGTGTGTCAAGGCCTCTTGCAGCTGCAAACAAACTCCAGATGCATGTACTACTTTGTGCATCTGGCTTTTTGTGGGTGCTGGGAAATCAAACCTAGGTCAGCAGGCTTTGCAAGCAAGTGCCTTTAACCACTGAGCCATCTCCCCAGCCCTCAATACATGTTTTTTGTTTGTTTGTTTGTTTGTTTGGTTTTGTTTTTGTTGTTGCTGTTTTTGTTGTTTGTTTTTTCGAGGTAGGGTCTCACTCCAGCCCAGCTTGACCTGGAATTCACTATGTAGTCTCAGGGTAGCATGGAACTCTCGGTGATCCTCCTACCTCTGCCTCCCGAGTGCTGGTATTAAAGGTATTAAAGGCGTGTATGACCACCCGCGGCTTTCAACACATGTTTTTGTGAATGTATAGGACAGCAGATGTGGAGTTCTTATCCACTTCTGCTTCATGATAAACATCATAGCAGGTAAAACTCATCACTTAAATTCCCTTATTGCTAGGCCAGAATTTGGGCTTCTATTGATCTGCAGATCAACGGAGGAAGTGGGTGATATCAGTGTAATTCTAGGACTGTTTGTCCCTATGTGTACTTCATACTCTGAAGTCTGCTTCAGGTCCGCAGCTGCTGAGGGCAGAGAAGCTTTCTCATCCAATTTTAAGTTCTGTGGTCAGGGGCTGGAGAAATGACTTAGCGGTTAAGGCACTTGCCTGCAAAGTCTAAGGACCCAGGTTCGATTCCCCAGAGCCCATGTAAGCCAAATGCACAGGGTGGTGCATGCGTCTGGAGTTCATTTGCAGTGGCTGGAGGCCCTGGTGCACTCATTCTCTGTGCCTCTGTCTCCGTCTCTCTCTCTCTTTCTCTCACTCTCAAATAAATAAATAAATAAAATACTTTTTTAAAGTTCTGCGGTCAGAACTACAGAAGGGAAAATAGAAAGGAATATACCAAGTCTTGGCAATTTCATTTATCTTTATCTGGAAATGCCCTACATCTTCCTCCAAACTCCCTTTTTAAAAATTTTTGTTTTATTTTTATTTCTCAAGGTAGGGTTCCACTCTCTCCCAGACTGACTTGGAATTCACTGTGTAGTCTCAGAGTGGCTTCAAACTCATGGTGATATTCTTACCCCTGCCTCCTGAGTGCTGGGGTTAAAGGCATGCACCACCACCCTTGGCAAACTCCCTTTTCTGTTTTTCTTTCTTTCTTTTTAAACAACTACTTTCAGTTATGCATTTGCAAGCAGAGGGAGATAGAGAGAAGCTAGAAAGACAGAGCGAGTATGTGCATCAGGGCCTCCAGCCACTGCAAACGAAATCCAGACCCATGCGCCACCATGTGCATCTGGCTTTACGCGGTTCTGGGGAATTGAACCTGGGTCCTTAGGTTTCGCAAACAAGCACCTTAACTGCTAAGCCATCTCTCCAGCCTGGCAAACTCCCTTTTTAAAATCAACATTCAGATCTCTACTGGGATATCACCTGCCAGAGAGTCTTTCCCAGTCACTCTGCCCTTCCCTACCACACTACTCTCTAGCTATCCCCTCACCCTGGCTCCTGTCACTACTGGGGACCCTCCTCAGTGGGGTTATAGCATTCGCTGTGGGGCATGAAAACCTCAGTCAGACCCTATGGAGTAGCAGGGGGACCCTGTCTCCGGTTATTCCTAACCACTCTGAGGCTCTTAAGATCTTTTCGCCCCCTCTTCCACAATATTCCCTGAGCCATGGCAGGCCTGTCGGCAGTCTGAATTAGTGTTGAGATCTCTATGGCTTCTGGATTTCTGCGTTGATAGGTTTTGATTGATCACCATGTCAATCACCATCACCCTGGAGCTGGTTGCAGGCTAGCAGTAAGAGCAGTACGCATGTCACCACTTCCTCTGCAATTTCTCCTGGGTCTCGGCAGATGCTTGATTTCTTCACAGCACTCGTCACTAACCGAAACTGTGGGGTTATTATTTCTTTCCTCATTCGTTCATCTGAAGTAAGAGCATTTTTATTGTTCGCTGTTGTTGTCTCCAATACCTTAGACAAGACCCGTACCAGAATAAGTTCTTTTAAGATATTTTTGGAAAAAAAAATTGCCATGATTATTTGGTGAAATTAGCCATCTGCTAGCCTTGAGTTATAATTTAATTAGGAAAGCCTCTAATACCATGAATGCTGATGGCAGGGATCTCTACACCGTGGGGAACTTCTGAGCCTGTAGCAGTGAACTGGAAAGAACTCTCTCGGCAGCCCATACTTGTAATTCTGGACAGTACTGTTTTCTTCATTGAAAGAAAATATGTGTGTAGCTGTGGTGGATTAATAAAAAAAAAATAAGACTCTATGATCTGGTAGTAGCATTATCATCCACAGAAACTTGAACTCTGATCGTGGATTTTGGGGACATTCTGAGAGCAGTCCCTGGAGCTTCGGCTGCAGGTGAGGGGGAATGAACGTGCTTAACTCCTTGTCTCCTACTGATTATGTCATGTTTATTCCACTGCTATTTGCAGGCTTCATAAACATTGAGTAGGACATTGCCACACTCCCAGGAGAATAACAGGAGACGCTTTCAGGCCAGGGCACTTGCCATGTGCCAAGCATCGTTCTAATGCTTCTGTGTGGTCATAAAGTTGAATGATCATCAGACGCCCCTGGGTAAGCTTGTTGAAGCAGAGCGCTGCACCCCACCCCAGACACTGACTGACTCAGCAGATCTAGGGGGACTGGTCAGAAAATCTGCCGCTTCCTTAGCTCCCGGTGATTCTTTTTTTTTTTTTTTTTTTGGTTCCAGGTAGGGTCTCACTCTAGCTCAGGCTGACCTGGAATTCACTATGTAGTCTCAGGGTGGCCTCGAACTCATGGCGATCCTCCTACCTCTGCCTCCCGAGTGCTGGGATTAAAGGCGTGTGCCACCACGCCCGGCTCCGGTGATTCTTTTAGGTCTGAGGTGCTGGAGAGTGTTTGAGAAGCAAACACATCACACCTATGGTTGCTTGCCTGCCTGATCTGCTCTGGGTGAAGAGAGGTTGTGGTTTTGAACAGATGTTATTTAAACTTCTGTTGCAAACCACAGGATCTGAGAGCCTGGTGGGTTTGGGATAAACTGAAGTATAATGTGGTATTCTTCCTCCCTACAGCTTGGTCCTACAAATTATTTTCTTCTCTGTGGTGAAAACAAACGCACGCCTGCATTCTGATCCTTACCACCCAAAGAAATGATTCCACGACCTGATGGCCCTGGGGACAGGTTATTTCTCCTTCATTACCCATCCCTTTCGATTTGAGATAAGCACCGCAGGAAGGATAATATCCTTTTATGCAGATGTGTATGGGAACTCGTGTGTAAACGTATGTGCCTATGTGTGGAGGCCAGAGGTTGATGTGGGTGACTTCCTCTTCACATTGTTTACTGAGACAAGGTCTCTCACAGGACCCAGAGCTTACAGATTTGGCTAGACTGAACCCTCGCTAGTTTTCCCCAGACATTCGCCTGTCTGCCTCCTGAGTTCTGGGATTACAGGTTCACACCACCATGCCTGCATTTTTGTGGGTTTTGGGGGATCCAATCTCAGGTCGTCATGTTTGTACAGCAAGTACTAAGCCATCCGAGCCCCAGAAAATAATATTCTGTGGAAAAAAACAACTTTTGCTGTCACATTTTGTTCAAGATCAAACATTTGGGCTGGGGAGGTGGCATAGTGGGTAGAACGCTTGATGTGAACACAGGAGAACCCCTGGATGTACACAGGACCAGCTAGCCTGGTGCACATAGCAGCAAAGCAGAGACCCTGGTGTTTAGAAGAACTTGCTGGAGTTCGGGGTGAGCTGCTCCAAAGCTGTCCTTGCTGTTCTCACAAAAAGCACCGTTCATGGGCTGGAGAGATGGCTTAGCGGTTAAGCGCTTGCCTGTGAAGCCTGAGGACCCAGGTTCGAGGCTCGATTCTCCAGGACCCACGTTAGCCAGATGCACAAGGAGGCGCACGTGTCTGGAGTTCGTTTGCAGTGGCTGGAAGCCCTGGTGCGCCCATTCTCTCTCTTTCTCTCTATCTGCCTCTTCCTCTCTCTGTCACTCTCAAATAAATAAAACTGAACAAAAAAAAATTTTTTAAAAAAGCACCATTCAGGACATGCTGGGCCTGTTTCTAGAGGAAACGGATATAACCCCATCAAATCAGAGCGCAGGCTGTTTTCATGTGACTTTGTGAATTCCCTCCTTGCTAAGATGAAGAAACGTGGGCTGAATGTATGTGATTATGTTTTCAGGCACAAAGGGTTTTTTTTTTTTCCCTCCCATTCTGGTGCTCTGATTATATGTCACTAAACTAATCATAAAATGACATTCATTCATTGGAAGCATTCAGTTCCCTACAAAAATGTGTAACCACCTAGATTATTTTGTTAAAACAGTCAAATTGGGGACTTGCTTTGCTTAAGTTAGCTATCTGTAAGTGATTAGCAGCTGAAATTCCTTTGTTACTGACAAGCAGAAACTAAGAACTCCTCTGAGATGCTGGTCAATAACACGATTTTTCAAAGCTTCCTTGCTCTTGGCATAACTCATGGAAATTCCTTTTCCAACTGTCTAAACTTGGACAGTCTAATTTCACTGTAAAGTGGTGACAATAGTATTAATTCCATGAGATTTATTGGCTCTTAAGCGAGTTAATGCATGCAAAGCACCTAGAGTTATACCTGACAAAAAGTAAATACTCATCCTGTTTTCAGACAATGGCTGGGAAGTAAGGGTAAAGTTTAGCTGTGTGATAGACTCAGTGATTACTTAAAAATGAGAAAATTAGGGCTGGAGAGATGGCTTAGCGGTTGAGCGCTTGCCTGTGAAGCTTAAGGACCCCGGTTCGAGGCTCAATTCCCCAGGACCCACTGTTAGCCAGATGCACAAGGGGGCGCACGTGTCTGGAGTTCGTTTGCAATGGCTGGAGGCCATGGCATGCCCATTCTTTCTCTTTCTCTGCCTCTTTCTCTCTCTCTCTCTCTGTCACTCTCAAATAAATAAATAAAAATGAACAAAAAGTTGTTTTAAAAAAAGTCTAAAAAAATGAGAAAATTAAATGCGCATGAAGAAGGAATGTGTTCTATGAAGAACATGATCACATACAGAATCGTGAATCACTTCCTTTTTTTCCAAATATTATCTCTATGCCTGAGTTTAAAAGTCCCAGAATGCCCCAGAGACAGTATGAAAAGGTTAAGAAATAATAATTTATGAATGGCCCATACAAGTTATATGCAAAGGACATGTAAATTGCATGAAAATGAACTGGATTAAAATTTTTTAGCCGGGCATGGTGGTGCACGCCTTTAATCCCAGCACTTGGGAGGCAGAGGTAGGAGGATCACCATGAGTTCGAGACCATCCTGAAACTACATAGTGAATTCCAGGTCAGCCTGGGCTAGAGCAAGACCCTACCTTGAAAACGAAAATAAACGAATAAATTTTTTTTGACAATCGAGCAATTCCACACTTAGTAATCTACCCAAAAAATGAAAAAAAATTGCACAAACATCTAACATCTATGTATAATCTATCACCTGTCTATCTGTCATCTATCATCTGACTATCTCTATTCATCATGTATCTTCTATCTATCTATCTATCTATCGATCTATCTATCTATCTATCTATCTATCATTTATCTAGTCACCCATCCTATCTATCCACTTATCTGTCTGGATTTTGGCTTTATAAAATTCTTCTTCACAGTTATGGATGGTTCTCATTCTAGCTCTTTAAGACTCTCCCAGATGTCAGCAAAGGATATAAAAGGTAGAAAATGCCTTCTTTTTATTAGAAACAGAGATTTCAGCAAAGTGTTTTGGTTTGTTTTCTCAGTTCCTTTGAACTGCAAAGCCAGCGTACTCATTTGCTGGCTTAACACAAATGAAACCAAGGCCTTCCCTGACCTGCCTCTGAGCTCCTGCCAAATGCAGAATCAATGGCCCAGCTTCTGCAGCAGCCTTAAGGACGCTGGAGTTTCTGCTCCAGTAATATACTGTCTGGGTCATGAGGAAGAGACAGGCATTACAGAAAGCAGGGTGAGAGAGAAACTACTCATGCTTGGAAGGCTAGCTGGGCTGACCTCAAATCAGTCTGACTCAGAAATTGTTGCCTTGCCACTAAGTATATTTTATAGTTATTTCAATTAAGCTAAAAAATTAACATTATGTGAAGTCTTTATCTTTCTCATTCAAGAGAGTGCATTCAACTGTTCTTAGTAAATCCTTCTGTGAGCATCACATCTCTCTGGGTACTTGGATTCACTAATTCTTTGTTGTTGTTGTTGTTTCTTAATTAATTAGTTTGTAAGCAGGGTGGTGGCATTAGAGAGAGGGGGAATGGGCACTCTAGGGGGCTTCTTGCCACTGCAAATGAGCTCCAGATGCATATGTCACTTTGCACATCTGGCTTTATGTGGCTACTAGGGAATCAAACCCAGGCCATCAGACTTTGCACGCAAGAACCTTTAACTGCTGAGCCATCTCTTCTGGCCTGATAAGTTGCTTCTTAAACTGTGACAACCTTACCTGACAAGCACAGTCAAGGCTTTAATGCAAAAATCCAGTCAGAGGCTTGATAAATTCTGGGTGCCGAGTGGTTCACTCTGGCCCCTCAACAGACGGGATAGACGTTAAGCCATCACAGTTCGAGTTGGTAGGGGCTTGAATGCACCACCAGGGCTGCAGGTAGGAGCCAAGAGGAAGGGACCTGTAGTGACAATCACGAAATGCTCAGCAGGGCCAGGGTGAATGAGCAGAGGGACTTGGGCTTTCGGTGGGGGCATTCAAGCCACCACTCCCTCTCATCTGGTTTGTGGCACCAGATTTGCCATCTAGTGCCTATGATGAAAGACGGTCAAGAGCATGATCGCAAGGGACAGCATGACTGGTGGCCTCTCTCAATGGAAACTCACAACCTGACACTGTGGAACTAATGCCACTCGAGTCAGCAAAGCCCTAAGAACAACATTATTCACAGCAGTTTTGCGTTAAGTGTTGGCTGAGTTACATGGACTGGCCCTCCAGGAAGGGTCCTCCTAAAATCTGTGGATGGCTGAATGACTTTAGTCAGGGTCCCTTTGAGTGAGGCTAGCAGTGATTAAAAAAGAGAGAGAGCGAGAGAGAGAGAAAAGCTGGAGAGAAAGAGAAAAAAGGTCAAGATCTGCCAGGTGTGGTGGCTCACGCCTTTAATCCCAGAGCTCTGGAAGTTGGAGGATCACTGTGAGTCTGAGGCCAGCCTGGGCTTAAGTGAGTTCTAGGTCAACCTGGGTTAGAGGAACACCCTGTTTCAAAAAAAGAAAAGAAAAGAAAGAAAGAAAGAAATGAAGGAAGGAAGGAAAGGAAAAGAAAAAGCAAGAAAGCCTTTAATACCAGCACTGGGGGGGTGGGGGGCAAGGTTGGAGAATCGTGAGTTTGAGGCCAACCTGAGAGACTACATAGTGAATTCCAGGTCAGTCTAGACTAGAGCGAGACTCTACCTTGAAAAACCAAAATATAAATAAATAAAAATAGCCAGGCGTGGTGGCGCACGCCTTTAATCCCAGCACTCGGGAGGCAGAGGTAGGAGGATCGCTGTGAGTTCGAGGCCACCCTGAGAATACAGAGTGAATTCCAGTTCAGCCTGGGCTAGAGTGAGACCCCCGAAAAACAAAAAATAATAATAATAAATAAAATAAATAAAAATCAATTCAACATTTTTTGAAGATAAAATCAGCAATCCTGTTCAGCACTGGGGAGACAGAGATAGGGGGGTCCCAAGGGCTTCTTGACTATGTAGTTTATCCGAATCAGTGAGCTCTAGTTTCAGTGAGAGATTCTGTCTCAGTAGATAATTTGGACAGCCAGGCATGGTGGTGCACGCCTTTAGACCCAGCACATGGGGAGGCTGAGGTAGGAGAATCACTGAGTTTGCATCCAACCTGAAGGCTACAGAGTGAGTTCTGGGTCAGCCTGGGCTAGAGTGAGACCCTGCTTCAAAAACCACAAAACAGAAGATAAGGCGGACAGCAACTGAGGCAGGTAACTGACGCTGACCTGGTGGCCTCCACATCTGCACATGCACCTGTGCACTCAGATGAACACATAGACCATATACACACCAAATCAATCCATCAATTAAGCAATCAACCAATAAGTAAATAAATACTGGGAGATTGGTCCCAATGTTGAACTAGATTTCTTTTTTTTTTTTTTTTGGATATTACTTTTTTTATTCCATAAATTATCATCAGCCTGAGGATTTTCAACAATATTTCTTCTCTTGGTTCTTTTTTTTTTTCTGTTTTTTTTTTTTTCTTCTGGTTTTTCAAGGTAGAGTTTCACTCTAGCTCAGGCTGACCTGGAATTCACTATGTAGTCTCAGACTGGCCTCAAACTCATAGCGATCCTCCTAACTTTGCCTCCCGGGGATGGCTTAGCAGTTAAGGTGTTTGCCTGCAAAGCCAAAGGACCCAGGTTTGATTCCCCAGGACCCACGTTAGCCAGATGCATAAGGGGGCACACGCATCTGGAGTTTGTTTGCAGTGGCTGGAGGCCCTGGCATGCCCATTCTCTCTCTCTCTCTCTCTTTCTCTGCCAAATAAATAAATAAATAAATATAAATAGATACTAACTTTGCTTCCCGAGTGCTGGGATTAAAGGTGTGTGCCACCACACCTGGCTGTTTTAAGTTTTGATTTTATTTTGAATGAGTAATATATGTGGTGTGTTGTGTTGTGGTGTGTGTGTGCCATGTATGCACATGGTTGTGCAGATGTGTTCACAGACACGCACAGGCCAGAGGAGAACACTAGGTGGCCTTTGGCTATTTCTGCATATTTCCTTGAGGTGGAGTCTCGGAATGTAAGAGCTGCGGTTCTCATGAGCCCCTGACACTTGATTCCTCACAGGTCTGCAGTTATAGACATGCGTGGCCATGCCCAGATATCTACATGGGTCCTGGGGAATCAAACTCAGGGGCCATCAGGCTCTGGTGTTGGGGCAAGCTCTCTTACCCACTGAGCCCTAGCCTGCAAATACATTTTTTTGAGTGCTTAAAGACCCATTTATTCTCCCAAGCCTCAGAAGTTAAATATGGGGAATACAAGATAATTGACAGAGATAGACACAAGAAGAAAACAGGTGAGACACAAGCACTGGGCCTACATATACTCTAAATGTTTCTAAGAGAGCATGCACCTCTTATCAAATAACTGTAGAGAGTAACGTGGCATTTTACTTTGGATGCATATCTTTAAAAAATATTTTATTTGAGAGAGAGAGAGGCAGGCAGAGAAAGAGAGAATGGGTGTACCAGGGCCTCTAGCCCCTGCAAACAAACTCTACATGCATGTGCCACTTTGTGCATCTGGCTTTACACAGCTACTGGGGAATTGAACCCAGGTCCTGAGGTTTTGCAGGCAAGCGCCTTAACCACTGGGTGTTCTCTCCAGCCCTAAACACATCTCTTTTCTGTTGCAGTCATACGAGGCAAGTAGAAGATACATCCAGTGAGACAGAATGCGGGGGGACATGGGGGGACATGGTGTCCCGGGCAGAGAACTCATGCAACACCATGTTCCTGCCTCTGTGTGATTACAAAATATAGAAGAACCGCAGGAGCCCTGGCTGCCAGTGGCTCAGCTGCCAGCAGAGTCTGGGGTTCTTTTGATCTTCCTTTGGAAGCTGTACTCCTTCCTCAGTTTCAGATACAGTTGTTTTGCAAGTGTTGGTAACCTGGGATTTTCTGTCCTGTAAGTGGGTCAGGAGGGAATCTCGTGTCTGCTTAACCTGACCTGTGAGGTACTTCTTCCATTTCCACCCAGCAAAGGTAGCCAATTGCTCAAGCAGAATGAAGATTGAATGCCTCATGCAGTCATCCTCATCATCCAATAAAGTCCTGGTGAAGGGTGATGTCAACGGAGGAGCCCAATCCTTTGCCCTGGATCTTGCCCAACGTGATGGTTAGAGTCTTCATACTTTTTTAAAAAATTATTTTTTTTATTAGTTATGGACATACTTAGTATGTAAACACCACATGTTGGTACCATCCTTTCCCTTGTCCCTGACCCTTTTCCAAAGAGGCCTTCCTCATTGGGAACGCAGGTCATCCCCATGGGGATTATGGGTCATGCATTCTGGGGGCAGCAGTCAGTTATGGGACAGAGGCAATGTCTCTGTGCATAATGTCCCAGCTTGGGGCTCTAACAATCTTTCTGCCCCCTGTTCCAAAAAATTCCCTGAGCCACGTTGGGTTTGTTTTACGTCTACTTCAGTGATGGGCTCATTAGGGGCCTCTGGATTTCGGGTTTGGTAGGTGTTGTGTCCTCAGTGTCTGTCTCCTTCTCCCTTGGACTGGTATCAGGTTCACTGAGAGAGCAGCACTCTTGCTCATTTCCCCAATTCCTCTGCGGTTTCAGCTGGGGCCGGGTTGAAGTGCGACGGTAGAAGGAACCCATATCTGGAAATGGAGAACAAGTCAGAATCACATCCAGATAATGATTTTACTTTCTAGTATCAAGCTCCCACTAATCGTGGGCTATAAGAGGGTCTATCCCCGTTAAATTCTCTCTAAATTAATAGTGGTTATCCCATTTAACCTGAGCTGAATCTTCATGCTTTTGTGGATGACTTGAGAACCGAGAGGGTCAGAAAATCCAAGCACCAGCAAGTCTAGCATAATTTTCTTGCACTTTCTCACCTGGTTGGGAGCTTTCTCACCTCGGGACTGCCTAGGCTTCTCATTGCCTTTTAGCATTAGGATCTCTCCAGCCCTAAGTATCTTACTTATTTATTTTCAAGCAGAGAGAGCAAGAGCAAGAGAGAGAGAGACAGAGAGAGAATGGGCCTGCCAGGGCCTTCAGCCACTGCAAACAAACTCCACATGCATTTGTCACTTTGTGTACCTGGCTTTATGTGGGTACTGGGGAACTGAATCCAGGTCACTAGGCTTCACAGGCAAGCACCTTAACCACTGGGCCATCTCTCCAGCCCCCAAGAACCTGGTTTCTTAATCAACCTGACACCATGCATTCTTAGTGTCCTGGTTCACATCCACTGATAATGTAATAACTTAAAAAACATGAAGATATGATCCTTCAGGGGCTGGGCATGGTGGCACATGCCTTCAATCTCAGCACTTGGGAGGCAGGGGTAGGAGGATGACTGTGAGTTCAAGGCTACCCTGAGATAACATAGATAATTCCAGGTCAGCCTGAGCTAGAGTGAAACCCTACCTTCAACACCCCCCCCCAAAAAAAAGATATGACCTTTTAGAAAAAAAAGTATGAAAATCTTTTTTTTCTTTGTTCTTTCTTGCTTTCTTTATCTTTTTCTTTTTCTTTTTCTTTTTTTTTTTACTTATTTCAAGCTCAGAGAGCTCAATTCCAGTCGTTTTTAGATTATTGGGCACTTTCACTTCCCACTTGTCATTTACCAAACTTCACTACAAAGAAACTAACCATTTCTTTTATTCCTGATTCGGGCCACAGCTGAGATGGTACTAAGAAAAGCTGCATATGCAGAGAGGTTGGATTTTCTATTATTTAAAATTCTATACTCAAGCACTTGATACTTCCGAAGAGTTCATTTATCTAGATGTTAAGTTTTTTACATGTAGTTTATTTATTAATTTATTTGATAAACATAGAGAAAGAGACAGACAGGGAGAAAGGGAACATGGGCGTGTTAGGGCCTCCTGCCACCGCAAGCAAACACCAGACGCGTGTGCTATTTTGTGCATCTGGCATTATGTGGATGCTGGGGAACTGACCCCTAGCTGGTCTGTGAGCTTCAGGATTCTCCTGTCCCTGCCTCCTACCTCACAGTAGGTTCGATGGGTTACAGATGTATGTGCTACTGTGTCTGGCTTTACGTGGGTTCTGAGGATCCAAACTCCAAGTCATCAGGCTTGCATATGAAGTACTTTTTAAAACAAAATATTTTATTTTTATTTATTTGAGAGAGAGATACAGAAATAGGCAGGTGGAGAGAGAGAGAAAGAGAGAGAAAGAGAGAGAGAGAATGGGTGCAACCAGGGCCTCCAGCCACTGCAAACGAACTCCAGATGCATCTGGCTTATGTGGGTCCTGGGGAGTTGAACCTGAGTCCTTTGGCTTTGCAGGCAAGCACCTTAACTGCTAAGGCATCTCTCTAGTCCTTGCATATCAAGTACTTTTAACCACTTTCAACCATCTCCCCAGCTCTGCACTACTGTTTTACTACATTTAAAAAGCTCTAATATAAGGCTGGAGGGATGGCTTAGTGGTTTAGATGTTTGCCTGAAAAGCCAAAGGACCCAGGTTTGATTCCCCAGAACCCACGTTAGCCAGATGCACAAGGGGACACATGCATCTGGAGTTCGTTTTCAGTGGCTGGAGGCCCTGGCGTGCCCATTCTCTATCTCTCTCCCCCTCCCTCTTTCTCTGTCAAATAAATAAATAAAAAATAAAATATTTTAAAAAGCTCTAATATAAATTTTTAGCAAAATGATATCCAGTGGTTACACCTTAATGATCAAGGAGAGAAGTCATGGCTGACAGACCCATGCTGGCATGAAGTGCGACGAAGCACAGCATGGACGCTGAATTCCAAGAGACCTGGCGAAAGATATCGCTGCTCTCCAGCGATCCAACAGACAGAGCTGCACACCCTCCGGAAAGCCGCAGGCTCCTGATCTGTGACTTGGGGACAGTAGCAGTCTTTCTCTGTGTTTAATATCTTGTTTATTTATTTATTTGACAGAGAGAGAAAATGGGCATGCCAGGGCATCTAGCCATTGGAAACAAACTCCAGACACATGTGCCACCTTGTGCATCTGATTTTATGTGGGTCCTGGGGAATCAAACCTGGTTCCTTAGGCTTTGTGGGCAAGTACCTTTTAGCCACTAATCCATCTCTCTAGCCCTTTCTGTATGTTTTAATGAGTTGATACCTTAACGTCTTTGGCACAGTACAAAGGAACTGCTCAATAAATGACAGGATGATACAAAACCTGGCCCAAAATTAACCAGAATTTTGGTTTAATTGGAATATCTTTTCCTTGACCAGATGAGTCAATAGAGAAAACCTTAGCAACAAATTAATATTTATTTTGAATGTGCCCAGTAATAAGGATTTGCTATATTCTGCTTATTTCCAAGCTAAAGTCCCATGAAGCTATTGTCTGCTTGAGTTTCTCACTGGATTACACACCAGTGACATCTTTACAAATCCTGGGCTTATTCATGTTTTGTAACTAACTTGGCTGTGACTGAGATTTAAATTTGGGAATAAACACTATTTCATTAACCCATTATTTTGTACAATTAACATAAGCTAACTGAAAGGAAAAAAAGAGAATACATGGCTAGTTATCATAAGAAAAAATTGCTTCATTTAAACATTTGTAAGTAGTATCTAACACACACATATACATAGACACATGTAATCTTATGGAAAACATGATTTTTTTTTCTAATCCCTTCAAATTACTATGTTCTCTAAATGCCTGTGTCTCCCCCAAATTCACATATTAAAATCCAGCTTCCAAGATGCTGGTATTAGGAAATAGCCTTTGAGACTATTTTTTATCCCAAGACCCCTCCCCCTTTCATGGACACAGGAAGGAGGCAGTACCTATGAACCCAAACTAGAGTTCTTATTAAGACACTAGCTCTAGCCGGGTGTGCGCCTCTAATCCCAGCACTCGGGAGGCAGAGGTAGGAGGATCACCATGAGTTCGAGGTCACCCTGAGACTACATAGTGAATTCCAGGTCAGCCTGGGCTACAGCAAAACCCTACCTCGAAAAACAAACAAACAAACAAACAAAAATCCCCAGTACCCACGTAAGGTGGCACATGCATCTGGAGTTCACCTGCAGTGGCTACAGTCCCTGGTATGCCCATTTTCTGTCTGCCTCTTCTTTTTTTCTCTCTCTCTCCAATAAATTAAAAAAATTAAAAACATTCAAGTAACTACTAATAGTTTTTCCATTAGAAATTCTTTAATATACAACATTTTATTTTTCTTTATTTATTAGAGAGAGAGGAAAAAGGCAGATAAAGAGAGAATGGGCACATCAGGGCCTCTAGCCACTGCAAATTAACTCCAGACACATGCACCATTATGTGCATCTGGCTTACATGGGTACTGGGGAATCAAACCTGGGGCCGTAGGCCTTAGCAGGGAAATGCCTTAACTGCTAAGCCATCTCTCTAGCCCCTCCAGTAGAAATTCTGGTTATTAGTTTTTGATTTTCTTAAGGCCACCTATGACCTCTGGACTTCTTTTCTCCTAACCACGGACAGTCATAATAACTGCTATACAGTTCATGTTCTACTCATGACAAAAAATTATGAAGTTCCCAGAGGAATCACTGGAAGATGCCGGTATATTCCACTTAATTGGAATGTACCATTTCAAATATAAGTAAAGACAGTTACTGATTACCCTTGGAGAATCCTGCCCTGTGCAACCAAGCAAATCTCCGTTCAAATTCTGACTTTGACATTTGCTTAACTGGGAGACTTTGGGCAAGTCACATCAGTTCTCTGAAGCCTGGGGAGTATCCTCATTGTACAAATGAAGTAGCAACATGCAACGCAGAGTGGTCTGCACTGCAAACTCTCAGTGCACAATAAATAGGTGCCCTTACAACTCTTCTTTGATTCCTTGACCATCCCAGCTATCCCACTATCACAGCTCCCACAGCCAACAAAATTATATCAAGTTAACTCTACCATAAATGTATATTTACACATTTTTTTAAAAAAAAATCTCCGGTTCAGAGCTGGGATAGATGATTAGATTTCTTCAATTCTAGACTCATGAAATAAGTGAAGGATGCTCTATAAAGCCCTGATATTTGCCATTATGAATCATTAGTGTAGCAGTTGACTTCTAATTGTTGGGACAAAACACCAGTCCAGAAGCAGCTGATAGAAGGAAAGGGTTTATTTCAGCTTATAGTCTTGAGGGGAAGTTTCCTCACCGTGGGGAAAACAGCACAGTTAACAACAGAGCATCACATCTTGTCACACAGCTGACAGGAAGTGGTAAGAATGAGGTCTCTCTGAACTTCCAGTGGGCTGGGCTAATCAACCTCAAGGGCTGTACCCAGCGCACACCTCCTCCAGCAAGGCTCCGCCTCACAAAGGCCCACAACCTTTGCAAATTGCCCCCAGTTTGGAACCAAATATTCAAAACACATGAGCTCTGGGGGAAATTTATTCAAACCGCTGCAATTAGCAGATCCTTTTCAAGTTTCTTTCACTTTTTTTTTTTTTAATTGGAGAGTGACAGACAGAGAGAGAAAGAGGCAGATAGAGAGAGAGAGAATGAAGCCAGGCATGGTGGTGCACGACTTTAATCCCAGCACTCGGGAGGCAGAGGTAGGAGGATCGCCGTGAGTTCGAGGCCACCCTGAGACTACATAGCGAATTCCAGGTCAAAAAAAAGAGAGAGAGAATGGGCATGCCAGGGCCTTCAGCCACTGCAAACGAACTCCAGATGTGTATGCCCCCTTGTGCATCTGGCTAAAATGGGTCCTGGGGAATCGAGCCTCGAATCGGGGTCCTTAGGCTTCACAGGCAAGCGCTTAACTGCTAAGCCATCTCTCCAGCCCAAATTTCTTTCATCTTGAGAGTCCTTACTTTGTGGGTTCCCTAAGCACTTGCTTGAACTGCCTAATATACAACACATCTTTCCCAAAATACTGGATTTTCTGCTTCTAGAATACATATAAAGAAAAAAGAAATCTAAGATAGGGAGGAGTTACCATTTATGGAGAATGTATATTTAGTGATCAATACAGGTTATTTTCTCTTTCTTCATTTTTTTAGGCATGTGTATGTGGTGTGCATTAATGTATGTGCTCATATGTGTGTGTGTATGTGTGTGCACATGTGTGCAGGTGCAGGTGTGTGTGCAGGAGGAATGTAGGAATTAGAGGCAGACCACCGTTGCCACCTAACATTTCTATGGGTGCTGGAGTTCAGAACTTTGGTGTGCAAACTTGTATGGCAAACACTTTCTCCGTTGAGCCACTTCCCAAACCCCAAGTTTCTTCCTGCCCTTCATTCTTAGTTACATTTTTTTTTTTTTTTTTTTTTTTTTTTGGTTTTTCGAGGTAGGGTCTCACTCTCAGAGTGACCTTGAACTCGAGGCAATCCTCCTACCTCTGCCTCCCTAGTGCTGGGATTAAAGACGTGCGCCACCACGCCCAGCTACATTATTTTTTTACATTTATTTATTTGAGAGAAAAAGAAAGGCAGAAAAAGAATATGGGTGTACCAAAGTCTCCTGCCACTGCAAACGAATTCCAGACACATGTGCCACTTTGTGCACCTGGCTTTAAGTGGGTCTGGAGAATCGAACCTAGGCTGTCAGACTTTGCAAGCAAGTACGTTTAACCCATGAGCCATCTTTCCAGCCCTGCCCTTCACTCTTTGTTTTTAAAATTCAGAAAATTTACTACATAATTATGAAAGATGGTGACTCGGCACATACACAGTACATCTTCCCTTATTCCACACTTGGGTTTGTGAGTCTTATTCTTCTATTATGTGTATAAAATATTAATATTAGAGCATCAATATTAAGTGAAGATAGGGATTCTTTATTTATTTATTAGAGAGAGAGAGAGAGGAAAAAAAATGGGCACATCATGGCCTGCAGCCACTATAAACTCCAGATGCATGTGCTGCTTTATGCATCTGGCTTACGTGGGTACTGAGGAATTGAACCTAGGTCCTCAGGCTTCACAGGCAAGTGTATTAACCACTAAGCCATGTCTTCAGCCCCAGAGAGGGATTCTTATTTAATCCTTGAAACAACAACTGGAGTAGATTTGCATTATTACCACTATCTCACTGGAAAGGAAATTAAGCAGTAAAGCAGAAGTGGGATGTGGACATCTACAAGACAGAACAAAGATAACATAAACGAAGTACCAGAAGATAGTTAAAAGTGTAAGGCCATGGAATGGAGAGAAGGTGAAAACAATTTCATTGTGTAGCTTTTTTTATTCAGTTGAATAAGAACCACAAATCAGGCGCTGCATTTTAATTAAGTGTTGCCTTAATTGCAACAAAATGGCTATGGTGGCTGTCAGATGAAGCCTGTAAATAGGAAGTAAAGGTTAAGCCATCCTGCCTGAACATTTTGTTATTGTTGTTGTTGTTGTTGTTGTTGTTGCTGTTGCTGTTTTCCGAGGTAGGTTCTCACTCTAGCTCAGGCTGACCTGGAATTCACTATGTAGTCTTAGGGTGGCCTTGAGCTCATAGAGATCCTCCTACCTCTGCCTCCCAAGTGCTGGGATTAAAGGCGTGTCCCACCATGCCGGGCTCCTGAGCAGTTTTTAACTGCAGACTCCAGAGTATGTTTAAAGAATGTTCTGGAAGCTGCTTACAATGGCAGAAACTGGTCATTTGAAAGTAAAACTGGACACAGACGTATCATGGAGTGTCAGTGGTGATTGTTCACGAGAACTTTCTCATTCCAGGTGATGGTACTCAGGTTTTACATGGTCAGTTATCTCAAGAGCTATCCCATTGATCATGTTCTCCTTGAAATTGGATCCAAGTTTTAAATCCATTTGTGAGTCAGTCAGTGCATGATATGACACGTTTACAGCAGATGGCCCGTGGATCAAAGCTCCATGCCTCTGATTTAGCGTCTCCATGCTATAAAGCTATCACATAAGACATGTGCACTGACTCCCACTTTGACAAGAGCACAACTGAGATTCTTTAAAGAGGTAGCTTGTTGTATTACAGCCATGAGGAAAGCCTTAGGCGTTTAGATATTCTTCTATGACAGGGAAGATTCAGCCATCACTGGGGTACTATAGAATCTCCCAATTCTATTCTATTCTACCAGAATGAAATACCAGTTGTCAGATTCCTTTCACAATATGCTGCCCAAAATTTCACTTTAACATCTAAACAATGTGTTCATTTTCTCATTTCAAATTAATTTGAATATTCTGGTTGAGACAAATCACTCATTTGCACATGAACTTTTAGAAAAGCCATCCTTTTGTTGAAATGCCATATGTGGACTCAGTCTAAACTTGAACTTGAATTCTAAAATTAAACTTTTTATGTGTAGTGTGGTGGTTTGATTCAGGTGTCCCCCATAAACTTAGGTATTCTGAATGCTAGGTTCCCAGCTGATGGAGATTGGGGAATTAATGCTGCGTGGAGGTAGTGTATTGTTGGGGGTGGTTGTTGAAGTCAGGTTTGCATTATTGGCAGAAATCACCCAAACAAGAGCAGCTTCTGGGAAAAAGAGGTTTATTTTGGCTTACAGGCTCAAGGGGGAAGCTCCATGATGGCAGGGAAAACAATGGCATGAGCAGAGGGTGGACATCACCTCCTTGGCCAACATAAGGTGGACACCAGGAACAGGAGAGAGTGCCAAACACTGGGAAGGGGACACTGGCTAGAACACCCATAAGTCTGCCCCCAACAATACACTGCCTCCAGGAGGTATTAATCCCCAAATCTCTGTCATCTGGGAACCTAGCATTCAGAACACCTAAATTTATGGGTGACACCTGAATCAAACTGCCACAATGGGCTTATGGGCATTATAACCAGTTTCCCCTTGCCAGCTTTTGGCACACTCTTGTGTTGCTGTTGCCCACCTGATGTTGGCCAGGGGGTGATGTCCACCCTCTGCTCATGCCATCATTTTTCCCTGCCATTATGGAGCTTCCCCTCGAGTCTGTAAGCAAAAATAGAACTTTTTTTCCACAAGGTGCTCTTGGTCAAGTGTTTTCTGGCAGCAATGGTATGAGGAGTGGTGCCATTTGCTGCTAGACACTGTGTGGCTTTGGCCTTTTGGGGCTGGTTTTCAAGAGGAATGTGGAAGGATTTGAAATCTTGGCCTTGCAGTGCTGTAAGTACAGCTTGATGGACTATTCTGGTCAGAGTTGAAAGACCTGAATGTAGTAAGAACTATGGACTGTGAGGTTTGGCTTATGAGGGTGAGAAAGAGCTTTGCTTGGACTGGGCTAAAAGCAGTTTGTGTGAGAGGCTTGCTGTTATGCCTGTGTCCTGAAAAGTTGTGTAGGGTTCCATTGCATAGAAATGGACTGGTGTGAGCAGAGGGATATGGCACAGAAAAAAAATGAAATCTTTGGGTGAAACTGCTGCCCGTTCAGCTGCAACTGAGAGATTACAACCATTCAGATTGGGCCAGCTGACCTGCACTGGGGCAACAGGGAGAATGTAGACTCTTTTGAAGGGGCTGAGTGCTCAAGGAGTGTCCTGTCCTTCAAAGTCTGCTTTATTCCCCCCTGGATTAACAAATTGGCACCCCACCTGGTACTATGGATTATAAGAAATGCAGGAAAGAGAGGGTCATTGGATTTGCAACATGGTCTTGTGTTTTGGAAACGGCCATGGGCAGTGTGAAGCAGGTTTGTTAGATGCCTGAATGGAGACCCAATGGAGCCATGATGATGGACCATGGGTTGCAGTGGAGATGCCAGGACCATGAGATGGCTGCTAAGGAAAGCTGCTGGCCCTGGATGAAGTTTTCCAGGACTGTGAGTAGCCTAGCTAGAGTGGCAGAATTGGAACTCCAGAGACTTGTTGCTGGTTAGAATTATCAGTCTTGGAGATTTGCCATTTACTAGAATTGTTGGACTTGGAGCTACAGAGTTTGATGTTTGCCCTGTTTAAACCTTGCATTGGTTGAATGTTTCTTTGCTATGCCCAATGCTATGTTTTGTAGTGTGAATGTTATTCTGTGCCATTATGAGTTTTGGGGGGACATTTTTTGGTATTAGGGTCAGTTAAAAGACTTTGGATTATGGGGATGTTTGAACATCATTGGTATTGGTAAAAAAAAAAAAAAAAAACTATGGGGACTTTTAAAGTTGGACTGAATGCATTGTATTTTATATCCTGGATGGTTATCGGTTTATGGGGCCCAGGAGCAGAATGTGGTGATTTGACTCAGATGTCCCCCATAAACTTAGGTGTTCTGAATTTTTTTTTTTTTTTTGGCTTAACACATTGTGGTGGCTTCAATGAAATGTCCCCATAGGCTCATGGGTTTTGAATACTTGGTCATAAGCTGGTGGCTATTTGGAAAAGTTGTTAGGCTTTGGGGATGTGGGGCCTTGTTGCAGGAGATGTGTTGCTGGGGGCGTAGCTTTGCTGTGTTACAGACTGGCTCCCATCTTGTAAGAGCTAGCTCACTTGGACTACTTTCATCCTGCTACTGTGGAGATGTGACCCAGGCTTCCTGCTCCTGCCATTCATGCTTTCCCACTATGATGACACTTCCACTCAAAACTGTAAGCTGAGGGGGTGGAGAGATGGCTTAGTGGTTGCCTGTGAAGCCTAAGGACCTTGGTTCGAGGCTTGATTCCCCAGGACCCATGTAAGCCAGATGCACAAGGGGGTACATGCGTCTGGAGTTTGTTTGTAGTGGCTGGAGGCCCTGGTGTGCCCATTCTCTCTTTATCTATTTGCCTGTTTCTCTGTCTGTCTGTTGCTCTCAAATAAATAAATAAAAATATTTTTAAAAAACCTGTAAGCTGAGGGCTGGAGAGATGGCTTATTTCTTAAAGGTATTTTCTTGTAAAGCCTGATGGTCCAAGTTTAATTCCACAGAATACTCACATAAAGCCAGATGCACAGAATGGCATGTACATCTGGAGTTTGCTTACAGTGGCTGGAGGTGCTGGTGTACCCATACTCTCTCTTAATAAATAAATAAACAAACATTTTTTTTAAACTGGAAGCTGAAATAAACCCTCTCTTCCCATGAGATGCTTCTGATTGGGAGTCTTGTTCCAGCAATGATAAGGTAACTAACACATAAAGCGATACAATAGTAAAACATAAAACCAGTGAAAAATGTCACATATTTTGCACTTTTCATGTTTACATATTTCTTGTTCTTCATGGTGACAGTGTTCACTGACATTAGCTATAGGTTTCTTGTAGGTTCTCTTAATGAAATCAAAGAAGTTTTCTATTGGACTGAAGAGATGGCTCAACAGTTCAAGGCACTTGCTTGGAAAGCCTGATGGCCTAGGTTTGATTTCCCCAGTTCCAAAGTAAAGCCTGATACACAAAGTAGGAAGCCCATTCTCTCTCACTAACTACATAAAATTTTTTTTTTAAAAACCACACAGTTTAGATGGATGTGGTGAACACCTTTATGCCAGCACTCCAGAAGGTGAGAAAGGAGGATCATATGCTCAAGACCAGCCCGAACTGCATAGTATGACCCTGCCTCAAAGAGCAAAAACAAGACCAAACAAGCAAGCCAACAAAACATGTCAAAGATTGCGGAGTGGAATATGCTTCTTAGGGATTTGTTTTGGAACTGGACATCGATATGATTAAGAAGATCATTTTAGCAGCAATGAAGAGTTTAATCATCAGGTGTCTGTTGTGTAGTACTTCTGAAAATCTTGAACCTCTCCTGCCTTGATTGTTCATGTAAGACACTGATAAAACTGTCCAAGAAGCTGGGAAATATTTCACACATATATCACATAACTTGGACTGTAATTTGCTATTTCTGTACTATGAAAACTATCAAACTTGGATTTTGCCCCCCCCCAAAAAAAAGAAAAAAGAGAAATCCAGAAAGAAAAGTTTGAAGGTCTGCCTTAAATTTGTTAGTCTCTTTAAAAAGAGGAGGGCTGAGCTGGAGAGATGGCTTAGAGGTTAAGGCGTTTGCCTACAAAGCCAAAGGATCCCGGTTTGATTTTCTAGGACCCACATAAGCCAGATGCACAAGGGGCCGCATGCATCTGGAGTTCCTTTGCAGTGGCTGGAGGCCCTGGCGCTCTTTCTCTCTCTTAAATAAATAAATAAATAAATAAAGAGCAGGGCGGGGATAAAGTAATTTAGCAGAAAGCCAGGGAAAGAAGAGCCACATCCTCCTACTCTCTCTGACCCTTGTGTTTAGTTCTAATGTTTAAAGAATACTGACAAACATGCAGATTTGTTTAGGAACAAACAGGGAGCTATAGAAAGGCTTGGCCACATCTTGTGAACATACGTGAAAGACTAGCAATATGCCTTAAGGTGAGAACTGGGTTGGGGTCAACGAAGAGAAAGACAAGACAGAGTGGTTAGATGTATTGGCAAATGCTAATAAGGACGTCACATAGATGAAAACAGGGTGAAAAATAACAGCAAAAAAAGAGAAAAACTTCATGTAAGAAAAGGTATATTGGATGAATACTAGGAAAGTGGTTTCTAACACTGCAAGCTGTTTTGGAAAGCGGGGATTTTCCACAGTGGGGGACGGAGGCAGCTCATGTTACCTGAGGCTTCTCTCAACTCTGAGAATCAATTTAATTAGTCACAAGTGTCAGACAGAGAGGCAGTGTGGAGGCTCATTCGCCTTAAAGTAACACATCCTGTGACTAAATCTTGGTGCAGGCTTTAGAAGGAAGGTCACCCTGTGCAAGTCCTTTGGACTCTGGATCAGTTTTTTCTCTATTAAATAGAAACAAGCCGCACGTGGTGGCGCACACCTTTAATCCCAGCACTTGGGAGGCAGAGGTAGGAGGATCGCCGTGAGTTCGAGGCCACCCTGAGACTACATAGTGAATTCCAGGTCACCCTGGGCTAGAGTGAGACCCTATCTTGAAAAACAAACAAAAATAGAAACAGAACAGTGCTCATATACTCTGGCATTATGCTAAGAAAAAATATATATATACAAATTGACATAAATTTTTGTTTTCATGGGATAAGCCAAGAAGGCCACATAACTCAACTCTCCTGTTTCTCTTTTCTTCTCTTACTACTCTATTTCAGGCTCTATCTTCCCACACCCAGCTGTTCTTCATATCTCCTCTCACATGCATCTCATCTAACTGCCACCATCTACTTTAGGGAAAAATGCAAATAGATTCTTTTTTCTTTTTTTCCTTCTTTCCTTCCCTCCCTTCCGTTTCCTGCCCCTCCCCTTCCTTCCTTTCCCAAAGTAGGGTGTTGCTCTAGCCCATGGTGACCTGGAATTCACTATGTCGTCTCAGGGTGGCCTCGAACTCATGGTGATCCTCCTACCTCTGCCTCCAGGAGTGCTGGGATTAAAGGTGTGCGCCACCACGCCTGGCACATAGGCTTTTTCTAATCTAAGATAGAGGATGGGTCAAGGAACAGTCTCTAAGAATCATCTTACACATTTCTCATCTACAGTTGTCATCTATAAAGTGTGTCAAACACTGAAGGAGACCCTAAGAAATTACAATTTCAGGGATATTACAGAGAATATTGAACTCCTTATCAGAAACCTTCAACTCTCATAAAGCATACCTATACAAGTCAGACTACAACTACACTGTGGTCTTTAAAAAATTTGTATTAGAAATCTGGGTGTAGTGGTAGTCACCTTTCATCCCAGCACTTGGGAGGCAGAGGTAGGAGGATCGACATGAGTTCAAGGCCATCCTGAGATGACTTGGTGAGTTCCAGGTTAGCCTGGGCTAGAGTGAGACCCTACCTCGAAAAAAAAAAAACCCTCCATGTTGATCTGATCTGGGGGGAAAAAATTTATATTAGAGCTGGGAGTGTTGGCACATGCTCTCAATCCCAGCATTTGGGAGGGAGAGTTAGGAGAATCGTGAGTTGGAGGATAGCCTGAGTCTACATAGTGAATTCCAGAACAGCCTGGGTTTGGAACAAGACACTACCTCAAAAAACCAAAAAACAAACAAACAGAAGTTTATAGTAAAATAATTACTTTTCCCCCCCCTTTTTTTAGGCAGGGTCTCACTCTAGCCCAGGCTGACCTAGAATTCACTATGTAGTCTCAGAGTGGCCTCGAACTCACGGCGATCCTCCTACCTCTGCCTCTCGAGTGGAGTGCTGGCATAGAGGGTTGCGCCACCACGCCCAGCAAATGCTTATTTAACTGTGCTCTGCGCATCTCAATTCTGGCATGTGACGCTAATCTTCCTTAATTAAACCACTGCCCACAGATGAAACACAATTTCCAGCTGACCCCTTGTTTAGTATGTCCTCTTCTCCCACTTGCGAGTCCTCTCTAGCCTTCTCTTTGTTTCAGGAAGCTGTCTTGAAGTCAAATTACTTTGCTCTCAAGTCCACCACCTACTGTGGGACTTTACTTCAACTTATATGCACCTGCAAATTAAGTGTGATTACTATCTCAGACGACGGAGGAGGAGGATTAATTAGCTTTAAGTAACGCCCTGGAGATGGGTTCAGGGGTCAACAACGCGGAGCAATAAACTCCCGCATCCAGCACTTCCTGCAGCCCAAGGCCTGTTGACACTTCCACCACCTTCCAGACCACCCAAAATTTAAAACCTGCTCAGCTGTGGCTCTGGGTGCAGAATAAAGCTTTGCAACTGTCTCGTGGCGCTTAAAGTCAAGCTTTGGCTCGGAAAGACGCTCCCGACCTGGGATTCCGGTGGATTCCCAAGTCTACAGTACCAATTGGCCGCAGGGCACAAGATGAGGGGCGTGGCCCGGGCTGTGGTAGGCGTGGCCCGGGCTGTCGGGGGCGTGCCCTCCTCCCGGGCTTCGTCCCCGTGCGCATGTGCACTGCTTGAGCGGCGCCTGCGCGGCTGGTATCTGCGTGTGGGGTTGGGAGGGGCGGGGGGGGGGAGGGGAGCGGTCAAACGCAGTATTTCCCGGAAGGGACGCGCAGGGAGGGGAGGGGCGACGCACGCCAGGGGAGGGGTGGGCGGGGCCGAAGGCGGGAGCGTCGGCGTCAGCTGACCGGGTCTCGTGACAGGCGGGGCGGCGGCGGCGCAGGCGCGGTCGGGGGCGCGGCGCTCGGAGCCTGGGCGAAGATGGCGGCGTCCAGGGCGAGCCTCTGAGAGGGAGCGGAGGGCGGCGGCGGCGGCCGAGGGCGCGTCGGGAACCCGCGGCGGCCGAGCTCCCGGGGGCCCTGGCGGCGCGGGGCGTGGGGAAGGGGAAAGTGGTGAGGCGCGGAGGCCGAGCTGTGGACGCGGAGCCGGCGGCGTTGGCGGCGGCGGGAGGAGCCTCTGCAGCCTCCCGCGAAGGTAAAGGCGAGACGCGGCGGGCGACGTGCGGGGCTCGGGTCCGCGAACGTGCCCGAAGCTGCGGAGCGCTGGCAGCGGCTCGCCCTCCTCCTTCCCACCATCCCCCGACTGTGCTGCTGCGGTCCCTCCGCTCCCACCCTCCCTGCCCCGGCCCCCGGTGACATCTGCCGCGGGCGCCGCTCTGCTCCGCCCCACCCTCCTCCTCTTCCTTTTAAAATTTCTTTTAGCCTGGGTTGCTCCCCATCGCTGTCACTTGCTCCCCGCTTTTGCACATCCCGACCCTCCGCGCTGCTCATCCATCCCCCCCATTGTGGGCTCCGCCCTCGGGGTTCCGTGCCCCGGACACCCCTTCCTCCTGGACCCCGGCAACTCTCCGCTCCCCGGGCTCAGCCATCCTCCCTTCTTGAATCCCGCCTGGACCTTTTTTTTTTTTTTTAACTTTCTTTTCTTCAGCTTTGTTTCGTTTTGTTGGGAAATTGAGCAGCTGCGTCCGTTTCTTCCTTCTATCCCTTTTTCCAAAATCAGTTTTTGGTTATTTTTTTTCCCCCCCTCTCTCCGGACTTTTACTTCCTTGCAAGGCAGTCTGTCCACCGTTGCTTTCTCTTGGCTTCTGGGATTTCACCTCTAAATGTGGCCTTTGCAGCAGGATTTTGATGGTTAGAAAAGAGGCTGTTGGACATATATTTGAGACTGCCCTTAAGCATGCTTTCTTTCCCGGTGTTGAGCTCACCACGCTTGTCCTGAAATCGTTTTTATCACTTGGTGATTAAAAAAAAAAACAAAAAAAAAACCTCCATCATTAAAGGGTTGATGTCCCCAAAGGATCCCCCTCTGCTTTTCCCCTTTCATCCCACACTGTTTAGCTTTGTGTTTCTTTTTCTTGTTTTAATTTGTTTGGTTTCTGGGAAGTGTGCTTCATTGTGTGATTCAACCTGGCTTATAACAAATAAAACCTTTTTAAGCTTTAAATACAACGTGAAACAGTGTCCAGCTACATTACAAACTGTTGCTTGAGAGAGTAATTTTACAGTGCATTCAGAGAACATGATTCTTGTTTGGGAAACATTGCATTTATTTTTGTTTTAAAACAGGAAGTAGAACACGTTCAGGGAGGAAAAGAGGAGTCAGAAGTGAGAAATTGGGATGTAAGGAATGTTAACGCTAGGTCTAGTCCTTGGAAAATGCCAGCATTTGTATTCCACTGAGAGTCCATGCATATTCCTCTTTTCCTAAAGTGGCAGTAGTAGTTTAAAACTTAAGCTGTACTTGTTAGCACTATTTGTACCTAAGTTCTTAAGTTGAAAAGTAACTTAATAAAACATATGTTGTTAGCGAAAAACAGTTACACAATCGTGAAAAGCATGGATTATTTGCAAGAATTAAATTTTATTACAAATAAATGGAAGCAGGATAACCAGGTGGACTGTAATAAACCTGATCTTACTAAATTTGTAGAAAGAAAGAAAGAGAAAAAGGAAGAAAGAGGTTGATACTGGAGTCTGGTTCCTAATGGACACTAAATTGGGGTCGAAATAACAAGCGCTCTGTCTTGAACCAGTCATATTTATTTACCCAGATGGATTTTGAAGTTTCGGCTGTTCTTTCTTTTCCATTGCTGCTGTAAAGCAGGAACAAGGTTGTGCAGGTTAACTGCAGTGCTGTCTTGATTGCTGCTAAGATTATGGCTTAATTGTTTAACGTTTGGCGGTGGTTAAAGCACATTTGTTTTGAGATACCTTTTGAGTCACTGTTTCTCAGCTTTATCAGATTCACTAAGAGCTTCTTTTTAAAAAATAATTTTAAAAATATTTATTTATTTGAGAGAGAGAGAGAGAGAATGGGTGCGCCAGGGCCTCTAGTCATTGCATGTGCCGCCTTGTGCTTCTAACTTTACATGGGACTGGGGAATCGAACCTGTGTCTGTAGGCTTTGCCAGCAAACGACTTAACCTCTAAGCCGTCTCTCCAGAAGGGCTTCCTTTTAATATCAAATACTTATAACGCTTTTGCTATACTGAAATAGTTTATAAATAATAGAAGCAGCATTTGGCACTGACTCTAAGATGAAAGCTTTGTCGTCACCCTTACAAGGGCAAGAACTAGTTGACTTCCCTTGATGCCTTTTCTGGAGCCCATTTAAAGAACTAAGGCTATAGAGTCTTATAGTTGAGAATCTAAAGTGAGTTGCAGAAAGAGGAAGAAAGAGGAGGAAAAGGGCATGAACTTTTGAATAGAGAGGAATTCAACTAGAATAGTGGGAAAAAATGATGAAAACTGAGCGCACCATCTTGCAAGCTCTTTATACACAGAACTCACTGGATGTGCTCTTAGGGAATATCTCTTACACAGAGCCAGTGGAGAGGAACAGCAGTTGAGCTTTTAAAAGAGGGTCAACAGGGCTGGAGAGATGGCTTAGTGGTTAAGCGCTTGCGTGTGAAGCCTAAGGACCCGGGTTCGAGGCTCAATTCCCCAGGACCCACCTTAGCCAGATGCACAAGGGGGCGCACGCATCTGGAGTTCGTTTACAGAGGCTGGAAGCTCTGGCACGCCCATTCTCTCTGCCTCTCTCTCTCTCTCTCTCTCTCTCTCTCTCTCTCTGCCTCCTCCTCTCTGTCACTCTCAAATAAATAAATAAACAAACAAAAAAATTTAAAAAAAGAGGGTCAACAAATTCTTGTGATTCTATTTCTATCTCTTCGGTGGAGGGGCATGCAGCCTTGCTGGCCTGTACTGGTGAAAATTTATTGGGTTTAGGAAGATGAGAAGAGGGAAAAATAATATGCCTAAGGGAGGGGTACTGAACCCCAAACTACAGCTGTATTATGGTCAGGAGAGCCAAGAAAGTCATATTTCCAAGATCCAGGGACATGATCTATGACTTAAACTCAATCAGAACAAAGACTATCTCCATCTCCTGCTACCACTCTAAGAAAGCTCGAATAAGTAACATGAGTAGAGTATTGTGAGGAGAGGCACAAGATTACAAAGAAGTATAGCACAAAGGTCAGGCATAACATTGGTTTAGTTTTAACTACCCCTACCATAGATACACACTACTCTTCAGAGAAATGAAGCCTCTGGTATATTGAGTATAGCTGTAGCCAGGTCATAAGTCCAGCCCAACTCCTAACTAGATTAGCATAACCTCTGTATTAACAGCCTCCTAGATAAAAAGTATATTCATTTTCAGTGATAAAAGTTACTCCGTTTTATATGATCTTGTCTAGCTTTCAACAACAACAACATGAAACATATGAAAAGGCAAAAGAAGAAAGGAAGAGTGAGCTTTCCCAAGGAACATGTATCAGAATTTTACTGGGATTAATGTTATCCAATGGGGAGTTTAAAATGACTATATATTAAAAGTTGAAGAAGGAAAGTGGACAAAATGCAGGCCAGATGGGTAATTTTGGTAGAGGTAGAAACTGAAAAGAATCAAAAGGAAATACTAGAAGTGAAAAGTTAATAAAACGATGGAGAATGCCTTTGAGCTCATGAGTAGACTTGTCACAACTGAGCACAAGGCAGCAGCCTTGTACCTATACCAGTAGAAGCTATCCAACAGCACCACAGAAACAGCTGTTCCTCTTCCTCCTCCTCTTGAGGTAGAGTCTCACTCTAGCCCAGGCTGATGTGGAATTCACTATGTAGTCTCAGGGTGGTCTCAACTCATGGTGATCCTCCTACCTCTGCTTCTCCAGTGCTGGAATTAAAGGCGTGCGCCACCACAGAATCAGAAACAGATTCTTAAAACACATTTCAAGAATTTGGAAATAGCAGCTATTTTAATATATACCTAATTGGAGTCACACAAGAACAAAAGAGCAGAAAAAAATATTGGTGACCTCTCCAGAGCAATTACCAGATGTGTTAATCACAGATCCAAGGACCTTAGGAAAAATCCACTCCCCCTCCAAAAAGGAAAATTCTGTGGGAAATATACCCAGGCATGTCATATTCAAACTGAAGTTAACAAAAGACAAACAATAAAATCCTGAGGATAACTAAAAGAGAGAGAGAGAGAGAGAGAGAGAGAGAGAGAAACATTACATATAGAGGGAAAAAGTTTTTATGTTATGTAAAATTGAATAATTGAAAACAATAGGTCTTAGGGGAGAAATAGGTTAGGTCAGTAAAACTCAAAAACAACTTGAATAACAGACATAATGGCAATCTACAACACTATTTTGTACCACTTTATTTTTTATTTTTTGGTTTTTTTTCAAGGTAGGGTTTCACTCTAGCCCAGGCTGACCTTGGATTCACTGTGTAGTCTCAGGGTGGCCTGAACTCACGATGATCCTCCTACCTCTGCCTCTTGAGTGCTGAGATTAAAGGGGTATGCCACCACACCTGGCTTGTACAACTTTTTAATGGTAAAATACTATGGCATTTTGTCTTGAAAAAGTTTACTTGTGCAGATGAGCATTGGAGTGAGTTGCAGTATATTGAGTTGCTGTTAAGTACTGAAGGAAATGAGATTGAGTGGAAAATTGTGACCACAAAGATGTGACTATGATTCACTGACCTATAGTGTGTCCATGTGTGTGATTTGCAAATTCCTAAGAAGCTCAGTTAATGTAGGCACAGTTTTCTACATTCACCATATACTTCCTTGTGATTCATGAATACCTAAGCTCATGTGAAATTTGACTCAAGTTCCATTTGTTCAGTACATTAGGCAGACACACTACTGACCGATGTCCCCAGCCTAGTACATCTGGCTTGTTGGAGTAAGTTCATGTTACCAGAACGGCACTATAGAAGAACCAACTATATGCATTTAATTATGTAAATACTTAAGTATGACCACACCGGAATAAACAATGAAATTGTCAGTTTTGCACCCTTACATAGAACCAGTTTAACTTTGACAGGCAGGTGATGGGTATAGATTGGTCATCTGGGTTCTTCAAACACAAGTGTTCATGCCATTAGTGTTGTTTTCTGAACTGAACAAGGTAAATGTAATCAGTCTCTCAATCTGCATAATAATTGCAGTCCTGGAAAATTTGTGCATATTAAGTCTTCCAGAACATATTTTGTACTTTATATTTAAAATAGAATTAGACTGTAAGGTTAGTTTATTATACATAAGTTTTTACCTATTCAAATAACCACTTGGACATTTGAAAGTCACACATGGAAAACAGGTTTTCCATGTGTGAGACTGTTGAAGTATTTAGCCCTATCTGCTAAATGCTAGAAGTCCTCCCAATCTCAGTGCCTCACCCCACCCCACCCCACCTCACCATTACTTCAATTCAAAACTTTAATTGGTGGTTTCTCTGCTGGAACAGTTTCTCATTTGAGCACCTGCCAGTTGATCATAGCTCTTGTTACCGAAACTGATTCTTAGGGCTGGGGATGCAGTTCAGTTGATAGAGTTCCTGCCTAGCATGCACAAAACCCTGGGTCTGTTTCGCAGCACTGCATAGAACTGGTTTGGTGGCTCCTGCCTGTAATACTAGCATTTGGTAGGTGGAGACAGGAGGATCGGAAGTTCAAGGTCATCCTTAGCTACAAAGCAAGTTCTCTTCCAGCTTGGGATACTTGAGATCCTGTCTCAAAACAAAATAACCCTGATTGTTAGTTATGAGAACTCCTTTGAGTGTCACCGACTTAGGGTATAGCTAAAGCTAATATGGTTATGATCCTTTCTGAGTTAAGATAGTTACTTAATTTCAAGAAATGCACGTGATGTGGTCCAGTCAACAAAGGTGCTTGCTAGTAGTTCCTTTTAGGTGTTCTTTTTAATTAGCAGTAGTCACACCTCGGATAAACCTTATTGGCTATGATACTGCCAGTGCTCGCAGCATGGTTATTCTTTTTTTAAAAAGAATCCAAACCATTTATTTGGAGAGAGAGAGAAAGAAAATGAATGTGCCAGGACCTCTTGCCACTGCAAACTCCAGATGCATGTACCACTTCATACATCTGACTTTACGTGGGTACTGGGGAATCATTAGGCTTTCCAAGCAAGTGCCTTTAACCACTGGGCCATCTCTCCAGCCCGCAGATGCTCTTTATTCAACAGCCCACATAGTAATTTTTGTTTGTTTTTTCGAGGTAGGGTCTTGCTGTAACCCAGGCTGACCTGGAATTCAGTATGTAGTCTTAGGGTGGACTCGAACTTATGGCGCTCCTCCTACCTCTGCCTCCCAAGTGCTAAGATTATAAGTGTGCGCCACCACACCTGGCAAGAAATGTGATTCTAAACAAGCAAAGTCAAAAAGCTTTATAGTTTAGCATTCTTTTTTTTGGGGGGGGGGATTTCTGAGGTAGGGTCTCACTCTAGCTCAGGCTGACCTGGAATTCACTATGTAGTCTCAGGGTGGCCTGGAACTCGTGGGAATCCTCTTAATACCTGTCTCCCAAGTGCTGGGATTAAAGGTGTGTGCCACCACGTCCGGCTACAGTTTAGCATTCTTATGTTGCCCTTAGTAGACCACACTGCCAAAGCATTGTTCACTTATTTAGCACATGGCCATTCTTAATATTTGTTTGCATTTGATCAGTGTTTGATTGCTAAGGTCATGACTATAGCAGACTTCTCTAATAGTTCTTAAATTTTACACTAATTCTACTGAAAGTTAAATTCTTAAACAGGGATTTCTGGTTTGTGTTCCTTAGTCATTTAATGCTATAATTTCTCTTAAACTTCTACTCAAGAAACAGAATACTTTGAATAGTTATCAAATCTGAGAGCAGATAAATTATGCTTCTTCCAAACCTTTGAGCTGCTGAGTCCAATTTTAAAAGTAAAATACTCCTTTTCAGTGGTAATTTGGAAGTAAGTTGTAAAACACTATGGGAGAGGTAAAAATAATATGGCTATCTCAGAACAAACTAGAAATGGTGTTACTGCTGTTGTATATTAAGTGAAGAGGAAAGTTTTGCAACTTAAACTTCTGTATATTTAAAAATTATTTATTCATAAGCAAAGAGAGGGAGAAGGAGAGTGGGGGGGGAGAGGAAACTTTGGGGAATTTATTTGGAGAAATGTGTCAGTTGAATATTGATATTACTGCTTGCTTTCCTATTCTGTAACCATATTTATCTCTGGAAGATCAGTAAGTTAAGGAGCCTAAAGTGGGCTGTAGTCAAAGCTTTGCAATCTGCTTCTGGCTGCTTTAAGGTTACTGTAGGTATTGCACGTATCACATACATTTTTGTTTATTTAGAAGGAAATAATTTCACCCACCCTTAGTCATGAATTAAGTTGAAATTAAAATAAAAAATAGACTCTGACACAGTAGTGTATACTTCATTGTTTTGTGTTCTAGCTGCTTGGGAGGTTGAGGCCAGAGGCTGGCTTTATCCCAGGAATCTGAGGCCAGCCTGGGTATCATAGTGAGACGCTGGCTAAAGTTCATGCGGCAGGTTTTCCCATACACAGCACCTTCTCCAAAACAGTTTAGCTGTAGCTGTTTCATTTGGATAAAAATTAATGTCCTGTTAGTCATTTTTTAACCTTTTATTTGAAACAGTACTAACCTAGTAATGGGAGTTTATTCTTTTTCTTTTTTCTTTCTTTCTTTTTTTTTTTTTTTTGGTTTTTCGAGGTAGGGTCTCACTCTGGCTCAGGCTGACCTGGAATTAACTATGTAGTCTCAAGGTGGCCTCGAACTCATGGAGATCCTCCTACCTCTGCCTCTCAACTGCTGAGATTAAAGGCAATGAGCTGCCATGCCTGGTTTTATTCAGATTCTAAATTCAACTATTGACAGAAGTAGATTTTCAACAAATCAGTATAAGGGATTTTTCATACTCATAGTTTTTACCTTAGCAATAGTTCTTCTCCTAGCATGGTTATATGAAGTATTACCTTTATAGATTAGTTTCTCATGTGATTGTCCACCATATTGTGAGTGTGATTTCTAGTCTAGTGCATAAGCAGCATAGAAAAACTTTGTCAGAAAAAAAAAAAAACTCGGGTTTTTTTTTAATCAATAGATTACAAAAATGTTCACTTTCCTCCAAGTTGAGAGAACTTTGTTTTTGACACCCACACATCTGATTCCAGGATTTTCAAGTCAGCATTTTACAGTTACCACATTATGTCCATCTTCTATTTTTTGATGTATTTGAAGACAATTTTCATTTTATTTCATTTGAGAAAGTGAGAAAAAGAGGCAGATATATGAATGAATGAGAGAGAGAACGGGCACACCAGAGCCTTCTGCCACTACAAACGAACTCCAGATGCATGTGCCATCATGAGCATCTATCTGGCTTATGTGGATCTTGGGGAATCAGTCAAACCTGGGTCCTTTCCTTTGGCTTTGCAGGCAAGTGCCTTAACTGCTAAGCCATCTCCAGCCCGAAGGTCATTTTTTAAAAAAAATTTTTATTTAGTTACTTGAAAGTGACAGAGAGAGAAAGAAGCAGAGAGAGAGAGAGAGAGAGAGAGAGAGAGAATGGGCGCGCCAGGGCCTCCAGCCACTGCAAAGGAACTCCAGATGCGTGCGCCCCTTGTGCATCTGGCTAACGTGGGTCCTGGGGAATCGAGCCTCGAACCGAGGTCCTTGGGCTTCACAGGCAAGTGCTTAACCGCTAAGCCACCTCTCCAGCCCCTGAAGGTCATTTTTTAAAATTCATTACTTGAGAGCACAGCTAATGAATGATGGGAAGACTAAATTCTGTTCTTATGTTTTACTGGCTCAAAGTGAGAAAATTAGTCTCTTATCTGGTCACTCCAACTTGTCATTTTGTGTAACTATTACTTTCAGATGGTCATTCAAAGTGTCTGCATTAAGCAGGTGAATAGCCTTGTTCAATACTAGTTCCTTCATTTACTAACTTGTTTTTCTGAATATATTCATTCATCCTTTGCTAAATGAGTTTATTTAACACAGCCATGCACATGTACTTAAGTTTGCTGTGCATGCAAAAATTTCCACTTACAGCCTGGTTGTGATCTGCCTCAGGCTGCGTCTGTGTTGGTCACTTCAATATGCTTTTGTTCACAATGTCAGCTTGATGTGGGTCTCTGCTCAGTGGACTCTGAGATTCTGTGGTTTTATGTGACAGTTATGTATTTTCTCAAAGATCATTCTAATTTTACTCATAATGATTGTAAGTGGGTGCCAGCGCTGTTGCCAGTAACGAATTAGAATGCAAGAACCTTGTGTTATTCGAAAGCATGAAGCAGCGCATTAACTGAAAAGGGTGGCTCTAGCCAAAATCCCCGTGTGCCCTCAATTTGACTCCTCCGCGCTCCTGGCTGACAGTTGAGCTAGGGCCTCAGGCATGTGAATCACTGGGCTCCATCCTCTCAGCCTTTTCGTTTTCTTACTGTTTTTTGAGACAAGATCTTGTTCTGACCTCCAACTGGGGATTCTTCCTCCTTAGCCTCCCAAGTCCCAGGATTATAGGCATAGGCAAGCATGCCTGCCAAGAAGATGGAGGGAGGGAGAGGAGGGAGGGAGAGGGAGGGAGGGAGGAAGGAAGGAAGGAAGGAAAGAAGGAAGGGGAATGAAGGCATTATAGGGCCTCTTGCCACTGCAAAAAAAAGAAAAAAAAATTCCAGATGCCCACTTTGTGCATCAGGCTTTACATGGGTACTGGGGAATCAAACTCGAGCCATCAGGCTTTGCAGTTTAACTGCTGAGCCATGTCACCTGCCTGAATTTCACTTTTTATTTTTATTTTTGTTTATTTTATTTGTTTATTTGAGAGTGTCAGACACAGACAGAAAGAGGCAGAGAGAGAGAGAGAATGGGCATGCCAGGGCCTCCAGCCACTGAAAACGAACTCCAGACGTGTGCACCCCCTTGTGCATCTGGCTAACATGGGTCTTGGGGAATCGAGCCTTGAACCGGGGTCCTTAGGCTTCACAGGCAAGTGCTTAACCATTAAGCCATCTCTCCAGCCCGAATTTCACTTTTTAAACCTTAGTACAATTCTGTCAAAAGAATTGGGGAAAAAAGCGCTGGTAATAGTACAGGAGGCTGTAGCATAAACAGGTGAAACATACTTTTCCGTAATTGGAGATGCCTTCCATGCAGTTTGGTTACAGAGAACCTGTAAATGAGCTGTTTCCTCCTCAGAAAGTTTTGATCTTTGGTAATTTGAAATGAGACACTGTGGCATAATGAAGTCCAAATGTAAGTGTTCGTCTGCCATTGTGTTGCCACTAGGATGCCATTGCACAGTGCATAGTTGGCAGCTGAACGGTAGTCACAGCGTGTGCATTCCTACTGCCATGACTCCTTGGTGGGACTTACTTGATGCTAAGCTTCTCGGTGCAGGGCGCCTACAGTGTTTACCTCAGCTTTCCATGTAAATAATATATTAAGCCACTTTCAGAGTTCATTAAAATATGTAGAGAGGAGAGCTGGAGAGATGGCTCAGTGGATAAAGCGCTGGTAAGCTGTATTAGTTGAATAGATGAGCTCTGGGCTCAGGTGAGAGACCCTGTCTCAATAAGCAAGGTGAAGAGGATCAAAGAGCCCACCTGACATCAGCCTCTAGCCTCCACATGCACACATGCCACACTCAGGCGGGGATGGGAGGCAGAGAAGACATAGTGACTGGAGATTAATAGTTTATTCTCTGCATCCCCACAGGAAAACTTTTTTTTTTAAAGCCTAGACTGACCTGGAACTCACACTATAGCCCCAGGCTGCCCGTAAACTCACAGTGATTCTCCTCCTTCAGCCTCTTGAGTACCAGGATTAAAGGTGTGCACCACATGTCAGGCTCAAAAAAGTTCTTAGGGCTGGAGAGACGGCTTAGTGGTTAATGTGTTTTCCTGAGAAGCCTGAGGACCCAGGTTGGATTTCCCAGTACTCACATAGCCAGATACATATGGTGGTGCATGCATTTGGAGACCCTGGTGCACTGTCTGTCTGCCTCTTTCTCAAATTTTAAAAAGTTCTTAAATGGTTAAGCACTGTGAATGCTAATAGCATAATATTTATTTATTTATTCATTTGTTTTTCAAGGTAGGGTCTCACTCTAGCCCAGGCTGACCTAGAATTCACTATGTAGTCTCAGGCTGGCCTCGAACTCACAGCGATCCTCCTACCTCTGCCTCCCAAGTGCTGGGATTAAAGGCATGCACCACCATGTCCAGCAGCATACTATTTTTTAAAACAATTATTTATTCTTTATATTTGTGTGTAGGTATGTGTATATATGTATACTGAACTTCCATGTGCCACAGTGCATATGTGCAGGCCAGAGGAGAACCTTCAACAGAGCCTCTTTGCCACTGCAAACAGATGCCAACACTGGCCCTTGAGCTTCAGATTTTCCTGGCTCCACCTCCCACCGATGCCCCATCTCCCGTTGTCTTAGGTGCCACTTCTTGCTGCCCAGTGGGTGCTGGGGAGGATCCAACTCATATTTACAGGCTTCACAAGCAAGCACCTTTACCACTGAGCTATCTCCCCAGCCTCAGAATACTGTACTTTTGAAGTTAAATTCTAGGTTATATAAAATTCCCTTTTCTACTGGGAATACGCTTCAGGTCTCCTAGTCAATGTGTAAAATGGCTGGTAGTACAGAACTCTATATGTGCTGTTTTTCCCTGTACATAAAATGCCCTTTTCATCTTAATAAATCACTAGTGTGGGCATAACTTTTGCTGTTTAAGTTCAGCAGCAAAACTAGCACGATTGTTTTTTCTTCACAGTTACATGGATGGAAGTAAAATTTACTCTTCTTATAGATACTAGCGTCCTCAGCATAGAGCTTTTTCCATATTGAGAACTTTTACCTTGTACTTGCAGGAAGCCTTTTAGGGCTTTGCTTTTTCATGTCCAAATTGCCAGCGTCACTGCTCTTGGGCTTTGGGTCTATTATTTAAATAAAGCCTGCACAGAGCCCTGCCACAGTGACAATGGTGAGCAGAGGCCCACCAGGTGCCTAATGGATGCCTGGACAAAGGGAGGATTTACATCCTGGCCAGGGCAGAGGAGATGACTGAGACAGTGTGCACCTTAAAACTCCTGACTTGTTTGTGTCTGGAATTTTCCATTTAGCAGTGTCAAACTGGCTGACCAAATTAACTGACACAGCAGATAGGTTGAGTTACACCACATTGAATAATTAGAAAGGTTGGAATTAATAAAAGATTTAGAGAGAGGGCTGAAGAGATGGCTTAGTGGTTAAGTGCTTGCCTGTGAAGTCTAAGGACCCCAGTTCGAGGCTCCATTCCTCAGGACCCACGAAAGCCAGATGAACAAGGGGGCGCATGCATCTGGAG
This sequence comes from Dipus sagitta, assembly GCA_036346955.1. NCBI lineage: Eukaryota > Metazoa > Chordata > Mammalia > Rodentia > Dipodidae > Dipus > Dipus sagitta. The sequence goes on from CM070786.1 coordinate 23,746,736, forward strand.
TTGATTTGCAGTGGCTGGAGGCACTGGTGAGCCCATTCTCTCTCTCTCTCTCTCTGCCTCTTTCTCTGTCTGTTGCTCTCAAATAAATAAATAAAAATAAACAAAGATTTAGAGAGAAGTAATTTACAGTAATTACTATAATCCCACTCACCCATGTCTTACAAGTACGGGTGCTTGTAGGTACTTGAAAATAAAGGAGATAGTAGACATATTCTAACTTTTTTTTTTTTTTTTTTGAGGTAGGGGTTTTGCTCTAGTCCAGGCTGACTTTGAATATGCTGTGTAGTTTCATGCTGGTCTCTAACTCATGGCAATCCTCCTATCTCTGCTTCCTGAGTGCTGGGATTAAAGGTGTGCACTATCACACCCAGCTAAGTAATATTTTTTTTCTAAGTAATATTTTTAAGTATTTGTTCTGAGTTAAGTATCTTACACCTTTATTTGAGTTGTATCATTTAGTCCTCACCAAAATCCTTTGGGACAGTTATTACCATCCTTATTTTGTAAATGGATGTAATTAGGAAATTTGCTCAAGGTCATGTAGCCACTAAGTGTGACAGTTATTGCTGGTATGACTATAGGTAATACTTTGGAGATGTATCATCCTTACCTTGGTGATAGACGTACAGTGAGTGATAGAGCTGCTACGTTAGTCACTAGTTAACCGAGAGAATGAGTAGTGGTTTAGTACCAGTGCCACGGCTGCCAAGGCCTTTCCACACAGTCAGTCATCTGACCCTGTACTCAGCATCCTAGACTTGCTGTCTCTCATTGTCCTGTTTGAAGCTTTCACATTGAGAGTATTCTTACCCCTCCCTTTCTCCTTCTCTTTTCACTTCCTGTCTCTTGTCTTCATCCTCCTTTTTCCTTTACCTTTTTTTTAGGGTCTCACTGTGTCCTTGCTCAACCTCCCAAGTGCTAGGATTGCAGGATGCTGCCATACCTGGATGTATTATATTCTGAGTTTTCTGTTCTTTGTGAATTGCCATTGCTCTGCTCAGAGTTCTGTTCCTCATGGTCTGAAAGAGTCAATGCAGTTTTCAGACTAAATGCCATTCACTAGTAAAGTGTTGTTCTGAAAGAACAGTTCAGATTTTCTTTTTTGAGAAATTTTATTTATTTATTTATTTGCAAGCAGTGGGAGGGAGAGAGGAAGGAAAGGAAGAGGGGGAGGAGAGGAGAGAGAATAGGCGCACCATGGCCACTCTGTGCATCTGCTTTTCTGTGGGTTCTGGGGAACTGAACCTACGTTGCTAGGCTTTGCAGGCAAGCGCCTTAACTGCTGAGCCATCTCTCCAGCCTCAGATTTTCTTGAGAACATAAGTAGACTTAAGGTTCATATTAAATTGCTGGAAAATGGATCCCAACCCTCAGGCCTTACTAGTCTAATCATTTTAAAGATCTCAAAATAAAAGTAGCATAATATTCCTTAAGAGTATCTTGTAATCATATGATAACAGATTTCTGTCATATATTTCTTTTGAACACTTTGAAAAAAAGTAAAGGATAACTATAAGTGGAAATGCTTAATGGTTTATTTATAGGTGGTAGAGTATTTCAGCTTTGAAGATTTCCTTTTTCCTCTATTTCCTTTGTCCTGAACTGAGTATAACTGTTTGTTTCTCTGCTTGAAATTGTGGGTTTCAAAGTTATTTTTAGACAGGTGTCTAATCGTCTTTCTAGGCTAAGATAAAAATTGAAACCAGTTTTAAATTATTCCAAGACTTTGTGGTCAAATGATAAACCTATAATTACATAGTCAAATGAATTTCCTGAAGTTGAGGGGATGTATTAGAGCTTGGGTTAAATATATAGAGTGTGGAGAAGCAGGTTGGTCCAAAGCCTGATGCAACCATTTTAACTACTATGTAACCTTGGACAGGTACTTTGTCTAGCTTGCAGTTTTCTTGTCAATAAAATGGAATCAACGTGCCTTTGCCACTGTTGTTTATGGTTACAGATTGTGATAAGTACATGGTAAATCACTCACCTGATTACTGACTTAATACATATTCTTGTGTTATTTTAGGACATGTCTTCACACCTCCCCCAACTGTAAAAAGTTCATTTTGAGGCTGTGCAGACACTGATAATAGCATTGAATTGTCTCCGAGAGAGACTTGGCTACCTATCTCCTGCCTCTCATACCATATCTCAGGTATAACTTTACTTTGACTGGAGGGCAAGTTTCTCAGACAATTTCCTTCCATAAAGAGCATTTCCATTTTACTAGCCTCTTAGAAATTGAGAATTAAATGCAGAGAAGCAGTATCACTTGTTGCCTCTTAAAATATTAGAGATTGAAAGGGATGAGATGTGCTGAAGTTCACTGTAGAAGTTTTGATGTTCTGAATTCATTTACTTTTACCTTATTTATATTTTTCTGTCAACTTTCTCATCTGTATTACGAATATGGTTTTTCTTTTTTTGGGGGGGGGTTGAGGTAGGGTCCAGGCTGATCTGGAATTCACTACGTAGTCTCAGGGTGGCCTCAGACTTACAGTGTTCCTCCTACCTCTGCCTCCAAGTGCTAGGATTAAAGACGTACAACGCCATGACTGGCCCATACTCACTCGTCTGCCTCCCCCCTCAAATAAATAAATAAAAACATATATTTAAAAAATCTGTCTCTTCCGGGTGTGGTGGCACGCACACCTTTAATCCTAGCACTCAGGAGGCAGAGGTAGGAGGATTGCAGAGAGTTTGAGGCTACTCTGAGACTACATAGTGAATTCCAGGTCAGCCTGAACTAGAGCATCTCCCTACCTCTAAAAACCCAAAATAAATAAGTAGGAAAGAAAGAGAAAAAAAAAAATCTCTCACTGCATCATGAATTAAAATCACTTCAACTAGGTGTATGGAGTTCTTCCCTTTTTTGTACTGGAAGATTTTTTACTCTGGTGACTACTCTGTTAAACTCTGGTGTTCTGTAATCTTGTGTGCTGTATAGTTTACTTTTCTATATTGATTCCACATGTATTCATGAGAGGATATTGTCTCCCATTTCATTACACATTTTAAAGCCAGCTAACAAAGGCAGCTGAGTCACTTAAGACATTTTTCTTTTTAAATTTCTAATAAATTTCACACACAAGACTGAAATACAGCAGTCCATCCAAGACAGTCTAGCCTAGCAATGTTGAGTATATTTATAGAAAATAAGCAGTTAAATTTATTTTTACATTTTGCCAGAAATCTTTTTTTGAATGGTCAATGTATTTCAGTGTATGAATAATAATGGTTACTAGGGAACTGTTTATGATTGATAGTTTTAAGGTGTATAGCTATTTTCAAGGGGATCTGATTACATCTTTCAGCTGATCAGAGGACTGTATCTAAATTGTGATCATGGCAGATGGAGGTAGAGAGATATCCTCTGTCTGGGTCTGTATATCAACCAGACCTTTATTCAAACCTCACAAGGCAATATTCTGAACTGTTAAGTAGGCATTTCAAAACAGGAAGTACATTCATCCACCTCTTCTCAGCAGATTTTAGTATTTTGATATAATTTTAAAGACTTTTAGCAAACATGCATTTCTTTATATTCTATATTTCTTTTTAAATGTTTTTTTTAAATAATTTATTTGTGAGAGAATGGGTGTGCCAGGGCCTCCAGCGCACTGCAAACAAACTCCAGACACCTGCTCCTCCTTGTGCATCTGGCTTACATGGGTCCTGGGGAATCAAGCCAGGGTCCTTAGGCTTTGCAGGCAAATGCCTTAACTGCTAAGCCATTTCCCTAGCCCTATGCTATATTTCTTTTACAAAGCTATTTTTTTTGTTTTGTTTTTTTTCAAGGTAGGGTCTCACTCTATCCCAGGCTAACCTGGAATTCACTATGTAGTCTCAGGGTAGCTTTGAACCCATGGTGATCCTCCTACCTCTGCCTCCTGAGTGCTGGGATTAAAGGCGTGCGCCACCACGCCCGGCAACAAAGCTATTTTAAAAGTAAGCCAAGTATTCTCTGGTCTGCTTATGGAGTAGGAATTGCACCAGGGTACAACATATAGTCTTTCTGTACAATGTCTGTGATATTAAGGAGGGTTCTTTTTTTTTTTTTTTTTTTTGAGGTAGGGTCTCACTCTAGCTCAGGCTGACCTGGAATTCACTATGTAGTCTCAGGCTAACTCTCCGCAATCCTCCTATCTCTGCCTCCTGAGTGCTGGGATTGAGGGTTATTTTTTAGTGTATGCTAGCGTAGCTGACTGTGGAGTCAGTGAATGCACTGTGTACCCCACAGGATTGAACTGTTAGTACAAAATTAAGCAAATTCATCAATTTGTAACACTATTTCACTCGTAAACAGCTTCTCAACACTTAAGAAAAACCTCTCCCTTCTTTACTTCCTCCCTCCCTTCTTTCCTCTTTCCTTTGACTTTTCCTTTCCTTTTCTTTTTCTTTCTTTTCTGAAAAAGGTTCCTGTATATTGCAAGCTGGCCTAGAACTCACTGTATAGGCCATGTTGCCATCAGCTTGTGATTGCTGGGATGACAAGTGTGTGCCACTAGGTCTGGTATTTTTATATCTTTTATTGTTTTGTTCCTGTTTTGTGTTTTAATTTTAATGTTCTCTAAAGATACCAGCCAGGCTTTTCTCCAAACTCCTTCCTTTTCTCTCAGTTTTCCACATAAGAATCTTGTACAGACTCAGTGGACTAGGGATACAACCATTTACCTTTTCTGTTGTTTTTTGTTTGTTTGTTTTTTTGAGGTAGGGTCTTACCCTAGCCCAGGCTCACCTGGAGTTCACTCTGTAGTCTCAGGGTGGTCTTGAACGCACTTCAGTCCTCCTACCTCTGCCTCGAGTGCTGGGATTAAAGGCGTGTGGCAGCACGCCTGGCTAATTCTGTTAGTTTTTCTTTTATTGTTCCAGTTTTTAAATAGTATACTTTAAATGGTGAATTTATGATGTGAATTACATTTCAAAAAGCTGTTGTATATTTTAAATGAAAGTAATTTGACTATGACAAGAATACTTGATTTAAAAATATTGCTGGGGGCTGGAGAGATGGCTTAGCGGTTAAGGTGTTTGCCTGTGAAGCCTAAGGATCCAGGTTCGATTTCCCAGATCCCATGTAAGCCAGATGTACAAGCTGGCATATGCATCTGGAGTTCATTTGCAGTGGCTAGAAGTCCTGGCTTGCCCATTCTCTCTCTCTCTTTGTCTTTCCCTTTCTCTCTCTCTCTCTTTCTCTCTGTCTCAAATAAAAATGTTAATAAAATAAAAAGATTGCTGGGCCAGGTAGATTGCTCAGTGGTTAAAGGCACCTGCTTGCAAAGCCTGATGGCTTGGGGTCAGTTCCCAAGTACCCACATAAAGCCAGATGCACAAAATGGCCCATGCGTCTGGATTTTTTAATAGTGACAGATGACCCTGGCATGCCCTTTCTCTTGTCTCTCACGTTCTCTGTCTCCCTCAAATAAATAAATATATTAAAAATAATTGCAGTATATGAAGTATAAGGCTAGATTGAGTGAGTTCTTCCATTTGAGCTATTAACATTTTGGTGTATATCCTACAATATTTTTAAAAATTATTTATTTACTGGAGAGAGAGAGAGAGGAAGGGAGGGAGGGAGAGAGAGAAAGAAACAGAGGCAAATGGAGAAAAAGAGAATGGGTGTGCCAGGGCCTTCAGCACTGTAAACAAACTCCACATGCCTGCGCCACCTTGTGCATCTGGCTTACATGGGTCTTGGGGAACTGAACCTGGATACTTTGGCTTTGCAGGCAAGAGCCTTAATTGCTAAGCCATCCCTCCAGCTCCCTACAATATTTTATTTATTTATTTGAGAGAGAGAGGAGGAGAGAATGGACACACAGGGGCCTCTAGCCACTGAAAACAAACTCCAGACACATGGGCCACCTTGTGCATCTGGCTTACATGGGTCCTGGGGAATTGAACCTCGATCTTTCGGCTTTGCAGGCACGTGCCTTAACCACTAACTCATCCCTCCAGCCCCCTACAATGTATATGTTTTTTATTGACAACTTCCATAATAGTAAACAATATCCCATGGTAATTCCCTCCCTTCCTCCCTCCCTCCCCCATGTTCCTCTTTGAAACTCCACTCTCCATTAGTATGCCCCCCCCCCTCAATCAGTCTCTCTTTTGTTTTGATGTCATGATCTTTTCCTCCTACTATGATGGTCTTGTGTAGGTAATGTCGGGCACTGAGAGGTCATGGATATCCAGGCCATTTTGTGTCTGGAGGAGTACATTGTAAGGAGTCCTACCCTTCCTTTGGCTCTTACGTTCTTTCCGCTACCTCTTCTACAACAGACCCTGAGCTGTGGAAGGTGTGATTGAGATATTTCAGTGCTCAGCACTCCTCTGTCACTTCTTTTCAGCACCATGGTGCCTTCTGAGTCATCCCAAGGTCATTGCCATCTGAAAAGAGAAGGTTCTCTCAACAGACAGACAGAATGGGTATGCCAGGGCCTCTTGCCACCACAAACTAACTCCAGATGCATGTGCTACTTTGTTCATCTGACTTACTGGGTAATGGGGAACTGAACCTGGATCATTAGGTTTTGTAAGCAAGCAAGCACCTTTAACTACTGAGTCATCTTTCCAGCCCATTTTAAAAACTCTTTATTGATTACTTTCATACATATAGACAATAGACCATGATCGTAATCCCTTTCCATCACCCTCTCTTTTACCTCTCTTGAATACCCTATCCACTGAATTCTGTCTTCTTTCCAACTAATCTCTCTTAATTTGATGTCATCATTTTTTCCCTCTTTTTATGCAGGTCTAGTGTAAGTAGTGCCACCCACTTTGGGTGTCATGAATATCATGGCCACTTTGTGTCTAGAACAGTATTGTTAGCATTCCTCCCTTTCCTTTGCCTCTTACATTCTTTGTCACCCACCTCTTCCACAATGAGCCTTGGGTGTGCGATACAGATGTCTTAGTGCCGAACACTCCACTTTTATTTCTTCTGAGCACTTTGGTGATTTTTCTGTCACCTAAGGTTACCACCATCTGAAAAGAGAAGCTTTTCTAACCCAAAGTGAGAGTAGCATTAATATATGGGCATAAGCATTGGTATTGAGAGGGCAGTTTGGTGGGTATAATATATCCATTTAGTCATATGAGTTGGTTCATGCCCCCCCCCCCTCGTGCTTATGACCTCTCCCTGGTCATAGGGTCATAGACTTTTGATTAGGTTGTCAATACTAGGCAGGAATACCCTTCAGTGCAGTGGGCCTCAAATCTAATCAGAGAGCAGTTGGTTTCTCCTGTAGCAGACATGCCACTATTGCACTAGTTGGTACATTTGTACCAACTGACTGGCCAGCCTCAGTTTTGTTTCTTAAATATGATTTTTTCCTAAATATTAGAAGGGAAGCTAGAGTGATTATTGTGTTTATTTTTCCTTTAAACACACTTGATTGAGATATCAGCAATATAACATAAAATTCCCCCATTTGAGGTACACAACTTAGTGGGTTTTACTATTTTTACAGCTATATACAGTTATCATTGCAGTCAGTTTTAAAACAAATCTATCACCTCAAGAAGAAAATTTATGCTCTCATTAGCTGTGTTCCCTGTCCCATTTCTGCTTAGATAATAATCTTCCTCACAGTCTTAAGCAGCCACCAAACTACTTTCTATCTCTGTGGTTTCTTATTCTGCACTTGGATGGGAGTGCAATCACAGTCATCTTTAAAAAAATTTTTTTTTATTTCTTTCTTTCTTTCTTTATTAGAGAAAGAGGGGGAGAGAGAGAATGGGCACGCCAGGGCCTCCAGCCACTGCAAATGAACTCCAGATGCATGTGCCCCCTTGTGCATCTGGCTAATGTGGTATCTAGGGAATTGGACCTGGGTCCTTTGGCTTTGCAGGCCAATGCCTTAACCCCTAAGCCATCCCTCCAGCCCACACACAGTCATTTTTGACTGGCTCTTTTTACTTCCCAAACATTTTGAAGATTCAACCACGTTGTGCAGTACCTCATTAGAATGATGATCTTTTGATGCCTTAGATTGTAAATTTCAGAAAGCAGATGTATATTACTTTCCTGATACGAAAATTGTTATTTGTCAGTTATTTATGAAAGAGTTCCTTTAAAGTGCTGGCAACAGCAGTAAAGGCTGGCCTGTAGCAACTCAGCAAAAGCCTTTTGGAATTAGTTTGACACTTGATTAACATTTTTAGGTGCTCACCATGTATCAGGCACTGTTTAGTCTTGTGAGATGTAATGATTAGTTTTCTTAATCTGAAACTTTTTACTAGATTCCATACAGGATGTTTATTGAGGACAACTGTGTGTGTGTCACCGGGCATGGATCTTGAGTTTATTAGTTCAGCCCCACTGGGAATTCACTGCTAGCTCATTCTTGTCTGGAGTTTGATGGGGAAAGAGAAATAGTAGCTCAAACAATTACAACATGGTGCTCAACGTTATGAGAGCAGTGAATAGACGGTTGTCCTTCAGTATTTTAAGGTCTTGTAGAGCTGTGAAAGTGGGAGATATTGCTCCTTTGATATGATAGATTCAGGAAAAACCAACAATACAGAACACTGGGCTAAGTAAATCCATATTTTTTATCTTCCAGGTTTCAGCACAAAATGAACATAATTAGGGAAAATAAGGATTTGGCATGTTTCTACACAACAAAACATTCATGGAGGGGAAAGTAAGTATTTTTTTGGCTTTATCTGTAAAGTGTTTTAACATTACTCAATTTCAGTTTCTGGAATAATCGGACACAACTCAGTGGTGCTGGGAAGCAAGCATGTGCAAGATCTTTTAAATGCCAATGCTATGTTTAACATAAACCCTGGTTCTTTTTTTCTTTTGCCATTTATAGTTTTCTGCATGGGTCTTGGGAGGGGTTTACAAATTGAAAAGTAACAGTTGAAAGGAAAGTAACCCAGTTAGTGCTGTGAACTTTGTGCATATGCCTTCCCAGCCCAGTGCTAGGAGTACCTCATTACTCATTACCATCACTTTGTAGTGACATGTTGTCATCTCCATTTGTTTCTTTTGAGGTTTGTAACCTTCATTTTAAAACTATAATGATTTTTAAAATTAAGTGGGAGTAATAGCATTTTGTGTTTGTTTTTGTGTCCATCAGTGATACCAGGGTATACCAGGTATAAATGCTCATGCTGCTTGTCTATAGGACGGATGATAATTTCTTCCCCTATAGATATTACAAAGATTAAATGGCTAGGGAGAGGGCTCAGCAGGTAAGAGTGCTTGCACCAGTATGAATATCTGAGAGGATCTGATTCTCCTTGAGGTCAATTCCCCAGTGTTGACGGGGCATGACCATGCAAATTGGTGACCCAGTCCTGTGGGGAGCAGAGACTGGAGAATCACTGGGATTCACTGCCAATCATTTTGACCAAAAATGACAGCTATGGGTTCAGTGAGAGACTCTGCCACAAGGAAAGACACAGGTGAGTAATGGAAGAGGCCATCCCTCATTCTCTGGCCTGTGTACATGTGCTCCCAACCCCATAGCACACATACTACACACACATGCATAATAAAGATTGAATGAAGTGAGACAGATTTTAAATTATGTCTTTAAGAACATTCAGAACTCAATGGATGGCACCTCTTGTCTACAAACGAAGTTCAGTTTGAGCAGTGATGAGTAATGGGTAGTAGTTGTAGTATGACATACAGTTAGCTGCATCTTTCTAAATTGGGTCACAAGTAGAGCATAACACATTTATGTGTAGCTTTTGTCTTTTCATGTTTTAGTGGGTAGTGTGGTAACTTCCTGCAGTGGTTCAACTTATAAACTCATTGCTTCTGGCTTGCATTAGCGAACTGGATAATTTTGATAGATTTGAATGTTTCATTTTGTGTTCAGTTTATGCACTTCTATGTTAGATAGCATAATTGTTATCCTGTAGAATACTTGTCTCTAATTTTTTCCCTTGAGAGTTTCATTGAGCAAAGTTAGAAGAAAATTAGCATCTCTAGGGTAGTATAAATCTTTTTTAGTTCTTTGAATTGGACTTAAAATTATAGGTTTAAATTATTATTAATTGTTTTGCCTTGAGTGGAAGATTGCTCTGATCATCATAATGTAACTTCTGTTTTTAGTGTGTCTATTGCTACTGCTGCATTAATTCTAGAAAACAGTCTTACTGTAATATTTTGTGCTTTGTGAGCTTGTCAGTAATTGTGATCATCTAGAACATTTTTAATGTTTTCAGAGACTAGTGATTAATGCTTAACAGAATCCTCTTATTTCCCCTTTAAAAAAAAAAAAAAACAAATAAGTTTTTAAGCCAGACTTGTGCCACACGCCTTTAATTCCAGCACTCAGGATGCTGAGGATTGAGGATCTCTGTGAGTTCTTGTTCACCCTGAGACTGCATAGTGAATTCAAGGTCTGCCGGGGGTAAAGTGAAAAAAAACAAAAACAATTTTTTTGTTTTGTTTTGTTTTATTTATTTGTTATTAAGAATATACTTTTTATGGGCACAACATGTGTTGGTACCATCTTTTCCCTCGTCCCTGTCCCCAGCAGCATGGGGTTTCTGGTATTCCCCATGGGGCTGTGGGTTATGCATTGTGGGAACAGCAGTCAGTTATTTGGGGGGGGGGGGAGGCAGTGCCTCTGGGTATGATGTCCCAACATGTAACTCTTAACTACAGTCTTTCCATGCCCTCTTCCGCAAAATTCCCTGAGCCTTGGTGGGGGTGTTTTAAGTCTATATTAGTGAAGAGCTCTTAGGAGCCTCTGGGTTTCTGCTTTGGTAGTTGTTGAATATCCTTAGCATCTGTTTCCTTCACCCTGGCACTGATTTTTAGGCTCATCATGGAAGCAGCACTCTTGCTTGTCTCCCCAGTTCCTCTGTGGTTTCACCTGGGTCTTGGCTAAAATGTAAGGGATAGTTTTATCTCCTCAGGTCTCACTGCCTTTTGAAAAAGATAAGCATTCTCCAACAGAGAGTGAAGTCGGCATAGTAAATTGGATAAGTTATTAATTTCGGAAGGTGTTGGTGGATGTAGCCCCTTTTAGCCAGACTAGTGGGAATTTGTAGAAGTCTGATCTGGTTTCCAGTTCGAGATATAGGTTACTTTCCACTGAGCAAATCTCTTAGCCAGTCAGATAGCTATTGGTTACCCATCAAGGCTGTGTACCACCATTATACTGGTGTGTACTTCCTGTCAGGCTGGTTGCTTCTGAGTAGCTTAGACCCCAGTAGCTCACATAGCACTTTCCAGCACTGGATGGATTCCAGCCAGGTCTCTTGTGTTCTGTGCCAGCAGCATATGGTGTGTTTAGCAATAGGGTCTTGCTGTTTATCTCAGGTGGGTAATCAAGTGACAAAAGCCTTTCTTGTTTGGGGGACATTGTAGGTCTCTCTGATCAACAGCTTAATGTGGATAGCACTGATTTCTGGTACTGGGAGTTACAGGCCAGAGCCAAAATTTTTTAAGGTTAGGCTTCATCTCAACCTCTCCAGGACCCTTCTTTTCAGATGCTCCCCCTACACTCCCATTGAGGGTTAAATCTTCTGGCCTACCTTGAAGGAGAAAGGATTCTATAGTACTAGTTTATTTGGGGTTTAGTTTTGTGTTTGTAACCTCCCCTTTTCCTTCCCCCAAACCCATCCATCCATTCCTATTGTCTGGGCCTCAAGTTGCTTATCAGGTATGTCAGCAACTCAAGGTGATCCAGGTTAGGAACCACAGATGAGTGAGAATATGTAGCATTTGTCTTGCTGTGATCATGTGTTCGCTGAGTGTTATCTGTTTTAAGTCTGTCCATTTTCCTACAAATTTTATTGTATTGTTTTTTTCTTACTGCTGGGTAGAATTCCATTGTGTAAATGTATCACAACTTCATTATCCATTCATCCAGTGGTGGATATCTGGGTTGATTCCAGTTCTTAGCTATGATGAATTGAGCAGCTATAAACATGGTTGAGCAAATGTCTGTGTAGTGAAGTGTGGAGCATTTAGGGCACATGCCTAGTAAGGGAATAACTGGGTCTGTTGGTAATTCTACATTCATCTTTTTCAGAAATCTGCATATTGATTTGCATAGTGGTTGTACAAGTTTGCATTTCTACCAACAGTGAATGAGGGTTCCTCTTTCCCCACATCCTCAGCAACATTTGTTGTCATTTGAGTTTTTAATGATTGCCATCCTTACTGGAGTATGGTAGACTCTGATAGTTGTTTTAATTTGCATTTCCCTGATGGTTAGGGATGTTAAACATTTTCTTAAGTGTGTGTTAGACATTTGTATTTCTTCCTCTGAGAACTCCTTATTCAATTCTCTACCCCTTTTTTGAACGGGTTGCTTGGTTTTTCTTTTTTTTTAGTTCTTTGTAGATTCTAGATATTAGTTTACATTATTGACATCATCAAAGATCAAGATCATCAATTTTCTTAATTGTTTTCTTATTTCCCAATTCATTAATTTCTGCCCTGATCTTGATTATTTCTTTCCATCTGGAGCACTTAGAGTTGGATTCTTTTTGTTTTTCTAACACCTTTAGGTGGACACGTAGGTTATTAATTTGAGATCTCTCCATCTTTGTTATGAAGGCATTCAGCATAATGAATTTCCCCTTTAGGACCACCTTTATTGTGTCCATAAGTTTTGGTAAGTTGTATTTTCATTATCATTCAATTCTAGAAATTTTACAATTTCTTTTTTGATTTATTCCACAGCCCATTCATTGTTTAAAAGTGTGTTTTTCTGTCTCCAGGAGCTGGTGGAATTCCTGAAGTGTCTCTTGTAGTTCATTAATAGCCTTATAGCAAGCATTGTGATCTGATATGATGCAGGAAGTTACATCAATTTTCCTGAATTTATGGAGGCATGCTTCATGGCCTAATATAGGATCTATTTTGGAGATGGTTCCATAGGCTGCTGAGAAGAACGTGTATTTTGTAGAATTGGGGTGGAAAGTTCTGTAGATGTTTGGTAGGTCTTGTTGAACTATGGTGTTGTTGAGCTCTATTATTTCCCTGTTGATTTTCTGCTTGGATGATCTGTCTTTTCATGATAGTGAAATATTGAAGCCCCCATCTTTCATGGTGTTGGTGTTTGTTTATTTTTTGCTGTAAAGGAGGTTTTTGTTTTATAAGCTGAGGTGCACCTATGTGTGGTTCATACAGATTTATGATTGTGATGTCCTCTTGTTGGATCATTCCCTTGATGAGTAAGAAGTGGCCTTATTTGTCCTTTTTAAAAATTTTATTTGTATGTTATATTAGAGAGGAAGAGGAAGATAGAACGGGTGCACTAGGGCCTTCAGCTGCTACAAATGAACTCCAGACACATGCGCCACCTTGTACATCTGGCTTATGTGGGTCCTGGGGATTCAAACCTGTGTCTTTAGGCTTCACAGCCAGTGCCTTAACTGCTAAGCCATCTCTCCAGCCCCTTTGTCCTTTTTGGTTTGAAGTCCATTATATCAGATATTAATATAGCACTACCTCTTTGTTTGTTATTAACATTTGCTTGGGATATCATTTTCCATCCTTCACCCTGAGGAGGTGTCTATCTTTAGTGGTGAGGTGAGTTTCTTGAAGACAGCAGATAGCAGGGTCCATTTTTCTGATCCACCCTCTTAACTTAATGTCTTTGGATGGGTGAGTTAATACCATTAATATTTAAGGCTATAAATGTGAGGTTCGATTTAATCCCTGCTGTGATGGGTTGCTTTATGGAGTTTGTTGCTTTCTTGAGCTTTGTACTTTTTTGAGCCTGCTCTAGTTTTGGTTGTGATCTTCTTGTAGGCTCTTGATGCTGATTGTTTGACTCTTTTGTGTGGAGTATTCCCTGAAGTATTCTCTGTAGGTTTGGCTTTATGTTCATATAATCATAGATTTGACTTCTATCATGTAAAGTTTTCTTTTCATCATCTATAATGAGGGATACTTTCACTAGATACAGTAGTTTGGGCTAGAAGCCATAGATTTGTCTTCTGGCTTTCAGGGTTTCTATTGAGAGATATATGAGGTAATTCTGATGGGATTGCCTTTGTATGTAATGTGTTGTTTCTCTCTCGCTGCTTTTAGCACTCTGCTCCTTCTTTGTTTAGAGTTTTAACTATGTTGTGCCTTGGAGAGTTTCTTCTTTTGTCCTGTCTGTGTGGTGTTCTGTGTTCTTCTTATATATGGATGGGCCTCTCCTTTGTGAGATTGAGAACATTTTCTTCAATGATTTTGTTGAATATGTTGTCTATGCCTGTAGCCTGGATTTCTTCCCCTTTTGGTATACCCCTGATCAGGATATTTGGTCATTTTGGGGTATCCCACAATTCCCTCATATTCTGTTTGCATAATTTTTTGAACTTAGCAAGGTTTTTGGACTCCTGATCAATTTCTTCTGTCTTGTTTTCCAGCTCAGGGGTTCTGTCCTCCACATGATTGATTCTGTTAGTGAAGGCTTCTAGAGAAGGTTTTTTTTATTTTATTTTATTTTTTATTTTTGCTTGTTTGCTTTTTTGAGGTAGGGTCTCACTCTAGCTCAGGCTGACATGGAATTCACTGTGTCGTCTCAAGGTGGTCTCAAGGTGGCTTCAAACTCACGGCGATCCTTCTACCTCTGCCTCCCGAGTGCTGGGATTAAAAGGCATACACCACCATGTCCTGCTGGATAGGTTTTTTAAAAAGTATTTGATTTTTGTTTTCTGGGTCTTTTTTGCATGGTGTCTACCTTTCTTTTAAAGTACAATTTCAGTTTGAGTTCTGATTTTCTTGATGCTTCCTGGAATTCATTCTTACATTTAATCATGTCTCCATTAAGCTTAATCAGCTGGTTATTGAGTTCCCCTATTTGTTGACTCACCTTCAATTCATTTATTGTGGTGTCTCTGGTTTTCTTCAATTAAGTTAGGCATAGTGACAAAAGCTGTGTGCTGTAGGAGAATTTTGCTCAATTTCATTTATGTGATTGCTGGTTTTTTGATGATTTGCTTCCAGTTCAGCAATTTGCTTGGTCAGAGACACATAACTTGTGTTTTCAATTTTGGGTTCTATTTCTGTTGTTTTCTCTGTTTCCATTGGATGCTTCCATTGTGGGACTTGGCATTTTTTTTTTTTTTTGTGGAAATCTCTGTTTTCTGACTTTATTTTTCTATTTATGTGTGGTCTACCTATCTCAGGGTAAAAGTCTTATTTTATTAAGGAGGAAGCGAGTATTTGTCCTTGTAGGATCTTCAGTGAGTGTTCTCTTTTAAATGTGAACTGGATTGGAGAATTGGGTTACAACTGCAGAAGTGCAGATTGTGGAGGTTGCAAGTGCAACAAGGGTACCTGGGGTACTGGGAGGTGGAACTAGCCATGAGCTCTGGCCTACTCACTGTGTGCACGCATGCCCTTCAGTGCAGGGGTTCTGCAAAAAAATTTTTTTAATTAATTAATTTATTTGACAGAGTGAGAGAGGGAAAGAGGCAGACAGAGATAATGGTTGTGTCAGGGCCTACAGCCACTGAAAATGAACTCCAGACTCATGCGCCACCTTGTGCACCTGTCTTATATGGGTCCTGGGGAATTGAACCAAGGTCCTTTAGCTTTGCAGGCAGATGCCTTAACTGCTAAGCCATCTACCCAACTCTGCAAAATAATTTTTTTTTTTTTTTGGCTTTTCGAGGTAGGGTCTCACTCTAGCCCAGGCTGACCTGGAATTCACTATGGAGTCTCAGCGTGGCCTCGAACGCATGGCAATCCTCCTACCTCTGCCTCCCGAGTGCTGGGATTAAAGGCGTGCGCCACCACGCCTGGCCTCAAAATAATTTTTTTTTGAGCAAAACTGTTTCTGTTCTGTAGCATAGTTCCGTCCCATCTTGAAACATTTATTGTTTTTATAACATCTTTTAAGATATAATATGCCTACTATAAAATTCACCCTTTTAATACTGGAGAGATGGCTTAGTGGTGAAGGTGATTGCCTGCAAAGCCAAAGGACTCACATGTTGCTAATGCAGGTGTATCTCAGAAAAATGTTATTGATGGTGGCAATAAAATGAACATGGGGCTGGGATATAGCTCAGTGGGCAACATGACTGTCTTGCAAGCATGAGGACCTGAGTTTGGGTCCCTAGAACCTGCATCAAATGTTTAGCATGACAGCATATTACTCTAATTTCCATTACTGGGAGGCAGAGGCAGGTCTTCCTGGAGCTCACTGGCTGGCTGTTCTAGCTGAGTCAGTGAACTCTGGGTTCAGTGAGAGACCCTGTCTCAAACAGTAAGGCGGAGAGTGAGGACGAATCCTGATGTTGACCACTGACCTCCACATGTACATGTGTCCTATGTGAGTTCATATGTGTACCCACCCATATATGCAAATATGCATCAGACAAGCACACCCCTCCACACACAAATGAATACATGCTTTCCTTTCTCTTCACAAGTGTAGTTTAAAGATAACCTATCCAGATATTTTCCTTAAAAACGTTACATGACCTTTTCTGTCATCTTTCTGTTTCCATTCCACCTCCCTTTGAAGCTGCCAAGGGCTTTTATTAATGTTCACAAGTATAGACGCCTTGACTGGCCAAGGAATTTTTCTTCTGCACTTGTTATTTTCCCCATTTACAAATCACATGCATAATTTAATTATATACTTGTTCTGGGAGAAGAAAGAAAGGAGATTTTTAGGGAGAAAAGAATACTGTTCTCTCATGAAAGCAAAATTTCCTTTTTGGCCGAAGCTAGCCATTTCAGGCAGGAAGGAAGGTGCAGATGTTTCAGTTAAAGCGGAAGTGTAGATTCATTGTGGAAAACTTCAAAGTAATGTGAGTTCTTAATTTTTTCTAGGTGGGATTTACAAGAGAAATCTACTTCTGGATCATAGCAGATGCTCTGAATTTGAGTGGGATTTTAGTATTAGAACAGGATTTTAAAACTCTTTATATATTTGGGGGGCCAGATAGAGAGAATGGGTGCTCCAGGGCCTCCACCCACTGTAAAAGAACCCCAGATGTATATGCTACCCTGTGCATCTGGCTTTAAATAGGTACTGGGGAATCAAACCTTCCTCCCAAGGCTTCTCTGGCAAGTGCCTTAACTGCTAAGCCGTCACTCCAGCCCTGGAATGGGATCTTAGCCACAATAACTTGGGTTAAATGGGGATCGATTTTTGAAATTCAGTGACAGATATTTACTACATTTACTGTGTAATGATTAAATACCGGAAATGTTACAAGAGTTGTGGAACAGTGAGTCTGATACATTCTTAAATTTATGCTTATATTTAAAGTAGTTAGGCAGGAGAAAAGACACCATTCTCTTGCTGCCTTGCATTTTCACACTTTGTCAATTCTGATAGGAATACTGAAGGGTTTTGTTTTTCATGCACACGTATGTATGTTTGTATGTGTATGGGCACATGTGCACATGTGTACACATGTGAAGGCCAGAAGTTGACACTGAGGATCTTCTTCAGTGACTATCCACCTTATTTGCTGAGACAGGCTTTCACTTAAAGCCAGAGCTCACCGGTTGGGCTATACTAGCTACCTGTTTGGCCCCAGGCACTGCCCTCTCCCATCTCCACCTTCCTAGTCCTGGGATTACAGGCAAGGTGCCAAGGCTGCCTGGCTTTTATGTGGTCGCTGGTGATCCACACACTGATGATCCCACTGCTTTATTGACTGAGCTGTCTCCCCAACCCTCTCATGGTTTGTTTGCTTGTTTTTAAATTTTAAGTTTGTTTCAATGTGTGTACATGTGTGGGTTCATGTGTGTGGATGCAGGCGTGCACATGCCACAATGCCCATATGGAGGTCAGAGAACAAGGTTCCAGAGTCAGTCCTTGCCTTCTACTACCTTTGACACAGTTTCTCATTCTTCTTGTTCACCTCAGTGTGTTCATCAGTCTAGTTGACCTGCAAGCTTCCAGTCTCCCACCTCACTGTATATGACCTGGCATTATAGAAGGCCATAATGGCTCTTTTGTGGGGCCTTGGGTTTTGAATTGAGGTACTCAGGCTTGTGTGGCAAGTTCTTTATCTACTGAGCCATCTCCAAAGGGTTTTTAACCTTTATCTTAGCTCTTGATAAGTCCATATTGAATTCTCATGTTTTCCCTGTATAATCCTTTGTAGCTGTTATCAGCCAGCCTGGAATCTGGATGTATAAACTGAGCTCACATCTTTATAGGAGCCTCATAACTTACAGTTGTGTATTAAAATCTGCCTCCATCTGAGCTGGATAAACTATAGATATTGCATCCCAGAATTTCAGTCCTTAAAGTAGTTCAGCTCAAGAGATGTTCTTTTTTTTTTTTTCTTTTTAAAAAGAGGTATTCTTTAAGTTCTTAGGAGTAGAACATTTTTCACACTGAGTTGTTAGCATAGATATTTGCAGAATCCAATCTATTATTACTTTCTTTTTTCTACAACTTGTGATGAGACTAAGCCCTGTTAGGTCAAAGTGAGTTTTCCCAGAATCAGTGTTCTAAATAAAGCTAGAATGACTAATTTGCCTTATTCATTTTGTTCTATGTTTTTTTTTTTTTTTTTTTTTTTTGGTTTTTCGAGGTAGGGTCTCACTCTAGTCCAGGCTGACCTGGAATTCACTATGTAGTTTCAGGGTGGCCTTGAACTCATGTTGATCCACCTACCTCTGCCTCCCAAGTGCTGGGATTAAAGGCATGCACCACCATGCCCGGCCTGTTCTATGTTTTAAAATATGAATGTGCTAAAGCAGTGATGCCTATAAAGGAAGATTTCAAACATGATTATAATTTATTTATTTGCTTTAGTGGATTTTGGGGATCTCTTCCTCCTCTCCACTAATATTCATCTAGCAGAACAAAAGTGATGAAAATAGCTAACATTTATTGATTGTTTCCTTATATGGATCGTTTCTTCTGTCACTTTTTTTTTTTTCGAGGTAGGGTCTCACTCTAGCTAAGGCTGACCTGGAATTCACTGTCATCTTAGGGTGGTCTTGAACTCATAGAGATCCTCCTATCTCTGCCTCCCAAGTGCTGGGATTAAAGGCGTGCTCCACCATAGCCTGGCCTGGACCCTTTCTTCTTACATTATGTCATAGAGGGGTGTGTGTGTGTGTGTGTTATGTACAACTTTAGGATAGAGAAACTGTCATGTAGAGAAAGAGGTTAGGCAGTTACCAGAGGGTGTGTAGCTAGTGAGTAGTGTTAGGCTGTATTTAACCCAGGCATGTGACTGCAGACTTGATTGGGTGTAAGCCTTGGAGCCTCCTTTAACAGTGTTCAGCATAGAGCGCCTAACTCTCTAAGAAACCCTTGTCCTTAATTTCATTAAGGGATAAAATCCTACTTAACTAAATTCTTAAGCTTTTTGTTAGTAATAAAAGGAAAAATTCTAGATTCTCTGAGAATCCTCAATGCTTTGAGAAACTGGCAGCTAAAATTTATCTTAAAATGGTCCAAGGAACTAGAATGTTCAAAATAATAGGAAGACTTCAAATTGAAGGGCTGACTGGCAGAAGAATTATGTATGGTGTATGTGAAACTGAAAAATGAAACAGCCTGGAGTGATATTGTAAGGAAGTATGTATTGTATATTGGCTAATTTTTGAGGAACTTAATCAACATCTGCAGAATTGGGAAATTAATGCAGTTGCTTTTAGGGAAGATAAATTGGTTTCCTTGGACCAGGAGTGAACAATTTAAATTACCTAATCCTTTGTGTGGTATTTGGGGGAGGGGAGGGGAGGGGAGGGGAACAACTTTCCTGCGCTAATTATCTGATTATACATATATATTTTATTTTAGAGGGAGATTGAAAGAGGTGTATGGAATAGGTGCACCAGGGCTTCCACCTGCTGCCAACGAACTCCAGTTACCTGCGTCACCTTGTGCATCTGGCTAACATGGGTCTTAGAGAATTGAACAAGTGTTCTTTGGCTTTGCAGGCAAGCGCCTTAACCTCTAAGCCATCTCCCCAACCCTAGATTTTTAAAAAATACTTTTATTTTTATTTATTGAATGGGTACACCAGGGCCTCCAGCCACTGCAAATGAACTCCAGACGTGTGCAACCCCTTGTGCATCTGGCTAGCATGGGTCCTGGGAAAACAAACCTGGGTCCTTTGGCTTTGCAGGCAGATGCCTTAACTGCTAAGCCATCCCTCCAGCCAAAGTTTTTTTTTTTTTTTCTTTTGTTTGAGACCATTGAAGGTATTGACAATTTTGAACTTGAAAAGTAATATACAAAGGTTGCATGACCTGATGAATGTGAAAGATATTACAGTAAACATAAAGTTTTTCCTTACTGTTTACAAACTGATACAGGATTTTTGGTTACAGAAACACAAAATGATAAAGAATTTTCTGTACAGAAGAGTATGACATTTTGAGAGTTAACTCCTGTTTTAGTGATATCTGTTTGTGTTGACACATACATGTTTCTATCTGATAGAAACTGCGTAACAGTCCAGATCTAAAATTTAACTTTCAGATAGTGACTTGGCTCTTTGTAATTTGAAATTTTAGATGTCTGAAATCAAAAGCAGTAAACTACTTGAGGGACTGTTTCTTATTCACTGTCATATATTGAACAGCACTGTGTTAGGTATTCATTTAATATGGAGTCAGCCTGTTAATACCTGATTCAGTATTGGTCTAGTGTGCCCCCACACCCCCAGTTTTAAAACAGTGACTACATGAGAGTGCTGGGAAGATGGCTCAGTAGTAAAAAGTGCTTGCCTGGAAAGCCTTCTGGCCTGGGTGTAACTCCCTAGACACCCACATAGGCCAGACACCCAAAGTGGCACACATTACTGGTCTTTTGCATTGGCAAGAGGCCCTGCCCCCCCCACATATGCAAATATATAAATATGGCCACATGCAAGAAAAAATCATGTTGTGAAAGTAGTTTTGAAGGAGAAACCAGTGTTAGTAAAACCTAGAAATTTAAGGATGCTCTAACATTTAAAAAAAATATTTTGTTTATTTTTATTTATTTATTTGACAGAGAAAGGTGCGGGGGGGGGGGGAATGGGCACGCCAGGGCCTCCAGGCACTGCAAATGAACTCCAGACGCGTGTGCCCCCTTGTGCATCTGGCTTATGTGGGTCCTGGGGAATGGAGCCTCAAACCGGGGTCCTCAGGCTTTACAGGCAAGCGCTTAACTGCTAAGCCATCTCTCCAGCCCTGCTCTAACATTTTTATTTACAGAAATTAAAATAATACAGAATGTGTTTAATATAAGCTTAGTCTATTAAAAATCTAAGTGCATAAAAAGTTATTTCTTTAACATAAGTTTTCTGTTATAAAATAACATAATAATTAATGGGTGGCATAATTATGTTTCTAAATAAGCTACTATCGGGGCTGGGGAAATGTCTCAGTGATTAAGAGTGTTTGCCACATAAGCATTAGGGCTTGCGAGGGCAGAGCCTAAGATGACCTGAGTTAGATCCCTAGCACCCATGTAAAAACCTGGGCATGGCTACAGACCCATAACTCCAGCCCTGTGGAGGGTGGAGACAGGGGAGTCATTGTGGCTCACTGGTCAGCTAATCTGAACAAAAATAGCAGCTCCAGGATTAGTGAGAGACTGTCCTGAGGAAACAGCATGGAAGAATAATAGAGGAGTAACTTGATGTTCTTCTTTGGCCTTCCAGTAGGGTGTGCGCATCTGCACACACATGCATACATTATACATGCACCACAAACACATGTAACATGTAAGACAAACACAAGCAGCAAAAGCTGTTAAACACACGTGACTTATGAAAAATAAAGGGATAGAAGAAGATGTCTGTTCACTTAGGTATTTAGTTGTATATTATGCTAATTAGAAAAAAAGAATCTCTTGATTTTAATGGAAATTTAGTGTATTAATACTAGAGCCTGGTAATGGCTGTTTGTTTAAGGTCATTTTTCAGTGCATCAGTAATTCTAAGCAGAAGAACATAGATGCCTGAAAAAAGCTGATTTAATTTACTATCCATTTTTGGTAATTAAAAACAACTGATTAGTCTGAATAATAGATTTTGTAATACTGAAACAGAAGTTTTAGAGTGTCCTCTGTCAGTGCACAAATACACAATAAAACACTGATGATTTGGGGTGTCCCAGAGTCTTATGAATTTGAATTTGACAAATGAAGTCCACAGACTAGAGGATAAGGTTCAGAAAGAATTTATTACAGCTTAGAGCATTAGGAGGGAAAACTGTTTTTCCCCCCCAAGGTAGGGTCTCACTCTAGCTCAGGCTGACCTGGCATTCACTATGTAGTCTCAGGGTGGCCTCGAACTCACAGCATACTCCTACCTCTGCCTCCGGAGTACTGAAAGTGCCACCATGCCTGGCAGGAGGGAAAACTTTAAGAGAAGCGTGCCTTAGAGGGATGAAGGAAGACATTTGGGAGCCCAAAACTTAAGAAAAAGAAGGAAGGGCAGAGCTCTTCCCAAGGGGCTAAGAGGGGCTTTGAGACTTAAGATATAGGTTAGGGTTTTTTCATGAGCCCCATGGATGGGTCCAGTCCTAACTAACCTAAAGTGTCTGGGGTCAAGGTTTCTGGAAAATGGAAATCTTCCAGGAAATCTTAATTCTTTTGAAGGGCCTTCTCAGAAGAGAGTGGAAGGACTGCCTAAGGGGACAGAGATAAGAAAAGGCCAGACCCTTCTCACCTGTAGAAAAGGGTTATGGCCTAAATTTTCCCTATAGGCCCAAGGATGACAACATCCCGATTTATCCAAGAGAAAGCTGCAGTTACCTTAAGCTGCCTATCCACTTCTCTCTCCTATTCTACAATATTGAGTTTTGTTCTTTTTAAATGAACTTCCTTGGTCATATTGTATTACTGTTTCAATATGTTGTTTGTTTTTTACTGCTAGTAGTTATTTTAAAAATAGGTTGCGTTACCAGCTTTCAGTATCATCCAAAGAATTAATTAAGAGGCTGTTTTTACTCTTCTTTGGAACATTTCAGATGCATGGAGTTGCCTATTCTCTAAGGTTATGTCTCAAAATGGTTGAATCTGATTTCTCAGGAGATTGTAATTATTTGCAGCTTTTAAAAATTCTTTTGGCTGGGCGTGGTTGCACCTGCCTTTAATCCTAGCACCCAGGAGGCAGAGGTAGGATGATCTCCGGAGTTCCAGGCCACCCTGGACTACATAGTGAATTCCAGGTCAGCCTGGGTTAGAGCAAAACCCTACCTCAAAAAAAATGCATATATATATATTTTTTCTGCATTCTACCTGATTTATTCTTTTTGATTTTTTTTTTTTTTTCACAAGGTAGGGTCTCACCCTAGCCCAGGCTGACCAGCAATTCACTATGTAGTCTCAGGGTGGCCTCAGACTCACAGTGATTATCCTATGTGTGCCTCCCGAGTGCTGGGACTAAAGGTGTGTGCCACCACGCCTGGCCTGATGTATTCTTAATATTGTGGTTTATTTTTAGAGAGTTACATACAATATCAGTTTTTCGTTTTATGCCTAAAGTTGTAAAGTTTTGTTTTTGTTCTTGTGCTTTCTTATACATGCTAAGGTTTTGCCTGATTTAATATTGTATACCCAAAGAATTAGTTCTTCAGTTTTAAAATGTTTCTGTAATTCAATTTTCACTTTTATCAATATGAGCTCTTTTCTGTAGGATCACTGATAATCCAACTAGTTTTTCGTATGTTTGTTTAAGTAAAGTACGTGAAATGAAGAGTGAAAATTACTTGTTTATGGTGTAGTCTTCCTACATGTATAAAATTTCAGCACTTACATGCAACAGGTAGTTAGTTGCTTAAGTAGAAATAACATTCCGGTCTATGTTGTGTTTGAGAATTGCAGGCCAGAGCTTTCCTTCCTTTCCAAGGTTTTGTTGCAAGGATGTTTTGAAAGAAGTAGCAGTGTGCATTGTCTTGTTAAAGTAAAAATTTCTCGTTCAGAGTCTGTCAGCGCCCTCAGCTGATGCTGTACAGCTTTCTCTCACCAGGTTGCTTGCCTGTGTCATTTTCCTACGCAGGAGTCTTTTTTCAAGTAAAATAAGTGGTGGGCAGATTTTAATTCTGATAATATTTTAGAAGATTAAAAGTGTGAGAATATAGAAGTAAGTTAAATTTAGTCACCATTGATCAGATAACACATTTCTATTTACTAAAATGTTTCTTTTGTGTTAGTATGTCTATTTTAAAATAAAATTTTTGTTGTTTGAAATTAAATATAAGAACTTGTCTTCCTTTATAGGTATAAGCGTGTCTTTTCTGTTGGAACCCATGCGATTACTACATATAATCCCAATACCTTAGAAGTAACAAATCAGGTAATTATGTTAGAAGCTGTTAAGTGTTTGTACGAACTTGTGTTTTAAAAGCAAAAATTTGACCCGTTGTGCCTGGCCTAAAAGAAGTACTGTAGGATAGAAGTGCCAGTCTAGAAGGGATTGGTGTGCTCATACTGCTTTATGCTCTGGGCCAAAACTGAAGAGCTAAGGAGAGGGGAGGGTGTGAATTTTTAGGCTTTCAAGGATATAAATATATTACTCTTTGTAGCCATGTCTTTAGTAGAATTAGTTCCTATCCCTTTTCAATTCCATTGTTATAATATAGGAATATTTTAGTTGTGTCACAGTGTAATTGGTGTAAAGAGCTTGTGATAGAACTAGAATTACTTGTTTATAAAGGCAAGATTAGTTGAACATGCTTAAGTAAACATTGAAAGAACTCTAGCTTCCTTTCATTCTAAGTTAGGCATGTTTTCTAGATTATTTTTTGTTTGTTTTAAAAATTTATGTATTTATGTATTTATTTATTTATTTATTTAATTTATTTATTTGAGAGTGACAGAGAAAGAGGCAGATAGGGAGAGAATGGGCGCGCCAGGGCTTCAGCCATTGCAAACGAACTCCAGATGCATGGGCCACCTTGTGCATCTGGCTTATGTGGGTCCTGGAGAATCGAGTCTCAAACTGGTGTCCTTAGGCTTCACAGGCAAGTACTTAACCACTAAGCCATCTCTCCAGCCCTGTAGATTGTTTTTCTTAGTGGACTTATAAAAATGCTATTCCTTTATTTTCACTTTTATTCTATTGCTTTATTTTAATGTCATTACTCCTTAAAATTGCAATGCTGGGCAGGAGAGATGGCTTAGTAGTTAAGGTGCTTGCCTGCAAAGCCAAAGGACCCAAGTTTGATTTTCCAGTCCCATGTAAAACCAGATGTACAAGGTGGCACATGCATCTGGAGTTTGTTTGCAGTGGATAGAGGCACTGGCACACCCTTTCTCTCTCTCTCATAAATAAATAAATAAGTAAGTAAGTAAATAAAATAATAAAAATAAATATAAAGAAAAATTGTAGTGCCATTTTTTGGTTATGATGACTGGAATTTGAATCATAGAAGCTATAAGATATAATTTCTAGCCCTCTAGTGTTTTGTAGAATTTTGTTCATTTAATCAGTGAGCGTGAAATTACAGTGATTAAAAAAAGTGTTCCATTTTGCTACATGGTAGCCCATTGAAAGAGTCCTTTGTTTTTGATAGTGGCCTTATGGAGACATTTGCAGCATCAGCCCTGTTGGAAAAGGACAAGGAACAGAGTTCAACCTCACATTTCGTAAAGGCAGTGGGAAAAAGTCCGAAACGTTAAAATTTTCTACAGAGCACAGAACAGAACTTCTTACAGAAGCATTGGTAAGACAGGTTCCTTGTTCACAAACTGAACTTCTCTTTTTGAAGTGAAGTAGTTCCATTTAAGTACAAGTACTAATAATGCTCTGAGCTCTGGTACCCACTATGCTTACTCGTTCTTACTAACATTTAATTTGACAGTGCAACTGCTCTTTTGTGTAAAAGGCTGGAAACTCTGTTACATTTGGTGTTTTTCAGCCTTTTGAGATGCATGTGTGGGATGAAGCACTGCATGTCTGGTCTGGCTTGTTCATCAGGAAAATGCTGCATTCTTAGTGAATATCCTTAACCTTACATTTAATCACAGCTTTTAGTATCAGAGTTACTAAATTTATCTTTTTTTATGTAGAAAGGACTGAAACATGAACTTCCTCATGAGTTTGTTTTCATAACTGTGGTAATGTTTTCTCTTTCAGAGATTTAGAACTGACTTTTCAGAGGGAAAAATCACAGGAAGGGTAAATATTTGATATTTGTTAATAAATATTTTTGTTAGTTTAAATGTTACCCTTTATTGTAGAAATCATTCATTAACCTGTGTTCCTGTTATATTACCATAACTAAAGGGAAGATAAGTTTAATGTCTCTGGAAACCATGTGATAGAGAGATATAAGTTGTTTAGCAGGAAACTCAAATATCAAGAAGTAGATTTAAGAGTTTTATTTCAGGCAGATGCAAAAACCCCACCCCCGCCCCCAAACAAAACTGGAGTACAAAAAGTACTGAGACCTTTTGGTGCTTCTGGTTCCCTGTTTTGAGTAGTATGCCAGTCAGCATCGTGCTGCGGGTGATGCTGCCGGGACACGCAGGGCGTATTTGGTTTAGGAGTTTCCTATTTCAAAAGTTACTCAAGGTTTAAGGTTTGGGTGTTTGGAACTGTCTTGTTGCAAGTTCTTGCACTGTATCTGGCTTGTTCTAAAGCTTGGCATGGCGTACTGACTATGCCAAGCTTTTTTGGGGAAAGTCATGTGGCTTTTCCCAGGGTCTCTGTAGTGTTTTCAGAGCAGAATTCAAATACAACTGAGACTTCTGGGGAGAAAGGATGGGAGTTTTTGTTGTTGTTGTTGTTTCAATTTTTCTCTGTAAATACTGAATGTCTTATCATAAGCAAGTACTGCGTTTATTTACACCCCCTCCCCCACCACTGGAGATTAAACATAGAATCTTGGACATACTAGACAACCTCGGAACCAGATCTTGTCCCATTTACATTTAATTAACTACTTTTTTTTTTTTTTTTTTTTGAGGTAGGGTCTCTCTAGCTCAGGCTGACCTGGAATTCATTTAGTCTTAGGGTGGCCTTGAACTCATAGCAATCTTCCTACTTCTGCCTTCCAAGTACTGGGGTTAAAGGCATGTGCCACCATGCCCCACTTTACTTTTGTTTTGAGACATACTGTCCTTAAGTCACTCAGGATGGCCTTGGACTCGTTCTGTAGCCTAGGCAGGCCTTGAACTTGTGATTCTCTGGCTTCAGCTTTCTAAGCAATGGGGATTATGGCCCTGCACATTGCCTAATTATTACTACTTTTATTTTGTTTGTTTTGTTTTACAGTTTTTTCAAGGTAGGGTCTTGCTGTAGCACTGACCTGGAATTCACTGTGTTGTCTCGGGCTGGCTTTAAACTCACAATGAGCTTCCTACTTCTGCTTCCTGAGTGCTGGGATTAAGGGTGTGTGCCACCATGCCCAGCTGTTACTACTTTTATAATGGGGAAAGAATAATACCTAAACTTACAGCTCTGTCTGTTTAAAACCATTACTTCTGCCAGAGTCAGGAACTGATTTCCAATATGCTGACACCACCACTCTCTCTGTCTTAATTCCTCATCTTTAAAAAAAATTATTTATTTGCAAGCAGAGAGAGACAGGAGAGAGAGACAGAGACAGACATAGAGACAGAGTATGGGCATACCAGGGCTTCTAGCCACTACAAACAAATTCCAGATGCATGTACCACTTTGTGCATCTAGCTTACATGGGTCCTGGGGGAACATACTCAGGTCATTAGGCTTTGCAGACAAGTGCCTTAACCACCGAGCCTTCTCTCCAGCGTAGGTCCTTATCTTTTCTGTGTGTATTCTACTGTCGGTTCTAGCATCCCAGAGCCTCACTCATTTCCACTCTGGCAATTGATTGGTTTGCCACAAACTATAAAACCATTTAATGTCCAGTGAGAGCTGCTTGCTACTGTACATCAGGAACTGACATTAGGTGTCTGTAAATTGTGATTTTGTGTGCTTAGGTAGGTAGATGAATGTTCATCTGTACGGATAGTGACTACTTCTAAATCTTAGCAGTTTTGTTTATAAGTCCTCCTTTGTGTCAGCACCAGTGCCTTAATACTTCCAAACTTGAGGCAGGAGCACTATCGCTGAGTGTCTGGGCTGTACTCTAAATGCTGTGCTAAGTAACTCGCTTGATAAGTTTAACTTGACAATGAGGCTTCCTGTTGCCCTAGATAACCTACACTAAGGCCTTTGGAAGACTAGGCTTTGACCTCATCTGCAGTCCTCAGGGACAGTGACATTTTTCCCTCAGCATGTTTTACTGATAGCAGTTGATTATCCACTGGGAGGAATGGAGAGTGACCTGTGTAGTGAGTCTGGATGTGTTAAAGAGCCTGGATGGAAAAGTACCACCATTTTTTTTTTTGTCTTCCTTTCCATCACCATCCTGCCGTAGAGAGAAGGCACTGATCCTTTCCTTTAGTTCAGAATCATGCTTCTAAGTATATTCTTGGGTCAGTGCAGGTCCAGTTGTCTTTTCTGTAGAATTTTTTTTAAATGAGTATGTACTGTATGTGGAATCAAAGATCAGAAATGTTGAAGTGACTTGGGTGTGATGTGATCTTAGGAAAGTCACAGCTGGGTTTAGTGTCAGGATGTCTGTGGAGGTGTTTACTTCAGTGCCTTACTCTTGGCTAAATATCTACAAGAGAATTCTCATCTCACTATTAAAACTAGTTACATTCTTGAGCAACAAACTTATGTGTACCTTGAGAATTGTACAACTGACCATGTACTTTTTCATATGGATAGATAAAAACTTTGTGGGCCGAGCGTGATAGTACACACCTTTAATCTTAGCACTCAGGAGGCAGAGGGAGGAGGATACCTGTGAGTTTGAGGCTAGCCTGAGACTACAGAGTGAATTCCAGGTCAGCCTGGGCTAGAGTGAAACCCTACCTCAGAAAACGGAAAAAAAACAAAAAAACAAACCTTTGTGGTAACTGGGTGTAGGGGAGAATGTTCATTTCATTTCACATACAACACTTTGTTGTTACTTTATCTCACTGTTCTTTAACTTAAGTGTATTTTCTTCTGTGCCACATCACCTTGCACTCTCTTCATTAAGCCTTTTTTACTTTTTTTTTTTTTAAGAGTAAGACTAGATAGTGCATGGATATTGACCATTTGTTAATTTGATATCCAGATGCTTTAATTTGCAAAGGAGTATCATCCTCATGGAACTTTCTTTTTAATTTATTCATTTGAGAGAGAGAAAGAGGCAGATAGAGAATGGGCACACCAGGGCCTACACCCACTGCAAACAAACTCCAGATGCATGCGTCACCTTGTGCTTCTGTGGCTTATGTGGGTTCTGGGGAATTGAACCTGGGTGCTTTGCCTTCGCAGGCAAGCACCTTAACCACTAAGCAATTTCTCCAGCCGTAGAAGTTTTATTTGTTATAAAGAAATAAAATGTATATTAATGTAATGAGTCAACCCAAATTGTTAAGTATAACAATGTAACTTTCCTTGAAATGTGACTTATCCAAGGTGGATTAAAAAATACTTATCAAAAATTGAAGTCTGGGGCTGGAGAGATGGCTTAGCAGTTAAGGCACTTGCCTGCAAAGCCAAAGAACCTAGGTTCAGTTCCCTAGTACTTACATAAGCCAAATGCACAAGGTCGTGCAGGCGTCTGGAGTTCGTTTGCAGTGACTGGAGGCCCTGACACTCCCATTCTCTCTCTCTGTCTGCCTCTGTCTCTCAACTTAATAAGTAAGAAAAAAAACTTTTTTAAATGTTGAAGTCTGGAGAGATGGCTTTGTGATTAAGGCACTTACCTGCAAAGCCTAGTGACCCTAGTTCGATTCTCCAGTACCCATGTAAAGCCAGCTGCACAATATTGTGCATGGATCTGGAGTTCACTTGCAGCGGCTGGAGGCCCTGGCACAACCATTCTCTCCCTCCCTCTCTTCCTCCCTCCCTCCCTCTCTCCCTCTCTTTCTCTTTCCTCTGGATGCCTCTGCTTGCAAATTATATGTATGTGTATATATGTATTGTATGTATGTATGTATGTATGTATGTATTTAAAGTTTTGGGCTTTAGAGATGGCTTAGTGGTTGTTAAGGTGCCTGCTTGCCTGTGAAGCCTAAGGACATGGGTTTGATTCCCCAGTACCCACATGGGCCAGATGCTGGCACATGTGTCTGGAGTTTGTTTGCAGTGGTTGGAGGCCCATTCTCTATCTGCCTCTCTTTCTCTTCTCTTTCTCTTTCAAATAAATAAATCAAATATTTTTTTAAAAGGTTCAAGTCGTGGGGCTGAGGAGTCAGTTCATTTGGTAAAGTGATGGCTTCATAAACCCAGTACCTGAATTTGATCCCCAGAATCCATGTGAAAATGGGCATGGTGGTAGCACTGCCTTTTAATCCCAGCTTGTGGGAAGTGGAAACAAGCAGATCCCCGGGGCTCACTGGCCAGCCATTCTAGCTATAGCATGCTCTAGTCCAGTGAGAGACCCTCTCTCCAAAAGAAGTGGATGGTGGGGGCTGGAGAGATGCCTTAGAGGTTAAGGCACTTGCATGTAAAGTCCAACGACCCAGGTTTGATTTCCCAGGACCCACATATGAGTCAGATGCACAAGGTGGTGTATGCATCTGGAGTTCATTTGCAGTGGCTAGAGGCCCTAGCATGCTCATTCTCTCTCTCTCTCTCTCTCTCTCTCTCTCTCTCTCTGTGTGTCTTTTAAATAAATAAATATTAAAATAAAATTTAATTAAAAAATTTTTTAAGTGGATGGTGCCTGGGCGTCTTGACACACACTAATCCCAGCCCTTGGGAGGCAGATGTAGGAGGATAACTGAGTTTGAGGCTAGCCTGAGACAGCAGAGTGAGTTCTAGGTCAGCCTCGGGTAGAGTGAGACCCTACCTCAGAAACCTCCTCCCCCCAGAAAAAGTGGATGGTGAATGACACCTGCACACATAAACACATGCACATATACATGCTCAAAAATTAAAAAAAAATTAAAACGAACAACTTTTTCCTGATGAAACTTTCCAAATACACTTGTGTTTCTGGAATTCACTATGTAGTCTCAGGGTGGCCTTGAACTCATGGTGACCCTCCTACCTCTGCCTCCCCAGTGCTGGGACTAAAGGCGTGCACCACCACACCCAGCTGCTTGTTCTTTTTTGCTTTTTTTAAAATTATTATTATTGTTTCTTTTTCTTTTTTTTAGTTTTTTTGAGTTAGAGTTTCATTCTAGCCCAGGCTGACCTGGAATTCACTCTGTAGTCTCAGGATAGCCTTGAACTCACAGTGATCCTCGTACCTCTGCTTCCCGAGTGCTGGGATTAAAGGCGTGCATCACCACCCCCGGCTTATTTTTATTTTTGACACAGAGCCTGGCTAGCTATGTTGCCCAGGCTGCCCAAGAACTCCCAGGCTCCAGTGATCATTCTTACTCAGCCTCAGAGCACCTGGGACTACAGGAACATGCCACCATGCCAACTGAATTTCTTCTTGGCTTTTCTTTTTATTAGATTTATGTAAGGGTAGCTTACTTGTTTAACAAAACACTGTAAGTCTTAACCTTTGCTAATTAAGACAGAACATTTTGCCTTTAGTTAGAGTGAAGACAGAGAGAGGGAGAGGGAGACAGAAAGAATGGTTGCGCCAGGGCCTCCAGCCACTGCAAACTAACTCCAGACGCGTGTGCCCCCTTGTGCATCTGGCTAACGTGGGTCCTGGGGAATCAAGCCTCGGACCGGGGTCCTTAGGCTTCACAGGCAAGCGCTTAACCGCTAAGCCATCTCTCCAGCCCTAGAGTGAACATTCTTAATGAAGTGCTCTGCCCCAGCCAAATTGAACATTTTAACAATTTGGGTAGTAACTATACATACTTATAATGTTGTTTCAGCAGTGACTTATACATTAAATGTAACTTTATTTTATCTTAAGCTTAAATTTGAACCTAAAAAAGTTCCTGTTTCTGTCTAGAGATATAACTGCTATAAGCATCATTGGAGTGACACAAGAAAACC
Organism: Dipus sagitta; assembly: GCA_036346955.1. Taxonomy (NCBI): domain Eukaryota; kingdom Metazoa; phylum Chordata; class Mammalia; order Rodentia; family Dipodidae; genus Dipus; species Dipus sagitta. The sequence goes on from CM070786.1 coordinate 23,778,587, forward strand.
TGTGATTTTGGAAGTAACTCCTGGTGGCTTTGACCAGATAAATCCTGCAACCAACAGAGTCCTCTGTTCTTATGACTATAGAAATATTGAAGGCTTCGTAGATCTTTCTGATTATCCAGGAGGGTTTTGCATACTCTATGGAGGATTTAGTAGATTGGTAAGTAGTATTTTTTGTTTGTTTGTTGGTTTGGTTTGGTACTTCAAGGTAGGGTCTCTCTGTAACCCAGGCAGACCTGGAATTCACTATGTAGTCTTAGGGTAGCCTTGAATTCTTAGCGATACTCTTACATTCTTTCTGCCACCTCTTCTGCAATGGACCCAGAGCCATGGAAGGTGTGATTGAGATATTGCAGTACTGATCACTCCTACTTCTTTACAGCACCATGATGCCTTCTGAGTCATCCCAAGGTCACTGCCCTCTGAAAAGAGAAGGTTCTCTAGCCAAAAGTGAGAGTAGCATTAATATATGGAGATGAACGTTAAGAGAAGTGCTTATTGGGCAGTTTGGTGAGCATAGTATATATATACTTTTAGCCAGACAGCAGCAGATGTTACACTCCTAGGGCTCATGACTACCCCTGTTGTAGGTTTTCAGTATCAGGGATATATTTCCTCCCATGGAGCAGACCTCCAGTGAAATTAGAGAGCTTTTGTTTTCCCCCATAACAGATGTGCCACTATTGTACCGTTGGCTCATTTGGCTTGGCTGGCCAAATATAAGGCTTGCAGTGTCCACTGTTGGGTATCTTCACTGGTGAGTTCTCTCTCTCCCACTGAACTGCATGCAGTGTGGCTTTTTCCAGCTTTCTGTCAGCTGGGTTACATGGAGGAGGTTTTCAGCTCAGCTCCAGCAGGGTTTCTCAGTGACCTTGCAGCCCAAGTATGTGGAGTCTTCAGCAGTAGGGTCTTACCATTTATTCCTGGCGGGAAACCAAGGGCCTCGGCAATGGCCTATAATGTTTTGGGGGCATCAGGGACCTCCCTGGCCAACAACTCACTGGAAGGTGTCCCATCCCTGGCACTGAAAATTTTCTAGTAACGCTCTATGGCTCCTATGTGTTCCATTGTCTAAAAAAGTAGGTTTCCATACGATTCATTTATATCCTCTTAGATTTTGATTGGCCCTCCCTCTACCTTTCCCTACTCAATCTCTTCCCCTGACCTCACTTACGCTTTTTCACTTCCATTAATCTGTTCTACTTACATATATACAATACCATCCTATTAAGTCCCCCTCACCCTCCCTTTCTATTCCCTGTATATCTCATTTCTAGCTTACTGACCTATGCTACTGAGTTTTCTTCCTACTTATGCAGAAGTCCAGTTATTTGTAGGTAGGATCCACATATGAGAGAGAACATGCGATCTTTGGCTTTCTGGGACTGGGTTACCTCACTTAGTATAATACTTTCCAGATCCATCCATTTTCCTGCAGATTTCATAATTTCATTTTTCTTTACCACTGAGTAGAACTGCATTGTATAAATGTGCCACATCTTCATTATCCACTCATCAGTTCAGGGACATCTAGGCTGGTTCTGTTTCCTCGCTATTGTGAATAGAGCAGCAATAAACATGGTTGAGCAAATATCTCTAAGGTAGTGAGACATGTCCTTAGGATATATGCCTAGGAGTGCTATAGCTGGGTCATATGGTAGATCTATTTTTAGCCGTCTCAGGAACCTCCACGCTGATTTCCATAATGGCTGGACCAGATTGCATTCCCAGCAATAGTGTAAAAGGGTTCCTCTTTTTCCACATCCTCATCAGCATTTATGGTCATTTGTTTTCATGATGGTCACCAATCTGACAGGAGTGAGATGGAATCTCAACATAGTTTCAATCTGCTTTTTTTTTTTTTGAGGTAGGATTTCACTGTAGCCCAGGCAGACCTGGAATTCAGTCTGTATGCTCAGGGTGGTCTCAAACTCAGGGTGATCCTCCTACCTCTGCCTCCAAGTGCTGGGATTAAAGGCATGTGCCACCATGCCAGGCTCAAGATTGGAACATTTTGATAAGAGTGAAGATGGTAGCAAAAGGAAAATAAACAGAATGGTAGACGTGTAGACAGTCTGATTTGTAAAATAGAATTTGCTTTCCACAACTATGGCCTTTTTTTGTCCTGTTTAGCATTTTCTACATTAGATCCCTGTCATCCTAGTTTCCCTCATCCAGAAACATATCTGAATGAGATGCTAAAGATGAAGGGCCAAAGAAAAGACACTCATTTCCTTTCCCACTTTAAGCAGTGTAAAGCCTGCTGCCCAAAGGCTATCTGTCCCTGTGCAGGAGAAATTTGCAGCCATGAACCACTTAGTGGAATCTTACCAGAGTTCAGTCATGTGGCCTTTCAGACCCCAACAGCATGACTGTATCACAGTAGTTCAGCCAAGCCATACAGTGGAACAGTAAGCTGAGCACACATAAAAGGTGAGGATTGTTTGATGCTCTTCATTGCCAGCACATTTTAGTAATAGCAGGAAGCAGCTTTGGCTTGAATTGTCTGTTTTAACAATTAGTTAATTAATTTTTTTTTATTTGACAGAGAAATGGGGGGGGGGAATGGGTGCGCCAGGGCCTCCAGCCATTGCAAACGAACTTCAGACGTTTGTGCCCCCTTGTGCATCTGGCTAGGTCCTGGGGAATTAAACCTGGGTCCTTTGGCTTTGCAGGCAAATGCCTTAACCGCTAAGCCATCTCTCCAGCCCTTGAATTGTCTTTTTATTAAAGTATTTTAATTTATTTATTTGAGAGAGAGATGGTGGGGAGAGAATGGGCACACCATGACCTCTTACTGCTGCAAATGAACCCCAGACACATGTGCCACTCTGTGCATCTGGCTTTACATGGATACTGGGGTATCAAACCTAGGCCATCAGGCTTTTTGCAAACAAGCACCTTTAATTACTGAGCTATCTTCCCAGTCCAAACTATTCATATTTTAAGAACCATGAGCTCCCTTACCACCACATCTGTTGGTTTTCTGTCTATGCATTCACCCAACTATGGATAAGAAATTTTCAGGGAAAATTTCTACTTGCTTTGAACATATATGGAATTTTTTAGTTATCATTTCCTAAAAAATATAATAGAACAGCTATTTGCATAGCACTTACATTGTATTAGGAATTTTAAGTCATTTAGAGATGACTTAAAGCATATGGGAGAATGTATGCAGGCACTATACCACTTTCTATAAGGGATTTTAGCATCTGCAGATTTGGTAGTCATGGCGGGGAGGCTGGTGTCTTCTGACATTTGAAATAAACTCATTACAAATACAGTACCATAATAGATCGATTCAGCCAGTATCTAATATCTTTTGCATCTATGGTGACTGTGATAAATTGCTAGGAATAAAATCTTTGTTTGTAGACATGATATGATGGAGGGTGTCTCAGTGGGGGAGGTATTGCCTTTGTGACCAAGACAAATCTTTCTTGTGTGGTACACTCCTGCCCTGTCCCCTGCAGAGTAGTTAATACATTTTTGATCTCTGGGCATCGAGTGCAATTAGTATTCTTTTCTTACCTTTGTAAATACTGATAACATGAACATTGGCTTGTAGCAACAATAGGTTAATGATGGTAAAAATTTAGACACTCTTTAACATTATCTTCCAAGGACCCCACCCACCCCATGGACATGGGTGCGTCCTTAGAGCTGGAGCCAGCTGTTTGCACAAGAGATGAGAAGCAGGACGGAAGTTAAGACATAGTTTACATTCACTGAGCTGGCCATGAGGTTCAATATTCCAGACATTGTGATTTTAATTGGGTGGTTTAATTGATTGGCTACAACATACTGCTCACTTACCGTGTCTCTATAATTGTTACTTTAATATCTTTCCACTGAGTTAGTTAAAAAGATTCCATTTTTGTTACTTCCACCCTGACTTTTTAATTTTCAAAATTTGTGCAGCATTTATTTGCATCAGAGCAAAGAGAAGAGATTATCAAAAGTGCAATAGACCATGCTGGCAACTACATAGGTATTTCATTGCGGATCAGGAAAGAACCTTTAGAATTTGAGCAATATTTGAATCTTCGCTTTGGAAAATACAGCACTGATGAATCCATCACATCTCTAGCAGAGTTTGTGGTCCAAAAAATATCTCCAAGACATCCGGTAAGATCTGTGTGGAGAAAACGTGAATTTGTTTTGTGTCTTATGAGTTTTCTAAAATAACTTTATTATATGTCTCCATTTTATGTTTTAAAGGAACCTGTAAAAAGAGTTCTAGCACTAACAGAAACGTGTTTAGTAGAGCGAGATCCAGCAACCTATAATATTGCAACATTGAAGCCTTTAGGAGAAGTAAGTTTCATTTTAAATGAGATTTCTTCCTGTTGATAAATATGAATAATTTTCTATTTTAATATTTACTCATTCCTAAAGAATGGGACTGGTCATGTTGGAACACATCTGTAAATCTTGCTCTTGGGAGATGGAGGCAGTAGGATCAAGAGTTGAAGCTCATCAAGGTCTACATTAAACTGTGTCTCAAAATAATACATGCATGGAGAACAGGAAAATATGTATTTAATTCTTAACATTTATGTTTGTTTATCTTAGAAGTTACCTTCCACGTATACAGAATGGAACCTTTTTTATGTGTATGCACACATGCATGTGTATGTGCATGTGAATGTGCAGATGCCTATTTGTGTATGTGTGGGTACACACGTATGTAGAGGCCAGAGGTCAGTGTCTGTTGTCTTCCTCAGTCACTCTCCACCATCTTTTTAAATTTTTCATTTATTTTTTTATTTGAGAGAGAGAGAAAAAGGCAGATAGGTTGGTGTGCCAGTTCCTCTAGCCACTGCAAATGAATTCCAAATGTATGTGCTATCTTGTGCATCTGGTTTATGTGGGTCCTGAGGAATTGAACCTGGGTCCTTTGGTTTTGCAGGCAAGTGCCTTAATCACTAAGTTATCTCTTCAGACCTCCACCATCATTTTTGAGAGAGGGCCTTTCACTGGAACTAGAGCTTACTGATATCAGCTAGATGAGCTAGCCACCGAGTCAAGGGGTTTTCCATTTCCCCAGTGCTGGGATTACAGGCTTTCACTTCCATGCTTGACTTGTACGTGGGTGCTGGGGATCTCAACTCGGATCTTTGTGCTTGTATGGCAAGCATTTTACCAACTGAGCTGTCTGCCTAGGCCTCAGAGAGGAGCTTTTATATTGATAATTGTATAAAAATTGGAACAAATTTTGTAGCAGTTCTTTAAATGCTTATATTGTAAATAAGTTACATTTAACTATTGACTTTTGTTTAAAAAAATAGTTTTTACAGTGAAATACCTTAATGCTGCACATGTTTTTGTTGAACTTACTTGTTTTCTATAGGTATTTGCATTGGTTTGTGACTCAGAAAATCCCCAAGTTTTTACCATCGAGTTTATAAAAGGACAAGTTCGAAAATACTCTTCAACAGAAAGGTGTGTGTGTGTGTGTGTGTGTGTGTGTGTGTGTTTAAATACATTATCCTTTTGAGATCCTAGCATGTGTAAGGTGTGAAGTACTTGATCAAAGAGGGGGAACCCAAGATTTATAATGTAGACCTATGAAATTATTTAACTTGGTAGAAGATACTGGTTGGTTTTTGTTGTTGTTGGTTTGTGTTTTATTCATCATTCATCTGAGAGCAAGAAAGAGACAGAAAAGGAGGCTTACAGAGAGAATGAATATGGCCGTGCAAGGGCTTACTGCCACTGCAAACAAACTCCAGACACACGTGCCACTTAGTGCCTCTAGCTTATGTGGGTTCTGGAGAATCAAAATCGGGTTATTAGGCTTTGCAGGCAAGCAAGTTAACTGCTGAGCCATCTCTCCAGCCCCCTGTTGCATATTTTATTTTTATTTATTTATTTATTGTTTTTTCAAGGTAGGGTCTCGCTCTAGTCCAGGCTGACCTGAAATTCACTGTGTAGTCTCAGGGTAGCCTTTAACTCATGGCGATCCACCTACCTCTGCTTCCCAACTGCTGGGATCAAAGGCGTGTGCCACCATGTCCGGTTCTCTCTATTGTGTATTTTTAAATATATTTTATTTATTTATTTGATACAGAGAAAGAGGCAGAGAGAGAGAAAGAAAGGGAGAGAATGGGCACACCAGGGCCTTCAGCCACTGTAAACAAACTCCAGATGCATGTGCCCCTTTGTGCATCTGTTTCATGTGGGTCCTAGAGAATTGAACTGGGATCCTTTGGCTTTGTAGACAAATGCCTTAACCGCTAAGCCATCTCTCCAGCCCCCCTCCCCCATTGCATATTTTAAATGATGTTCATCCAGTTTACAAATTACTAAAGACAATAAAAATGGTAGTTTTATTTTAAATGATGAAAATAGTGTTTTTCTATAATAATTTTATAAGGTATTTCAGAATATACTTCCATTTTAATTTGCATAACAGCAGCAAACTGCTTTTTTTGTTCATTTTTATTTATTTATTTGAGAGTGACAGAGACAGAAAGAGTCAGAGAGAGAGAGAATGGGTGCGCCAGGGCTTCCAGCCACTGCAAACGAACTCCGGATGCATGTGCCTCCTTGTGCATCTGGCTAACGTGGGTCCTGGAAAACCGAGCCTCGAACCGGGGTCCTTAGGCTTCACAGGCAAGAGCTTAACCACCAAGCCATCTCTCCAGCCCAGCAAACTGCTTTAATATTTTAATTCAGCTGTTGTGAAAACTGAATTGCTAAAGGTTATAAGTTCCTACAAGATTAACACAAGTGTAATTATCTTCTGCTGTAAAGGGATGTGTCTCCCCTTATGCACTTAGTATGTATAAGATTGGCAACTCTAGTTCTTTTATGGTGTTGTAAAAAGATGGAGACTGAGTTTCTGACATTAGCCCCAACAGCTCTGGTACATTTTGCCACCACACAGCACAATCTTACTAAGTGTTTGGTGTTCTTTCTTCATCTTCTTCCTGTAGAGTGGACCTTTTAGACTTAAGATTAAGAAAGCTAGAAACCCAAGGAAAAGGTTTATATTTTTTCCTGTTCTGAATTCAAGGGAAAGAATATAATGAAAAAACATTGCAGATATTTGATCAGCAGAAAGTCATGCATGTGGTGTTTAAGGTCTTAACCACTCGACTTGTCAAGTGTGCTGTGTGTGTCATTTTGTTTAAACTGATGGCAGCCTCAGGAAGAAGGGCATTCCTCCCAGTACTGCTGGCCTATGGAAAGGAAGGCAGCATTTGTGAAGAGATTTTGCAGATATATACCAAAAACACAGTTCAGAGAAGGGAAAAAATTGCTTAATTGGGCATCGTCAAAACTTAAAGCTGACGCTTGAGGAAAAGAAAAGAAAAACTACAGATATGGAAAAAGTATCTGCAAAACATAGCTGGCACAGCACTTGTTCTAGATACATAAAGAACTCTTATGACTCAGTATTTAAAAAAATAACAATAACAACAAAAACTGTGGCTAAAAGATTAAGATACACACAACAGTGTAGAAAATATATGAATGAAACAATCATGTCATTAGTAAAATGAAAATTGAAACTATTGTTGATCCACTAATGTAGCTTACATTTAAAAGACTGCTCATGCAACCACTCTTGAAGGCATGAAATACATAAACAGTCAAGATACATGATGCATATTATTGATTCTGACCTAATAGTATTTCCTTAGAAAGCAGAACTAGATACAACAAGTCAGTGATAGGGTCTCAGGAGACGTTTTTGTTCTTTTTGCAAGTAAGTACAAGGAAACTTGCATGGTGATTGTACAAAAATTGGATTATGATTTTCAATTGTATAAATTTATACAAAGTTGTGAAACATTTAATGGGGTAAATTTTGTGGTTTGTATGTTAAACCTAAGCAAACTGTTAAAAATAATAGGTAAACAGCAAAACCGAGAAACTCTGAAGCTGTGATGTTGGTCCAGTTGGTAGCGGGTGGTTTGCAGCAGCAGGTGGAGGGCGGGCTTGGGAACCCCGGGCTCTGTCCTTGCACTCTACTCTTGGTGCTGCCCGTTGACCCTGTAGGGCATGCCCGAGCAGGCTGTCTGCTGAAGGGCTGTGCTGCATTCTGAATTACAATTCCCCTGCATTTTCAGTCTTAAAACCTTTGTACTTTTAACTTTGTGTAGAGATTCTTTGTTAGCAAGTTTGCTGGATGGAGTAAGAGCCTCTGGTAACAGAGATGTTTGTGTAAAAATGTCATCGACCCATAAAGGTCAGCGATGGGGGTTGCTCAGCATGCCTGTTGATGAGGAAGTAGAGAGCCTTCACCTCAGATTCTTAGCCGCCCCTCCAAGTAAGTAATTGGTTTTCATGTAATTACCGTTCTGTCCACCTACTTAGTAATAACTTAAGAATTAACTTCAGTTCTCTAAATCTTTGTGAACCTTTTCATCTCTCTATAGATGGCAACTTTGCAGATGCTGTATTCAGGTTCAATGCTAATATTTCATACAGTGGAGTTCTACACGCAGTAACACAGGATGTAAGAGAAATTATACCATGTTTTGTTCAGAGTCATTAACTTTTGCTGTGGCAACTTTCTTCAAGTACTCTTTCTTTACTTAGGGACTCTTCTCAGAAAACAAAGAAAAACTGATCAACAATGCCATCACGGCATTGTTGTCCCAAGAGGGGGATGTCGTTGCTTCAAATGCGGAACTTGAGAGTCAGTTCCAAGCTGTGAGGAGACTTGTGGCTTCCAAAGCTGGCTTTTTGGCCTTCACTCAGCTTCCGAAGTAAGTTATGCAGGGAACAGGGGATGTAGCTTAGTGGTAGTACGTATAATCCATAAAAGGCCATGTGTTTAGTTCCTAGGCAAGAACTCACTTGCCATTTTGTTTTGTTTTGTTTTGTTTTCTTGATGCAGGATCTTACTCTAGCCCAGGCTGACCTGGAATCCACTGTTTAGTTCCAGGCTGGCATCAAACTCACTGTGATCCTCCTACCTCTGCCTCCCATGTGCTGGGATTAAAGATGTGCACCCACCATGCCCAGTTGGAACTTACTTTTTGTAGAGATTTTGAATAATTTAAGATAGATATTGAATAATTTATTTCTTTTTGTTGACTAAACCCAATACCTTCTACATAATGAATTAATCAGTTTGATTCATGAGAAATGAAAAAGGAACATAGGTGGGGCTAATGTGGGATAATGGTGGTCCCATGCTCACTAGTAATATTACTAACCTTAGTGAATATGAATGAGGAATTACTTTCCTTATTGTGAATCATAAAAGCAATGTCCTGTTCAAAGAAAACATAGTTATAAAAATACATTCTGAGCCAGCCTTGGTGTTGTATGCCTTTAATCCCAGCACATGGGAGGCAGAGGTAGGAAGACTGCCTTGAGTTTGAGGCCAGCCTAGAATCACAGAGTGAATTCCAGGTCAGCCTGGGCTAGTGTGAGACCCTACTCTGGGGGGGGGGAAAAAAAAAAAAGAAAAGAAAAGAAATGAAAAGAAAAAGAATACATCCCAGAGGTGGTATTCAAATTAAGAAGTTGCTGCCATGCTACTGTGAAAACTTACCATGATCCGCTAGGTCATCATACTTACTAATCCTGGATGTCCTGACACTGCTGTGTGCTAGGTTTCGGGAGCGCCTGGGGGTGAAGGTAGTAAAAGCCCTCAAGAGGAGCAACAATGGAGTCATCCACGCTGCTGTTGATATGCTTTGTGCTCTTATGTGTGTAAGTCCGTCCCCCACTCCCCAACTTTGTTTTTCCTAAGTTGAATGGTTATCTTCATTGTTCTAGTAAGGTCTATATTCCTGCAATTCCTAAAATGCTCTTACATAATTTGTTTATTCAAGTAACATGTATTTAGCACATCGTATATTCCAACCACTATTCTATGTACTAGAGATATAACAACATTAAGTAATAGGGGCTGGGGAAATGGATCAGCTGTCAAAGGCACCTGCTTGCAAAGTCAGTCAGCCCACGTTCAGTTCCCCAGCACCCACATAAAGCCTAATGCAAAGTAGAGCATGCATGGTATATGTGCACACACACACATATAAATATAAAAGGTAACTTCCCTCTGCCCTTTAAGTTGCAATCTAGTAAGAGGCATGTGTTCATGATGTAAAGTAGCAGGGCAAGGGTCACTGACAAGTAGCACTTCGTCTCTATTTGGGCAAGAAAAAAATGATTTTGAGTATTTCTGAAGATGTTATTTGATGTGCATTTTAAAGTTGGAATATTGGTCTTTCACTTCTGGGGAGGCTTTTACTGGGATAGAGGATCACTTATCACAGGCACGTGTGGGAAAGCAGCAAATCATAATTGGTTCCTAAAGTACTGTTGCAGTCAGGTTCACATTGCTGGCAGAAGTCACCCAGCCAAAATCAGCTTGTGGGGGAAAAGTTTTATTTTGGTTTACAGACTCGAGGGGAACCTCCATGATGGCAGGGGAAAATGATGGCATGAGCAGAGGGTGGACATCACCTCCTGGCCAACATCAGGTGGACAATAGCAACAGGAAAGTGTGCCAAACACTGGCAAGGGGAAACTGGCTATGATACCCATAAGCCTGCCCCCAACAATACACTGCCTCCAGGAGGCATCCATTCCCAAATCTCCTAGCGTTACACCTGAATCAAACCACCACAGCTATGTATGGGTTAATTAGAAGTTGCAGTGAGTGATAGAAGAAGAGACAGGCCTTACAATTCTTCTGTCTCTAACCAAGGAGTTGGGCCTGTGTTTTAGGAAGGATCAACTGAAAGGTTTTTCAGCAAGGAAGCAGAAAGTAACATGACTAGGTTTGGCTTTCAGAAAGCCGATTCTGGTAGAACGTATGTGGAGGCTAGATTGTCATATAAGAAATAAGATGCTGGCCTAGGTAGAGACATGAAAACTGAGCAATAAAGATAGAACTTGATGACAGATGGTGTGGTAGAAGAGAGAATTGTGCATTATAACTGAGAAGTTTCTGATTTATTTCATTTTTTTTTGTGTGTGTGTACTATCTGAACTTCTCATTATATTAAGCATTGTAGGCAGGTTTGGTGATAGAGAACAAACAGGCAATACTACTTGTATAAAACTTAGTATTTATTCTCCCAAATGAATTAAAGTTTATTATCTTTACTGTTCCACGTGATTCTATGAAAGAATTAAACTAGAATATAAAATAAAAATGTGTGAAACAAGCCCATTGAGTCCTCGTTAGATCTTAGGTGTACTACCTATGTATTTTACATGAGTGACCTCATCGAAGCTTCGTGATCGTCCTTTGAGGACTGGTGGTGGTGGTTTACAGCCAGGGAGAGTGAGGCTCATAGAGGTTAACATTTTTCCTTGGCTTAAGTCTCGCCATTGTTGTCAGTAGTCAAAGTCAGATGTGAGCTCTGCTTCTGACCATCATACTGGCATGCTTTTTATTCTCCGTTATCCCAGCAGCCCAGCGACTTACGTGGAGAGAAAGTATTTGCAACTTTTAGCACTTGCTTTTAAGTTCTAATTTGTTTCATTTCAAATTTAAGTATCAAAATTCTAGGGGATAAGAATGTTTGTGAGTACCTTGTGGAGTAGAGAATATGTTCAGTGACGTCAGGCAGATTATTATGAGGTTGGATCAGATATAAGAGAAACTCCATTCTGCTTACTTATCTTTTGAGTTTCCTTTCTGCCTTATGCTGAAAGGCCGTGCTTTTCATTCTTTCTGTGTGTAACAAGTGCTCTTTATGAATGCCTTTCCTGTCATGCCAGCACATGAGACTGCTTACGCATCTCACTGTTTTCCATCAACAGCCCATGCATGATGACTATGACTTAAGACAAGAACAGCTAAACAAAGCTTCTCTTCTCTCTTCAAAGAAGTTTCTGGAAAACTTGCTGGAGAAATTTAATTCCCATGTGGTAAGTTGTAATTACACTTGTCTTCATGGGAAATGCCATTATCACTATTGAAAGGTATTTTCGAAGTCCAGCATGGACTTAATTTTGTCACAACCCCTCACATTTGGTCAGCAGTGGTCACAGTTGGGTGTGATCACTAGTAATGAAATAATCTTTCAGGAAAGTATCCATTCATCTGGGAAGAACACTTGGAAAGCCTTTAGATTTTTATAATGATATTCCAAATTTTCGTTCCTCTTTCTTTTTTTTTTTCCCCCAAGGTAGGGTTTTATTCTAACCCAGTCTGACCTGGAATTCAACTATGTAGTCTTAGGGTGGCCTTGAACTGTGGTGATCCTCTTACCTCTGCCTCTCGAGTGCTGGGATCCGTTCATTTTTCTTTAAAAATGTCATTGTAAAATAAACTGTTCTAAAAATAAATCAAGTCTTGCCTTAATTTAAGAGCAGCTCCTCAGTCACTGGAACCATTTTGGGGGTGAATATTCTGCACTATCTACAAGGAACATGGACAGATGGCTACAGTGTCACAAGTACTGTCAACGATCGTTTTTAATTCAAGTATACATTGGCTTTAGTTAATGTATACTTTTAGTATTGAGAAATTTGGGGTATTCTCTTGAAATTTGACTGAACTTTAATTATGTTTCTTTTGAAAATAATGGACAGTGGTTTCCCTCATTAACTAATGAAATGCTATCCTCAAGGGGCATCCAATTTGAACCTTAGGCTGCAAAATTAAAGTCAGCATTTATATCTGACAGAGAATTAAGAGTGGAACACACCATTGCTGTGTGTTTTTGGTTTTGGTTTTCGGTTTTTCAAGGTAGGGTCTTGCTCTAGCCCTGACTGACCCTGACCTGGAGTTAGTCTCAGGCTAGCCTCAAACTCATAGCTGTCCTCTGACCTCAGTCTCCCAAGTGCTGGGATTAAAGGCGTGCACCACCATGCCCAGCACAGAGAGAAAGAATGGGTGCACCAGGGCCACCAGCCACTGAAAATGAACTCCAGATGCATATGCCACTGTGCATGTGGCTTTACATGGGTACTGAGGAATCGAATGCTTATTGTTAGACTTTTATGGGCAAGCACCTTAACCACTGGGCCATCTCTTCAGCCCCCATTGCTGTGTTTTAACTGAAGCTCCCTGTCTCTAAGTCTTTTAAGACGTGTGTTGCTTTGTTTCAGGATCATGGGACTGGTGCCCTCGTAATTAGTTCACTCTTGGACTTCCTTACCTTTGCCCTCTGTGCTCCGTATAGTGAGACAACGGAAGGGCAGCAGTTTGATATGCTCTTAGAGATGGTAGCCTCCAATGGAAGAACCCTCTTTAAGCTCTTTCAGGTGAGAACTTGTATTTTCCTTATCAGATAACAACTAAATAAAGAAAATTAGGTTTAGAGTTATATCTTAGCAATGCAAGGTAACCAACCCAAGGCCTCACTTGTAGGGCAAGCAAGTGCTCTCCTACTGATCTATATCCCCAGCTGGGTCAGGATGTTTTAGATACGTGTGTATGTGTTTCTTATAGTGATAATCGCCATGCCAGGACATGTTAACCCACACTTCTTGGTAGTTCTTGTACAGCCATGCTTATGACTATTGGCCACTGTTTTGTTGGCTTTGCTATCTTAGATGTAGTGGGAAACTTTTGTCTTTGGTAGGCCCAGGGTTCCCTTGTCTGTACAAATTCCCAAATCATTAAAGTGAGTATTAGCTAGATTATTCTTTTTGTTTGTTTGTTTTTGTTTTGTGAAGCAGGGTCTTACTGTAGCCCAGGCTGGCCTGGAACTCACAGAGATCCTCTTACCTCTACCTCGCCAGTGCTGGGATTAAAGGCATGTGCCCCCATGCCCAGCAGCCAACTTGTTCTTTCATTTTTTTTATGAGAGAGAGAGAATTGGCACACCACTGCCTCTAGCTACTGCAGCTGAACTCCAGATGCATTCACCACCTTGTGCACATGCATGACCTTGTGCATCTGGCTTTCCTGGTTTCTAGGGAGTCAAAACTGGGTCTTGGGCTTTGGAAGAAGCAACTTAACTGCTAAGCCATCTCTCTAGCCCCATCTTGTTGTTAAGTACTGGAAAACATTGTTATTCCACACAGTGCTATAGTATGTTATATACATATGTACATACATTTTGATATTAATATTATTACTATGTATCATTCAAATGTAATTGTTATTCATATAAATATAGTTTATATATTCCTATAAGTGCCCTTTGTTTCCTATCAAACACTTGTTTATGTTTGAATATCTGCATCTCTAATACTGTAAGAATACCTAAAGTATTTAACCAGTCTACAATATGATTTTGAGATGTATCTTTTCCTAATAGTTGTGTTTCTTAATATTATGGCTCACAATCTTGCATAAAACTGTGTATCTTCCTTGACAGTATCAGCTAAATTGTCAGAATATAATTTTTTATTTACTCATGATTTTTCTCCCTCACTTTGAAGCATCCTTCTATGGCAATTATTAAAGGAGCTGGATTGGTCATGAAGGCAATAATAGAGGTGAGCGAATAATTTTGAAATGTTAAAAGCTTACTGGACTATTAATTATTTCAATTAAAGCTGACAAAATTGCCATTCACTCTTTTATTGGAAACATGCAATTCTGTGGGTAAGAAATAATCCTGAAAAACTAGTTTTAGGTACTTTATTAAGTATAAACAAGTAACATTCATGTGTTCCTGCCTTTTTTGCTGTAAAAGAATTGAAAATTAGGTTTTTTCCTCTTGCTTTCATATTGAGATATGATGCAATCCTGTGGTGCTGAGATTGCATTGCAATCTGCTCATGGGGTCAGTCCATGCACAGTGATGTCAAGTAAGAGTGGCAGCTGAAGTTCCTCATCAAGAGTAGTTAGGCTCCACCTGTCAAGACACTGGGCCACAAGATACTGCTTCTCTAAGAGAGCTGCTTTAGTCTTCCATTTTTTTTTAATTTTAAAAATTTTTTATTAATTTATTTTACTTATTTGCAAGAGAGATGGGGGCCAGATAGAGAGAATGGGTGTGCCAGGGCCTTTAGCCACTGCAAATGAACTCCAGAAGCATGCATTACCTTGTGCATCTGTCTTACGTGGGTGCTGGGGAATAGAACCTGGGTTCTTTGTCTTTGCAAGGTAGCTCCTTAACAGCTAAGCCATCCCTCCAGCCCTTTGGGGTGTGTGTGTGTGTGTGTGTGTGTGTGTGTGTGTTTATGTTTGTGTGTTTTTTGAGGTAGGCTCTCACTCTAACCCAGGCTGACCTGGAACTCACCATCTAGTCTCAGGATGTCCTTGAACTCACAGTGATCCTCCTACGTCTGCCTCCCAAGTGCTGTGATTAAAGGTGTGAGCCACCACACCTGGCTGGCCTTCCATTTTTTAAAAAATACTTATTTTATTTTTACTTATCTTTGGGGGGGGAGAGATAATGGGCACATCAGGGCCTTCAGCCACTGCAAACAAACTCCAGAAGCATGTGCCAGGGTGTGCATCTGGCTTACGTGGGTCCTGGGGAATCGAACCTGTATTCTTCAGCTTTGCAGACTAGCATCTTAACCACTAAGCAATCCCTCCAGCCCCCATTTTTTTTCTAAAAAGTTAGACTCATAGTTATGAATATCAGTTGCTCACTCTAATGTTTACAGTGACCTCATTGTAAATGGATTCTGAAAAATTTTGTTCTTTTGATGTCATAATACAGGTTGACCAAATGTGAAAGTATTATGTGCATCAAAGAATTCAGCTATTGTATACTTAAATACAGTTCCCAACTAAATAAAGCAAGATGCAGCCTTTGAGCTGGTTTTGTTTTGCCCCTCTAGCTAATAGGTTGTTTATGCTCAATATTAGCTTCTAAGTGAAAGGACCACATCCTTCACATTCACAGAGCTATGTCAGCCAGAGATAGTTAGGACCATGAAGTCATATAAAAGTGTGTTCCTGACTTTTATCTGCCAATATGTTGTCATTCGTGGAATTGATAACAATGCATTCATTATGAACACCAGGTATAAGCAAGATACTGACTTTCAACTTCAGTTGCAAACCATGCATTAAATGCTTCATAGCTAGTGATTAGAGCTGAGGTCTGTGAGAAACAATTCCTTTGAATGATTAAATCTTGGTAAGTATCTCAAATTATATTTCTCTGTAAAAGCAATACATGAAGAAATAAACACAAAGAATAAACAAAAATTATCTGTGTTTTTATAGTTGAGAAGTGACTTCTGTTAGCCTTTTGGTAAATTTTATCTCGGACTGCATACTGTTCAACGTGGTATGCACACTTTATGTTCATTTCATTAGTTGTACCTTATGCTTTTTCTTTGTTTCCCTCCTATTTTTATTTTTCAGCAGGTTCTCTTAAATATAACATTGCTTATTTAATTCATTGTTCTTTGATTACCTTTAGTGATTAGTAGTCCTGTTTATCTGCTGGTTGCCAGTATGTATTCATGTAAGCAAAATAAAATCAGAGTAAAGGAAGTATCTTCATATCACACTATGCTTTAAAAAAATTATGCCATAAAAATAAACCAATGACATGGAAAGCCAGGCTTACAGATACCTTTGAAAAGGAATTGTTCATTTCTCTACTACTACTCCCTGTTTTTGGTAGGTAAATACTTAGGAAATAAACTTAAAAGCAATACAGAACTTGTTTTTATCTTAACTTCAGCAAAGCATAAGGTAAATTTATCTGAAAACATCAAACTTCATTCCACAGATTAACTGTACTCCTCCCTCTCCGTGTTTCTGTTGGATAATTAGAACTTATATTTCTAAACTTTTATTGTATACTGAAGTATTTTGTTAAAGATGCAAACTTAGCTTTATATAGTTGGGATAACTTGTTTTAGATTGCTATTTTAGGGATTGTCTTACCCTTTTTTCAAAGGAAGGTGACAAAGAAATTGCTACAAAAATGCAGGAGCTTGCCCTAAGTGAAGGTGCCTTACCTCGACACTTGCACACCGCGATGTTTACAATAAGCTCAGATCAGAGGATGCTTACAAATAGGTAGGTTATTCAATATAATTTGTTATAAGTTGTTTAGAGAATGGATTTGGGTATTGTATAAAACTTAGTATTGGGATTACACAGATGTTAACAAAGGGTGGTGTTGACGGTATTGTCCCTGCTTGTGGGGCTTAAGATGGTAACGTGGGAAATCTGGTTCTTCATTATCTTGTCAGAGTCAGCCCACAGTCATGGGCCTGGCTGAAGTGGATATGTAAAGAGTGTCTACACGCTTAGGGAACCATTATCACATGCCCAAGCCTTTTATTTCTATGCTGTTAGTAAGCACATAATTCCATATGAGAAAATTTCAGTCAGTTTTGTACTCTACTTTAAGAATAAAAAGGGGGGGGGGGGAGGCAAGCCGGGTGTAGTGGTGCACACCTTTAATCCCAGCATTTGGGAGGCAGAGGTAGGAGGATCGCTGTGAGTTCGAGGCCACCTTGAGATTCCATAGTAAATTCCAGGTTAGCCTGGGCTAGAGTGAGACCCTACCTCAAAAAAAAAAAAAAAAAAAAAAAAAAAAAGGAAGTGCTGGAGAGATGGCTTAGCAGTTAAGGTGCTTGCCTGAAAAACCAAAGGACCCAGGTTCACTTCCCCAGGACCCACGTTAAGCCAGATGTACAAGGTGGTGCATGCATCTGGAGTTCCTTTGCAGAAGCTGGAGGCCCTGATGGCCCATTCTCTTCCTCTCTCTCTCTCTCTCCCTCTCTCTCTCTCTCATTCTCTCAAATAAATAAAAAGAAAATTAAAACATAAAAAAGGGAAAAATAAAAAGAAATCAAGAATCTCAAGTATAACTCCAGTTGAAACTATGCTCATCCTAAATCTGTAGTCACCCATCTCCTTTCTTCACTTAAATGTAAAGAAACAAGTCTACTCATTTGCTTCAGGTTACAGGAGTTCCCGGTCTTTTAACCTTATGGTTCATGACTTATGATGTTTTTTTAAAATATTTATTTATATTTATATTTATTGATTTGACAGAAAGTGTGAGGGGGGGGAGAGAGAATATGAATGAATGAATGAATATGGGCATGCCAGAGCCTCCAGCCACTGCAAACACACTCCAGACGCATGTACCACCTTGTGCATCTGGTTAACGTGGGTCCTGGGGAATAGAACCTGGTTCCTTTGGCTTTGCAGGCAAATGCCTTAACTGCTAAACTATTGCTCCAGCCCATGACTTAGGATGTTTTGAGCTACCCTAACACCAGCTTATGAAGTTAATAAAAGCAGTGATTGTCATAAATATATTAGTTGTGGTTTGTCTTAGTAAGTAGTAGCATTAAATTGCTTACTTGTGTTAATTTTATTTTTTTCTTTTTAATGAAAATTTATGTGCTTCTCTAGTTTTTTTTCATAGTGTAAATTTCCATGCATTATCACCTATGTGCAGTTACTGTATGCTATGATACACTGCCTTGCCAGTGCTTTTTTTTATTTGTACTCTTTCAAGAAGTTGTCTGCTATTCCCCACTAATAAATGCTGGCTAAACAAGTTGTTTTCTGTTGCCTGAGAAGATACAAATATACAAGGAGGGTTATTTCCCTAGTACTACCCCGCCACCTTTCATTATTCATTAAAATAGAGACTTCTTTGGTCCATTAACTCTCTTTCCCATGTTAGATGTTTGTTTCTTTTATTCCTCTTTACCATAGTTAATCTGTTGGACTTCCCACTGTTATCAGTTGTTGTATTTATTGGGGGATCATTTTCACTTTGAAAGAATTATAAAATATTAGTAATGTTTAAATTACAGTATGAAAAGTTGTCCATTTATTTATTTATTTTTAAGATTTATTTTTATTTATTTATTAGAGACAGAGAGGAAGAGAGAGAGAGAGGGAATGGGTGTGCCAGGGCCTCCAGCCACTGCAAACGAACTCCAGACGTGTGGTCCTCCTTGTGCATCTGGCTAGCGTGGGACCTAGAGAATAAAACTTGGGTCCTTTGGCTGGGCAGGCATGCACCTTAACCACTATGCCATCTCTCCAGCCCAGAAGTTGTCCATTTATGATAGAAATATCATTTAATGTTATCCCTTTTGTCCCTGATTAAGCCTTTTCAAAAGTTACTGTTAGGAGCCCTGGAGGTAGTGAAGGATATTAGATTTGCAGTGACTTTGATACACTAGTTTCCAAATGGGCACAGGTTTAGTAGTCTTCAGTTGCTCTGACAAAGTAGTTTTGCAGTTTGAGTTTTGCTCTGAAATGTTGTTCTTCTGGGACTGAAAGGTGTGCCGGATGTGTGTATCTGAAGGAGTTACTTGGTTGTTTCCCCTGAAAGCTTCATGACCACTCAGAGCAGGTCATAGTCTGTCCAAGTCTCTAGTCTGTTGGTGAGCAGGAGAGTTTCTGCTCATGGGCACTTCAGTCTAGGAAACAATGCTACCTATCACCAGGACACAGTTAGTAAATCACCAAACCTCTGGCTCAGTGTGAATCTCAGATTTTTTGCTTTGAACCAAACTGTGCTTTTAGCTTTAAAGTAGAATGAGTTTTTAAAAAATGCTATTAAGTGTTACAGGTGTGAAACTGAAAATGTTTTGCCTCATTTTTTTGTCATAGTTTTTCTTAGAACATGCATATCTTTTGCTTGTGTTCAGAAGTTCACAAGATGCCAGAATGTTACTTATTATACTGCATTTGTTATACAGACTAATTATATTAGGTCTAATTAGTTTGTGTTTGGATTTTTGCTTTCTTTAAATGGAGAAGAACCTACTTTATGTTCAAGTCCATTAAAAATTAAGGTGGCTAAACTGGGTGTGGTGTTTCACACCTTTAATCCCAGCACTTGAGAGGCTAAGGCAGGAGAATCACCATGAGTTCAAGGCCAACCTTGACAGAGTGAATTCCAGGTCAGCCTGGTCTATAGTGAGACCCTCCTCAAAGAACAGAAAACAACATCCAAACAGAAAAAATAATTATGATTTCTATCAAAAAAATCTTAATTTAGGGAAAATTCCAAAATATTAGTATTTGCAATACCATTTCAGATACTTGTCATTAAGATATTAACTTGATAATTTTTAAGATTTGCGTGATTATCTTTTACTGTAGTCATATTTCTTATAATTATGATATTTTGTTCTTAAAAATTCCTTTCTGTTCTAGCTGAGATAAAGCAGCAAACCTTTCTCAACGTCTGCTTTTTTCAGACAGCTAAGTAGACATTTAGTGGGCCTCTGGACAGCTGATAATGCAACCGCGACAAACTTATTGAAACGCATTTTGGTGAGTGAGTTGGGAGACTGGAAAGAGTTTTATATTCCTGTCCAATAAAACTTGTGTTATTTATACTGTCAAAGAGCCTTTTACTTACAATTGGGAAAGTATTTGCTCTTGGACTTAACCACATAGTAACTACCCTCAGTGGTTAAATCATAGTGATAAATTATTTGGGCTCTGAAGGCTGAACATTGTTCTGTTGCTTTGAAATGGATTTTGTATTTTTTGTTTATAGCCACCAGGCTTGTTGGCATACCTGGACAGCTCAGATCCAGTCCCCGAGAAGGATGCTGATCGCATGCATGTTAGAGACAATGTGAAAATAGCAATGGTAAATATGCCTGTCCATAGTGGTCTGTCCGGATTGAAAGTACTTTTCACTTGGACCCTGCGCATGGTAAAATAAACCAAGAACTCACCGCTTCGAGTAGCAGTAGTAGTTATTTCTTATGGCTTCTTGAGTACAGTTTATAAATTTCAAGTATGTGTACAGTATTTTACATATAATATGAGGTTGATGAAAGACACAAATACTGAAAAAAGTCATTGGAACTTTTTCTCTGACAAGATCTATATTAATTGAGAGAAGTACTGAGACCTGATTCCTGACACTGGTATGGCACTTTCTCCTGTGCATCCCCTCCTGTCAGTAGTCTTCTGAATGCATTTCTCTTACTTGCATTTTGTCACTTCCCAAAAAGGAATCATTGTGCCACCTAAGTAGGAAAGCTATAATTTATTATTGACATTTTCACTTTTTCATCACCAAACCATAAGATCGAGCATTTATCATTTAAATAATGTGTTCTAGCTATATATAAAGCTAAACAAATTTGCCAGATAGGTGTGTAATCAATTTGAATATTCCTTTGTAGGATCAATATGGAAAATTTAATAAAGTTCCAGAATGGCAAAGACTAGCTGGAAAAGCTGCTAAAGAAGTTGAAAAATTTGCCAAAGAAAAAGTGGATCTTGTACTGATGCATTGGAGGGATAGGATGGGCATTGCTCAAAAAGAGGTAACTATTAAATAAATAAGAAAACATTTTATGCCCGAGGTCTAACTTACTGCTTTTCACAGAGATGGAGTTCAAACATTTCTGACTTTATACTTAAAGCTTAAAAATTATGACCCAACTCTAATTCATATTTTATACATATTTTTCTCAATTACTAGTTTTGTGAAGTAATGATCAGGATTTTAGTTAGATGATATAGAATATACTGTCTTTTCTTCCACAAATTTCAGTTTTCATAATTTTTTATATCTATAAATATATGGTGCCTTCTTTTTATTTGTGTGTGCATACTTGTGTATGAGTCCTGGCACTTGCCTGTCCACCTCATGTGAGGCAGGGTTTTTTGCTCTGGGTTCTCTTTCTGCTATTGCTTGCTGGGCTCTTTTAGGCTTCTGGGAAATTCTCCTGTCTCTGTCTCCTATCTCTTCTATCAGCCTTAGCATGCTGTATTACAGAAGCCTGCCACAGCTTCTGGCTTTCTTTTTGGGATCTTGAGAATAGAACTTAGGTGCTCCAGCTTGAGTGGTGAGTGCTTTATCCATAGAGCCATCTACCCAGCCCCCACGATACCTTTCTTGTTCACTTTTTTATTCAGAACTAGATTCATGTTTGAGGTAGGACTTAACACTTTTAAATCAATTGTGCATACTTAAAGTTTGTAATATTATTCCCTTGAATCAAGATCTAGATATAAAGGGGCTAGAGAGATGACTCAGTAGTTAAGAGTGCTTCGTTTCATGCAAGCATGAAGGCCTGAGGGAGCCTGAGACCATCTTGAGTTCAATTCCTCAGCACACATATAAACAGCTGGATGTGGCCACACATCTG
Organism: Dipus sagitta; assembly: GCA_036346955.1. Classification (NCBI taxonomy): domain Eukaryota; kingdom Metazoa; phylum Chordata; class Mammalia; order Rodentia; family Dipodidae; genus Dipus; species Dipus sagitta. Next base: position 23,800,541 of record CM070786.1, read on the forward strand.
TAATTCCAGTCTTACAGGGTATGTGGACTGGAGAATCATTGGAGCTTGCTAGGGTGGGGAGCAAGATGTTGAGCTCTGGAATCAGGGAGAGATTCTCACTGATTATCAAAGGCAGTAGAATGCTGAATGAATTGATCAAGTGGTGTATGAGCTTGGTTCCATCAGTTATTAACCCATGTTACAGGTTTTTTAGAAATGTAATTTCCCCTTATTTAAAATTGGGCTAACAGTACTACCCTTCTCTAGCTTATAGGGTTGCTTTGATACAAACAAGATAACAAAAACTCTATAGACGTGTCTGTGATAATATAGCTATGGCATTTGAACATTTGAAGAATCTACACATATTTTTTAATATATTTAATTTATTTATTTGACGGGGGGGGGGGAAGAGAATGGGCACTCCAGGACCTCCAGCTGTTGCAAATGAACTCCAGATGCATGTGCCACCCTGTGCGTCTGGCTTACGTGGGTCCTGAGGAATTGAACTGGGATCCTTTGGCTTTGCATGCAAATGCCCTAACTGCTAAGCCTTCTCTCCAGGCCCCTACACATATGTTTTAAATGTTTTTTTTTTTTTTTTTTTTTTTTTTAGTTTCTGAAAATGACAAGCTCCTGGCTTCAAGTAGTTAAAGCCATTTCCAAAGTGACAGTAGCTTCAGTGTTTTCAATATAGTTATATTATCAAACTGCCACTAAATGTTTCCTATCAGATTCATGTGTTGTGTAAGGCTTATGCAGCATAAGCTCAAACATAAAACAGTTGGGCTAGAAATAGAGATTGCTGTCATCTGAAGGCAATTAGAGGGAAAAGAAGACATTTTAATATCAAAATGTTTTACTGACTTGTTGGTATTGTTTACACAGACTATTATCTAAAATCTGGAGCAAATGATATAAAATATGTGAGACAGAAAGATGAATTGGTGTCATTTCTGCCTGAGTAATTATTTTGAACACCAATTTTGTTAGGAAATAGTAATCTTTGTAACTGCTAGCTGCATAAAAATAACAAAAAACTGTGAGGTGATCTTTTGCTTTTGTTATTCTCAAAGCTAACCACTGTCAGGATTAACTGGCTAATCTTGATGTGAACTGCATTTCAAATTTGCTTATACTGTTAGTGAAGTCAGTTCCATTTGTAGTGCTTGTCACTGTTGGATTAATAGTAACTGTTGGCTAATGTATAGAATCGAGTGTTTTTATACCTGTTTTCCTCAGGGTAAAGATTTGTTTAGGAATAATACTTATCCTGTACCTCAAGTTCTCCGCACACAGCTGACGGGTATTGATTACCCTTTCTTGTTAGAATCTTTATATTTTCAGTATTGTAGAATGCTAGATTTTTCTTATGAAAGAAAAGTTAAAGAATTTAAAATGTTTTTTAAATTTAAAGAGAATTAAAGAACTTAAAATGCTGCTTTTTCTTTAAGGCAGAGTCTTGCAGGACATCTGTAGCCCAGGCTGGCTTCCAGCTCTATAGCCTCCCACCTCAGCCTCTTGAGTATTGGGACTGTAGGTGAGCCATCACCATGCCCAGTAAATGTGCTTCTAATGAGAAGTTTTTAGGGAAAGGTTAGTTCTTTAAAAAAATAAAAAGAAGCCGGGCGTGGTGGCGCACGCCTTTAATCCCAGCACTCGGGAGGCAGAGGTAGAAGGATTGCCGTGAGTTCGAGGCCACCCTGAGACTCCATAGTGAATTCCAGGTCAGCCTGGGCTAGAGTGAGACCCTACCTCGAAAAACCAAAAAAAAAAGAAAAAAAAGGAAAAAATAAATAAATAAAAAAATAAAAAGAAAAAGAAAGAAAGAAAGAAGGAAAGAGAGAGAGAAAGAAAGAAAGAAACAGTGAATTGTTTGTGCAGTTTGTCACCTTATATGAGGTTTTGTGATTGCACACAGCATTCAAATTTGTAAGAAACATTTAATACACAACCAGTAAGTTTTGCATTTTAAGCAGCATTTACTTTTTCAGATTCAGTCCTCATTTTACCTTTACTCTTCTTTCTAGTCTGTTTTCTTGCTTTGTTTATACAACTTTCCTTGAAAATTGAGACTTTCAGGTTTTGATACTGTTGTAATACTTTTTTTTTTTTGTTACATTGAATGTTAGGATACTTGTATTTGAAATATCTGTAATTGCACTTGGAGCAGATATGTCTCAATCATTGTACAGATTTCTTCAAGAATTGTTTGAAATATTCTCCTCTGACTCAAACCTTCTATATGTCCCTATCTCTGAAACAGAGGCCAGAGCTTTATTAGACATCTGAAAGTTTATGAATGTCTTAAATTGGAGTTACAGGCTTAGAGAGGTTGGTAGAGCTTTTCCATCTTACATGAAAAATAGCATATTGAGGACATCCTTGTGCAATTTATATGGTAGATGTAGCTTAGCAGATTTATTCTCCTACCCTCCTTTTTATTTTCTTTAAATTTTTCATTTTTTCCTTTTTACAATTAAATTCAGGACAGAAACAGTACGGTGAGTTGATATTCTTACTACATGTGTGGAGTATGTTAAATTGGCCTGTCATCTTTGTCATCTTTGACATTCTTTAATGAATTAAAGTTGCACTTCACATGTGCCTCATTTCCTCCCCACTAGCTAGTCCAGTGTGTAATTGCTTGCAACTCTTGGCTTTGGTGGCAGTTTAGTAACCTGTAATATTTGGCATTTAATATGTTTTTCTTGATTTTGTGTGAACTGCATGCAAATGTTTGAAACAAGTCAGTTTCTGACTGTTGTAAATTTTAATAATCAGCATAGCCATTGTAAGATTTGGTGTTGAAACAGTCATTTTAGTTTACATGGAAAGTATTTGAGCACCTATAGAAGCAGCTATTGGCAGGTGACTGTGTGACACTGTCTAATGTCTCCTGTTTATATTTTCCAGAGTTTGTTTCTGTTAGTGTGGTGGAAGTAATGTTATCTGCACTTGTGAGTAATGATCTGATTAAGTTTTTTGGGGGGCCAGGTTGCACACTGTGTAGTTTCTCTCTTTTTCTTTTCCAGAATATAAACCAAAAGCCAGTAGTACTTCGAAAGAGAAGACAAAGAATAAAAATTGAAGCAAATTGGGATCTCTTCTATTATAGGTAACTTTTAAGTCTTTTTTTCTAACAGTTAAACTTGATGTCGGAGGAATCCTGACAAGATTGTCCCTGCAAGAAACAGTTCTTTATGCCACAGATAATTTTTATGCACTCAGGTTCAAGATACATGACTGTTAAGATGGGTTCGATTAGAGATGAATCTGTAAGATTAAGACCATTATAGAGCCAATAGTCTGAGAAGGTAAAATTACTTAAAAGGTTTTATAAAGGCTTCAAAATGATTACATGAGACTTAATTATGGCTTAAAAGTAATGGCATAGCTACCTTAATAATCACTGTTGGGGTCTTAAAAGAGGTGGATGGTGAAAACATAGGAGAATTGTGAGAAATGAATGTTTATGGTAGTTGACTGCACATACTTCTAGAACCTTTCCAACATAGTAACTCTCACAGTCTCCATGAATCTGTTCTAACTCCTAATTGTTCCTTATGTGAGCACAGAGACATGCTGACACTGACTTCTTAGGTAATTTGAAAAACTTATTTAAGGTAACTCAGGGTGCTCAGTCTGGATGATGACATGCTAATTAAACTCTCTAATACAAGAAAACCCTTGGTTTGGAAACTTCTCACACTGCTTTTCAAGTGTTCATTGTGTATCTTGTATATCCCTCAGTTAGAAGCATTAGATTTCTTCCTTAGATTCCTGAGTTGTGTTGCTCCTCATAACTTCCTTGGAAATGAAGTGAGACTTCCAGGAGGATTGCACACTCTTAGCGAACAGGTTTAAGGCGTTCATCCTGCACTTAGACTTTTGCCCACATTTATTAGAGTTATTCCAGGAGTGCAAGGAAGATACTTCGAAAATGCTTAATTACAGCTTGGCAGTTTTACATTTATTGGGCAGTCTGAAGATCTAAAATAGAATGCTGTTTATTCCACATCCTTCACACTGGAAAATACTACAAAAAAATGCTTACCCAACCTAAAATTTGATATCCAGCAACAGAATTATTTTATAACTTGAATTTGTATTAGCTGCAAATTATTTGAAATTGCAATATCAGTTCATTTTTTTTTTCAAGTTTCAAATTCATCTTAGAGTTTAGGTTCCTTTTCTTTGGATGGATCTAAGACTTTATTGTAAATGGGGGAGAAGGAAGAGGGCAGAGAGAAAATGGGCGAGTTAGGAGAGAGAAGGGGTAAAGGTGTATGTGAGAGAAAGAGAGAGAAAGAAGGGGATACAAGCACCCGAGAAGCAGAAGATCTGGAAGACAGAGCAAGAGTGGGCCAGGGAGCAGGTTTTATGGGAGGAGGTGAAAAGCTGCTCTGTGAGGGAGGGGCTTAGGTGGTGTGCAGAGTTGGGGCCTGGGGGAAGGGTACTTTCCCTCTTTTTAGCCCAAAGGCATCCCAGGTGGCAGTCCAAGAGCCTCAGGGTTAATGTGATCCAAAAGAGAGAGAGAGAGAGTTTTTTTTTTTTTTTTAAGTTTTGTTTATTTATTTATTTGAGAGCGACAGAGAGAGAGAGAGAATGAGCATGAGCATGCCAGGGCCTGCAACAAACTCTAGACATGTGCGCTCCCATGTGCATTTGGCTAACATGGGTCCTGGGGAGTCAAGCCTTGAACCAGGGTCCTTAGGCTTCACAGGCAAGCACTTAACTGCTACGCCATCTCTCCAGCCCTGATTTTTGGAAGAGAAAGAAGGAAAGCCTTCTGGGGTGATCACTCAACTGCTTTGAGCTGAAATTGGGTGTTGTACTGAGATGAGGCTCCCCCATTTCAGGGTGTCTGAGTCAGGTGCCCATATCTGTATTCTTAGATTGGGAGGATAATGAAGGCCATGTAGAATGCATGCTGTGATGATCTGGAAGAATGGTTTTAGCAGATGGCCTTTAGAGGGGCCTTTTATTATAAAAATCAAAATGGCTCTCAAGGAAATATTAACAGGTTTTTCCGAAACCATGGTAAATTGGAGCAGCCAAAATAAATTGTATAGGAATGACTCATGACATTGGACCATATAAAAATCTCAGTAAATGTGAAGGACCACTGGCATTTATGAGTTTTACCTCAGCGGAAATAAGCAATGTCTTGCATAGGTCTATCTAGAAAGGACTGTGTCTGGAGCTATAACCCAGAATAACAGATATTTCAGCTGGTCACAGATGTCAAGTCATATATAGAAAAAGATAATAAGCTAACTATTTTATTTTTTATTTATTTATGTATTTGAGAGCGACAGACAGAGAGAGAAAGAGGCCGATAGATAGATAGAGAATGGGCACGCCAGGGCCTCTAGCCACTGCAAAGGACCTCCAGATGCGTGCTCCCCTTGTGCATCTGGCTAACGTGGGTCCTGGGGAATCGAGCCTTGAACTGGGGTCCTTAGGCTTGACAGGCAAGCGCTTAACTGCTAAGCCATCTCTCCAGCCATCCAACTCCCCACAGTTGCTGCAGGCCATCCGTGAGCTCCCAGTAACTCCGGTGCTTCTGAGAGCCTCAGCTTTTGTTCCTTATTTGCCAAACATTCCATTGCGCTTTGTGTACGTGGCGGACTGTTGTCCCACATGAAGAGGAGACTTCCTCCTAGTCTGTTGTAGGTGATGCTGAACAGGCAAGAGGCGGCTCTTCAGGAGAGCCATGCTTATCAAAGCCATTACAAAAGAAGATCCCACATAGCATTATGACCTGTACATTATATATCTATGTATTTTCTTGTATGTAACATGACATAGGCGACAAATCATATAATTGTTGTGTGTAAGGTTGAAAATAGTAACATAGGCGGTAGGTAAGGAAACAGGGAGCCCTTGTCAGTGGAAGTAAGGAAGAAGGTATTTTTTAACTTAGATAAAAAGACTTACTTGAAATTTCTGGAAATGTAAAGATTTGGCTTAGGTAAGCCAAATTTGTCCAAGGTAAGGTATAAAAAAGTTTAACAAAATTGCGTAGAAGCATTTGAAATATCTTGAAAAATTCTAAACTATTAAGGAGTGGTAGAATTTAAGAAATTAACTAATTTTAAAGTTTTTAGTTACCAGTAAACTTTACAGTAAAAACTTTTTTTTTTTACAGTAGTCTTTAATATAGATGGTGTATACTTTGTACTTACTTGGTACACAAATCAAAAGAGGTCTTAGATTTAGAGGGACTAATGAAAGTGTGTCAGGCTGAAAAAGCTAAAACCTTTTATTACTGTCAGTCATTTGAAATTTTGTATCAGGTCCAATTTTTATCTATCGGAAGAAGTTCTTTATCAAACAATTAAAGATTTTACCTATTAGAAAACCATGTAAGAGGAGAACAGTATTGGAGGAATGTATTTATTTATTTATGTATTTTCTCAGTTTTTATTAACATCTTCCATGATTATCAAAAAAATCCTATGGTAATACCCTCCCTCCCCCCCCTACTTTCCCCTTTGAAATTCCATTCTCCATCATATCCCCTCCCCATCTCAATCAGTCTCTCTCTTATTTTGATGTCATGATCTTTTCCTCCTCCTAATGATGGTCTTGTGTAGGTAGTGTCAGGCACTGTGAGGTCATGGATATCCAGGCCATTTTATGTCTGGAGGGAGCACGTTGTAAGGAGTCCTACCCTTCCTTTGGCTCTTACATTCTTTCCGTCACCTCTTCCGCATTAGACCCTGAGCCTTGGAAGCTGTGATCGAGATATTACTCAGTACTCCAGTCACTTGTTTCCAGCACCATGATACCTTCTGAGTCGTCCTAAGGTCACTGCCATCTGAAAAGAGAAGATTCTGTACCCAAAGTGAGAGTAGCATTAATATAAGGGTATAAATATTAAGAGAAATGCTTACTGGGCAGTTTGATAAGCATAGTATATACATTTTTTCAGACATCAGCAGATGTTACACTCCTAGGTCTCATGACTTACCCCTCTTTTAAGTTTTCAGTATCAGGGATGTATTCCCTCCCATGGAGCGGGCCTCCATTCCAATTGGAGGGCAGTTGGTTTCCACCATGACAGATGTGCCACTATTGCACGTGTTAGCTCATTTGGCCTGGCTGGCAAAATATAAGGCTTGCAGTGTCCATTGTTGAGTATCTTCACTGGTGGTATCTCTTTTTCCCATTGAACCGTATGTAGAATGGCTTCTTCCAGCTTTCTGTCAGCTGGTCTGCATGGAGGAGGTTCTCAGCTCGGTTCCAGCAGGATTTCTCAGTGGCCTTGCAGCCCAAGTATGTGGAGTCTTCAGCAATAGGGTCTTACCATCTATTCCTGGTGGGAAACCAAGGGCCTCGGCAATGGCCTATAATGTTTTGGGGCCATCAGGGACCTCCCTGACCAACAACTCACTGGAAGGTATCCCATACCTGGCACTGAAAATTTTCTAGCATCAATCTATGGCTCCTGAGTGTTCCATTGTCTAAAACCGGAGTATTCCATATGATTTATTTATATCCTCTTAGATTTTGATTAGCCCTCCCTCCACCTTTCCTTTACTCAATCTCTTCCCCTGACCTCACTTTGGGCCTTTTCACCCCTTTTGATCTATTCTTCTATTAACATATGTACAATACCACCCTATTAAGTACCCTCCTCCCTTTCTCTGAGGAATGTATTTATTAAACGAAACAAAGTCTTCATCTAATGGAAAACATTATAAACTTAGTATTTGGATATAACTTAGTCATAAGTTTTAAGTACCTTATTTACTAAAAGATAAGCCATAAAATTTATTTGTAAACCATTTTGTTAACATTATTAAAAGTAGAGGAATATCTGAGATCGATTGTTCCAAATAGAATTAGGCATTTTGTAAACATTAAGAGCAGAATCATATTTAAGAAAACTTGAATTTTGATCTTGGAAATTTAATAACTTAATAATATACTTATGTCATCTTTTTGTTTAATTCTAAAATATATCTTAATCAGAAACTTAAAAGCCTTTTAAAAAGTACATATGACATCTTTTTTAAGTGTCTACTTTTTAATTTAATTTTTTATCAATAACTTCCATAATTATAAATAATGTCCCATGGTAATTCCCTCCCAAGCCCCACTTTCCCTTTTTTTTCCCCTCCACTCTCCATCATATCCCTTCCCCCTCTCAGTCAGTCTCTTTTATTTTGAAAAAGATTTTGAAAAGATCATGACATTATATCTCTGTTTAGGATTAGTCCTTGGGTTAGGAGTAAGTCCTGGTTCAATTTTCCTCTCATCCAAGTTAACCCGCCTGAAGAGATCAGGCACATTGAAGATGGTATGGCCATAGACAGGGCTCTTTCCTTTTTAATGTTTCCATTGTGAAAGGAAACCACATCCTTCCTCTCATGACTGGATTATGGTAATTATGTCTATTGGCCTAATGTCTGTCTATACATGTGTCATTCCGCCTTTCGAGAGTTAAGATTCCAAAGTCACCCCCGCATCCTCAGGTAGGATCTCACTCTATCTCAGGCTGACCTCAAACTCATAGCAATCCTCCTACCTCTGCCTCTTGAGTGCTGGGATTAAAGGTGCATCCCCATACCTGGCAGAGATCTAAAATTCTTTTAGGAGATGGGTGTCAACTTGATCTAGCTTCTTCTGACTGAAGTAGGACAAAGAGGTTTATTTTGAGGTGGGAGTTCTCTATTCTTTCAGGCCTTGGAGGGCAGTCATAGAACCCAGATAGATGAGATTAAGACTGTGGTGGAACCCTCCCAGGTGGACTGACAGAACTGTAAAGGTGTCCCACTGTCTTGCTAAATACCCAGAAGGCACTCATAAACAAACAAACAAACAAAAACTAGTTCAAGTAAATCTTGATTTTGTTACAGATTCAATTTTCTCCAGGTATAATAGATATAGTAGGAAACCTGTATAGCTGAATTTTAACCTTAATCTTATGAACATGGCAACATAAACAAATAACATATAATTAAAATTTACCAACTTATTTTAAAGAATAGAGTCTGAATTACGTAATTAAGGCGAGAAAGAAAACACAGAGGACAGAATTCTTATGTCTGCTTTTTTTTTTTTTTTTTTTTTTTTTTTTTTTTTTTTTTTTTTTTTTTTTTGGTTTTTTGAGGTAGGGTCTCACTCTAGTGCAGGCTGACCTGGAATTCACTATGGAGTCTCAGGGTGGCCTCGAACTCACGGCGATCCTCCTACCTCTGCCTCCCGAGTGCTGGGATTAAAGGCATGCGCCACCACGCCCGGCTGTCTGCCTTTTTTTACTACAGGCATCTCAATACCTTTTTCTTGTGTAACCTTATATCGCTTTTCTAACCTTTTGACAACATACCTTAACCTTTTAATTTTTTTCTATCTCAATTTCCATTCATAACAATCTTATCTTAAAAAGTTCTTTCTGATTTAAAAATAATGTCTGTCTTTTAACCTTCTTAAAAGAAAACACACTTTGTAGTTGTAATTTTATCTCTCCTTTTACTGGATGGTCCCTTTCTGCATTTCTGTTTTTTATTATCATTGTCATTATAAAATTTAGAGGTAAATGAAGAGCCAGGAAGCTGTACTTGACAGAAAGCATGATGTATATTGTATCTTCACAGTTATAAATATAGCTGGTCATGGTGCTGCATGCCTTTAATCCCAGCACTGGGGAGGCTGAGGTGAAAGAATCACTATGAGTTCAAGGCCAGCCTGGGAGTACAGTACCAGCTGGGCTAGATAGTATGAGACCCTACCTCAAAAGAAGAAAAAGTTACAAATATACAGGCAAAAACTATCAACAGTCCTGGGTTCTGTTTTAAGCCCAAATTAATAAATTTCTTAAAAAATTTTAAGTTATTGTAAGAATTTAGAAGGCAATTTTAAAAGTAGGGTTAAAATTGGGCATACAGACATGTCTGTTGTTCCAGTAAATATGAACAATCAAAGCCAAAAGCACAGAGGTAAATTATTTTAAACATGGTAGGTGGGTGTGGTGGCACATACCTTTAATCCCAGTACTTGGGGGAGGCAGAGGTAGGAAGATAGCTGTGAGTTTAAGGCCAGCCTGAGACTATATAGTAAATTCCAGGTCAGTCTGGGCTAGAGTGAGACCTTACCTCAGAAAAGACAAGACAAGGAAAAAAAAAAAACCCACTATAAATCTGTTCTAACAACTTAGCAGTATTATAAAATAGACCCATGCACATCAGAACACTTAATGGACATGGATTTGGTTACACATAAAGACAGACTACATGGAACTCATGAACACATGCAAAGTTACTGGCCAGTCTTGGACATGACAAAGAACATGTAACATATATAAAACCATTAAAGGCAGAGACACGACTTTTCTTTAAAACTTTAGTTATGCTTTAAATTGAGGAGGATTTGAGCCAATGTTACCGTGTCAGAAATTTAGACAATATGTGCCCTTAGCCACAAAGACCAAAAGTATTCTGTAGCTTTAAAATTTTGTCATTTGTCAGTTTTAAAGTCAAACTGTTAACCTGGCTTAATTTCTTTACTTTTGTTTATTTATTTTTTTGAGAGTGACAGAAAGAGGGAGAGAAAGAGAGAGAGAGAGAGAGAATGGGCGCACCATGGCCTCCAGCCACTGCAAATGAACTCCAGACGCATGCGTCCCCTGTTCATCTGGCTAACGTGGGTCCTGGGGAATTGAGCCTCAGACCGGGGCCCTTAGGCTTTACAGGCAAGCGCTTAACCACTAAGCCATCTCTCCAGCACCTGATGAATTTCTTTATAGCACTAAGCAATCTTAAAGACAGGGCATCAGATACTAGAAGTTTGAATTTAAAGATGTAATAGTTTTTCTTTGCCTCTGGGAAGACTCTTAGCATATGGAAAAGGCCTACATACACTGGAGGAAGGAACACACCATGGAGTTGAGGGGCAGGTCTCATTAACTTCACCTGGTGAGTCATAAAGAACAACCCATGACCAGGAAATGGAGACCTTCCTGGGGAGAGTAGTCTCCATCTTACCATGTTGCTGTTGGTTATAGGTAGATTTCTCTGGGAAAGCAACTCATGTTAGAAATCTTGAAGAGGCACAAGAGGGAACCAATGGAATCGGAGAATGGGCTGGAAGCCATTCTGAAAGGGCAGTTTTATAACTGTGCTTTGAGCAGAAACAGGTTATGCAAATCCGGCCACTGTACTTTTGAAAGAAAGAGGGAGGGAGATTGCCAGTTGTGAAGGAGGGCTGTGGTGTGAAATCCATTCTGTTGGGGCAAGCAAGTCCCTGACCTGTGCCTAGTGGGGAAGAATGCAGTGAACTTTAAGCTCTGGCAATGAATCAGGAAGAGAGAAATGAATCAGGAAAAGAGAAGAGAGAATCATCCTCCTACCCCTAAAGCCTCCTGTACCTGTGAATCCATCACACTGAAAAGAACCTCAAATTAGAGCTGAAACTCTTTGCATCCCTATTGGGTTTCCCTGGGTGGTGGTCCTTGGTCCTTGTCACCTGATTCACCATAGAATGGAACTAGCTTTGACTATAGGAAAAGCCCTAGCAAAGGAGGAAAAAAGAGGACTGGAGCCCAAGAAGGCTGTCTGTTTTGGGGGTACCTTTGTCCCAGGGTTTGGCACCGTATGTTAGATATTGAAATTCTCAGTGGAGGACCAAGATGGATAGCTTCTTGGATGTTTCTAATGCTTCATTCTAACAGTGGAGAGGGAGAAGGGGCCAGAGAGAAAGTGAGTGAGAGATAGAAGGAGAAAGGGAGTATGTACGTCAGAGAGAAAAAAGAGAGCAAAGGAAGCTACGCACAACCCGAGAAGCAAGGGTCAGAAAGGGCTAGGTTCCTTTCTTGCTCAACATTATATTAGAAAAACTTCCCAATATAAGGGAAAGAATTTTGCAGTGAGTCCCCTGTGTGTTGTGAACAAGATTCTACCATGGACAGCTTACTGTGCTTGCTTTACAGAGATTTTATTTCCTTTGTTATTTTTAAGAAAAACTGGGCTAACTCCACAATGCATGACCCGTATACCTCAACAAGGAGGGGCCAAGGAGAGGGGGTAGGTCACGGATGAGCCTAATAATGGTACCAAAGTGACTGTATTTGCTGAATACAAAACTAACTAATAAAGAAAAAAAATATAAAAAAGAAAGAAATAGAGGCAGAGCGCACGCGCGAGAGAGAGAGAAAGAGAGAGAGAGAGAATGAATGGGTACACTAGGGCTTTCTGCCATTGCCAATGAACTCCAGATGCATGTGCCACTTTGTGCATGGCTTTTTATGGGAACTGAGGTATCAAACCTGGGATCAAATCAGGCTTTGCAGGCAAGCATCTTTAACTGCTGAGTCATCTCTCCAGCCCTTATCTTGCTAAAGGATAATAAGCCTGTGGTTTTCTTCTTATAAGATGTAATAAGAACCATTAGTAGATTTCTTTAAACTATTTATTGCTTCCTACTATTTTCTTACTGTATGAATGTCTAGGTTTAGTCAAGACCATGCTAGATCAAACCTTATTTGGAATTTCAAAACACGAGAAGAACTGAAAGATACTCTTGAATCTGAAATGAGAACGTTTAATATTGATAGAGAACTTGGTAGTGCTAATGTGATCTCCTGGAACCACCATGAATTTGAGGTACAGTTTAGTTTTCATAGTATATTAATCTTAAAAGCATAGTATATTAATCTTTTTTTGAAAAGCATGTACTGTCTTTGGAGTGTGTTATGTTTTGTCTTGTTTGGGGTTTTGAAGCAGGGCTTCAAACTCACAGGAATCCTGCATCAGCCTTCCCAGTGCTGGGATTAAAGCCCTGTGCCACTGTGCCTGGCTGTAATTTTTTTTTTAATGTTTATGTAACTTATGCCTTTATCTTTCCTTTGCTTGAGACAGAAGTGGAAAAAAATGGTGAAGTAACTCAGGTTTCATCTGAGAATCATGTATGAGTTTTAATGCCTTTGATATTATGCATTCTAAAAATGATCTTTGCATGCTTTCCCCCCATTTCTGGGACTTGAATTCATTCTTTATTGAAATATAGAATACTCTTTGTGTAGCTTTTTTGATTTTCTCTTATAATTTGATTCTGAAAGTGATTGTTTTGTAGCTTTGTGCTGTTTGCATAAAAGCAAAATGATTTAGCAACATTTTTCTCAAAATGTATCTCCCTTGTTAAGTGATACGTGGTTGTATACCATTTAAAACCATTGTAACAGATTGCAGTTTGAGCCTGTAGCTATGCTGCAGACTTTGGTCTTTAACCCAGCTATATTTTTGCAGCATATTTTATTTATTTAGTTAGTTAGTTTTTAGGTAGGGTCTCACTGTGGTCTAGGCTGACCTGGAATTAACTATGTAGTCTGAGGTGGCCTTGTACTCACGGCAATCCGCCTACCTCTGCCTCCCGAGTTCTGGGATTAAAGGCGTGCACCATCATGCCTGGCTTCTGCAACATATTTTAAATAATTTTTTTGTTTATTTTTACTTATTTGAGAATGACACAGAGAGAAAGAGGCAGATAGAGAGAGAATGGGCACACCAGGGCCTCCATCCACTGCAAATGAACTCCAGATGCGTGCACTTCCTTGTGCATCAGGATTATGTGGGTCCTGGGGAATCGAGCCTCCAACGGGGGTCTTTAGGCTTCATAGGCAAGCGCTTAACCGCCCCTTCTACAGCGTATTTTAAATGTACTCCCTGTCCACTTAAGTGTCGGCTGGCCCTATAGAATCGGTTCTTGCCTCAGTGATCTCAAGTCTCATGATTATGCATTTTTTAATTTGCTAAAAAGGTTTAGATTTTTTAATGTGTATGTATGTGCACATATGTGTTTGTTCATATATGTGGGACTGTATATGTATTCCAGGCTTCTATGCACATGTAACGTGTATATTTGTGTCTGTGGCGGCCAGAGGACAGCCTCAGATGTCATCTTCAGGAACACTCTGTACCTATTTTCTCTTGTGCACTGTGTTTGTGTGTGTGTACACTTATTGTTGTGATGTGATACGTGTGTGTGGTATGGGTGCGCAGATTTATGCAATCCATGTGTACTTGTGCACATGTGCAAGTGCCCTCCTCTATCACTCGTCCACATGTTTTCTTGAGTTGGAGTTTCTCCCTCAACCACCTGTGGCTGCCTCTTCTCTTCTCTTCTCTTCTCTTCTCTTCTCTTCTCTTCTCTTCTCTTCTCTTCTCTTCTCTTCTCTTTTCTTTCTTTCTTTCTTCTTTCTTCTTTCCTTCTTTCTTTCTTTCTTTCCTTCTTTCCTTCTTTCTTTCCTTCTTTCTTTCCTTCTTTCTTTCCTTCTTTCTTTCCTTCTTCCTTTCTTTCTTTTCTTTCCTTCCTTCTTCCTTTCTTCCTTTCCTTTCTTCCCTTTCTTTCCTTTCTTTCCTTTCTTTCCTTTCTTGGTAGGGTCTCACTCTTGTCCAGGCTGACCTGGAATTAACTGTGTAGTCTCAGGGTGGCCTTGAACTCACAGCGATCCTCCTACTTCTGCCTCTCTAGTGCTGGTGCTGGGATTAAAGGCGTGTGCCACTGTGCCCGGCTTCAGGCCCTCAGTCCTAAGAGGAAAGAGTGCTCTTACTCACTGAGCTATCTCCCCAGCCCTGCCTCAACACTCCATTTACCTTTTTTTGAGAAGAATCTGTCAATGGGCTGGAGGTCACCAACTAGGTTAGATGCGCTGACCGAGAGCTCAAGGGATTCTCCTGTTTGCTTCCTCTGCACTAAGATTACAGCACAAAACACCACACCCAGCACTTTATATGGTTTCTGGGGACTGAAGTCAAGACCTGATCATAATCCTCCCCCACTATCCCCTTTGTTCCCTACACAATCTACCTCAACTAAACCCCCATTCTATTTTATGTGTTTTTTTTTTTAATTTTTATCTATTTATTTGAGTGAGAAAAGGAGGCAGATAAATATTGAGAGATAGAATGGGCATGCCACGGCCCTCTAGCTGTTGTAAATGAACTCCAGGCACGGGCACCACTTTGTACATCTGACTTACGTGGGTCCTGGGGAATTGAACCTGGGTCTTTTGGCTTTGCATGTGTGCCTTAACTGTTAAGCCATCTCTCCAGTCCCCATATTCTATTTTGATGTAATTTTTTTCCCTCTTCAATTATCCATGACAAGATGTTGGTGGGGCCCGTTTTATGCAGGTTTTGTGCATGTAACAACAGCCACTGTGAGGACAACCACCACTTTTTATCTATAAGACAGTCTTCCAGGGGCTGGAGAAATGGCTCAGCAGTTAAGGCGCTTGCCTGCAAAGCCTAAAGACCCAGGTTTGATTCCCCAGTACCCACGTAAAGCCAGATGCACAGGAGGCACATGTGTCTGGAGTTTGTTTGCAGTAGCTGGAGGCCCTGGCACTCCCATTCCTTCTCTTTCTCTCTCTCTCAAATAAATAAAAGAATTTTTAAAAAGAAACAAAACTTTGAGTATTTTAAGTTTATGGAGGAGAAAGTTTTTTGCTAGTATTCCTTGAACATTCTGCCCTAACATTACAAGTGCTAAGTAAAGTCTCTTTGTAACTTCTAAGAAATTGTCATCTATTTTAAATTTACAGAAACAAAATAAAAGGGCTAGAGTTGTGGCCACGAGGTAGTGCACTTGCCTAGCAGGTATTTGGCTCTGGGTTTCATCCTCAGCACAACCCAAACTGGAATAGTAAAAAGATTTTTTTTTAACATAACAGATACTATTTCTGATTCCAGAATATCTTCTTTATTAATAGCCAGGATAGCTATAGGCCCAGAGTTTATCATGCTAATTTTTATTTCTTTTTGTTGGGCAGAGGGGTTTTTCAACTTAGAGCATATTTAAGTAGAAATTCTTATATGATCTGTTTGTAATTTTGCCTCTTCATATTCCTTGGAGACAATCCTGAAACTGTGAAGTAATAACAGTTGTTTGCCAGCCATTTCTATAGCAGTTCCTGCTATTCTCTTTGCACGTGTTTTAGGCTGTAGCACCTGTTAAAAAGAAAGATCTTATATTATGTAAAAAAATTTTTTTTCCTCTTCCAGAACAATGTTAAGGACCTCATGGATTCAAATGGAATTAGAATTCTTGTGGACTTGCTAACCCTTGCGCATCTTCACGTGAGCCGAGCTACAGTGCCACTGCAAGTATGTTGTTTGCTGTTACAGGTCTTGCAAGCTTTATGTTCTTTGCATACAATTCTAGAGTAACAGTTGCAGAAACCTAGAAATAGGTTACTGTATGTGGTCAGTGAAACAGTTTAACCTCTGAGCTATCTCTCCATTGGTAGTTTTGCCAATCTTCATTAGCTTTATTTGTGATTCTGGAATTTTTCAACAGTCTGAGCCAAAAATGGTTCAGAATGCTCTGCCCTGCCACACAAGCTGGTTGCATTCATATCCTGAGAAAAGGCAGTGTTATATGGAAGATAGATGTGTAAGATATGGCGACAGTGCCACTGATTAGTGCTTGCATCTATCTTATTTGCCCATGTTTGAACAGTTGCTTGCCTGTAGTTAACTGAAGCTGTGGTTGGCATAGACTTGGCTGCTTGCTACTGTAAATTAGAGAATGCTTACATATCAGGGTGGGTTATGTTCACTGTGAGGAGAAATCTTGAGGCTAACCCTAGCAAGCACTTTCAGGCCAAACAATTCAGGTGAACAGTAGTGTGGAGAATAGACTGAAAGTAAGCACTTAAAACTGTCAGTGGTTTTAACTGTGATCTCAGATGCTACTGAAAGTTTTCTTAGACCCAAGTTTTCCCCTCAAACCTTAATAATGTTGAACATTGTAGTTTAAGTTACTATACATGGTCAGCGTTTATGTATAGAAGTATTTGCAGTATTCTTTGCTACTGAAATCTTAGTGCCCCAAGGGTTGACTAATGACCATAAGGAGTATATGTCTTTAACTTTAGAAAACTTTATTTCAAATGTGAAGTGATAAGGAAATACTGTTTTTGATGATTTCTTGGTTATTTAATCCTTAACTCTTATGTTCAGTTAAGGTTTCAGATGAATTCCTTAAGGAATATGAACCCTAACTTTAGTATTATATAACTTGTTTTATGCCAATTGCCTCCTGGATTTCTGCTGTGGAAAATAACTTGTTTGTTTGTTTGTTTGTTTGTTTGTTTGTTTGTTTTAAATCTAGAGCAATGTCATTGAGGCTTCTCCAGATATGAAAAGAGAAAGTGAGAAGGAATGGTATTTTGGCAATGCAGACAAAGAAAGGAGTGGTCCATATGGATTTCATGAGGTTTGTGTTGTAGAGAAACTTTCTGTGTTTACTTTGGTCCTTGTTTGGGTTGGGTTGGTTTTTTGGTTTGTTTGTTGTGCTTTTTGTTTTTGTTTGGTTTGTTTCTTTGGTGTTTTTGGAAATAATTCAGGGTCTTGCAGTATAGCCCAAGCTGGCCTGCCTCAGCTTCCAAGATCCTGAAATTACAGACTTGACAAGTCTCAGCCTTTCTTATGTCCTCCTGTTTAGCACTCACAGAGATAGTTAAGATTTTATTTATTTATTTATTTATGTTTGAGGTAGGGTTTATTCTAGTCCTGGCTGACCTGGAATTCACTCTGTAGTCTCAAGCTGGCCTCAAACTCACAGTGATCCTCCTATTTAAGCCTTCTAAGTGCTAGAATTAAAGTCATGCACCACTGTGCATGGCAGAATTGGGGGTGGGATGGGAATGAATATGAATAAATGAATATGGGAATGCCAGGGCCTCTAGCTGTTGCATACAAACTCCAGATGCATGCACCACTTTGTGCATCTGGCTTCACATTGCTATTGGGGGGTGGAGCCCAGGTTGTTAGGCTTTGCAGGCAAGTGTCTAACTGTTGAGCCATGTCTTCAGCCAGCCCAAGACTTTATTTTATTTTTAAAATATTTTTATTTATTTATTTGTGAGGAGAGAATGGGCTTGCCAGGGTCTCCTGCCACTGCAAATGAACTCCAAATGCATATGCCCCATTGTGCATCTGGCTTTACATGGGTACTAGGGAATTGAACCCAGGCCTTCAGGCTTTACAAGCAAACAGTTTTAACCACTGAATCATTTCCCTGGCCCAAGATGTATAAGATTTTAAAACTGATTTGAATTACTCTCATTAGCTCCAATAGCCCTACAACTCTATTTCCTGCTGAAGGATTAGATGAACTTCTAAAGATGCATGCAGGTATATAAAATCATGCTTCAGATTTTTTATAATGCTTTTAAAAACTCAGGCTTGTAATGAATTTTTATGTAGAAACTATTTCTATCTTAATTATGTCAATCTAACGCTTCTACATAGCATGAATAAGCAAGCTTTAATGTACACGCTGAAGTTCATTAACTAGTTCTTGTTGGGTCCAGGAACTCGGGGCTTCAGCTTCAGTATGTGACCCCCCCCCCCCCCATCTGCCGCTTCCAAGCTCAGTCAGGTTTTGGCCAAAGACAGTGTCATGGATATCAGGCTTTCTGATGTCACGGGATGGGGTTATGGCCTATTCTGCCTCCCACCTGTGCTCTTTGCCGTGTTCCTCATGTTCTGCTGGTGATTCAGTAAAGGGTTATTGTATTACTAGTCCAGTTTGGGTTCTTGAATTCCTATTAACAAAACACTGATTTTTAAATAGTGAACTTGCATATTTATTTTATACTGTATTTACTCTGCTGGTGCATTACTGTTACATACTGTGTTGTTCCTTATGTATTAACTATGAAATTGAAAACATTGGCAAACTTTTCATTTAATCCCGTCTGTTTACAATAATGATGCCTTCGATCAATTAAGATGCAAGAATTGTGGACCAAAGGAATGTTAAATGCAAAAACCAGATGCTGGGCTCAAGGCATGGATGGATGGCGACCACTTCAGGCGATACCTCAGCTTAAGTGGTGTCTGTTAGCCAGTGGACAGGCTGTCCTGAATGAAACTGACCTTGCTACTCTTATATTGAACATGTTGATTACAATGTGTGGATATTTTCCAAGCAGGTAAAATATAATACTATTTTTGTGATTGTTAGGGAGCTGTAAAATATTTGTTCTCCCCATTTGCATGGATGCTTCTTCATTAGTGTCCCAGAGTACCTCATGATGTAAAACAGTGCCCTGCTTATGACACTGAAAGAGCACTGCCTTGGTCTTTAAAATTTTGAAGCAAAAGAACTAATTTGCAAGTTATATTAATAAAATAACTAAAAAGCAACCTTTTCTGGGAAATTTCAAAATATTAAAAATTGATATCTACCAGCTGGACTCTGGTGGTAACAGTTAAAATATTTATGTGAATTAGGTGTGACTGATTTGAATAGTAATCTACAACCCATAGTCAGTGGTGAGTACCAGCTCCTGACCTCAGGTTAGCCACTCCTGCTACAGACAGGATGGTTCTAGGCCCACATATTGCCCCACTTGTGTAGTGCAGGTGAGATTTATTCTCTTTTCAATCATAATTATAAGCTTTACATGGAAGCTTTCAGTCTTCATAAAGTATTTCTATACAAATCATTTTTGTTTTATGACTATGCTAAAGTATCGGGTGATAGAAATTACTGAGAAAATGTCATCTATTTTATAACACTCTAAGGTTATGGATCCAGTTCTCTTTAAAAATCAGTTTAATTGAAAGCAACACAATTAACATTTAAAAATAATATCACATGAAAATTAAGGCTGTATCTGGACCACGCCTTAATTAAACTAGAGTTTAAATTCATGTGACAAAGCTTACCATGCCCGATGGGGGGACTGTCCACAGATAATGTGTTGGACAACACAAAATTCACTCAAATAATAAATAAGAGTCTTTGGCTCTTCTAGGGCACTGTTTTTCAAGGAAATCTTATGGAAGGAAATGAAGTCATATTAAGCAGCCAAATAGATTTAAACCAAATACCTAATCATGTTCCCAGCTGTATGAGAGCTTAGTCTTCATTAACAAAAAAGTAAGGTAACTTGCTTCATGCCTAGTAGAATGCCATATGCTCTAAACATACAAGTTTTAGTAAATATATTAAATGTTGACCTTAGAAAATATTTTCTAGGGATCAGGATAATGCCATCATTCGTCCTTTACCCAGAGTGAAAAGACTGTTGTCCGATAGCACCTGCCTTCCCCACATTATTCAGGTGGGTCTCTTGTGTTGCCAGACTCAAGCAAATTTTACAGATTATTTTCTCTGGTTTTATTCTGAGCCTTTGTCTTTTTTATTTATTTTTTAACCTAATCCATTTCCGTAAAGTTTGAACGACACTACTTCATTCACTGTTGATTGAGTTGATAGTCTGAATATACTGTGGAAGATTATTTCCGTAAAGCTTGAATGACAATTCATTGACTGTTGATTGAGTTGATAGTCTGAATATATTGTGGAAGATTATTTCCGTAAAGCTTGAATGACGCTATTTCATTCACTCTGGATTGAGTTAATAATATACTGTGGAACATATATGTGTGAATATACTGTGGAAGATTATGTATCCTGGAGCCAAAGTGTGTGAAGTTTATAGGTTGCACAGTTATCCCAGAAAGTTTTTATGTATTTTCGATTATTAAATCACCGTGATAACAGTGAGGTGCTTCACTGTGCCCCTGTTGCAGGTTGATGTCCTAGTTGCGGGGATCGCACTAGCAGATCACGGATAGGGACATGGCAGTTTATATCTTAACACATAATCTCAGCTCCGATTTGGACTGTTCTCGGTTATACATTTGTATGGATAGCAACTAGTTCAGAGTAGTGACTTAGAATTATGTATGACATGAAGAAATTTCTTTCCTGCTCTTTTGGAGCTGGTTACATACAGTACAGACTCTGAGCTCTCCCTGCTCTGTCTTCCTCCTTGAGTTTTGCTTTTGCATCCTCTCAGGTGGTGGCAGACCCTGCAGGGAAGTGACTCTAAAATTTCTCATAAGATGCGTACTTTTCAGGGGTTTAGGGTGCTTGCTTGCAAACCTGATGTTTTATGATCCCAAAGCATCCAGGGCAGGGGGAAGCAAATTAGGAAGCTCATGGACCAGCTAGATGCGCTTTCTCAGGGGCAGACAAGAGACCCTGTCTCAAAAAGAAGGTAAGGGGCTGGAGAGATGACTTAGTGGTTAAGGCACTTGCCTGCAAAGCCAAAAGACCCAAGTTCAACTCCCCAGGACCTACATAAGCCAAATGCACAAGGTAGCACATGTGTCTAGTGTTTATATGCAGTGGCTGGATACCCTGGCACACCCATTCTCTTTCTCTCTCTCAAGTAAATAAATATAAGTAAAATATTTTAAATAAAAATATTTTTACATTAACTGTATATGGCTTGACCTTAAGTTCTCTGAAGTAATTTGTGTCATTTATACATTGGTATGGGAAAAGAGGAGAATGACTCAAGTTTTTAGAGTTTTATGTTCATATATTGCTATCTAATGCTTAACGAAGTCACTGATAACATAAAGGACTTCTGAATTCAAGAATGCAGTTGAAGCCTGGTGTGGTGGTGCACACCTTTAATCCCAGCACTTGGGAGGCAGAGGTAGGAGGATCGCCATGAGTTTGAGGCCACCTTGAGACTACATAGTGAATTCCAAGTCAGCTCTGGGCTAGAGTGACACCCTACCTTGAAAACAAACAAACAAACAAAAAGTGCAGCTGCCGCTTTTAAAAAATAATATCCGTTTTTATTTTTTCATTTATTTATTTGAGAGAGAGAGAAGGAGAGAGAAAGAGGCAGATAGAGAATGGGCATGTCAGGGCCTTCAGCCACTGCACATGTGCCCCTTTGTGCATCTGGCTTATGTGGGTTTTGGGGAGTTGAACCTGGGTCCTTTGGCTTTGCAGGCAGATGCCTTAACCACTAACCCATTTCTCCAGCCCCAGTTGCCACTTTTTAACTTTTTTATGGCCGCCTTTTGTTACTTAAGCATATAAACATTTAAACAATTATGTGTGCTTTTCTGTTGTGAACATATATGTTCATACCCTGAAATGAAAGAGCATAGTAATTATGATTTCTTTATAACTGAATGATCACCACTCAAATCTAGAATACTACAGCACAAGAGGGGCTTGTATTTCATGTTGAGTCCTCCCACAAGAAAATAAAATGCCCAGAATGTCATCTCCCACTTACTCTTCAATTCTAGGAAAATGGCACTAAATGTGGGGCCAGGAAAGGATGATTGAAAAACTAAGAAATTTTCTCAGTATACCATGAAACTTGGGAGAGATGGAGGGGTGTCTGTTTTCAATAATCACAAAAGGTTAGTGTTGCAGTCAGGTTCGAATTGCTGGTAGAAATCACCCAACTAAAAGCAGTTTGTGGGAAAAAGAAGTTTATTTTGGCTTACAGGCTTAAGGGGAAGCTCCATGATGGCAGCAGAAAATGATGGCATGAGGAGAGGGTGGACATCACCCCCTTGCCAACATCAGATGGACAATAGCAGCAGGAGTGAGTGCCAAATACTGGCATGGGGAAACTGGCTGTAACACCTATAAGCCTGCCCCCAACAATACACTGCCTACAAGATGCATTAATTCCCAAATCTGCATTAGCTTAGAACCTAGCATTCAGAACACCTAAGTTTATGGGGGACACCTGAACCAAACTACCACATTCTGCCCCTGGCCCCCATAAACTAATAACCATACATGATTTAAAATGATGTGCTTTCATACAACTTTAAAAGTTCCCATAGTTTTTATCAATCCTAATGATCATCAAACATCCCCATAATCCAAGGACTTTTAACTGAGCCATAATACCAAAAAATTCCCCCCAAACCCTTAATGGCACAGAATAAACATTCACACTGCAAAATATTGCATTGGGCATAGCAAAGAGTTATTAGTAGCTAAGAGAGAGAGAGAGAGAGAGAATTTTATTAATTAACTTATCTTTTTTTTTTTTTTTTTTTTGGTTTTTCAAGGTAGGATCTCACTCTAGCTCAGGCTGACCTGGAATTCACTATGTATCCTCAGGGTGGCCTCAAACTCACTGCAATCCACCTACCTCTGCCTCCCAAGTGCTGGGATTAAAGGCATGTGCCACCACGCCCTGCTATTAACTTATCTTTTAATAGCATTCCACCTATAGTTTTTTTGAATCTTTTTATTGACAGCTTCCATACGTAATAGGCAATAAACCATGATTATTATTCTCTCCCCTCCCCCATTTTACCCTTCATGAATCTGCTCTCCATTGTATTCCCTCCCTCTGTTTGTTAGTCTCTTTATTTGTTTAATCTTTTTGTTTATTTATTTGAGAGAGAAAGAGGGAGGGAGAGAGAGAGAATGGGTGTGCCAGGGCCTCCAGCCACTGTAAACGAACTCCAGATGCATGCACCTCTTTGTGCATCTGGTTGATGTGGATCCTGTGGAATCAAGCCTTGAACTTGGGTCCTTAGGCTTCACAGGCAAGCATTTAACTGCTAAGCCATCTCTCCAGCCCAGTCTCTTTATTTTTATGTCATCATCTTTTCCTCCTATTCTGAGGATCTCATGAAGGTAGTGCTAGGTGCTGGAGGTCATAGATATCAAGGCCAATTCCTACCTGAAGGATTGCATTGTAAGCAGTCCTGCCCTTCCTTTGGCTCTTACAGTCTTTCCGCTACCTCTTCCACTATGGACCCTGAGCCTAGGAAGGTGTGATAGAGTAGTTTCAGTGCCAAACGCTCCTCTGTCACTTCTTCTCAGCACTATGTTGCCTTTTGGGTCATCCCAGTGGTCACTGCCATCTGAAAAGAGAAGCTTCTCTAGCCAGAAGTGAGAGTAGCATTAATATATTGGGTATGAATGTTAAGTAAAGTGCTTACTGGGCAATTTGGTGAGCATAACATATGCATTTAGCCAGACAAGAGCAGGTGTTACACTCCTAGGACTCATGACCTCCCCCACTATAGGCTTTTCTTAAAATAAGTTTTGTTTATTTTTATTTGAGAGTGACAGAGAAAGAGGCAGATAGAGGGATAGAAAGAATGGACGTGCCACGGCCTCCAGCCACTGCAAACAAACTCCAGACGCGTGTGCCCCTTGTGCATCTGGCTAACGTGGGTCCTGGGGAATTGAGCCTCCAACCGGGGTCCTTAGGCTTCACAGGCAAGCACTTAACTGCTAAGCCATCTCTCCAGCCCTTGTCATAGGCTTTTGATTAGGTTTTCAGTACCAGGCATGTATTTCCCTCCCATAGAGTAGGCATCTCTAGTCCAGTTAGAGAGCAGTTGGTTTCCCCCATAACAGATGTGCCACTATTGCTCCCATTTGGTCATTTGGCCTGGTTGGCCAAACTTGAGACTTGAAATATCCACTGTTTTCATCGCTGATGACTTCTTTCTCACATAGGGCTGCATGCAGTGCAGCTTTTTCCAGCTTTCAGTCAGCTGGTCTACAGGGAGGAGGTTTTCAGCTCAGCCCAAGTTTGATTTCTCAGTGATCTTGTAGTGCAGGCATGTGGTGTCTTCCGCAGTAGGGTCTTACCATCTATTTCTGTCAACCTATAGTTTTTTGTTTGTTTGTGTTTTTGTTTGTTTGTTTGTTTGTTTTTAAGGTAGGGCCTCACTCTAGCTCAGGCTGACCTGGAACTCACTATGTAGTCTCAGGGTGGCCTCGAACTCATGGTGATCCTCCTACCTCTGCCTCCCAAGGGCTGGGATTAAAGGTGTATGCCACTCCACCCGGCTCCACCTATAGTTTGTAAACTGACTTCAGAGATATCTTTTAAGTTGTAATCTTTTCCAGCTCCTCCTCTTGATTTTCTATATTGTAGCTATAGTCATTTTCAGAAACGTATGTCAATGCTTAGAAATGATTTCTGTACTTCACTGCACTTTGAGAGTAGTTACCAATTTGTCTGTATAATATACCTCAAGAATCTTTAGATTGCTTTAAGAAATGAATGTCCTAGCCCTTTTAGTGCATTGATTTTTCCTTTCAAAAATATGTTATACTATGAAAAATAAAATAAGACAAATTAAAATACGTGTTGAGCTGTGTGTGGTAGCGCACACCTTTAATCCCTGCACTCGGGAGGCAGAGGTAGGAGTATCGCCATGAGTTCGAGGTCACCCTGAGACTCCATACTGAGTTCCAGGTCAGCCTGGGCTAGAGTGAGACCCTACCTTGAAAAACAAAACAAACAAACAAACAAAAATGACAACAACAACAAAAAAAAAGTGGTGAAACTGTCTAAATACTTTCTTGAGTAAGACACCAAAGCACAGAAAAGTTTAAGTTATTTATATAAAGGACATACAACTTATCTTTCTCACATCTGAGTCTAGAATGTTAACCTAGTCAACTGGGGCTAGTACTTAGATTATTTTTTAAAAGATTTATTTTTTCTTATTAATTAGAGACAGAAAGAGGGAGAGAAACAGAGGGCGAGAGTGAGAATAGGCGTGCCAGGACCTCTAGCGACTGCAAATGAACTCCAGATGCATGTGCCACCATGTGCATCTGCCTTATGTGG
This sequence comes from Dipus sagitta, assembly GCA_036346955.1. Classification (NCBI taxonomy): domain Eukaryota; kingdom Metazoa; phylum Chordata; class Mammalia; order Rodentia; family Dipodidae; genus Dipus; species Dipus sagitta. Next base: position 23,825,925 of record CM070786.1, read on the forward strand.
GACCTGGAGAATTGAACCTGGGGGTCCTTTGGTTTGGCAGGCAAGCACCTTAACAGCTAAGCCATCTCTCCAGCCCTAGATTTTTGTGTTGTATAATTTTTACTTATTTTACTGGTAGTATTTGGGGATTCTTTGAAAGCAAGTATTCAAAGAAAATTTGATATACCTTCTTTATTACATAGATTGTAGGCAAGACTTACTAAAATTTGTGCACTGTTTACAGCAGTTTTGCATGCTTTTATTACTATTATCAGTCCAGATCCATGACCATAATATGGGTTTCCCTTGAGTGTTTCTAGAGGCCTGGTGGAACTCTCTGGTGGAAGAATAAACTCTTGCCTTGTACTTCCTGTCAGGCTCTGCTTCTTAGTGTACTCTCTCAGTCTCTGTGTTTTGTTCTGCAGTTTGAATTCTCAGTATCCTTCAGGGGATTCTTCATGTCTGCTCAACTGAACAGAAACCTAACAGCCAAGTTTTTTTTTTTTTTTTTTTTTTACCCCCTTGGATCATTCCCCCCCACAAAAAAAAAAAATCTAGGAAGATTCTCAAGCAAAAAGCCACTTTACCTGTAATATGACTAGCTTCTGGCACATTTGAGACTTTTCAGAGTACATTTTGATCAATTTTTAACAATATTTTATTTACTTATTGGAGAGAAAGAGGGAGAGAATGGGTATGCCAAGGCCTCTAGAAACTGCAAATGAACTCCAGATGAATGCACAACCTTGTGCATCTGGCTTACATGGGTACTAGGGAATTGAACCTGAGTCCTTAGGCTTTGCAGACAAGCCCCTTAATCCACTGAACTGTCATTCCAGCCCCATTTAGATCAATTTTAATTGACATTTTACTATCTGCATTAAATGTTGTAGGGTGAATCATTTTTTAAGTCTGTTTTGAGTCTGATAAAAGTTTGCTAAATGAATCCTATGGATTTTTAACTTTTGTAAGAATTTGTAACTCAGAATATATCACTAAACAAAACATTTCTTCCCATTTTCAGCTACTGCTGACCTTTGACCCCATCCTTGTTGAGAAGGTTGCTATCTTATTGTATCATATTATGCAAGATAATCCACAGTTACCTCGCCTTTATCTGAGTGGAGTGTTTTTCTTTATCATGATGTACACAGGTTCCAATGTGCTTCCTGTTGCTCGGTAAGGACATTAAGGATAAAATATTTTATTATCTGAATTATTTATGAGTATATTTATTTTTATTATGAAAGTTATCTATCTGGGCATGGTGGTGCACTCCTTTAATCTCTGAACTTGGGAAACTGAGGTAGGAGGATTGCTGTGAGTTTGAGGCTAGCCTGAGATTATGTGGTAAATTCTAGGTCAGCCTGGGGTAGAGTGAGACCCTACCTCAGAAAAACAAAACCAAAAACAAAAAAAAATCTAAATACCTGAGAGCAGAATAAGGGGGAAATAATCAGAATTGCACCACTTTACAAGGTCTAATAATTAGAATGTATCATCTAGTATTTTCTTGTGTATGTTTAAATAGCTGTATTTATGTTGCACAGGAAATGTTTTATTGCTACATAGCCTTATATGAAGACCTTACTTAAAAATAAAAAAATCTTTCTGTCACATTTAAGGTATTGCCTTAATCAGAAACTAATAATCTGGGAATAGGAATTTATGAGTTGCCTTTTTAATTGTTTTTAATCCATAATTGATGTAGTCTTTAGAAAGCTAAGGTCACTAAAGCCAGGTCACTTCTCGGGTCTGAGCGGTATTTTATTTTTCTTTTTAGGTTTTTGAAATACACACATACCAAGCAAGCTTTCAAATCTGAGGAGGTAAGCCAGGTTTTTGCTCTGGATACTTAAACACTGAGTAAGCTGTCCAAGTAGTCACAGGTTCCGAGTTATCTGTGTTTCTACTTGGTAAATGCAGGGGTTGTTTTATTTATTTTTTCATATTCTTTGTGGTGTATCTTTTGTTGTTATTGTTGTTGTTTGTTTGTTTTTGTTTTTTTGTAGGCTCTCACGCTAGCTCAGGCTGACCTGAATTCACTCTGTAGTCTTAGGGTGGACTTAAACTCGGGGTGTTCCTCCAACCTCTGCCTCCTGAGTGCTGGGACTAAAGGTGTGCTCCACCACGCCCGGCTACAAAGCTGTTTTATTTATTTATTTATTTATTTATTTTGGTTTTTGGAGGTAGGGTCTTACTCTAGCCCAGGCTGATCTGGAACATACTATGTAGTCTCAGGGTGGTCTTGAACTCACAGTGATCCTCCTACCTCTGCCTCCCCAGAGCTGGGATTAAAGGCGTGCGCCACCACACCCATTTTAAAAGTAAGCCAAGTGCTGTATGGTCTGCTTATGGAGTAGGAATTGCATCAGGGTTCATGTAGTCTTGCTGTACAATGTCTGTGATGTTAAAAAATTTAAATGGAAATAAAGTGTTTGGGTTTGTGAATGCAATTCTATTGGAAAAGTGCTTGCGTGGTATGTACAAAGGCCCTGGGCTTGCTTTCCAGTACTGCATAAAACCTGTAGTCTCTGAATTTGGGAAGTGGTGGCAGGAAAGTCAGAAGTTTAAAAGTCATCCTCAGCTGGAAAGCAAGTTTCGGACAAGCTTGGGCTATACAACACCCTGGCACAGAGAAGGAGAGGAAGAGGGGAGTGTTGTTCATTGAAATTACAACTTTCAGTTGTTTACCCTGATGCCCTGATGGCTCCATTAAAATGTTAATCTTTTGTTTGCTTCCTTGTTTGTTTTTGAGATAGGGTCTCACTCTAGCCCATGCTGACCTGGAATTCACTATGGAGTCTCAGGGTGGCCTCAAGCTCATGGTGGTTCTCCTAGCTGTGCCTCCCGAGTGCTGGGATTAAAGACGTGTACCACCATGTCTGGCTAAAATGTCACTCTTTTCAAATAACTTTTAGATGATTTATTTATTTATGAGAGAGAGAGAGAAAATGAGAAGGGACATTCTAGGGCCTCTAGCCACTACAAATGAACCCCAGATGTATCCGCTACCGTATGCGTTGGCTTAAGTGGGTTCTGGGGAATCGAACCTTGGTCCTTAGGCTTTGCAGGCAAGCACCTTAACCACTAAGCCATCTCTCCAGCCCCTAACTGTTTTGTTATATTCCAACCCCATTCCAGCAATACATGATTCAGTAAGCTTTTTTGTTCATATCCCATAGAGGGGGTTATTCTGGGCTTCTTTCTTGAAGCCTTTTCAGTTTTTCACATGCATTCAAAGTGTCCAGGCCATTTTATTGAAGAGGAAAACTAGGAACATCCTACACTCAAAAGGTGTGACTTGGGATGCTTAACAACCTGAAAGTTTACTAACTACAGTTGGAAATAATTTGTTTTCATCAAATATGTTATGTTATTAAAATTTTGTGAAGGCTTTTCCTGTAGCACTGAAGTTTTTAATTTTTTTCAAAGTAGAATAGTAAACCCAATCAAATCACTACACTGTTGAAGATACTAACCACTCTGACCAGGGATAATAGACTAAAATGTAAACTTTATGGAGTAGACACTGAAGCCCAAGAGTCATCAGTTTGCCTTGTACTTTTTTGTTTGTTTGTTTGTTTTTTAGGGATCAAATATACATTAAAAAAATTTTTTTTGACAATGTCCCTAATTGTAACCAATATCCCATGGTAATTCCCTCCCTCCCCTCAGTTTTCCCTTCGAAGCTCCGCTCTCCATCATATCCCCTCTCTCCTCTGAGTCAGTCTCTTTTTTATTTTGATGTCATGATCTTTTCCTCCTATTATGATGGTTGTGTAGGTAGTGTCAGATGCTGTGAGGTCATCAATACCCAGGCAATTTTGTGTCTGGAGGAGCACATTGTAAGGAGTCCTGCCCTTCCTTTGGCTTTTACATTCTTTCTGCCACCTCTTCCACAATGCACCCTGAGCCTTGGAAGTTACGATAGAGATATTTCAGTGCTGAGCACTCCTCTGTCACTTCTCCACACCATGGTGCCTTCAGAGTCATCCCAAGGTCACTGCTATCTGAAAAGAGAAGCTTCCCTCCTATGGAGCGGGCCTCCAGTCAAATTAGAGGGCAGTTGGTTTCCCCCATAACTGACATGCCACTATTGCATCCATTCGCTCATTTGGCCTGAATGGCCAAATGTAAGGCTTGCAGCGTCCACTGTTGAGTATCTTCACTGGTGATTTCTCTCTCTCCCATTGAACTGCATGCAATGTAGCTTTTTCCAGCTTTCTATCAGCTGGACTACATGGAGAAGGTTTTCAGTTCACCTCCAGCAGGATTTCTCAGTGACCTTGCACACCAAATATGTGGAGTCTTCAGCAATACGGTCTTAACCATGTATTCCAGGACCTCAGTAATGTCCTGTAATGTTTTGGGGGCATCAGTGAGTTGTTACTCACTGGAAGGTATCCCATCCCTGGCACTGAAAATTTTCTAGTAACAATCTATGGCTTCTGAGTGTTCCATTGTCCAATAAGTAGGTTCCCATGTGACTTATTTATATCCTCTTAGATTTTGATTAGCCTTCCCTACTCCATTCCTTTACTTAGTCTCTTCCCCTGACCTCACTTAGGCCTTTCACCCCCATTAATCTGTTCTTTTACTTACATATATACAATACCATCCTATTAAGTCCCCCCCCCCTTTGTTTTTTGTTTTTTCGAGGGAGGGTCTCACTCTAGCCCTGGCATTCACTATGTAGTCTCAGAGTGGCCTTGAACTCACAGCAATCCTCTTACCTCTGCCTCCTGAGTGCTGGGATTAAAGGCGTGTGCCACTACACCCAGCCCCCTTCCCTTTTTATTCCCTTTATATCTCCTTTCTAGCTTACTGGCCTCTGCTACTGAGTTTTCTTCCTACTCACATTTGTAGATAGGATCCACATATGAGAGAGAACATGTATTGTTTGGCTTTCTGGGCCTGGGTTACCTCACTAAGTATAATACTTTCCAGATCCATCCATTTTCCTGAAAATTTCATAATTTTATTTTTCTTTACCAATGAGTAGAACTTGGTTGTGTAAATGTGCCACATCTTCATTATCCACTCATCAGTTGAGGGACAACTAGGCTGGTTCCATTTTCTAGCTATTGTGAATAGAGTGGCAGTAAACATGGTTGAGCGAGTATCTCTAAAGTAGTGAGACGAGTCCTTAAGGTATATGCTTAGGAGTGCTATAGCTGTGTCATATGGTAGATCTATTTTTAGCTGTCTCAGGAACCTCCACACTGATTTCCACAATGTTTGGACCAGATTGCATTCCCACCAACAGTGTAGAAGGGTTCAACTTTTTCCACATCTGCTGCAGCATTTGTGGTCAGTTGTTTTCATGGTAGCTAATCTGACAGGAGTGAGATGGAATCTCAACATAGTTTTCATCTGCATTTCACTGATGACTGGGGATGTAGGACATTTTTTAAAAAATATTTTATTTATTTACTTACTTATTTGAGAGAGAAAGCAGGAGATAAAGAGAATGACAGGGCCTCCAGCCACTGCAAACGAACTCCAGACACATGCGTCCCTTTGTGCATCTGGCTAACATGGGTCCTGGGGGATTGAAGTTGGGTCTTTTGGCTTTGCAGGCAAACACCTTAACCACTAAGCCATCCCTCCAGCCCATAGAACAGTTTTTTAGATGTTTATATGACATCTGTATTTCTTTTGTGAACTATATTTAGTTTCATATCCCATTTTTTAAATTGGGTTGTTTGATTTGTTATTTAATTTTTGAGTTCTTCGTATATTGTAGATATTAATCCTCTATCAGATGTATAGCTGGCAAAGATTTTCTCCCATTCTGTAGGTTGCCTCTTTGCTCTATTCATAGTGTCTTTGCCATACAAAGGCAGTTGATCTATGGTTTTATTTCCTGAGCAGTTGGGTTTATATTCAGAAAGTCTTGGCCAATACCAGTATGTAGAAGGGTTTTTCTTCCTTTTTCCTCTAGCACTTTCAGGTCTGATATTAAGGTCTTTGATCCATTTGAACTTAATTCTTGTGCATGGAGAGAGATAAGGATCTATTATTTCCATCCTTCTACAGGTACATATCCTATTTTCCCAGTTCCATTTGCTGAAGAGACTGTCTTTTCTCCAATGAGTATTTTTGGCATTTTTGTTGAAGATCAGATAGCTATAGCTACCTGGACTTATATCTGGCTACCCTATTCTGTTCCATTGATCTACATGTCTGTTTTTCTGCCAGTACCATGCTAGTTTTTGTTACTATGGCTCTGTGATATAGGTTACAATCAGGTATGGTGATACCACCAGCCTTATTTTTGTTGTTCAAAATTGTTTTGGATATTCAAGGTTTTTTGTGTTTCCAAATGAATTTTTGGATTTTTTTTTTTCTGTTTTCGTGACGAATGCCATTGGAATTTTGATGGGGATTGCATTAAATGTGTAGATTGCGTTTGGTAAGATTGCCATTTTCACAATATTGATTATTCTGATCCAAGAACAAGGGATTTCTTTCCATTTCCTAGTGTCTTCTGCAATTTCTCACTTGAGTGTTTTAAAGTTTTCATTGTAGAGATCCTTCACTTCTTGATTATGTTTATTCCAAGGTACCTTATTTTCTTTGATGCAATTGTGAATGGGAGTGATTCTCTGATTTCATCCTGTGTGTTTGTTGTTAGCATATAGGAAGGCTACTGATTTCTGTGTATTTATTTTGTATCCTGCTACATGGCTATAATAGGTGTTTATCAGCTCTAACAGTTTGCTGGTAGAGTCTTTAGGGTCCTTTATGTATAGAATCATGTCACCTACAAATAATGATAACTTGATCTCTTCCTTTCCAATTTGTATCCCTTTTATGTATGTCTCTTGCCTTATTGCTATGGCAAAGACTTCTAGTACTATATTAAATAAAAGTGGGGATAGTGGACACCCTTGACTTGTTCCTGATTTTAGTGGAAAAGCTACAAGTTTTTCTCCCATTTAGCATTATGTTGGCTGGAGGTTTGTCATAAATAGCCTTTTATTATGTTGAGATATGTTCCTTCTATTCCCCGTCTCTGTAGGACTTTTATCATGAAGGGATGTTAGATTTTTGTCAAATGCTTTTCTGCATCTAATGAGATGATCATATGATTTTTGTCCTTCAGTCCATTTATATAATGTATTACATTTATCAATTTGCGTATGTTGAACCATCCCTGCATCTCTGGGATAAAGCCTACTTGGTCAGGGTGAATGATTTTTCTGATATATTCTTGTATTCTGTTTGCCAATATTTTGTTGAGAATTTTTGCATGTATGTTCACGAGGGAGATTGGTCTGTAATTTTCTTTTTTTTGTTCTATCTTTGCCTGGTTTTGGTATCAGGGTGATGCTGGCTTCGTAGAAAGAGTTTAGTAAGATTCCTTCTTTTTCTATTTTATGGAAAAGTTTAAGAAGCATTGGTGTTAGTTCTTCCATGAAGGTCTGGTAAAATTTGCCAGTGAATCCGTCTGATCCTGGACTCTTTTAGTTGGGAGATTTTTGATAACTGCTTGGATCACCATACTTGTTATAGGTCTATTTAAGTGGTTAATCTCATCTTGATTTCACTTAGGTAGATCATATAAATCAAGGAAATCACTCACTTCAAACTTAGTAGAGTATATGTTCTTGTAGTATGTCCCTATGATTGTTTTGTATTACTCTGGTATATCTGTTGTGATGGTACCTTTTTCATCTCTAATTTTATGAACTTGCGTTTCTTCTTGTCAGAGTTGCTAAGTGTTTATCAATCTTGTTTATCCTTTCCAAGAACCAACTCTTTATTTCATTGAGCCTTTGGGATTTTTTTTTTTTGTTTCTATTTCATTAATCTCTGCCCTAATCTTTATTACTTCTTCCCATCTACTGATTTTCAGTTTGCTTTGTTCTTTTTCCAAGGCTTTAAGGTGAAGCATTAAGTTCTTTACTTGCAACCTTTCTATTTTCTTAATATAGGCACTTAAAGCTATAAATTTCCCTCTTAGGACTGCCTTCATTGTGTTCCAAAGGTTTTGGTATGTTGTGTTCTCATTATCATTTGACTCTATGAATTTTTTTATTTCCTTCTTGATTTCTTCATCGACCTGTTCGTCACTTAGTAGTGTATTGTTTAGTGTCCATGATTTTGTGTATGCTCTATAGCTTTTCTTGCTATTGATTTGTAGTTTGATCCCACTGTGATCAGATAGAGTATAAGGAATTATTTCTGTTTTCCTGTATTTGTTAAGATTTGTTTTGTGTCATAATATGTGGTCTATTTTGAGAATGTTCCATGTGCTCCTGAAAAGAATGTGCATTCTGCAGCATTTGGATGAAATGTCCTGTAGATATATGTTAGGTCCATTTGTTCTATGACTTCATTTAATCCAGATGCCTCTCTGTTTATTTTTTGCTGGGATGACCTGTCAATTGATGAGAGTGGGGTGTTGAAGTTACCCACTACAACTGTGTTTGGTGTTATCTATGACCTTAGTTCTAACAGTGTTTGTTTGATGAAGTTGGGAGCTCCCATGTTAGGTATATATGTGTTTAGGATTATAATGTCCTCCTGTTGGAGTGTTCTTTTAATCAATATAAAGTGACCTTCCTTATCTTTCCTAACTAATGTTGTTATGAAGTCTACCTTGTCAGATATTAGCATAGTGAACCCTATTTGTTTTTTTAGGCCCATTTGCTTGAAACTCCATTTTCCTACCTTTCACCCTAAGATAGTGTCTATCCTTTGTAGAAAGGTGAGTTTCTTAGAAGCAACAAATTGAAGGATCCTGCTTTTTAACCTAGTCTGCAAACCTATGTCTTGGTTGGGGCATTGAGGCCATCGATATAAAGAGTTATTATTGAAAGGTGTATATTTATTTTTACCATTTTTTTTTGTTTTGTAGTTCTTCCAGTTTTACCTTTGTTTTCTTGTATTAACTAGTATTTGAGTATGGTTTGTTTTTTCCAGGTTCCTTATGTGTGTGCTTTTCTTTCTCTTCAGCATGGAGGATCCTTTCAAGTATTTTCTGTAGAGCTGGTTTTGTCTTCAAATATTCCTTTAGCCTGCTTTTGTTGTGGAATGTCTGTATTTCTCCGTCTGTCTGAATGGATAGCTTTGCAGGATAAAGTAACCTTGGTTGACACTTGTTATCTTTCAGAACTTGGAATATATCACTCCAAGCCCTTCTGGTTTTAAAGTTTGTGTTGTGTAATCTGCTGTGAGCCTGATGGGCTTGCCTTTGTATGTGGCTTGATTTTTCTCTCTAACTGCTTTCAATATATTTTCTTTGGTTTGTGTGTTTAGTAGTTTAATTATAATATGGCGAGGAGAGGTTCTTTCCAGGTTTTGTCTGTTTGGTGTTCTAAAGGCTTCCTGTACCTGCATTGCCATCTTTTTCCTAATTTGGGGGAAATTTTCTTCTATGATTTTGTTGAAAATGCCTACTATGCCTTTGGAGTGAAATTCTTCTCCTACTATACCCTGAATTCTTATGTTTAATCTTTTCATAGTGTCCTGAATATCTTGAAATTCCCACTCATACTTTTCTATTAGCTTGTCTTTCTCTTTGTTGGACTGTATTAGATCTGCCACCTGGTCTTCTAGCTTAGATATTCTGTCCTTTCCTTCATCCATTCTACTGGTGAAATTTTCTACAGAGTTTTTTTTTTTTTTTTTTTAATTTCATTGACTATGTTCTTCATTGCTAGTAATTCTGACTGGTTTTTCTTTATTTTTGGGTGACCACCTTATTTCATTAAATTGGCTTCCTGTGTCTTCTTTGATTCCTTTGATTTCCTCTCTGATTTCTTTGAACATAATTATTCTTTTGAAATATTTCTCAGGCATTTCTTCTAAATCAGTCTCACTGGAGGTAATTTCTGATACATTAATACTTTTTGGTGGACTTCTATTGTCTTGATTTTTTTTTGTTTCTTGTATTACAATGTAGAGATTTTTGCATTTGGATTAATTTAATGCTTGGATTTTCTGATTATCTGCAGTATTATTAGATGTATCAATCAATCTGATGTTATGTATCTTCAGGGTAGGAGCTTAAGGTGCTAGGTGTGGCTCTTAGACTCAGAGTAACCACAAAAGTGACCCTAGGTGTGTTAAGTTTCCCTGCTATGAGAGGGTATGCTGAGCAGAACAAAATACAGGCAAATTCTAAAATTTAAACAATGTACACATTCAATGAATAATAGCACCGAGTATTTATGCAAGAGTAGATATTATGACAACCAGATCCTTTAACAAAGTCACAGTCCCTAAGGATGTGTGTTGCCCCACATCCTTAATACTGTCAACTGGGAGGCTAAGATTTCTGGTCTATAGAGGGTTCCAAGTCAGCTTGTGACCAAGTATGACCCTTCCCCAAGCAAGGATAGAAGAGGAAACAAAGGCACTATAAATATGGAAGCAACAAATGACAAGCCCAAAATTTAGCTTATTTAAGAATGGCAGATCTGACCATACATCAGACTTAACATGGACTTAACCCTGACATGGACTGTGCAGTTAGCACTTTTGATTCAAGCCCTATATACCAGGCTTGTTTGGCAGGTACTGACCTGGTTAATCCTAGTTACCTTTTGGGATGGCTTTGGTCTCAGTTATGCTGTGCTCATGCTTGGGTCCCTCTTTGCTGTGCTGTGGGCTCAGGTAGGCTGGCTGGGTCTCTGGATCACTGCTCTGATCGCCTGTGCCGGGTGCTATGAGCTCCCTTCCCCAGGTCTCTGGTGCTTGCGCTGGCGGTGCGGGAGGGGATACTGCGGATGTTGGCTGAAGTTCTTCCACTGGTCCTCGCAATCCTCTTCCTCACGAGCTGCTCAGTTGGTCCCTGTTGTCCTTCCTTCACATTTCTTCAGTTTGCAAGGAGGCTGGTATGAGTGGAGAATCACATCACCTGGCTCTTCCTACAGCTCAGGCTGAGCCTCGCGGCTGTGGCCACATGGACCTGGTGCCGCTGCTTCTGCTGCTTCTGTGGTCTCTAGACGCTCTGGATCTCTCCTACTTCTCTGCTGCAGTTGCTTATTTCTTATACACCTCACTTTTTAGTAGAAGAGTGTATTTTGGTTTTTTGTTTTCTTTTTTTTCTTTTTCTCCCCTCTACTGCTTTGGCATGGTTCCTACGCTGCCATCTTAACCAGAAGTCCTGCCTTGTACTTTTAAAGGGATGCCTAAAACAGCACAATTTCCCCATTTTTTCCTGACTCAAAAATGAGAATGTTAAGAACAAGAAAAAAACATTCTCTCTAGTAGTAAGACTTCATTGTAGGTAGTATTGGACAATTAGGGCAGTCTTTTGATTTCTTTGAAGAAATACATTTAATAAGAAGCATTATGAATTGTTCTATCTAAATATTTTCAATAGTTAACAGTAAAAATATTTTTATTATGGAATTCTGAATGTAGGAATTACCTAATAATAGAACTCTAAACTTTTTATCTAAAATTTTTCACTTTTGAAGTTTTTTTTTTTTTTTTAATTTTTTGAGAGAGAGAGAGTGAATGGATGCGCCAGGGCCTCCAGCCGCAGCAAACGAACTCCAGACACACGCACCACCTTGTGCATCTGGCTTACATGGGTCCTGAGGAATCGAACCTGGGTCCTTTGGCTTTTCAGGCAAACGCCTTAACTTCTGAGCCATCTCTCCAGCCCTGAAGTAGCTTTTGTACCATGGTAAATATGCTTAAGTTGTTCCCAAGGACATGAGGAAGGCATTTAGATTTATTAGCCTTTGCTTGTAGTAGAGAAATAGGTTAAAAATTTGTTATGATAAATTACGATGATTTAGCTTTGCTCCATGTGACCAGCCCAAGGCTATGGTCTTGTTAAAATCCTATTTACGGGCTGGAGAGATGGCTTAATGGTTAAGGCACTTGCCTGCAAATCCTTAGGACATTGGTTTGACTCTGCAGGTCCTACGTTAGCCTGACACCGAAAGCACAAGCATGGAGTTCGATTGCAGTGGCTGAGGCATTGGTGCGCCAATTCCCACCACCACCCCATGGTCTTGCTCTCTCTATAAATAAAATCCCACTTATATTTCATGAGAACTGCCTTGTTAAGATCTCCTGGACTTACTGTTTTGAAAAAAGAAGCCAGTAAGGTGGGAACTGTAGCCTATGATGTAGTGCAAGAGAGCCAATGGAAATCTTTATAGGATCTTCCTTGTGTTGCCCATCATGTAGCCAGTCATTAAATAACGTTGCCAGTGGTGCAAATTACCCCTGAGAAAGGGTTGAGAATGCTCTCAGGCCAAAGGCTGCCAGTTCTGTCTCTGAGCTTAAGCCTAGCTAGTTAATTTCAAGCACCTTTGATTTCACATTTGTTGTGTTTCCATCTAACTTCCTTAAACACAGGAGGACTTTGTTTTAATTGTGCTCATTTCTTAAAATGTTCTTTAATCATAATTCATTTATCAAAAAAAAAAAAAAGAGAAAGAAAGGTGATCTTAGTGTTTCTACATAGATTTTGTTTTATTTTACAGACTAAAGGACAAGACATTTTTCAGAGAAGTATACTTGGACACATCCTGCCCGAAGCAATGGTTTGTTACCTAGAAAATTATGAACCTGAAAAGTTTTCTGAGATCTTTCTAGGAGAATTTGATACTCCAGAAGCAATCTGGAGTAGTGAAATGAGGTAAAGAACCAGTTCAGAATTTTTGCTGCTTGCCACCTGGTTTGATTTCTATGGAAATAAGTGTTCACTGGTTTCATAAACTAAAGAAGCAGTTGTTGCTGTTTCCAAACCAAGTGAATGGATTTGACAAGGCCTTAAACTTTTTCCTGTTCTGACATGATTTGACAAAATTACTGTTACTTTAATAGAACTTACATAGAGTATGACCACTATTGCTTTTTTTTTATTTACTGTTTTATTTTTATTTATTTGAGAGAGAGAGGGAGGGAATGGGTACACCAGGTCCTCCAGCCACACTGCAAACGAACTCCAGACACATGTACCACCTTGTACGCTTGTCTTACATAGGTTCTGGGGAATCGAACCTGGGTCCTTTGGCTTTGCAGGCAAGCACTGTAATCACTAAGCCATCCCTACAGCCCCACTAATGCATTTTGAACTGGTGAAAGAGTAAGATTTTAGGCAGTGAAACTGATAATATATATGTAGGGACTATATATATATATATTATATATATATATATATATATATATATATATATATATATATATATAAATCAAGATTCAAGTTTTGGATTTTTGGAGAAAGGTCTTTACACCCCTAGTTTAAAACTATGTCAACACAGAATGAATCGGACTAGAGCTGCCCAAAATAATTTTATCATGAGGGTTTCCTAGCAGCATACTTGACCTTTAGTTAGAGGTTTGTCCTTACAAAAAGCCTGTGGAAACACAGGAAAAGAAAAGGCCCAGCAGCATAGCATAGTGTGCAGTGTCCAGGAAAATCTTGACTGCTTATAGGTCCAGCCAGGGTGCTGGTCACTTCTGTGGATAAGCCCTCAGTTCTCTTAGAGTGGTATCTGGTCTTTGACTCGCCCCTCAGGCTAACTTCCATCTTCTCCATGCCACCCTGCTATCACTGGCATTCTGTGGGCTTGTCATATGCCTGTCACTGGTGTGTGTGTGTGTAGAGGATTTTTGTTTGTTTGTTTGTTTTTTGAGGCAGATTCTTATTCTAGCCTAGTATGACCTAGAATCTTCTCTACTCAAGGTTGTCCTTGAATTCAAGGCCACCCTCCTTTCTCAGCCACCTGAGTGCTGGGATTATAGACATGAGCCATAGGCCTGGCTCTGGCCACAATTTTAATATATTCTATATAGCAATTTTCACTGGGAAAAATTTGTAGGAATATCTATAGATAAGCAATATGTTTTTCTGTGTGTAATGTTTTTCTTCTTAGGTTGGCCAATTCCCCCTCTGAAAGATCTGTGAACTGACCAAATCAAGTTCTGTTTACTTAGGGTCAGATACTAGACTAAAGCTAGATAAGATATGTACTATGTAGTGAGCTTCTTCAGGACAGTAACAGGCTTGAGATCCTGACTATGGATACACATGCAGGCAGCAAACCATTGGACCTTGTGATAGGAAGGACAGAGCTGGTCAGCCTTCTCAGTGGTCTTCTTTACGGACAGAATTATTTCCGTTGAGTATTTACACTGTAAGATTAAAACACCTTTACCTCTCATTTTAGGCCACTAGTAAGGTGAGGAAAATTATTCGATTTTTCTTGTGTGATGATCAATCTTAATCCTTTCAGAAGGCTTGAATGTAAGTTTCTGTGATTACAGGCGCCTCATGATAGAGAAGATTGCCGCCCATCTTGCTGACTTCACACCTCGTCTTCAGAGTAATACACGAGCACTCTATCAGTATTGTCCCATCCCAGTTATTAATTACCCACAGCTAGAAAATGAACTCTTTTGTAATATTTATTACCTCAAACAACTTTGTGATGCACTCCGGTTTCCAGATTGGCCAATTAAAGACCCAGTAAGTTCAGTGTGTGCCTTACAATCTCTATAAACACTCTGGGTACTTTTTCCACCTGTGATTTAAAAAAAAAAAAAAAAAGATAATAGCTTCTTTATTCTCAGCGGGGCACTGTTGAATGCCTGTATTCCCAGCTACTTGGGAGGCACAATCTGGAGGATTGCTTGAGGCAAGCCTGGGCAACATAGTGAGACACTGTCCCCAAAATGCCCTCTTTCTTAGGCAACATGTGACTCTGACTGTAGTTTATTAATACATTTGGTTAAATCATAAATTGAAAGGTAATCTTTTGAAGGGTTATTTAAAATTTTACAGTTAGGATTTTTTGTGATCAAGACAAAACAAGTTTAACTCTCTGCATATAATGCAGTTACACACAATAATAGCCCCTTCCTTCCCTTCTCCCTCCTGCTTTCCCTTCTTTTCTTCCTTCCTCCCCCCTTTCCTCCCTCGCTCTCTCCGTCCCTCTCTCCCTCAGTATATCCTATGCCAATTTTGAGGCTTCCATGTTTTCTTATTGTTTCATTAATGAATAAAAAATAGCATTTAGGAGCTGGGAAAATGGCAAGTGGGTAAAGTGCTGGCCACACAAGCATATGGATTTAAATGTAAAATCCAGTTGAAGTGATACACACTTGTTATCCCAGTCCTGGGGAGTAGAGACAGGATTACCAGATTTCCTGGGTAGCTAATCTAGCTACGTTATGAGCTCCGGGTTCAGTGAGAAACCCTGTCACAAAAAAGCAAGGCAGGGAGCTATTGATGACACTGGGTGTCAACATCTCACCCCTCCCACACACAGACATGCACAGAAACATTACTGAAATAGAATAAATATCCTTGTGACAAATACCTTGCTATCAACAGTGCTCAAAAGAAAATTTTTGGCTATTTGTGTTTCAGACTTCTGTCAGGTAGCCTTGAAAGGCCAGTTTAACAAAATGTAGCACTACTACGACTTACACATTATATTTTGAATAATTTTCTTTAATGGATACAAATACTAATTCTCTGTCTTTAAAGGTTAAGCTTCTAAAAGATACTCTAGATGCCTGGAAGAAGGAAGTAGAAAAGAAGCCACCTACAATGTCTATAGATGATGCTTACGAAGTGCTTAACTTGCCTCAAGGCCAGGGGTCGTGAGTTATTTTCTGTATTATAATAGTAAATGTCTGTCTCCCTTCCCTGCAGTTATTAATATCAAAGATAATATTGAAAGCCATTTAAAATTTTTGCCTGTTCATTGACATACATACATGTCTGTGAGACTTAACATAGAACTCTAGTCACATGACTTTATGTGCTAGGGTTTACTAACCATATTGTATTCTCTTCTTGCTGGAATAATTATTTTTTATTAATGGAACTGTTGTATGCAAAGTACCTGACAGTACCTGATTGTACAAGAGTGTGTTCCCCTCCTCATGCAGTATGTGTTTTGCATGAGGAAAAGATTTGGTGGCAGCATTCCTAGGATGCTAAATGACAGATTAGGAAATAATGCATAAATGTATCTGGTCTACTACATGTTAGATAAAAATGGTTTCAAATGGTTAAGGCAGGTGTCAGGGTGATCTAGCTGCGACATCTGTCACCCCATTGATCGCCAGGTTGATTTGATTGATCTGTCTGGCCAGACAGGTGTCCCCGTCCTCCCTCACCTCTCTATGTGCATCCTTCGGCCTGCGTGTTCAGTCAAAGAGGGTGGCCTTCCCCTTCCCCAAACAGAAGAAGACCGGTCTTAGGTCAAGGGTATTCAAGTAGCTGCACTCCCCTGCTAGAACCTCCAAAGAGGCGCTCAAATGGTTAAAACATTTTCTTAAGTAAATACAAAGTTAAGTTTTTGTACACTTTGCAGCACTGATATGGTAATTTGGAATTATAGGGTTTTTTTTTTGCAATATTTATTTATTTGGGACAGATTGAGAGAGAGAATGTGTGCACCAGGGCCTCTAGCCACTGGAAAGGAACTCCAGATGCATGTGCCACCATCTCTTTCTGGCTCACGTGGGACCTGGAGAATCAAACCTGGGTCCTTAGACTTCGTAGGCAAGCGCCTTAACCGCTAAGCCATGTCTCCAGCCCTTGCAATTTTTTTTTAAATGTGAGAGAAATAGAATGGCACACCAAGGCCTCCAGTCACTGCAATTAAACTTCAGACACGTGTACCACCTTGTGCACATGTGCAAGCTTGTACGCTTATGTCACCATATACATCTGGCTTACGTGGGATCTGGAGAGTCAGACCTGGGTCCTTAGGCATTGCAGGCAAGTGCATTAACTGGCAAGCCATCCAGCCCTAGAATTATAGTTTCAATTGGCATTTTGGACATTTTTACAAATTACTGGTTTTGAAAGATATTTTTTAGTATATCAAACCTCAAATATAATTCTGTAATTTCAGATTAATGATAACATTGCATAGGGAATTTAGGCTTTATCTTTCACCTTAAAGGTAATGTGTAAAAAATAATGTTAAGGGGGCTGGAGAGATGGCTTAGCAGTTAAGCGCTTGTCTGTGAAGCCTAAGGACCCCGGTTCGAGGCTCGATTCCCCAGGACCCACATTAGCCAGATGTGCAAGGGGGTGGACGCATCTGGAGTTTGTTTGCAGTGGCTGGAGGCGCTGGGACGCCCATTCTCTCTCTCTCTCTGTTTCTCTCTGTTGCTCTCAAATAAATAAATAAAAATGAACAAAAAAAAAAAATAATGTTAAGGACTGGAGAGATGCCTTAGCAGTTAAGGTGCTTGCCTACAAAGCCTAAGGACTCAGGTTTGACTCTCCAGGTCCCATGCAAGCCAGCCACACAGTGACACAAGTGTGCAAGGTTGCACATGTGCGCAAGTTGGTGCACGTGGCTGGAGGCCCTATCCCGCAAATTCTCTCTCTTGCTTAAAAAAAAAATCTGGGCTGAAGAGATGGCTTAGCAGTTAAGGCGCATGCCTGAGAAGCGTAAGGACCCAGGTTCGATTCTCCAGGTCCCAAGTAAGCACATGGTGGCGCATGTGTCTAGAGTTTGTTTGCAGTGGCTAGAGGCCCTGGTACGCCCATTCTAACTCTTGTCTGTCTTTCTCTCCCCCCCCCCCACCGCCTCAAATAAATAAATAAATTTTTAAAAACAGAGTGAAACCCTACCTTGAAAAATAAAAAAAAGATAGTCTTAAGTCTTATATTAATTGGATGCCTAACATATGATCACATATAGTTTCGATTACATGTAAGAATCTTAAAGCATCATTTAGCTAGTTGTGTGACTGTATTCATAAAACAAATTTTCTACTTACAGGCATGATGAAAGCAAAATCAGAAAAGCTTACTTCCGGCTTGCGCAGAAGTACCATCCTGACAAGAACCCTGAAGGAAGGGTATGTACAGCCTCTGGGATTAGGCCTTTGGCTCTGTCATCATTGAGGAGAACAGATACCACTGTCTGGCCAGAGTGTGCCTCGTCCTCCTTACCCAACATGTGTTAAATAAGCTGTTAGCCACATGCTCATGCTTTCTCTGTGAGTAGTCCACCTTCAGTTTACTGGAAGGGCTGCTCTTATGACTACTAGTACCTTAGGGACATGTTTATTATCTAGTCTTAACCATCTCTGTTTAGAATTAACTATGATGAGCAATTATAAGAATATGCTTCTGCTGCTTGGTTTTAGTTTCTAATCATGTTATTTACTATGTCTGCATTACAGTGTCCTCATGTAACAATATAACAACAGTACAACCTAAGGAGCTGTTTTGCAGTCTCAGTAAGGCCATGGCACATAGCACTCTGCCTGGCATATTGCTCAGTGTACAGTAGCTCTTGTCATAGTTGTCCATTGAGTCAGAAACTCTCTTTAGTATATGTGAATTTAATATGATATATTTAAAGATGTTTAAATTTTTAAAAAAAATTTTTTGTTTATTTTTATTTATTTGAGAGCTACAGGCAGAGAGAGAGAATGGGCACGCCAGGGCCTCCAGCCACTGCAAACGAACTCCAGACACATGCGCTCCCTTGTGCATCTGGCTAACGTGAGTCCTGGGGAACCAAGCCTCGAACCGGCGTCCTCAGGTTTCACAGGCAAGCGCTTAACCACTAAGCCATCTCTCCAGCCCAGATGTTTAAATTTTTATATGACAAATTTTTCAGTACATAAAATTTAGATCCTTGGCCACTTTAACAGTAAACTAGCTAGACTACAGTTCGAATGAATTTCTTTTTTAAAAAAATTTATTTTGGGGGCTGGAGAGATGGCTTAGCTGTTAAGCGCTTGCCTGTGAAGCCTAAGGACCCCGGTTCGAGGCTCAATTCCCCAGGACCCATGTTAGCCAGATGCACAAGGGGGCGCACGCATCTGGAGTTCATTTGCAGTGGCTGGAAGCCCTGGTGCTCCCATTCTCCCTCTCTCTCTCTCCCTCTCCCTCTCTGTCTGTCGCTCTCAAATAAATAAGTAAAAATAAACAAAAAAATTATTTAAAAGAATTTATTTTGGGCTGGAGAGATGGCTTAGCAGTTAAGGCGCTTGCCTGAAAAGCCAAAGGACCTTGGTTTGATTCCCCAGGACCCATATAAGCCAAATGTACAAGGGGGCACACGCATCTGGAGTTTGTTTGCAGTGGCTGGAAGCCCTGGCGTGCCCATTCTCTCTCCCTTCCCCCTCCTCTCTGCCTCTTTCCCTCTCTCAAATAAATAAATGAAAATATTAGAAAAATTGTTTTTATTTATTTGAGAGAGAGAGAATGGGTGAGCCAGGGCCTCTAGCCACTGCAAATGAACTCCAGACACATGGGTCCTGGGGAATCGAACCTGGGTCCTTTGGCTTTGCAGGCAAATGCATTAACCACTAAGCCATCTCCCCATCCCAGAATGATTTTTCTTAATTTAAAAATAATGAAAGAAGGTATTGAAAAATTAAAACTTATTGTCTGCTTATATATATACAGGATATGTTTGAGAAAGTAAATAAAGCATATGAGTTTTTATGTACCAAGTCAACAAAAATAGTGGATGGACCAGATCCTGAGAATATCATTTTAATCCTAAAGACACAAAGCATCCTCTTCAACCGTCATAAAGAAGGTAATTTCACAAATTTTAACTCATCTTTGAGCTAATCATACCATACTACTTGTTTCTGTGCCATATTTAATAGCTTTATAATTATATTGCAAAGGTTTCTTGGAATCACATTTTGGTACAGGAAAAAGCTGTTGTCTAGGGATGTTTGCCTTTACTGTCCCTTTTTACTTATGCTTTTCAGCATTTTGCATTTTCTACAGGTTTCATTATTCTTTACTAAGTAACAGTTTTTAATTTTATTTCCTTATTTGAGAGAGAGAAAGAGGCAAAGAGAGGGAGAGAGAGAATGGGTGTGCCAGGGTCTCCAACCACTGCAAATGAACTGCAGATGCATGCGCCCCCTAGTGCATCTGGCTTACATGGGTCCTGGGGAATCGAACTGAGGTACTTTGGCTTTGCAGGCAAACACCTTAACCGTTAAGCCATCTCTCCAGCCCTGCTAAGTAACATTTTGTTTATTAGTGAAATGTTTTTTTTTTTTAAATCCAATGAGCTATAACTGGCATATGAAATATAAACTATTGGGGCTGGAGAGATGGCTTAGCTGTTAAGGCACTTGCCTGCGAAGCTTAAGGACTTACGTTCTACTCTCTAGGTCCCACTCATAAGCCAGCTGCACAGTGACACAAACATGCAAAATTGCATATGCACACAAGGGGGTGCACCAGCTGCACAGTGACACAAACATGCAAGATCGCATATGCACACAAGGGGGTGCACCAGCTGCACAGTGACACAAACATGCAAGATCGCATATGCACACAAGGGGGTGCACCAGCTGCACAGTGACACAAACATGCAAGATCGCATATGCACACAAGGGGGTGCACGCGTCTAGAGTTCAATTGCAGTGGCTGGATACCCTGGCGTGCCAATTCTTCCTCCCTCCCTCCCTCCCTCTGTCTCTCATTTAAAAAAAAAAAGGCCTATCTGTTGGGCTTGCCTCAAAAAATTAAATTAAAATAAAATAAACTGTTGAATGCAAACAGGACTTGAAAGTCTGTTTAGTAAGAACATGTTGTAAGTAACATCTGTGCCTGTCCTAATGCCTCAGAAGTCTACAGGCACCCTGAGTGCGCTGGGCTTTCAAGTGATTCTGTACTTGTCACACATGCTCCTTTGGGGCAGTTTGAAAATAAGCATGATTTTATTTTTTGTCAGTGAAATTAGCATGATTTCAGGGTTAGGGTTGTCCATTTGGTTGGACCATTTGAGTAGCCCTAGTAATTATAGCCCCGAAGGCAGAAGTATGTCAGAAACATTTTAATTCTTTGTTGGGTTCAAGACAGCAGATGCCCATTGGTTTAGGAAATGGACTTGCTTTACAGGACAAGTTAAGAGACCCAATTGCTGTATTCAAGAGATGCTAAGAGAAGAAAGGGGGGATGGTAAGCATGAGGAGGGTGAGGTAACTGAAAATGAGATGGAGTTGCAGTGTAAGCATTAGATGAGACAGCTGATGATCACTAATGAGACCTGTGATTGACAGTATGTGAACTGGACACATTCATACGGCATCCTACTTATATGGCTTTCACTAAGAATCAGTTGAGAAATTAAACCCTTGAACATTTTAAATGTATGGTAGCTCTGTCAGTCACAGGGTACAGTTAGAGCCCAACATGAATTTGTTATGAAGGTTTCTGCAATATTTGTACCCTGTGAGTTCTGGGGCAAAGGTCCCACTTTGCTAGGATTTAAAATTAATTCACTCTTCTTTCTTTCCACATGTGTGGGTAAAAATTTGACCAGTTCACCTTTATTTTCTTTTCCTATTTCTTTTCAAACAATTTTAGAAAGGAATTTTTTTGTGTGTTTTGTTTTTTGGTTTTGTTTTTCGAGGCAAGGTCTCACTCTAGCCCAGGCTGACCTGGAATTCACTATGGAGTCTCAGGGTGACCTCGAACTCACGGCGATCCTCCTACCTCTGCCTCCCGAGTCCTGGGATTAAAGGCGTGCGCCACCACACCCGGCTCTAGAAAGGAGTTTTAATTTAAGGCAGATTGCTGGGGCATGATGGCTTATACCTATAATCCCAGCACTTGACAGGAGGATCACCATGAATGCAAAGCCAGCCTAGAATGAGAGCCCTCCTCAAAAATCAAAACAACATCAACAATAATTTAAGACAGATCATTAATCAGCCTCAAAAGGCAAAACAGCTTTATCATGGTATCATGATATCATATCATAGGGAATTAATTTGCATATTCCTGCCTCATCAGTTAGGTTTTTTTTTTAGTTTTTCTTCTCTTTATTAATCTTATTGACAACTTCATAATTATAGACAGTAAACCATAGTAATTCCCTCCCCCCATCCCCTTTGTGACTCCACTCTCCATCATATCCCCTCCTCCTCTCAATAAGTCTCTCTTTTATTTTGATGTCATCACCTCCTATTATGATGGTCTTGGGTAGGTAGTGTTAGTCACTGTGAGTTCATGGATATCCAGGCCATTTTGTGTCTTGTAAGGAGTCCTACCCTTCTTTTGGCTCTTGTATTCTTTCCACCACCTCTTACACAATGGATCCTGAACCTTGGAAGATGTAATAGAGATGTCTCAGTGCTGAACACTCTTTTGTCACTTCTTTTTAGCACTATGGTGCCTTCTGAGTCATCCCAAGGTCACCACCATCTGAAAATAGAAGCTTCTCTAACCACAACTGAGAGTAGCATTAATACATGGGTAAAAACATTAAGAGAAGTGCTTACTTGGCAGTTTAGCGAGCATAATATATGCATTTAGCCAGACACCAACAGAATTACACCCCTGGGCTCATGACTTCCCCTGTCATAAGTTTTCAGTATCAGGTAGGTATCCCCTCCCATGGCGTGGACCTCCAGTCCAACTAGAGAGCAGTTGGTTTCCCCCATACCAAATATGTCACTATTGCACCCATTGACTCATCTGGTCTGGCTGGCCAAATTTAAGGTTTGCAGGGTCCACTGTTGTTTATCTCTACTGGTGACTTCTCTTTCTCCCATTGAACTGCATGCAGCATAGCTTTTTCTAGTTTACTATCAGCTAGTTTTTTTTTTTTAAATTAGGATTTTTAAAAGTTAATTGGGCATGGCAGCTTTCACCTTTAAATTTGCTAATCAAAATTAGCTAAATATTTAATTGATTTTTCTGTTCTGCATTTCTCGTAACAAGTCGAATTTTGGTATTTTCTGATGTTTAAGGTAACTACTAAACCAGGAAGAAAGAAAGAAAAAGGAAGGAAAGAAGGGGAAAGGGAAAGGGAAAAGAAAGCAATGTACTTTTTAAATCCAAAAAGCCGAATACCAATACTCACTTGCACTAAATGTCTCCCATATCTTTTTCACTAGAGAGGTGCATGTGTCATGAATGTTAATGTAGTTTCTGGTGCATTTGCTGCCTGTAATTACGTTAAAAAGTTACAAAGATCCCATGGATGACAAGAAAGTAGGCATTCTGCGAAGCAGCCAAACAGCTGCATACCTAGTATGGCTGATGTACCATAGAGTGCCATTTACCATAAAGTAGTGTTTTCCTACTGGAATTATTTTAGAGTAGCTCACTAAAATAGAAAGATCCAAGGCATTTGGTATGGTTTATTTTCTTGTTTAAATATTCTGAAATTAGGAGATAACTGAGATGTTGACTATGTTGTCATTTTTATTTTAAGGCAACATAACTGAACTATGGCATGATCAGATTTTGTTATTTTTCTGTTTTTCCAATACTCTCTTTGGTTATTTCAGATTTACAGCCTTATAAATATGCAGGATACCCTATGCTAATTAGGACTATAACCATGGAGACTTCAGATGACCTCCTTTTCTCAAAAGAGTCACCACTGTTGCCCGCAGCTGCAGAGCTGGCTTTCCACACCGTCAACTGTTCAGCTCTCAACGCTGAAGAGCTCAGGAGAGAGAATGGAATAGAGGTGATGGCGGCAACCCTTGTGCTTACCTTTATGCTAGCCCAAGCCCACTTAAGGAATGGTCTTCACACTGTAGAACTCACCCAGATCCAATATAGTTGATAGAGTTACTCCTTGTAATTTATTCCAGCAGATAACACAAGGTCATAGTCTTTGTATTCTGCTAAATTCGTGGTAGAAATGGAGCTTTATATCATAATGTGAACTGGAGAGTATCGGGTCCAGAACTGGTAAAGGGAAGGGAGCTTATAAAGAAGCTCACTGAGATGCCGGGCGTGGTGGCGCATGCCTTTAATCCCAGCACTCGGGAGGCAGAGGTAGGAGGATTGCCGTGAGTTCGAGGCCACCCTGAGACTCCATAGTGAATTCCAGGTCAGCCTGGGCTAGAGTGACACCCTACCTCAAAAAAAAAAAAAAAAAAAAAAAAAAAAAAAGAAGCTCACTGAGGACACTTAAAAGATGGGTAAAGTGCTTAGGAGTCTCGTTTACTCGATTACTTTACACATGTCAGCTGAGCGTTTAGGTACCAAATATTTAACATTGAAAGGTTTTTATATCTCATTCCTGCCAGACAAATTTCAGCTTTCATATCAAAATGGACAGTTAATGGCTAACTTCTTTCTCATCAGGTGTTACAGGAGGCATTTAGTCGCTGTGTGGCTGTCTTGAATCGCTCTAGTAAACCAAGTGACATGTCAGTACAGGTGAGGCTACAACCTATGCTCCGAGATTACACTAGACCAGTGGTTTAGGTTTTAACATATGTAAGAATCAATGGAGGACTCATAAAAACCCGAGCTGCAGCCTAACACTTTTCATCCACTCCTGAGTTTCTGACTTGGTATCTAGAGTCAGCCTGAGAATATACTTTCCTAACAAGTTTCCAAGCAAGTCTAATACTAAGATCTGGTGTTACCCTTTTAAGAGTCACCACACTAAATCATCTGTGATGTCCTCACTTAATTATTCCTTAAAGTAGAGAGGGGTATACTGACCTACAAACATGTGTTTCTTGGCCATTCTTGTTTATATATCTTCCACCCTTTTTTCCTAATTTCCTCCTCTCCCAAAGAAACAAGGTGTAAAACAGGTGAATACTGGTTTTTGAATTTTATCCTCAATTTTGACTTGCTTTATATAAAAAGAATTCTGATATTCTGCTGTGTGAATACCTTATAAGCCCAGCTTTTTAAAAAAATACAGATCAAAATATTTTAGGCCTTTGGCTTTATAGTCTCTGTTACAGTCTTTATACAATCCATTTTATAGACTTCATTCAGTGTCTCCTATTGTTGGGGTTTTTTGTTTTGTTTCGTTTTGTTTTGTTTTTGTTTTTGTTTTTTTGCGAGGTAGGGTCCTACTGTAGCCCAGGCTGACCTGGAATTCACTATGTAGTCTCAGGGTGGCCTTGAACTCACAGTGATCCTCTTACCTCTGCTTCCCAAGTGCTGGGATTAAAGGCATGAGCCACCACATCTAACCAGTCTTCTCTTTCATTGTTGTTTTGCACATCACTTTTTTAACAATATAAAAATGCTTCTTAGCTCATTGGTGGTACTAAACCAGGCCATGATTAATGGGGCCCATGGGCACTTTTGACCATGTTTTGCTAACCCCTGCATTTGTAAATACTCTCATTGAGAAAGCCTAATCATCCAATACAAATGTTCTGTTTAATTTTGTAGCATCACATCTACCATTTAACTTTACTGAAAATCTGTGCTGTCTGATTTCTGCTGTCTCGTATGAGGAGTGCACATGTGACTGGTTTTCCCCCTCTGCTCTGTTGTGTTGTCTTCAGGTGTGTGGACACATAAGTAAATGCTACAGCGTAGCTGCACAGTTTGAAGAATGCCGAGAGAAGATCACAGAAATGCCTGGTATCATCAAGGATCTCTGCCGGGTGCTGTATTTTGGCAAGGTAGAGTTCATGCTAGTCCTGTTGACAGATGTCCTTGTGAACTAGCCAGTCCTCAATCTGTAACCGAGTTGTTGACCCAAAATTACTTATAAGTAAGTCATTTGAATCTCAAAGCATTCTTTACATAAACTTTATAAATGAATGCTTTGTTCCTAGACTGGCCACAAAAAGCTAAGACCAGAGTGACATGTTTAAAGGAAGTGAGTGAGTCTCATCTCATTTATGAGAAAGGAGAAGCAGGGAGACAAAAACCTGGAGTAAATATATCTAATAAAAATGCATGACGCTGTGAAGCCTGGAGTTCAGTTACCGTTCCGTGGGAAAGGCTTTGTAGGATCTAGGTTATGCTCTTCCCTCTCAGTCCAGAGCTGCGGAGGGAAGCTGGCAGCAAGTAAATGCAGTAAAGTAACCGACTGCAAAGAGAGGGACTTCAGCTGCATCGAGTGGAACGGGATGGATCGAGTTACTTAGATCAAGAAACTTGCACAGGGTTCCTCCTCAACTGTATTTCTCTACTTGATGCACTTGAAGGATTTAGTTATAGCACAAATGCTGATGTAGATCTGAATTCCTGAGTAAAAGGATCACTGATGTACTTCAAATCACAAGCAGCGAGTCATTACCAATGCTTTGTCGCTATCTTTTACAAATTAAAAATAGTAGATACATAATGGGGAATGTTGTTTGTCCAAGTCTTTGCACACTAGTCTC
Organism: Dipus sagitta; assembly: GCA_036346955.1. Taxonomy (NCBI): domain Eukaryota; kingdom Metazoa; phylum Chordata; class Mammalia; order Rodentia; family Dipodidae; genus Dipus; species Dipus sagitta. The sequence goes on from CM070786.1 coordinate 23,851,959, forward strand.
AGAGTAACTGGTTATCTCGTGAGGTTACTTTTTTTGTTTGTTTTTTTGTTTTGTTTTTGGAGGTAGGATCTCACTCTAGCTGAGCCTGACCTGAAATTCACTATGTAGTCTCAGGGTGGCCTTGAACTCACGATCCTCCTACCTCTGCCTCCCAAGTGCTGGGATTAAAGGTGTGTGCCACCACTGCCGGCCGTGAGGTTGCTTTTTATTTTAGGCTTTGAAAGACGTAGGATTCAGGTTTAAATTTGAAATTGAAAATATACGAAGAGGTCAATATTTTGATATTTATTTGTAACCAGTTTCTCTTGGCAGTGTTTTTCACCTTAATTTCAACTTAATTCCATTATTTTTATTCTCAGAGTATTCCTCGGGTGGCTGCTCTTGGGGTAGAATGTGTAAGTTCATTTGCTGTGGATTTCTGGCTGCAGACACACCTATTTCAAGCTGGAATTTTGTGGCATCTGCTTGGTTATCTATTTAATTATGACTATACACTAGAAGAGAGTGGCATTCAGAAAAGTGAAGAAACAAACCAGCAGGTAACTTTTCATTGCTGTAATATTGAATTAGCTCAAACCCAGATAAGTTAGTTCATGCTTAATTAATGGGAAGCAAAGCTTCAGCTATTCAGAGTTCAATATTCATTGTTCAAGATTACTCCACTCGTTGCTCCTCGAGCCCTTAAACTTTTTCGAGAAAGGCTGTCAAACTATAGCCCAGGCTGTCCTTGAGTTTTGCATTTTCCTGCCTTCAGCCTGCCCCCAAGTGCTAGGAGTACAGGTGTGTACCACCACACCCAGCCAAAACTTTTGTTTTTATTCACTTAGACTTGAGGGACTTGAGGCAAGGGAATTGCAGGAGCATATACCTGACATCATTTATTATTTTCTTAATTACCCTAAGTCAACTTTATTTCACAGCTATGTTTTGTGATAGAAAAATATAATGATACATCAGACTGCTGGGCTTAGCTCTAGAAAACCCTTTGTCTTTTGTTTTTTTGTTTTTGTTTTTCAGGGTAGGGTCTCACTGTAGCCCAAGCTGACCTGGAATTCACTATGTAGTCTCAGGTTGACCTCGGACTCATAGCGATCCTCCTACCTCTGCTTTCCAAGTGCTGGGATTGAAGGTGTGCACCACCGTGCCTGGCTTGTCTGTCTTTTATAGTTTCTCTCTTATTTCCTATTTGTTGTCGTTCATTGTTCATTGTAAGCATGTACCTCATTAGCAAGAAACTTCACCTGTCTGCTCCTTGCCCTCCTTCCAGATGTGATTCTATAAGATATTAGGTTGGGTACATGTCAGGGTCTAGACTCTGATGTAATTTTCCTATTTGAATATACAAAATTATATAATCTTGAATGCATAAACTTTCTGAGGTCAGCAGTGTTGGGACTCCTGAGCCATTTTGCTTATTTGTTTCTGCTTTCTGCTCCTTAAAAATGTTCCGTGTACCTCTGATTCCATAGTGTTACTGCTACCTATTTCAACAGACCTACTTTTGTGTCTTCATTTTGTTTTATAACAGGAAGTAGCCAACAGCCTTGCCAAACTCAGTGTCCATGCTTTGAGTCGCCTTGGTGGGTATTTGCCTGAAGACCAAGCAACCCCAGAAAATCCAACCGTAAGGAAGAGCTTAGCTGGCATGCTGACACCCTATGTTGCCAGAAAGCTTGCCGTGCTCAGTGCTACTGAGGTATGTGCTGTCAGCTCACCTGGGCTGTAAGTTCTTCTAAGCAGTAAGGGAACATGATACTACAGATTGCTCCTGGAAACCTGAGAATTGAGAGTGCTCACCTGTTGTTCTCTCAGCCTTTGTCCTCTCTGGTAAGGCTCATGAGAAGCAGTGGAAGAATACAGCATTAAAGAGTTAACCTCTGAAAACCTACCTGCTGGGAGTCTGCATACACTTTAAATGAATGAGTACTTCAAAAGAATGCTTAAAGATATTAAAAGATTTTATTTTTATTTATTTATTTGAGAGCGACAGAGAAAGAAAGAGGCAGATAGAGAGCACCAGGGCCTGCAGCCACTGCAAATGAACTCCAGACTCATGCACCCCCTTGTGCATCTGGCTTTTGTGGGTCCTGGGGAGTCAAGCCTGGGTCCTTAGACTTCCTAGGCATGTGCCTTAACCACCAAGCCATCTCCCCAGCCCTATTAAAAGATTTTTAGGCCAGCACTTTGGAAGCTTGGGCAGGAGAATTTGAGGCCAGCCTGTACTGCCTCAAGATTTGGTTGTTCGAGGTAGGGTTTCACTCTAGCCCAGGCTGACCTGGAATTCACTATGTAGTCTCAGGGTGGCCTCGAACTCACAGCAATCCTCCTACCTCTGCCTCCCAAATGCTGGGATTAAAGGCCTGTGCCACCATGCCCAGTTGTAATTTTTTTTTTTTTTTTTTAATGAACAGGCTAGACTCTATATTTGATAGCAAAAATGAGTAAGACTGGTAGATCTATATTCAGTGTTAGCTGTAGGTACCCTTGAATGGCAGGCTTTTAGGCTACTTTTCTGTACTTGTTTTCTAACTGCCATCTATTTTGAAGGGAAAAGAAGTCCTCGGGTTTCCAAAATTTCAAGTATGTTTAAAATGTGAGCAGCCTCCTTGCTTGGTAGTCTTATGGGATAGCTCTAGGCTCTGTTGCAGATTGTGGCTTTCTGGTCCTCAGGGAAGGGGGGACCTTCGGGTATCCCTAAGCTCTGTTCTTTCCCTGAACTTTGCTCCCAGTGTGGTACTTGGTACCTGACAGAATATATTCTACAAGATTACCAGCAAACTAAGTTGATAGCTGACTTTTATAGCCTGGAAATTTGTATTGCATTTCAAAATCTAGGTCTGTCAGTTTAGCTCTGTCTAAAGTTGATTAGATGCCGCTTTTATGGTTTTTTTTTTTTTTTTTTTTTTTTTGGCCGTGGGGGGGTGGGGAGTTAGAGGTAGGGTCTTGCTCTAGCCCAGGCTGACCTGGAATGTAGTCTCAGGATGGCCTCAAACTCACTCTGCCTCCCCAGTGCTGGGATTAAAGACATGTGCCACCACGCCTGGCCCAAGATCCTTTTATTAAACTGCTCAGTTTTGGAATTAATTTTTTTCAGTCATTTTGCCCAAGTAATCGATACCTTTGAGAACAAGAGTTGGATAGCTTTGTATAACATGAGGCCTACGCTTCCTCAGCTTTCTCCTAGCATAGAGCTTTGTAAATGTGAAATGTAAACATTGTGCTTCCACTTGAAGCTGAGAAGAGCCACGCAAAGGATATCGGTAACAAAGAACTCCATAGCATAACCTTCCAGGATGTGCAGTCAACTTTGCTCCATACATTTTATTTTACAGCATAGGACTGTGCTTCATGACATACATGATAAGGAAATATGGTGTGATTCTTTTTAAATATTTTCTGGGTGTTTATTAAATACTTTAACAAACTACTGATTTTTAACAACAGCAGAACCAATATTAAGAATATTGAATTCAGAAATTCGACTCCCAGTTTCACCAGTTGTTGGCTATAAACCTATGGCAAAACATTTGATCTTTCACAGCCTTGCTTTGTCTTAGCTGCAGGATGGAAAATATCAGCAACCTTGTTGCCATTGCTGAGGAGTTTGTTAAAAATTTTTATATGTAGACCCTGCTACAGTACTCTGCATGTACCAAACACGTAAAGATAATAGCAGTAATTTTCTTAAATGTTATAAAACAGTAATATTCTGTGTTTCTAGATTTTGAAGGTGCTGAACAGTAACACTGAGAATCCCTACTTGATATGGAACAATTCTACAAGAGCAGAACTACTTGAATTTCTTGAATTGCAACAAGAAAACATGATTAAAAAAGTATGTTGCTATTTTATAAATTCTTAGGTTACATATTCTGATGAAATCTCTGAAAGTATAACTTGATGAAGTAGAAAGGCACTATTTATAAACTGGGTGCTAAGCCAACAGCTTTTTGCCATCTACTAATTGGCCCATTTCAGAACAATGTGCTGTGGTATAAAATAATAAGATTTTTTTTGTTATCACTTAGATGCAGCTACCTTCTGTTTAACCAGAGTCCATTTTTTTCTTTTTTTATTTATTTTATCTGTTTAGTTTTCTTTTTATTATCAAGTTGAAACTTTGTATGGATATATCAAGTGTTAGTACCAACATTCCACTCCTTCCTGCCACAACTCCACTGAGGGCTGTGGGTTATGAGTTGTGAGAGCAGCAGTCAGTCATTGTGGGAGGGGGCAATGCCTCTGGACATTCCCTCCCGCCCTGTGCCTCTTACATTCTTTCTGGCCCCTCTTCTGCAAAATTCTCTGAGCCTTGGTGGGTGTGCTTTAAGTCCACTTTATTGTTGAGCTTTCCATGGCTTCTGGATTTCTGTTTCAGTCCATTTTGAGTATCCTCAGTGGTTGTCAAGCTCTTGGAGTCCCATACAGGCTCTGAGGTTCAAAGTGGCACTAGCCTTGTAGAAGCCATGTCATAGATTCACCTGTTTCTTATCTCTGCAGCATCTTCCTCGGGGATGTCCTGGTCAGTAGTCATTGCTGGAGACGTGGAGAAAGAACTGCCCCTAGAATCTTTCCTTTTTTAAAAAATACTTATTTTTTAAATATTTTTATTTATTTACTTATTTTTTTAAATATTTTTATTTTTATTTATTTATTTGAAAGAGGGAGGGAAACAGAAGGGGAGAGAGATTGGTCACTCCAGGACCTCTAGCTGCTCCAGATGAACTCCAGGCACATTTGCCACCTAGTGCATCTGTCTTTACGTAGGTCCTGGGGAATCGAACCTGTTTCTTTGTCTTTGTAAGCAAGCACCTTAACCAGTAAGCCATCCCTCTAGCCTGAGGCGCTTTTTGATTTTTTTAAACTTCTTTTTATTGACAACTTCCATAATGACAGACAATAAATCATGATAATTCCCTCCCATCTCCCACTTTCCCCTTCACAAATCTACTCTCCAACATATACCCTCCCTCTCTCCATTTATCTCTCTTTTATTTTGATGTCATCATCTTTTCCTATTATGAAGCATCATGTGAAGGTAGTACTAGGCACTGCAAGGTTATGGACCTAGAGGCCAATTTCTGTCTGAACGATTGCATTTAAGCAGTCCTACTCTTCCTTTGGCTCTTACGTTCTTTCCGCCACCTCTTCCACAATGGACCCTGACCCTTGGAAGATGTGATAGAGATGTTTCAGTGCTGAGCACTCCTCTATCACTTCTTCTCAGCACCATGGTGCCTTCTGAGTCATCCCAATGGTCACCTCAATCTGAAAAGAGAAGCTTCTGTAACCAAAAGTAAGAGTAGCATTAATATATGGGTATAAACATTAAGTAAAGTGCTTACAGAGCAGTGTGGTGAGCATAATATATGCATTTAGCCAGACAAGAGCAGGCATTTACTCCTGGGGCTCATGACCTCCCCCCAACATAGGCTTTTGATTAGGTTTTCAGTACCAGGCATGTATGTATTCCCTCCCATGGAGTGGACCTCCCGTCCAATTAGAGAGCAGTTGGTTTCCCCCGTAACAGACATGTCACTATTGCACCCATTTGGTCATTTGGCCTGGGTGGCCAAACTTATGGCTTGCACTGTTCACTGTTTTCACCATCTGTGACTTCTGCCTCCCATAGAGCTGCATGCAGTGCAGCTTTTTCCAGCTTTCTGTCAGCTGGTCCTCAGGGAGGACGTTTTCAGCTCAGTTCCAACTTCATTTCTCATTGACCTTGTAGCTCAAGCATGTGGAGTCTTTAGCAATAGGGTCTTACCATTTATTTCAGAATCCGTTTTTTAAATTATTCATTTGAGCTGCTTTTCCCCAGTAAATTTACATAGTTGCCTTCTGCATCAAAACTGAAATTTTGTCTTAGCCTGCCACCTTAATAGTGGAGAAGCTTTTAGTCCAAGGCAGAGGGTACAGCACTTTAATTCACTGTATTACTTTTTGTAAAATACGTTTTATTTATTCATTAGAGAGAGCACGCGCGCAAACGCACCAGGGCCTCCAGTCACTGCAAACGAACTCCAGATGCATGTGTCCCCTTGTGCATGTGGTTTATGTGGGTCCTGGAAAATCGAACCAGGATCCTTTGGCTTTACAGGCAAATAACTTAACCACTAAGCCATCTCTCCAGCCCTGCTTTTTTTTTTTTAATATTTTGTTTTTATTGAGAGAGAGAAAGGCAGAGAGAGAGAGAATGGGCACACCAGGGCTTCCAGCCACTACAGTCGAACTCCAGATGCATGCACCTTGTGCATCTTGCTTACTTGGGTCCTGAGGAATCAAACCGAGGTCCTTTGGCTTTGCAGCTAAGCACCTTGGTATTACTAGAAGTAAAATAGTGTCACTATGCCTATTCTAGTCATAGTACTGATTATAAACCTTAATGTTACATTGAGGATGTGATATATCATACTGTATCTGAAAAATGACCATTCATTTCTTCAGATTTCTTCAGATATTTGCCTATTACATTATTGAACTGGATAGGCAGATATTAATAATTCTTACTTACATCTAACATTCTATTTTATTTATGAGAGAGAAAGAATTGGCACACCAGGTCCTCTAGCCACTGCAAATGAATTCCAGATGCATGTTGCACCTTGTGCACATGCGTCACCATGTGCATGTGGCTACCATGGGTTCTGGGGAGTCAAACCTGGATCCTTAGGCTTCACAGGCAAGCACCTTAACCACTAAGCCATCTCTCCAGTCTCTTATTTTTATTTTTATTTTTTTTTTGTAAAAGGGTGATTGTGACAAAACTTACGGATCAGAATTTGTCTACAGTGACCATGGCAAAGAGCTGATTGTGGGTGAAGTCTTTGTCAGGGTGTACAATGAAGCCCCTACTTTCCAGCTAGAGGTGAGCGCTCTGCTTCGCTTTTGTCTTGATAATTGTTAATGCAATCTACTATTTTTTTTTACAGTGTACTAATTGAAATATAGTACCTCTTTATTTATCAAGTTAGCTTGGTTGAGTTTATGATGGGATGACCACTAACAGTTCATGCATAAGCTTCTTTACCTAGATTGTAAAACATGTGAGTTTTGGAAGTTTGTGAATAAGAAGTTATTCATTTCTTACTGTTCATTTTGTGCATAATGCTCCATCATGTTGCATAGTAGACGACAGAAGAAACTATAGATTGGGAACAAAGAGGTTTTTCTAGAAAATGACACAGATCTCATCTGGTCATCTCTTAGAATAATCCCTGATTACTTCCAGAAGCAATTGAAGGATCTTTTTCTTCATAATGCATGGAGATCACATAGGCAGTTGTGGTTATTTTTGAGGGAATTTCAAGGAGGATTTAGTGGTCAGTTATTGTGAGAAATGAGGCTTGTTTGTTTTGAGACAGGCTTTTGCTTTTTAGCTCAGGCTGACCTTGAACTGGAGATCCTCTTGCCTTAGGTCTGTGCTGGGAATACAGGTGTGTGCTACCAAACTGAGTTAAAAGCAGTATTCTGCTTTAGTGTTTCCTCCTGAGACATAGCATGCAGCTGTTGGTGGCAGGAAGATAGAGGTGCAAGACATTCCTTAACTACAAAGCAATTTCAAGGCCAACCTCGGCTACATGAGACACTGTCTCAAATAATAAAAATAAATAATTAAAAAAAATTTTTGTTTATTTGCAAGCAGAGAGATAGAAGAGAGACAGAGAGAATACTTGTCCCAGGGCCTCTAACCACTGCAAATGAACTCCATATACATGTGTCACTTTGTGCATCTGGTATTACATGGGTACATGGGAATCAAACTCGGATTGTGAGGTTTTGCAAGCAAGTACCTTACTGCTGATCCATCTCTCCAGCCCAAAATAACTATTTTTTTAAGCTTGCTCCTGGGAAAAAGAAGGAATTTACTAAACCATAATGTATATTATTTTTCACAGAATAATATATATATAACTAGTTCAACAAAATGAGTTGAGTGGTTTAAATGATTGGCAAAGTCCTTTTGAGAGCTATGCTTTGAATTTCTGTTCTAACTATATGATTTTTTTTTTTTTTTTTGAGGCAAGCCCAAGAGATTGGCTTGTTTTCTTTCTTTCTTTCTATTTATTTATTTGTTTAACAGACAGAGAGAGAGAGAGAGAGTATGGGCATGTCAAGGCCTCCAGCCACTGCAAACAAACTCCAGATGTGTGCACCCCTTTGTGCATCTGGCTAACATGGGTCCTGGGGAATCGAACCTGGGTCCTTTTGCTTTGCAGGCAAGTCCCTTAACTGCTAAGCCTTCCCTCCAGCCCTGGCCTTTTTTGTTAATGTGAGAATGAGAGAGAGAATTGGCTGGCTTGCCAGGGCCTCTAGCCACTGCAGTTGAACTCCAGATGTGTGCATCCCCTTGTGCACATGTGCGACCTTGTGCGCTTGCCTCACCTTTGTGCGTCTGGCTTACGTGGGATCTGGAGAGTCGAACATGAGTCCTTAGGCTTCATAGACAAGAGTCTTAACTGCTAAGCTATCTTTCCAGACCCCTAACTATATAATTTTTATTATAAAATATAAGCTATTTGTAGGTGGCATTTATCAGTCATGCTATATATTAATTATTTTGATTGGTAAAGGGGAAAGATAGTCTAATCTTAGAACTACTTTATTGGGTCCTGATGTGTGTGTGTATGTATGTATGTATATATATTATATATACATACTATATATATATATATATAATTTAGTTAGGTTTGTTTTTTGTTGCTCCCTTAATGCATAGGTGTGCTCATGTATTTATAGTTTAATAATGCTTATTTACTTTCATAGTTTTTTATTATTATTATGAGAGACAGAGGGAGAGAGAGAATGGGCACACCAGGGCCTCTAGCCACTGCAAACAAACTCCAGACACATGCGCCACCATGTCCATCTGGCTTACATGGGACCTGGAGAGTCGAACCTGGGTCTCTAGGCTTTCAGGCATGTGCCTTAACCAGTAAGCCATCTCTCAGGCATACTTTCATAGTTTTAAGGACTTAAAAATGTGTGTGTGTGTGTGCATGCACGCACTTATGTCAGAACCTTTTGCCTTTACAAAAGAATGCCAGATAGCTGTGCCACTTTTTTTTTTTTTTTGCATCATGTGCCAATTCTATGGCACATTTCTGTGTATGAATTATGTGGTGGTTTGGGAATTGAACCTCAGCCAGCAGGCTTTGCAAGCAAGCACCCTTAATAGTAGAGCCATCTTTCTAGCCCTTTTTTTTTTTTGTTGTTCGTTTTAATGCAAAATTTCAGGATAGGTTATTAATGATGGCACACATCTTTTAAATATTTGTTTTATTTAAGGTTCCAAAAGCCTTTGCTGCAAGTCTCTTGGATTATATAGGCTCTCAGGCCCAGTACCTCCACACATTCATGGCCATCACTCATGCTGCAAAAGTGGAGTCAGAGCAACACGGGGACCGCTTACCAAGAGTGGAAATGGCTCTGGAGGCTCTGAGAAACGTCATCAAATACAACCCAGGTGTGATTGTGCCTTTGATTAATAGTGCCACAAGAATTCTAGCTTTTAATTTTACTTATGCTATACTTGGCATAATATTGAGGGGAATTGTCACTAATATTTTTTACCTGCAAATAGACTGAGAGAGAAGTCAAAGTACCATGTGTAGAATAGTTGATGTCTTTAAGAAAAAAATACGTTGATAAGGCAGAATAATTTGTTGTTATGAAATTTTACGCTGATGGCATAAATTAGCATATCATGTGTAAGTGCTTGAACTATTTTTATTAGTTGATTTAATTTTTACCTCTTTGGTCCTTAACAGTATTTATGCATACATGCACTCATTGTTAAAAATTGCCTAAAGTTTTTGATGTATAAAACTCAAAATAATAAAAGGTGCGGGTTCTTCTCCTTAAGAGGCTATTTACAGAAATAAGCATCACTCTAACCTGGCTCCCAGGGCTTGCTGAGTGATGCTGCGAGCTTAAAGCTTCTTCCAGGTCGAACCTTGATGACCGAGATGCAAACCCAGTGTAAACCTGAAAGCAATACAAATTCAATTCAGACCTTTTCAAGATGCCAGATCATTTTTACATACTAGCCTTTTGATTACTGCCAAAGTTTTATTAAAATAAAATAGCCAAAATGATATTAGACAAATTACTCATTTATGAAGTGTTCAATGAGATTGTGGTACTAAAGACTTAAAACTCCAAAGAGAACTTCATTTTTGATTATTTGAAATTGGGATGTAAAGCACTGCTAGTGTTGTATTAGGTACAGTGAAGCCTCAGTATTGAAAACTGATTTGTGACTTATAAAATCCGAGAAGGGGCCTGTACAGAAATTAATTTTGATATCCACAAAGTTCATGTGTTAGGATTGCATGCTTGCTCTAGTACAATTTAGAAATAGGGTTTGGTGTCGTTGGTATATTTTGACAGTTCTTTGCTATTAAGAAGTAGTTTGAAAATGAATTTAAAAGCAACATACTAAAAGAATAATTTCAAGCTGTACAATGAAGGGATCTTGGGCCTCAGAAGATTGTACGGTTTTACAGTCAACATAGCGAAAGGAGAGAGAGAGGGTATGCTGAGCACACAGTGCTGCTTGATGTTTATTTGGGCTTTGAAGTGGGCAGGAATGGAAATGCCATTCCTCTGTGTGTGTTCTCAGGTGTGTGCTTATCAGTTTGTAATACAGTTTTCAAGGGGCAGAGGTCCAACCTAGACTTTTCAAAGCTTCTTCGTGTCAAACTTTTCCAAAATATAATTAGGTTGAGAGTGGTGGCCTTAAGGCTAGAAATAAATAGTAAAATTATGTCCTTACATTCTTAATTTTGAGCCATACTTGGGTTATTTGAAAATTTTCTTGTAGTTAGCCTGAGGCCAGAAGTAGGCATGTGAATTTAAATGAAATAAACCTAATCCTAATATTTAACATTTTGCCTTTTAAAATATTTTATTTATTTATTGAAGAGAGAGAAAGAAAGAGGCAGATAGAGAATAGGTACTCCAGAGCCTTTAGCCACTGCAAATGAACTCCAGCCATCTCTCCAGCCCAACATTTTGCCTTTCAAGACTTAATGCTGCTTACAGACTCTACACTCACTTCCTTTCATAAATGTTTAGAAAAGGTTGTCAGATTCTTAATGAATAGAAAATGACAATGTTGTCTATCATTTTTCTAAAGGTCTGTAACTTAGGATATCTTTTTAAAAATATTTTATTTATTGATTCATATACTTATTAGAGAGAGAGAGAGAGAATGTGTGTGCCAGGGCCTCCAGCCACTGCAAACAAACTCCACATGCATATGCCACCTTGTGCATCTGGCTTACATGGGTACTGGGGAATCAAACCTGGGTCCTTTGGCTTTGCAGGCAAGTGCCTTTACTGCTAAGCCATCTCTCTAGCCCTAGAATATCTCTTGAATATAAAAAATAATAATAACCATTTGTTCTTACTCTGTAGGCTCTGAAAGTGAATGCATCGGACACTTTAAGTTAATATTTTCTCTTCTTCGAGTCCATGGAGCTGGTCAAGTACAGCAGCTGGCTTTAGAGGTAAAAGTACTTTGTACTAATGTATATAGCATCAGTCTACAAAAGCCAGTCTTGAAGCATCCTCCTCTTTGAAAGAAAAATACCTCTTTTTGTTCCTAATGGGAAGTTAGATCCAGTCTGTTGTGTTAAGTGCAGAAGACATTCACTTCCTCTCTCTAAAAGCAAAAGGGAGTCTACCCCAGTAGAGAGCACCCTTCTCATCCTGACTGGAAAGTGCATCAGCGCACCTGTATTGTGCTGCACACTCTGGAATAGGATAGGTTTCTCGCTGCAGGCTTTAAGGCACTACTTGTCAAAAGAGCAGTCTCAAAATCAAGTTCACAAAAGCCATTTATTTGAGATTAAACTTTTCCTATAAAAACATTTTATTCACCATTTTCCCCCTTGTAAGTCCCATTACTTTATTTGAGTTAGGTCCAAAATTATTTCTACAACTTGTTAATGTCCTGTTGATTAATTTTCAGGTTGTGAATATAGTGACATCTAACCAAGATTGTGTCAACAACATTGCAGAATCAATGGTCTTGTCCAATTTATTGGCTCTTCTGCATTCATTGCCATCAAGTAGGTATATTCACACACGGGATTTGGAAACAGCAGCATGACCCATCCATGGTAGAGAGCAATTACTTAACTGATACAAAACCTCAGAGAAATATCATACATTTTGAGTTCTGGAATATTTAAAGCTGTACTTGTCACATTAGCTTTTTCATCTTAGTTATGTTTTGCGTAAATTAATAAAAGTATTTTGAATTTTCCATATGAAAGTAGGAAGTTGGGGATGAGAGAAGTCCAAAAATTAAGGAAAACAGCATGAGCTCTTTAGCTTGTTAGGCATAATCTAGAAAAGAGTAAGAGGAGATGAACTAGTGTTCCTTAGTTTCATTTTGAAACACATGATCTTGGATACTGGAAAGCATGCATGAGGGAACGATTACCTTGAACTTAAATCTTCGTGATCTGTGATGCCCGTGGAGAGATCCCACAGAGGTGACTAAACCATGCACCCACCCGAGTTTCCTGCACAGCCTGCACTGTCACGTGCTCTGAGAAGTGCGACAGTTGCCTAATGCTTTGTCATTGTGCTAGTGCCAACCTTAAGGTTGCTTTTCATTTTTGTTTGTTTGCTTGCTTGTCATTTGCAATATAACTGCAACCTCAGACATGTTTATATTATGTTATAGCACATTACCGAGTCAGCTTTGCTAAACTCTTGCATATTTTGTTAATCTGAACTTCATGTCTGTTCATGTCCTGACAACAGGGCCCTGCCTCATTCATTTTGCACATGAATTTGTTTGGCTTTTTTTTCTGGTTAAGGAATTGAGTAGAGTTAAATTTTTATTGAAAAATAAAAATTTTTGTTTTGTTTTCTCTTCAATAAACGACATAGTTGAAAAAACTCTTTCAAATGGCAGTCTTGAGAAGTTGTGTGTATATTCTATTCATCACACCTGCAGCCTTGGTTGGTTTTTTCTTTTCCTTTTCAGTAGCTTTGTTAGACTTCATACAGTGCAAAAGTAAAATGGTTGGTGAAGTTTAAAAAATGTATGTTATAGAAATCATAGTTTCAATGTATAAATTTATACCTGATTTATATAGAGTTATTATCTGTATTATACTGCTTGCTGTTGTTTTAATCTCAGCCCAGTACTTGACAGTGCTTTCTTTTGTAACTGTTCCTTTACCTTCCTGTGCATCACTTCCCTCCTGAGTCTAGAAGAGAGAGTCAGGGCCAGTGTACTTACATCACAGCCGTGGCTGGGGAGTGTTGTGCAGGCTGTCCAAAAGCACACTGTGTGTCTTAGAACGCAACACTGTTGTACCATTGCTCATTTCTCCTGTTTCCTAAAGACAGTAGTAACAGGTGAAAATGCCTGAAAAGAGTTCTCTGGCTGTTGGGAATGTGATGGCTTCAGTTGTGCAGTAAACAGTGAGGTAGGAAGACAATGTAACATACTAGTTGTGGGTGTGGACTGTGGAACCAGATAAACCTGGGTGGGAAACTAGCTACTCCGGCTATGAAAGCTCAGCTGGGTGAGATGGGCCTCAGCTTCCTCATAGCAGCCACAGTAATACCAGTCTTGCTGATTGTTCTGAAGATACAGTACAATATGCTGTGTAGAACAAGCCTGGCACAGAAGTGGTGCTCAGGACATGTAACATTTAAGCTAATGTGTTCATGCTTTCCTCTGCAGGTCGTCAGCTGGTGCTGGAAACTCTTTATGCCTTGGCATCCAGTACAAAAATAATCAAAGAAGCAATGGCAAAGGGTAATATTGAGTTCTTTCTTGTCCAGTCATGCTCAGTGCGATGAGATTGATTTTTTTGAACTGTTTTATACAGTGTGATAAAGGGCACGAATGCTTTGGAAGTATTAACAGTTCTGAAAGATCAAACTGATAGCTGAGTGTGGTGGTGCCCCTGTAATCCCAGCTACATGAGAGGCTGAGGCAGGAGGATTGCTTCAGCCAAGGAGTTCAGGGCCAGACTGGGAAAAATAATGAGACCTCATCTCGACAAAAAGAAGAAAAAGTATCCAAATGCAGTGAGTTGAGATTAGGTTAAAAATGAGTATAAATTGTAATGACTAGAAAAGTCATTCTCTGCATATAAACACTGTTTTTTGTTTTTTTTTTTTATTCCTTCATAGGAGCTTTGATTTATTTACTGGATATGTTCTGCAATTCAACACATCCACAGGTTCGAGCCCAGACTGCAGAACTTTTTGCCAAAATGACAGCAGATAAACTAATAGGTCCTAAGGTGAGCACAAAATAGGGTCTAGGAAGGAAATAGTTATTAAAGATGTTCCTTTGATATGACTTTATGAAGTTTGATTTTTTCTTCATTGGAGATGGTGAGGACAAGGAACTGACACAGTATGATTGACATACCTGAAAGCGTTTCTCTGAGAAAACTAGTCAGGGAAGCCTGTACTAAAGTTAATAGTATGTGGGATATGGCGATAAAATATGCCTTCCGTGAAAAGAGGGAATCCATTTAGATTACTATAGAAACTTGCCTACGTGGTTGCATGTCAAAGATTGCCCATGGAAGTGGCTAAGGGAGGTAATAGTGCTTGGTCTCTGGTGTGTTCTCTGTGCGAATTAATAAGGACATGCCCCCAGCAGGAAGTGAGCATGTATGTGGCCATTAGTTAAAGGCACCTTTCCCTTCTCTCCCTGCAGGGAGATCTGTAATGCCAACTGTGGCGATGACCAGATGATCTCTGTCCAATTTGGAGGGAGAACAGGAAACTTAAAACAGTTATTTCTCAACAGAATTTTCTTCAGATATGGTTGTAATCAATGTTCCCCAATTTTGTTGTTAAATCAGTTTCACAAGAAGAGTTTTCCAAACTCGTTGTACCAGCCTGCCAAGCAGCGTATCAGGGGTGCAATCTATTTCCCAAGTTAATTCTCTTGAAGTTTCTTGGACTGACTTGAGTCTCACTGTTCAAATGAATCTGCAGGTGTACTTTGGTAGAGAGAGGTTTCACCTGGCTGCCTCTGTCTAAAGCCCGAGTAGCTCCTTTGCGTGTGTTGAATCTCCAAGTAAAGTTCAGTTAGAAAACAGATGTTCAAGTCCAGTGAAATCAGTTACAGTAGGAGAACAAGTTATGCCGCTTGTTTTTCTGCTTGATCTCTCAGGTCTAGGCATTGAGAATCTGTCATAGGACCTAAAACAGTTTCATTTTAGGAATAAATAAAAACGTGTCCTTAGCAAGGTAGATGGAGTGAAGGAGTGACACCAGTGCCTCCAGAGGACTCACTAAAGAATGAATACTGGTTACTGAGCTGTGACTTTTTGTAAATGAAGATTTGGTAGCATGTAAGGATTATGTGTTTATTGGATGCTTTAATGAGTAGTTTAGATGTTTAAATGTATGTTAGAATTGAGCTCTTCGGTATTATTTTCGGTCTTTGAAATGCACGAGAGACAATTAAAAAGATGAATGTTTTTATAATTTAAATTTTCTGTATGGCACAAGCATAAGCTCCTTAACTTAAATGAATGTCAGCAAGATAGTCTAGAACAGGGTTGCATAAACTCTTCTTCCCTTTCTGATAGCGACTTTATAGAGACAGAGCGCAGTGATAGGGTGCATTCGCAGGTCAGGCAATCCTAGTCACCCAAATGGACACTTTGTGCCTATGAGCAGCTACTGTCCTTCCTATTCCTCCCAAGGCTCAATGACCAGTCCTTTGTCTATCGATTTACCAGTGCTGGCATTTCATGTGAGTGGAATTATATAGAGTGTGGTCTTTTGTAACTGGTTTCTGTCACATAGCATGCCATTAAGATTCATTTCCATCCCTTTTTATTACTAAATAATCTTCATTTTGTTTATCCATCTATCTTGATGGACATACAGATTGTTTCTATTTCTAAGTATCTGCATAATAATAGAACTGTGTACATTGTGTAGAATGTTTTGTGTGGACATACCTTTTTTCCTTAGGAGTGGAATTTCTGGGTAGGATGAAATTACCACAGTTGACCTTTTGAGGAGTTGTCAATGATTTCTGGAAGTATCTGAAGCTCTAATACTCCTCTTCTCTAACAGTGCTGCCGTCAGGTTGGCAGTGCTGTAGGAATCGCCCAACCAAGGGCAGCTTGAGGGAAGAGAGGTTTATTTTGCCTTATAGGCCTGTGGGGAAGCTCCACAATGGCAGGGAAAATGATGACATGAGCAGAGGGTGGACATCTCCCTCTGGCCAATGGTGGACAATAGCAACAGGAGAGTGTGCTGAACACTGGCAAGGGGAAACTGGCTATAACACCCATAAGCCCGCCCCCAACAATACACTGCCTCCAGGAGGCTTTAATTTCCAAGTGCCATCAGCTGGGGACCTACCATTCAGAACACCTAAGTTTATGGGGGATACCTGAATCAAACCACCACAGGTATCTTTTGTTATGTTTTGTTATTGGTAGCCATCACAGTATGTGTGAAGTAGCATCTCCTGGTTTTGATTTGCATTTCTTTGGAGGTTAATAATTTCAAATATAAAAGGTGTTCTTACCAGTTATGAGTACAGCTTACAGAATTTTCTGGTCACATTTGCTAGCTTTTTTGGGGAGGCGGGGGGGTTGGTTTCTTTGAGGTGGGGTCTCACTCTAGCCCAGGCTGACCTGGAACTCGCTATGTAGTTTCAGGCTGGCCCTGCACACACAGTGATCCTCCTACCTCAGTTTCCCAAGTGCTGGGATTAAAGGTGTGTGCCACCATGCCCAGCTAGCTTGTTTATTTTTTTAAAAAAATATTTACTTATGAGAGGGGGCCACGGAGGAGGGAGGGAGGTAAGGAAGGAATATGGTTACACCAGGGGCTCCTATTGTTGCAGACGAACTCCAGGTGCATGCACCACTTTGTGCATCTAGCTTTACGCAAGTACTGGGGGATCAAACACAGGGCATTAGGATTTACAAGCAAGCATCTTTAACTACTGAGCTATTTTTCCAGCCCCTTTGCTAGCTTTTAAACTGGGTTATTCTCTTCTTATTAACTAGTAATTGTTCTTTATATATATTGGACACTGGCTCCTATCAGATATATTATTTGCCATCTGTTTTCCCTCATTCCATTGATTTGACCTTTTCTTGAGGATGCCGCTAAAGGCACAAATTTTAAATTTTGGTGAATTCTAATGACTCTTTTTTTGTTGTTTGGTTTTTTGAGGTAGGGTTTCACTCTAGCTCAGCCTGACCTGGAATTCACTATGTAGTCTCAGGGTGGCCTCAAACTCATGGCGATCCTCTTACCTCTGCCTCCCAAGTGCTGGGATTAAAGGTGTGCCCCACTACACCTGGCTTGAATCTGTTTTTTTATCGTAGCTTATTCATCACTTAACTCATAGTTATAAGCTTTGTGTGTTTTTCTCCAGAGAGGTTTGTGGTTTTGACTCTTCAGTTTATGTCTCCGAACTCTTTAGTTCATTTCTGTACCTGGTAGGATACAGCAGAGGGGTTGATTATTTTTTTCTGTGAAGGAATCTGATCTCTCTCACAAATGCTTAGCTCTTCGGCTGTAGTAGGAAACAACCATAGGTTGTAAGTGAAAGCTGGGTGTGGTACTGTTCCGGTAAAGCGTCATGCAGAATAGATGGCGGCTTACATTGGCCCTGCTTGTCAGCCCTGTTCAGAACAGCCGAGAAGCACTGAGGGGTTATGTAAAAGAATTCGCTCTTTGTAAATCTTTTAAATAAATGATGGTACAATAATCAAGTTACATGGTTCTTGGCACTTGAGAACTTCCTTTAAAACACTTTTTACCAATGAAAAAGACTTGGATCATTGATTAAGTTGATGAACAGCTGAGTATTCTCAGAAACCAATAAGCAGAGGCAAGATTTTATATAGCTGGTCAGGCCATTTAACATGTCCCACTCTAAAATATTAGACCAGGGCTGGAGAGATGGCTAGTGGTTAAGGCACTTGCCTGCAAAGCCAAAGGACCTAGGTTCGATTCCCCAAGACCCATGTAAGCCAAATGCACAAGGTGGTGCATGTCTCTGGAGTTGTCTGCAGTGTCTAGAAGCCCTGGTGCACCTGTTGTCTCTCTTAAATAAATAATACAAAATAATAAATATTTAAACTATCAGACCATAGTAGACAAGATTAAATAAACTTATAAAGGAGAAGACTGAATAGGTAAGACAGTCTGAGGAAAATAAGGATTTAAAAAAAATTTTACTTATTTATTTGCACAGCCATAGTATAAATTGCACTCATATTTTGTTTTTGGCTGCAAAACAAGCCAAAAATTGAGATGCTTCCAATAGGTCTTGTTTTCTCCTCCCATAGGTTCGAATCACACTCATGAAATTTCTGCCTAGCGTTTTCATGGATGCTATGAGAGATAACCCTGAGGCTGCGGTGCATATCTTCGAAGGAACTCATGAAAATCCTGAGTTGATCTGGAATGACAGTTCCAGGGATAAAGTGTCTACCACAGTGAGGGAGATGATGCTAGAGTAAGTAAAGATGCAGCTAATGATGTCAGGGAGGGAAACACGACTCCACATTTATTATGAAGGTTAATGTGACTAAAATTTGGTATTCCTGCCCTCTTTTTTTTCCCCCCAAGGCACTTTAAAAATCAACGAGACAACCCTGATGTAAACTGGAAGGTAACGTATACTGTTATCTTGGACTTGGTTTTTTGTTTTTTTTTCTTTTTGTGTTAAACTCATACTTAGTTTAATGTTACCTTGTAGCAGAGGTAGGAGAATTGATGTAAGTTCAAGGCCAGCCTGGGACTACAGGGTGAGTTCCAGGTCAACCTGGCCTATGGTGAGACTGTACCTTAAAAAGAAGAGAGAGAGATCGTATCACAATTTGATTATATGTATAAAGTGATTATTACTTATGGCTATTTTTAGAATAGTACCTTGTGTGAAGATGTCTTTGCTAGATTTTTCACTTCCTGCTTTATGTACAGTAATGATTTTAAGTAATTTGACTATGATTCTTTTCTGTTTAAAGTTGCCTGAAGATTTTGCTGTGGTGTTTGGAGAAGCAGAGGGTGAACTTGCTGTTGGAGGCGTGTACTTGAGGATCTTTATTGCACAACCAGCTTGGGTTCTAAGAAAGCCCAGAGAATTTCTTATTGCACTGTTGGAAAAATTAACTGAGCTCCTGGAGAAGAACAGTCCTCATGTAAGTGTCAGTCAACAGCAGATACTTCCAAGAGCTTCCTCACAATATGCATTTTGTTTCTCTTAAACTTCGTCCTCACAGACTGCCCTTTTCTAACAGCAGCTCAGTGGTCGATTAATGGCCTAACATATGCAAGGCCTTGGGGCCAGCACAGCAAAGAAATACTCAAAATAGCCACATTTAAATTCAAGTATGCATGTTGAATTTTATTTATTTATTTTATTTTCCATTGTAAAACTCTTGAGTAAAATGGTTATGAACCAAACTTAGAGGTGTCTATATTGAGAAGATGCTGTTTCTTCCAATCACAGAGCCCTTCAAAGGTTTGACTCCCCTGTTTCCAATGACTATATACGGGGAAACGTCATTGTTCACTTCTTCTCATGCATGGTGTGTGTGCCAGTTACTGTAACCCAACCAAAGGTGGCTTACGGAAGGAAGAGGTTTATTTCTGCCCAGTAATTCCCCAGGGAAGTCCATCATGGTGGGGAACGCGAGGCAGGAGCAGGAAGCCCGAGCCACAGTCCACTGGGAGGATAAGAGATGAATCTCAGCTTCCTTTCTCTTCCTAATTCAGTCCAGGATCACAGTCCATGGAATGACACTGCCCATGGTTAGGGTGGCACCTAATCTAGAAAATTCCCAACAGTCATGCCAAGAGATTTGTTTCCATGATGATTCTAAAGCCTGCTCAGTTTACTACCAAAGATAAACCATCATAGTGTGTGTGACAGACATAAACCTAGTGACAAAATTGACGGAAGATTCATACCTACATGGCTGAAGGAGCCCTGCACCTGTACCCAGTCAGAGGCCACTAGGAAAGCAGAAATGAGTGATGAATGACCTTGGTCTTGGTTTGGTAAATTAGAAAATCATGATTATATGTAAGATTTTGTTACCTGAATGTTAACTAATTAGAGATAACCAGTTACTACTGAATTAAATAGACTAGCTATAGAGTAAGGTGATTAAGAGCTGGGCAGCATTGTTAGATGACCACCCTGTCCTAGCACTGCAGTTTCATGACCGTACCTGCCTCAGTTGTCATGTGTAGACTGATCTCTGCCCCTCCCTTGACACTGAGGCCTTAATATGTGGGATACCTGGCATAATGTCTGCCACGTTTCAAGTGCTTAGAAGTCATTAGTTATTATCACTAGCTTTGCACAACATTTTTTAAACATAGGATTAATGTGTCAAATATTTACCCTTGCTACTTTCCATAGTTACGTTTCTCTAGCATTAAGAATTTTAGGGCTAGAGAGATGGCTTAGTTAAAGCACTTAGCCTTAGGAATTTAAATACGCCTGTGAAGCCTTAAGGACTCAGGTTCAATTCCCCAGGACCCATGTAAGCCAGATGCACAAAGTGGCGCGTGCTTTTGGAGTTCATTTGCAGTGGCTGGAGGCTCTGGCACACCTATTATCTCTGTCTGTCTGTCTTTCTTCTCTGTACCTCTCTCTGCTTACAAACAAACTTTTAAAAAACAGAATTTTATACACACATAGCATGCTTTTACAATAAATTCCTCAGGACTGGAAATAAAGCTCAGTTGTAGAGCACTTGTTGGGGTGTAAGAGGTCATAGACTCATCGCTTTTTATGTGGGTTCTGGGGGTCCAATCTCAGTTCCTCCAGTTTGCATAGTAAGCATTTTACCCACTGAAACCATCACCAGCCTCTTGGAGTTTTTTGGATTTTGGAGTATATGCATAGACTTTACCAGCTGAACATCTCTAATCTAAAATTTGAAAATATGAAATGCTCTGGATTCAGAACCTTGAGCACTGCTGTGATACTCAGAATGGTACTGATTTTGGACCATTTATGATTCATGATTTATGGTTATTTTCAGATTAAGGATTCCTAACTTTTGTTTGGCTACCATATTGATCTTTTCTACTGTAGAGTATAGCTTGCCAAAGACTTTTAGCTTACACTATCATATGCATACATGTATATCTGTAACAAAATGGTAAATATTTGACATAATAATCCCATGTTTAAAATGATGGTGTGTGTCTGTATCCCAGTATAGGCAAGGCAGAGACAGGAGCTCCTTGGGGCTCACTAGCTAGCTAGTCTATTTTTGAGGTCTAGGTTCAGGAAGAGCCCATCTCAAAGATTAATGTAGTGAGCAATAGACAATGATACCCAATGTTGACCTCTGACCTCCATGCTCATGCACATGCACCTCCATGCAAACAAACATGCAGACCACACAGACACACACACACACACACACAATTTTCAAAAAAGGTAAGTCCAAAATCCATCTGGAGCTAAGCATTTCAGATAAGGGACATTCAAACTGGAGCAGGACTACTAAGACTAAGTGTAGTAGTTCCCTTCTCATTGCTGGGGCACAATCTGACCACAAGCAGCGTATGGAAGGAAAGGGTTTATTTCAGCTTTTAGCCTCGAAGGAAAGTTGCGTCATGGTGGGAAAGCAGAGCAGAGCACACAGCTGAACATGTCTCCTCTGGGTGGAAGCAGTCTCAGGACTGGGCTTGGCACTGGGCTAACAATCTCAGGGTTCTCGCCCCAGTCACACAGTCCCTCCAGCAAGGCCCCATCGCCCAGGTTCCTATCAACCTGGCTTCATTGCAAACGCAAGGCTGTGGGGCATTTTACATTCACATCTCCACACTGCAGGAATTTCATCAGTTCCGCACTCTGATTACCGATACTGTCCGCCATTATAATTTGCAATGCTATAAAATTCTCATAATTTTAAGAGAGAATGTTTTTACCCATGCAATAGAAGAATAAACCTGACCCAGTGAAGGGCTGCTTAAATTCAGATAACACATTTTGAAGTCCTTTGGTTTGATCCTGTGTCAAAGTAATGGAGAGTTTGGTGTTCCCTTGGGATCTGTGAATCCGTACTTAGTGTTAGCACTTGGAACTCTTGAATCCCTAGTTTTGAACACCAGATGTACTGGCAAGATTATTTAGGACTTTTTCAGCATTTTATGGATGTATTCATTATATTTGTTTCTTTTATACTTGACAGGGGGAAACTCTGGAAACTTTGACAATGGCAACGGTGTGTCTCTTCAATGCCCAACCTCAGCTGGCCGATCAAGTGCCACCACTGGGCCATCTTCCCAAAGTTATCCAGGCCATGAATCACAGGAACAATGCCATTCCAAAGAGTGCCATTCGGGTGATTCATGCCCTGTCTGACAATGAGGTACTGATGAGTCCATCCAGAAGCTTAGATATCCATAAGTTATCTATGCTCCCTCTTCCATGATAAGAGCACAGTACTGGACAAATCCTCTTTCTACTGCATGGCATGCCTTATTGCATAAGCACCATGTGATATTTCAATGAGTCCTAAGCTAGTTTAAGTGATGCAGTCAGTAGACTTGCAGTTTAATTCAGTTCTCTATTAAACTTTAAAAGTAGATTTTCAGCAAGACCTTACCTCAAAAAAACAAAAAAAGGTAGAGTTTCAAAAATTGGTTTTTTATAATACTTATGTTGTTATACATAATATTGCTGCTCTATAAATAACCTCTTTTGGAATCTTAGCTGTGTGTTCGCACAATGGCATCTTTGGAAACAATTGGTCCACTGATGAATGGAATGAAAAAGCGAGCAGATACTGTTGGTCTTGCCTGTGAAGCAATTAATCGAATGTTTCAGAAGGAGCAGAGTGAATTAGTAGCTCAAGTAAGTGACTTGTTAGAGTCAACACTATGAGAAAAACAGAAATCCCCTGACTTATATGTAATGAAAAATAATGAGTTTCTGCATGTGCAATTTTGTATTTTCTGTACACATAGAGGATAGTGGAGCCAGCTACCAAAAGTCTTAGCAGCAGCAACATTTTGGCCAGTTTTGAGCATTAATCCTTAGCTTCTTTGTAAAATTTGCTTTATCCTTTCTGGATTTCAATACCTTTGTTTCTTTTTTTAAAATATATTTTTTTTAATTTTTACTTATTTGAGAGAGGAAGGTGGGGAGAGAGAGAAAGGGAGAGAATGGGCGTGCCAGGGCCTTTAGCCACTACAAATGAACTCCAGATACATGTGCCACTTTGTGCATCTGGCTTACGTAGGTCCTAGGGAATTGAGCCTCAGTCCTTTGGCTTTGCAGGCAAGTGCCTTAACTGCTAAGCCATCTCTCCAGCCTCCCTTTATTTCTTAAATCATGTTTTAGAATTATGCCAAGGGTTTTACTTATTTTTACTTTTAAAAATATTTTATTTATTTATTTATTTGAGAGAAAGAAGCGGATGGATGGATGGAAGGAAGGAAGGAAGGAAAGGGAGAGAATGGGTGCACCAGGGCTTCTAGCCACTCTGCAAACAAACTCCAGATGCATGTGCTACCTTCTGCATGTGGCTTTACGTGGATACTGGGGAAATGAACCTGGGTCCTTTGGCTTTTGAGGCACGTACCTTAACTACTAAGCAGTCTCTACAGTCCCAAGATTTTTTTTTTTTTTTTTTGACAGAGGGGGAGAGAGAGAGAATGGGTGTGCCAGGGCCTCCAGCCACTGCAAACCAACTCCAGATGTGTTCGCCCCCCTTGTGCATCTGGCTAAGGTGGACCTGGGTGCTTTGGCTTTGAAGGCAAGTGCCTTAACTGCTAAGCCATCCCTCCAGCCTGGTTTTTATTTTTTTAAAAGAGGTTGTTCACTTACTAGAAAGAGGACCTTACAAGTATGAGGGGAAAAGAAAATTTCAAAATCATGGCAAAAGTGATATTTCTGATTACAGCTCTCAAGACAAATACTACACAATTGTCATTAGAATTTAATGCAGTCAAACTCACAGAAGCAGTAAATAGAACAGTTGTTACCAGAGGCTGAAGGTGGGAAGAATGGGGAAATGCTGGTCAGAGTTATAAAATTTCGTTTAGTAGATGTTTCATAGCATGGCTTTAGTGAATAATAATGTGTTTTATAGTACAGAATTGCTAAGAGTAAATTTAAATGTTCTGATCCGTGCACTTATTTGAAGTAATGGATTGCTAATTAGCTTAATATACTCATTCCATGGCTGGAGGCCCTGACGTGCCCATTCTTACTCATTCATTCTCTTTCTGTCTGTCAAGTAAATAAATAAATAAATGAATGAAAAAATACATGTTTTTGGTTTTTCCAAGGTAGGGTCTCACACTAGCCCATGCTGACCTGGAATTCACTATGTAGTCTCAGAGTGGCCTTGAACTCATGCCGATCCTCCTGCCTCTGTCTCCCAAGTGCTAGAATTAAAGGCATGCGCCACCATGCCTGGCAATAAATTTTTTAAAAAAATTTTAATACAGAATGACATTTTCATTACATACTAAAATAAAAATTTGTTTCTGGCATTAAAAATATAGAAAGAGGGGTTTAAAAAAATATTTTTTTTATTTATGAGAGAGAGAGATAGAGAATGGGCAAGCCAAGGCCTCTAGCCACTGCATACGAACTCTAGACAAATGTGCCCCCTTGTGCATCTGGCTTACATGGGTCCTGGGGAATCTAACCTGGGTCTTAAGCTTTGCAAGTAAATGCCACAACTGCTAAGCCATTTACCCAGTCCCCAAGAAGGTTGTGTTTTTATTTTTTTTTCATATATTGTCCTATTGATAAAATTATATCTTTAGTAGCCATCTACATTTTTTTTCCATTATGGATATATATCTATGCTTAATATTCCTTCTAGGCTCTGAAAGCAGATTTGGTCCCATACCTCTTAAGATTGCTTGAAGGCATAGGTCTTGAAAATCTCGATAGCCCTGCTGCCACGAAGGCTCAGATTGTTAAAGCTCTCAAGGCAATGACTCGAAGCCTGCAGTATGGAGAACAGGTAAGTCAGCAAGCAGCACCTTTGGTCTGCTGATGAAGAGGTTTGCTCAAAGCCAGGGTCTCAGCAAGAGGCCAGTGTACCTGCGCTTGAGTCTCCTCACAGGGGGCTTGCGGAGCTGCCTCATACATGGTAAAGAAGCAGCATAGCGTCTACACCCATGATGCAGGGAGACATTTCCCCACGGTAACAGCGTGCTGGGTGTGACGCAGGAAGTGACAGCATGCTGGGTATGACACAGCAAGACCTAAAATTCTTTTGCATGGAAGAATAGCATTTAGTACTGGTTGATAACCACATTCACTAACAGCCTCACGTGCCACTTAAGAGATACAGAACGTCATTTTAGTTTTAGATCTCATCTTTATTATTGCCTATCAAGGTTAGTTTTCTTTTCCTTTACAAATTAGCTATACATTAATGTATTTCAGCTGCATGCATATGCCAATTTCAGATCTACTGACTAATTTCACTGTTCAGTTTTATTATTGTTGCTGCCTCCAAGTGAGTTAAGCTTTTCACAGCATAAAGTTAACTATATTATAGTAAATAATTAGTTGGCATTTATCACATTAACAGTGTTATAAAACTATCACCTGGGGGGGGGGGCACATGCATCTGGAGTTCATTTGCAGTGGCTAGAGGCCCTGGTGTGCCCATTCTCTCTCTCTCCCTCCTCCTCTTTCTCTCAGATATCTTTTTTTTTTTTAAATCTATCACTTTATCTAGTTCCCAAACATTTTCATTATCCCCATGTCTATTACAAAGTTACTGTCCACTGTTCCATCTGTTTTCTGCCTGTGGGTTTACTTATTCTGCATGTTTCATATTGGCATGCTTTAGGGATTCATGCATGTGTATGTTGTAATGCTTCATTCCTCATATGACTAAATACTCTCTTGAACATTTTTTGCCACAATTTATCTGTTCATTTGTCTTTGGGCATTTGGGTTGTTCCTTTGTAGTGATGTTCTTTTACAGGTTTAAGTTTGCTTCAATTAAAGCTTTTCTTTAATAAATCCATTAGTTTCTAGTTTTTCTAGGTAGGGTGTCACTCTAGCCCAGGCTAGCCTGGAATTCACTATGTAGTCTCCGAGTGGCCTCGGACTCACAGTGATCCTCCTACGTGCTGGGATTAGAAGCGTGTGCCACCATGCCTGGCTCACTAGAGGTTTTATGTGTCAAGAAAAGTGTTTTGGGTACTACTGCCTTTCTGTCAGTAGTATTCTAACCGTTTAAAATAATGTTAAAGAAGACAGGCCAGATATTTTGCTGTCATCATTAACTAGTGTGTGTTTTAGTTTGACCTGTGGGTGTTCTGAGCCCCAAACAAAGGCACTCCTGTACACCACCTACACACAGCCATCTTCCCCCGACCTCCTCAGCAGACCTGCTGATGACTTAACAGTGACCTGACATACACCTTCTACTCTTGCTTCTTTCCCAGAATGGCAGCTTAGACTACCCAGTCCCCATGAGGTCTCCCTCAGAGCTTACCTCTCAATTGTCTACCACTCTCTCCCCTACAAACGGTTGGCTTTCTTATGGCTGGAAGACTGTTCTTCTTGTCATTGTGTCCCTTGTGCCTGCTACATAAGGGGTGCTAAGTAAATATTTATCTGAATATTGATATGAAAAATGTAAATTCTTTAAGTTGGTATTTCACATGCTTTTATCTTTTATGTTAGTACAGTACACATTCATATACTCATTAATTATTCATGTACATGTGTTTCACAGAAAATTTACCTACTCTATGTATGATACTCTGATGTTATATCTGTTTGTCTTTTTTTTTTTTCAAAAAATATTTATTTATTTAAATGAAAGAAGAGAGAGAGAATAGGTGTGCCAGGGCCTCTAACCATTGCAAACGAACACCAGGTGTATGTGCCATCTTGTGCATCTGGCTTTACTTAATCAAGCCAGGATCTGTAGGCTCTGCAAGCAAGCTCCTTAACTACTGAGCAATCTTTCCAGCCCTGTTTACTTGTTTTTCAAAGTATGCTGTTCATAAAACTTTTTTGTTGATTTTTTTTTTTTCTTCCGGAGGAAGGGTCTCACTGTACCCTAGGCTGACCTGGACCTTACTCTCTAGCTCCAGGTTGGCCTTGAACTCAGTAATCCTCCTGGAGACCTCTGCCTCCCAAGTGCTACTATTAAAGGTGTGCACCACCATGCCTGGTTTCATAAACTTCTTAACAGTTCACAACCCATCATTTGAAAGTTGCTTTCAACTTTTAGGTACAGTTTACAGATCTTCTCCCCAAACTCTACTTTAGGAATGGCTCATCAGGCCCTACCACACTGTTATTGTCACATGAAAATACTACGTAAGGAATCTTTCTGAATTGCATATAGGTTAGTAAATTGTAGGCTTAAATAATAAGTCCACCTGTAGAGGACTGGGTCTGGATCAGTACGATGTGCTCAGCACAGCACCTGGCATACAGTGTTTGATGAATTAGGCTTCTCGCTCCGGTAGCTCTCCCCTTGCTGACCTTCCTTGTTCTTTTGGAAGTTGTTTTCCCCTCTTTGGTTCAGTCTTCCCACATCCAGTCCTGAATTTATTCATGCTAAAGGGCTTGCTTTACTTCCCTAGGTGAATGAAATCCTCTCTCGTTCTTCAGTCTGGAGTGCCTTCAAAGACCAGAAACATGATTTGTTCATTTCTGACACACAAACAGCAGGATACCTCACAGGTAAGTCATATCCCGAGATACCTGGCAGTTGGACCTTCCTTTTGCTCTGAAAAGACTTACAATAGAGTTAATTGTTCCTTGGGGAACTGGCTGACCTTTCTTAGAGGTGTTGTGTGTATATCATAAACATCTGTGTTTAGCATTGGAGAGTGACTATTGTCTTGAATCTGCACTGATGAAAATCCAATTAATTAGCAGTGTCATATTGGAAGCCTATGTTTGAATGTGTAAAATGAATGGAGAAATATCTACAAAGGAATGTCTGTATCAGAAACTCATAGCATCATGCCATTTCTGTTAAAATGATAGAGTGAAGCTCCAGATACACATAGAACCCTACGTAGAATGTTTTTCTTCCAAATTTCCAGTGGAATTTTGATAAATATTTAGAATTGTTTCTCCATGGGGAAAATATGTTGATATCAAAAGAATTTTTATTTATTTATTTATTAGAGGGAAAGGGATTGGGAGAGGGGGAGGAAGAGAATGGGCACACCAGGGCCTCTAGCCACTGCAAACAAACTCTGGATGCATGTGCCTCCATGTGCAACTGGCTTACATCAGTCCTGAAGAATCAAACCTCAGTCCTTAGGGTTTCCAGGCAAGTGCCCTAACTGCTAAGCCATCTCTCCACCCCATCAAAAGATTTTTGACTGTTCAAAAGGTAACCCATGGAGCCCAGGACGTTTGTCCATGTAACACACTAACTGCATAATTTCAGAATGGTCATCTTCATATTGGCTATTAAGAAGTTGTTCACACCATTCTGTTGCTGTATTGTAAAAATAACACAATGTCTAGTATAACATTTTCAATTTGGATTTAACCTTTCAACTCAGAGGTGGTTCTTGCCATCTACCTGAAGTAGTAGTATATAAGTAGATATTATCCCTATATCCTCTTCTCACCAGGGTGATAGATGGAAATTAAGAGAAAAATGATAATAACTGGTATAAATGAGTGTCTGCTTTAATACTCCCGATTGCTAGCATAGACATTTATAAAAATCATGAAGGGTCAACTCTCAAATATGCCAAGAGGGGATTTGGAGATGATTTTACGTGCTTTTAACTCTGTACTTGGTTGTGACCCTGCTGGGTTTTTTTTCCCCCTTCACTGTGAGCACTTTAATTCGCTCCTTAGTTGGTGCAGAGCCCTGACTCTATAATCACCCGATGTTCTGGCTGTTGGTCTTCTGTGTGTTAGGCTCAGTGACACAAACTAGTCATCTCATGTTTCTGATTACTGCTCCCAGTTTCTGTGGAGAGAAATACCTACAATTGGGACTAACCTGTCTTTTCTGCCCCACGCCCCCTCCCTTAAAGTTATAGTGTCTCAGTAGAAATATATTCAAGCACACACTAAAGCTACCTCCTAAGATTGTTTCTGAAAGTTCACTTTGTGCAATTGCATGGTATTTATCCATTATTTTCTGTACAAAAATAATGTGATTGTAAAATATCCACCTTTGTTTTCTTAGCCAAGAGTAAACTTAGAAAAGTTGGTCCCAAGAATGGTATTGTGTAAGTTAGTTTCTCTACAGGAAGGCCTTTTCTGATGCTTTTTATTCTCCATTATTATCCTTAGCATTCATTGGTTTAAATAACAGCTACAGGTGTCCTTGGATCCCTTCACAGTTGTGGGCCCAAGGGATCAGTTAGAATACGGAGCACACATGACCTGAACCCCACCTAGAGTCTGCAGAGATTCTGGTGCTCACCCATCAAGATTGCCTAATGCAGGAGGAGAGCACATGCAGGGAGTATGAAGTTTCCTGCCTGGGCCTTTCCTTTCACCTGGATCTGAGCAAGCTGTGAGAGGCAGTTGGGGTCTGGAGAGGTGGCTTAGTGATTGAGGTGCTTGCCTGCGAAGACTGAGGACCCAGGTTCAATTCCCTAGGTCCCACATAAGTCAGATGCACAAGGTGACTCATGCGTCTAGGGTTTGTTTGTAGAGGCCCTGGTGCGCCCATTTCTCTCCTTCCCCCTCTCTCCTTTCCTCCCTTGCTCTGCATTTTTCTCTCTCAAATAAAATAGAAGAGGCAGTTGGGGCAAGCTGCAGAAGATTAGGGAAAAGGAGAGCAAGGGTTTGCAGATTTCCTCACATCCTTGGTCCAGCTCAGTGGCTGGAAGTCTGTACGATACCTCCCGAGGTGGCATTGGCGTCAATCCCTCCTGACAGGGCTGGAGCTCTGTGTGGTGCTGAAGGCCATCGCCAAAGCCTGCTAGCATATCTACTATCTCTGAGATGTGTTGGCCTCAACTGCCCCACTCAAAAGTTGAGTTGATGCTTCCTGATTACCTGCCTTTCGGCGTGTGCACACACAGTGGTGGTGGTGGTGGTGGGAGTTCTGCTGAGGTACTGTGTAACATGTTTAAGGAGTAAGCAAAAAGAACCATTACTTCTAGTGATTAAAATTACATGACAGGGAGCTCCATGGAATATACTCAAAATTGCATTGAATCAGAATTTGATTAAAATGTTCCTAGGCCCCAACCTTCAGAAGATACGGAGTGTACCCAGCCCTTCTCTAATTTGTAAATGAGTTAAGATGCTGGGGAAACACACATCCAGCCCCTTCTTCCATCTGATGCCTTTGGGTGCATTTGGCAAGCTGTGTGGATATTGTGTGAGAAACAGGGAAATAAGTCTTATGTTTGAAAAGAAATCTAATTATTACTTCAAAGGAAGGTAAGAATAAATAAAGATAGGCAGGATTTTCTTCTCCCTGGACCACAAAGCAAATACAAGTTAATCACATACTCAAGAGTTAAGAAAAAAAAAATCTTAAAAGTCCTAGGTAGGATTGTTCAAGGTGATAAATCATGATGAGACTGTCTGTTTTCATTGTTTCTCTAGCCTGGCACTTGCTCTCATTTTATTACAGATGCTGATTTTAAAGTACCTCTGTTGGGATTTTCCAGTGATGCAGATACATTATGGCCCACCATCCAGGGCCTTCAGTTACCTCCCTGTTTATTAGGTTCTAGAGCTGCTAGGTGCTGACATGCTCAGTGACCTCGGTCAAGCCTAGAAAGCCAGCAAGGAAAGAAGGAACCACAGGGGAAGGCCAAAGTGCAGATGCCTTTAGGGGCTGCAAATGGCAATGAACTTTTCATACATGATTTCCACTTGTGGGGTGGGATCCTTTGTTCATTTGCCATCTCATCTCATTCCTCTGCAGTCTGGCACAATGGACAGTGTTTCTGTGGGCCTGACACTGCCGCTTCCTCCCGTGTTTCCTGCAGAGCACCGGGCTCCATGCCACTCTGATGAGAGGCACTTTCCAGCCCCAGGAAGCCTGGTGTGTCCTCCAAGATTGCTTAGAGGCTAGAAGGGGCACAGCATCCTAGTCTTCTTGGGGCTCAGTTTGCCTTTCCTAATGAGACAAGTGATGGCTAGAGTTTGGTTTCCTCCTTTTTATAAGAGAACTCATCACTTAATTTAGATTCTAGCACCGAGGACCCAAAATTTCCTCAGTTCAGGATGACCTTAATGTCTCAGCAAGATTTTGTTTGGGCCCAACCAAGAAAGAGTTGACTGAAGCAGTTAAACCCAAACAACTGTAGAGTCGTTGTGTGACCAGTGGTCAGCTAGTGGCACTGTCTTCCCAGTTTAAAATACCTCATAGTTCCCTGTGAGTTTGCCGGGTGTGCCCCAGCATACAGTTGAGAATCACTGAGCAGCATTGCTCGCCTTCTCTATGTGGAGTCATGGTTTGGTGTAAACCTACTGTTTGCAATCAAGTTGAGCTCACAGATCAGAACTGATCTGCAGTGTGTGTGTTGTGACTCACAGGGTTGCCTCTTTGGTGAGACCTACATGATAGTTGGTTGCCATGCTTCTGCCTTGGGTTAAGAGCCTCTTAGCTGGTGGGAAGTGGGGGAACGACTTGGTGCTGTGCACTGACCACTTGTGTGGAGGAGTTCATTTACCTGGTGGTCTTTCCCCAGCAGTCTATGGGAGGCCTGGCATGTTGATTGATGGGAGGTGGGAGTTGATTGTGTTAGCCCACCACCCTGAAGAAGGGAAAAATCCTTCCTAGAAGTTTTTAACAATTTGACTCCAAGTGTACTTTGGTTGGCTTCAGTCACAGCTTAAGCGGGCTGAGTCATCCCTGGCCATGTAAGCACAGGTACAGTGTCTGTGCAGACATCCTCATGCACGGCACCACTGTCCAGAAGGGGAGGAATGAGATGAATCTGAATCGTGGCCTTTGTCGTGCGTCGGTCCTGTTCTGCCTTAGCTGCATCAGACTGCTCTGCTGTTTGCTCTTCCTCTCCACTCCCTTGCTGCTCACTTTTCTTTTTTCCCTCAGGTGTCTCTCCTTCCCTTCTAACTGGCAGCAGCCCCCTTCACCTCAGGAGTGGGCTTTAGATGTGCTCTGCCAGGCAGCTTGCTAACTTCTGTGTAGCTCTCTGAAGCAGGTAGAGAAACATTTTGCTAAGTGCATGCTGCTCCCACTGCCTTTCTAGTCCTAACCTTCAGTGCTCCCTACTCATTTGCCTTGTTCCCTCCAACTTTGGCTAAAAATACTGCTCAGAATACAGTGTCCTACCAGTTTGTCTTGCAAGTACTGGTTACATTTTGTGTGGTGCTTCAGAGATGGAATGAGATGTCTGTGCATGGTTGCACCTCAGAGGCCAAAGTCATCGCTGTGCTCCTAAAACTCCCCTTGGTAGATGCTGCCATGTACAGCGTTGCTCTGCAGAGGCTTAGCCAAGGAACATGCAAAAGTAAAATAGTGGTGCTTTTTCTAGAGCACCCTTGCTTTGATCTACAACCGATGGGTATCCAGAGCCTTCCTTTTCTTAGAGACCTGGGTGTAGCAGCCCTTGTTCATTTAATGTTACCTATGAGAATAACATTTCTGTGCATCAAATGAAAACAGATTAACTTTGATATTCATGGAAGTTGAGAATTTTTGTGACTTTTGGATGGGCTTACCTAATGTAGATTTATCAGTTTGTTCCCATGTTGCCCACATTAACATAACCCTTTCAGAACTCAGGGTTTTTTCAAAGACTGAATTTCCAAGAAAAGAAAAAAAAAATCTGTATTTTCACACTGTTACTGTTGAGCGTAAATTTCAAGATGATTTCTCATTTTGTCATACAGTAAAAGCAAACCATGGAAGTGGTGCTATGAAGCTCCCTGTGAGGCTCAGCTGTGCGTCTAGATAGTCATAGATTTGCAGTGTTTGTATTGGGGCTCTTGTGCCTCCCTGTGACTGCTTTCTGGAATAAGCTTTTTTCCTTCCTCTCTTGCAGGACCTGGAGTTGCTGGCTACCTTACCACAGGTACATCGTCCTCAGTCATGTCCAACCTGCCGCCTCCTGTAGACCATGAGACAGGTGACCTTGGCTATCAAACTTGAACCACTCGAGAGAGAACAATAAATGCTGAAAGGCCAGTTCTGCGTTCACATTCCTCCAGCCGATGGGTTGAAGCAAACTCTTACTGCCTTTCTCCTGGGTTCATGACAGTGTTACTCCTTTTTCTATAAATATATTTTTATTTAGGAAACAAGTAGCGTCACGTTATGAGAAAGCACTCTGGATCAACCTAAAAGGGTACACAAGAATGTTTGTTCTTGATGTATGGAAGCACATTTTGTTCCTTTATATCTGTTTACAAGACTGTGAATCAAAATGACAACTTTCTTCCTAGTTTTTATAGTACTTTTTTGAATTAGTGTGACTGTAGGATTAAGCTACAGTCTACAGACATTGGGCTAAATCAGTCATCCCCAGAAAAGGACATCTTCCTATCCTGCATCAAATCTATGTGGCCGTCTTCCTCCAGGCGCCAGACACATTAGGTTTTTGTCCCTCTACCTCTTCCTCAGTCACTAACTCTGGAGCTCAGCACACATCAGTATGTATAACTGGCTTTACCAAATTGAATGAGGAAGAGCTTGTGCAAAAACAAATTCAAAAAAAACTCCAAATGGATGTCAAAAGATGTTATGTAAGAGATTAGTGTAATTGTGAAATGTTCTATACATTATCAAATATATAAAGCTTTCTATATTGAATGTACATTATACAGATCATTCATATGTGTACATAAAATTTTAAAAATAAAGGGAATTGACTGCTTTGTTAATGAGATATGTTTGTTCTAGTCTAACTCCTTTTGAAACCCTTTGATGTGTTTCTCCCTGAGATGCAGTAGCAGGAACACAAGCATTACCTCATGTTCACAACGCCTCGCGTCACAGCTACACGGATGTACCTGGCCGTTCCCACTCCACTGGCATTTGAGCCACTTCTCTTTCCAGATACAGATGGCGTCTCATTTTTTTTTCCATACCTAATTCAGGAGTGGGTCAGTCTCTTCGATAAATATGATATGTTTAAAGGAAAGAAAAGAGCTAGAGAATATTTCTTAGCATATGACTCTTGTAGTGTGACAAAAGACTATGAGAAAATTTAAGTTTGGAAGTATATACAAACCTCCCCCCTTTTAATTTAGTTATTAATTTTTATTTGTGTGATTTTGTGAATGTGTTGGGGCCATACCAGAGTCCTTGCTATTGCAAATGAATGTCCTGGCTTTATGTGAGTGGTTGGGGAATTTAATTTGGTTGAGCAGGGTTTGCAAGAAAGCACCTTTAACCACTGAGCCATCTCCCCAGCATTTCTCCTTGGGGTTTTTGTTTGTTTGTTTTTTGAGGTAGGGTCTCACTCTGGTCCAGGCTGACCTGGAATTAACTATGTAGTCTCAGGGTGCCCTCGAACTCATGGTGGTCCTCCTACCTCTGCCTCTCAAGTGCTTTGATTAAAGGCGTGGCCACCACGCCCGGCCTTCTTGGTTTTTTAAGAGCAGCTGCCCTTGGATCCTCTTACTTTAGTTTCCTGGCTCCGTGGTGGATTCATAAACACTAGCTTTTCATCAGAGTAAAACATGTGAGTCAGCTCTGGTGGGTGAGTCCTGTAATCCTCACTTCTCAGGAGGCTGAGGTAGGAGGATCTCAAATTCAAGTCCAACTTAGGTACCTTGTCTCAAAAGAAATGGAAAGATGGCAGGGCATGTAGCTCAGTGTTAGGGTACTCTCCTAGCATGTGCATGTCTCTGGGTTCAATCCCTAGTCACAGAAATAAAGGAAGCGCTGCTGTCCTGTCTCACAGCCCCGTTAGCTTTCAGCCTCATCTGAAGATACACACACACTGAAGATCACATGTCTCTTCTTGACATAAAAATCTGAAATGTGCACACACTAAATATATAAAGTAAAACTTGGAGCTCCAGTGTTGCAGTCAGTTGGCATGCGGTCCTTATGTAAAATAAAACTCAACTCATCATACTTGTACAAAGAAATAGGTAAATCCACCATTTAAATTTGGAACATCAGGGACTGGGGAGACTGCTCAGTTGTTAAAACACTGCTTGCAAAGCCTACTGACCCAGGTTCGATTCCTCAGTATCCATGTAAAGCTAGTTGCACAAAGTGGCTTTCGCATCTGGAGTTTATTTGGAGCAATGCACCCATTCACAGTCATCAGTCTGTGTCTCACACTCACTCACTTTCTCCTCGCAAATAAACAATAAACTACATTTGGGACTTTAACGTCATCCTTCCAGTGACTGGAACAAAACCTAGATGGAAAAATCATAGAGCTTGGGAACGACCTAACAAGCACTGAGACACCTCACCCTAATGGTCGTGCAGTGCGGAGCCAGCTGAGTTCTCATCTTTGTGTCGAGATCCTCTTAGGCCAAAGGTGGGAAGTCTGTTAAGGCTGGCAGGAGATGGCAGGGAGAAGGATCTGCCACACTGGGACGAGCACTGGGTTCCCGTGTCCTCTGTGAAGCATGAGGCCGCATCTGCTCCCTCTGGGCCCCCCGTGGCTCCTTGTGGCTGGTGACCTTGGAGTGTGCACATTGCTGGAGGAGACGCTGCAGAGACAGCTGGTGTTGCTCTCGGGGTGCTCGGTGTCTCTGCAGGTGTGGATTCGAGGCATGTCTGAGAAAACGGGGGCACATGTCTGCAGGGACAGGTGGAGGCACAAGCAGGAGGGAAGGCTGGGTGGCACATGCACTGCATTCCCGCCTTCTGTGCAAGGCACGGGCATTCCATGCTAGGACAGAGCAGCTGGCATCATCCAGCTTGGCTCTTGGGCATAAGGATGGACTCTGGTTGCTGCAAAGCCAGGCCAGCTGCTGCCTCGCCTCACACCCTTCAGAGACACATGCTGTCCATCTGCCTTCCGAGTCCCTTCCCCGGCCATGGTCCCCACCAGAGACTTTTGCTCTAAGCAGCTCAAGCCCACCAAGCACATGCTATGCCTGATGGACAGCTCTCCTGGGCCTCCCGCACCACTGGCCCATCGAGGCGTTCTGGGCGAGGCAGCACACCCGAGGCTGCATGCGCGCACAGGCCCGCCCAGCGTCACCTTGCCTGCTTCACATGCAGGAGGCCAGGGAGCAAAACATGAGGGGAGGGGGCCAGGCCCTCGCAAGGTGGCACCTGCCAGGCCTCTGTCCCAGTCCGTAGCCAGAGAAGATAGACGCTGAACAAGATGGAGGCCATCTTGGTCTCAGGAGATGCCTCCACGCAGAGAGGACCACTGTGGTGCTGAAGAGCTGGACTCGCTCTTCATAGGTAAGAGCCTTAGGCTACGCCACAGGACCTGAGCTCGCCGGTGCCGGGGACAGTGTAGCTGGAGGAGATTGACATGGTCGCTCTGCTTCAGCCCCTCGGGGGACACCTGGGCTGCAGAAGGCGCCCCCTGCTGGTGAGTATGGTGTTCCTCACACCTAGCTGCATAAAAGGTCCTTCCCCAGGGACACACAAGGGAGGAGAGGCCCAGCTAGGTTGGACCTGCTGTCCAAGGAATCCCCTCCCCAGTCCGAAGAGTCTCACAGGCTCTAGAGGAGACTGGTGGGGTGTGGGTGGGATGTAGGGAAGCCGTGGCCAAGCTGGGCCCTCTCTTTTGTGCTCTCAGGCCTCTTGAGGGTTTAAATCCTCCTGACCTTTGCTATCCTGTGGGATTCCTGTCAGTGAAGCAAAGGTTGGCATTTCTCCAAATAAAAGTGGCAAAAAAAAAAAAAAAAACCTGGAGAAGATGGTTTAGCAGTTAAGGCATTTGCCTGTAAAGCCAAAAGCCCCAGTTTCAATTCCCCACTACCCATGTAAGCCAGATTCACAAGGGGATGCATGTATCTAGAGTTCGTTTGCAGTGCCTGGAGGCCCTAACCTGCCTATTCTCTTTCTCCCTTCCTCCCTCCCTCTCTCTCTCTCAAATAAATAAATAAAATATATTTTTTAAAAAAGAATTAGTTCAGCTGGGCGTGGTGGCACACCATTAATCCCAGCACTCGGGAGACAGGCAGATAGGAAGATTGCCTTGAGTTAATTCCAGGTCAGCCTGGACTAGAGTGAAACCCTACTGCGAAAAAACAAAAAAAAAAAAAAGGAAAGAATTAATTCTACCTTGTGCCCAAAACCCCAGCCCAGACCCTGAGGACTTATATGTCTCAATTAGAAATAATGGTTTCTTGCTGGAGAGATGGCTTAGCAGTTAAAGCACTTGCCTGCAAAGCCTAAGGACCCAAGTTTGATTCTCCAGTACCCACATAAAGCCAGATACACAAAGGTAGCACATGAATCTGGAGTTCATTTGCATTAGGTTAGAGGCCCTGGTATTATCTTTCTTTCCCTCTCCTTGCAAATAAGTAAAATATTTTTATTTATTTACTTGACAGAAATAGGCAGAGAGAAAGAGGAGGGAGAGAATGGGCACCCCAGGGTCTCCAGCCACT
The DNA here is from genome assembly GCA_036346955.1 of Dipus sagitta. Taxonomy (NCBI): domain Eukaryota; kingdom Metazoa; phylum Chordata; class Mammalia; order Rodentia; family Dipodidae; genus Dipus; species Dipus sagitta. The sequence goes on from CM070786.1 coordinate 23,889,418, forward strand.
GCAAACGAACAGTGCATGTGCCACCTTCTGCATCTGGCTTATGTGGATCCTGGGGAATTGAACCTGGGTCCTTTGGCATTGCTGGCAAGCGCCTCAACTGCTAAGCCATCCCGCCAGCCCAAATAAAATATTTTTTAAAAAATGGTTTTGGGCTGGCGAGATGGCTTAGCGGTTAAGCGCTTGTCTGTGAACCCTGAAGACCCTGGTTTGAGGCTCGTTTCCCCACGTTAGTCAGATGCACAAGGGGGCGCACGCATCTGGAGTTCCTTTGCAGTGGCTGGAAGCCCTGGCGTGCCCATTCTCTCTATTTCTATCTGCCTCTTTCTCTGTCACTGTCAAATAAATAAATAAAAACAAAAAAATTATTTTAAAAAAATAGTTTCATGGCCATTTTTAAAATATATATAAAATAAATGTTATGGAAATTGCACTTGTTTACTGGGGATAGTTGATGTTTTTGTATAGCTAAGTAAAGGAAGTTGAAATAGGAAATAATACAATTGTAAGTGTAATTAGAATGATGAAAAAATACTTTGAGTTGAAGTTATGTGAATTTTGGGGCCTCCTAAGGGTAATGGAAGATTGGTAGCCTTTAAAAGTTATGTAAGCCATATTTTCATATGTAGCTACTTGAGTTAACATTTCGTGCATACATTCTTGGTAAGTAAGAAGCAACAGGCTTGTGTTGTTTACAGTCACAATGTAATGTTTTATTTGTGTTTGTAGTACAGGGATCCTATGATGAATTTGTGCTGTGTACAGCTATTGCTGTAAGCTGTGGAAAAGAGGAGTTAACATTATTTATGCAACATACAAATTTTCCATATAGTAAATTAGTATGTTGAGAGTATAAAGGACAGTAATATATATGCTAAGAGCTGCTAAAATTGGGTATAAAATAACTAGAAGATGATAATGATGATAATAAAATTACAATAACGTAAAAATTAAATTTATAGTTCCCTGGGACAGCTAGATTTGTAAGACTGGTTAAGAGGCATTGTGGTGTTATTAAAGGTAAAAACAAGCTGGGCATTGTGGCGCACGCCTTTAGTCCCAGCACTTGGGAGGCAGAGGTAGGAGGATCGCCGTGAGTTCGAGGCCACCCTGAGACTCCATAGTGAATTTTAGGTCAGCCTGGACTAGAGCAAGACACTACTTCAAAAAAAAAAAAAAAAAAAAAAAGGTAAATGAGCCGGGCGTGGTGGTGCACACCTTTGATCCCAGCACTCGGGAGGCAGAGGTAGGAGGATCGTAGTGAGTTCGAGGCCAGCCTGAGACTACATAGTGAATTCCAGGTCAGCCTGGACTAGAGTGAAACCCTACCTCAAAAAACCAAAACAAACAAACAAAAAAAAAAGGTAAAAATATGTATCTTCAGACTGGAACTACGATTCAACTAAGAACTCCAGATAATTCAAAGTAAATATTCTTGGAAGAAAATTTAACAATTTAAACGAACATTTTAAGTTAACCAAACGTTGTAAATAGTAAAGTGAACTTTGACTCATGTGTTGTATATATATTCTGACGATAACGGGAGTCCATGAAGGACTCACCCCGTGCTTGTAAACTATACTATTGATAAAATATAGTGAGAATGGGCCACAATGTGTCATTGAGGAAGATGATATCTAATGAGGGATTAGATAATGCATTCGAGTTAAGCCTCCTACAGGAAATAGGAAAATAAATGCTAAAGCTCATAGTACTGTTGGAGACCACTTTCTATGTCCCCTAAAAGTACGTAATCAACTAAATGCTTTCACACCTGTAGGAATAAGCAACAGTTATTGCTGCTAATGTAAAGCGTGATCACATGTCAGCATCAGGGTACTTTATACTCTCTTTAAACTTTTGCTGCTTTGCTAAGAAAAAATTCAAAATAATAACTAAAATATTTGTTGACACATATGAGTGAGATCATTTAAAATTTTTCTCTATATTTCAAACTGTTGAGGTTTTTTACATTTACTATAAAGGGAACTTTCACTTTAGAAGGGCCTGTTCAGATGCCTCTATTAGAAATGTCTTTTTAATTAAAAAAAATATTTGAGAGAGAATGGGCACAACAGGGCCTCCTGCCACTGCAAAGGAACTCCAGACACATACACCATGTTATGTGCCTGACTTTACATGGATACTGGGGAAATGAACCCAGGCTGTCGGGCTTTATTAGTAAGAGCCTGTAACCACTGAACTCTCTGCAGCCCCAGAGATGTCCTTTTAAAGCTGAGCATTCCATGTGGGTGATAGAACACTATGAGAATTACCATTTGGGGGAATCAGCATCAGGTACTTGTTGCTATGGATTTACATAAAGGGTTAGGCTTAAAATTCCAATTATTGTTCTGATTAGAGATGCATTAAATAAGATACATGGTGACAGTCATAACATCTAGCTATACAAATAATTCTGGAAGGTTTTTGTTTAATTGATATAATTTATTTCCATTTGACATCTAGTTGTGCTCTTATCCTAGAAGGATTTCTCTCTGCTTCCATTTAGATCATCTCCTTGTCTCTAAATTTCACATTGATTTGTGCCCATTCAAGTTGGAAGAGTTCTCTCTTTGTGGTAGATTAGATAGATGAGCGATTGAATTTTAGGACTCTTTAGCTGTAATTTCTTAACACTTAATCAATTGGGTATAGAGTATAAATGGTATTTTACTTAATTTTCTTATTTCCGTTTTTTTTTTTTTTTTGTTGTTGTTGTTTGTTTAGCAAAAGCTCACTCTATTTGCTGTGTAAAAAGAGACCCAGGAAATGATGGAGTGAGGATTTGCATGATGTCAGTCAACATGTATGTTTTTTTGTTGTTGTTGTTGTTGTTTGGTTTTGTTGTTGTTGTTGTTGTTTTGTTTTGGGGAGAGGGGGTTTCAAGGTAGTGTCTCGCTCTAGCCTAGGCTGACCTGGAATTCACTATGTAGTCTCAGGGTGGCCTCGAACTCATGGTGATCCTCCTACCTCTGCTGGGATTAAAGGCTGCACCCCCAAGCCTGGCTTCACGTGTATGTTTTGATTGTGCATGATGCAGCCGCTTGGAAGTGGATTCCTCTCCAGGCTTCGTCACTGGATCGTCACTTCATCACACACTCATTTGGCATTTTTTTCTGCACAGAAGATAACTTGTTTTGAACTGATCATATTTGGAGGGTCTTCACTTTGGTTATAAAAATAAACCAAATAACAGTAAAATTCAATTCATGGAGATGGTTATAACCTGTTTCAGACTATAAGCACATCCATAAAATTGTAGCATATGACATAAGGAAATTTTTCCTCATTTAGATATTGAGTAAAACACAAGCCCCTCAGTGTTTAGTTTGCCCATCACACCAACCCCTGAAAGCAAAACTGGTCGATAAAGACCAGAAGAGATGAGTAAGTCAACTGCCACTGTTCCTACCATGGCCACCTTTAATTTCATATTTCTAATAGATTGTAACGTTGATCCATATATTATTTCTACTTTAATGACACTTCTGTGAGGCTTTTCTTTTCCCATATGAGGGAACTGACAGCCAGAGTGATTAAGTTGCTTCGACATTCTAGTTTAGACAAGAAATGCCAATTAACTAGTTTAAACCACATGAACAGGCATGCCCTTCACCCCGCCTTCATGGAGCTCACTGTGCTTGGGAACATCACCAAGTGCAAGTTGGTTTTCTAGCCTTCCTCGTTTCTCTTTCAGTATCATTTTCAAATTCTATGCCATTTTCCATTGGTGTAGATTTACTCTAGGCAGCCAAGGTGTTAGGAGACAGAACGGGCACACCAGGACCTGTAGCCGCTACAAATGATCTCCAGATGCATGTCTGGCTTTCCATGGGCACTGGAGGGAATTCAACCCCAGTTGTTAGGCTTTGCAGGCAGATGCCTTAACCACTGAGCCATCTCTCCAGCCCTCACAGCTGCTGACTTTCTGTCACCTAGGAGGCCTCAAGCAGAGACTGAGACTGCGACTGCCTGGCACCTTCAGCAGCAGGGGCTCCACTTGTAGCTGCTGCTGGGCCATGCTCCGCCTCTCCTGGCTGCCACCCAGTAGATAGGGGCTCCTGTGTGGCCTCCTGAGCACCTCAGGCTCGCAGGCAGGGCAGCCCTCGGCGCAGAAGAGGCAGCAGCACAGGGTCCCCAAGTCCCCGGAACCCACAGACCACATCCTGCAGCCACCAGCACCTCAGCTGATCAACCCAAGCCCCGGCTCACCAAGCCCCTCTTCTAACCAGTGACGTAGTAGTGTTGTCACTACAACACATGGACGCGGTCTATCGTACGCATGCCTATGTATGCACACACTTACGCAGACAGAATGGGACTAGCTGAGGCTGGTTTGAACTGGTCTGCCCTGTCTTCCTGAAATCCAGAAATTGGCTTTGGCTAGAGGCCCAGGTCAGACTGCGCTCTTCCCACGGTGGAAAGCTCTAGAAATCTCCCCCCCCACACACACCAAAAAAAAAAAAAAAAAAAAAATCCCATTGCATAGGCTGTAAGTCTCCACAGGGTCAGCCTTCCCAGTGGGCACATGTGACAGACCCTATCCTGTCTTGCTGCTGCTGCTTCGGGCTCTTGTCTTCACATTGTCCCCACTGTCCCGCTATTGGCTGCTCCGTCACAATGAATGAGTCTGATGTTGGGGTCAAAACTACTTAGGAAGAAAAAAAAAAAATCAAATCCCCTGGGATGGTATTTGAAGGTGAGAAAGTGCTAGAATGCCCACCTCTGCTGGGTCTGGGGGACGGGTAAACAGAGGCCACCTCATCCTTGACCTGGACCCTGCATGGCCACAATAAAGGGAACTGTATTGTCTGGTGACAGAACCATTGTTACATCCCAAAGAAGGCCTGGCTCTGTTCCAGCCTCACCCTGCCCCTCACCTGCCCCGACCTGCACTGCTAACACTGATGGCAAAAGGTTCTCCACGTGTGCCGTCATAGTTTCACAGAAGTACTCTGCGCTACTACAGAAGCAGCGTGATCACTACATAGCGTCCTTACAAAAAAGGTGGAAGAAAGCATTTTGAACATTTCTACCATAACAAAATACTGTTTGATTTTTTTGTTTGTTTGTTTGTTTTGTTTTGTTTTTTGAGGCTAGGGTCTCACTCTAGCCCAGGCTGACCTGGAATTCACTATGTAGTCTCAGGATGGCCTCGAACTCATGGCGATCCTCCTACCTTCTGTCTCCCGAGTGCAGGGGTTAAAGGCATGCGCCACCACACTGGGCTGTTAGCTCTTATTTTAAAAATTTATTTATTTATTTATTTATTTATTTGTAAGAGAGAGAAAAAGACAAGACAGAGTATGGGTGCACCAGGGCCTCTTGCCACTGCAAATGAACTCTAGATGCGTGTACCACTTGTGTATCTGGTTCTATGTGGGTACTGGGGAATCAAACCCAGGCCATCAAGCTTAGCAAGCAAGTGCCTTTAACTGCTAAGCCATCTCTCCAGCCCAGCTCTAAAGTAATAAATATTTATTTATTTGAAAGAGAGAGAAAGAAAGAATGGGCATGCCAGGGCCTCTAGCGACTGCAAACAAACGCCAGGTGCATGTGCCACCTTGTGCATCTGGCTTACATGGGTTCTGGAGAGTTGAATTTGGGTCCTTTGGCTTTGTAGGCCAGCGCCTCAACCACTAAGCCATCTCTCCAGCCCTACTCTTCATATTTTAAGACTCAGATTCTTAGTAAGAAATCCAAATCAGAGAAGGAAGGTTAAGGGTATTGTGCATATGTTGGGAGTGTTTAGAAATTTGGAGAGGTGGGCTGGAGGGATGGCTTAGTGGTTAAGGCATTTTCCTGCAAAGCCAAAGGACCCAGGCTTGATTCCCCAGGATGCACACATCTGGAGTTCATTTGCAGTGGCTGGAGGCCTGGGTATGCCCATTCTCTCTCTCTCTCTCTCTCTCCCTCCCTCCCTCCCTCTTTCTCTGTCAAATAAATAAGTAAAAATAAAATTTTTTTCTTTCTTTTTTTTTTTGATTTTTCAAGGTAGGGTCTCACTCTAGCCCAGGCTGACCTGGAACTCACTATGTAGTCTCAGGGTGGCCTCGAACTCATGGTGATCCTCCTACCTCCTACCTCTGCCTCCCGAGTGCTGGGATTAAAGGTGTGCACCACCACGCCCGGCAAAATATATTTTTTTAAAATAGAAATTTGGAGAGGTGGCCACAGAAGGAATGCCAGGAAGGTTATATTTGTAGAAGAGGAGCAAGCCTTAAGGACCCAGAGTCAGAGCAAAGCCTTTAAGGCAAGCAGAAGGGGCTGTACAAAGACCCTGGGATCCCGTGCGAGCAAGAGGTGGTCGGTGCAGCGGTGTGGAGTAAGGAAGTAGAAGGGCAGTGAGGTCAGTGAGGGAAAGGTGGTGGAGGGAACATGACCAGTCCACTTCTCGTTGCTGACATAAAATACCTGAGAAAAACAAGTTGAGGGGAGCAAGGGTCTGTTCCAGTGCACAACTTTAGGTTCCAGTCCATCTTGGTGGACACGGATGGAGGCAGGAGCTTGAGGCAGCTGGTCACAATCAGCCCACTGTGAGGAAGCAGAGAGTGGAGAATGGCGGAGCTCAGCCAGCGCTCTCCTTTCTATACAGCCTGAAGGAGCAAGCTCTGGCTTACTGAGGCTGTCGTCCGCCATCAGGCTTCTCCAGGACGACAGTACTCAGTTCAACAACCATCCACACACTACAGTATGAACAAGGTTTCTTCACACGGAACACACAGTCATGTGCTGAAACAGAGAAGGAAAAATAGCAGTAGGCTCATAAATCCTGAATGTTGTTTGTCCTGGATTAAGTACGGACATTTCCCAGAACCTTGCTTACTTGAAAAATTGGAAAATTCCAACAATCACCAGAAGTGGGTTTGTTTCTCTTCGGTATCCCGACTTCCCTCAGGATTGGAGCTGGCCACATCTTTCTGTCTGATTGCACTTAAGTAGGCGGGGGCTGGGGTGGGGGTTACATGTACTTGCTTCTCATTCTCACCGGGCACCATTTCATCAAACAGCTGGCCCAGACTTTTGGGCAGCCCTCACTGCTGGGGCCCCGATGCTGTCTGATGGCATTTCCCACGCCTCGGTTTCCTTCACCTATTCCTAACCCATTCTTGGTCTGCTGCCCAGCCTGTGCTCCTGGGACGGGGCTCTGTTCTCTTGCTGGGTCGATAGATGATAATTGCTTTGTCTCCACATCATTTGCTGGGCTGCAAACTGGGAATAAGGAGAGTCTCCCTGCTCTCACTCATGCATGCATTCTCTTCTTCAGTCCCTTGGCAAGCTCTGCAAAGCGGGCTTTGCTCCGCCACATCGTCACCACAAACTATGAGCACGAGCACGTGGCGGTGATGTCAAACACGACTCCACTGACACTACGACACAAGAAATGTGACACAAGTGAACTTGGATGGAAATGCCTGGTGCTTACACATTCTAGTGGAAGGATGAACCGTCGATAGGAATGAAATGTGTGAAGCAACAAAGGCGATACAAAATCAAGGTCGGATTCCCCAGGACCCACGTCAAGCCAGATGCACAAAATGGCACATGCACCTGGAGTTCATTTGCAGCTGATGGGAGGCCCTGGTGTGCCCATTCTCTCTCTTTCTGCTTGCAAATAAAAAAAAAAACACACAAATGAATTTTATATGTGTATGAAAATACCAAAAATTAAAAAAATAATTAAAATCCTGTGGCATTTTTTCTGTTTCTGAGGAAAGCGGGCTGTGCTGACATGTGTTTCATTGGGCAGCTGTCATGGGACCATCCCTCAGGCACCCTGCTCCACGTTATCCGTACTTAACCTCGTGCCCTGACTTAGACTTATTCAGATAAAATCATGTAAAATATTACCACAAGGATTTCTTTGGAAAGGGAAAAATGTCTACGAATTATAAAGTGAGAAGACCAAGGAGCCTTTTACCCCGGCCATGGCGGGAGAGAGGGGCCAAAAGCAAGCTCGTGCCCTTCAGTGCATGTTTAGGGGGCTGTCTCCTCAGCCTGTCACCAAGAGCCACCGAGCAGCTGCTCTGCCTGCTCAGCATGCCATGTGCTTGAAGCCACACAGGCTTGTTTTTAACTTTTTATTGACAACTTCCATAACTATAGACAATAAAGAATGATAATCCCCTCCCCCATCTTCCCCTTCACAAATCCACTGTCCATTATATCCCCTCCCTCTCTCTGTTAGTCTCTCTTTTATTTTGATGTCATCATCTCTTCCTCCTATTATGAGGGTCTTGTGAAACCACACAGGTTTTGATTGGGAAGCTGAATCTTTATAACCACCACCCAGAAGGAACTGAAGGGCACGAGCTTGCTTTTGGCCCCTCTCTCCCGCATGGCCGGGGTAAAAGGCTCCTTGGTCTTCTCTTGTTGTGCGGCTTCGGGGTGGGAGGGGACGAATCCAGTTAGGAGTTTAGGTGTCCCTGGGTGTGGCAGGGCAGGAGCCTGATTTCTCTCATGGATTTTGGCAGCATCTGCACACCATCAGGGCATCCCCCAGTAGAGCATGTCTAGATAGAGCACAGACTGCTAGAAAAACAGAGGGCCCTTCCCATCATGCTCTCTGCCACTACGTAAAGTGTATTCTATTGACAGAGGGAGTGTTAACAGGGGTACCTCTTCTACAACCATCTGGGTGTTGAGACATACACAACAGTCTGACTTATTAGTCAACCTTGACAATGGGCTCAGAGCAGGGGCCCATGGGTGTCTGGCCTGACCTATGGGAAAAAAGCAAAGGGCTATAAGAAGCACATAATACTCATAATTATGACCTCTGTAATTACACAGAGCGATAGCTATTCTTTCTAGCAAATCCACTCCTGTGGGTATTCATTGGACTGAGGATGAAAGAGGGATCCATAAGAGGGGAGAAAAGGGGATTATGATCAAATTATAGTACATCTACATACAAAATTCTCAATAAAAAGAAACAGGTGAGATGTTAATATATTTTATTTAAATCAATCATTTCAGAATATAATTTCAAAGCATAATCAATGTAAAACAGTATTATTAACAAGGCACTGAAGCATTTTCATGCTAACTTTTCAAAATCAGGTGTGTATTTTGCACTTACTCTGTTTATTTGGATACTAAATTTTGATTCAAAATACTTTCTCTGTAAATTTCATGAAATTTATTGCTGACAAGGTAGATGCACACACCCTAGTCATTCCAAACATACTTCAAAGCTTCCCAGCGACTGAACTGAGAATCGGCTTTTCAATTATAAAAAGTTCAAAGCTGTAAACTCAGTTCCTCTGTCGTGCTCACCACATTCAAGTGCCCAGAATCACTGGTGGCCATGGTTCTCCACTATGGGACAGAGGTGACAGAGACAGCCACAGGGGTGCCTGCACAGGGTGTTGCTAATTAGTGCAATGGCATTCAGAGTGGACTGTCCTCAAGATGAAAGGCCTTTCTTGTTTTCATCAACACTTTATAAATAACCAGCACAGTTCTCAGTTATATCTTCTCAAGTATGCTATGTTTTATCACAAACTGCAAACCGCATTCAGATTTAGGACAGAAGTGCTTCATACTAGATTACGAAGAAGCTTATAATGATGTGCCTTCTGAAACAAACCCATCAGTTACTGGTCTTTCTCCAATGCAAACAATACACAGTGCTACCCTAACTTCTAAAACTAGCATTCGCATGAGTCCAAAGGTAAGTATATATGCACATATGTATGTACGTATATATACATATATATGTATACATATGCATATATATATGGAATATTCCTAGAGTTTTTTAATCACAGAGATTAATTCATGAAAATACATCTACGCTTGTGCTTTAGACAGCTCTCTGATTTGCCTTGTGAACTTGTTACAAGTTACATGTATAAGGCAAGTGCTAAACCACTCAGGTAGCTATGGCATTTCTGATTTGCCTTACGTACATGTGAACCTTAACATTATAAAACCCACTGATCAAAACAGATGCTAAAATCTTTTCCATAAGTGAATGACTAACTGGGAGAGGAGGAGAGCCAAGCGGTGCAGCGCGGGGGGCTGCACGTCAGAGCCTTTCTCCGCAGCGCCTGGCAGGCCGTTCCTCACATCTTGGCCGGCAACCTTCTGGCTTGATCCTGAAGCTCCATCTTTGCGATCGCTGACAGGTGGACTTCATCGGGTCCATCTGCTAAGCGCAGAGTGCGTACTAAGGCATACCTGCAAGGAACAGTCGTCACAAAGTCACCCAAGAGGAGCACGGGACTTTAATGACACACTCATCCTAAACCAAGAGTGTAGTAACCCCACCAGTCAGTGTGAGCACAGGAGTGTGAGAGATGAGAAGGGTGAGTAACCCCACCAGTCAGTGTGAGCACACACAAGTGTGAGAGATGAGGAGAAGGGTGAGTAACTCCACCAGTGTGAGCACACGAGTGTGAGAGATGAGAAGAAGGGTGAGTAACCCCACCAGTCAGTGTGAGCACACAAGTGTGAGAGATGAGGAGAAGGGTGAATAACCCCACCAGTCAGTGTGAGCGCATGAGTGTGAGAGATGAGGAGAAGGGTGAGTAACCCCACCAGTCAGTGTGAGCGCACGAGTGTGAGAGATGAGAAGAAGGGTGAGTAACCCCACCAGTCAGTGTGAGCACACAAGTGTGAGAGATGAGGGGAAGGGTGAGTAACCCCACCAGTCAGTGTGAGCACACGAGTGTGAGAGATGAGAAGAAGGGTGAGTAGCCCCACGAGTCAGTGTGAGCACACGAGTGTGAGAGATGAGGAGAAGGGTGAGTAACCCCACCAGTCAGTGTGAGCACACGAGTGTGAGAGATGAGGAGAAGGGTGAGTAACCCCACCAGTCAGTGTGAGCACACGAGTATGAGAGATGAGAAGGGTGAGTAACCCCACCAGTCAGTGTGAGCACACGAGTGTGAGAGATGAGGGGAAGGGTGAGTAACCCCACCAGTCAGTGTGAGCACACGAGTGTGAGAGATGAGGGGAACGGTGAGTAACCCCACCAGTCAGTGTGAGCACACGAGTGTGAGAGATGAGGGGAAGGGTGAGTAACCCCACCAGTCAGTGTGAGCACACGAGTGTGAGAGATGAGGAGAAGGGTGAGTAACCCCACCAGTCAGTGTGAGCACACGAGTGTGAGAGATGAGGAGAAGGGTGAGTAACCCCACCAGTCAGTGTGAGCGCACGAGTATGAGACATGAAGAGAAGGGCCGAAGGGTCCTGGAGCTGCTGGTTAACCTTCAGCCTGGGGCATTCAAGATGGCTGAAGGGAGATGACCCATAGTCACGTCCTCCACAGAAAAGGACCAAAGGGCTGCATGGGAGGTGGGGAACACTGATCTGAGAAAGGGAGGCACTGGAACCTCATGTGACTCAGAAAACTAGGAAAATAGTGTAGAAGAGGAAAAAGAGCACCTTGGAAGCGTCCTGTCTGTGGGAGGTCCAGGGGGAAGAGGGTCTCAGCAAATGACCCGAATAACAGTCTACCATCGGTGCTGACCACACATGCTTTTCAGCAGTGCATGGAAATTTATCTAGGCTACAGTTTATATTAAAAACTAAAAATACTATTAGGCCAATAAATATCCTTCCCCTTTGTTTTTTGGTTTTTCAAGGTAGGGTTTCGCTCTAGTCCATGCTGACCTGGAATTCACTCTGCATTCTCAGGGTGGCCTTGAACTCATGGCAATCCTCCTACCTCTGCCTCCCGAGTGCTGGGATTAGAGGCATGTGCCACCACGGCTGGCTACAGTGAGACTTTTCCACCCTAGCTAGTATGGCTATTATCTAAAACCCAAGAAGTACCAAATTTTGGTGGAGATATATATACATAGAGAGAGGAAGTCTTAAATACAGTTGAGGGGAATGAAACTTAGTATAGCCCTTATGGAGAGTGTTTTAAGTTTTCTCAAACTGTATGCATCTAAAGAAATGTAAAGTAATTATACTAAAATAATTCTAGCACATGTGTATTTATTTTGACATTTTATTCACAATAGCTGTGATATGGAACCAGCCTAGGTGTACATCAGCAGAGGAATTGGTACAGAAAATCTGCTATGTGTACACAATAGAGTATGTGTCATAAAGAAGAATGAAATCCTATCATTTATAGAAAAACAGAACGACAGAACTCGCATGTTAAGCCACAGAAAGACTAGAACCACATGGTTCCTCACATGTGGAAGTAGAGTAGTGATTATAAGAAGTCAGTAAAGGGTGGGAGGGAGTTAGCAAAGGTGGATAAATTTGACCAGGGCACACTACATACATATGTGGAAATACAAGACTGAACTCTACTGTATACAGTACACACAATCAATATATGTTACTGAATGTTTTTAATTCCAAGCTTATGAGATATAGGTAACTTGAAATTTTAAATCTTCTTACATGTTAGCCAGAGGGAAATCCTGGGAAACTCCTGCCCCTCCGTGCACCTGGATGGCCCGGTCAATGACCTCGCAGACGGCCCGCGGGGCAGCCACTTTGATCATTGCAATCTACGTCATCAAGATAAGAGAAGAATGTTCCTTTGGAGACTTTACAAAAATCTGCCAGAATTTGTCATAACTGGTATTTTCTCTGAAGAGAAACGCGGAAATGTTCCCGCACCCAGACCACCACTAAAGCAGGATCCTTGGTGACAGCCAGCAGAGCTGCCGCAGTGCACAAGCCACGCTTCAGTCAGTGCAGACCTGCTGAGAAGCGCTGTCTTCCAATCACACTGGACTCTCGTTCATTTACAACCTGCCTTGTTTCCGAAAGGGTTCAGGCAGCTCGTACATCACATTCCCCAAGTTTGGGACCACACACAGCGTTCACTCCACTAATCAGTTTTTTTTCTGAGCAATTTTATGAGCTTTTAGAACTTAATGATTATGTCCTTACTTCCAGAGAAGGCAGGGGGACAACAGTTGTCTTTTGTGTAACATTTAGTCCGTGGCACCATCCTCCTATGCATTCTATACCCAGCACTGTGGTTGCTCTCCACAAGAACCCTAGGCCAAAGGCATGGCCACAAGGCTGCCATAAATGGTACAGTGGGTACCACGGAGTCCAGGTGTGTGGAAGCCCTAGGATGCCCACACTCCTTGCTGCTGCATCTAAACAATGCCAGAGACATTCTGCATCCCAAAAACGATCTCCTTGGGGGCCCAGTGAAAGGACAGCTAGCAAGTGACACACACGTTTATAGTTTGTAAAGCACAACTGCATGGGGACTTCCAATACTCTGAGGGCCCTCAAGGTGCTATGGAACCTGCCCAGCGGGTGGGAGAGAGCGCAGAGGGCTCTGTAGCTCGTGGTCCAGGAATCTCACCTCCTTCCTGGCCGCAGCGCTGCCCCGCGTGTCTATGCTGTGGGCAGCTTTCAAGGTCAGCAGGCGGATCTGCTCGATGGCGATGCGGCTTTCGGCAATCCCGTGCGCCACGACCTCCTGTGGGGAGCACCGGGAAGAGACGAGCTCACGTCGGATGATCACATTTAGTGCAGAGCTGCAGTCTGGTGAACATTTGCTAGACTAACTACGCCTCACAGGCTTTTCTGTGCGCATTTTCACCAGCCAAGCCATATTCCCGTGGAGTATTACAGTTAGTATTGCAAGATGAAAGAAGAAACTTTCTCTCTGAAATGTCATTTGGATTGTTTGTATTTTACTTTACATTTGATGTGTGTATTGTGTACAGTATGTGTGTATTCGTATGTATGTGGGTGCATGTGCACATGTGTGTGCATGTGTGGACAGACCAGAGGTTGGCACTGGGTGCTTTATTCAATAGGTTTCGTTGGTTGATTTTATTTATTGATACACTGTCTCTCACTGAACTCAGAGCACGCTAATTTGGATAGAAGAGCTTACCCCAGGGGTCCATCTGACCCTGCCCTACAACCTCTGGGATAACAGTGCTTGATTCAACCCACATTAACCTGACACAGACATTTTATGCCAGTCATCATTGCCCCAGGACATTTTTGCAGCCACATGTGGCTTCAAAGTATTTGAGATATACCCAGTCTTGACTGAAATGTAATATGAAGTGCAAGATATACCCTTGAGGGCTGGAGAGATGGCTTAGTGGTTAAGCGCTTGCCTGTGAAGCCTAAGGACCCCGGTTCGAGGCTTGATTCCCCAGGACCCACGTTAGCCAGATGCACAAGGGGATGCACACATCTTGAGTTCGTTTGCAGTGGCTGAAGGCCCTGGGCGCCCATTCTCTCTCTCTGTGCCTCTTTCTCTGTCACTCTCAAATAAGTAAATAAAAATAAACCAAAAAAAAATTTAAAAAGAGATATACCCTTGATTTTAAGAATAGGTATTTTAAAAGAATGTAAACTATCCCATCAATCATTTAGGTATTAGTTTCATGTTGATCACATTTTGGATATACTGAGCCAAGTGAAAATATTTTAATTAACTTCGTTTGTTTCTTTTACTTTCTACAAATGTTGCTGCAAAGCCAGCATGGTAGTGTCTGCAGTCTCAACAGGCAGGGCGGAGGCAGGGGATTCGTGACTTGAAGCATGTATCTACTGGATGGCACAGCCTTAGAGGCTGAAACAGCTCTGAATTAATTTCAAATAAGCAGCCAGCAGTCAATGAATATTTATTATTTTTTAAAAGTTGTTTAAAAGCTGGGTGTGGTGGCACACGCCTTTAATCCCAGTGCTTGGGAGGCAGAGGTAGGAGAATCACCGTGAGTTCGAGGCCACCCTGAGACTACATAGTTAATTCCAGGTCAGCCTGGACCAGAGTGAGACCCTACCTTGAAAACACACACAAAAAAATTTTTTTAAAGTATTTCATTTATTTATTTATTGGAGAGAGAATGGGCAGGTCAAGGCCTCCAGTCATTGCAAATGGACTCCAAATGCATGCACCACCGTGTGCATCTGGTTTACATGAGTACTGGGGAATTAAACCTGGGTCCTTAGGTTTCTCAGGCAAGTGCCTTAAGTGCTAAACTATCTTTCTAGCCCAGAAGTTTTTATTTGTGTGTGTGTGTGTGTGTGTGTGTGCATGTACGTGTGCTCCCCCTTCTCTTGAGACGGGATCATTTGCCACTGCGAACAAGACTGGCTTGCAAGTGATTTTAAGTGCGTAATGGAGAATTGAACCCAGACTAGCAGGCTTTGCAAGCAAATGCCTTTAAATGCAGAGCCATCTCCCCAGTCCTCAATATTTTTTTATGGATTCAAAGCTGGGTAATTATAACTCCATGAATGAACTCACAATGAATACATTTACTTCTTAGTTTTAGAATAAATGAATGTGTTCCCAGAAAGATCTGGACAGGCTCTAGATTTGCTGAAAAGCATTAAAGGGTAGAAGTTGAATGTGCTAGGAAATCACCAAGTTTATTTACTAAGACAGAACTTTGTGTTAGAGCTTGGAATAATTTAGAAGATGGCTGGAAGGATTTTCCAAATTCAAGGAAATGTCACTTTTCCCTCAAGGTCACTTTTCCTCACTGTTACTCAGTGGTAACACTGAGGGGGATAAATGGCCCAGACTGTTGTTTATGACATGCTTACACGCTCTGTTTTTGCTTTTGCCAAGTCATTTCATTGAAGCCAGATGTGAGAGTGGAGCAGGGCCTGGCTTGTAAAAGCCCGGCTTGTTGTGCAATGACATGGTGAGGGCAGGAGAGGACTTTCTGTGCAGGGCACTGTTAAATCCCCACCCCAACACTGCATGTGGGCAGTGCTTCTCTGTGACCAGGATGCCTGCTGCTCACCTTCACTATTCCCTCCCTTCACCCCGCTCCAGGGCTTGCATAACGCGCTTGAAAAGAGAAACCAGGAAGGAGTCATGGTGAGCGCCACAAGTAACTGTCCACAGCAGGCGGCAATAGGGCTCTAACCCAGACCCACCTGTCCCCACGGTGCTCACCAGCAGCTGGACCCTTGTCCTCACCAAATCCCAGACAGCTTCCCACAAACTGCTCCCAGGTATGGAGTCATAAAAACAATGTTGTCAAATGAGCCACATCCACATTGAAGGAGTATAAACTCTTCGCAAAATATTCAGTAACCATTGCTAGTGATTTTCTGCTGGCTTTTTCCTGCTCCTGCCACTTGCATGCTATTATTAGCATTGGCAGTTATTGCTACGGGCATAACACTGAGCATATATTTCACAAAATGCAAACAGGTTTTAAGAATTTGGGCTAAAAATACTGTAAAACTTTCTGAGATGATAATAAATGTACTATCTATGGGGATTAATGTACTAAAATATACTCCACAAATATAATTCTACCATCACAAGCTTGACCCAATACTAATGTGATCAATAGTCAACATAGTAAATGTTTAATGATAATTGTTATTGTTTTCTTAAAAATTAGGAGGGTTTTACATGGGAGAATGATTTGTTTGTCCCATATTCTGTGAAAAGCTTCCTAACAAAGTCTGCAACGATACCTGCCTTCCTGTGCTGATAATGTATTTACTGCTTTTGATTGTACTGCCCGCAGGTAACTACCATGTTCATAGGGCCTTGTAAATAATAGTACTATATAGATTTTAGACAAAAGTTCAAAAGATTATAAACACCCTACCAAATGTTGGTCCTATTTCTACATATAGTTCTCCAGTGACAGGAAACTCGCTTCTACCGGAAGCAGTACATTCCATTTTGATATTTCTCTTCTAGAATGTTCCTTCTTTCTCTGAGTTATGGGGCTATTTTCCTATGTCTACATTTATCTGTCATTCCTACCAGAAACCCAAAGGACAAGGCAGGTGAGTCCCTCTTCCTGTGACAGTTTCTTCATATGCACAGAGCAAGAGCCTGAGAAAGATGCAGCAGTTCTCACACTGTGTGCCGCGGTGTTGAAACATCTGAGGGGCTGCTTCATCTTAAAGAACAAAAATGCTACTAATCACACGACATGGGGGAGGGGTGTGTTTATGTGTGTGTGCATGCATGTGTGCGGGTGTACCTGTGTGTGCATGCTTGTGTGCGGGTGTACCTGTGTGCGCACGTTTGTGTGTGGTGTCCGTGTGTGCATGTCTGTGTGTGGGTGTCCTTGTGTGTGCATGCATGTTGAAACCAAAGGTTGATGCTGGGTGTCTTCCTCTCTCTCTTCACTGTATATTTTTAAAATACTTGTTTATTAGAGAGAGACAGAGAGGCAGATAGAGAAAGAGAGAATGGACATACTAGGGCCTCTAGCCACTGAAACAAATGTGCTCCAGATACACATGACACCTTGTTACATCTGGCTGTATGTGAGTACTGGGGAATCCAACTGGGGTCCTCAGGCTTTGCAGGAAAGTGCTGTAACCACTGAGACATTTCTCTCCAGCCCTCTTCACCACATTTTTGAGACAAGTTCTGGTACTGAACCTAGTACTGATTCAGCCAGATTAGCTAACAGCCTGCCCTAGGAATCTTCTTGTCTCAGCCTTCCCAGTGTTGGGATTATAGGCATAGACCTCCATCACTGGCTTTTACATAGTATTTGAGGGTCTGACCTCAGGTTCCTATGCTTGTGAGGCAAGCACTTTACTGACTGAGCCATCTCCTCAGGCCCCAGGCTGCATTCAAATACAGCATATAACTATGATTCATAAGAAAAAGTCCTGGGCTGGAGACATGGCTGAGTGGTTAAGGCGCTTGTCTGCAAAGCCAAAGGACCCAAGTTTGATTCCCCAGGACCCACATAAGCCAGATGCACAAGGTGGCACATGAGTCTAGAGTTCCTTTGCAGTGGCTGGAGGCCCCAGCATGCTCATTCTGTCTCTCTCTTTCTTTGTGGGCCCCCCTCTTTCTCTCCAATAAATATAAATAACATATTAAATTAAATAAAAGGCTGGGTGTGGTGGCACACACCTTTAATTCCAGTACTTGGGAGGCACAGGTAGGAGGATCATGGTGAGCTCAAGGCCACCCTGAGACTACATAGTGAATTCCAGGTCAGCCTGGGCTAGAGCAAGACCCTACCTCAAAAAAAAAAAAAATTAAATAAAAGGAAGAGTCCCCTTATTTGTATACAGAAAATCCCTTAGCACAAATGCTGTAATTGTTGCACATCAGCATGATATAGAGAGCCCCAATAAATCCAAATACTTAATCCACCTTACATGTTCATACAGTTTCTTCTTAAAGGCTTCCCTCCGTGCGGCCCGCTCACACATGATCTGCAAAGCACGTTCTGCCAAACCCACTGATCTCATACAGTGGTGGATTCGGCCAGGTCCAAGGCGGCCTTGGGAAATTTCAAATCCTCGACCTTCACCTGTGAGAAGGTACAGAGAACATTCACACAAATCTTCGATTAAGATGAGCTGCCCTCACTAGTATTCTGGGGAGGAGAAAATCAGTTCTATAATCAAGTTCATTATGCATCTATGGGAATATAGATTTCAGTGTTTTCAATTGATATTTAAAAAAAGGACTATCATATTGTTCCATGTAAGAAAATCATAAAATGGGGGCTGGGAGATGGTTTATCTGGTAAGGTGCTTATCTCACAAGCATGAAGACCTGAGTTCCATCCTCAGAACCCATGTCAAAATGTCAGCCCTAGTGGCATAAAATCGCAATCCCAGAGCTAGGAAGATGTAAGCAGGGGGCTTCCTGGGGCTTGCGGCCCAATCACCTCACCTACTGATAAGGTGCAGTCCACCAGTGAGAGACACTATTTCAAAAACAACAACAACAACAAAACAGGTAGACATCATCATTCCTAAGGAGTGACACTGAGGTTGGCCTCGTTTCTGCGCATGTGCTCACATGCACACACACACACACACACGCACGCGCACACACACACACACAAGAATCGGTGCCTATGTACTCCTCCATTCACAGAAAAAAAAGAGAATACAGAAAATGAACATTTTTCTTTGATAAGCAAAGTAAGAGGTCAAAGTATCCAAATTAAGGCTAAATATCTTTTCCAGATTTAGGCTGAGGGTATAAACACACAAAACCAGAGGAAAGTGTTTGGGTGTTCTGCGTGTACTGCGGTGGGGATGGTGGTATGCATGTGGCATGGGCATCTGCATGTGCCCACACAGCACCCTTTGTGCCTGCCTCTGGCGGGCAGGACTGCTCATCTGCAGTGGCTGGTTAGGAACATCAGGTATCTCAATCCATTGCTTTCCACGAGTTCTTATTTGAACCAGTCTTACTGATCTTGGAGCTTGCTGTATGCTTCCCGGGTCTCTGCCCACAAGTCTGGGGTTACAAACGTGTGTGGCCATGCCCAGCTATTTATCGGAGTTCTGGGGATACAACCTGAGTGTCTCTCAGGTCTCCCCAGGCTCGCACAGCAAGTGCTGTCAGTGGGACAGCCATCTCTCCGGACCAATAATAATTCTTCTAAACTATCTCACCTAGTATTAAATTGGTGGCAGGAACTTTCACGTGGTTGAAATGGACTTCCCAATGTCCTCCATGCAACTCATCTGTAAGACATAAGATCAAAATTTAAGAGAAAAATGACTGGGCCCAGGGAATCACACAGTGACTGCTATCGTGTAAGGACCTATAGAAAACAGGGTTTAAATGACCGACCGACCTATCTGTCACAGAAATTCCTAGGTCGATTTTGTGCTGATCCCACACACCTAGCTCTCCAGAAAGCTCAACTGTTCAATGTGGAAGAGATCTTAGATATCACTGGATCCAGGGATTTTCAGTTATTCCCTGAAGTTTTGTAAAGCTATGTAAAAGGAAAACTGGACTCCCTAAGCTCTAAGGAGAGTATTTCATTATTGCTTTTTCTTTAACCACACACACGTGTACAACACACACAGTTCTAAAAGAAATGGGAAAAAAATTCAACATTTATAAATCTCAGCGTGAGAAATGTGGGGTTTCTTATTTATCGTTGTGGAAATGGCACTTGGAGAGGCAAAGGCCTGCTTGAGGGGACAAGCAGGCTCAGCGTTAGTCATGAGGCAGAGATCACTGTCCTTCCACACTGCCTCACCCGGGCTGTTCTTGTTCACACGTGTCCGGCCTCTGGGAAGGGCTGGTGCATGAGCTCAAGGACTGGGACAACATCTGCACTTTTGACTTCCGTCTTTCAACTGCCCCTCCTCCCTGGAAATAACCTCATGCTAGCTCTACACCCTTTTCCTATTCCAAAGGGCTTCATAATCAACCTGGTCCATACTGTTTCTTTTGGCCTTGGATCCATGCAGTTGCAGAGATGCTGTAAATTCTGCAAACTGAAAAGTCAAAGGTAGGTTCTGTGTTGGAGGGTATTTGTATTTGATTTATATTTAGAGTCTCTCCCTCCCTCTCTCTCTCTCTCTCTCTCTCTTTTTTTCCCAAGCTGACCTGGAACTCACTCTGTAGTTCTAGGATGGCCTTGAGCTCACAGGGATCCTTGTATCTCTGCCTCCCAAGTGCTGGTATTAAAGGTGTGAGCCACCATGCTGGCCCTTAAAATCCTGTGTGTGTGTGTGTGTGTGTGTGTGTGTCTTTCAAGCAGTTGCTATGCAACCCAACAATTTCTTAGGCACAGTTTGCTCTCATGATGCCCTTATACTTAACCTTTGGTACATCCTACAGAAAGTCACTATGCCAGACAGTCTATAAAACTGTAAGTCTTGGGCCGGGGAGATAGATCAGTGGTTAAGGCGCTTGCCTACATAGCTTAACGATCTGGGTTTGATTCCCCAGTATCCTCGTAAAGCCAGATGCACAAATTGGCACGAGCATCTGAAGTTCATTTGCAATGAGAGGCCCTAGCATTGCATTCTCTCTCTCTGTTTACAAATAAATATTTAAAAAACTGAAAGTCTTACATCTACTATTTGTATATATTCATCATATTCAATGACAGAAGGGCAGACTCACTATGAAACTTAAAGTTCATCAACTTTTCCACAGCATCTGTCCCCTGCTAGTATGCTATTCACTTACATGCACGCAGGTTTGTCATTATTGCTTCATTCTTTCCACCAGCACATGAGCTTTGCAGAGCAGGGATCTGAATCTACTGCATTCAGTAATGTCCACCTAGAAGGGTGTTCACACTGCATAACTACGCACTGAGTGGACGACCTCAGTGGCATGGGCACAATGGACACGTGCCCAGGATGGGTGGCAGGAAACCAAAGCAGCCTTGATTCTTACAAATTCTACCCAAGGGCAGAGGAAAGGAAATATTTTGCACTTGAATAAATCAAAACTTAGTGCATTGCTTATTCAACTCTTGCAAGTTAAACAAGTTGAATTTAGAGATTTAAAAAAATGAAGTTTTGGCCAGGCATGGTGGCGCACGCCTTTAATCCCAGCACTCAGGAGACAGAGGTAGGAGGATCACGATGAGTCTGAGGCCACCCTGAAACTACATAGTGAAATCCAGGCCAGCCTGAGCTAGAGTGAGACCTTACCTCTAAAAACCAAAAAAATTTAAAAAGTAAATAAAATGAAGTTTGTGGATTAATTCAACTTGATTTATTCTCCTATCTCATTTACCCTCTTAGGCCATTTAAATCTTCAGGCACTAATTTCCATAATGATAAGAAACTAGTTACTCTCAATTTTTTAAATGATTTTTTTCACAAGCAGTTTCCCTTGGAATTTAAAGAGAAAAACATTCCCAGAAATGGAGAGAAGATGGACACTTAGAATTCCCTGAAGACACTCTGCCCTTTCCCAAACAGTAAACACCCTGAGACAGAATGTTGCCCTGCCTTTTGTCCTGTCTACCCAGCCAACAGCCACTGGCTTGTTAAGAGTTGTCAGGGGCCTGGAGAGAAGGCTTAGTGGTTAAGGCGCTTGCGTGCAAACCCAAAAGACCCAGGTTTGATTCCCCAGAACCCACATAAGCCAGATGCACAAGGTGGTATATGCATCTGGAGTTCATTTGCAGTGGCTAGAGGCCCTGGCGTACCCATTCTCTCTCTATCTGCCTCTTTCTCTCTTTGTCTCAAATAAATAAAATAAATACTAAAAAACAATTAAACAGAAGACTTGTCAGGGCCAGAGAGACTTCTAAGAGAACGTTTCACAGAGTGCCATGGCTTCCCTCCAAGGTTGCTGCTGCCTCTGGTCCTCTTCCTTGCTAATGCACGGACTTGCCTACCAAGTACTCACCCATGTAGCCAAACACTGACAAAGGCCTGATTAGTTCCACACCGGGTGTGTTCATTGGAACAAGGATCATGCTGTGTTGTTTGTGTCTGGATAAAAGAAAAGCAGGGTTAGGGAAACTGCTAAGGGGAAAAACAAAACAGATGTCTGCAGCACCAAAATGACTGCCATTGTTATCACACGCTCCCATAAGCAACGATGACTGGGTCCTTTGGCTTTGAAGGCAAACATCTTAACCGCTAAGCCATTCCTCCAGCCCAGAATGATACAGGTTGGATCTAGAACCAAACTTGATTTAAGACATTGCCAGAGGCTCCTCGCTGCTCAACGATGGCAGGTGGTAACTGATGCCCAAATTAAAAACTTTAACACTACTGCCTTTGATCCACATATCGAACCACTTAGACATGATAGACAATTCTGAAAGTTCTTCTCTATTCCTCTTTCCTTCTCCTCTCCTTTCCTACCCTCCTTTCGTTCCTTTCCTCTTTTCTTCTCATTCTCTTCCCCAAGAATTGAACTCAGAACCTCACACATGCTCACAAACACTCATTATGATCAATACCACTGAGTTACATCCCGAGCCCTGAATTTTTTTATTTCCAATCACTTGATCCAAATGGCTTTGAAAAATGCATCACTTTATTTTTGGCTTTTTTAAAGGATAGAATATTACTAATGTAGTGCAGGCTAGTCTGGAACTTGGTATGCAGCCCAGGCTGGCCTTACTTTGTGATTCTCCTGCCTCTGCCACCTCCTGAGCCCTGACGTTACAGTGCTGCAGACCAAGTGAAGCAGCAGAGCTTTCTGCCAGAAGCCCCACGGCAAAGCCTGCCCGGCAGCACCTCTAGACGTTTCTGGACCTCTTGGCAAAATGCTTATTAAATACAGATATGTAGCCTATATCTCATAATATAGTTTGTGTCGTGGTTCGTGAGCCCAGGCAGTGTGTTTTAAGTGAATCAAATGGAAAGAAAGAAAATCAGACTCATTCTTACACAGACTTCCCTTCACTACCTTGATGCAGAAGCAGTTTCCGTTCTTCCCAAAACAACTGCAATTTTGCACTTGGGATTCCCAGCTCCTAAGACACCAGGAGGAACAGAATGTAAGAGCAAATATCTAATTTTGCCACAAAGGTTCTGCTCTTTCCAAATTTATTTCTGACAAAAAAGGCAAAAATTCTTAAATTCATTAAAATAATACATTGCACAACTTTGTATGTTATTCAAGAAAAATGAGTCATGAAGGACGGGACTGGCTCCATCAATGAAAGCTGCTGCATTAACAACCAAAAGTCACAGAAACACGAGACAGCTGGAACCCTTGAGACAGAAAAATGATGCTCCCATTCACACCACTTCAGGTATCAGTGTGCTGGAGAGGCTGTGGAGTTTTACACCTACAAGAAAATTAAACATCATGTATGACACTGATATATCCAATATAATATTCCATCTATCCACATAAAGGGGTTCTGATCCCATGTTCACAAGTTTGGGTTCTCATTTATTAAGAATGAAAATTCAGCCAGATGTGGTGGTGCAGGTCATTAATCCCAGCACTGGGGAACTGAGGTAAAGAGGATCACCATGAGTTCAAGGCCACACTGAGACTACACAGTGAATTCCAGGTCAGCCTGGGCTAGAGTGAGACCTTACCTCGAAAAACAAACAAACAAAAAATTCAACAACATCAAGTTATTTGGATATAGAAATCTTGTTTTATCACATTTTAGGGCTCTAGAAGAATTCCCTCTTGGGGCCATATTGCAAAAAGAATGTTTCATGTTAACTAGTAAGTCTAAATACCTGGTCCCTTTCGGAAGCCATGTGACTGGCTTTCCATACACAGCCACAAACAATTGGATCAGGCTAGGTTATAAACCTCTATACAAAGACTTAAATTATATGAGTCTCTCTCTCTCTCTCTCTTTTGGTTTTTCCAGGTAGGTTCTCACTCTAGCTTAGGCTGACATGGAATTTACTATGTAATCTCAGGGTGGCCTCAAACTCACAGCGATCCTCCTACCTCTGCCTCCCAAGTGCTGGGATTAAAGGCTTGCGCCACCACGCCTGGCATGAGTCTCTTTTCTAACTTTTTTCTAACTTCTTATAAAAAGAGACTTCAAGAGATTTGAGATCATACACATATTCATTGAGCAATGTACGTAATTTTGTCAGATAGTTGAAAAATGCCATAAAATCTCTGGAGAGCTGGAGGAGGAATTTAGACATTAAAAGAGACCGAAAAGGCAAACCAACCAACAGTAAAATTTTGACTTTACCTGGACCCCAACTTGACAAAATAAAATATATTAATAACAATAAAATATATTCATAATGGCTGGGAAACATTGACAGCCTACCTTGGAACACTCCCCTCACACACAGGGAGAGAAAGAGAGAGAGAGATCCTAGTAGAGTCCAGTGTGCAGCAGGGGTATGGAGAGGAACATGGCTGGTGCAGCCGAGAGCCTGGAGACAGGCTCTAGTGGTGAACCTAGAGGTAAGTGAAGACAGCGCCCAGGAAAGAGCTGCTTTGGCAGGACAGACTGAGGAAGGCTGGGGAGGACACGGGGAAAGGAGGAGAGGAGAGAGGTGAAGATGAAAGTCGGGGGAGGCAGTCAGCTTTCCATACTGACAACATGTGAAACGCAGAAAGGCCTTACATTTGGGTCTCTGGCTCTGTCGAGGAAACAGGATGAAATGAAACGCACCTCTGGACCTCTGGTAGGGGTTTTTCATCTAGCTGACAGGATATTAAAAAATAGGAAACTAGGCTGGAGAAATGGCTTAGCGGTTAAGCACTTGCCTGTAAAGCCGAAGCACCCAGGTCTGAGGCTCGATTCCCCAGGACCCACGTTAGCCAGATGCACAAGGGGGTGCACGCGTCTGGAGTTCGTTTTCAGTGGCTGGAGGCCCTGGTGCGCCCATTCTCTCTCCCTCTCTGCCTCTTTCTGTCACTCTCAAATAAATAAATAAAAATAAACAAAAATATTTTTTAAAAATAGGAAACTGGGCTGGAGAGATGGCTTAGCGGTAAAGTGCTTGCCTGTGAAGCCTAAGGACCTGGTTCGAGGCTTGATTCCCCAGGACCCACATTAGCCAGATGCACAAGGGGGCGCATGCGTCTGTAGTTCGTTTGCAGTGGCTGGAGGCCCTGGCGCGCCCATTCTCTCTCTCTCTCTCTCTGTCACCCTCAAATAAATAAATAAAAATGAACAAAAAAAATACTATATTACTATATAAAGGAAGTAGTCCAGAATTTTCTAAAGTTCAGAATGGAACTGAGCTGGGAGCTTTGTGAGAGTCACAACTTGCAGAGTGACAAAGCAGCAGGGTGGTGTTTGCAGATGGCCACGAAATGGTCACTGAAGGACTCACAGAGAGAATAGGAAGTAGAGGTGGGGGAGCCTAGCCCTGGGATGCTCGTGACCACTGACAGACGTCAGCAAATATTTGGGAAACAGGGGAAGGAAAGCTGACCAATGAAACCGACAGAGAGGCCCCTGTCTAAAAACGAGAGCAAGACGCTTGCAAAGGGCCAGGGCCAGGGCCAGGCATGAGCTGCAAAGGAGAAGAGTGACTCGCCAAGACGTACATGAGGGAGGTGCAGCAGCTGGCACTGTCCTAAGTAGGCATCTGACACTCAGACTGAAGGAGAAAGGCATAGGGTGTGTTACAAAGAAAGTGAACAACGTTATCATGCTACTGGAAGGCAACAGCCTGAAAACTAGTATCTCATCAGCTGATCCTACAGGGAATCCAAGACCTCGTCTGAGTGGTCTCTCGTATTCGGAAAAGAAATCTGGTTGAACTTGATGTAACCGAGGAGAGCTCGACTACTAACCCATGTTTTCCTCTTCAGTGTGATTGGGCCAACGAGGATCTGCTGTATGTAATGAGAACCTGTAGTCTTCGAGAGAATGCCCAAGCAAAATGGAAAACTGACCACGCAGGCATGAGATCAAACAAAAGTCAGAATGGGAGGCTGAGCCAGGCGAATCCAAACAAAGCCCTGGTGAAAACGCAATGTGAGAGCCAAGTGTCCTGTCGCCACAAAACCACAAGGGGGTGCAGCCCGAGAACAAGAACATGAACACTCTTTGGGCTTCACATGTAACTGTTGAAACAGAAAGGTTAAAAGAAACACACACAAAAGAACAGAGAGGGGCTGGAGAGATGGCTTAGTGGTTAAGGCATTTGCCTGCAAAGCCAAAGAACCTCGGTTCCATTCCCCAGGATCCATGTTAGCCAGATGCACAAGGGGGCGCAGGCATCTGGAGTTCGTTTGCAGTGGCTGGAGGCCCTGGCGTGCCCATCCTCTCTCTCTCTGCCTCTTTCCCTCTCTCAAATAAATAAAATATTGAAAAAAAAAAAAAGATCATAGAATTTTCCAGAAGTAGAAGGAAAAGTCAGAGACAGAGAATAAGAAACACCACCAAAATGTCAAGTGTAGCATCAGGGTAAAAGGAGTCTCAGAAAGAGAAAAAAAAAAGATGAAGGGGAGATTTGATCAAAGAAACATGTAGAAGAAAATTTTCTAAGACTAAAAATTCAGAAACATCTTCAGGTTGGAAGAGTCGTAGCCTGGCTCCTTCAAAGCTGAACACAGAAGCTGCAGGCTGTGGAGGAGTCATTTCCTCCATGCAGAGAGGCACATCCCACTTCTGTGTGAAAATACATAACTTCAGAAACCTCATATGTCCATAAGGGACATGACTCAGTGGGTAAAGTGCGTTCAGATCCCCGGCACCCATATAAATGTGCGGCAGTGTGCACCTATAACCTCAGTGCTGGGAAGGCAGAGACAAGAGGATCCTTAGGGCCTGCGGGCTAACCAGTCCAGCCAAATCGATGAGTTCTAGGACCAATGAGAGACCATGTCTCAAAGAATAGGACAAAAGAAGACATCTAGCATCAACCTCTGTCTGCACGCACACTATGTACATGTAGTCGTCCCCCCACAGACAGGAACATATACATACATCACATATATACACGTCTACACACTATACACACATACACAAAGATAAACACTGCATGTGCATTCTGCTGACAAAGCAGTAAGTAGATTAAAAAAAAAAACATTTAAAATAGGTTTCAGGACTGGAAAGATGGCTCAGCAGTTAAGGCACTTGCCTCCCCAGAACCCACGTAAA
The DNA here is from genome assembly GCA_036346955.1 of Dipus sagitta. Classification (NCBI taxonomy): domain Eukaryota; kingdom Metazoa; phylum Chordata; class Mammalia; order Rodentia; family Dipodidae; genus Dipus; species Dipus sagitta. The sequence continues at coordinate 23,916,624 of CM070786.1, forward strand.
GCCAGATGCACAAGATGTCACACGTGTCTGGAGTTCATTTGCAGTGGCTGGAAGCCCTGGAGTACCCATTTTCTCTTTCTTTATCTCTCTCACACACACTCTCTCTGCCTCTTTCTCTCTCTGTCTCACAAATTAATTAATTAAAAATATAAAATAGGTTTTGTTTATAAAAAGGAAGGAAGGGACAAAAGCAGTATACTTAAAATGTGTGATTCTCTTCATCCTGAGGCTAGAGTAAGGACACACCTAAACAGACTTGGAACTTGAATCACAACACCAATTTCTTCATAGTCACAGAAATGTCTAAACATGTAATAATGCACATGTGCATATGATTTTATCTATGACTAGAAGGGGAGAGGCCTATTAACTAACAAATCAGGAAATTGAAATAATAAAATTGGCCAACAGACATTACAACTATACTCAGATAACAAATCCGTTAAGCGAAATTTCCTGTACCATTTTAACCCAAAGCATGACTTATTGTCTATATTATGTGTGCAGTAAAATGAAAACCACTTTTCTCCACCCTTCTGGGCATTTGCAACATAACCATATTACTCAATCCAATTGTTTCAAATAAAATAAACTAGGAAGCTGTTGTATTGAAAAAGGAATGAAGGTTTTCCACTAAAAGAAAAATACAGTGTTTTCATAAGTAAGAAAAATGTGAAATTGTTCAAACAGAACAGTTGGCTATGCCTTGAACAGTCTGCAGTATTGGTACTGACATGAGACAGCAAAAGTTTTAAATTCAGGTGAAATCCACTAATTTTATATCAACCAGCACTGGAGTGTGAATGTTAACTGTCCCCTAAGGGACACATGTATAGAAGGATTTCTCCCCAGGGAAACTGTATTGGTGGGCAGAATCTTTGTGTCTATATACATTTACATGGGCATGTGCATGAGGAGACCGGAAGACAACCTCAGAGACCAGAGGACGGCCTCGGGTGTTGTTTCTCAGGGTACTGTCCACCTCTTTTGAGACAGGGTTTCTTACTGGCCTGGAACTCGCCAATTAAGCTAGACTACTTGGCCAGCAAGCCTCAAGGATCCATCTGTCCCTGTCTTCCCAGCGCTGGCATTACAGGTGCAAGCCACTGTGCCAGTGTTTTATGTGTTCTAGGGACTGAACTCAGGTCCTCTTGCTTGCAAGGCAACTACTTTATTGAACGTGCTATCTCTCTGCAGCCCTTGGTGGTGGAATCTTCAGGATGTGGGGCTTAGTGGAAAGTTGTAAGGTAACTGGGGACGGATCAGACACTTTCTCATTGCCGGAGCAAAATACTGAACCAGAAGCAGCTTATGAAAGGAAAGGGGATTAATCTGGCTTACAGCTTCTAGGAGAAGTTTCATCCTGTAGGGAAAGCGTGGCGAGCTGGAGAAGGAGGCCCATGTCCCATGTCACTAGTCAGGAAGTAGAGAACAGGACTTGAGGCTGGGCTGTAATGCTCAAGGTCACCACCTCAGCCAGTGACACACTTCCTAAAGGTTCCACAACTTTCCCAAACAGCGCCACCAACTGGGGATCAAGTGTTCCAACACAGGAGCCTATGAAGGGTAGCTTATACTTGAACCACCACAGGGAACATGCCCTCAAAGGGACCATGGAATCCTCTTCCTCCTTTGCCTCTGGCCATGATGTGAGCAGTGTGCTCCCCACCTGCTCCATTCTGTTGCCATCAACACCTGCACCAGGGGTCGAAAAGCAACACAGTCGCAGGGCGTGGTGTCGCACGCCTTTTATCCCAGCACTCAGGAGGCAGAGGTAGGAGGATCACTGTGAGTTGGAGGCCACCCTGAGACTACATAGTGAATTAATTCTAGGTCAGTCTAGACTAGAGTGAAACCCCACCTCAAAAAATCGAAAAATAAAAATAAAAAAAGCAACAGGTCCACCTGATCATGGGCTTGAATCTCTAAAGCCATGAGCAAAAATACACCTGTCCTCTTTATAAATTAATTAACTCAGGTGTTTTACCATAGTGAAAGAAAGCTGACCAAGAAAACCAATAGCCAATAAGAGTTTTAGAATTTCTAGAAGTTATTGCTTTTACAATGGTGATCTCTTTCACTGTGGATCTTAGAGCTAGAATGCCTTGTCTGAAATAGTCAGGTGGAATTTTTTTTTTCTCTTGATTGGCTGTAAGTCTGTAATAATGTACAGTCAATATTCTTAGAAATTGTGGAAAAAGAATCTTTATATAATGATTTACTATGAACTTTTCAATGACAGTTTTCCACTTGGAGCTGTGCTTGGGGCTTCAGTTATGGTCCTTCAGTACCTAGAGGCCAAAGGCTGAAGCTTGTGCCTGCCTGCCCCGTACGACACGCTGGCTCCATGGTGCGTGTACTTCTGAAAATCAGACTAGGACACGCAGACACAATTGGGGGTGAAGTTTCATGAGATGAATATTCTTAAGCAATCAAGAACATTTTGGTACTTGTTCATCGATGTTTATTACTGGTCTATTCACAATAGCTAGGAAAAGGAAATAGCCTCATCAAGTGACGAATGGAGAATGGAGATGTGATGTGTGTGTGTGTGTGTGTGTGTGTGTGTGTGTGTGTAAGCTTCATTCAGCTATAAAGAAAAATATAAGTACAAAATTTGCAAGAAAAAGGATTGATCTTAAAAATATAACTCTGAGGTAACCCAGGCTCAGAAAGACAATTACCCTGTACATGACGAAATCTTTTAAGGTTTTGCTGGTCCTAGACAACCAGAAGTCATAGACTTCAAAAGTACCATCTTCTGCACTATTCCTTTGAACTTAGATCCAAAGCGTTCTTGTCCCAATATCCAGAGTGTGCATTTTCTCTTATATCTCCTAATGTCATTCTTTTTTAAAAAAAATTATTTATTTATTTATTTGAGAGTGACAGACAGACAGAGAGGGAAAGAGGCAGATAGAGATAGAGAGAGAATGGGTGTGCCAGGGCCTCCAGCCACTGCAAACGAACTCCAGATGTGTGTGCCCCCTTGTGCATCTGGCTAACGTGGGTCCTGGGGAGTCGAGCCTTGAACCAGGGTCCTTAGGCTTCACAGGCAAGTGCTTAAGCGCTAAGCCATCTCTCCAGCCCTCCTAATGTCATTCTTGTGTGGTTATTTCTATCATGAATTAAAAAAAAAAAAAACTTTTGCCACTCCTCAACAGATTTCATCTATTGTGCCAGTTCTGAAGAAACACAAAATAAGGCAAATAGTTGAGTCTGTCTTGCTTAATGTAACATGGAAGACAATTCATATTCTAAAACATAAAACATCTAACTTGGCTTTTTTGAAATCATTAAGTACAGGAAGTCTAGGCAAATTCATAGTTCAGAGAAATTTAAAATATTTTCTTTATCTTGATGTTTCAGAAAAGTGAGATACAGACTATCACAAATACATTATCTTCCCTTGGCTACGAGCAGAGCTTGGCAGGTGCAGTGCCAGAACTCCCTTGTACGAAATAATGTTTGCTCTTTGACATCATTTAGCTAATGAACAGGATACGAAATGTCAGAAATGAAATATTAGAGGAAAACTGAATAGGCCAGAGGACATTTCAACATATTTGCCGCATTGCAGGCCTTTGTGAATGAAAACAGATGGCATAAATAAAACATTTCTGTTTTCACTACAGACTCTGTTGTATTTCAAGACTGTTCAATTGCCAGCATTAAGCCAGGCTGCAAATAAAATTTTCCTGACATTTACTCATGACTTTTAACTTCCTAGGCTCTTAAAATCACATGGCTCTCAAGCAAAATCACTTTCTAACAAAAGGAAAGATGCGGAGTGGAGACAAAAGCACCGTCACCCGCTGTGGATGTGCCTGACACCATTAAAGCACTGTGACAGCCCATGGGGTGCAGTCAGCCGTCCACCACCTCACGGCTGGTTCATTTCTCAGCACTGCATTTCGGAGCAAAAGCACTTAAACTTCATTTTGTTTCAGCTCTACTATTAATGATTCAAAATGGAATAAAAATAATTTTTAATCGAGTATCATTTTGTAAGAAAACTTCCACTTGTAAAAAATTTATCCTAACATTCCATGGTGAGGGGGAGGAAACAGCACAAGGTGTTTATTTGGAGCTGTTCTCTCTCTGTCTCTGTCTCTCTGTCTCTGTCTCTCTGTCTCTTTCTCTCTCTCTCTCTCTCTCTCTGTGTGTGTGTGTGTGTTCAGATACCCGTATGTGCATGTGTAATTGTATTTGTGTATGTGCATGTGCACAGGTGAGTATGCACATGTGTGGAAGCCACAGGTCAGTGCTGGTGTCTTTCTCATTGCTCTCCTCTTTATTTCTTGATAGAGTCTTTCACTGAAGCTGCTGCTCCCCAATTCAGCTAGACTGCATAGCCAGCAAGCCCCAGACAGCCTTGTCTCAGCTTCCCCAGTGTTGGGATCGCAGGCACACACTGCTGTGCTGGGCTTTTACCCAGATGCTGTGGATCCAAACTCAGGTCCTCGTGTCTATGTGGCAAGCACTTTACTGACTGAGCTACCTTCACAATGCTCTTATGTTTTATTTATTTATTTTTTTCCTCTCCTTCTTCAAGATAGAGTCTCACTCTAGCCTAGACTGGCCTTGAAGTCATGGTGAACCTCCTACCTCAGCCTCCAGAGTGCTGGGATTATGTATATTATTTTTCATGTGGGAAACATCCTTTGACGTACACCGAATCAACCTTAGGAGGGGTTATATTTAAATCGTCTGTGCAACATGCTGCTTCCTCACAAATATGGTTGGATTGAGGGCCAGGCGTGGTGGTGCACGAGCACTCGGGAGGCAGAGGTAGGAGGATCGCCTTGAGTTCAAGGCCACACTTCAACAGCAGTGAGTGAGGCTAGGCATGCATATGTATACCTGTAGCCCAGTGTTCAGGAGGTGGAAGCACAAGGCCAGTAGTTCAAGGCCATCCCGGGCTACAAGAGACCTCATTTCAAAAATTAAAACAAAATAATAAGCTAGTAATGGTGGCACAAGCCTTTAATACCAGCACTCGGGAGGTAGAGGTAGGAGGATCACCATGAGTTTGAGGCCACCCTGAGATTACATAGTGAACTCCAGGCCAGCCTGGGCTAGAGTGAGACCCTCCCTTGAAAAACCAAAATAAAAAAATAAAACAACAACAACCCCCCCCAAAAAAAACCAAAATAAAACAAAACCCAGAAACCAAAAACATAGAAAATCTACCCAAACTATAAATGAAAGTAAAAGCTCAATTGATTTGTCAATATAAAACTATTTGTCAGGCTGGAGAGATGGCTTAGCACTTAAGACGCTTGCCTGTGAAACCTAAGAAGCCAGGTTCTGTTCCCAAGTCCCCACGTAAGCCAGATGTGCATGTTGGCGCATGCATCTAGAGGTTGTTTGCAGTGGCTAGAGGTCCTGATGTACCCATTCTTCCTCTGTCTGCTTCTTCTCTTTCTTTGTGTCTCAGATAAATAATTAAAATATTTTAAAAACTATTTATCAATATAAAAATTGGGAAAAGATTTCATTATTGAAGACAAAAGACTTATAATGCATCTTTAGAATATAAAATATCTGAAATCAGTGTGAAGATGAGCAAAGAAATTTGCAAAAGAAAGACTGAAAATTAAGGAGATTTTTGAGGTATTTATCACTCATTAAAATAAATGCAGAATAATGCATTCATAACATGCCCTTTAACCTATGAAGTAGCAGAAATGATACTTAACAGGAGCTTATTGCCCAGTATTCCACATGCAATTTGTAAGGGGCACAGTCAAGTGTACCAAATAGGTGACTATTAGTGAGGTTTTAAGGAAAAAGTTTCATATATTGCTAATGGAATAGCAAAGTAAAAGCACTCCAATAGTGTATGATATGGCATCTTTCATCACCATCACACTCCTTCAGTGCCTGGCCCATCCACAGACCTTCTATCACTTGTTCTAGAAACATGGCTGCTCCTATAGGAAATGACAGGCACAAGGAGTGATTCATTGTACTGGCATTGGTTGTGTGCAAGAAATTAGATATCAAGCCAACAGAAGACTGCTGAAATACACTGTAGTATGCTCACAAAATCTATGTCTTCTAAAAAGAATAGGAAAGCTCCACTAACACGAGAGAACTCTAGGATTATTATTCCATGCGAATAGTACTAACATTATCTTTGCTGTCAGATAAAAAGGACAGTTTTATAATATATAGTCATATTCTTCAAAAACCTAAGATTAGATTAACTTTCTCACACTATCTATAAAGATACTCTATAATATTATTTATAACAAACACCAGAAAACAATCTAAAAGTCCTAAGAGAGTGGTAAATCAAATTATGACAATCCATGCAACAAAATATTATTTTAGCTAATAAAATACCATACATGAATAGTATGGAACAATGTGCATTTTGTTTAAGCAAAAATGTGACATTAAAACCCACACACAATATGAATGCAATTTCTAATAGGGAGATCATAAGGCTACCTAAATAATGCTGAATCTATATCTCAACATCAGTGATACACTCTTGGTGACAATGTAGCTTATGGTTTAATCAAACATCTGTCACTGAGAAAAGAGGAGAGCTTAGAAAAGGATGGGGCACTCCTATGTTGAAAGGTTACCATTTTCACAATACATTTGCAGAAAATGAGAATTGCAAGGATTCTGACTTTAGGGATATGAGAAAAAAGAAGGAGAGAGAGAGAGAGAGAGAGAGAGACTTAAAGAAATATCAAGTACTTTGAATGTTGTACGTTCAGTGTTGCCCAAGGTGAATGGAACTTCTCTCAATCCTCTGAAGGTACAGTAACGACTTATTCATCCATCCATTCATTCATTCATTTGTTCATTTTCTGTTTTCTTTTCAGATGTTTTCACTGTGTGACCCAGACTGTTACTGAACTTGCAATTCTATCTCAGCCTTCCAAGTGCTTGTAGGCATAGACCACCATGCCACTTCCTTTCATATTTTTGTCATGACCCCCAGTGATCACCATCTCCCCTACTTCTGTTTGGAGAGAGGAAAACACAACATAGAGCTAGTGACCTACTTCACCATGAGTCATACGTAGGTGTGACTCAACACATGGCACTAAAAGACACAGCAGCCCAATCCTGATACCCTTTCTATCCCGAGGGCTAAGTATGTGTTTGAGCTTGCAAAAAGGTTTTCAAATTCAAAAGCTGATTATTACAGCATTATAAATGACTTACAAGAAAGTTTGTGCTTGCTTGGGGTGGAGCAAACAAGAGAAAGGAAATGTACATACTCTTAAATACTAAAGATGTGGTAAAATGGAAATAATTTAATACTGAAGATGTGAAATCAAGATTTCAGCTCTAATGCAAAAAAAAAAAAATTGAGGAAGAAGCTACTTAAAACACTGACTGGTCAGTTGGCTCTTGCATTTATGATTCACAGGCTGGTGCCAGGAGTGAGACATCAAGATGCATGTTGAGAATACAGCAGGGCACAAGATAGTTGTGGGAGATGATTTATTAAGTACTAATCACAGAGAGTGATGGTCCTATGGGAGTATATAAAAGACACTTGTCATCTACTCTGAAGGATTCCTTACTAACTGTAAAGGCTGACTGAGTCTGAGGCCTAAGCAGGAAGGAGTTAGGAATGCAAAGTGGAACGGTGGAGGACTTTGGGCAGGAGCAACACTATGTGCCAAGACCCACATCCAGTACCGTGTGCTGAATGAGACTGAAAGGTTGTGTAACTGGTAATCATGAAGGCTGCTGCTGAAGATCACTCATGAATGAGGGATAGCATCAGAATGTGGAGGGGGGAGGACAGGCAGGAGGCTGACGATGGCACCAACATGGCTGTATACACACTGTCTACACAACTAATAATAATAACACAAAGAAAAAAATAAAGTGGGGTAATGTCAAAAGGGAAAGTAGGATTTTTATTAATTAAAGTACTGATTTAAAAATACTTCCTGGATGCTCAGTGCGTGTCAGGTTCCATTCTAGGTGTTGAGAGTGCGTCGCCTGAAAACCTTACGCGGTGGTGCGCAGGGAGAGACAACTGGCAGAGAACTGTGCAAATGACATCATCCGCCACGGCCCGAGAAGTGCCCTGGGTAAAGTGGGCTGGGAGAGGAGCAGGTGGGTGAGGACTGGCTTAAATAGAATGGTCAGGGACTGTTCAGTAAACAGGTGGTGCAATAACAAACCTGGCAAGAAATGAGGGACCAAGCCTTGCAGGGACCGAGAGAAAGCACATTCTAGACAGAGATGAGAGCCAGCACGAAGGTCCCGATTAGGACTGGGTCTGCTTTGCTCTAAGACAGCAAGGAAACAGAGAGCGCAGGCAAAGGAGCGAGTGAGACCAGGGTGAAGAGGCGGGTCTGTGAGATCTCAAAGCTGCAGCAAACATTCAGTAGAATGTTGTCTGTTTACTGCTTCCGGACCTGGTGCACAGACGATGAAGAAGACGAAGAGACAAGAGACAAGAGAAGGGGTTGCTGGGGAGTCTAGACCAGGCAGGACAGCACGAGAAGCAGTGTCCTATAGAAGGCGTAGAAGAATGACCAGCATTGGTATGAGACACCTCTTTAAACGAACTGTTAGGGCTGGACAATGTCACTCCTTCTTAGCAACCCTTTTATATTCGTTTCTTTAAAATAATATTTTTTTGTGGGCTGGAGAGATGGCTTAGCGGTTAAGCACTTGCCTGTGAAGCCTAAGGACCCTGGTTCGAGGCTTGATTCCCCAGGACCCACGTTAGCCAGATGCACAAGGGGGCGCACGCGTCTGGAGTTCGTTTGCAGTGGCTGGAGGCCCTGGCGCGCCCTCTCTCTCTCTCTCTCTCTCTCTCTCTTCTCTCTCTCTCTCTCTCTCTGCCTCTTTCTCTCTTTGTCTGTCGCTCTCAAATAAATAAATAAATAAATAAATAAATAAATAAACGATTAGTTCTGTTTGTTGTACAAGGGATCGGGTTTCATGATGACATTTTCATTCAAGTATATCACATACTTTGGCCATATGCATCCCTGTCACCCTTTCCTGCTCTCCCATCCTAGCCCACTAGCCCCCTTCCTCTTCCCAAGTAGTCGCCCCTCCACTTTCCTATCCTGAGTGTGCACATATGTATAAAATCTAAGTACCACACAAGAGAAGCCATGACGGTTCTCTCTGCATTCTGTCTCCCCTGTGCCATTCCAGACTGGCCTCGACCTTGCTCCGCAGCCCCACTCCCGATCCTCCTACCTCGGCCTTCCAAGCGGTGGGGTTACAGGAGCGTACCGTCACGCTTGGTTTATGTAGTGCTGGGGACTGAACCCAGGGATTCCTGCAAGGTAGGTAAGCACTCTACCTGCGCCACATGTTCTCTAGCCATTCATCTACTGAGGGCCACCTTGCCTGATTCCCTGACTCGGTGCTGTGTATCGCGCCGCAGTGACCGTGGATGTACAGGCATCTCTGCAGCACTGGGAACGCGGCGCCGGGGCTCCTCTCTCGGCACCGTCACAGCACGGCCTTTGCTACGGGAGCAAGTAGACATGGCAGACGGCGCATGCACAGACCCAGGTGGTGCCGGCTCACCTGCAGGCAGAGCTTGATTCACTCCTCACAGAGCCGGGATGAAACAGGAGCAGAGAGGCCAGCCTGACCCCCAGACCCAAGGTGGAAAGATAAAGGATGAAGGCAGATATAGCAAGCCTCTTTTGCATAAATGAACACGAAGACTAGGCCAATCTTTGAAGAGAATAGAGGCATGGTGTCTAAAATAAACTCTGCAGGTGGACACGGAGGCTGGCCTCCCATGAGAAGATAAATAAGGCAGTGGTATGCAAATGTGAGTGAGGCCAAGTTCGAGACCACGAGGAGCAACACCACACTCTTCTCCCTTCTTTCTCTGACTTGCGTTTGTTTGGAAGCTTGAGAAAATAAACAGCCTCCTCAGACAGGATTCTGCAGGTTCCTACTCTGGCCCCGGACCAAAAAAAAAAAAAAAAAAAAAAACCCACATCAAAGGCCCTGGGAGAAGACATTCTTTGGGTCACAGAAAAATGGTACATGGGAATCAGGAGTTGTTCAACAATTTTAAATGACCCAACATGCAAATATTAAGTTCTGCAATAAACGCTTAATGATCCCTCGGGGTTTTGTCTTTGATCATTTGATTGTCAGAAAGATATCCTTCTGGGCTAAAAATCAGTTTGAGTTTCTGTCCTAGACAAAGTCACTTCTAGAGCTTTCCTCTTTGGGGTGCTCTGAGGCCCTCCCTCGGCTCAGCAGTCAGCCGCCCAGCTGCTCACACCGTCCTGTTCCCTTCAGCTGACTGGAAACTCTGACAGTTCTGCAGTTTTGGAAACAAAATGGAATTCTTCTAAATCTGTATCCTAGCACACTTCAGAATTTGGAGTAACTCCACAGGAAGGTTTTTGCATGAAGTAAAAGATTAAGAGCTGACAAGGTTATATTTCAGGAAAGCTCTAGTAGATCCAAGATAAGGCGTGGTATAAAATGAAAACAAAAGCAGCCCGACTTAGAGAAGTCCTTTGATTCTCCTCTGTTCTGGAGACCCACTGCTCTTCTCTTCTGTTCTCTGGGACGGACACAGGTTTGTTCCTTTTTTCTTTTCTCATTCTGACTGGAATTCATTTTTTGTTTGTTTAAAATCCATTTTTGTGAAAAGCCAAAGATCATGTATCTTTACCTATGGAGGGACTTGATGCATATATGTCTACATACTTACATGCAATTTAACCTACCAAAAAAAATTAGAAGAAAGAGAATTTTAATATCAGTACTTGTCTATAAAACTTTGTTGAAGAGAAAATAGGCTTTCCCTTATTTTATTTTATTTTTTGCTTAAAAACATTACTTGTTCTTAAAATAATTATGGAAGCACTTAAATGACTTTCTTGCTAGCTGACAGAGGATCATTGCTCAAATAATTTCATTCGTATTCTTTTTTTTTTGAGGTAGGGTCTCACTCTAGCCCAGAATGGCTTCAAACTCACAGCAATCCTCCTACCTCTGCCTCCTGAGTGCTGGGATTAAAGATGTACACACTACCACACCCAGCTATAAATAGCATGCCTTAGCAAGTCTTTTTAAAACTTTATTCATTTATTTACTTGAGAGAGAGAAAGAGGAAGGGGAGGGGAGAGAGAGAGAGCGAGAAAGAATGGGCACACCAGGGCTTCTAGCCACTGCAGAGGAACTCTAGACACATGCACCACCTTGTGCATCTGGCTTTACGTGGATTCTGGGGACTCAAACCCAGGTCCTTAGGCTTTGCAGGCAAACATCTTAACCACTGAGCCATCACTCCCAGTCTCCATTTCTATTCTTACTCACATTGTACAATGAATCCCTCCTTAATATATCATCTGGCCACATTCTTTTTTGTTGTTGTTGTGGTTTTTTTTGTTTTGTTTTGTTTTGTTTTTCAAGGTAGGGTCTCAGTCTAGCTCAGGCTGACCTGAAATTCACTATGTAGTATCAGAGTGGCCTTGAACTCATGGCGATCCTCCTACCTCTGCTTCCCCAGTGCTGGGATTAAAGGTGTGCACCACCATGCCTGGCTTGGCCACATTATTCTTTATTATTAGGCTGTGGTGACTGAGAGGAAGAACAAAGTTCATATTGTGTTAATAATTGATGTATAAAGAGAAGACTGCAGTCATCTTCCACATTAGAACTTTTCAAATAACTTCAGGATAAAAATAGTCATTGTAAATCACTCAAACTTGGGTTTTGCATAATAAAATAATTTTATGTGGTATCTCTTCTACAAAGGGTCACCTTCATCCTGCTTTACTCCTTCAAAAAAGGGTAAGTTTAAAACTTTTCTTTTGAAACTGAACTATTAGTTAGCACACTGTTTAAAATATTATCTTTAAAAACATTAAAAGTCATTATAATTTTAAAACTTGGGGATTCTGTGCAAGCTTATCTTAGTACAATGGGGTGCTATTGACCAATATAGTGCCACTTTAATGTTGAGACAGGAGGTTCCTGGAACTTCCTCTGTTCATTCCAGAAAACCAGCTTTATACCTGCTGGCAAAGTCTTCAGTGGCTGAGCAGCCAGCTGGCTAATCAGGCTTTAATTACGATCATGTCAAATAGCTCATACTTCAGAGAACTTAGCCTAGAGGAGTAAGATTAGAGATACATCTTTATTTTATTTTATTTATTTTAGAGAGAGAGAAAGAGAATGGACACACCAGGGCCTCCAGCCACTGCAAACAAAGTCCAGATGCATATGCCACCTTGTGCATCTGGTTTACATGGGTGTTAGGGTATTGAACCTGGGTCCTTTGGCTTTGCAGGCAAACGCCTTAACTGCTAAGCCATCTCTCCAGCCCAAGAGATACATGTTTTTCATAGGATGGGGTTAGTTCTCTAGGATGCCTATATAGGGTCAGAAGGCCACATCCAAGCTAACTGAGTAGGAATTGACTCTTAAAGGACAGGCAGGGAATAGTGTTGGCTAGAGATGTGCAATGATAGAGCTGTGTGGTGCAGCAAGGCATGTGCCAGGCAGCAGCTGGAACTCAGCAAGACACTGCGTTCTGTGGAGAACACAGGGACGGGGCTGCAGGTACCATCTTCTGGAGGGAGCCTTGGCTATCATGTTAAGGAGGTTGGGTTGTCATCCAGGGAAATCTGTCTTCCAGGTAAGGAGTCTTATAAGCAAGGAGGTGGCAGGTTGGTAACTTAGGGACAGAACTCTCATTCTAGCGACAGTTAAAAAAAAATGTCTTTGACCAGGAGGTGGTAAAAAGGTAAGATAACAGGATTCCAGCAAAGAAGACATTGCAGAAAGCCAGGGAAGAAACAGGAGGGTCACACTGTGCAGACAGACAAAGGAGTGCCGACTGGAAGGACAGACAGGTTCAACACTTAATTGGAAGGTAAACTTAGAACTTACAGGCTGGACACAGTGGCTCATTCATGCCTGTAGTCCCAGCACTTGGAAACTTGGGGCAGTAGGATTGTTGTAAGTTTGAGGCCAGCCTGGGGGCTACAGAATGAGACCCAAAAAACGAATACAGAGTGAATTCCAGGTCAGTCTGGGCTAGAGTGAGACCCTACCTCAAAAAAGAAAAAAAAAATCAAAACAAAAAGACAACAGCGTAAACTGGGTGTGGCAACCCAAGCCTTTAATCCCAGCACTTGGAAGGCAGTGGTAGGAAGAACAATATGGGTTCCAGGCCACCCTGAGACCACATAGTGAATTCCAGGTCAGCCTGAACTAGGTGAGACCCTCCCTCAAAAAACAAAAACAAAAAAGACAAAGGAACACAGTAAGCAAGTACTGACAGATTTTGGAGGCAAGATGACTAAATAAGGCTTTGTTTTACAAAAGCTGACTAGTGAAATTCAGTACAACCATTGAGATAATTTATTTAATTTAAATTTATAAATCACATAAATATAAAAATTAAAACAATTATATTTTTAAAGTAAAAAAAGTTATTTAATTTTGAGGGGATAAGAGTTGGTAACTTTTATTTAAAGATAGAAGTAAAAAATATTGCAGGAAAGGGAAAGTAGGCTTTGTAAAGACAAGCTCTAGGGAGAGAAGCAGGCATACAGAGGATCGCCTACTTATTTTAATTTTTACATTTATTGTGGATATGCTTCACAAAACTAAGTTATATATGTAAAAATTAGAACACTCTTTGTTCACTTTATTTGAAACCTGATGAAATTTTCATGTCTCAAAAAACTGTATTTCCATAAAAGTCTTCAGTTTTACTCAGGGCTTAATAACTAAGAAAATCTCCCGGGGTAATGTTTATCGGCTGTGTGCAAATTCTAGATCTGGCACTCAGACTCGTAAGAACAAAGGATGGGTGACCAATCCAGGGACATTCTTCACTGTGGCCCCCATTAAAGCTTTTCAGAGTATGAGATTCAGGCTCACATATGTGACAGCCATAATAAATTCTCCAGGGAAAGAGCAAAACAATGCTGGGTGAAAGGTTTTTCCTTTTAAGCAACGCAAAAATGAATGAGCATCTTGTATTCTTTCTGCCGTCTAGATCGGCACCATGGCCTTGGAGCAGAACCAGTCAACAGATTACTACTATGAGGAAAACGAAATGAATGACACTCACGACTACAGTCAGTACGAAGTGATCTGCATAAAAGAAGAGGTCCGACAATTTGCAAAAGTTTTCCTCCCTACCTTCTTCACAATAGCTTTTATCATTGGACTTGCAGGTAATTCTGTGGTTGTGGCAATTTATGCCTATTACAAGAAGCAGAGAACCAAAACAGATGTGTACATCCTGAATTTGGCTGTGGCAGATCTGCTCCTGCTATTCACTCTGCCTTTTTGGGCAGTCAATGCAGTTCATGGGTGGATTTTAGGCAAAGTGATGTGCAAAGTAACTTCGGCCGTGTACACAGTGAACTTTGTCTCTGGCATGCAGTTTCTGGCTTGTATCAGCATAGACAGGTATTGGGCGGTAACCAAGGCCCCCAGTCAGTCAGGAGTGGGGAGACCTTGCTGGGTCATCTGTTGCTGTGTCTGGATGGCTGCCATCTTGCTGAGTATACCCCAGCTCGTGTTTTACACGGTGAATCACACCACCAGGTGCACTCCCATCTTTCCCCACTACCTAGGAACGTCACTGAAAGCATCCATCCAGATGCTGGAGATCTGCATTGGATTTGTGGTCCCCTTCCTCGTCATGGGGGTGTGCTATTTCATCACGGCCAGGACGCTCATCAAGACGCCAAACATTAAAAAGTCTCGACCCCTCAACGTTCTGCTCACAGTGGTTGTAGTTTTCATTGTCACTCAGCTGCCTTATAACATTGTCAAGTTCTGCCAAGCCATAGACACCATCTACTCCCTGATCACCAGCTGTGCCATGAGCAAGCGCATGGATGTTGCCATGCAGGTCACAGAGAGCATCGCGCTCTTCCACAGCTGCCTCAACCCGGTCCTCTACGTCTTCGTGGGGGCCTCATTTAAAAACTATGTCATGAAAGCAGCCAAGAAGTATGGATCCTGGAGGAGACAGAGACGGAATGTGGAGGAAATTCCTTTCGATTCTGAGGGCCCCACTGAGCCAACCAGTTCTTTTACAATTTAAATGAAAAACTGTCTGCCTTTCGCTTGGATACACATGGGTGATCTTTCTCCCTCAGACAAAATATTTGCATGATTCTGAGAAGCGAATGTCGAAAATCACTGTTGCTACAGCTTTATAACAAAGAAGGGGGTGGAGAAGAAACAAGCTACCAAGAGGAAACAATAAACAGATAAAACATGAACATTAAAATTAATGATCCATAACAACAGTAGGGACAGACAGGAATGAAAATGCTGTGCTATAAAAAGGGAGGGCTTTGTGGTGATGGAGTAGTTTTGTATTTTGAATACAGTAGTGGTTACCCCAATCTACATGTGACATAATGACAATGATCTCTGTATGCTGTGTGAAGTTCAACTTCTTGGTTTTGCTATTATACTGTAATGATGTCAGATAAACCAAAAGATTCAGCCATGGGTAACAGGTACCTAGGACCATCCTGTACTATCTTTGTAATTTCCTGTGAATTTGTAATAAAAAATAAAATAAACAATACCCATCTATCTCAAACTGAAAAAAGGCCTATGCTAAGAGTCACTTATAATTATTTTAATAGCCTAACTTTTAATGTAAAAACAATTTCCCTGCATATTTTTCATCCTTGAATAACTGTGCAGTAAAACTTAGTATGAATCTTTAATTTGTTAATTTGGAAGTACTTTTATGAGGTCTACCACCCCCAGCCTTCCATCAAAGCAAACACCCATGAGCTCTTCTGAGCCTTTTACACATTCTGGTAATGTTGCAGTCAGGTTTGCATTGCTGGTAGAAATTGCCCAACCAAGAACAGCTTGTGGGGAAAAAAAAGAGGTTTATTTTGGTTTACAGGCTTGAGGGGAAGCTCCATGATGGCAGGGAAAACGATGGCATGAGCAGAGGGTGGACATCACTCCCTGGCCAACATAAGGTGGACAATAGGAACAGGAGAGTGTGCCAAACACTGGCATGGGGAAATTGGCTATAACGCCCATAAGCCTACCCCCAACAATACACTGCCTCCAGTAGGCATTAATTCCCAAATCTCCATCAGCTGGGAACCTAGCATTCAGAACACCTAAGTTTATGGGGACACATGAATCAAACCACCACAGGTAAGTTCCTAAACATGTAATTTGCTCCCAAGACATCAAATTTATTTAATAATAGCTAAAGAAAATTATCCTAGTAAATACTGTGCTTATCATGTATATTCTGAAAACAATCTTCAGATCATCGTAGTTATTTCGATTCCAATTTTACAGCTTCCTAAAGAACCCATCTATTTATCTGAGCCTATTGCTGAAACTGGAAGAACAACCATATTACCCTATGTACAAAGGTGCTTTTCATTTAAACATGTGTCTTGAGCAATAAATATATGTACCATAATTTGTTATTATTATTGATGCTGGGGGTTGAAGCCAGAGCCTGGCACATGCTCAGCCTGTGTTCTACCACTGATCTACACGCTCAGAAACCACAGTAGATTATTGCTAACAACATGTGCAGCTATTGAATGACTTTTCCTCTTACCTGCTATTTCTAACTTTGAAAATTCTTGCAGTGGCAGAGCTTAAAGAGTTACAATCACGAAGCTAACAACTACAGATCGTAGCATCATTCTAGCACAAAGGGTTAGCCTTTTGAGTATAAAAACCCATGCTGAACACTCACCACTGCTCCACCATTTCTTGCCATTAACAATATAGCTCTCTCCATCTCGCAGGATTGTACACTCAATGTTTGTGGCATCACTTGAGGCAACGTTGGGCTCTGTAAATGAACAAAGGCTGAGTTCACAGGCAGGCAGATCGAGGCTGAGGTAAGGGGTGAAAGTTCTTTGAGGACAGATGCACCCTAGTCCTTTTATCTTCCTTGCCCCCTAACCTACACGCTCCAGGCATCTGATAAAAGGAGCTGGAAGAATGAAGGGTGAAGTAGGCGGAGCTCAGGGATCAGCATCCGTAACTGTGCTGCTCTTGGCTCCTTCACGGAAGCACGACTCGGAATACAACTCATTCTGCCACTTTCCCAACCACTAAAAGTAGATACGATGTGGGTTTTTACTTTCCACAGTGGAAATTTGTGCTACATGTCGGCCAGCCAACTTCTCTACCATAAGTCCACTATCATCAATAATTGCTACCTATGCTTGCGAGTTCCTTCGGGAGTGCTTCCGGCAGCTTACATACCTTCACTATCAGAGCCTGCTGGACACTTCCGCTCTCCAGGAAGCATTCCCTGAAATAACTGCTTTACTGTGTAGCACTTAGCAACCAGCTCTCATGTTAATCTGCCCTTGTTCACATGCTGCTTTCAAATGAGTCCTTCGGGTATTCCATCTGTTTCTAAAACTCGAACTCCTTTGAGGAAGGTGCTGAGCACTTGTTCTAGTTCCTCCAACTGACACTTGTAAACAATGTGTCCTTCTGTCCGCGTACAATAAATGCCCTTACTGATTTAAGTAGGAAGAACGCTTGTTATTATAAACTGGTATGGAAAATCATAAAATATGCTCATTATTGAAAGCACTTCAAACTCTGGACAATTGTTTTTGTCTTTTAAAGAATTCTGGGGCTGGAGAGATGGCTCAGTGGTTAAAGGTGCTTGCTTGCAAATCCTGACAGCCTGGGTTTGATTCCCCAATACCTACATAAAACCAGATCCACATAGTGGCACCTGCATCTGGAGTTCATTTGCAGCAGCAGGAGGTACTGGTGCGCCCATATTCACTCTCTTATTTTTCTGTCTCTTTCTCTCAAAGAAACAAGAATTTTAAAATTTATTTTCAAGGAGAGCGAGAAAGGGAAGAAGGATGTGTCAGGGCCTCTAGTCACTGCAAATAAACTCCAGATGCATGCGCCATTTTGTGCATCTGGCTTTACATGGGTACTGGGGAATTGAACGTGGCTCCTTAGGCTTTGCAGGCAAGCAACTTAGCCACTAAGCCATCTCTCCAGCCCAGTGAAAGAGTTTTTAAAAAGAATTCTTAATTACTGTTTTCTTATATTCAAGGTGTACCAAGACCACTTTTATTAATATGTTTTTAGTTTGTTTTCTCACATGATTATGATTTGACCCATGTTCCCAGTACTGGTGAAAGTTCTATTTTTTCTAGGGCTATGGAATAGTTGGATATTTTGTATTCATATAACTTTATCAGAAGGATGAACATTTCAGATCAACATAGGGAAAATTTAAAGACAAGTACAAGTTAAAAGACTGTGAGACTAGGTTTCCTCTGCTGGTCATGTGAAAGCCTCTGGGAAAGAATCATCTAATATCCTCCCAAAGGGGAGCAGTATTATATCCCCCATACTTTAAAACACTAACACACAAAGCCAGGCTCAAAACAAACACATCCCTGGCCACGAGCAAAGTTGGCTCAACAGATCCACATCCCACAGGGCTTCTGCTCATCCAAAACAGCCTCAGGGTGGCTGCCTGATTGCATAAGAGAAGACCTTGGTTTGCTTTACCTGTCATACAGAAGGCCGAGGTAATGTCCCCTCGAAGCAGAGGCTCCAGCCACTGCCGCTTCTGTTCCTCACTTCCATATAGGTGCAGCACCTCCATGTTCCCTGTGTCTGCACAAAAGAGGAAAACGCATTTGTTTTACACCTAAAATTCTGCCAGTGTGTGAGATCCACAATGTTATGAAGATAACATAGACATGTATCTTTCTGGTTTTGTTTTGTTAATATTTTTAAATTTTTATTCATTTGAGAGAGGGAAAGAGCAGGGGGGAGAGAGAGAGAGAGAGAGAGAGAGAGAGAGAGAGAGAGAGAGAGAATGGGCACACCAGGGCCTCCAGCCACTGCAAACAAACTCCAGACACATGCACCACCTTGTGCATCTGGCTTATGTGGGTCTTGGGGAATCGAACCGAGGTCCTTTGGCTTTGCAGGCAAACACCTTAACTGTTAAGCCATCTCTCCAGCCCTGTTGTTGTTTTTTTGAGGCACTCACTCTAGCCTAGGCTAACCTGGAACTCACTTTTTTTTTTTTTGTTTATTTATTTGAGAGCAACAGAGAGAAGGAGGCAGAGAGAGAGAGAGAGAGAGAGAGAGAGAGAGAGAGAGAGAGAATGGGCGCGCCAGAGGTTCCAGCCTCTGTAAACGAACTCCAGATGTGTGCGCCCCCTTGTGCATCTGGCTAACGTGGGTCCTGGGGAATTGAGCCTCGAACCGGGGTCCTTAGGCTTCACAGGCAAGCGCTTAACTGCTAAGCCATCTCTCCAGCCCCTGGAACTCACTTTTTAGTTCCAGGCTGGCCTTGAAATCACAGCAATCCTTCTGCCTCTAACTCCCAAGTGCTGGTATTAAAGGCATGTACCACCACGCCCAGCAACGTGTCTCTTTTAGAACCAAATATTTGTTAATGAAAATATTCTGAAACATACATTAATAATTTACAATGGGGACATGCTCTGGAGTACATGGCAGTCAGTGCACATTTACTTAACATGTTCTAACCAGCAGACACATGCCCTGTTCATCCTTTGGCTTTAACGAGGTCTGGTGCAATTAGAACTGAAGTAAACCACTCCTGCCCTTGTTGTGTCTCAAACCCTGCAAGCTGTGCCAAATGTGATTTAAAGGCTCCTGGAGCATACGTGCCAAATGTGACTAAAAGGCTCTGGGGCCTAATTCACACTGCAGGGCCTGTTGAGCCTCCGAGCTAAGTGTATGTGATTGTGCTGTTTCACAGACACACCCCGTGCTTCTAACTCCCACAGCTTGTTTGGACCAGGCCTTCTCTCTGATGTCTTCGCAAGTCAGGTCCTGCTGACGAGACACCTTCTCTACAAGACTCCCCAGTGTGTAGTTGCTCACTCTGAAACACCTCCTTCTGAATGTACACAGCACGTCTATGTTTGCCTCTGACATAGCTGTTCGGTTTTGCTTGCCATGTAGCCCTGGCTGGCCTGGAACTTGCTACATAGAACAGACTGGAGATCCTCCTGCCTCTGTCCTTGAGTACTGGGGTTGCAGGTGTGTGCTCTATTGCAGATCATCATCTGTGTGTCCTTTCCTCCTAGAAAAGCGGCAGCTCCTCTCTCAAGCACGTGACAGACAGAATATCCTTGTTCTGGAAGACGGCAGTAGAAAACCCTCACAGATCCTGTCCAACCTTGAAGGGCGCTGTCCAGTACACGACACCCTGTCTCATGTCCCTCAGCTGAAAAGAACGCTTCCTGTGTGCCATGAGCAAAAGGCTCTGGACACTTTCCTCTGAATTTCAATCACACAAAATTTCAAAAAAGTACTGCCTGAAACCTTTCTCTGATACACAGATTGCTCAAGATATTAAGGAAGAGTTATTTACGTAACTTAGTAATGACAGTTGATGAAATGCCTATGAAAACTGACAAGTGTAAGTTAAGTCTTTCAAACTATGTTTGTTCTCTGTCCAGACACTCCTAGCAGAGCCAGTATTACATTAAGAGGCACATAATTCCTAGTAGGTTGGCACATTCTTTTAAAACAAGTGAGAAAACAAGTCTTCAAGTGTAATGAACTTGTTTCCTTTAAGTTCACTGCTACTTGTTATAGTTCAAATAAGATAAATATTTCCAGAATTAAGATGGTCACAGTGGCCTACACTTGTAAGCCCAGCACTTAAGGGGTAGAGGCAGAAAGATCAGGAGTTCAAGACTATCCTCAGCTACAAAAGCAAGTCTGAGGCCAGCCTGGGCTCCATGAAATCCTGTCTCAAAAACAATAACAACAACAAAAACAACAACAACAACAAAAAAATTATCAGATCAATCTGAGAAGGTGGCAAGATTTTAATTGATCGGCTCAGAAAATACACCTGCGTATTCTCTAAATTTTTTTTCTCATAAAAAAATTAAAGATGGGCTGTGGTAGCAAATGCCTTTAATCCCAGCTCTCGGGAGGCAGAGGTAGGAGGATAGCTTTGAGTTTGAGGCCACCCTGAGACTACATAGTGAATTCCAGGTCAGCCTGGACTAGAGCAAGAACCTACCTCAAAAAAAAAAAAAAAAAAATAGCCTAAAGCCTTAAATTTTCTAGTAAATTTGGGATTGAAATTTGTACTTTAAGCATTCTCATATGCAATATCACATGAGTCACTGAGTGGGAAGAGGCAAGCTGGAAGAGTACATGTTACCCAGAAGCTTTTGTAGATAAAGCATTTGTGAAGCTGGGGGAGAAATTAATCATTCCTAACTTACGAATCCTCCCAAAAATTGACTCAGCACCAGTTACACCCTCTTTAATCTGCTTTGAAAACACTCCAGAAACAATTTCCAAGGCTTGTACAGTTCCACCACAAAAAAGAAAACACCTAGTTTTCTAGCTTTATGTCTTTACTTAAGAGGGTTGCTTAATTATTCTATAGTCAAAAGTTAACTTCTCTGTCTGATTTTAAATTTTCAATAATTTTGTGACATAATTTAAACAGAAAAAACTAATACTCATGAAATTTTAATACTAGAAAAAAGCAAATGACAAACGAATTCACAAGATAAGTGGAAAATTAATGGCAGAGTTTTCATTTATAAGAAAGTTTTCTAAGGCAGGCGTAATGGTGCACACCTTTAATCCCTGCACTTGGGAGGCAGAGGTAGTAAAACCACTGTGAGTTCGAGGCCACCCTGAGACTACATAGTGAATTCCATGTCAGCCTGAGCTAGAGTGAGACCTACCTTGAAAAAAACAAAACAAAACAAAAAAGAAAAAAACAGAAAGTTTTTGATAGCATTACTTGTCATATTAGGACCAATTAATGTATCCTGAGACTATATTAATGAAATTGGCTAGCAGTCTCTAAAAACCAAAAATAGACTAAAACACATTAGATTCTACAGAGTATATGTATTTTTTTTTAAAATTTTGTCTTTTTCCACTTCTTTTTGTGGAAGATATTAGAATGCTACATTAGTAAGGAAAGTGCCATTTCATAAAACCTATGTTTCAGGAATATTTATCCATCCACCCATCCATAAACCCAAATTTAAAACTATATTGCTACGTACCAAAGTCACAACATAAAACATATTTCTTACTAGAAAGGGTAATGAAAGTTTTAAACTAGAGGATTACTAGTTCATTTCTATTCCCACAATATCATTCAACCTATGTAGTATTTTGAAATATCTTTAAGAATTGAGATGAAACTAGGTATGGTGGTGCATGGCTTTAATCCCAGAACTTGGGAGGCAGAAGTAGGAGGATCTCCATGAGTGTGAGGCCAGCCTGGAACTACAGAATGAGTTTCAGGTTAGTCTGGGCTAGAGTGAGACCATACCTAAAAAAAAAAAAAAAAAGAATTGGGCTGGAGAGATTGCTCAGCAGTTAAGGTATTTGCCTGCAAAGCCCAACAACCCAGGTTAGATTCCCTAGTACCCACGTAATGCAAGATGCACAAAGTGATGCATGTGTCTGGAGTTTGTTTGCAGTGGCTAGAGCCCTGGTGCACCCATTATCTCTCACTCACTCTCTCTTCTTCTGTCTTCTCTGAGGACAGATTTCTTTTACAGTAGCCTCGTTATTGTATTACAATGTAGTATGGCAGCGATTTGGTAAGTCAGTATTTAGACAGGGAAACCATATTAGGGAGAAGCTCTATCATTAGCAGAAATCTATGAGCTATCTTAATCCTGCCAAAGACCAGAGGGTCAAAATCCAGCAGGAAGTCATTTTGCTAATTCCACAGGACATTTTTGCTCAGAAATCCAACATAAAGCTATGTACCTCTCCCTGGCAGCTTATCATTTCATTAACTCTTTGGAGGAGAGCCCTAGCACTTAGGCCAGACAAAAAGCAAAACATGCAGTAGTGAGGCCTGAGTTGTGAAGGGACATTATAGGATATCCTGCCACAATTACCCACAGCAAATCAAATTCTAGTCCCCTGGCCAGTAGCATCAGAATAACCAGAGTAATTTGGACAACAAAAGATACCCTGAAGCAGGACATGGTGGCTCACACCTTTAATCCCAGCACTGGGGAGGCAGAGGTAGGAGGATCACTGTGAGTTCAAAACAAGCCTGGGACTACAGAGTGAGTACCAGGTGAGCCTGTGCTAGAGTAATACCCTACCTTGAAAGCAAACAAACAAAAAACATCCTGAGAATGTCTAGAAACACTGACTCAGAATCTGGAGGGATAAAGCCTGGGGATATGATACTTTCAAAAGTTCTTAAGTAGTTGTATAATTCATGTTTGAGAACACTTCTTATAGACAGCATTCCAGGTTTAGCCTTCTTTGCATTCTTTCTGATTTTTCACAAGTAACCTCACAGCACCCACCTCTCCCCCATTAATACCCCAAAGCTAATCAGACTCTGACTTCAGAGTATACTTAGGGGGCTGGGGAGATGGCTCAGAGCTTAAAGACACTAACTGGCTTACAAAACCCACTGCCTTGGGTTCAATTCCCCAGCCTCCACATTAAGGCACAGGCACAGCTCAGGCACAAAGCGGCGCCTGTGTCTGGAGTTCATTTACAGCTGCAGGAGCTCCTGGTGTGTTCTCTCTCTAATAAAAAATACATTTAGGGGCTGGAGAGATGGCTTAGCGGTTAAGGTACTTGCTTGCAAAGCCTAAGGACCCGTGTTTGACTCCCCAGATCCCACATAAGCCAGATGCACAAAGTGACACACAAGGTTGCACATGTGCACAAGGTGGTGCCCCATCTGGAGTTCATTTGCAGTGGCTGAAGGCCTTGGAGCACCAATTTTCTCTTCCTCTCCCTCTTATAAAAAATACATTTAGAGGGCTGGAGAGATGGCTTAGCAGTTAAGTGCTTGCCTATGAAGCCTAAGGACCCCAGTTGGAGGCTCGATTCCCCAGGACCAACGTTAGCCAGATGCACAAGGGGGCGCACGCATCTGGAGTTCGTTTACAGTGGCTGGAAGCCCTGGTGTGCCCAATCTCTCTCTCTCTCTCTCTCTCTCTCTGCCTCTTTCTCTCTCTGTCTGTCGCTCTCAAATAAATAAAAATAAACCAAAAAAGTTCTTTCCATTTGCCTCTCCCTGCAGTGTTACTGTCTCATATAGACCAACAATATCTCTCAAGATGGTTCTGATGCAGATGGCCAGCTTCCCACCTTCAGCCAGTTCCCAACATAGCAACCAATGTGATGGCTACATGTTGTAACTACTCTGCCAAAATCTCCCATGGCTCTTCATCTTCCCGAGAGAGTAAACCCTTACCTGCTCTAATGGCCGACACTCGAGGCTCATTTCTCTGATCAACTTCTGCCATTCTGTGCTTAGCCCCACTGGCCCCCTTTGCTATTCCTAGAATATATCAATCACACTATTTCTGCCTTAGTAATTTTTGTTCTTTCTGCTGTTAAAAAAAATCACTTCTCTAGACATGAGCATGGCTAAATCAATCACCCCTTTAAGCTTTTATTGAAAGCTATTTTCTCAAAGAAGTTTATCCAACCATTCCCATTTTCTCCTTCTTTCAGCATCCAGAGCTCCCCTACTCTGCTATTTGCTTTCAAATACTTTTCATCTTCAGATTTATTGTGTAAGTTACATTTTAAGAGAGAATTATATCCTTGAAGGCAAGGGTCACTGTGTATTTTATTCAGTCACAATGACCTACAACAGTGGCCGGCACACAACAAGCAATCAGAAGTAAGTGGAGAGTTAGGGAGACAAGGCAAAGCTCTGGAACTTTCTATCCATTCCCACTAGCCACAGCCATATCCATTCCCCAGCTAGGAATCAGAACCCTTACACAGCAGTCCCTTGGCAGCTGCTTGTCTTCACCAACCCCCTTACTGTAAGGAGGCTGAGCAAAGCAACAGTCCAATGAGAACCTCAGACTTGCTTTCACACTTAAATCAAAGTAATTGTAAAATTAGAGCAAGATCTACAAATTAACTTCCTTATAATAAAGACATTTAAACACTGCTCAAAATATCAGAGAAAACCACTCTCGATGGATGTGGCAACCTGGTGCTTGGCAGTTGAAGACATCTGGAGCAAAGGAGCATTTTCCTGTCTCTTCAGCAATCAGGGCGTAGTCCACCTGGCTGAGGCCGCTCTCAGCTGGCAAGAACAAGTTCCAGAGGCCCTCTGCTTTGGCCATTTCCTGACAAGACGATCAACAAAAGCGATCAGAACTGACCATGACTCAAAGTGACTTATTCCTAAAAGATATCAGTGCTTATGCTATTTTTTGTTTTGTTTTGAAAAGTTGTATTTATTTTTCATTTTATTTAAAATTTTTTAATGTTTTAAAAAACATTTTATTTATTTGACAGAGAAAGAGGAGAGAGAGAATGGGCGCGCCAGGGCCTCCAGCCACTGCAAACAAACTCCAGACACGTGCAGCCCCCTTGTGCATCTGGCTAATGTGGGTCCTGGGGAAGCGAACCTTGGTCCTTTGGCTTTGCAGGAAAACACCTTGACCGCTAAGCCATCCCTCCAGCCCATCTTATTTTATTTTAGATATAATAGGTTATATTTTTTTACCCCATGGTCCCAGCTCCAGTTACCCCAAGGACCCTCCTTAGTGCAGTTAGTTCCCTGTGGGCTCCTGAAGGCCTCAATCAGTCCCTGTGGGTAGTGGGGGACCATGCCCCAGGGTATTCCTACCCACTCTGTGGCTCTTACAGTCTTTTTGTTCATTATTCCACAATGTTCCCTGAGCCATGGGCAGACCTGTTGGAACTCTGATTTAGTGTTGAGTTCTTTGTAGCCTCTGGATTTCTGCTTTGATGATTTTGATTGATCACTGTATCTATCACTATCACCCTAGAACTGGTTGTCAGGCTAGCAATAAGAGCAGTATTCATGTCCTGACTTCCTCTGCAGTTTCTCCTGGGCCCTGGCAGACGTGGTAGAGGTGTCACCTCTTGTAGTGGGGAGTCAGCTATCTTCTTTTCTTATCACCTTGTGCATCTGGCTTACGTGGGTCCTGGAGAGTTGAACCAGGTCCTTTGGCTTTGCAGGCAAATGCCTTAACCACTAAGCAATCCCTCCAACCCTCCTCTTTTCTTATCAATGTATCTTGGTTCTCCTCTGTTTTCTCTGCCATCTGTAAAATAAAGCAGATTCTCCAAATAAGAGTGAGAGCAACTTGAACTAAACGGAGTTTGTAAATTTATTTGAGATTCCTTTTTTTGTTTTTTGTTTTTTTCAAGATGGGGTCTCTAGCCCAGGCTGACTTGGAATTCACCATGTAGTCTCAGAATGGCCTTGAACTCATGGCACTCCGCCTACCTCTGCCTCCCAAGTGCTGGGATCAAAGGCATGCACCACCATGCCTGGCTTGTTCTACTTTTTTATATATGTGGATGGTTATGGAATTGAACCTGGGCTGACAGGTTTTGTAGGTGCTTATGCTTTTTGAAATTTAAAAACATTTGTGTAGTTATTTCATTGTATTCTACACTGTGTTAAATCAACTGGTTCTAGAGCATTACAAATCAACACTTTAACCATGTAGGGAAGTCTTCCTCCAGGCTTCCTTAGGTTTGTCCAAAAAGCTAAATTTACTTACTTATTAAAGCTTCTTATTAAATCAGAACATTATAAAGTCTCTCACATTTGAGCATAATTATGTCAAATACATCATGTGTTTCAGTTTCTTACATGTGTTACTGGTAAGATAAAATGAAGATTAAATCCAAATATCTTGTTTTGTCCCCTTTGCCATTGTTGAAGACAAACCCAGGGCTTTGTGCATGCCAGACAGGTGCTCTTCCCTAAGCTACAACTGCCACTACCTACCTCAATCTGACTTTACTTTCAGTTTAGAGATGGACAATAATGAGCAGTTCTGAGCTTACATTTGTCTTTTTCAGTTTTTAAAAAAATATTTTTATTTATTTATTTGATAGAGAAAGAGAGAGAGAGAGAGAGAATATGGGCACGCCAGGGCCTCCAGCCACTGCAAATGAACTCCAGACGCATGCACCCCCTTGTGCATCTGGCTAACGTGGGTCCTGGGGACTCAAACCTGGGTCCTTTGGCTTAGCATGCAAACACTTTAACCACTAAGCCATCCACGCAGCCCTTATGTTTGTTGTTTTAATAGCCCAAGAGACTCTCTTCATCAAATACCACACATAGAACACCATATAGCCCAATTTATATAGTACAGATTTATTTATTTGTTTATGTTTGGGAGAAAGGGTCTCTCACACTATATCCTGGCTGGCCTGGATTCACTATATGGCCAAGGTTAGTCTCTAACCACTTGCAGCAATCCTTGGGCCCCAGTCTTCCAAGTGCTGGGATTATTGATATGAGACATCACATCCTGTCTAGCTTTGATTTTTTTAACTTTATTTTAAAAGCATGAGTAACCCCACTTGTAATCCAGCACTGGAATGGCAGAAGCAGAAGGATCTTCACAAGGTTGAAGCCAGTCTGGTGTACACTGTGAGTTCTAGGCCAGCCAGGGTTACACAGTGGGACTATTTCAAAAAGAGAAACAAAACCCACTTACTACTGACATAGCTATCCTTTATCTATATCACAATAAAGTGACAACAATACAGAACTCAGGGGCTTACAAAAACACTTGTGTATGAGTTTCCCAGTGTTAAAGGTTTTACTGTTTTTCTTACCTTGAGTTTGTCAATCACTAAAGGCTGTCTCCACTTCTCCACTGACTTCTCTTCTTGGGTGTAGTATTCTAATACTTCCTTAGAATAATAGAAAAAAAAATCCCTTAAGTTAATACATACAAAGCAAGCAGTGTAATAAACTGCTAATAGCTAAGGTATTTTTAAATAGAGAAACTTTTCAGCTGATGCTAAACCATTAAACTCAATCTCTCACTCACTCTATGTACATGTATGTGTGTGTGTGTGTGTGTGTGTTTGAGTCAAGGTCTTTCTATGTAGCCCAGGCTAGCCTGGAACTTACAATTCTCCCACATCACCCTCCTGAGTGCTGGAATTTTAGGCCACCATGCCTGGCTAGCGGCTAGTACTATATTTTTTCTCATTTTTGGGGTGTGTGTGTGTGTGTCCCGTGAACACTCACGCAGAGGCCAGAGGAGAACGCCGAGTGTACTCCTCTTAGACTCATCTACATTGTGTCCTAGAGGCAGAGTCACTCACTGAACTTGGAGCTGCTGTTTTCAGTTAGACTAGCTGACCAGTAAGTGCCACATCTTCTCCCATCTCTTCACCCTACAGGACTGTTACAGGTGTGTGTGGCCCTGTCCAGGTTTGAACATGGACGCTAAGGATTGAACTCAGGTCCTCTCAACCCCTCATGTTTGTGCTGGCAAACATGGCTTTTACCTCCTCAGATATCTTCCCAGCCTGTAATATTTCTTTTTAGATACCGAATAATAACAATTTCTAAAGCTTGCTGCTCAAAAAATTATGTGCCTCAGTATTTAGGAGTAATAATCTTTTTTGCTCAAGATTCAAATGTCCAATTCCAGCAATATGGTGCACTAGTAGATACGCTCAGAAACCCTCAGCCAAAAAGTGTAAGTGAAAATTAAAAACAATTAAAAACACATTCAGTTGTTTTTAAAAAAATAAAAATAAATTCTTCAAGACTAGGAACACATAAGTTTGATTTCTGGTGTGAGTGTTGACTGGAGCCAGGCTGGTCACTAGCCCTGGGTTTCTAGGTCCATCATCAGCAGGGGTCAGGAGGCAAAGCCAAGCTCCTGAAACACAGCAAAAGAAAGAACTGGAGATTATCTCTTCCCTCAACCAAAGATGCTTGGTGAGTAAAACCTTAAAGAGAAAGCAGAGGGAAAAATTCAAAAAGCCTCATGCCTCAGAGGTGGGCAGAGGACACACACAGGCACATGTGTCTCCGTTTTCATGGGACAGAAAAAAAGAGAAACATTTCTAACCTGAAGCCTGCCTTCATCCTGCTTTCAGATCTGAGCTCAAGACCTGTGTGGTCCTAACCCCTTAAGCTAAAAATGAGGTTTGCAATGTCCTGGTGATGATGGCTGCCAGGACCAGGAAGAAACAAACACAAGCCTTCCTGGAGGAAAGAGTTCTGCACAGATGCCTCTGTAACTCCTTCAGGCAAAAGCATATCCCAAGAAACACCAGTCAGTTAGAAAAATTACTAATCATTCAAAGCGATGAGCTACCGTAAAAAAATAAATTCAACAACAACAACAGCAAAAAAACCATAATTTAACAAAAATAGTCATGCTTCCTACAACTACAGATAATGCTCACCTCTAAGACATAGAATGTTTGTGGCCAGGTGATCCCAAGAACAAAGGAAGGGATTAAGACCGTGACAAAAGGCTACCAACATTGACAAGGCAAGCTTGGAATGCGACTCAAGGAAAAGAAAACCTCAGCAGTTAGGCTTACAAGGTCTGTCCACTGTGAAGGCTCTCCAACCTGGGCAGAGATCAGCATCATTTGGGGAACTCAGTGCAGAAAC
Organism: Dipus sagitta; assembly: GCA_036346955.1. Taxonomy (NCBI): domain Eukaryota; kingdom Metazoa; phylum Chordata; class Mammalia; order Rodentia; family Dipodidae; genus Dipus; species Dipus sagitta. The sequence goes on from CM070786.1 coordinate 23,946,037, forward strand.
AGAAGCACAGGTCTAAGCTACTCCAATGAGCCTGAGCCTCTGATCTTTAAGAACTTGCTAGGCAATTCTCAAACACTCCGAAATTATATAACTCCTCTGGATGCTAAAAAAATAAAGTAGCTACAGACGAAAATAAATAAATAATCTGGAAGAAAGATCTAATGAAATTACCTAGCACAAATTCAGGAGAAGAGACATATGAGTGAATGAAGTATATAATGGGTCAGAGAGAAGACATCAGTGTAAAGAATGAGGAGAGAGATGGTATTTGGAAAACTTATGCTAAGAAGACACCAAATCCCATGTTAAGAAAGTACAGTGATGGTCTGGAGAGATGGCACTTGCCTGCAAAGCCAAAGGACCCAGGTTCAATACCCCAGGACCCACTTAAGCCAGATGCACAAGGTGATCATGTGCCTGGAGTTTGTTTGCAGCTGCTGAAGGCCCTGGTGTGCCCATTTTGTCTCTATCTGCCTCTTTCTTTCTCTCTCAAAAAAAAAAAAAAAAAAAAAAAAGCAATTTTTTTTTTTAAAAAAAGAAAGAACAATGAAACCAGAACAAGTAAAACTACAGGATATCAAAGAGAAAGGCAACCTCTTAGGGAAACATATGGGAAATAAAGCAAGATATATGATAATTACTTAAGATTGGGAGCTGACTCCCCACAGTAATAAGTAAAGCCAGAAATCAATGAGAGAATGTTTTAAATTAATGAGAAGTATCTGCCAACCATGGTGGCACACACCTGTACCCCAGTACTTGGGAGGGTGAGGCAGGTTTGTGGGTTCAAGGCTAGTCTGAGCTATTACATAGCAAGACCTTGCTTCACAATACAACACAATACAACACAACACTACCTTGCAATAATCAGGACAAAATAAAAGCATTACAATTAGGGAAGAAGTTCTCGGTAGGGAGTGTAGAGGAGGAGTGAGAAAAAAGAGGGGGGAGAGACAGAAGGAGAGAAGGAGGAGGAGAAAAAGGAGGAATGGAGGGAAGAGAATAAGACAGATAGAAAATAGGTACTCAAGAGCCTCTAGCCACTGGAAATGAACTCCAGATGCACGTGCCACTTTGTGCATCTGGCTCGATGTGAGAACCGGGGAATTGAACTTGGGCTGGTAGGCTTTGTAAGCAAACACTTTTAACCACTGAGTCACTGAGATATACTTATATTTAAGATAAATATTTATAGCATCTCTGTACCTACAACTTTGGCACACAGGCTAATAGAATGACTGGATTCAAGGCTATAAGGATTGTTGAAATTCTTCATGCATATTATCAAATTACTTAACAAAAATGTTCTATTAAGGGGCTGGAGAGATGGCTTAGCAGTTAAGCACTTGCCTGTGAGGCCCAAGGACCCCGGTTTGAGGCTCGATTCCCCAGGACCCACGTTAGCCAGATGCACAAGGGGGCGCATGCGTCTGGAGTTCGTTTGCAGTGGCTGGAGGCCCTGGTGTGCCCATTTTCTCTCTCTCTCTATCTGCCTCTTTCTCTCTCTCTCAAATGAATAAATAAAAATTGAATGAAAAATGTTCTATTAAAATATAGTGCTATAAGCAGCGGCTCCAGTGTTCCCTTCCTTGAAGCGTGGCTGCTCCAGGACGTTGCTGTGTTTGGTAAAAACTCCAAGAAGCAAAGCGCTGCACTTTCAAAAGTACCATGATAAAGAACTCTTGTCATTTCTGTCAGGAAGTCAGTTAAATCGGAAGATTTCCTGTTTGGGTTGTTTATTATTCCTATCCCCCATACTGCCATAAAAATAGTCAACGCCATTGTGTTTGGTAATAAATATATTATGCAATACATTTACAATTTCCTCGGCTCTTGACTATCTCTTCATGATACTACTGCTCTGGGAAATTAAATTATGCCAGTGTTTACGTAGTTATTTAATGCTGCATATTCAGAACCCTACCCATTTAGAGAATGGAAAATGCATTGTGTTATACCAGGATTAAGAATAAAATACTCCATAGAAGGAAGAAAACTAAGTTTTTAATCCTGGTGTGGTGGTGTACACCTACAGTCGCAGCTGCATGGGAAGCTGAGGCAGGAGGATCAGTAAGCCCAGGAATTAGACAGGTTGGCTAACATAGCAAGACCCTGGCCTAAAAACTACGCTGGTGTGAGCCGGGCTGTGGTGGCGCACGCCTTTAATCCCAGCACTCGGGAGGCAGAGGTAGGAGGATCGCTGTGAGTTCGAGGCCACCCTGAGACCTGTAGTGAATTACAGGTCAGCCTGGACTAGAGTGAGACCCTACCTCAAAAAACCAAAAAAAAAAAAAAAAAAAAAAAAAAAAAACTACACTGGTGGAAGACAAAAGCAGAAAGGCAGAGGGGCCAAGATAGCCGAATGGAAGCGTATTCAGCGTGTCTCTGCCCGAGAGAAGAGACAGAACAAGGGGGAACTATATTCTGAAGCACTGCAGCAAGGAGGTACACTATGAGCAAGGAAATGAGGGGGACCCCTAAATAGCACCAAGAATCTGAAATCATAAAATGTGCGTGGTGTGTGTTCAGCCTTCGCAAATTCCACTGTCAACATGCCACTTCCTGAACTACTATCCGATGTACTATTTGGAGTTCAGAATCTTCAATTTGACTCTACACATAATTCCATAATTTAAACCTAAGCCTGCTAGAAACAGTCAGCAGTTCATGGCTGTCCCCAGCACAAAAGTGAGGTCCCTGTTATCAGTGTGTGACAAGCGTGCTCAGAGCACATCCTGCTGCTGCTTCCTGCTTTGTGTGCCGTTTTGGGATCTCTTACCAGTCTCAATAAGAAGGACTGGCTTTTAGAGTTTTCAGGCGTAATGGGCTATGTTCTCACTTCATGCTCTTTGCGGAGCTCCAAAAGATCAGGGAAAGGGCTCAGCAGTGAGAGCATTTGCTGTGCAGGCATGAGGGCCCGGGGCATTCAGGATTCGATCCTTAGCTCCCACATAAAGAGCTGGGCATGGCCATGTGTGCTGCAACTCCAGTCCTGTGCAGGGGAAGGACCAGAGAATTGCTGAGGCTCATTGGCCAATCTAACCAAAATGACAGGTCCAGGCTCAGTGAGAGACTCCTTCGCAAAGGAAAGAATTCAAAGGAACAAGAGAGGAGAACACCTTGTGTGTTTCCATGCATGTGGACAAGGCACATGTATCTGCATACACACGTGCATATACTAGTACACATACATACATCAAACATATGACGCTCTCCCAATGTCATTAGCATAGTTCCATCAAGGTTATTTTTCTTCATTATAGAAAACTTGAGAAGCACATAAAATATAAAGAAGTCATCCAGAATCTTAGTGTAAAGACACATCACACTAAAGTGTTGGTGTAGCATATGATATAATCATATATATACACATTTGTTTTGAGGTAGTCTCACTATAGCCCAGACTGACCTCGAAATTACTATGTTGTCTCAGGCTGGCCTTGAACTCACAGCAATCCTTCTACCTGTGCTTCCAGAGTACTGAGACTAAATATTTGCACCACCACATCCAGCTCTTTGTTTTGGTTTTAAACTCAGTTACAATATTGAATAAAATTATATGTTTTCCCTTTTATTTTGAGAATAGTGATTTTTTTCCCCTCATAATTTTAGAAGACTATATTCCATAGCCAGGGATTAGCATTTCCAAGACCATTCTATGGGACAAAATATTTTTACAAATGTTGGTATAAGGTTTTTTTGTTTGTTTGTTTGTTTGTTTTTCAAGGTAGGGTCTCACTCACTCTAGCCCAGGCTGACCTGGAATTCACTATGCAGTCTCAGGGTGGCCTTGAACTCATAGTGATCCTCCTACCTCAGCCTCCTGAGTAATGGGATTAAAGGTGTGTGCCACCATGCCTGGCTTTGGTGTAAGTTTTTAAAGGAAGAAAAAGATGCATGATCAGATGTGAGCAGGTGCCAGATATGAATGGTGTGCAAAAAAAAAAAAAAAAGTGTGACTTTCTGCAACAGAAAACCTACACAGTGTTCTCTTTAAATCTATGGGCTGAAGCCAGGCATGGTGGTGCACCTCTTTAATCCCAGCAGTCAGGAGGGGAAGGTAGGAGGATTGTTCTGAGTTTGAGGCCATCCTGAAACTACATAGTGAATTCCAGGTTAGCCTGAGCTAGAGTGAGGCCCTACCTCAAAAATAAATAAACAAAATCTATGACCTGCTTTTTAAATATTTTAGTTTTATTTACTTATTTGAGAGAGGGAAAGAGGCAGAGTGTGAGAGAGAGAATGGGTGTACCAGGGCTTCCAACCACTGCAAACAAACTCCAGATGTATGAGCCACCTTGTGCATCTGGCTTATGTGGGTTCTGGAGAATTGAACTGAAGTCCTTTGGTTTTGAAGGCAAGTGCCTTAACCACTAAGCAATCTCTCCAGCCCCTATGAGCTGCTTTTTAAAGATCCAGTAACAATTTATTTAACTGTGAATTCTGCACATGGTATTTTACATTCTTTAAAAATTTTAATTACTGGCAATTTTTATACATGTATTTTGATTATATTCACCGCATTCCCTTATCTTGCCCCTTGCTCCATTCTACTTCCCAACTAGTCCCACTTCTCCTTAGAGCATGTCCTTTGTTAAAGATTAAACACTGGGTTTAAGTAGGGTTGCTTGCTCCAGCGCGGGCGAAGGGCTATTTACAGAAGCACAGGCGACGTACCAGTGGTCACACACTGAAGAAATGTCTCTTCCTCCCCCAGCACTGCTTTTACTTACCAGTGGTCACACATACATAAGTTTGGGGGGTCACCACCTAGCCCGTGCCCCACTCTTTTGTGCTTCAGGTCCTCTGGCATGCCTGCTTGCAGTCACCACTGAGAGAACAAGCCTATCTGGCTTCCCCTGCCAATCCCAGCCTACCCTTGGAATAATGGGCTGGCTGTAAATAGACAAGCTTGATGTCAGGCTGGGAACGTGGGAATCAGGCAGGTGACAGGCAAGCTGGGGTCTCCATCTAATAGCATGACCAGCCAGTCACCATCCAAACACCCCAGCAAAATACAGGGGCTCTGACTAGTCCATTCACCTTCCTACTGAAGCTGGCCTCTATCAGCAGATCAAGTTGTATTTATTTGTTTTTGGGTTTGTTTTTTTTTTTTTTTTTTTTTGATTTGTTTAGTACTGCCATAGCCTTCTGTTAGGGGCAGGAGCCCATGTATGTAAAGCTAAGACAGCCCAACCCCGCAGCTCACTAGCCTTCCCACCACCTTGCTTTACCTTCCCCTTTCCCTTGCTCTCTGTCTGCCCATCCCTGAGGACACGTGCTGGAGAAATGGTTACCAGCTGTGCCACACCCTTCTCTTCAACATTCTTTCAAGATGACGCTTCCTGTGTTATAATTTAATCTTGGGATGACCCATACTACCTCTCAAATCTTACTGTCATTCTTGTTCTAAAACTGTTAGTCCTCCGGTGTGGCCCCCTCTTGCTTTCCTGTTTTACCAACTTATTCCATTGTCTTAAAACTTCTTAACCGCTAAGTCATCTCTCCAGCCCGAAACTTCTTTCTTGTTAATTCGATGGGATGTTACTGAGCATGTACTAAATTCAAAAGTGTTGCTTTTCCTTTTCAGTACCCAAACATTCAGAATTTTAAAGCCAAACTGAACAAGTACTAACAAGAGCAGAAAATATTCAGTGATTCCTTGATCACGGGATGTGAGAACTATTTAAGAATTTCCTGATATGTAAGTATTTTTAGAGAAACTATACCCATTCTATGATATGGTCTTCTCGAGCAAGATAGTAGAATATGAATATTCACATAACTGACCACCACCACCAAATGCCCTGGAAACACACATTACCCCTGAACACCACTGAAAGAATTGTGGCCTTTAAAAGTTCCTGTTTGATTTTGCCAGTCCAGCACTAGACTGCTCGGAATCACAGATAGAATGAGACTGACTGTGTACCTAGTCAGACCTAGTAAACGATGCCCCACAACCTGCCCCAGGGACTGAAGAGTGTGGTAGTCTGAATCAGATGCCCCCTAGCACTACTTGGACCTCAGCCTGTGCTAATTTGCAAGGTGGAGCCTTTCTAGAGGAGGTGTGTCACCAGGGCAGGCTTTGGGGTATCATGGGCAGTTATAGCCCTTCCCAGGGCTCAGCTCACTCTTGTTACTTTCTACCAGTTGCTGTGACAAGACGTGATGCACAGCCTCTGCTATACCATCCTTTTCCTGCCATGCTGACGCCTCCCCTCCAGACTGGAAGCCAAAATAAACCCCTTTCTCCCATCAGATGCTTTTGGTCAGGTGCTGTGCCTCAGCAATGAGGAGATAACAAGAACAAGGAGCACCAAGCCCTTACAACTTCCATGCCAGCATTCTCCCTGTGCCAGTATCCTGCCTCGGGCACACATTTTCAGAAAAGCTTTTATCTGTTCTTCAAGCTTTTATCAGACATTACTTATCTCTATTGTCCTTTTGCTTTTCCTGCTAAAGTGTAAGCTCCAATGAACACAAACCCTGTCTTTCTTGCTCTTTCTTTTACTTTCAGTTGCTAACTTGTCATTAGGTACTGGTAGTCACTTCCTCGTTCAATGATTATGCCTTCCTCCTTGCCATGAACTTGCTGAAAGTTAACACATCACAATTGTACCTCATGGGAGAGAGAAGGGGTACTAGTACTATGAGCAGCTTGGAATGGTGTGTAAAACTTTCTAGACCTTTCTATCTTGGGGAAATGGTGGTCCTCATTAAATTCTCAATGGGGTCTATACTGAAAAACAAACCCAAAGAGCTCAATGTCCCCATCTTGGGATAAGATGCCAGAAGAGATACTGACTTGGGTACATTTGGGCTCCATGCTATCTCCCCCTGGATGAGTTTTACTCCCAAAGATGCGAGTGTTCAACCCTTTGGCGTATTTTCAAGCTTGGGATTTCTCAGGCTCAAGTGGTGAGGTAAGCAGGAAGGTCTGGGTGATTACTAGGTGATGACACCAGGGCTCCCCACCAGTAGAGAACACAGAACCTCGCCAGCAGTCCCTGGGCACAGACGCTGTCCCTGCATTACCTTTTCGGCTGGGAAGACGTGCTGTTTCATGAAATGCTTCACCCTAGCAAGGACTTCTCGGCCTTTCCTACTCTGCGCAAACAACTGCTTGTCAGCATCAGCCTCCAGCAGTGCAGTATTGAAGGTCCTGGGCCAAAGAAAACAAAAGGTAGATGGGGAGGGGATATGATGGAGAATGGAATTTCAAAGGGGAAAGGGGGGAGGGTAATACCATGGGATTTTTTTTGTTATCATGGAAAATATTAATAAAAATGGAGAAAAAAAAAAAAAAAAGAAACTAAAAAAAAAAAAAAAAAAAAAAAAAAAAAAAAAAAAAAGAAAACAAAAGGTGACAAGGATGTTCAAATCATCCCACTGTTATATGTTTCTGAAAATGTAAAGTCTCCTTAGCTAACGACATGGGGATTTTTTTTTGCATGTATATATATGTGTATGTTGAGCATGTGCAGCGGGTGGAGGCTGAGGCTGACAGGTGTCTTCCTGAATTACCTTCCACCTCATTTAGGAGACGGGATCTCTTGCTGAACTTGAAGCGCACTGGATTGGTCAGACTGGCTGGCCAGCGAGTCCCAGGGATCTTCCCGTCTCAGCCACCCCAGCACCAGGATTACGGTGTGCATTACTGCCCCGGCGCTCGCACGGGGGCGGAGGGTTTGAATTCAGATTCTCATGCTTGTGCAGCCGGCACATTACTCATTGAGTCATCTCCCAGCCCCGCGTTTCTTCTGTTGTTATTTATGTGAGTTGGATTTTGTTGGTTCTTTTTTTTTTTTTTTTTTTTTTTTTTTGCACAATGCTAGGGATCAAACCCAGGGCCTTGCAAATACTAAGCAAGCACTCTACCACTGAGCTACAACTTCAGCCCCATAGCGTTTTTGTCTTCATATTATGGAGTGAAGGTGGAATCATTTTATTTTCAACATTAAATGTTAGCACTTTAAAGCAACATTTAGAAAAGCAGAAGCCTGGTGTGACTTAAATCAATGCTAGCTTTAATCTTTACTTAAGTCAGCTGTCATACTCACAGGAAGCAAGGAGTGTCAATCACTATTCTTACTGTATGCCTTACAAATGCCTCTGTAAGGTTTTATACAAGATCTCCAGGGATCAGTGTGAAACACAACGGACGTGGTTTTTATACTGTAAAGATCACCTGTACCCATGTATAAGATGAGTGGTGAAGACCAACTGCTCCAATGCCATGTCATGGGCACTGGGTTTCTGCAAACTTTCTGGGGACAACACTACACATCGTGGCATTTACAACGGGAGCATTAGGCAGCCTGTGCCTGTTAGACACTTCAAAGGGTGCTTCGCTCATGGAGACGCGACTTTCAAAGATACAAAATGTTGCAACAGAATTTCATGAAATGTTACAACTGTGGAGAAAAGCAGTGTTTCTAAATTGATGATATGTAATGCGTAATTTTAAAAATGCAATGTCTAAGTAGCTTAAATACTAGAAGCAAATATTTGAGAGTTTACCTGTATGTTTGAAAACTTATACATTCAAGTAAGGAAAACACTTTTAATCATAAATATGGGAGTTTTCTTTATATCGTTGGTCAATTTATTTTAGGCATATAGAGATTTACAAGAAAATAAAATAACAACAAAAACTATCCTGATTGGCAATAGCAATTCTGGCATCAGTATTAATAATTTCTGGGCTGGAGAGATGGCTTAGTGGTTAAGGCACTTGCCTGTGAAGCTAAATGACTCAGGTTCGATTCCCCAGGACCCATGTAAGCCAGATGCACAAGGTGGCACATGTGTCTGGAGTTTGCAGCAGCTGGAGGCTCTGGAACACCTATTTTCTCTCTTTCTCTATCTGCATCTCTTCTCTCTCTCTCTTAAATAAATAAAAATAATATTTTAAAATAATAATTTCCATCCCCTTAAAGTTTTTAACCTTCACATACCTAGCATTTGTTAGCTGAATGACTAAAGACGCCGTGTTCCCCCGTCCCCTCTCTCTTGAACTTATCTTACAGACATGTAGCTAGTAAAGGCTCTAATCTAAGTTACCCAAAGGGTCTGTTTCCTTACCTTCTTGACAGCTGTAATCCAGTTTCTGCCAGAGGCCGCACCGTATTGGCAAAGAGAAAGCTATCCTTAGAAGAATTATTTCCCAGAAGATATCTACTATAGACACCCTATAAGTAAATTAATACAGGACAAGTAAAAGTTATTGAAAATTGCCCAAAATACTCTTTCCACAGTTTTTCATGTATGTGGGGAACTACACTCACAGGGTACATATATGTCATTCAGTGTTGTAAACTTATGGCCAGCAATCACAGGTCTGTAAGTTGACGAGTCATACTTGTATCATGTCAGGATTGTAACTGATTTTCAATCCAAAGTGGAAAATGATGTCAGCCATTACCAAAGACAGCAGCCCTGCAAGTGATATCATCCCTTAAGATCACTGCTTTCCCTCATGGATATCAAAGTGGAAATAAAAACTGAGGCCAAACAAAGCAGTGAGGTGACCTTTACTATTTACTCTTACCTTTGATCCCCAATTTAGATAAAATTGTCTCCTCTGAACAGCATTAATGATGCTAATCAATTTTTGCATAATTCTCCATCTCTGTGCTCAAAACACAACACAACACAACACACTTCTTCCTCTCATTTGATAGGTTATCTTCACTGTCTACTTGTGATTTAGAATTACCATGATGCCCAGCGTGATGGTGCACGCCTTTAATCCCAGCACTCAGGAGGCAGAGGTAGAATGATTGCCAGCCTGAGAGTAGATAGTGAATTCCAGGTCAGCCTGGGCTAAAGTGAGACCCTACCTAAAAAATATAAAAAAGAATTACCGTGGAATCATACCCCTGCATGTGTCTATGAGGGTGCTTCCAGAAAGGGTTATCTGAGGAGGAAAGGCTGTTCTTGTATGTGGGTAGCACTGTCCCATGGGCTGGGGCTTCAGACGGAATCATTCATCTCTCCCTGCATCCTGACTGTGCACACAAAGTGATCAGCCACCTTGTGCTCCTGACACTATGTGTTCCCCGCTATGGACTGTGCCCTCTTGTCAAGTACTTGGTCACAGCCACAAGACAAGTAACTAACACACTCCGCAAAACAAACAACTAAATGTCATCATTTCCATTTTATGTTCTTTTGTTTGCTTCATCTTGTGTTCTTTACGCCACAAATTTTTGTAAAGGTTTTCTATTTTTATTTTTATTTTTGGTTTTTCAAGGTAGGGTCTCACTCTATTCCAGGCTGACCTGGAATTAACTATGTAGTCTCAGGGTAGCCTTGAACTTCTGGTGATCCTCCTACCTCTGCCTACCACATGCTGGGATTAAAGGCATGAGCCACCATGCCCAGCTTTGTAAAGGTTTCTATATCCAGTTTCACATTCTGGTTAGAATAGGGTGTTTCTGATCATCTCTAAAACTACTACTATATAGTTTATGATGTACTTTTAAATTTTAATCAGAATCTATGTTAACATTTTATTTGACATGAAAAACACTTAAAATCTCCAGCCTATTATGTTTATTTAAAGTGATTAACACCCATTTTGAGAAACCCATCTACTGAGCAAGAGCAACTCTTAGGATAGGTGTAACTCAACTATTTCCTAGAAGAAATTTAAGTTGTTTCAGGGTAGCAAGCACTCAGAGGACTGAAGAAAAACAACATTTCCTTAGTTTTTATTTTCCATTCTTTTTTATTTGTAAAATCACTTATTTATCATTCTTCTTCTAAATCCTAGTATTGATGAGGCACCCTGATTTCTTAAACTGCCTAAGTTTCAAAGCACCTGGAAATTGAATTAGTATAAAAAGGAAGGCATTTGTTTAGATTAAAATGTAGTAAGAAAAATACCTAATTTATACTCAATTTCTTTTCCGATTTGATTATGTAAATATGACTGCTAGAAAATGGAAAATTTTACCCATCTATTCATTCAAAAACATAAAAGACTATTAAATTCTAGGGACTGTACCATCACCATTTGCCCTGATTGGTAAGGAGTTTTTCAGTCTCCAACTGAAATTATTGGAGCTTGTTCAGAAAGTGGCCATTTCCCACCTGCTCCTCTCTACTTTATCACTGTGTGTCTTTTTTCTCACCTTTCGTCTTACAGTAGCAACGCATTTCACTACTCAAATTTTTCTCTCTCACTGAAGTCTTTCTATAAACTCTGGACTTGTGTTTTACCCATACCTAACACTTTTCCTTTTGAAAAGCAAAATAGCTTAAGAACAAAAAAGAAATAATAACAAAGGTCAGAAAATATTGTGAACATCACATTAGTAAATATTTCACGTGCATAAAATAACTACCTGTGCTATTCCAGCCAGTTTGAAATATGAAAGTGCGAGGAAGAAATTCCAGTTGGGAAGATTAGAATTAATTCCCCTGCATTTGCAATATATTGAAATAAGTTCTTCCATCGATGGTATTCCTACAATGATAGTATATAATGTAAACTTTAATATCATAGTGAATTTTCAAAATCTCATAACATAGCACATAAAAAACTATATGACATGTAATACAAAAACATAATAACTATTAAGCTAACTACATGTCCTAAATATTGATTCCTGAAATAACACTGCTAAAAGTAGAATGCTAAATTCAGAAAATCAGTAAAATTCATTAGAAACATTCTCAAGAGACAAAAACTAAAATTGCAAGATATATATTTTTAGTTATGACAATAATTTAGGCAATTTTACATGAACAAAAATTTAGATAATAATGTGCTTTTGTACCTGTGTTTTCTTGAATACAAGAACCTTTGTTTATCATTGGAAGTGTCCTTGGCCAAAAGTAAAACAGGGAGAGATGAGCTAAGTCTGACAGAGGGTGACCAATGGTTGAAAGCTCCCAATCTAGTACTGCTATAACTCGAGACTGCAATTTAAAAAAAAAAAGAAAAACAAAACAAGAGGTCAGGGCTAGGGATAGCAAGGTGGTTAAAGGTGCTTGCTCACAAAGCCTGCTGGCCTGGGTTAGGCCACCTCCACAGAGCCTGATGATGGGATGCACCTGAGCTCTACACACACATACAAATTAAAAAAAAATTCAAAAAGTCTTTGGCATATTAAAATTCAAAGTCTATGAAATAAGGAAATAGATGAAACAGTACATTTACAAATAACATTTTCAAATCAAAAATCAGTATGAGGCTGCAAACTGCAGTCGCTTTTTTTTTCTTTTTGGTTTTAAGAGTATACATGTGTGGTGTGTGTGTTTGTATGTGTATGCGTGTTCACATACGTATGCATGTCTAGGTCAAAAGTTGACGTTGGGCGTCTTCTTCTGTCACTCTCCACCTAATTTACCGAAGCAGGGACTCTCACTTGAACCTAGGGCTTACATAGCCAGCGTGTCCCTAGGTGCGCTCTGTTCCTCCTGAGCACCGAGATGGCGAGCAGGCAGAACCCACACGGGGGCTGAGGGTGGGAACTCGGGTCCTCAGAGTTGCCGGGCAGGTGCTTGAGCCACTGTGCAGCCCCGCCACAGTCATCAGCACTCGTGACTTACAAGGACCCGGCTCACGATTGTTTGTTTGTTTGTTTCACACCTCAGTTTTGAAATAACCAATGAGGCTTGATTTTATAGAGCTGAGGCCTTTGGTTGCAGTACTGGCCATCAGTGCCTCTGCATTGTGCTTTCTACTGCTTTAATATTTTAGTTCCAAACAGAGGTAAAAGCAGCTGAAGCTTCTCAGCCTAGGGTAATTGTGGTTAAAAAAAAGAAGAGATTCTGATAATTAACTAAATATATTAAGAGTTAATGTATAAGCCTTTGCTTTGATGATGAATCGAGCTATAAAACAAGTATTACATCATTATAAAAATATGGCTAAAGTTACATAAAATAACTGCTATAAAATACTCTTTATGAATACAAAATCTGCCATTGCAAAATGACATGGTAAAAAGTTATGTAACATAGAACCAATAAAATGAAAAGTCCTTGTTCTACTTCATAACAAGACCAAAGGGAAAAATCTATCCATATGTGTATATTTTTATGATAAGAATACAGAGCAAAACAAATACCAGAGGAAAAAAGCAATTTGTAGGATACTAAGTTTGGCATGTTGCAGTAATTCAGACGAGTCTCCCAAGCCAGATCAAACGGAGGAGATCGTAAGATCCATGGGAGTCACGTAAGCCTCCGTGTGCTTTTGCATGGGCTTACACTGCCCTTGCTTCTGTGGCAAAATGAACACGTGACGCTGGAGCTATGCAGGTTACTGTGGGCTCTGAATCAGACTACATTAAAATCCTAGCCTTGTGTCTGACTGGCTGTGTAATGCTGGGCAAATTATTTAACTTCTCAGATCCTCAACTTTTTCACCTTAAATCCACCTTGTTGATAAGGTTAGTGTGAGCAGCCATGAAATGAGAACAGACAGCTTAGCAGTTCCTGTCAAAGTACCTGGCACCTAACAGGAGACTCACACAGAGCTCAACACAGCAGGCAATCTAAAACTTGCTACTCTTGCTATGGGGAAAACTGCTCCCTTCTCATGACTTGACTTTATAAGACCTTTTATTGCTGTGGTTATATTGCACTGTAAGTTATTGTACTAGCTGTGTTGTACTGCATTAAAATGGGTACATTTTCTATAATTCTATTTATTTTTTATGTTCTTAACAATCAAAGAAAAATGATACACTTCCTTATGTCATAAAGGCTTACTTATTTTTAAATGGAAATTGATAGACTTCTCGAGAGTTAAGTTCCAAGATATCTAAAATATTTTTTTGAATATACAAAACTATATAACAATGGCTAATCAGAAAACTTGGTGGTTCATCCAATGACATAAATTACTGTAAATTAGTTATCAATAACAGAGAATCCTGGTGAGCTTTGTTTGTGTTCAGATCTACAAAAACCTTAGTATGACTTCTAGTGGGTGAGGCAAACCATCACTAGTTTATGCTACCTCTACTGATGAATTGATGAAAATTGTTTCCGAAACCTGGGGACAGTGGAAATGTTTTCATTTTGTGATTATCTTCCATAGAGGTATATTTTTCTATGCATGCTTTTTAATTCTACACATTTTATTAATAATTATGTTCATTGCCTTTCAAAGAAAACAAAACACAGGTAACACAAAAATGGTAGATGAAAAATGTAGGGGCTGGAGAGATGGTTTAGCAGTTAAGATGTTTGCCTGCAAAGCCAAAGGACCCAGGTTCAATTCCCCAGGAGCCACGTGAGCCAGAGCCAGATGCACAAGGTGGAGCATGTGTCCAGAGTTCGTGGCAGGGGTTGCAGGGGTTGGAGGCCCTGGTGCACCCATTCTCTCTCTCTCTCTCTCTGTCTCCTCCTCTCTCTCAAATAAATAAATAAAAATAAAATAGTCTTAAAAAGATGGAGGTAATAGGCTGGGTGTGGTGGCACATGCCTTTAATCCCATCACTTAGGAGGCAGAGGTAGGAGGATTGCCATGAGTTCGAAGCCACCCTGAGACAACATAGTGAATTCCAGGGCAGCCTGGGCGAGAGTGAAACCTTGCCTTGGAAAAACAAACAAACAAAAAAGATGAGGCTAGAAGTAAAGTTATTGAAAATTGAGTGTCATATACAGTTATTGTGGACAGTAAATTTTGTTTTAGTAGACAAAACAAAGTGAGAAGCATGACCTGTCACAGTGTTACTAGCACATGGAGATTATAAACACATTAGGTGCTCAAGAGGGATGACTTTTCTTGGCAATGAGGCTTAGAAAACATGTCACCATCAAGCTACATGAAGAGGGTTAAAATCTTTAGCACAATGAGGGGACTTCAAAGGACACGTGATCCTAGAAAGCAGTCTATGATGAAAATGAGACCAGGATGTATGCTGACGCCACATGCTGAGAGAAGAATACTACATGGGAAAAACAAGTCTGCAGTCTGAGAGGAATGGAAATGGTCTGAAGAGGTGATTTTGCTTTTTAAAGCCACTTATTAGCAAGGCTTGGTTGTGCATAGCTAAAATCTCAGCTACATGGGAGGCTGAGAGAAGAATCATGAGTTCAAGGCCTGCTTTGGCTACAAAGGAAGAGACACTGTCTCAATAAGAGGGTGGGGAAATGACTCAGTAGTCAAAGGCACTTGCTTTGAAAGCCTGCTGGCTGGAATTTAGACTCCTTGCACTCACGTACAACTAGATGAGAAACATAGCACACACATCTGTAATTCCAACATTCCTACGGCAGTGGGAGGCAGAATCAGGAGAATCTTGAAGCTTGTGGGCCAACTTGTCTGGCCTTCCCAGTGGCAAGCAAGAAGAAAGCCCTTGCTTCAAGCAAGGCAGATGAAGAGGCCCAAAATACTGCAGCCATTTCTCTGACCTCCACCGCACACATGCACACATACACGCACAGACACAAAGGGAGGGTCTGGGGACATAGCTTAGTGGTGGAGCACTTGTCTAGAATACATGAGGCTCTAGGTTCATTCCCAGAACACGTAAGTCACATTTGATTAAGGTATGACACTATAATCTAGATGAGGTTATGCTGCAAAAATATGATGACCCAAGTCAAGTTGGAGAGATTGTGTAAAGCCAATGGATAAGAAGTGCCTGCAAAATAAATAAATAAATAAACAAATAAATAAGTGTCTGGAACAGTAAGTGACCTACACTTGGGAAATTTACTAATTGTTAATTACTTATATTCATCCATGGTCTAAGTATTATTAATTAAATGGATACTAAAGAAGGGTAGCTAGCTCAGTCAGCAAGGCAAGCATGAGGACCTGAGTTTATCCCAGTTGCTTACACAAAAATGCTAGTGTGGTGCATGCCCCTGTAATGCCATCACTGGGGAGATGGATACAGAAGAATCCCTGGAGCTACTAGCCGGCCAATCTAGCCTGACTGACACACTCCAGCCAATGAGAGACCCTATGGATAGCATTTCTGAGAATGACACAAGATTGTCCTCTGACCTCCACATGTACCCAAACACATGTGTACCTGTGCACACATGAATACACACACACACACACACACACACACACACAAAGGGGGAAAGGGACAGCTTTTGAAATAACTGCCTATAACCATGTGGCCCCTATAAGGTAAGAAGTAAGATGAATTCATAAAGAGATCATAGAGTCTAAAGTAAGAGCAATCACAAAGGAGGTATAAAGAAATAAAAGCAGCTTGGTGTGATGGCGCATACTGGTCATCCCAGCAGGTTCAAACAGGAGTTTGAGGTTGGCCTAAGCTATACAGGGAGACCCTGTCTCAAAAAAAAAAAAAAAAAAAAAAAAAAGAACAAATAAAAGAATAGACAGCAACAAGGACATGCTCAAAGGAAAGGGGTTTTGATTGCCAGGTCACCAAAGGCGACCAGTTCTAGTGGACAAGATGCAGTACTAAGCAAAGGGAGTCTGCAGGTCTGAGCTGAAAATCGGGTGTTGGCGTGGCCATGGACTGCGTGATTCCTGTGTGGAAAGTCTAACCCCATGGCTGCCAGCCCTCATGATAAGGTTGGAGCCTTCTAAGGACAGAAGAGAACGTTATCTCCTCCACTTACCACATGAGGACCCAGGGTGACGGCCAGTTGCAATTGTGGAGGATGCCAGCACCTTGATTTTGGACTTTGGTCTCCAGAATTATGAGACATATATTTGTTAATTAAGCTACAGTCTGTTATGAAATTCCAAACTATGATAACTACTGAAGCGCATTTACTACAGAACATTTTAAAAATATTTTTTAAAAGATCTAAAAGAAAGATCTCCATGTCTTTTTTAGCTACAAAATTTTTATAAGTATGTTTTTATCCAATGATACTGAAAATTTATAGACAATGAGAAAACGAAAATAAAAATCTGGGGCTGGGGAAATGGTTCAGCACTTAAAGGTGTTTGTATGCAAAACATGCTGGCCTACTTTACATCAACAAGAGACCCTGAAATGCTCCCCACACATGCAAATAAATAAATAAAAATTTAAAAGAAGAAAATCCATCAGAAGAACAAGTTTTCTTTTACGTACTAAATCAGTTTCTCCTCTATAAGTTAATATAGAAAAGTCTGCAAGGCAGATGACTTCTGAAGAACAGGAGTGATATGTTATCTCAAATCTAATAAATGAGTGCAGATGAATTGAAAACTGTTTTGTTTTTAATTAAGTATATTTGTTTTTCTAAGTTGAAATGACAAAATTTTAATTTAATTTCATGGCTAGCAATCTGAGGTTCAACATTCATGCTGCGTAGGGGCACTGGTCACAGGTACGGTACAATGGACTGTGTTGCTAAACTAGTACATTAAATGTATGTGGGGGGGGGCAAGGTCCCTCACTGTTGCAAACAAATATCTGTCTAGTTTTATGTGGGTGCTGGGGAATTGAACCTGGGCTGGCAAGCTTTGCAAGCAAGCACCTTTGACTGCTAAGCCATCTCTCCAGCCCCTAAATGCATTGTCAGTTATGTTGTTATCAACTCACAATAGGTTTCTTAGGCCAGAAGCCCTCTGTAAATTGAACAGCATCATCATTTAATTCTATATACATAATTTTAGTACCTAATTCAACTTTTCTATGGAAAAATTTCTGTCCTGCTGGCAAAACTGCTTACATGTGTTTATAAAGTTGTTCTTGGACTTTCAGTGAATGTGGTGGTACATTTAATTATGATAACAAAGCAATATATGATGATATTGCTCTGTATAGGGAAGGAGTGTGAATCCAGAAGCACAGTACGTGAATGGTACATGTCCTCAGCATACTTCATCTCATGAGAAAGTGAGTAAGCCCAGAAGATCCTCCCATGGGAAGTAAGCTTCATGGGGCTGTGGAGCTTGACTTGTTCATACTCCACATAAGATGGCACCTTGTCACATACACCAAGCAAGGCGGCATTCATCTCTTGTAACTCTTTTTTTTGTTTGTTTGTTTGTTAATTTATTTATTACAGACAGAGAGGAAGGAAAGGAGGGAGGGAGAGAGAGAGAATGGACACGCCAGGGCCTCTAGCCACAGTAAACAAACTCCAGATGAATGTGCCACCATGTGCATGTGGTTTATGTGGGACCTGGAGAATTGAACCTGGGTCCCTAGGCTTAGCAGGCATGCGCCTTAACTGCTGAGCCACCTCTCCAGCCCCATCTCTTGCAACTCTTGAAGCCTCAGTGAGGCTCTGAAATTCTCTGACCTTATAATAAACATCTTCACACCACAGGACAAAAGAACCCAAAGACATGTAAGTGGACCAGAAGAAAGAGTAAGAACATAGATAAGCTAAGCATTTTAAGTTGTAGACACAAACCATCCTGGATAACTTCTGAATCCTTTTAAAGTAATCTGAAGCCATTTAGGATCAGAACCAGCCTCAAAGGCATGCAGAAAACCCTTTGCCAAAATATCTGCTGGACTCACTTCTCAAGGCTTTGGGGGTGAGCGCAGCCATGAGCTGTGAGGAAGAACAGGGTGGTGTGGGGCTCCTGCAGCATTCCACAGGGGCTTTGGGGGGCATCTGCCTCCTGTTGGTGTCTTAGATCAGATCTATGTGCTGTGAGGTGAACATGGCTCACAATACCTCTGTGGGATGGAAAATGATGTTATCTAGCTTGAAATCTCCGTGAATCAGACTCTCCTCATTGTCATTTTCTGGCAAGTTGTTCATCAGCCACTTGGAGAGCTGCTCCATGGCAGGGATGTCCTGATGGGCTGCAGCCTGGTACTGCCGCGTCCAGGTGGACACCTGCAGAGACAGACAAGGGAAGTGAGAGAGCGAAGTGCAACGCAGGAGCCAGGGACTCTAAATCAAAAACAGCGTGGACCATGCCAAAAGTCATTTCCTCCTAAGTGAAATTCGTGACAGCCCAAAACACTGGCATCAGCCTAAAACGTTAAATATTGAAGTATCTCTTCCATCAGGTTCTCTTTTACTTACCTAGCTTCCTGTTTGGAGAAGAAAACAAAAAGCTAGCTTAGGTGTCAAGAAATGTTGTTTACAGTCATTATTCCGTAAATACTTTGTAGAAGAAACTCATGCATGTGCGCACGCACGCACGCACACACGCACACGGGCAGAGACAATATCAGGAAGGGGCACAAGAAACAAGTAACGCCTGACAAAGAGAAGGTGAAGGCTACAAAGGATTTCTTTAACACCCTTCCTTCTACCCATGGTCTTCCAATGCACTACAGGTTAAGTAGTTCAAAGATGGTATTGTTCTTAGAATTAAAAGCAAACAAGCCCACCAACAAGTGAGACCGTATTACTGACCTGCTTCCATCTCTCTCCATTTCCCAGTGGATCTTCTGCTGAAATACAGTACAACAGAGCAAAAGCCTCTGGGGTCTTACTGACCTAGGTTTAAATTGTGCCCAAGGCACTCGTGTCTTATCTGACCAGTATAATCCTCAATTTCCTCAAGTGAAAAATGTGAGCAACAATAATACCTGTGTCTTAGGGTGGCTGCAGATTAAAAGAGAGGACCACAGCTCACCCGGCACTACAATGTGGCATGTGGTGAGCATGCTCTAAGACTCTCAGCCCCCAACTGACACCCTTACAAAGGGAAGCAGCCCCACGTCTGGTCTCACTTGCCTTTGACTGGCATGGTCACCATCTCTTCCCCATCACTCTAAACTGTAAGTGTTCTCACCTTAGTGAAGGCACACTGATCTCCATACTCTGGACAGAGAAATTCTTGTGATGAGCGCCGAACAGTTTTCTACGCAGTTACATACTATTTATGCCACTTTCTGGTACCATGCAAATGAGATACATGTGCAGGTCTCTTAGGTGACCACAGGCTTCTTCAAGGCAGGAGCCTATTTCTACCTTCGTGATACTTAGCACAGCACTCAGTGGGTATTGAACACACAGTAAAACTGAATGAACATTTGGCTTTAACACAGCTCAGAAAGGGGGAAACGAGGTAGAAAATATGTTGGTTAACTAAGTGAAGAGCCTGAAACGGAAGCTTTTGCTGAACAACATCTCATCTAAACAATAAATTATTTTATGCTAAAAATAGGTCAATGTGAAGAATAATGTCAAAATAGCAAAGTCCCAGAAAACCACACAACAATTAGGTTTTATTTCAATACACTGAATTATTTCCAAGAACTCAAAGTGTGTTTTTTAAAATATTTTATGTTTATTTTAGTTATTTATTTGAGAGAGGGGCAGCAGAGGGAGAGAATGGGCACACCAGGGCCTCCAGCCACTGCAAACGAACTCCAGATGCATGTGTCCTCTAGTGCAGCTGGCTTACATGGGTCCTGGGGAATCGAACCGAGGTCCTTTGGCTTTGCAGGCAAGAGCCTTAACCGCTAAGCCATTTCTCCAGCCCTGTTTCTTTTCTATTTATATAGACACATTACCTGTCTTTTGCAGTACCCAACACCTGCACCATATCCTTCCAGCTGCAATGTCTGTATATTCAGTGAATGTAACCAAGCCAGCGTTTCTATCATGGACACATATATGGCTGCGCGTTCTGCCAGGGCTAACTCCAGGAACTGAAAAATCACGGAAGATTCGACCCTGTTGAGGTGATCACATAAGTCAACTTAAATACTTACAACCAAAACTGGCACTTTATAGAACATGTCAGATACATAGAGTTATTTGTAAAATGTGTTATGTAAGAGTATACACACCAAAGGGAAAATCCAAGGACATTCCAAGATGAACCAGAAGGTCAGAAATACTCTCAAATTTCTCTCTCTCTCTCTCTCTCATACACACACACACCCAGGAAAAATTAAACAAAAAAAAAACAATTTGAATTTGTTCGTAGTGGTTTGAGCTATGTGGACGGCTTCTCATTATAGATAGCTCTTTACTGACACCTAGAGGCACATTTAAGAACAAGTCAATATTCCTGATGTGTTCCAAATCCATTCCACCCTTCGCTCATTATGTGTATTCAAATCAAAGCAACACTTTAATCCCTTGCAAATAAAACTGACTAAAATGTTGAATAAACTATATAATTTATGATTACAATAATAAGAATTAATCTAACACCATAATTAAAAGCAACATCTAAATAGGTATGTTAGCTTACCCGCACATATTCCATCACGTAAAATTCAGTTCCGATGATGGAGGTATCTTGGCAGTACAGTAAAGGCTTGGCAACAGGAAATCCGACAGAGAATAAGGCCTTCTGAACTTTAAATTCTCTATCAATCTAAATAGGATTATCAACAACCAGAAACAAAGAAATTTAGTAACTACTTGTGAACTAACCTTAACTAGGGCTGGAAATAATTAAAAAATGGTGTCAACAAATAACCCTTACTTACTACAAGTCTTGTTGCAATCACTATAATCACAAAGTAGACCAGCTCTAAAAATGATAATTAATCAGTATCACAGGGACTTAATACTGGCTGTGTCAGAGTAAAGGTACCCGTTCCTAGCCACGATAGTTCACAGGTCTTACTACAGAATATTCCTTTGCTCCTTGCAGTTCCCTGCTCACGGGCTTCCTTTCATATCTGTCATGAGGTTTAGAGATGGTCTCTTCCAGTGCCCTACCACAATCAGCTACCGGGAGCTGCAGAGGCGGGTGATGGTGATGGGAAGGGGAAAGTGTGCATTCCTCTGGAGGTCAAAGAAGGCGTCAACCTCCGAGGCAGGGGTATGGGGACATCTCTAGGAACCTGGGCTGCTGTGGGACTCAGGGTAAGTATGGAGAAAGCAGACAACAGCAGTAATCATAGGAACAGGAAAGTAACCGAACCCAAGTCCAAGGTGAGATTAGTGGTACCAGTGGTACCACTAAGAAAAGTCCATAACCACTCTGGTGCCAGGAATTGAGAGATATATGGGAAGGCAGAAGAGGATGAAAGGCTATGGAGGCAGGAAGTGGATGGAAAAATAGACATTGCATTTTTCAGTACAGACATGGGAGAGTAAGGACCGTAAAGCAAAATACTGCAGGCACTTGGAGCTGCAGGAGGCTGAGAGGCATGTGTTCTGCTGTGCTCTCTCTGGGAGGACGTCATCATGAAGAGCACCCAATAGAGTTGTTTCCTGGGGCAAAAATTGCTGGGCACGGGTGGCTGTGCTCTTTCAGTTTTGCCACATTGAGGTCTAACACAAATTGAGTCAATGTATTTTAATATTTCCCTGTTGTTTTATTTAT
Source organism: Dipus sagitta (assembly GCA_036346955.1). Classification (NCBI taxonomy): domain Eukaryota; kingdom Metazoa; phylum Chordata; class Mammalia; order Rodentia; family Dipodidae; genus Dipus; species Dipus sagitta. Next base: position 23,968,193 of record CM070786.1, read on the forward strand.
TTTATTTCAGAGAGAGAGAGAAAGAGGCAGATAGACAGAGAGAGAATGAGCACGCCAGGGTCTTCAGCCACTGCAAATGAACTCCTGACACATGCGCCACCTTATGCATGTGGCTTACGTGGGTCCTGGGGAATCAAACCTGGGTCCTTTGGCTTTGCAGGCAAATGCCTTAACTGCTAAGCCATCTCTCCATCCCAAAGAAATTGTATTTTTTTAATATTTTTTGTTTGTTTTTCAAGGTAGGGTTTCACTTTAGCCCAGGCTGACCTGGAATTTATTATGTTGTCTCAGGGTGGCCTTGAACTCATGGCAATTCTTCTACCTCTGCCTCCTGATTGCTGGGATTACAGGGCATGTGCCACCACGCCTGGTCTTAATATATTTTATCTTTTGCATCCAAATTACTTCATATTTCTGGGAATAGGATGGAACCAAGAAAGTCAAAATCTGCCATTTTTCTATTAGTGTAATATTAAACCCAGTCACAGCGGTCCTTTTCCAGTGAGCTGGGCCTGGAAAGCACCCTTTAGATGTGAGTACAGTGGCACCCTAAATATACAGTGTTTGTGATGTTTTCTGGTACTTTGAGTTTTGTCCTCTCCTGTTCTCTAACTGTGTAGAGATAATACCTGTTTTTCCAAGCAGGGAAATTTAGTTTTAAAGACTTGACTAACAAGTCATATTTGTACACACTTATGGGGGTAGACAATGAGTGGTTAACAACTCAGAATACTAAGAGAAGCTTAAATTAGTTTATTTCTATGGGGGGTATATATGTATGTACTACGAGGTATGTATGGTGTATATATGTAAGGGCATGCGTGTCACACTGTGTGCACGTAGAAGTTAGAGGACAACGTCAAGGTGTCTGTGCTCTTCTTCCACTGTGTGAGACAGTCTCTTGCTACCAGCCCAGCTCTGGATACTTCTGACTCTGTCTCCCATTATCATAGGTACATTGGGATCATAGATGCATGTGCCACTTTATGCCTTTACGTGGGTTCTGGAGAATTAAAAACTTGGGCCAGCAGGCTTTGCAAGCAAGCGCCTTTAACTACTGAGTCATCTTCCTAGCCTGAAAAACTTAGTGTTTAGCAAAAAATATTTTTCCCCCTTTTTATGCCTCTGTGTGTGTGGGGGGGGGGACAGTCAGGAATGCCATCCACCATGTTATTTTGAGACAGGGTCTTTCATCGGCCTGGAGCTTACCAGTTAGGCTAGATTGGCTGGCCACCCACCACAAGGATCTGCCCACTGCCTCCACCCCAGCAATGGGATTAGAGGTACACACCACCACACCTGGCATTTTTACGTGGGTACTGGTGCTTGAACTCAGGTTCTCATGCTTGTGAGGCAAGCACTTCACCAACTGAGTTATCCTACCAGTCCAAACAAAACCCTTTTCCAGTTCTCCCTGATGAGCCTGATATTCGGGTCCATTATAAAATGCTTACTCAAGTCTTGCTATTTATCATCAAATATATTAAAAGTAACTAAGCAAGCGAGCCTTATCACTAAGTTTAAATTTAAATAAGTAACAAAAACGAAGCATCTAGAAACAAGTAGCACTGAATATCCCCATTGGCTGATAAGAGTTCAGCCCTAATTCAATTTTAAAACAGAAAGCAATACAATTCAAGTAAAGTTTTAATTAAAAGCAGCTTAAATTGTGTTTGGCATTTATCAACTGCATTTGCACATAACCGGAGAACTCATTACATTCACATGCCATACCATGTGTGCTTTAGGGAGAAGTGAGCCTGGTGGTTTCTTCCTCAGTACACAAGCTTGAGAGCCCTTCCGGAGGAAAAAGGTCGGATTGGACTGTCCTGACCTAGATAAAAAGTGATTTTTTTAAAGGTCAGTTATGAGGATATACTTTTAAGAAACAAGAACAAAAGTAAATCTACCTCAATTCCAGAAAGCCCAAGGGGGTGCTTCTAGGAGCTCATGGCCTGAGTTTCTGGGTGACAGCAAAGGCCAGCATACTACGAGCTAGAGGATAACCTGTAGTAGAAGAGAGAACCTCTCTGGGACCACAGATGCATGTGCCACTTTACATCTTCATGTAGGTGCTAGGGAATTGGCCCAGCAGGCTTTGAAAGCAAGTTCCTTTAACTGCTGAGCCATCTTCTCTGAGATCCACCTGTCCCCATATCCCAAGTGCTTGATTGCAGGCAGACTCACAACCAGCCACAACCAGCGTTTACGTGGGTGCTGGGGATGTGAACTCGAGGACTCATGCCTACACAGCTGATGCTTTAGTGACCAAGCCATCTCCTCAGCCCAAATGCCAACATCCTACTTTGACAAACTTACCAAGTGTTTGAGACCCTCTGTGTTGAATTTTATATTTATCATTCTCTTAACATTTATCTCCTTAACCAATGTGCTGTGTTCGTCTATGCTTTTTAAAAAAAAAATTCTGTGCTGTTTGTCATTTTTTTTTTTAAATTCTGTGGCCACACTGACCTAGAATTCAGCTCTAAAAGCTTTTTTAAAAAAAGATTTTATTTATTTGAGAGGGGGAGTTAGAGAGAGAGGAAGAGGCAAATAGAAAGTGAGAATGGGCACGCCAGGGCCTCCAGCCACTGCGAACGAACTCCAGATGCATGTGCCACCTTACACATCTGGCTTATATGGGTCCTGGGGAATCGAACCTGGGTTCTCAGGCTTCACAGACAAGCGCCCTAACCACTAAGCCATCTCCCCAGCCCTAAATACATTTTTTATTTATGTACTTGCATGTGTGTGGAGGGAGGGAGGTTACGCTGGGCTTCTTGCTGCTGTAAATGAACACCAGATGCTTATACCGCTTCTTTTTTGTTTTGTTTTGTTTGTTTGTTTTTTGAGGCAAGGTCTCTCTCTAGCTCAGGCTGAGCTGGAATTCACTATGTAGTCTCAGGGTGACCTTGAACTCACAGCAATCCCCCTACCTCTGCCTCCCGAGTGCTGGGATTAAATGTGAGTGCCACCACACCAAGCATGCATTTGTGCTATTTTGTGTGTCTGGATTATATATATGGCTTGGAAATTGAATTTAGGCTACCAGGCTTTGCAAGCAATTACCTTTAACCACTGAGGCCCTATTTCCATTCCTCACACTACTATTAATAGACATTGTTATTTTCTGGAATTTTGTGAATGCAAATAGTGCAATGCACTATTTCCTGATATCAGAGTGTGAAAGTTTCCCAAGTATACCTAGGAAATCAAATGCTGGGTCAAGGGGAATGTATATTTGTCCAGATTTATCTTTATTAGGTTAACTGCCAAATATTTTCCAAAGGTAGGTAACATAACTTGCACCCCACTGACTTCGTGTTGTTCTGTACTTAAACAACCTTGATAGTGGCAAAGTTTTTTTTTTTTTTTTCTTCGAGGTAGGATCTCGCTCTAGCCCAGGCTGACCTGGAATTCACTCTGTCGTCTCAGGCTGGCCTCGAACTTATGGTGATCCTCCTACCTCTGCCTCCTGAGTGCTGGGAATAAAGGTGTGCGCCACCATGCCTGGTCATATTGACTTTTTAAAACCCTCCTACTTCTGCCTCATGAGTGCTGGGAATAAAGGCGTGCGCCACCACGCCCGGCCAGATTGACTTTTTAAAACTTTGCCACTATCAGCCGGGCGTGGTGGCACACGCCTTTAATCCCAGCACTCGGGAGGCAGAGGTAGGAGGATCACCGTAAGTTCGAGGCCAGCCTGAGACGACAGAGTGAATTCCAGGTCAGCAGCCTGGGCTAGAGCGAGATCCTACCTCCAAAAACAAAAACAAAAACAAAAACCAAAACCAAAAAAAAAAAAAAAATCAATCTGGTGGTATAAAATGGTGTCTCAGTGTGTTCTTAAATTTTCATTTCCCTTATTACTATAATGTTAATAAAGGCTGAGCACCTTCAAGGATTTTACCCATTTTTTTCATTAAGCTATTCTAGTGTTTTAAATAGATTATTTATCTATGAAATACACTAGAAATATTTTTTTTAATCTTCTCCAGTTCCTTAAGAAGTCTCTCTCTCTCTCTCTCTCTCTCTCTCTCTCTCTTTTTGAGGTAGGGTCCTGCTCTAGCCCAGGCTGACCTGGAATTCACTATGAACTCTCAGGCTGGCCTCAAACTCACAGCAATCCTTCTACCTCTGTCTCCCAAGTGCTGGGATTAAAGGTGTGTGGCACCACAACCTGGCTATGAAGTCTATTAATGAAAGTGGTCAAACTCCATGATTTCTCAGGCCCAGAAAACCAAACATCACATGTTCTCTCTCAAATGTGGATCCTAGCTACAAATAACTGGACTTCTGTGTAAGTAGGAAGAAAACTCAGTAGCATAGGCCAGTAAACTAGAAAGGAGATATAAAGGGAATAGAAAAGGAGGGAGGGGGGACCTAATAGGATGGTATTGTATATATGTAAGTCGAAGAACAGATTAATGGGGGTGAAAAGGTCTAAGTGAGGTCAGGGGAAGAGACTGAGTAAGGAAAGGTGGAGGGAGAGCTAATCAAAATCTAAGAGGATATAAATAAGTCATAAGGAAACCTACTTTTTTGGACAATGGAACACACAGGAGCCATAGATTGTTACTAGCAAATTTTCAGTGCCAGGGATGGGATACCTTCCAATGAGTTGTTGGCCAGGGAGGTCCCTGATTTCCCCCCAAACATTACAGCCCACTGCTGAGGCCCTTGGTTTCCCACCAGGAATAGATGGTAAGACCCTATTGCTGAAGACTCCACATACTTGGGCTAAAAGGTCACTGAGAAACCCTGCCTGAGCTGAGCTGAAAACCTCCTCCATGTAGACCAGCTGACAGAAATCTGGAAAAAGCCATGCTGCATGCAGTTCAATGGGAGAGAGAGAAATCACCAGTGAAGATACCCAACAGTGGACACTGCAAGCCTTATTTTGGCCAGCCAGGCCAAGTGAGCCAACAGGTGCAATACTGGCATGTCTGTTATGGGGGACACAAACCACTCTCTAATTTGACTGGAGGACTGCTCCATGGGAGGGAATATATCCCTGATACTGAAATCCTACAACAGGGGTAGTCATGAGCCCTAGAGGTGTAACGTCTGTTGATGTCTGGCTAAAAGTATATAGTATGCTCACCAAACTTCCCAGTAAGCATTTCTCTTAATGTTTATACCCATATATTAATGCTACTCTCACTTTTGGTAGAGAACCTTCTCTTTTCAGATGGCAGTGACCTTGGGATGACTCAGGAGGCACCATGGTGCTGAGAGAAGTGACAGAGGTGTGCTCAGCACTGAAATATTTTAATCACACCTTCCATGGCTCAGGGTCCATTGTGTAAGAGGTGGCAGAAAGAATGTAAGAGCCAAAGGAAGTGTAGGACTCCCTACAACATGTTCCTCCAGACACAAAATGGCCTGGATATCTATGACCTCACAGTGCCTGACACTACCTACACAAGACCATCGTAATAGGAAGAAAAGATCATGACATCAAAATAAAAGAGAGAATGATTGAGAGGGGGAGGGGATATGATGGAGAGTGGAGTTTCAAAGAGGAAAGTGGGGGGGGAGGGAGGGAATTACCATGGGATAGTGTTTATAATTATGGAAGCTGTCAATAAAAAATATTTAAAATATTTTATTTACTTATGCGAGAGAAAGAGAGGGGGAGGGAGGAGAGAGAGAGAGAGAGAGAGAGAGAGAGAGAGAATGGGCATGTCAGGGCCTATAGCCACTGAAAACGAACTCCAGAGAGATGTGCCACCTTGTACATCTGCCTTACGTGGGTACTGGGGAATCAACCCTGAGTCTTTAGGCTTTGCAGGCAAGCGCCTTAACTGCTAAGCCATCTCTCCAGCCCGTACTATCCTTTTTGAAAGAATTTATCTAATACAATCACAAAGATGATCTCTTACATATCTTTCAAATATTTAGGTTTGTCTTTATAATTAAGTCTTCAATCTCCCTGGAACTGAGGCTGCTAGTTTCTTTACAGATGATAACATTTCATAAGGATAATAATAATCAAGGTACAATTTCTTGAAATTTTGGCTGTCATACATCAAAGTTCTTTAATTATGTGGGTGTTCTGTAAAATCTCTACTTCATCATTGTATTTGGCTGTGTTAATGTTGTGTCAACTTAGTTCAGAAATTTCCCACTTGAGCTGGAGAGTTGGCTTAGTGGTTAAGGCGCCTGCCTGTGAAGCCTAAGGACCCAAGTTTGATTCTCCAGGTCCCATGTAAGCCAGATGCACATGGTGGTGCATGTGTCTGGAGTTCATTTGCACTGGCTAGAGGCCCTGGTGTGCTCTTTCTCACTCTCTCTCTCCCCCCACTGTCTTTAATAAATAAATAAATAAAAATAAATCTTTAATTTTTTCCCCCACTTTATTGTTCTTTAGGAATGTTTCTATTTGTGGTTCTGTGTATCAAACTCTTATTTTTTCTTTTTTCATTTTTTAAGGTAAGGTCTTGCTCTAGCCCAAGCTGACCTGGAATTCACTATGTAGTCTCAGGGTAGCCTCAAAATCACAGTGATCCTCCTACCTCTGCCTCCTGAGTGCTGGGATTAAATGATGCCTGGCATTTAAATTCTTTTAAAAGCAATCTTTTTTCAAAGAGGAAAAAATACAATTTTGATTGATTTCATTTTGAATCTATAGATTAATTGGAAAAGCAAAAAATTTTTAATGTTGAGTTTTCATGTACATGTTTCCTCTTAATTTCTAAAATTTTAAAAAAAACTCTTATTACAGTTCTGTCATAGTTCTCTATAAAGGTCTTCTACACCTTTATTAGATTAATATTTAGGTAACATATATTTTTAAAGCTCTTGTCATAGATTTTTGAAAATTATATTTCAACTGTTGATAAGGTACAGAAATGAAATTGATTTGTATATTGACCTGTGATAAATAACTATTATTTGTACAGATTACTGGGTCATTAACTCGAGAATCTATTAGTTTCAAAAAGGATTTATTAGCTGTTTTTCTTCTGTTAAGATTTTTTCAGTTGCATTGTGAAAATGTCATGTTTTCATAAAAAGGCTTTTTAGACTTCCTTGGTGGCCCAGTGTGTCTTCAATTTTTATGAACTTTTTCATGTGTCCTGGCAGTGAATGCATCTTCTTGTGGGATCCATCCTCCTGTATTAAATCAAGCTTATATTACATTTCTGGGGGCAAAACATTTGAGCCCAGGGCTTGCTATGCAGTTCAGGCTGGCTTTGAGCTTCTGATCTTCCTTCCTCAGCTTCCCAAGTGCGGGGATAACAGACATGTGCCATCCTGGTCAGCTTCAGAAGTAACATTTGTGAGACAGCTGCTACAACTAATTTATTGAGCATAAATATGGCTCAACATCAATGTAACTCAGAATGATCTTTTAATTGGGTAACTCTCAATCATCGCCTGATAGGATAAACATCACCTTTGTCCTAACTTAAGACTTGACTTTTGTGCTCAAGAACAACCTAGCCAAATTCCACATTAGTGGACTAACAGAAGAAGTTAACCTTTGATCTTTTAGTATGTTTATGCCATATGGCTTTAATGACAGGAGTCCCAACAATTCTTTATTTACCTTTGTTATCTATTGTAGCATGGGGCCTTTTAATTTTTGTACCCCAAAACTATCATCCATCTCCATTTTTATTTTCACTGAAATCAATAGTCAAATATGTATGCCATTATAAAATGCCACTAGTATACAGGGTCACTGCAGTGCTTATGCCCTTTCACTCACTTTCTTCACTTCCGGGACTGGAGAGATGGCTTAGTGGTTAAGGCGTTTGCCTGAAAAGCCAAAGGATCCCGGTTCAACTCTCTAGGACTGACCTAATCCAGATGCACAAGGGGGCACATGCAACTACAGTTCATTTGCAGTGGCTGGAGGCTCTGGCGTACCCACTGTCTCTCCTTTTTGCCTCTTTCTCTCTCTGAAATAAATAAATAAAATATATTAAAAATTGTTTTTAAAATTTCTTCACTTCCTAGGTGTAAAAATCAGAACAGGAAATATTCCAGCTTAGAAACCTTGTTTTCAGAATTTATGTAACACAGTTAATAAACTCCCAGACAGCAAGGAAAGATAGTTTACTGGAAGCTAAGGTTCTTTCTATAGTCTTGTGTTTCCAAAATACGTTGAAATTAATTTTCTCATCTACTTTAACACATTACAATAAAGTCTGATTCACAGGGCGAAGGGTCATCCCATCCACTTTCATTTCCTCACTTCAAAAACAAGTTGAGCCCAAAATAGTGCTGAAAATTGCTTAAGTGGGAAGGCTAGGCTCCGGAATTTAAGTCAGCCTCTAGGGACTAAGGTCCAGTAGAGAGAATTTTCACAGAAAATGGCCTAAAGGTTGTAGCACAAAAGGTCCTAGGAGGCGTCTATTTCCCAAAGATCTTCCAGCCTTTAACCAACTCGGTGAACTCTAGAGGCACATAAGTAATTTCATTACTTAACAAGATTCCATTGCATAGTGGAATGGCGAATTGCTATTGAGTTTCCATTACCGCGCTGGAACATAAGACTAGGCAGGAATGGAATCCAAAGGATTCAGGATACGTCACGGCAGGATATTAAATAGACACCCAGGGCCCAAGGAAGAAAAAGCACGACGTGCAGATTTGATTTTTTTTTTTCTTTTCTTTTTTTTTGTTTTTGCTGGGGAGGAAGGCCTGTGTAGATACCTGTATTGGCTAACAGTCAGCGTCGCCCCGGGATCTGCCCTGAAGCCAGGTAAGTGCTGATTCAGGTAGGCCTCCAGAGACCTGCAGTCGAACCTGTGCTGGGGAAGCACTTCGGCGGTGTCAGGCTCGCCGGTGACATCGACCTCCATGACTGCCGCCGCTTCCCCAGGGCCACAGAGAGGAGGAATGCACAGGCTCCGAGAGGAAGCCTCTTCTAGACGGTGCAGGTGTCGACTTGTCCAAAGGTTGGGGACGAGGCGGGACCGGGCAGGGCTCCAGCCAATCAGCTACCCCCGACTTCAGACACTCGGGTTCCAGCGGGGAAGTTAAAGGAAGCACCCGGAAGTGTCCGGACTTGAACTTTCCTACGAGCGCCGGGACTGTCCGCCTCAGTTTTACAGAAAACCTAAAGTCGCCGGCCTTTGCGGCAGGCGAGTGCGGATGCAGAGGGCGCTTCTATCCCCAGATTGAAGGCGCTTTCAGGCGGAAGACCCGTCGGGTCCGGCTCCGAAAAGAGACCGTCAGCAACTCGATCCCTGGAAGAAAGATTCCGGGCTTACTTCTAGTCGTCTAGGTTAGACAGGCAGCATCGCCGTCTTCCTTCTCCGAAAGCTCAGGCTTGCAGCGACCTGACGTAGCAAGTCTAGAGAAGAACAAAGTCAAAAAGGGCGGCGAGTTTTTTTTTTTTTCCTCCCCCCGCTGTGGGGACAGATGACGGCGACGCACCGGAAGCGGTACCTTGGAAGGCCGGTGGGCGTGGCGCAGACGTGTCTGTCAGGGATGCGGCTGCGGGCGCTTCCTTAAGTCTGTGGGCTTGGAAGGCGACGTGTAGGTCCTTCTTCCCGTCACCCTTCTTGGGGAGCAGCGTGGGGCGGCGGCGGCGGCGGCGGAAGGCCGGGCTGGGAGCGTTGGCCGCCGGGGACCCAGCCATGGCCGAGTGTGTGGAGCGGCTGCGGCAGCGGGTTCGGGAACTGGAGCGGGAGCTCGCGGAGGAGAGAAGCCGCAGGATGCTGGGCGGCGGCGACGGAGGGGGCGGCCGGGCGCGCATCGACAAGATGAGCCCCGAGGTGGTGGACTCCAATCCCTACAGGTGACGCTCCCCCACCCACCCCCACCAACCCACCTTGCCACCCTTTCCTTCGGTGTAGTGGGCAGGGGTGCCCCGTGCTCAAACGGACTAGGCCAGCGCCTGTCTTAGTTCTAGTCTCCAAAGGTATTCTTTCTCGCAGGACGCGGTGAGTCCCCGCAGTGATCAGACCTCTCGGGAAAGCCGAGGCAGGAGGATTGCCGTGAGTGCGAGGCCAGCCTGGGCTCCGTAGGGAATTCTTGGCCAGATTGGGCTACATAGCGAGACCCCGATTGAAGAGAGAGAGAGAGAGAAAGAGAGAGAGAGACTAAAACTTTCAAGAAAGTAGCTAAGTAAGTCATCCATATGGTGGCCATTCGGGTGCCTTGCGGCCCACATGTATCCAGTGTCCTCCCCTTGCCTCTCCTAGTGGGTCATAACACTACGCTCTTTCAGAACATGACACTATGTGTGAAGCCCGCTAAGCATAAACTACGAGTTTCAGAAAGGCTTCTCGGTATATCTTAGATGGAGCAGGAGGAGGAAGAGCAGGGCTAGCCCTAATCTGAGATATTGCAGTGCTCCTTAATGTCTTAGGTCGTTAGGCTTTACAAGGCCTTCCTGTCCCCTCCCTTCCTCGGATGGCTTGTCGATTCATCAGGGGGGATACAGTGGAATGGTTAAGGGTAAGGACCCTACCGCCTGACTGACTCGATTCATACCTCAGCTCAGTGAGTAGCCCAGTAACCTTGACCAACTTGTGAACTCCTGTTTCAGTAAAGTCAGGATAATAACAACATCTGTCTCATACTTAGAAGGACTGGAAAAGTCAGTATATGCGGAATTCGTAGAATCTGTACATGACAGGCCTTGTACAAGACTTTTGCACAGTGCCTGTACTGTCACATGTGAACGCATTACAATATGTGGTCTTCTCACCACAACCCTAAGATATAGATTGCTATTATGTTACCTTCATTTTATAGATGGGAAACTTGAGTCATAGAGAACCACCTCAGTAAACAGTAAAAGTTGAACTGTACCTAGGTTTGTCTTCACCTAAAATTCACATCAAGCTGGAAAAGTCAGTAAGCTGGGGAGGAAGATAGTTTGATAAATAAAGTGTTTGCCTAGGAAGCACAAAGACTTGAGTTTGATTCCTAGAACTCTCATTATTATTATTTTTTTTTAAAGCTGGGCTTCATACACACCCGTAATCCCAGTGCTGGGAAGGCAAAGAAAGTTGGGACCCTGGGGATTGCTGACCCGCCTGTTCACCTACTTGGTGAATTCTTGGCCAGTGAGAGACTCTGTCTCAAAAAAAAAAAAAAAAAAGTGGTATGACACACAAGATTATTCTCTGGACTCTATATGCACATACATGTGCTCACAAAACATGAACATACACAAGAGTCAGTAAACTATTGAGCAGTGTGGCTAAAACCTGTTTTAATACAGGTGGCATGAGGAAAGTTCTGTCGCTGCTCTTTCTCCTTAAAGAGCATGCGAGGTTCAGCATTTAAATTGTTTTAGTTATTTGTGGTACATAAAGCCTCAGTGGCAGCGCTAAGGTACCCTGCACTGTGTTGCCAAATATGCAGGGTTAATCATTCATGAACCTCTAATCAGAATGGGGGGGGGAGTTATTCCATTTGACATCTTTCAGCAATTTTGAATTTTGTAAATGAAGACTGAAATTGTCCTTCCAAGATGAAACACAAAGGAGTGTGTGTGTGTGTGTGTGTGTGTGTGTGTGTGTTTTTCTGAGGTAGGGTCTCACTCTAACCCAGGATGACCTAGAATTCACTCTGTAGTCCCAGGGTGGCCTCAAACTCACAGTAAAATGCCTACGTCAGGATTAAAGGCATGTATCTGGCCCAGCAGAATGTGTCAGTCATCTTTCAGACTTTACTTCATGTAAGATAGTCCTTCAACTTTGTACTAATGACAAAACCTTCAGGACTCAAGTCTGAACGTTTAGCATTTCCTATTTCATTTGCATCATTTATTTTTATGAAAATTGCTATGTAAGAAATCCTCAAGGATGCTTAATGGTGCATGAAAACTTGACCAGCTTTAATTTTTTGAAATAGTCATTAGCCATCAAACATTTATTAAAACCTTTAAAAAAATCTCTAACCTAGCTGGGAGTGGTGGCACATGCCTTTAATTCCAGCACTTGGGAGGCAGAGGTAGGAGAATCGTCATGAGTTCGAGGCCACCCTGAGACTACATAGTGAATTCCAGGTCAGCCTGGGCTAAAGCAAGACCCTACCTACCTTGAAAAAACAACAACAAAAACCTTTAACCATCAGTGTACTTACCTTATGTGAATATTTGTTATGCACAAGCACCATGGATACTAAGTAGGTTTGGTCTTTTCCCTCCTCGCCTGCTACATGAGACAGGAATGTAAACACGCAGATGCAGTCCAGCCAGTTAGAACTGTGATAAGGAAAGTAGAGGGTGCATAATGGGCAATAGCTTTGTATGTGTTTCTCATCTTCTTAATTGCATCATATAATACAAAAGCAGTACAAAGTTACTTACCCTTAAAGTCTTTTTATTATTTTTATTTTTTGAGGTAGGGTCTCACACTAGCCTGGGCTGACTTGGAATTCACTATGCAGTCTCAGGCTGGCCTTGAACTCACGGCGATCCTCCTACCTCTCCCGAGTGCTGGGATTAAAGGTGTGCACCACTATGCCCGGCAGAGTCTTTTTTTTTTTTTTTTTTTTAAAGAGAGAGAGAGCATCAGTGCAATGAGAGTCCGAATACCCATCTACCCCAGCTCCTCCCCATCCCTCTAAATCTTTATTTTATTTTTTATTTTTTTATTTTTTATTTGGTTTTTCGAAGTAGGGTTTCACTCTAGCCCAGGCTGACCTGGAATTCACTATGGAGTCTCAGGGTGGCCTCGAACTCACGGCGATCCTCCTATCTCCGCCTCCCGAGTGCTGGGATTAAAGGCGTGCGCCACCACGCCCGGCTAAATCTTTATTTTTAATATTTTTATTTTTGCTTACTTATCAGAGAGAGAGAATGAGAATGGGCGCCCATCAGGGCCTCTTAGCCACCGCAAATGAACTCCAGAAGCATACGCCGCCATGTGCATCTGGCTCATGTGGGTTCTGGGGAATCAAACCTGGGTCCTTAGGCTTTTCAAGCAAGCGCTTTGACCAATAAGCCATCTCTGCAGCCAGGAGTAAGGTTTTAAAACACAAGTAACCAAGAGATTATGTCATACAGAATATAATTATAAGTATGCGGGAAAAACTAGAGAGGTCTTGAGATTAGAACACGTGGTTTCAAGCCAGCTTTCTCTTCTGTGAGCTGCTTGGCTGGTCTTGGGGTAAGTTAAGCTCATGTCCTCTGTGCAGGAAGGCTGCCGTACAGGGAGTTCTATCATTGCCATCTCCTTATTTCAACAGCTGAGAGCTAGGTGTCAGTACCTTTCAAGTGTGTGTAACCTACCCAGGGATTTAGATTCATCTAGAAAAAGCTAGCTTTGAAGTTCAGGTAGGCCTCAAATTTTCTGTGTAGTCCATGCTGATTTGAACTCTCAATTCTCCTGCCTTAGCCTCTTGAATGCTGGGATCACTGATGTCTTCCACCACAGCCAGCTGTATTCCTCCCCTTTTAAGTAGTAGTAATTGAGTTTGGCCGATTATTTTCTGTGATGATGTGTATCTGTTGGCTGCAAGCTTTAGAATGTTTTTTTTTTTTTTTCTTTAAGCCGCCTGATGGCATTGAAACGAATGGGAATTGTAAGCGAATATGAGGTATGAGAAACCTTTTCAAGTTTTTGAAAGTGCTTTCAGTAAATGAAAACAATTTCTGGCTACAAAAGTGATGAAGAGCTACTAACCGGCACATTTATCATGTGTTTCCTAGAAAATCCGTACCTACGCGGTAGCAATAGTAGGTGTTGGTGGAGTTGGTAGCGTGACTGCCGAAATGCTGACAAGATGTGGCATTGGTAAGGTAAAAATATTTCTCTGTGCCTGTCAAATAGGGAACTGTTGACTCCTGAGGCAAAACAGGTAAAATGAGCACTTTCCCTCCCAGTCAAGGATTTGTTGATTGTGGTGTATGTACTCAGATGTCCTTCCTTCCCAGTAGGTTGAGAAATATCCCTAGCCAAAAAATGTTGAGATTATTAACTACACAAAAGGTATTTGTGTTCGGGAATTTTTGTTTTTGGTTCAGGGAATGTATACATAATTTGAAATTAAGTATTTTAGATTAGAAGATTGGGAGAAAGAAGGCTACGAAGTTGATATACTGTTAGTGAAACACTGAAATACCTAAAATAACTGACTAGATCCAAACGGACTAGAAAGCATGTGCCTTTGCTAAAGAATATTTCAAGGTTTTTAACCTATTTTTTCTTTTTTTGAAAATGGATTTGGATTGTAGGTAGGAAGAAGTAACCTTATACTAGTATTTAATCTATCAATTTTAGATTTATAAAGCCAAAGCCTATTTTTCTTAGAAACTTAGTGGTTGGATAGATATACTTTCCACAATTATATGCCCATTGTCATTTTGATGCAACAGTTCACTCATACTTTTTAAAAAATGTTTTTGTTTGTTTATTTGAGAGAGAGAAAGAGGCAGATAGAGCAGGGTGTGTGTGTGGGGGGGGAGAGGGAGGATGTGAGAATGGGTGCACCAGGGTCTTCAGCTGCTGCAAATGAACTCCAGACACATATGTCACCTTGTGCATTTTGTTTATGTGGGTTCTGGGGAATTTAACCTGGGTCCTTTGGCTTTGCAGACAAATGCCTTAACTGCTAAGCTATCTCTCCAGCCCTATTCATACTTTTTAATATGTTGGTTTGGCCCAAATTCTTAAAAGAAAGTGATTTTAAAATTAGCACTCATTTATCAATATTGAAAATGAGACCACTGAAATACAAAAACATGTTTACTATAATTTTAATATCTTTCAAGAGATTTACAAACACAGGCCAAATTTTGCATGTAGTTGACTTAAGTACCTGGTTAATTGACCAGGTATATTAGAGCTCATTAATATCAGCTGTTAAGGGCTGGAGAGATGGCTCAGCAGTTAAGGTGTTTGCCTGCAAAGCCTAATGACCCAGGTCTGATTCCCCAGTACCCATGTAAAGCCAGATACACAAAGTGGTGCATGCACCTGGAGTTTGTATGCAGGGACTAGCGGCCCTGGCATGCCCTTTTTTTTCTCTTTTTTTCTTTTTTTAGTTTTTCAAGGTAGGGTCTCATTCTAGCCCGGGATGACCTGGAATTCACTACATAGTCTCAGGGTGTCCTCGATCTCAATGATCCTCCTACCTCTGCCTCCCGAGTGCTGGGATTAAAGGCGTGAGCTACCATGCCTGGCTTAAAATTTTCTTTTAAATATTTTATTTATTTATTAGACAGAGATAAAGAGGCAGATAGAGGGGGGAGAGAGAGCATGAGCATGCCAGGGCCTCCAGCCACTGCAGTTGAACTTCAGATGCATGTGCCACCTTGTACATCTGGCTTAGATGGGTACTGGGGAATTGAAGCTGGGAATTGAACCTGGGTCCTTAGGTTTCAGGCAAGTGCCTTAACCACTAAGCCATCTCTCCAGTGCGCCCCCCCCCCAATTCTTTTAGCAGGGTGTGGTGGTGCACATCATCCCCCCCCCGGGGTTATCGAATCAATTTTTTTATTATTGCATAGAATATTTTTTTTCAGTTATGTTTTTCTAGGTAGGGTCTCACTGTACCCCACGCTGACCTGGAACTCACTGTGTAGTCTCAGGGTGGCCTTGAACTCATGGCAGTCCTCCTATCTCTGCCTCCCGAGTGCTGGGACTAAAGGTGTGTGCCACCACGCCCGGCACATAGAATATTTTTTATTGACATCTTCCATAATTCTAGACAATAAGCCATGTTAATTCCCTCCATCTCCTTACTTTCCCCTTTGCAACTCCACTGTCCATCATATCCCTCCCCCTCTCAATCAGTCTCTTTTATTTTGATGTCATTATCTTTTCCTCCTATTATGATGGTCTTGTGTGGGTAGTGCCAGGCACTGTGGGGTCATGGATATCCAGGCCATTTTGTGTATTGTAAGGAGTCCTACCCTTCCTTTGGCTCTTACATTCTTTCTGCAACCTCTTCTACAATGAACCCTGAGCCTCGGAAGGTATGATACCGATGTTTCAGTGCTGAGTACTCCTCTGTCACTTCTCAGCACTATGGTGCCTTTTGAGTCATCCCAGTAGTCACTGCCATCTGAAAAGAGAAGCTTCTCTAAGCCCCGGCCCCAATCATGTCTGGTGCTACAGATCTTACTGACTTTAAATCCAATAAGTAGGAGCTGTCCATGGGTGACTGGGATAATGCAGCTTAAAGAAAGGAACAAAAGAGGTCATCATTCTCTGTCATCTCAGCAGCTGAATTCTAACCAATGACGTCTTGGGGCGTGACCTTTCAAACACTTTAGTACCCAGCCAAGTATATAAATAAATAAATAAATTTACTTTTTTTTTTTTTTTTACAAGATCAGGATCATATAAATATAGCCATGAAACTGGCTTTTAAACCTTGTTAAAAAAAAAAAAGAGAAGCTTCTCTAACTAAAAGTGAGAGTAGCGTTAATATATGGGTATGAACATTAAGAGAAGTGCTTACTAGGCAGTTTGAAGAGCATAATATATGCAGTTAGCCAGACACCCGTTACACCCCTAGGGCTCAGCATAGGTTTTCAGTGTCAGGGCATGTATTCCCTCCTGTGGAGTGGGCCTCCAGTCCAATTAGAGAGCTGTTGGTTTCCCCCGTAACAGACATGCCACTATTGCACCCATTGGTTCATTTGGCCTAGCTGGCCAAACTTAAGGCTTTCAGTGTCCATGGTTGTTTATCTCTACTGATGACTTCTCTCTCTCCATGGAGCTGCTTGCAGCTTAGCTTTTTCCAGCTTTCTGTCAGCTGGTCTATGGGAGGTTTTCAGTTCAGCTCCAGCAGGATTCTCAGTGACCTTGCAGCCCAAGCATGTAGAGTCTTCAGCAATAGAGTCTTAGCAGCTACTCCTGGTGGGAAACCAAGGGCTTCGGCAATGCCTGTAATGTTTTGGGGGCATCAGGGACCTCTCTTGCCAACAACTCACTGGACAGTATCCCATCCCTGGCCCTGAAAATTTCAGGTAACAATCTATGGCTTCTGGATGCACCATTGTCCAAAAAAGTAGGTTTCCATATGACTTATTCATACCCTCTTAGATTTTGATTGACCCTCCCCCACCCTTTCTTTACTCAATCTCTTTCCCTGACCTCACTTAAGTCTTTCGCACCCCCAGTAATCTGTTCTTCTACTTACATATATACAATACCATCTCCTTAAGTCCTTCCCTCTCCTCTCTCCCTCATAGCCACTTTCTACCTTACTGGTCTCTTCTACCGAGTTTTATTCCAACTCACAAGTCCAAATATTTGTAGCTAGGATCCATATATGAGAGAGAACATGTAGCACTTGGTTTTCTGGGCCTGGGTTACCTCACTAAGTATATTTTTTTTCCACGTCCATCCATTTCCTTGCAAATTTCATAATTTCATTTTTCTTTAATGCTGAATAGAACTCCCCGTATAAATGTACCACATCTTCATTATCCACTCATCTGTTGAGGGACATTTGGCTGGTGCCATTTCTTAGCTATTGTGAATAGAGCTGCAGTATACATGGATGTGCAGGTCTCTAAGGTAGTGAGATGAATCCTTAGGATATATGCCTAGGAGTGGTATAGCTGGGTCATATGGCAAATCTATTTTTAGCTGTGTCAGGAACCTCCACACTGGCTGTACCAGATTACATTTTCATCAACAGTGTAGAAGGGTTCCTCTTTTTCCGCATCCTCACCAGCATTTATGGTCATTTGTTTGCTTGATAACAACCATTCTGACAGGAGTGAGATGGAATCTCAAAGTAATTTTAGTGGCATTTCCTTGATGGCTAAGGATGTTGAACTTCTTTTTTTAGGCTGTTTATATGCCATCTGTATTTCTTCTTTTGAGAACTCTTTATTTAGTTCCATGGCTCATTTTTTAAATTGGGTTGTTTGATTTAGTTTTTGAGTTCTTTGTATATTCTGGATATTAGTACTCTGTCAGATGTATAGCTGGCAAAGATTTTCTCCCATTCTGTAGGTTGTCTCTTTGCTCTATTCAGTGTCCTTTGCTGTACAAAAGCTTTGTAATTTCATGAGGTCCCAGTGGTTAGTTAGTGGTTTTATTTCCTGAGTGGCTGGGGTGCACACCTTTAATCCCAGCACTCAGGAGGCAGAGGTAGGGGGATCACCATTAGTCTGAGGCCACCCTGAGGAATTGTGGGTCAGCCCAAGCTAGAGTAAGACCCTATCTCGAAAAACCAAAAATAAATTTTATGTGTGTGTGTATAAAATTTATTTAAGTATTTTATTTATTATTTATTTGCAAGCAGAGAGAGAGAGAAAGAGAGAGTATGCAGGGCCTCTTGCCACTGCAAAGCAACTCTAGACATATGTGCCTGCTTTGTTTCTGGCTTTATGTGGGTACTGGGGAATCAAACCCAGGCTGTCAGGCTTTGCAAGCAGATGCCTTTAACCACTGAGCCATCTCTCCAAACCTAAAAGAAAAAAAATCATTTATTTGCATGTTTGTGTGTATGTGCATGTGCTAGTATTTCTTGCTGCTGCAAACAAATGCCTCTCTGGCTTTATATGGGTAGCTGGGGAGTTGAACCCTCTGGGCCATCAGGTTTTGCAAGGAAGCACCTTTAACTGCTGAGCACATCTGTCCAGCCCCAGAGACTGAAATTTATTAGTTGGCCTCAACTAGTAAATATTACTGAACAGGCTTACGTAAAGTTTGTTTGACTCTAGTGTTATAGAGAGCATGCACAACATCTTTTCTAGAAAGATATTAAAGGCTCTCTTGGTGTTATTTATGGACTAGGATTTTTTTTCTTATTCTCAAGTTGCTGCATTGAGAAGAAAAAAATATCGTTTTTGATTTTATTATTAAATTCATATTATAGATTGACAGAATTTTAAGTCAAGAAGGAACCTTGGAGATACTTGGCTCTAACCTGTTCTTACTTATAATGTGTTCAGTACTTTCTTCTTGTTGTTATTATTATTATTATTTTGGTTTTTTTGAGGTAGGGTCTCACTCTAGCTCAGGCTGACCTGGAATTCACTATGTAGCGTCAGAGTAGCCTCGAATTTATAGCAATTCTCCTACCTCTGCCTCCCGAGTGCTGAGATTAAAGGCATGCATCACCATGCCCAGATTGTTCTATACATTTTAAGTGGTGTGTGTATGTGGCAAACACTGAGTGAAGCATACCTAAGAAAATAGGAGGAAACAATTAACTGGTTAGTAATTTTTGGGATAATTAATAGCTCTTAGCCTGGTGATGAGTAAATGTTATGTCATACAAAAGGAGTCATTATACTATAGATTTAATTTACAGAATTTGTTTTTATTTTAAAAATTTCATGTGCCGGGCGTGGTGGCGCACGCCTTTAATCCTAGCACTCGGGAGGCAGAGATAGGAGGATCGTCTGTGAGTTCGAGGCCACCCTGAGACTCCATAGTGAATTCTAGGTCAGCCTGGGCTACAGTGAGACCCTACCTCAAAAAACAAAAAGCAAAAACAAAAATTCATTATCCTATGAGTTGATGGCTTTTAGCAGAAAAATATATAAATAAATAATCTTTAAAAAGAACAGAAGTAGGAATATTGCCACAGTTCTTAGAAGAGATGGAAGGAAGTGGACATTCAGCTCTCACTGACCCATGGAGAGAGGAGGGGCACCCTGCATTGGGGGAGGTACTGGAGTAGGAAAGCCTGAACTTGAACCCTGCCTCCCTCCTGGACTAGCTGAGGGCCCTTCCGCAGGTGCCCTTGCCTTATTTCTGAGATGAGGATAATAGTACCTGTGTTTATCTTGCTGAGTATTTGATGACTTGCTCTTAGGAGTTGGCTAATGAG
This sequence comes from Dipus sagitta, assembly GCA_036346955.1. Taxonomy (NCBI): domain Eukaryota; kingdom Metazoa; phylum Chordata; class Mammalia; order Rodentia; family Dipodidae; genus Dipus; species Dipus sagitta. Next base: position 23,987,912 of record CM070786.1, read on the forward strand.
AATCACTGTTGTTGTTAAGCCCATCAAATGGAAATATCACTAGCTTAATTTTTGTTATCTCTAATATTTTGATGAGTATTTCATTAAGACAGCACTGTTTTCATTTTAGTTGCTCCTTTTTGACTATGACAAGGTGGAACTGGCCAACATGAACCGACTTTTCTTCCAGCCTCATCAGGCAGGACTGAGTAAAGTGCAAGCAGCAGAACATACTCTGAGGTAAGCAGAGCTGCAGTAACAGACTATATTCAGCAAAAGCTTACTTTGTGTGCTCTCTAGGACTTAGCCTAATAGGTAAATGGACTTCGATTTTTCTTTACAAAACTGCAGATTTCACATATGCAAAGAATTATCTTGCTTCTTTATTTTATTTTATTTATTTATTTGAGAGAGAGAGAGAAGGAGAAAGAGGCAGATAGAGATAGTGGCCTCCAGCCATTGCAAACAAACTCCAGATGCATGCGCCCCCTTGTGCACCCTGGCTTACATGGGTCCTGGGGCATTGAACCTGGGTCCTTCGTCTTTGCAGGCAGCCGCCTTAATGGCTAAGCCATCTCTCCAGCCCCAGAATTCTCCTACTTCTTAGACCTGGGCTGGAAAACTTTGTCTGCATAGGGTAGAGAACAAGTGTGTTCATCCTTGAGGACTGCGGTCTCTGTTGCTGTGGCTCAGCTGTAGAGCTGTGGTGCGACGGCAGCCGCAGACAACACAGGAACGGGCGAGCACGTCTGAGGCCTTTGCTTCAGTAAAACTTCATCTGGGACTCTGAAATGTGAATTCCACGTCATTTTCAGGTCATGAGGTGTTTTGGGCTATCTTTTCTTTGCCCTTGCCGCCTTTTAAAAAGTGTTCTTAGCTAGGTGGCATACGCCTATGATCCCAACTCTTGGAAGATTGAGGCATGAGGATTGCCCCAAATTCAAGGCCAGCCTGGGCTACATAGCAAGTAGTAGACCAACCAGGGCTGCATGGCTAAACCTTATTTCAAAACAGCAGCAGTAGCAACAAGAAACAAATAAAATGAACAGACTATACTTATTTTGAAGGGCATATAAAAAACATTTGGTCTATGGGTCATAGTTGGCCAGCCCCAAACTGTAGGCCCCAAATATGCATGGACCGGGTTCAATAAGGAAGAAAACAGCTCTTTTGTCAAGCTGAGGGCAGCTTCCTGAAGCAGTAACAGAAGTCAAGGCTTTATTCCCTGCATGTAGATTCACGTGGGTTGGGTGGAAGATTTTTGAAAATTTTATGACAGTCTACACTTTTTTTAAACCTAGTCCTTGAAATAGGACAGAGAGAGAGAGAAGAGGACTTTGGATCTTCTTTGAGTAACTTGAATTCCACTTCCCTGACCCTTGTTAAATGCTCTGGCTCCTTTCTGAAGCTTTTTCTTGCTATTCCTACTAGTAGTGCTTATAATCATTCCTTCTTTCCCTCTAGGAACATTAATCCTGATGTTCTTTTTGAAGTACACAACTATAATATTACCACTGTGGAACACTTTCAACATTTTATGCACAGAATAAGGTAAAATAATGTTTTGTTATGTGTGTATGCATGTATAGTTTATACATGTGTGAAGATAGGCATGGCTCATGAGTATGTGTGTGGAGGCCACAGGTGCCATTGTGTTGTGCAGGAGTCTCGTTGAACCTGATGATCACTGCTTCTCTGTTATAGTGGCTGACCAGGGAGTCCCGGCTGTCCTTGTCACCACCCTACTTGGCACAGGTTATAGGCATGCACAGACATGCCTGACTTTTTTTTTTTTTACACATAGTTACTGGGGTTTGAACTCAGGTCATCAGCTTGCACTAAGCCATTTCTCCATCCCCGAATTTTTATTTATGAATATTTTGTGCAGTGTTCAGCTCAGTTAAACAGCTATTAGAAAATCTGTTGATTAACTCAGTGAGTGGTAGATTGAAATATTTTTTAGTCTTTATAAAAAGTATGTTTTGTTTATATATAAGTAAATACACACACACACACACACATACACACACATCAAAAAAGTCTCTGAGATTGCAGTGATTTAACAAGGGTCCACCAATGTTAATTGCTGTGCTCTAGATTGTATTTCTCCTAAAATGTTTTTTCTTCAGAGACTTTCAGAGCACCCTTGAAATAATCAATTATATTCAGTTAGTTTTTATACTATTTGTGTTTATAGCAAAGGATGACTAAATCTTTGAAAGCTGGGTCTGGTGGCACAGGCCTGTGTTCCGAGCTATTTAAGAGACTGAGACAGGAGGATCACAAATTCAAGGACTGTCTGTTATGTGAAGTTCAAGGCCAGCCTGGGCAACTTAGTGAGACCCTAATTCAAAATAAAAATAAATAAACAAATAGGACCAGGAGTGTAGCTCACTGGTAGGGCACCTACCTACCTAACATGCCTGAGGCCCTGGGTTCTGTCCCCAGCCCAGTACCAACGCACATACATCTGAAAGCTGATAGGGAAATGGTAACTGTTGTGATAGACTTCATGCTTCCTTCATCTGAATGTAGTATCAATGATGCTACATTCAGATGCTTAATATACACACACATATATATACACATACATAAAGTCCTTAATAATACATACTGTGTTAGGACTATGTTCAAAAGTTTAATGAAAAAATAAAACTGAATAAAGACAAATTAGAATGCATTTTGTATCCCATCAGACATGGACATGGTGGTGTGTGCCTGTAATCTCAGCACTAGGCAGGCTGAGGTAAGAGCATTGCCACTAGTCCACTAGTTCCAGCCTTGCCTGAGTTATATAGTGAGACCCTACCCCAGAAAAAAAAGGGTGTGGTTTTTTTTTGAAACAAGTTTTGTACTATATCCCAGACTGGCCTGGAACTAGTGGCAATTCTCTTGCCTTAGCCTCCTAAATGCTGGGATCACAGGTGTGAACCACTATGTTTTGCTTAGGAAATACATATATATATTTTTTTTTCTTTTTTAATATATTTTTATTGACAACTTCCATAATTGTAAACACTATCCCATAGTAATTCCCTCCCTTCCCCCAGGAAATACATTTTATATCCTAATTTTTTTTTCAAATAAAATTATTTTTGTTTTTTGACTAGTAATGGTGGTTTAGAAGAAGGAAAACCTGTTGATCTAGTTCTTAGCTGTGTGGATAATTTTGAAGCTCGAATGGCAATAAATACAGTGAGTATTCCTGTGTGTAAACTGTTCTACTCGTGGATTTTTCTGAGTATTCTGTAAGTTCTAGTCTTGCTTGTGACATGTTATAGCATCCCATTCTCTTATGCCATTATAAAGTACCAAATACTTGTGCATGTGATTTTAAATGAGTATTTGTGATATTTATTCTTGGTCACTATTTGTTTTTACTTTTGTCTTAGTATTAAAATATATGCAGATTGACTAAAACATTTCTCAAACTTTTCAAATGATACTTCCGTGGGTTTTTTGTTGCTGAATTTTTATAAAAATAAAAATTTACATTAAAACTATTTTTTAGGGCCAGGTGTGGTGGTGCACACCTTTAATCCCAGCACTCGGGAGGCAGAGGTAGGAGGATCGCCATGAGTTTGAGGCCACTCTAAGAATACATAGTGAAATCCAGGTTGGCCTGGGCTAGACTGAGACCCTACCTCGAAAAACCAAAAACCAAAACAAAACAAAAAAAAACAATTTTTTTGTTTGTTGAGATAGGGTCTCACTTTAGCCCACACTATCCTGGAATTCACTATGTAGTCTCAGGGTGGCCTCGAACTCACGGAGATCCTCCTACCGCTGCCTCCCGAGTGCTGGGATTAAAGGCGTGCACCACCATGCCTGGCGTCTCAAACTATTTTTTAATAGGTATTTATTGCTCTTCAAATACGGACATTTAGTCTTTAAGTAGAGTATAGCAATTGCCAAGGTCAGTTATTAGTAACTTTTATTTTTTAAACTGAAAATTACTTTTTAGAAAATCTTGGTGACCCAAGAGTTGTGACCTGATACCTCACAAAATGGAATTGATAGTGAGTTACCTTGTGCTCTTTCTCACGTTTTCATCTATTTCTGCTAAGGCTTGTAATGAACTTGGACAAACATGGATGGAATCTGGGGTCAGTGAAAACGCAGTTTCGGGACACATCCAGCTCATCGTCCCCGGAGAATCTGCTTGTTTTGCGGTACGCACTGTTCCTCTTGGCTCTCTCCTCCTTGCGGGTGCCAGTCGTCCTAGCGGAACGGAAGAGGCACTATAAAGAGACGCAGACCAGTATGATGGCACAAGTACTATTCATATGTGAAATGCGTTTCATACTCGTTTCCTCTCTTTCTCATGTAGTGTGCTCCGCCACTTGTAGTTGCTGCGAACATTGACGAGAAGACTCTGAAGCGAGAAGGTGTGTGTGCAGCCAGTCTTCCTACCACCATGGGAGTTGTTGCAGGGATCTTGGTACAAAACGTGTTAAAGTAAGCAAGGCTAATTTTTCTGAATTGTATGGTTTTTGTTTGTATGTGTGTGAATGTCAGTTACCCTCTGAGTTTGCAATAACTTGCAAAATTATATGGTGGTGCTGGTATATGAGTAGACACACATCACTCAATGAGAAGAATATAAGAAATGTATCGGGCCTGGAGAGATGGTATAGTGGTTAAGGCACTTGCTCTGTATCCTTGAGACAGAATCTTTCACCAAATTGGAACTACCTTTTTTCAGTCAGGCTAGCTGACCAATCTGTCTCTCCCTACTTAGGACTAGGAATATAGATATGTACAGCTGTGCCTGGCTTTTTACATGTGTGTGGGATCACACTCAATCTTTATGTTTGCATGGCAAGTGCTCTTACCCACTGAGCCTTTTTCCCAGGCCTCGTATCCTCTATTTTAAAAACACATTTCTCTCTCATTTTAATTTCTCTAAAAGCTGTGCTGCTTCAAGTTTTTACATGTTATATTTTTAAAAACTAATTTATTTTTATTTATTTATTTGAGAGAGAGAAATAGCCAGAGAGAGAGACAGAGAGACAGAATGGGTGCGCCAGGGCCTCCAGCCCCTTTGTGCATCCAGCTTACATGGATCCTGGGGAATTGTACCTGGGTCCTTTGGGCTTTGTAGGCAAGTGCCTTAACTGCTAAGCCATCTCTCCAGCCCTACATGTTACCTGTTAATTGCCAACATTTTGTCTTTATTAGTGATTCAAAAAAAAAAAAAAGATAATATATTTCACATTTGATGGAATGGAATTTTTTTCTTTCCCTCATTCAACAAATATTCAAGCATCTACCATGAGCTAAGTTCTGTAAATAAAAAATAAGTTTCTATTTTCTGGGCTGCATGTTACAAAATTCATTACCTTTTGTAAAGTCTTTTTAAAAATTCACTTACCTGTAGTATAGTAAATATTAGTTCCTTATTTAAGTCTAGTTTGGTTTGTTTTCTAGGTTTCTTTTAAATTTTGGTACTGTTAGTTTTTACCTTGGATACAATGCAATGCAGGATTTTTTCCCTACAATGTCCATGAAGCCAAATCCTCAGTGTGACGACAGAAATTGCAGGAAGCAGCAGGAAGAATATAAGGTACCTCCACCTGTCAGGATGTCTGAGGGACCATACTGCATAGGACAATGGCTGATAAGAAAGAAGCAGATTTGGAATACAATATAAATGAATTCTGGAGTTTTGTAGATTTAGCGTATTTCAAAAGTAAAAGTCTTTCCTTGCTTTTGGTAAGATAAAAGTACTGTTTTAATTCTTGAGGCATGCTTCAGGGAGCTGAGAATGAGTCACAACACTGGTACTGTTTGATCTGCAGAAAAAGGTGGCAGCACTGCCCAAACCAGAGGCTGTTCCTGAGGAAGAAGAAATAATTCATGAGGACAACGAGTGGGGTAGGAATTCTTTCACACGTTGGAGTGGTAGCATGAAGAAAATCTCATGGGAGGGAATATAAGATTATATAACATTCTGAATAATCATTGTTTATGATGTTGTTGAGAACTATTACAGGGTCAAATTTAATTCGACAGGTATTGAGCTGGTGTCAGAGGTTTCAGAAGAGGAACTGAAAAATTCTTCAGGTCTCATTCCTGACTTACCTGAGGGAATTACTGTGGCCTACACAATCCCAAAGAAGGTACTTCTAACCTCTGAGGTACCCTTAACTAAATATCAGGAAAAAAGAGTGTGTATTGACCTACTTTTATCTTCATCCTATTTTGTAATTCCAATTCAATATTTCCTATATTTACTCTATAGACCTTAACATGAAAAACTGGTGTTCAGTATCAAACTGAAGATGGGCATACTTACTTGAAAATAATTAAAAATTAAAAAAATAAAATGTCCTGCTCGTTAATGGATCACATATCAATAGATTTTGATTAAATGAAATATTGTTTTTGCATGTTGATAGTTTAATTTATTTTTATTTTATTTATTTGCAAGCAGAGAGAGACAGAGATAGAGAAAAGAGAGATAGACACAGAGAGAATGGGTGCGCCAGGGCCGCCAGCCACTGTGAACGAACTCCAGACACATGTGCCCTCTTGTGCATCTGGCTTATGTGGGTTCTGGGGAATTGAACTTGGGGCCTTTGGCTTCACAGACAAGTGCCTTAACTGCTAAGCCATCTCTCCAGCCCCATGTTGATAGTTTTAGCCACAATACCATTTAAAAATACTCCTGCTGGACCTCTGCAAGTTGTATGTGGTAACGCACACCTAGCATAGGGAAGATGATGGAGGAGGCCTGCTTGGGTATCACTGTAAGCTCTTGCCTCAAAATCAGAAAACAAAACCAAAACAACAAATAGCTACAGAATCTTCCTGAAATGAAGACATCCAGGGCAGGGATGTAGCTCTGTGTTTGCTTAGCCTGTGCTAGTTTCAGTCTCCAGCACAATCACAACAACAAGACATAAATGGGCAGTAGGTATATGAAAAATCACTTCGCATCATTAGTTATCAGAAGCATGCACATGGAAGAACCACAAATTACTGCCTCACTCCCAGTAGAATGACTTTATCAAAAAGACAAAAGATGAGACCTGGCAGGAGTGTGCAGAAAAGGGAACCCATTGTATAAGAACGCACTATTGGTGGGAGTATAAATTATAAATTAAATGCACATACATTGTGTAAAAAGGAGTGAAGGTTCCTCGGAAAGTCAAACTACGTTGGGCATCATGCAGCAGCCCTCTACGGGCATCTATCTGAAGGAAAGGAACTCCAGCACCTCAGGAGTCGTGTGCACTCCTGTGTTTCTGTAGCACTGTTCACACTAGCTAAGAAGTGAAACAACTCAAGCATTCATTGACTAGTGAATAAGAAAGATATTTGCAATGGACTGCTACTGAGCCATACAAAGAAGGAGATCCTCTATTTGTCATAATACAGGTAAAACTGGAGGTAATTATGTTAAATGAAATAAGCCAGGCACAGAAAGACAAATACCACATGATCCCACCTGTATGTGGAATGTAAACACTTGAGTTACAGACGCTGAGAGAAGAGCGGTGGCAGAGTCTGGAGCAGAAGGAGGAGCAGGAGAGGCTGGTCAGTGGCTACAGTCATAGCTACATAGGAGACGGAAGCTCCTAGGTTTGATTCACCAGTACCCATGTAAAGCCAGATGCACAAAGTGGCACGTGTCTGGAGTTTGTTTGATGTGGCTAGAGGCCCTAGTGCACCCATTCTCTCCTTACACATAATAAATAAATAAATAAGTAAGTAAATAATATTTTAAAAAAGATTTGTTGAAAGATGTATTTTTGAAAAAAGGGACTGGAGAGATGGCTTAGCAGTTAAGGCACTTGCCTGTGAAGTCTAAGGACTCAGGTTCAATTCCCTAGTACCCATGTAAGCCAGATGCACATATATGGTGGTGCATATGTCTGGAGTTAGTTTACAGTGGCTAGAGGCCCTGGTAAACTAATTGTCTCCCTCAAGTAAATAAAAATATTTTTTAAAAATTACTAGTTGTGGGCTAACGGGATGGCTTAGTGGTTGTGCTTGCCTTTGAAACCTAAGGATTCATGTTCCAATCTTAGCCTTAGCCTTAGCTAGATGTACAAAGGTGAGGTAAGTGCAAGTCCACACATGTTCACTAGGTGGTGCAAGCATCTGGAGCTCTATTGAAGTGGCTGAGGCCCTAGTATGCCAATTCTGTCTCTCTAAAAAACAATTACTAGCTGTGTGTAGTGGTGCACTTTATACTCAGCACTTGGGAGCAGGGTCACCATAAGTTTGAGTCTGGGACTACAGGGTGAGTTTCAGGTCAGTCTGGGTTAGAGTAAGACCCTACTTCAAAAAAAAAAAAAAAATCACTACAGCAGAAATGACAAAAATAATAAAATTTTACTGCTTTATATTCCAGTTTTGTCAGGAAAATAAAGGACTGTGTTTCTTCTAAAAATTATAGTACATATTTCTGTTGTTAAAATATATTTAATTAATAAATAATATATTCTATTTATTTATTTGAGAGAGAGACAGAAAGAGAGAGAGAGAGAGAGAGGGACAGAGACAGAGAGAGGGGAAGAAGCAGAGAGAAAGAATGGGTGTGCCAGGGCCTTCAGCCAGTGTAAACAAGCTCCACACGCATGTGCCTCCATGTACATCTGGCTTATGTGGGTCCTAGGGAGTCGAACTGGGGTCCTTTGGCTTTGCAAGCAAATGCCTTAACCGCTAAGCCATCTTCTCCAGCCTTTTTTTTTTAAAACATATATTTTATTTTTTAATTTATTTGAGAGAGAGAAAGAGGTAGAGAGTGTGAGAGAGAGAGAGGGAGAGAGGAAGAGGCAGAAAGAAAGTACACATTTTTTAAGAGAAAATTTATAAACTGAACATGCGTAAAGCTTACTGGTTCTTAAATATGAATAAATTTTCTAATTTCTTATCACTGTTTTCCCTCATTTGTTGACAGCAAGATGATTCTGGTCCTGAAGTAACTGTGGAAGATTCTGGCGAGAGCTTAGAAGACCTTATGGCCAGGATGAAGAATATGTAGTTGATGGACTGGCATTTATTTTATTTCTGTGCTTACACTATTCCCTTAAAACTAAAATATAGCAGAACTAATAAAACCTAGGGCTACATTGATTGACGTACATACCTTCGTTGAGTTTCACTTTATGAAAAGACTGGCAGTTGCTTCTTGCTCCCCCCTTCAGCCAAACCAGTAAGTTCTAAAATGTCTGGCTTCAAAGGACTATTGTGGGCTGAGGAAACCTTAATGAAATCATGCTCTTGACATGTTTTGGTCTTGGAGAGAGGGAAGGGACCAGTCTTATTCAGTATTCTCCTTTCTGGTAATTGCTCATCCGTGCAGCCTCCTGACTATGGCTGGCAAGCATCTACTCTTAAGTGTTGCCCACTACTACTAACCTGATGAACAGTGACTAAGAAGTCACCCTATAAAATTAAATCATCTCAAATGTTTCTTAGTGAAGTAAAAGCAAAAATGTAGGCACTGGAGGAGTTTGTGAACATGTGAACTAACTGTAAAAGTAAAATAGGCAAATAAAAGCAAGCTGTCTTGGTGGGCAGACAGATCAAAGTACTTTCATGAATTCTATTTTAATGTGCACTGACCGAGGAGAGAAAGCATATTGGTGGCTCATGTACCTGGACTCACTGGAGATTAGGCATACATTTAACTTCCAGATTATGCCCACCATACAGGCTGATCTTGAAGAATGCCCAGGCAGTGAGACCTGGCAAGATTTGTCCTGGATAGTGGGGCAGAGAAGCTCTAACTCACCTCTGTAGTGATTGACAGGTATTTATTCCCTGGAAGTGGCTCATTTCCTGATCAGGACCACTAAATTATAAACTGATTTAAACTTCATCTTTTATTGGAATACCAATGGAGGACCAATTAATAAGACACAGGTGTAATCATTAGTAGTGGATATATATGCTAGTATCCCTAGTTGGATGATTTTTATTTCATGTGAATACCCTAAGTTGCACCTGTAGGAGGAAAACAGTAACATAAAATATTAAAATATATTCCCTGGGCTGGAGAGATGGCTTAGTGGTTAAGGCACTTGCCTGCAAAGCCAAAGGATCTCGGTTCAATTTCCCAGGACCCATGTTAGCCAGATGCACAAGGTGGCACATGCATCTGGAGTTCATTTGCAGTGGCTGGAAGCCCTGGCACGCCCATTCATTCTCTCTCTCTCTCTGCCTCTTTCCCTCTCTCAAATAAAAAGATTTAAAAAATATATTCCCCACTTATAAAATACAGTTCTCAAAACAGATTTGAGAAGTCCATTTTATATATTAGTTTTGAGATCTTGAATTTTACTGTGATTTTTATGTTGATAGTGAAATCAGAAACTGGGCTATGGATTGTAGTTTTGAAACTTATGATTTATGTTGAGTTGGTAGGTCTTTTACCATTTTTACATAAATTAGTATACTGAATTACAGAATAGCTTTTTCTAGTCACTAGCATTTTGAATTTTAAAAATGAAGTATGATCATTATAGAATAACTCTTTAGAAACTGGCAAATTCTACTTTCTGATTTAAGGTATAACAGACTCCAACCACCATCTGAAAACCTTTATCTGCTGTGCACTTAGCACAGCATTACTGCTGCTGTCCTACATTACACAAATGGTATCAAATTTATCTTCTACTCTAGTATCTTTCATTAAAAACTCTTGGATTATTTGATCAGAAAAAAAAAAATCTGACAACAGGTACCCATTGTTCAGAGAGTTCTCTCCTCACTTCGCATATCACAGAAACGTGTGTAGGAGGCCGCAGGCAGCCAGTTATGAGAACTTAACCATCACTGAATAGACATGGTGTTTCTAACAGGAAAGTGGGAATTTAGTCCATTACAACAGAGAGGTTGTGACAGCAAAACAAGGCAGAACTTCCACTCTTTCTTAGTGTGAATGAATGGGAAGTTAGTGGATGGTTCTGCTCAGGGCTTTTGTGTTGTAGAGAAAATAAGGACTATAGACTTAGGAAAGCATTCCCTAGACACCCACAAACACACCGAACAACAGGAAAAGGTAATAAATTTTTACTGGGGCTAGAGAGATGGCTCATTGGTTAAGGTGCTTGCCTGCAAAGCCTATCAACCCAGGTTGGATTCCCCAATATCCATATAAAGCCAGATGCACAAAGTGGCACATGTATCTGGAGTTCATTTGCAGTGGCTAGATGCCCTGGTAACCCATTCTCTCTGTCTTATAAACAAATAAATAAAAATTTAAAAACAATATTAAGAAGTCTTTGACTCCCCTCAAGTCACCTTTTTTTTTTTAAATTCCCATTTCTGTAAAGTACTGAAAACAGAACATAGCAAAATTTGGTTATCTCCCCAGTGTCTATCAGTTGTTTTGATTGGGTGGTTTACCTGAAAACTGTCATTTTGTTGTGAAGGTGTATGTTGATATGAACATAATATTCCTGTTTGAGAATTTCAAATACTACACAGAAATGTTTATTACAATGATTTTTATCTTTAAAAATGTATGACATTTGTAGTACAATAAATAAATCAAAATCAGTTTTATTATATATGTAAACAATTCTTTTGACATAGAATGCTCATTCCTGTTAATTTGTGTCAGTCACTTTGAATACCATTAGCAGCTTCTAACATTTTTCTGTTTCTTCAAATCTACGTTTTATAGTAACAAATAAATAAGTATAGATTATTAAGAATTTTTTAAGGTGCTTCCAGCATACTAGTTGCAGATTATTTCCTCAAGTAGATTTTCTTTAAGTGGTCAAAACTTAATGTAATGCTTAGGGTGTACTAAATTACCAACACTGCTAAATAGCCTGACTTTAGTATGTTGATTCTAAAATCAGTGTCCAACATTTGTGAGTTGTCACTGGTACCTTTAACAGCTGGCGGCAACCCCCAGAGTTATGCTGTGGCCTTGTCTTCTCTTTTACCCCTCTGAGCCTCTCCCAAAAGGCAGAAGGGTATCCATTTACAAAGTCCTACCTAGTGTAGGTTACCATGATGGTGTCTGAGTCTTAACAGTGCTTCTCAAACCTGGGAACTTAAACCATCTGGTGACGCAGCTGAGACTGATGGTGAGGCGGTACACGAGAGGCCTCAGCCCTGAATCTAAAAGCTCCTTGGTGGTGTTGGGAGATGAAGATACTGGTTCCTGAGTCACCCTGTGAGGTGGGGTCTCAGAGTCGCTAACCAAGACCTGCAGACTGAGAAACTACTCAAGAGTCCTGGCAGCATCCAAGTCTACTAAGAAATGTTCAGTGAATATTTTTAAATGATTGTGAAAATGCAGCCTGCTGGTACAGAGTGAGGAAAAGAGAACTTGAAAGTGCACTTTTATTTTAAACTCACGACATGATTTTCACATCTTTAATCTGTACAATTAATACCTGTTAGAATCTTAGAATTAAAAATTGGTGAAGATTTTGCTATAAATACACAAATGGTAAAAACAGTATCCAAATGTAGCTTTATAAAATATATAAAAATATTTAATTTTCACTATCAATTGGCCACTAATTGACTTTGAGGTAAATCACGACTGACTTAGGCCATTTAAGAAAGGAGACTGTCAAGTCCTTTTCTTTTTCTTCCCCAGTGCTGGGATTGACCAGAGGCAAGCGCTCTACCACTAAGCTATATTTCTAGCTCTCTTCTTTATTTTGTGAAAGGGTCTCACTAAGTTGCCCAGGCTGGCCTTCAATTTATATTCCTACTGCCGCAACCTCCCACGCTGCTGGGATTGCAGGCCTTTACCACAAGGCCTGGCTCATGTCTGCTACTGCACTGGTCAGAGAATGCGGGAGAGCTTGCATCCTTTGGCATGGATGACTTCAGACACTGTCCAGATGCGTGTAACACAATAGGGACAAACTGTAGAAAAGACAACAGGGAAAGCAGGGTGCTGGGCCCATCTGCTTAGGGGAAAGTAGAATAAAAAAGACACAAGGCAGGGGAGAGAGCTCAGTAAAGTGCCTGCAGGACCTGAGTGATCCCCGGAACCCACTTAAAAGCTGGGAGTGGTAGTGTGCACCTATCATCCCAGCTCTGAGGCGGTAGAGGAGGATCCCTGGAACTCACTGGCCAGGTAGTCTAGCCTGATTGGTAAGCTTCAGGCCAATCAGAGACCCTGTCTCAAAAGAGTTGTCCTACAGCCTCCACATGTATGAATGCACACATATACATGGATTTTTTAAAAAGCCGGGCATGATGGCGCATACCTGTATTCCAGAGAATCATAAGCTTCAGGCCGTCCTGGACTACATAACCAGATTTTCCCTCTCAAGCAAAAAATAGGTGGTAGTCAGGAATTCTAGTTTGTCTCATTGAAGACAGTTCAACCCTTTCATAAATGTGCCTTTAATTCTTGAGCCTTTTCTCGGAGGTAGAAAATTGGGCCAGGCCGTTGCTGAAAGTCAAGACCATAAAGAATGAATGGCAAGTCTAAAGTTCTTGAGAGGTGAAAAGAATCACAGAGGGTTTGTTTTTGTTTGTTTGTTTTTTTGAGGTAGGGTCTCACTAGTCCAGGCTGACCTGGAATTCACTATGTAGTCTCAGGGCGGTCTCAAACCCACGGTGATCCTCCTACCTCTGCCTCCCGAGTGCTAGGACCAAAGGTGTGTGCCACCACGCCCGGCTGAGAGTCAGAGTTTTAAACTGCATCAGCTTCCTCCCCAGCTCCGGTAGAATAGACCAGGCCACTCCTCATGTCATCTTAGAAGGTTCTGTTTGCCCCTTGGAGCTCATGTGATAGGAAAATTCCTTCAGTCCACTTACACACTATCATAACTCAATGTAATCCAATACGATTTCATACAAATACTGGTTGAGTAACATTAAGTGGGAAAAATAAAATTTCTTAAAACACATAAAAGTTTCAAATGCCAATGTTCCAAATGTTTGTCTTATCCTGAGACACATTTGCGGAGAACTGCCACTGTCCTGTCACCTCTGCCCTTGAGGCAGGAAAGCGTTAGGAGAATGAGCTGTTTTTAAGCTGACTGTGTCTCCACTTGATGAGTGCCTTGAAGGAGCTTTTCCACCCAGAACCGATGTTTCTGCTTCTTTGATTTCCATTGCTCTTTTGTACAGCTCGGCAGCTTTTTCAAAATCCCCTTTTTCGTAACTTTGGAGGAAAACGTAAGAACGTGAGCTGTTAATAAGATGCTCCCCTCCCACCCATTTTCCAAATGGCCTTCTGGGATGCAGAAAACAAGTATGAATAACCTCATCTCCCCCTTTTTATTTTAGGACGTTCATGCAGATGGACCAGTTAGATAGGGTCCCCAAACTCTCCTGTCTGCTGTGGATGAAACATTGCCACTTCCCACACGGGTACCACTAGCACCATGTTCTCCTGGCTGCCGTCAAGCGCAAAGACGCGTCACTCACAGCGCCCCGAGAGGAATACAGACGGGCACATGGAACTCAATATACACTTAATGGTAACTGGCTCTGGGCAGGCAAATTGCCTTATCGCCCCAGAGGCCGTTCAGTAGCCACTGGAAACCATCCCTCACTATGTGCCATGAGGCACACCTCCAAAATACAAGTCTTCCAACCTCCGTTTTGCTTCTGGATGCAACTTAAGTGTCTCTTAAAACTAGATAAGCCAAAACATTCTTCCCCAAAGATTATATTCAGCAATAAATACTTTGTGCTTTTCTGTGATGAGTCCGAGCTATTCTCAAAGACAGGTATATCAAAAAAAGCGGAAAAATTCTTACCTGAGCACAGCTAAATTTTTTAATGTTTCTCCAACTCGAGGATGCATCTGCCCCAAGCTATCTTCATAAATCTTTAATGCTCTCTCATACAACGGCAAGGCTTCAACGTGCTTTTTCTTATTAAAAAAAAAGTATCAGTGCTCACTTATATAGACTGAAATTACCACATATGTATTCTATACTAAGTGGCCTGCTTTGGCAAGAACTTCAAAGACCTTTAATATCCTCCTATAAGATGTGAGTAAAAGGATCATTGTTTGAATAATCATAATTGGAGATGCAGTATTATAGAAAGTTAAATTTCAGACATTGCCACAGTATAAACACAACTTGTTTCTTTATTGCCCATTGAGTACCACAGAGGATGCTCCAAGCTTAAGACAGTATGCTACAGACAGGCATAGAACTTAAAAAGCTGAGTCTATGTTCTGAACCAAATACTCAGTTGGTATTTTAGCCTCAGAAAAGGACCATTTCAGAAATCTAACTTCAATATTTTTTTAAACTATTTAAACAGGGGCCCCAGCCCATCACCCTAGCCCAAATAAAGTTGATAGATAATAACCTTAAATGTTCTTTAATTTTACTATGCCACTGACTCATTGCTATCTATATTTTATACCTTAAAATCACTCATTTATAAAGAGTTAGAATGCAGCAACTTACCATTTGGCTATAAAGAACCGCTAGGTTCACCAAGGCAGTAGCTACACTAGGGTGCTTTGAGCCAAAGGATTTCTGTCGAATTTCAACTGCCAGTTCATACAAAGGCACAGCTTTGTCAAGTTTTCCCTAGAAAAAAATGAAATTATGATGGAACAAAAATATGAAAGCAATAAACATTATCTGATTAGAGTTTTCCCACAAATAATATACATTAAAACATTTATATGCTGGATGTGGTGGCGCATGCCTTTAATCCCAGCACTTGGGAGGTAGAGGTAGGAGGATTGCTTGTGAGTTCAAGGCTACCCTGAGACTACACAATGAATTCCAGGTCAGCGTGGGTTAGAGAGAGAGCCTTCCTCAAAAAAAACAAAAATTTACATATATATATATATACATACATACACACACACACACACATATATATATATATATACACACACACACACACACATACATACACATACATAAAAGTAATTTTGAGGGAAAAAAGTCCCGAAGACATTTTCTTCTACTTTAATAGTTTACAGGTAACTGAAAATCTAACAGAATATGTAAACAAAGCTATTGTGTGCAGGTGTGTGTGTGTGTGTGTGTGTGTGTATGGGTGCACGTGTGCCATGGCATGTGGTTGGAAGTCAGAGGACAGCGTCAGCATTGGCCTGCGCCTTCCACCTTGTCTTAGACATGTCTCTCTTGCTCTTCACTGTGAATACCAGACTAGCTGGCCCATGAGCTCTGGGATTCACCTGTTGCCGAAGGGGTTTTGGGACTACAGAGGTGCGCTACTGGCCTCTGGCTTGATGTGGGTCCTGGGATTCGGAACTCCAGTTGTCAGGCTTGTGCAGCAAGTGCTTTTACCCACAGCCATCTCCCCAGCGCAGATCAAGCCAACCTCGGCAGAATAGCGTTTTCCTTGATCATCTTCAAACTTCTTTAGAGTCTCTCCTCAGTCAGTTTCCAATGAAAGAAAAAGCAGATCTGCCACCATACTTAAAAGATGTCATCAAACTAAAAACCCACCTTCTTCCAACCTCCAAACCCTCTCCACGGTTTTCTAATGATCTCTTTTTACTTAAAACTTGGGTTGAAGCAGGGTGTGGTGGCTCACGCCTTTAATCCCAGCACTCGGGAGGCAGAGGTAGGAGGATCGCTGTGAGTTTGGGGACACCCTGAGACTCCATAGTGAATTCCAGGTCAGCCTGGGCTAGAGTGAGCAAGACCCTACCTCGAAAAACAAAAACAAACAACAACAACAACAAAACTTGGGCTGAAACAGCAGCAACAGTGCTGCCTTCTGACTGACACATGCACTTCAGCAAGGGGGCGGCACAATGTCCCAGGAGAGCCTGTACAGGGCTGTGACTGCAAGAGTGGAAAGCAGACATGGGGGCATTCTTTTGGGAACAGATGTAAAAATTCCCAACTTAACTCCTATGCCAAGAATGGTCACATTTATTGTAGACAAAGTCAAAAGAGAATGAAAGAAAAAAATAATTTATCCAACCACTAAGATACCTTCTGCAGCCCTGATAACTGGGTGATTTGTTATGTTTATGGTGGTTTTAGGCAGGTAGGGTAGTAGGCTGGAATTGTTAAATTCCTGAAATGTGACATAAAAGGAAGTACAATTTAGAATGCTAATGAATGGATTTGTATTTGGAATGTATTTGCAAAAACCCAGTCAGGGGCTGGAGAGATGGTTTAGCGGTTAAGCGCTTGCCTCTGAAGCCTAAGGACCCCGGTTCAAGGCTCGACTCCCCAGGACCCACGTAAGCCAGATGCATGAGGTGGCACATGCATCTGAAGTTAGTTTGCAGTGGCTGGAGGTCCTGGTGCACCCATTCTCTCTCTCTCTCTGTCCCTCTCTCTCTCTCTCTCTGCCTCTTTCTCTTTCTGTCACTCTCAAATAAAAAAAAATATTTATAAAAACCCAATCAGTATCTTATATCATGAAGTCTGAAATAGTGGTTTTTTTTAATGTTCTTAGCTATTTGTTAAAAATTAAATCATGATTTAAAAAATTCATCTTGTTAAATTCCTGAAATGTGACATAAAAGTAAGTACAATTTAGAATGCTAATGAGTGGATTTGTATTCGGAATGTATTTGCAAAAACCCAATCAGTATCTTATATTGTGAAGTCTGAAATAGTGTTTTTTTAAATGTTCTTAGCTATTTGTTAAAAATTAAATCATGATTTTAAAATTCAGCTAAAATAACCTATCCATGAGAAGATTAACTAACTTGCTGACAGTAATCATGGCATCCCTGGTATGTTGTAAACATGTAGGCATGGCAAGGGCTCCTTACCATGTTCTTGTACAAGATGGCAAGATGCTTCACTGTGTACGCCAGGGAAGGGTGGTCAGGAGCCAGTGCCCGTCTGCGGATGTCTAACGCTCGTTCGTACAGTTCCTCTGCCTCGTTGTACTGCTTCTTCTCATTGCACAGCGCTGCCAGGTTGTTCAGGGACTGGGCGCAGTCAGGGTGCTCTGCTCCCAGGATGCGCTCCCTCATTTCTAAGGAGCGCTTCAGAAACTGCTCAGCTGTTCTAAGAGCAAAACCCCGAAAGAGATTTGAGCAATCTGTTCTCTAGAGGTCCGAGTCCTGGGCCCGAGTCACATGGAGAAGTGAACCATTTAAAGTGACACATTTGGCCCAAACCTACCCCTGCAGCTATCCATCTCCTCCTGCCCTTGCTTTCCATGTAGTAGCTCAGCTCGCCACCTTCCAAAGGAAAGCCAAACCCACAAATACTTTCAGAAACAACCTTTTTTTTTTATAAGTTTACACTGATTACACCTAGGTCAAAGCAAAGACTTTGGCATCCATTCTGTCTGGAGTCTCTAAAAAGAAACTTCTCTGAAGGGGACTCATTTTTTATTTTTGCATTTTTTTCTGAAGTTTTAAATTTGTTAGCTGTTTCTGATGTCTAAAGAAGTCTAAAAACACTTATTTTTCAGAAAGCACAGATGTCACTTGAGTCTTTTATGTGCAAATAAACTAAATAATAACACTAGAAACCATCTATAGTCTTCTGTTTTCCATTGGCTTCAAGTTCCTCTCTCTGTAAGGTCTCAGGTACAGAATCCACAAGGACCCACTTTTCATAAGTATCCCAGGCACACTAGGGAAGCCGCAGAATAGCTCGTTCAGGAGAATGTGAGAGGGGAAAGAGAAAATGCACCAGTCACAGTGCTTGTTCCTAAGTTAACCATCAACGTGGCACTGGAATGTTTTAATTAATGTTTTCTAACTTTGGGCTCCAGGGACATGTAGAACAGCTTTGCACCAAGGCGGATCCTCAGTTTCACTAGGAACACCCCAGTACTCACTCAAGGTTATTCTGAAGATAGTAGAGAACACCCAGTTCATTGAGGGTCCGGGCATTGTCGGGTGTGTCCTTGCCCAGCGTCAGCTCTTCTAACTGCAGGGCCCGTCTTCGTAACAGGGAAAACCCGTACTGCAGTGAGCAGAGTTAAACACGATCACTGAGCGCGCCTTCGCTTCTGGTACCACGCTGATGTCTTAAAAGTCCTCTCTAGTCGACATGACGGTTATTAAAGGAGTACACTGAATGTAAAAGTTAAGAACACATGCTATTTTAAAAATAGCCAGGTGTTGTGGTGCATGCCTTTAATCCCAGTACTAGGGAGGCAGAGGTTGGAGGATCATCCTGAGTTTGAGGCCAGCCTGGAACCACAGAGTGAGTTCTAGGTCAGCTTGGGCTAGAAGGAGACCCTACCTCGAGAAAAAAATAAATTAAAAATATAACACATACAGGGCTGGAGAGATGGCTTAGTGGTTAAGGCACTTGCCTGCGAAGCCTAAAGACCCAGGTTCAATTCCCCAGTACCCACGTAAGCCACATGCACAAAGGGATACATACATCTGGAATTTGTTTGCAGTGGCTGGATGCCCTGGCATGCCCATTCTCTCTATCTGACCCCCCTTCTCTCTCACACACTTCCCAAAATGGATCAATAAAATTAATAAAAAACATATATTTCCCCATGCCATCATGTTCTCAAATTCATTAAAAATGCGTGAAAATGATTATGAGGCATTTTAGCAAGATATAACTCAGAGTGCTGCAAAAAGATTAGAAACAATATGATGATAGTCACCAAGTCCATTTCTAAACACATAAACACCAAATTCTTAGAAACAGAGCATTAGTTACATTTATTTGCTAATACTTCTCATGGAAAATCAAATCAGCTTAGTTAAATTAATAATTTATTTATGAGAGAGACAGAGAAAGAGGCAGAAAGACAGAATGGGCATGCTAGGGCCTCTAGCCACTACAACAAACTCCAGACACAAGTGCCACCTTGTGCATCTGGATTTGAACCTGGGTCCTTAGGCTTCACAGGCAAATGCCTTAACCACTATGCCATCCCTCAAATCAACTTAAAATTGCATGTTCCAAATGTTCTCCCATCTAGCTTTATAATTCTACTCTCTAAAAGCCCACTAGTTGTATGTGTCAACAATCTTAATATTTGAGCACACTGTAAATGAAATATAAAAGGTCAACTTGTGCTTTTCTAGAAGTCACTAAAATGTGTGCAGCTTTTAAATATAAGGTCCATGCACCTGTGACATTCAGATACTCTTGTCCTTTAGTTTAAAATGCAACATGAAAGAAATCTCTCCTTACCAAGTTGCCTTTTCTCCTCATGGCTTTCTGACGAATTCTAGAGGATTTTTTCCTAAAATACTCAGCTTGTTCATATCTTAAAAAATAAAAAAAATATATATAGTAAGTCAAACAAAAGAAGTTCATTCAAAGTGTCAATTCAGTAAAATGAAAACTCAGCCAACGTTTTCCATAAGAGACTGGAGAGTTCACATTTTAGGCTTCATGCGGCCTCTGTCACAACACTAGAAGTCTGTCACTGGGGCATGGAAGCAACCCCAGAGATGGAAGCCCAACTCTAAACTGGCCTTAGACACTGGGCAGTGCTTTGCTGCCTCTGCAGTGGTTCTGTGCTCAATACTAAAGAGCAAGCTGGAGAAGGAGCCAGGGGCAAACCAAAAGCAATGACCGCGAAGCCCGAGCTCCGTCTCTCACGCAGCTTCAGCCAAAGATGAACCTTTGGGGATGGAGACGTGGCTCAGTGGGTGAAACCTGAGTTCAGATTGCCAGGGCCCATGCATATGTTAGACGGGCATGGCAGTCTGCCTGTAATCCTAGAACTTGAGCAGAATGGGGTGGGGGGGACCCCTGAGACAACATGGCTAGCTAGACTAGCCAAACTGGTAAGCTCTAGGTTCGAGTGAGAGACCCTGCCTCAGTAAACAAAGTAGAGAGCGATTGAGGAAGACACCCAATATAAACCTCTGGCCTCAACATGCATGTACACTTACATACACACACATGCATGTGACACATGCATGCCCACTACACATACATACACATGCGCATGCACATGCAAAAAAAATAAAAGGTGAACTTTCTTTGTGTACCCCAAGGAGACTCCAATCAGCCGCAGAGCCAAGCCTGTCAAGTACACCAAAAAAAAATAAAAACTCTAACGCCCTTCGTAAAGTCAGAGCATTGCTGACCTAAGCCTTACTTATTTTGTTTGTGGTACAAAGTTGCAAGGCCCTCAAGTTCACGGGCAGTCTGTGGATGGTCTGCGCCATAGGCATTTTCTGAGATTTCCAAGGCCTGCTTATACAGCTGTTCTGCGTTGCCAAATTTCTTCCACTGCACGTACACACTCGCTAGCTGGTGCAGGGACTGGGCTACTCGTGGGTGGTCGGGATCTAGGGCTGTTTCTCGAATTTCTAGGGACCTCTGCAGAGGCACCACAGCCTGGGAATAAAAATGAATGGATGATTAATGCCAACGAAACACGGCAAGGGCTCCGCTGGTGAAATGCGAGAGACCTGAGCACCACCCCGACAGGGCGTCTCCTCCGGGACGGAGTGAAGAGGAAGCAGGGAGCCACGTGTACCTGACTGAGCAGGCCCAGGTCCTTGAGGAATCGGCCCAGGGTTTCATAGAGGTCAGCTAAGCAGGTCAGGCTCTCCTCGCCCTCACAGTTTTTCTCATACAGCTTCAATGAGTCAAAATATTCCGTTGCCATTGCACTTTTGTCTTTGCCAACAAACTGCCAGTAACTCAGCAACTCGGCAAAGTGTCCTCTGTTGAAACAGATAATTTAATGAACAAACAAGCTAACTTTAAAATCCACTATAGAAGGGAAATGCTAAACTTCCTAGAGTTTTATATATACAAAAATTTACTCATAAGCAGCATAGTTGGGTATGGTCAGACTTACATTGTGATGGACCCCACCGCTCCCCAGCTGTGACATCTGGAGTTGGCAATCTGACCTCCCATGCCTCACCTCTTCATCTTTACAAACTGGGTCATCAACTCCACCTCGCTCGAATGCTGCTGCATAAAATCACAGCACACAGGTGGTCCTCCACAGAGCTGGCCGAGACCACTAAGGTCAGCATGGTTTCTCACCAAGGGAAATTCACCTGAACCCCTTGCACGCATTTCATCAGATGCAGTTAACTGAGTGCACGCCAAGATTATTTGAAACAGTTGTTCATGTGACAATTTATAAAAGAAATCTTGGAATTTTCCTCACCTTGTCTTTCAGGTACCATTGGAACGGCACTGATTTTTAATTTTCATTTATTTATTTTTTGTTGTTGTTTTCTGAGGTAGGGTCTTGCTCTAGCTCAGACTGACCTGGAATTCACTATGTAGTCTCAGGGTGGCCTTGAACTCAGGGTAATCCTCCTACCTCTACCTCCCGAGTGCTGGGATTAAAGGCGTGTGCCACCACAGCTGGCCAGGCACTGATTTTTAAATGACAAATCCCACTGTAGTGCTGGTGGGGTGTTGAGTGGAACAACTGGTTATAAATCTGTACCTCTAAAGAGAGATGTTCTGGAATAAGCTGCCCACTTAAAAAAAAAATTGTTTGCAATGAGACAGAGAGAGGGAGGGAGAGAGAGAGAGAGAAAGAAAGAAAGAAACACAGATACACACATACATGGAATACGAATGGGAGCACCAGGGCCTCTTGTCCCTGCAAACACACTCCAGATACATGCACCACTTTGTGCATGTGGCTTTATGTGGGTGCTGTGGAATTGAACCCAGGCCATTAGGCTTGGCAAGCAAGCACCTTAACCCTGAGCTATTTCTCCAGTCCCTCCCCCATCCCAACTCACCTTTTGTATAGGTTTTGGGCCACGAAGAGGTTGAGCAGGCAATCATGCAGCTTCTGCCTATTCCCCTGCTGCTGGAGGAGCCACGGGAGCTCATCCGCACTTCTCCAGGTCACTTGGTCCTGGCTGTCGGGGAAGAGCAGACCGCGCTGCGTGAGACCTCCCCACGCAAGAAAGCTTGGAGAGGCCCCAGGTGAACAGTGAAAGGAGAAAACACATTTAACATGCATGTTTTGACTTAGTATGACCTAATACTGAGAATGTTATGCCAGCATCAGAAATTTCCTGCTCTGAGGAGGATCGCTGTGAGTTCGAGGCCTCCCTGAGACTACATGGTGAATTCCAGGTCGGCCTGGGCTAGAATGAGACCCTACCCTGAAAAGCCTCCCCCGCAAAAAAGTTTTAAAGAAATTTCCTATTCTAATCATGAAAAGAAATTTGCTGATATTCTAGACCATTAAGCAAACCATTCCCCAGGCCTTTATGTTTATGGGGAGGAAGAAAAGACACTGAAACACTGAGCAGGAAGAGAAGTTAAAAACGAGGGCTTTAAAACTCTGCCATCTCAAAGTATTTGTCTAGAAGTCAGTCACTGAAAATACTTCAATAGAGCTGAATATCCACAGAGAGATACATGCAATCCTAAGCTACTTAAGTAGAATGAAAATAGAGATAACAAAATGACCCTGTACTGATTTCACCTGCGTGTGTGTGTGTTGTGCATATAGGCATGTTTGTGTGTGGGAGCATGTATATATGACAGCATACATGTACAAGTGTAGGTGTGGTGGTTTGAGTCAGGTGTTCCTCATAAACTTAGGTGTTCTGAATGCTAGGTAGCAGGCAGATGGCAATTGGAAATTAACGCCTCCTGGGGTGTATTGTTGGGGGTGGGCTTATGGGTGTTACAGCCAGTTTCCCCTTGCCAGTGTTTGGCACACTCTCCTGTTGCTGTTATCTACCTTATGTGGGCCAGGGGGTGATATCTACCCTCTGCTTATGCCATCGTTTCCCCCTGCCAACGTGGAGCTTCCCCTCGAGCCTAAAAGCCAAAATAAACCTCTTTTCCCCACAAGCTACTCTTGGGTGATTTCTACCAGCCATGTGAAACGGACTGCAACAGTGGCCACAGGTCAACATTCGGTGTCTTCCTCAAGTGCTCTCTAACTTACTATCTTAAGACACTACCTAGAACTCACTACCTACAACTCACCAATTCAGGCAAACTGGCTAGCGAGCACATCCCAGGCGTTCCCTGCCCTTACCTCCCCAATGCTGGGTTACAGATGCACACAAGCACATCTGACATTCTCTGTGGGGCCTAGGGATCTGAACTCAGGAACTCATGCTTCCGTGGCAAACACTTTACCCACTGAGCCTTTCCTTAGCTTCCCCTAGGTTTTTAGGTTTAGCACATTGTAAGACCTTCCATAAATATATATTTTGTTCTTTTGACATAAACAGCAGAAGGAAAGGACTGATTCTTTTTAGTATTTTTTGAGCAGCACAAGAGGTTGAAGCCAGGGCCTTGCACGTGCTAGGTAGGTGTTGTGTCAGTAAGCTACATCATTAGCCCTTTGAAAGTTACTGTTTTCTTTTAAAATGAGGTCTTGCTAGGTTACACAGGCTAGCGCTGGATTCACTCTGTAGTCCAGGCAGACTTTTAAACTGGTGATCCTCCTGGCTCGGCCTCCCTAGTACCTTGGATTACAAACCCACCCCACGAGGCCTGGCTAAAGTTTCACATCTTACGTTATTTTAAGTTAAGGAAGAGAAATGACCCTGAGGAACAGTGTGTTACAGAAGTGACAGAGAAATAGCACAGACGTTCCTGTCACCTGAGCTGTGAGGTGAAATAGCTGATCAGCTTTTGCCTAGATGAAGAAACAACGGTGGCATCCTCCATGAACTCCAGTCTCACTGCTTCCCAGGCCTAGGGAGAGGAAGAACAACACTACATTCTACTTGAAGTAAGCCACTGAACACTGAATTTTTTTTATTCCGAGGTAGGGTCTCACTCTGGCTCAGGCTGACCTGGAATACACTATGTAGTCTCAGGGTGGCCTCGAACTCATGATGATCCTCCTACCTCTGCCTCCCAAGTGTTGGGATTAAAGGCGTGCACCACCACGCCCGGCTGTACACTGAATTTATAGGAGGGAATTTATAATTAGCTCACTTTTATAGTTACATAGTAGAAATAGCATTAGAATTTTTAAAATTCAAGATATAATGACATGATGCATTTATTTTAGAAACAAGTTCCAGTACTGAATACATATATATATGATATATATATCATGTGTGTGTGAAAAAAGTATATTCAATCAATAGAAGATAAAAGAGAAAATCTAAGAAATAATAAACATTTAATATTTACAAATTCAGTACAACACAGTTAGGCCAAAGAAGTCATTTGTCATATAACATATAATAAAGACTGACATATAACACAATCATAGCACTGCATATAATAAGAATTCTATTAGCCAGTAGTTCTTAAAGATTTCCAACTATGAGATAGTTGGCATGTCTAATACCACACAAAAGCTTTTTGCTGCTTTGTTTTAAAAGTCTTGTTTTTAAAAATATTTTTATTTATTTATTTATTTGCAGAGAGAATCAGAGGGATAGCAAGAATGGGTGTGCCAGGACCCCCAGCTGCTGCAAATAAACTCCAGGTTCATATGCCACCTTGTGCATCTGGCTTTACGTGGGTATTAGGGAATCAAAATCAGGTTGTTAGGCTTCGCAGGTAAATGCCTTAGCCACTGAGCCATCTCTCCAGACCTTAAAAGTCTTATTGTGGGGTTGGAGAGATGGCTTAGCAGTTAAGGCACTTGCCTGTAGAGCCTAAGGATCCAGGTTTGATTCTCCAGTATTCATGTAAGCCAGATTCACAAGGAAGCACATGCATCTAAAGGTTATTTGCAGTGGCTAGAGGCCCTGCTGTGGCCATTCTCTCTCTCTGCCTCTTTTTCTTTCTTTCTCAAATAAGTAAATAATATTTTTTAAAAAAAGTCTTACTGTGGTAAGAACACAAAACATGAGATCTACCTTCTTTTTAAATTTTTTTTGTTTATTTATTTATTTGAGAGCAATAGAGAGAGAAAGAGGCAGATAGGTAGAAAGGCAGTGGGCACGTCAGGGCCTCCAGCCACTGCAAACGAACTCCAGATGCATGTGCCACCTTGTGCATCTGCCTTACATGGGTCCTAAGGAATTGAGCCTCGAACAGGTGTCCTTAGGCTTCACAGGCAAGCGCTTAACCGCTAAGCCATCTCTCCAGCCCTAAGATCTACCTTCTTAATCACTAGAAACCTTTTAAAATATTTTAGTTTGCCAGAGACAAGAGAGAGAGAGAGAGAGAGAGAGAGAGAGAGAGAGAGAATGGGTGTATCAGGGCCTCTTGCTACTGCAAAACCTCCAGATGTATGAGCCACATTGTGCATCTGTATTAAGAGAATTGAACCTGGGCGAGTAGGCTTTGCAAGGAAGCATCTGTAACTACTGAGCAATCTCCCCAGCCCCTTGATCATTTTTTTAAAGATAAGGTTTTGATAGATTGCCAGGCTGGCCTCAGGTTTGCCTCAGCCTCCTGAGATTACATGCTTGTAACACCATACCTGACACCTCTTAGTATTTTATTGTTTTTTTTTTTTTTTTTTTTTTTGAGACAGAGTCTCTAGGCAGGGCTCAAAGTTACTATGTAGCAGAGGTTAGCCTTGAACTCCTGATCCTCTTGTCTCAATCTCCCAAGATTTGGGATTATAGACATGTACTATCAGGCCAAGCTCCTCTTAATAAAAATTTCAGTATATAGTGCAGTATTGTTAGCTAAAGAAACAACCTAAAACATATTGTAGCTACCACCCTTGAGATTAATAGCCACCTTATGAAGGAGCTATGTAAATCTAATAGTAGACAAGTTTTACATCTAACTTGAAGTCACTGCAAAAAGAAGACAGTTATAATACCAAATTTCTAATTTTTATTTTGTATAACAAGAAATGCTATACTGACATTTATAAATCGAAAACCTTATTGAAAGATACATGAAAGAACATTTACCTGCAGATGTTGAAACTTGAGCAAGCCACATCCGTACGTCAGCAGACACATTTTGTGTAGACTGTGAATAAGGGAGGTCAAGACAGCCCAGGACATCTCAGGATAGAGTTCCATCAGTTCGGACTCACTCACCCCGTTGTGACTAACACTGACCAGGCAGAGGATCTAGGCGGGAAACGGATGAACACCATTCACAAAGCACTCTACAAGCCACAGCCGTTAACATGTCCACGATGCGTTTAAGCATGTAACTCAAATGATTTAATAAATCAAGAATCAGATTTCTTATAATAAAGCACATTCGTGCAAAAGGCATTAATCAAGAATGAGACTGTGCAAATAAAATCTAGCACACCAAGGATTATTATTACAGAACGAAAGTTTACAGGAAGTTAAGAAATGCATAGTTAACACTAGTGACAGAACTCCAACTCTGGGAAGACAGTGGAAGGAAGTAACTCTTCTACTGCGATATCAGATAACATGGAGTAGAAGAGAAGCCCAAGGCCAGGAGCTCAGGCTGCCTTCTTGGATGTGCTCAAAACACAGGCAAGCTCCTATCATTTGCTCCAATTCACACAGCTATCAAGAAAGCAGCTAATCTTCCTTGTCTTGGTTCATGACACGTCACCTGTCTCATCAGCTCTTTATCCACATCGCTGGGCAGCGACTCCTGGATGGAGCGCAGGACAAGTCTGTACAGCAAGACGGTGTCCTGACACTGGAGGCACTGACGGAGGGTCCTGTCCAGACTGCCTGTCCTCCCAGCACTGGAGAGATTGAGAATATGTTTAATTTCTTACACACTGTCAACAGAGGAGAAAGCTCTGGGGTATCTAAAAAACCATGATCGCTAGTTCTTCAGTACAACTGAGAACAGAAATTCAATTAAAAGATGCAGGAAAATGATAGTTTGATGGGGCTTCTAGAGTCGCTGGGTCATTTGGCACACCATTTAATTCATTGCAATAAACAGATGCTGGGAGTTAATATATGTCAAACAATTACTTTGCATTGCGGAACATGAAAATGAGTAAGATAATGGTTCTTACCCTCTGGAAGCCTGATGCGTGCATGCAAGAAGCAGAAAAGTAATGATAAGCATTGTCAGTCAGCCATGTGTATGAAAATTGTGCCGTGGCAGCATTTTGAAAACATCAGGGTAAACTAAGGAAATTCAACAAACACGCCAAACCTGGTGGAACACTTTTATAATCGCAGCTATGTGGGAAACTGAGGCAGGAGCATCCCAAGTTCAAGGCCTGTCTAGTCTACAGAATGAGTTCAAGGCCAGTCTCTAAACTCACTGAGCCCTTGTCTCAAAATAAGGGGCTAGCTGCAAGGCAGAATATTTGCCTAGTATGCACAAAGCCTTATGCTCAGTCTCTAGTACTATGAAATGCATACATACATGCAAGTAGAGGGCGTGGTAGAGTGAATGCATGTGACCCACTGACTGGGGGCAGATCCTGGAGTGCAGCTCTAAGGTGTCACTGGTGGTGGACCTAAATTCCAGCCCAAAGGTAAGGAGAACAGCCTGAGCTCTGGTGGGATCTCTGCTGCTCTTCGGTGTGGCTGGCTGGTGGTGGCCTCTCTCTCTGTCTGCTTGGATCTGTGAAAGGGGGCCAGCTTCTTCCGCCATCAATGGAACTCCTCTCGATCTGTAAGCCTGAAATAAATCCCTCCCTCCCATAAAACTATTTGGCTAGATGTTTGTCCCAGCATTACTGGAACAGAGGGCTTTTAAAAAATATTTTAGCCAGGTGTGGTGGTGCACACCTTTAATCCCAGCACTCGGGAGGCAGAGGTAGGAGGATCACCAACAGTTTGAGGCCACCCTGAGACTACACAGTGAATTCCAGGTCAGCCTGGGCTAGACTGAGACCCTACCTCGAAAAACCAAAGAAAAATATTTTTTTAATTTATTTACTTATTAATTTATTTGAGAGAGAGGGGGGGCATTTGAGGGGGGAGGCAAGAATAGGTGTGTCAGGGCCTTTTGCCACTGTAAATGAACTCCAGACACATGCACCGCATTGTGCATCTGGCTTACATGGGCACTAAAGAATTGAACCTGGGTCCTTAGGCTTTGCAGGCAAATGCCTTAACCACTAAGCCATCACTCCAGCCCCCTTCTGGCTGTTTTGATTAGAGGTTTATTTATTTATGTACACGTGCCATGGTGCTCTGAGGTGCCTGTGCTATGCCTTCTTTGAGACAGGGTCTCTTGGGACTTTACAGCCAGCTTTATGTGGGTGCTGAGGAATTGAACCCTGGCAAGTAGGCTTTGTAGACAAGCACCTTTCACTCCTGAGCCATCTCTGCAGCCCTGATGTGTTTTTTTTTAAATCTATTTTCTTACCTATTTTCTTTTTCTATTTTTAATTTTTATTTATTTATTTAAGAGTGACAGAGAGAAAGAGGCAGATAAGAGAGAGAGAGAATGGGTGCACCAGGGCCTCCAGCCACTGTAAACCAACTCCAGACGCGTGCACCCCCTTGTGCATCTGGCTAACGTGGGCCCTGGGGAGTCAAGCCTCGAACCGGGGTCCTTAGGCTTCACAGGCAAACGTTTAACCACTAAACCATCTCTCCAGTCCAGCCCTGGTGTTTTTGAGGCAGGGTCTCCCTCTAGTCCAGGCTGACCTCCCAAGTACTGGGATTATAGGTATGAGCAACCATGCCTGGCTTTAGAGGGCTTTTTTCCCCCAATATTTATTTATTTATTTATTTTTTAACTTGAAAAAACTTTTTACTGACAAGTTCCATAATTATAGACAATAACCTGTAATAATTCCCTCCCCTCCCCCACAATCCCCTTCACAAATCCACTCTCCATCAGATCCCCTCCCTCTCTCAATTAACCTCCTTTTAGTTTGATGTCATCATCTTCTCCTCCTATTATGAGGTAGGTAGTACCAGGCACTGCAAGTTCATGGATACCTGGCCATTTTTGTGTCTGGAAGATTTCACTGTAAGCAGTCTCATCCTTCTAATTTTTTTTTAATATGAAATTTTACACAAGAGCTAGCTGAGGAGACACCCTAGCAGTAGCGTCTTTACTAGCCCTGAGTTTAATCCCCGGCACTCTATAAACAAACTACACCCACACCATATCTTTGTCAATAGCTTCTTTCTAAAATACAAAAATGGTCCACAGTTCCTCTTAAAACATTCTTTCAATGAATACCCTGAAGGAGTCTACAGCCACACTCTAAACCGTACTCACTGTAGTGCTGGTGGCCAGGTAGGTACCCTGCCACAACAGGAGAAAGGATGGTGGAGATGTTACATGCAATTTTAAGTTTTAGAAGACTTTCATTTCAAATTTGGGCATCCTGACAAGCACATGGAATTAAGAGAACATTAGCTGTTCTCCCTGAATTCAATTCCCCAGCACACATATAAACAGCTGGGCATGACCACACATCCCTGTCACTCCAGTCCTGTGGGGAGCAGAGACAGGAGAATCATTGGGGTTCACTGGTCAGCCAGTCTTATCAAAAACCAGCAGCTCCAGGTTCAACGAGAGACTCTGTCTCAAGGAAACAGGTGGCTGAGAGATAGACAAGGGCACCCGCTGTTCCGGCCTCTGTGTGCATGCATGGCATGCATCTACACATACACGTCCACATCACACGCACACAAACACACACCACCACATATGCTATATATACACAGGCAAAGAAAAAAAAAACTTTTCACACCACTGTTTGAGGACAGACCACACTGAGCACAGCTCTACTGTAGCCCAACATTCCGAGGCTTATCTAAAGGCACAGCACTAAGTGATGCTTGAAATACAACTATTTCATGACAAAACACTGACCTGGAGTTAAGACAACTAACTCCCTGCTGCTGCGCCTCCCCTCCCCAGATGGTCCTCTGGAATAATATTCTTCCATCTCAGCTGTCTCCTCTGTTTCCCCAAAGCCAGAGGCTTCAGCAGGCACAAAGGGCCCCAAATGAGGGCCAAGAAAGCGCTAGTGTGATAAAAATGAGTTACGCCTCCTGACGAGTTCTGGTCGTTCACAGGCGACTCAGTGTGCATCAGTCATTCTCTTTGGCAGACATCTGAGTGGCCCAAGAAACGATATGAGCAGCTCGGGTTCGTGGGATGAGAGAGCGGTCTGCAGCCGAAAGGACGCACACACGCACGAGACCGTGGGGAGTTCCCACCACTCACCTCGCCATCGCTTTGCCGAAGAGGGTGACGTAAAGGGCGTTGCAGGTTGTCGCGGAGCGGCAGTGCTGTTCTACCAGTTTCTCCTGCGCCAGTTTCCAAACAAAACAAACAAAGCAAAGCACCCTAGAATTAAATGGCCACGACTCCTCCTGAACCATCCGCAAATACCCCACTTGAAATAAAACGATCTCTGGCACAAGCAGGGAGATGACACAGTGTAGTGGAAGGTCCTTGGCTACAGCTGGCCTTCTTCCTGTGGAAGCCGCAAGCAGCCAACAGGTTTTTATTTGTTTGTTTGTTTGTTTGTTTTTGAGGTAGAGTGTCACTTTAGCTCAGGCTGACCTGGAATTCACTATGTAGTCTCAGACTAGCCTCAAACTCACAGCGATCCTCCTACCTCTGCCTCCGAGTGCTGGGATTAAAGGCATGCTCCACCATGCCTAGCTCAGTAGTTTTAAAAATACTCTTAAAGTACCTACTTAATATTATATGCTATGTCTTTTTAAATATATTTGTAATTTATTTGCAAGGGGAAAGGGAGAGAATGTGCACACCAGGGCCTCTTGATGCTGCAAATGAACTTCAGATGCTTGTGCCACCTTGTGCATTTGGTGCTACATGGGTGCTGGGGAACTGAACCTAAGCTAGCAGACTATGCAAGCCAGCACCTTTAACACTGAGCTATGTCTCCAACCTTATTTATTATTTCTGAAGGCCAAAATAATTTTATTACTTTTGTATCTGTCATTAAAAAGGAATGAGTCTAGCTTGGTGTAGTGGTTCACACCTTTAATCCTAGCACTTGGGAGGCAGAGGTAGGAGGATTGCTGTCATGAGTTCGAGGCCACCCTGAGACTACATAGTGAATTCCAGGTCAGTCTGGGTAGAGCAAAACCCTACCTCAAAAAAATAAATAAATAAATAAATAAAAGGAATGAATTGGCACTTGAGAGGTAAAGATAGGAGGATTGCTGTGAGTTCAAGGCCAGCCTGAGACTACATAGTAAGTTCTGGGTCAACCTGGGCCAGAGCGAGATCCTATCTCGAAACCATCCTCCTACTGAAAAGGAATGAATTGGGCTGGACAGATGGCTCAATGGGTAAAGTACTTGACACAGAAGCCTGGGGACCTGAGTTTGGTTCACCACATCCACATACAAGCTGGGCGTGGTGGTCTGTGCCTGTAATCCCAGCACTGGGAGACAGAGACAGGGGCATGGCATCCCTGAGGCTCACTGACTAGCTGGTATAGCCGAATTGGCGAGCTCCAGATTTGGCAAGAGAACATCTCAAAAAATAAAGTGGATGGCAACTGAAGAAAACATCCCACACTGACCTCTGACCTCCAGGCACACATGCATATATATGTGCTAGAACAAACACACTCACACGCACTCACACACACACACACACACACACACACACACACAGTAAGATGTAGAACAACTGAGGAAGATACCTAAAGTCAACCTCTGGCCTCCACATGCATAAGCACACACAAATGTGTGAAAACACACCTATGAACACACATGCTCACACACACACACACACACACACACACACACATGCATATGCCAAAAAATGCATCAAAATGGAAGAGACTGACCTGCTCTTGAGTCAATGTAACATCTTCAGAGTGGCATTCGGCAGTTATAATGGATTTTGCATCTTTGGGGTTTAAAGGATCAAGATGCAATGTAGGCCACAACCTTGTGTTGAGAGAGAAGAAAAATGCAATCCTAATGACACAATGAGGACTGTCACCTACCCATTACACAAGTTAAAAACCCAATACAGGAATTAAGTTTTATACTGCCTTTATGAAATAAGCAAAGCTTATCACAGCAAGTAGTAATCTATTCAGTTCATTCGATCATGTACTTCATTATTTCACCGATGATCATAAGTGTTGTAAATTAAACAGCAAATAAAATGGACAGTTAAATGGTGAAACATTTCTGGCTCTAGGTTCTGCGTCTTCAGTGAAAGAGAAATAGGTATTAGTCCTGCGAGGAGGTACGTGGCAGGCTTTGCACTCACATACTTACGGTGCATCTGAAATTTAGTTACTGCGATACACATCTTCAATGTGCCAGCAAAAATTCGTCTGGGTGGGAAAAGCTTATTCGTCTTAATGCATAAAGCATAAGTATATGCATATATCTGTTTATGTATGCACACAGAGATAGCATATATTTAGACGAAACTGTCTTAGGGGGAACAGTTGAGGGAAAAGATATGCAAGGCTTTTGAGGTTGTAGGAAAAAATAAGTTGAAAACATTGCCTTACAGAATTCAACCCTTGTATCATTTTAAAAATATTTTTTATTTTTATTTATTTGAAAGAGAAACAGGCACAGAGGGAGAGAGGGGGGGAGAGAGAGAGAGAGAGACAACACGAATATGGGCATGCCAGGGCTTATAGCCTCTGCAAACAAACTCCAGCCCCATGCACCACCTTGTGCATCTGGTTTACGTGGGTTCTGAGGAGTCAAAACTGGTCCTTTGGCTTTGCAGGCAAGTGTCTTAACTACTAAACCATCTCTCCAGCCCCTCATTTCTTTTTTAGGGCTGTCCATGTGAGCCTGCATTCTAAGGTAACAGGTGTCTAAGACTCTGATTCTCTCAGCCTGTTGTTCTCACCCACAAATCCAGCTGCCTACTAGACAAACATCACTGCCTGAATCTGTACCCTGGCAAACATTCAAAAAAAAGAAAAAAAATCCTCACTTGTGTTCCCTCACCAACCTGCCTTTCCTAGTGCTTCCTGTGTCAGTTCATGGAACCATGACCAGCGTTCTTTCAATCGGTCAGAAAAGCTGGAGTCACTTTCTGTTTTCCCTTTCCCTTACATCCCACATCGGACCAGCACCACCAAATTCTAAAGACAGCGTCTTTTCTTGAGCGTGTCCATCTCTTCTCCAACCTCACTGCCATTTATATGAATATACAAAGGCGCATGCGCTGAGTGTGTGTGCACAAATAAAGTTAATTTCAAAAGAAGGAAAACACAAATGCTCAAAAAAGCTGTTCCTTGCCTGTCCTTTAAACATTTCTCGCAACCTGAAAAAAGCTGCCGTCAGCCTGGTACCTCCATGCCGCGGGGCACGTCTCCACGTTCACAGAAACAATGACGCGGACATTCACAGGCAGGGGGTCGATCAGCCACTTCATGTGCTTTTCAACTTGCTTAAAAACATAAAACGGAAGTCAACTTATTAATCATGACATTTCAAAACCATGTTAAAATAGCTCCCCTAAAATAAAATTCACAGCAAGTTTTCCTTATTATTAAGAATAAAAATCTTATTTTGGGATGGTTTACCTTTGAATTAAAAACAAAAAGCAGGTGGGGCCAGAGAGATGGCTTAGTGCTTAAGGTGCTTGCCTATGAAGCCTAAAGATCCAGGTTCGATTCCCTAGTACCGACATAAGCCAGATGCACAAGGTAGCGCATGCATCTGGAGTTCATTTACAGTGGCTGGGAGCCTTGGCACACCCATTCTCTCTATCTGCCTCTCTCTCTCTCTCTCTCTCTCTCTCAAATAAATAATAGATAGATAAACAATAAATAAAACATTTTTTAAAAAACAGGTAGCAAAATCACTATTATCACATTTGAATTCTGGACATTTAAGGAAGTGTTCAGGCCCTAAAACTATGTCAAAACAAATGTATTTTCCTGATCAAGTAAATTTAGTTGATCTTTTTCCAATAAGATGCTACTGTCAGCTGCCATAAGGTACGTGTGTACATGTGAGTGTGTGTTCCTGTGTGTGTGATGCATATATGTGAATGTGCATGCATGTGTGTGCACTTGGTGTCATTCCTCAGGAACAT
This sequence comes from Dipus sagitta, assembly GCA_036346955.1. Lineage (NCBI taxonomy): Eukaryota > Metazoa > Chordata > Mammalia > Rodentia > Dipodidae > Dipus > Dipus sagitta. Next base: position 24,022,564 of record CM070786.1, read on the forward strand.
CTTCCATCTCTCTCTCTCTTTTATTTTAATTTTTGGTTTTTCGAGGTAGGGTCTCACTGTAGCTCAGGCTGACCTGGAATTCACTCTGTATTCACAGGGTGGCCTAGAACTCATGGCGATCCTCCTACTTCTGCCTCCCGAGTGCTGGGATTAAAGGCGTGCGCCACCACGCCCGGCTCCTTCCATCTCTTTTTTGAGACAGGGTCTCTCATTGGCTGGAAGCTTACCAATTAGGCTAGACTGTCTGGCCAGCGAGCCCCACAGATCTCCTACCCCTGACTCCCCAGCACTGCACTTAGATGCACGCTGCTGTACCTAGCATTTTGAGGTGGGTATTGGTGATTGAATTCAGGTCCTCATGCTTTCAAGGCACACACTTTACTGACTGGGGACGTCTCCCCAGCCCCAGTCTACTTTTGAAAAATCCATCCACTTCTTCCCAGAGGCATATGATTGCAATTCCGAGGGCAGTCATTTCGGGTGTTCTGGTCTCTTTGCGAGTCAACAAACAGGACAAGGAGAGGCTGTACCTGAACCTGATCTATGGAATCGATGACGATGATGATGCTGCCTTGGTGACGAGCGGACAGCTTTTCCAGCCAACGGGGAAATTCTTCCAGAAGCTTAGCAGGCTCCAGCGTCAGCGCAGAAAGTGCCCAAAAGTGCTGTACCAACTGCAATGTGACAGGGTGACACCATGTGCGAAAGCAAGGTAGCCGCACAGCAGCAACTCAGCATCTTTCCAACCCCCGGTTTCAACCAAACGGACTGCGGATCTGGTTGCACCAAGTTCCATTTTTCATGCATTTGGCTTTATGTAGGCACTGGAGAATCAGACCTGGGTTTTAGGCTTTGCAAGCAAGTGCCTTTAACCACTGGGCCATCTCTCCAGGTCAAGTACTTAAAAAATATATTTATTTGAAAGTTACAGGCAGAGAGAGAAAGAGGCAGATATATGTGTGTGTGTGTGTGTGTGTGTGTGTGTGTGTGTGTGTGTGTGTGTATATATATATATATATATATATATAGAGAGAGAGAGAGAGAGAGAGAGAGAGAGAATGGGTGCGCCAGGGCCTCCAGCCACTGCAAACGAACTCCAGACGTGTGAGCCCCCTTGTGCATCTGGCTAATGTGGGTCCAGGGGAATCGAGCCTTGAACCAGGGTCCTTAGGCTTCATAGGCAAGCACTTAACCGCTAAGCCATCTCTCCAGCCCTCAAGTACTTTTAAAAAAATATTTTATTTATTTATTTGAGAGAGGAAGAGAGAGTGATGAAGAGGCAGATAGAGAAAGAGAGTGGGTGCACCAGGGCCTCCAGCCACTGTGTATGAACTCCAGATGCATGAACCACCTTGTGCATCTGGCTTATGTGGGTATTGGGGAATCAAACTTGGGTCCTTAGGCTTCACAGGCAAGCGCCTTAACCACTAAGCCATCTCTCCAGCCTAAGTACTATATTTTAATTTCATAGAAAAGGCCCCCTACACGGGAGGGAATATATGCCTAATACTAAAAACCTATGATGGGGGGCGGGGGGAGGAAGAGTAGTTACGAGCCCTAGGGGTGTAATGTCTGCTGCTGTCTGGCTAAACGTATATACTATTCTCACCAAACTGCCCAGTAAGCACTTCTCTTAATGTTCATACCCATATATTAATGCTACTCTCACTTTTGGTTAGAGAAGCTTCTCTTTTAAGATGGCAGTGATCATGGATGACTCAGAAGGCACCATAGTGCTAAGAAGAAGTGACAGAGGAGTGCTCAGCACTGCAATATCTCTATCACACCTTCCAAGGCTCAGGGTCCATGGCAGAAAAGGTGGCGGAAAGAATATAAGAGCCAAAGGAGGGGTAGGACTCCTTACAACATGCTCTTCCAGACACAAAGTGGCCTGGATATCCATGACCTCACAGTGCCTGACACTACCTACACAAGACCCTCATAATAGTAGGAAAAGAGGATGGCATTAAAGTAAAAGAGAGACTGGTTGAGGGGGGGGAAAGGGTATTACGGAGAGTGGAGTTTCAAAGAGGAAAGTGGGAGGAAGGGAATTACCATAGGTTATTGTCTACAATTATGGAAGTTGTTAATAAAAAAATTTTTTTTAAAAAACACCAAAATAACTTGCTTAGTTGAGTATCCCTTTTGTAAAATATTTGGCACCAGAAGTGTTTCTAAGTTCAGATTTTTGCTAGATTTTGGAATATTTACATGAATTGCATTTATGTTGCATATACACCTTGTACACATGGCCTGTGGATAATTTATACCTTCCAAAGTGCACCTTTGACTGTGACCTGTCATGTGAGGTCAGATAGGAAATTTTCCATTTGGGTTCTCATATTGGTGCTCAAAACGTTTCAGATTAGGGCACATTTAAGATTTCAAATTAGTGAGGCTCCACCTGTAATATGGAAACTCGTCACCCACTTAGTCCTAACAGCTTCGGAATCTCTATCAAGTTCTGATCACCCCAAAGGCTAGCACAGCATACCTTTAGAGTCAGTCGTTTGATAATCAAGGTTGACTCCGAGCTGGCTGATGTGGGCCTCCCGACAAAGTGCGAAAGGATCAGTGTGCTGAGGGGATTCTTCTGGCGCAATTGAATCCTGCAGGAAGACACGGGACTTTTATGAGACGGATGGAGCTCCTTCTCTGCCAGTAAAAACAAAGAGAACCAGGCAGCCAATGCTGCCTAGTGTTAGCAGCCACAGGGTAAGCCTCTTTGCAACAAATATGGAGATTTCTGATTTTATTCCATTCTTAGAGCCTTATAAACAAAGTTTTAAAAAGTATGGACTTCCTTAAGTTACAAATTGATGGGAATTAACATAAAGTATTAGTTAAATAGGTATTCCCACTTAATTAAAAGTATGCTGTTAGAGGAGGTGGAGGCAGGAGTTTAAGGGTCATTCTTAGTGACTACTTAGTGATTTCAAGGGCAGCCTGGGCTACATAGGGCTCTATGTCAAAATAAATAAATAACTAAATAAATACCAAAAATATGCTGTTAGAAGGAAATTTGTTAGATACGAAAGTGCTATTTTCCAAACATAACTTCAAATAAAAAGGCAATAAACAGTAACTGCACATGCTAAATCTTGGATGTAAATAATAACAACTAATAATGGGAAAACTGTTAATGCTTGTATTAAAATAATATACTTACATTGTAAAGTTTTGCTACCTTTTATGAACTAAATGGCATTCATGTGGAAGGTTACCATAATTTGGATACTCCTGAGGGTTCATTTTACTCTAAATAGTCATGTTTGCCTGGTTTTAAATATTTTAAATAACAGCAAAAACTTTAAAATAATCCCAATACCTGAATGCCACTACTCAGCAAACAGAGGCAGGAGGTATAAGTTTGAGGCCAGCCTGGCCTACATAGTGAGTTCAAAGCCAGCATGGATTATATAATAAGACTAAATTTCAAAATCAAACAAACATCACAGAGAAAACAAAGTCCCCTCCCTCTATAACTTAACTAATTAGAGACCACACTGACCACTCTGTTACATAGTCTCTTACTAGAGGATTTATCAGGATTTATATGCATAATCATGGATACTCTCATTTCTTTCTTCTTTCTCATTTTGTTTTCTATCTTCTCCCTGACATACAAATTCATCGTGCTTCAGGGCAAGAAGCATCATTTTCTTTTCTGAGCTTTTTTTTTTTTTTTTTCCCCTGAGGTACGGATGTCCGTCTAGTTCGGGCTGACCTGGAACTTACTCTAGGATCCCAGGTTGGTCTCGAACTCACAAATGATCCTCCTACCTCTGCCTCCCAAGTGCTGGGTTTAAAGGCATGCACCACCATGCCTGGCCTTCCAGGCCTGTTGAATGTTTAGTATAGGCCAGGCAGAAAGATACATGTGACATTCTGTAGAATGAATTCAGTAGCTTAGGCAATGAGGATAAGAATAATTTAGCAAGGGTGTGATGGTGCATCCCTGTGATCCTGGAATGTGGGAGGTGAAAGCTGGAAGATCGAGTTCAAGGTCATTCGTATCCTCAGATAAGTAGTCTGAGGTCAATCCGGGCTACATGAGACCCTGTCACCTTCTCTCTCTCTCCCTCCCTCACCCCCTCTCCCATTCCTTCCCTCCCCTCCTTCCCCCTCCCCTATCCTCTCTCCTCCTCTCCTTCTCTCTCTCTCTCTCTCTCACACACACACACACAGGAACAATTACAAAAGACTGATTGAATTGCATGGCATCATACCATTTTGACAGAAGAAGGGACTTTCCCGAACCTGGTCCTCCAGAAACTAGAAGGGGTGGAATGGGGGCTGGCGCTGCCACCAGGTCATTCAGGCGTTGGTAATACTAGAGACAAAAACGATTTACACTGCAAGTAAGCACATGCCTCTAAGAGAAAGACACTCAACTTGTAATCATCCTCTGAAAACAGGAGCAAAGAGGAGCATTTATTTATTTGTTTATTTACTTTTTGTCAAAAGCATCTTCATGATTGCTAGTTTTTCAACGGTTTTATCTATTTACTTGAGAGTGAGAATGGGCATGTCAAGGCCTCCAGCCACTGCAAAGGAACTCCAGACACATGCGCCACCTTGTGTATCTGGCTGATGTGGGTCCTGGGGAGCCGAACCTGCGTCCTTTGGCTTTGCAGGCAAGCACCTTAGCCACTAAGCCATCCCTCCGACCCATGACTGCTAATTGTGGTGGCTAGTAAGGTAAGTTTACAGCAGTAAAGTAAGAAAGGACCCCATGATGTTGCTAGAAATGAACAGGAAGGACAGCGTGGATCCAGGTGAGGTTTTACCGCACTCCGGCATTTCACAAAACGCTGCAGGGAGGCTATCGTGAGACTTCGATCTCAGGAAGTGACCAGAAAGCCTCAAGGGACCAGGTGGGCATCCTGGATCTCCTTATCAAAACAGCAACACCAGTTTAGAGGCTGCCTCAGGTTCAGGCCTAAACAAAGGCTGTTTATTCTGGGAGTTTCCAGCCTCACGACCATCTCTGAGAGGACAGGCTGCCCGACATCTTTCCTGGGACAGCCGTTCAGGGGTGGCTGATCAGTACTGGAATAATCTGCAAGCTTACTTTCTCAAACCCCAGCTCCTGGGCTGAGCTTGAGGCCTGCTGGAATGCTTCCATTTGCTCTTGTTCGTCATGTATGTCCCACAGAACATCGCCAAAATCATCTTCTTCGGGAACAGAATCTTCACTGCCCACATCCTTACTCTCCAGGCCTGTGGTCTCAAGCCCCAGAATGTCCTGTGCACAGACAGTCACACGGAAAGAGTGAAGACAAGGACCTGTGGCGGGGGCCAGTGTACCGAGGAGACAACCTCAGCCTTCTGGACTTTAGCTAATAAGGGTAAACTGAACTTGAAAATAAGGAAATAAGAATAATGAAACAATATGGACAGATACTACTTTTTTTTTTTGAGGCAGTCCAACAGACTGGCCTTTTTTTAATGAGTGAGAGCGAGAGCGAGCGAGCGAGCGAGCAAGCAAGAGAGTTGGTGCACCAGGGCCTCCAGCCAGTACAATTGAACTACAGACAGATGCGCCACCTTGTGTGTGTGTGTGTGACCTTGCACACTTTTGTCGCTGCGCATCTAGCTTATGTGAGACCTGGAGACTCAAACGTGGGTCCTTGGGCTTCTCAGACAAGCACCTTAACCTCTAGGCCATCTCTCCATTCCAAGACTTCTTTATTAAAAATAAAACTAGAGATACATTGATGCTGATGGGACTTTTTTCCTGAAAAATGCCACATAGTAGCCGTCATTATATCTGGCTAGTAAATAATTTCAAGTCTCTACTAATACCTGAGAAATATGCCATGACAATTTAATTACTGGGATGGAGTTTCTTGTTTACAAACAACTCTGTCATCATATCACTAAAAATATGCTTTCCCTCAAGCACTAACAATGATAAGTGCAGCCTGTTCCATTTGCTCAACTCATCTTACTTTTATCTTGGTCATAAAATTTGTAAGATTGTGGAAAAGATCAAAACTGATCCTGATAACCCTTAGAGAACACTATACACTCATGTTGCCTGATGCTACCATCTCGTTATGATTTGGCTCATTTTTTTTTTTTTCCTGATAACAGTCTCCATATCTGAAATGCAATTCAACTAGAAAGGCAATATAACCTCTTTTCTCTCAAAACATGGTTTCTGGTTCCAGGGAGCGGTGTTGAAGGAGAGTGACAACCACAGACTAAACATGATACACCCTCGTGCTGGGCTCATTTGAGGATCCTTTTTCTTTGGATTATACTTATTGATATAGCTATAGATATAGTTACTGATAGTTTTGCTGAAACACAATTCTATCATTCTTATGGTAAAAATAAGCATGAGCAGGCTGAAGAGATGGCTTAGCAGTTAATGTGCTTGCCCACAAAGTCTATGGTCCTACATTCAACTCCCCAGAACCCGCTTAAGCCAGATGGAGTTCTTTTGCAGTGGCAGGAGGCCCTGGTGTGCCTATATTACAACCCTCTATCTCCCTCTCTCATAAATAAATTCAATATAAGTTTTAAAAAGAACTTTATTTTAAAAGCATAGGCATTATATCAAGCAGATTGTATAATCTGTGTATATATTTTTTTTTTTTGAGGCAGGATCTTACTCTTGCCCAGGCTGACCTGAAACTCACTTTGAAGCCCTACTCTGGCCTTAAACTCCTCCTCCCTCAGCTTCCTAAGTGCTAAGGTTAAAGGAGTGCTCCACCATGTCTGGCTGCATATGCAGTTTTAATATCCAAGACACCTTTAGCTCCTAATCCCTCCATGGGCCCTGTTCTTATCATCTACTCTCCCTACTGTTAGGAATAAATGGCGGAAAAAAGAGGTCTTCTTAAATACATAAATGTCATAGGTGCACAGAGAATGTGAGGCGCCCCTACTGAAGAAGATGCATAATTGCCCTCAAAATCATTTCTAACTTTTCCATCAGTAGTAAATTTTGCACTTGGCAGCGGTTGAAGCATAGGCCAGCTTGGTGAGACAGATGGGCTGGAGTGATACAAGGTCCTGGGAAGACCATGATCTCAGAACCAAATCCCAACATAACAGCAGCATTCTCCCAAGGTACTGCTCTCCAAAGAACACCCGGTGATTTTCTCTGGGGAAACTCAATTTTATGAAAAGCCCTCAAGCTATTTATGATGAAAACTTAGAGAGAAATGTGTATTTACCTGTTTAATAATCTTCTCTACACAGATGTAAGTCTTATGTACTCCCTCTGCAGGATCTCCGGAGTGATCGATGATCTGGGGGGCAGGGGTAAGAGTCTAACAGTAAAACGAAAACGCAGCAACAGTAGCAGGAGGAGGTGATGGCAAACACTTTACTTATCCTTTACAGTAACCTTACAGGTAAGGCACTGCATTGTAATCCCCACTCTTGAAAGGAAGCAGAGGCACGTGAAGCAGCTTGCTGGAGATCACACAGCAATTCAGTATGAACAAGGGCACATAAGTAAGTCTACAGTCTTTGCCTTATTCCCTCTTCTACCACCACCGAGCTCCAAACCTCCAGGAGCTTTCTGGGGAGGCTGTCCCAGATCTCAGATTCAGCCCGCTGCCCTCCAGACTAGTCTGCTCTCCACACAGCACCAAAGAGATGACACACAGAACACGCCAGGCCCTGTCATTCCAACAGCTCTCCACTTCACTCCACGGGAAAAGCCCAGGTCTTAAGACAGTCTCTGAGGCCCTTCGGGGTGGACAGATAAGAGACACCTCTCCTGCTTGTCCCCTTCACCCGCTCTAGCCGCATGAGCCACCTTGCCCTCTTCACACCCACATGTTCCCGCGGCTTTCTCTCTGCCAAGCATAGTCTTTAAACTGTCCCGTGGGTTTTACCTTGGCCTTGTTTAGGTTGGAAACATGATCCATCAACTGCTGCACAGAGTCGGAAGTGACTCTCCCATCCTCTGAATGATGGCAAATTAAGCGAGGTTTTCCTTCAGGGTTTTTCAGAAATACTTCTTCACAGTCTTCCAGGAACATGCTAGATGGAAAATGTCATTTCTGTTAATATTTAATTTAATTTATTTATTTGAGAGCAAGAAGAGGCAGAGAGAGAGAGAGAGGAAGAGAGAGAGAGGGAGGGGATGGGTGCGCCAGGGCTTCCAGCCACTGCAAACGAACTCCAGACGCGTGAGCCCCCTTGTGCATCTGGCTTATGTGGATCCTGGGTAATCGAGTCTCGAACTGGGGTCCTTAGGCTCCACAGGCAAGCGCTTAACTGCTAAGCCATCTCTCCAGCCCAGAAGTGTCATTTCTTATGCTCTAACTGCAGTGTGGCAACAGATACTTAGTCAACAGAGCCAAGTGCCAACAGTGGGGTTTTACTACAATGACAAGGGCCCAACTGCAGAGAGAGTGAAGCTTTCCCAAAATGGCTATTTTTATAGTTTCGTTTTAACCTTGTCTTAAAGTACAATCATCTCATATGCATTAAATTGTAAACCCTTTGTGATTTATTTATTTCTTAAAGATAAAAATATTCTCAAAAATACAATTAAACATGGTTCAAAATAATGGACCAGACTCATGAAACTTTGCAAGTAAAAGATAAACAAAACTCCATTTAAAAGTACATATTTTGGGTCTGGGGATAGAGCTCAGTGAGTAAAGTACTTGTTGCACAAGCAAGGGTACCTGAGTTTGGATCCCAGAACCCATGTTAAAGTTGGATGCTGAGCACATGCAATCCCAGTGTGCCTACATCCAGAGGGAGGTGCAGACAGGAGAGTCCCCCTGAGGCTCAGGGGCCAGCTGGCCTGGTGAACGCAGTGATCCGTAATGAGTAGAGTCACATGCCTCAAAGCCTCGAACAAGGCGGGAGCTGAGGACACCTGCAGTTGTCCTCTGACCTCATGTGCAAGGTGGCACTTAGGCACTCGCACTGAAACATGTGAATGTGCACACACAAAAGCGAATGTCTTCTAAGTTTAAATACAAATATTATTGGTCCCACGGCTCCAAGACTTTTCTCTAGTCTTTCGCCCTCTTTTGCATCAGATCTATGCTTGAATGCTTCTATCCAATGTCTACTGTAGGAAAGATCTAGGAGCCAGTGAGAAGTCTCAGATGGCTAGCAAAAACATTGATTGTGGTAAAGGTTAACAAAAGCATTAAATTGTGTTCGAATCATAGTTAGAATTTGTAGAAAAGTTCTGTAAAAAAAAATCTTAGAAATAATCTGTTACAGTTTTCTACACAATGGGAATATTGCAACCAACTGCCTTTTTGAGAAAATATTAAATAAAAACCCTTAAGAGATGTAAGTTAAGTATGTGTGTATGTGTGTGTGTATCTAGGGGAAAGTGATTTCATAATTCAGAACATGCAAACTAACATATTAGTCCCAAAGATAAAATGGAAAAAATGTTGTCCCAATAGGTATTCCTGTCTTAACGCACTCTACTGATCCATAGATTTTTTTTGTTTTTGTTTTTCAAGGTAGGATCTCACTCTCCACAGATGTTTTCCATGTTCAAGTCATCCTGGAGCATGGCTAAGTGGTTAAAGGTGTTGTTTTGCAAGCCTGCTAACATGAGTTCAATCCTCCTCAGACACCCACATAAAGCCTGATGCAAAGTGGTGCATCTGAGTGTAATCCCAACACTCCAACAACAATGGGACATGGAGCCAGGTGCAGTGGAAAAACAAGAGAGACCGTGTCTCAAAAGAAGCCAAGGAGACACTCAAAGGTTGTCCTCTGACCTCCACATGGATGCCATGGCACATGTGCACCCTCTCACCAACATACACACACCATATACACATACACAAATACAAGAAATTAAAGTCATTCTGACCATATTTAACAAGTCTGGAACTTTAATGATCACTCTGTTACTGTTTCGGGTGAAAAGACTGTGGCCCTTCTAAATAACAGTGTGAACTTTCCACTTCAAAACTACATACTACAAAATTGGTACACTGTGCTCAGCTGGAATGATGTGGTCTCTGGGATTTAGGCCTGGAAGGGAACTGGAAGAGATCATTAGTGAATAAGACATCAGATAGGATGGCCAGCAAGTTGATGTGCTAATGGTCTGCCCTGTAGATCCAGGCAGAAAGAGTCCCAGGTAGCAAACATGCAGCTGTTGCTAAGGAGATGTTACTCCATGAGGCTAAGGAGATGGTACTCTGTGAGGCTAAGGAGATGTTCCTCCATGAAGATAAGACGATGTTACATGAGGCTAAAGCGATGCTCCTCCGTGAGGCTAAGGAGTTGTTCCTCCCTGAGGCTAAGGAGATGTTATTCCATGAGGATATGGAGATGCTCCTCTGTGGTGGTTTGATTCAGGTGTCCCCCATAAACTTAGGTGTTCTGAATGCTGGGTTCCCAACTGATAGGGATTTGGGAATTAACGCTTCCTGGAGGGGGTGTATTGTTGGGGGCAGGCTTATGGGTGTTATAGCCAGTTTTCCCATGGACATTCTGTATTTCAATTCCCATCCTTCACTGTAAGAGACTTCCATCTTGAAGGGGAGAGCATTAAATTATAGACAGTAAAAACAAATGCCTGGACAAGCAGTTATCAGAAATGTGAACATTCTCCAATGTGCACATAAACGCAGGGGAGGGGCCCTGCATGCCCGTGACCCCAGTACTCAGAAGAAGACGGGGATTCCCTGGGCAAGCTGGCTAGCTAGACTAGCCTAACTGGTGAATCTGGGTTCAAGTGAGAGACCCTGCCTCAGAAAATAAATGGGAGAGTGAACGAGGGAAACACCCTATGTCAACCTCTTGCCCTCCACATGCACAGGTATGCACGTGCACGTGCACCTGTACACAGATGGACCCACAGGCTTAAGAATGTGCATACATACATGCACTCACATGTAACAATTACATCCTTACGAGACAGAACTCTTTAGTCATACTCTAATGAAGGCTCAGCTAGCTCCTGTGCACCTACCTACTAGGCAACCAGTTGGTTCTGTTGTTTGTTTATGGCAGTGGAAAACTGACCCTAGGACTTCCTACATGCTAGATAAATACGCTACCATTGAACCGTTGAGCTTTATCCTCAAACCTAGTTTTTTGTTGTATTACATTTTTTAAAATTTTATTTTAAGGTAGAGTCTTTTTCTAGCCCAGGCTGACCTGGAACTCCACTGTAGTTCCAAGCAGAACTCACATTCACAGTGGTCCTCCTACCTCTGCCTCCCGAGTGCTGGGATTAAAGATGTGCACCACCAAGCCTAGCTTGTTGTTTCACATTTTATTTTCAGACAAGATCTTGCTAAATTGTCCTGGCTGGCATTGAACTGATGAGCCTCCTATCTCAGCCTCCTAAGTAGATGGGATTACGGACTTATGTCAACAGGACTTACTACAATGCAGAGCTTTAAGGACCAATAATGGTTATACTGCAGGGAAACAGGATAAATCTGAATTCCACATTAAAATCACAGCTGGTTCCCAAAGAAGAGCAATGCTTTGAAACGGTCAAATCCAGATAACTAATCTGAAAAGAAAGATTAATCTCTCATGAAGATCATTTTGTCTTCTATCTATTCATCCAAATGGTTAAAAAAAACAGGTTAAAATTAATTAGCATGATTATATTCACATTATAAGAAAATTGCTTGCTTTACTAGTATAGGCAGTCAGCTCCTGTGGTAGTTGAATGTGAAATGTCCCCCATAGCCTCATGTGTTTGTGATTAGCCTTATACTTCATCCCAGCAGGTGGAGCTGTTTGGGAAGTTGTGGAGCTTTGCTGGAAGAGGCATACTGCTGGCTACGGGCATTGAGATGTTATAGCTCAGCCCCGTTTACACCAATCAGTGTCTCTCTACTTCCTGCTGCTGCTGCTGCTAAGATGACGTGATACCCAGCTGTCTGCTCCTGCTTTGCTTTCTCTGCCATGATCAACTTCCCTTAACACTATGAGCTGAAATAATCCCTTCCCTTCCATAAACTGCTTTGAGTTTGTGTTTGTCCCAGCAAAGAGAAGTCACTGCTACAGGGCCTCAGGATTCCAACCCTCCACAGGAGTTCAAGTATCTGCGCATCACTTAAACTTCATAACCTCTTAAACTGTATCCAAATAAGGAAAATAACAAGGTGTAATGTTGATTATTAAAATCAGAGGTAATCAACTTTTACAGTAAAAGCCCAGGTAATAAAATTTCAGGCCAGGCAGGACATACAGTTTTTGTTGTAATGACTCAATTTTGCTACTGTACTATGAAAACAGCTCCAGGCATTCGTTTGCCAATTTCTGACTAAAACAATTTTATTATTAATTATGCTGATGCTATTAAATAAATCTGATAGTATAATTTTTTTAAAAAAGCTTGAGATAGGCTGTCTAGATGAGGCTTGCCTCAAACTCCCTACTTAGTTAAAGATGACGGTGAACTTGGATCTTTCTGCCTCCACCTCCTGCGTGCTGGGATTACAGGCGCAGGCTCCTGGGCTCTGTTTATGTGGTGCTGAGGATGTAACAAAGGGCTTGGTGAGTGCTGGCAACCGCTCTACTATCTGAGCCATATTCCAGTCCTGAATCATTTAATATTTTTATTTAAATGTGAGAAACATAATTTGCTGGATTTCACATAGGTTTTGGTTCTACGAATGCAGTTAGACTTATGTTCGAAGTTCATTTGGTAATGTCAATCTACTTATACCTGTAGTAAATTATAGCTGTTTTTGGCTTACCTTGGCAATGTTGAGCGGATGAATAAAATAACTAAAGAACTCTTCTCAATTTCCCATTTTCTTAAAGTGAGGTATTGGTTTTCAACATCTATTGGAAAATAAACAGCATGGAAAAAGTATCCCATTGTCTCACACATTCTTCTAAGTTTAGGTGAATAGTCCTAAAAATAAATTTTAAAAACATATAAAAGCATGATGTATTTAACTGAAGATATTGAAAGATTAATTGCACTTTTAAAAAGTGTGCTTTAGAACAGGTTACATTAGTCACTGTCTCACAAAAACTTAAAAATCATCACATTTTAGAGGAAAAAAACAAATTGCTCCCTAAAACAAAAATAATAGTAGCTCAACAGCAGGGTATTTCCTAGCTCTGAAAATGACTTATTTCCTAATCACAGCACTGGAGAAAGTAATGGTTATTTTGTGTTGCTTCCTCATTACTATTTCAATTTGCTTTACTGTCTTAAGGAATGCAACACCCACAGGCTCTACACAGTATAACTTCTCTACTTGAAATACTTCAACACTGAAGCAGATGGCTACGTTTAAAAAATATGTTGCTTTAGGCTGGGAATGTAGCTCTGCTCTAGCGATGATATTTTTTATTTTTAGTTTGTATTTTTTTATGAGAGAGAATATTAGCATGCCAGGGCCTCCAGCCTGTGCAATCAACTCCAGATGAGTGTGCCATCTTGCGTGCACGTGCAACCTTGCATCACCTTGTGTGTCTGGCATAGGTGAGACCTAGAGAGTGGAACATGGGTCCTTAGGCTTTGCAGGCCAGCACCTTAACCACTAAGCCAACTCTCCAGCCCTAACTGTTTTTTTTTTTTGTTTGTTTGTTTCGAGGTAAGGTTTCACTCTGGTCCAGGCTGACCTGGAATTCACTATGGAGTCTCAGGGTGGCCTCGAACTCACGGCAATCCTCCTACCTCTGCCTCCGAGTGTTGGGATTAAAGGCATGCGCCACCATGCCCGGCTTCCAGCCCTAACTTTTAATTTTTAAAAATGTTTATTTAGTTAGGGCTGAAGAGATAGCTTAGTGGTTAAGGCGCTTGCCTGCAAAGCCAAAGGACCCAGGTTCAATTCCCCAGGACCCATGTAAGCCAAGATATATAAGGTGGCACATGCATCTGGAGATTGTTTGCAGTGTCTAGAGGCCCTGGTGTACCCATTCTCTATCTGCATCTCTTTCTCACTTTCTCAAATAAATAAAAATAAATTGAAAAAATTTAAAGTCCATGATGCTTGGTGGTTTTCAAGGTGAATAAACTTGTAGGTAGCAAACTACTTAGTTTAGACATAATAAAATTATGAATAGGATATAATCTGAATTTTTGTTTATTTGCTTTGATAGGATTTCCCCATGTAGCCCACGCTGGTCTGGAGCTGCTATAATCTTCCTGCGTCTGCTTCCCACATGCTGAAGTTACAGATGTGTGTCACTTGCATTTTCAAGCAGTAAATACAGAAGTGACAAATACGCTCACCTTAAGGAAAAGTTCCATTTCCTGTTGGGTTTCATCTGTGTAAATGAGGTAACACCTGACTGTGTTACTCCACAAGGAAGTTGAAAACAGGGGAGTGACCTGCAGTAAACCAGCCACAGCAACATCCCAGTCATCTGTAAGGGAAACTTACATAAGTTCTTGAAAAACTTACCAGAACATATTTGCCAAAAAAGACTCCAAAAAAGACTGAAATATGCTTTTGCATATTAGTACTAACACAGCTTAGCACTGATATTACATATTAGATGTAATGGGTTCTGTGTCCTCCAGTTCTATCCTGGGGTTCAAAGCAATGAATGTTGCTTGTGGTCTTCCCTGGGACACCAGTGGATACCTGGGGAGCAGTGGTTCTAATTTCACTTCACATGACCTACTCAGTTCTCTTAGTACTGAAGGGAGCCTGTGTTGCCAGGATGATGTATTATTTTACCTTCTTATTCTTGAGGCAAAATGAAAATTTAAGGACAGTATAACCTCTAAACACAGAAATAATGTTAATTTAAAAATTTTTTAATATTTTATTTTTACTTATTTATTTGAAAGAGATAAAGAGGCAGATAGAGAGAAGAGTGAAGGAAAGAGGAAGAAAGAGGGAGAGAGAGGGGAGAGAAAGAGAAAGAAAGGGAGGGGAGGCTACAGCCATTGCAAATGAACTCCAGACACATGTGCCACCTTGTACACCTGGCTTATATGGGTTGTGGGGAATTGAATATGGGACCTGTGGCTTTGCAGGTAAGCACCTTAGCTGATAAGCCATCTCTCCAGCCCCAGTGCTAGTTTTTTAATTAAGAAGAGTAAAACAACTTATAACTTTTTTGGTCTATAATGCTGGTCACAGTTTGAACAGACCTTCCAGCTTATTTTGGACACTTGATGACAGGAAAATGAAAAACACATTCCATCATGACTTGACAGGACTTTTGTGTCCAGATACTTTCTTTCCTTGAGAACTTTATTGTGTGAACATCTTGCATATTTGGTATATTCTCATCAGTTTATAATCATACATTCTCTCTACCCCACACCCCGATTCCACTAAGTGCTCTCCTCAGTGGGGTTATGGTTACTCACTGTGGGGTCATGAATGCACCAGTCAGTCAGTCTGTGTGTGTGTGGGGGGGGGGTTAATGCCTCAGAACATTGCTTCTCACACTATGGCTCCTACACTTCTTCGATCGATCCCGTCTTCCACAAGGTTCCCTGGACCTTGGAGGGTTATGATAAGTCTCCTTTAGGATTGAGCTCTCAGCACCCTCTCTGACTTTCTGCTTTGGTGAGTTCTGAGTGCCCTTGGTGTCTCCCCGGGGGAGGTTCTCAGGCTAGCAGTGACAGCAGCACTCCTAGTTAACCTGCCACTTCCTCTGTCACCTGTCCTGGGCCCTGGCAGGTGTGACAGAGGCGAGAGCCTTGTGCTAGGCACTTGGCCCTCTCTTCTTGTTGCACTGATGGGTCTTGGTTCTCCCTGGTACACTCACCATCTTGAACAAGCTTTTTTTGTGTGTTTTGCTGGACAACATGCTCAGTGCCATCAGAGCAGCAGAGGGAAGGACTGAAACCAGCGGATCCTCAGGTGACCTTCATCTTCATCATACTAGGCTATAAGAGCAGCTGAGAACTCAGAGTGGAAGCACAGGGGCTAAAACCACGTTGGCCAGGATGGCAGGAAGGACCCTCTCATGCTAAGATGACTCATGTGACCACAGCTCTCCCCCCAAACCCCCCGTCAGACACAGCCTCAGTGCATGTTGGTTTGCCAATGGAAGGTACCCAGAATACAAATACCTCTTTTTGATGAAAACAGTTCTCCACCACAAGATTACACAATATGGTCACCACTAGGAAAGTAATTGGTGAAGTGCTGCGTGTTACCTCGGTTGACATTCGCAAAGGGTCCTTCCACATCGATAGAACTGTGCGCAAACTCGGGGCCCCTGAAGGACTGCTGAAGCTGTATCATGCTGCCTATGGACGGCTCCCGTCCCAAGACTCCGCCGTCCCAGCATTCACACTGGGTCCCAGCCGCTGGAACAGAAGTGGGTTGGGATCTCATGAAAACCAAGTTACTACATGTTTGAAAACTCACCATGTACATCAACTAGGACTTTTAATTTTTAAAAATTATATGTAAACGTGGGACTGGGAATCAAACCCAAACCAGCTGATGCAAGAAAGCACCTTTAACTGCTAAGCCATCTCTCTAGCCAGCTGGCTTTAGAACCTCACACCGCAGTTGGACACTTCTGCCTGAGTATTCTTTCTAATCTGCCTGGGCATAGTTCTGGCTGTTGAGATTTGAGCAGAAGTGATCTCTGTATCTCTTAGATCGTGCCTTTCATCTCTGTGTCTAAAATGCAGGTGTGACAGTGGGACCTGGAGCAGGTATCTGGGATCAGACATAAGCTGGGGGTTAGGGTTGGTAAAGCAAGTTGACAGAAGTAACCCGAGGCCCTGACTTCATACATTTCAAGGAGTGCAGGTACCCTGACAGCTGAGGGAGACACACAGAAAAGTAGCTGTATGTGTAACAGCATCCCCAGCCATAATTGGCCAGTATAGACCAGTTAAGGGAACAGAGCAGGATTCAAAGTTGGCTCTGCATATCCCTGTAGCTACATGGAAAGCCTGACCTGACATAAACATGAAATGCACTTACCAGTAACATCTGCACAGTTGTCGTCGGAATCAGACTCCCCAGGATCAAACACTTGGATCCCCTGAGCCTGCAGCCTCTGGAGCTTGCTCTCCAGCTCCCGCTTGGCCCTCAGTAAATCCTGAATTTCATTTTCTTTGGTCTCCCTAAAAATCTTTAAAATGGGACAATTTTAAGTTAACTTTTTTTTTTTTTTCAAGGTAGGGTCTGGCTCTAGCCCAGGCTGACCTGGAATTCACTGTGTAGTCTCTGGGTGGTCTAGAACTTACAGCGATTCCTCCTACTTCTGCCTCCCAAGGGCAGGGATTACAGGAGTGCACCACCATGCCAAGCTTTAACTTTTCTTTACATAAACAAGAAGGTGTGCCATCAACTTTTCAGAGCAAAAGGTTTCATTCATCAAATCAATACTCATTGGCTGCTCACTCTCCTCTTTTGTAACAGAGTGAATATTCCAGGACTTTTATCTCATTGTTTTATAACTGGGATCCAATGGGATTGTGACGGGCTGTGTGTCTTGTGGGACCACCATGCACACCAGAGATCACTGAACACATTTGTGTCCTTCGTGCCATATACAACAAACTCCTCCTGTACTCCATACCCCAAACATTTCCACACAGAGAAACACATTCCTTTTATTTTTCTAAAATCTCAATTTCACATCACTTCTTTGTGTCAACTTTGTCATGCCCAACTCACGAAATACAAAATGCGTTCATCTGTGGCTCTTAGAACAAGCCTGAGTTCTACATGACTTATCTCTATTCATCACAGTATTAGATGAACTTTTACAAAACACTGTTTTTATGCTATGTCCCTTGGTGATGGGGGGGGGGAGGTATAGAAATATAAGGAACTTTTACCTTGAATTGTCTTTTAACTTTATCTCTGTCATGTTCAAATGTCGCTGCTCTCTCCATTGCTTGGTATTTTCCTTCCAAAGCGCTTTCCTTTTCCCGAAGTATCTTCTGATAAGTCTTTTGAAGTGCCTGGAATAATTCCCTGTGTTACTGCTTAACAAAAAGAGTCTTTCACTCAAATTTTACATTATTTTAAAAAATTTATTTACACAGGGCTGGACAGATGGCTCAGTGGTTAAGGTGCTTGCCTGCAAAGCCTAAGGACCCATCTCCAGATCCCACATAAGCCAGACACACAAGGTGAAGCAAGCAATCAAGGTCGCACATGTGCACAAGGTGGCGTAATCTGGAGTTCGACTGCAGTGGCTGGAGGCCCTGACTCTCTCTCTCATAAAAATTTAATTTATTCATTTATTTGAGAGAGACAAATAAAGAGAGAATTGGTGCACCAGCATGCAAAGGAACTCCAGACCCATGCCCAACCTTGTGCATCCAGCTTTTATGTGCGTACTGGGGAATTGAACCTGGATCCTTTGGTTTGCCAACAAACTCCTTAACCACAAAGCAATCTCTCCAGGACGAATTTTACATTCTTAACTATGTTACATACTTTAGATTTTTCATAATCTAATGGCTATTTTATCAGTCACGAAGAATGGCATGTAACCATTTCATCCAAGAACATGAATAAGGCAAACAGGTCTGAAGAAGTTAATATTTTTTCTTTGAAATAGTACGATAGCTCTTAAACTTCTCTGTGCCTCACTTTTTGTATCTCTAAAAGAATCTCTAAAAAATGAGTAAGGCTTAATGTGTAGGGTCATTGATTATAAGCATCCATGCACTACTTGGCTCAGTCATTAAAGGGGCTTGCTTTGCAAAGCCTGATGGGCCCAGGTTCGATTGACCAGTACCCACATAAACCTAGATGAAAAGTTGGGACATGCATCTGGAATTCATTTGCAGTGGCAGGGGACCCTGGTGTGTCTATTTTCACTCACTCACTCTCTCTCTGTCTCTGCTTGCAAATAAGTAATTTAAAAATTCGGACAAAAAAGAAAAACATACAGAAGAGTGTTCTCATGTAGATACATGTGAGACAGGCAGTGACTGGGCCACACAAGGAGTTAGGAGAGCTAACAGGTGTCATCTGAGACTATGGTGTGCATTAGCCCTCCCCACACTGCCCTGCCTGGCTTGTCCTTTTCTACCTGCTATCATTCAATGGACAGCGTCTGGTAGGCCCTGGCTTGCACACATGAAGTCAGACAACAGAAAGACACAGGTCCACTTTACGTAGGCCACTGAATTAGAGACGCCCGCAGAAGGCTGGTAAGACTGCAGGTAGCGGACCGGTAAGCACATCTTCCCAGATAACATGCTACTAATGTAACGGATAATGATAATGTAACCCATAAAACCTCATGAAAATGATGTCTGCACTAGGAGGAAGGAGGCCTTCTTTCTTTTGTATGAATTAGTCTGAGGTGTTTATTTAATTCCTACTGTGATGAGCCCAGGCTGCTAGATATGTCACTTCCATGCTAAAGAGGAGAATAAACTGACAATGAACGCTCAGGGGCCACAAACCTCAAGCATGAAATTCCAGAATTCTGCCCTCAGCAAAACAACCCCTTACTGTATAAACTGAATAATGAACGTGGATCTGATGGGACGGAGGCCCTGCAAAACCTGCCCTGCACCATGAACCGGGGGGGATCTTGAGCACATGCAGGGAAAGTTTTCAACCACAGAGCTGAAAACCACAAAACCAGGAGGCTTCCAGAATACTTCCTGTCAAGATCATCTAAACTCATCATCTGTAGATTGCCACAAATAAACTGAACCAAGGCAGGTCCCAACTTGGAGGCATGTAAAGTTGAGGGGAGGGGTGATATTCCCAGGAGGAGCCTGTTGAGTTTCAATTACCAAAGTCGCACTTTGTGTGTGTGGCATTTGTTCTTGGAGCAATGGCTTCAAGGTGTCTGGCCGAATAAATCAGGAGTCAGAAAGACTAAAATACATAAGTAGATTGATCATTCTGAGCAGCAGTTTCTAGCGAGTTTTCAAAACTACTTGGCTTTGGAGCTGGAGAGATGCTTAGCAGTTAAGGCCTCTGCCTGAAAAGCCAAATATCCCGGTCTGATTCTCCAGGACCCAGATAAGCCAGATGCACAAGGGGGCCCACGCATCTGGAGTTCATGTGCAGTGGATGGAGGCCCTGGCGTGCCCCTTCTCTCCCTTTATCTCCTTCTTTCTGCCTCTTTCTTTCTCTTAAATAAATAAATAACTAGATAAAGTATTAAAACAAACTACTTGGCTTATAGACTGTACAAGAATGGACGAGGGATGGGTCAGGCATCCCCAGTGCAGTCTGGCAGTGTGACCACGCGGCAGACGCCCCGGGCCTCAGTTTCCCCGGTGGCATCCATCCCCGGGTGTGGGGGGGGTAGGGCGCTGGGGCCCGATACCTGCAGCTCGGCCCGCAGACGCTTGTTCTCGGTGTCCAGCTTGGCCTCGCGGCGGCCCATGGACATCAACTCCTGGTTCTTGCTGACCCGGAAGATGTCGTACTCCTTCTTGAGCCGCTCGTACTCGGCCGCCGCGTCCTCCAGCTCGGGCCCCGACGAGCCCGTGGACTTGAAGCTGGCGCCCAGCAGCCCTCCGCCGGCGGCTGCGCGTGGCAGCGACCCGGGCCCTGCGCCCGCCGCCGCCCTGCCGGCTCCCCGGCGGAACGAGCCGCGCAGCAGGCGGGCCTTGGGCTTCACCTCCACGGGGATCTCGCAGGCCTCGCCGCCGCCCGCCCCGTACGTGTCCTCGATCACCTCCGCGGCCGCGGGGTCCACCAGGGACGAGGCTGTCCCCATGTCGCCTGTGGCCGCCCCAGTCCCGGGAGGGGGCGGGGCCTGACAGGGAGGCGGGGCCTGGCACTGCGGGGCGGGCCCGAGGGGGCGGGGCTTCCACGGAGGCGGGGCATGACAGCGAGAAGGGGCGGGGTCTGGCATTTGGGGCGGGCCCTGAGGGGCGGAGCTTCCGCGGAGGGCGGGGCATGGCAGCGAGAAGGGGCGGGGTCTAGCGCGTGGGCGGGGCCTGAGGGGCGGAGCCTCCGCGGAGGGCGGGGCCTGGGAGCTAGGCAGTTGTGGCTGTTAAAAATAAGGCTAGGACTGGGCGCGTGGCAGGGCAGGGACTCCAGAGCTTAGCAAGAGGTCTGCAGGAAAGGACGGTTGGAGTCAATTAAAATAAGGAACAGGGTGGATGGGAACAAGGCGACCGGTAGGGTCAGTGGATCTTCAGAAAATGCCAGAAGGGTTGGGGGGAGGCGCGCGTTGTGGGCGGGCCGAAGGGGGAGGAGGGGCGGAGCTGGGCCAGCCGCTGTCCAGGCATCCCGGAGGGACCCTCTTCAGGCCAGGCCTGGGGGACGTGAAGGAGGAGTTTCCTACCTTCTCCTCTGCCTGGACCCCCCAGCTGCTCCACGTCCCCTGCTGCTGTCTCCATGGCTGCCACAGGTCCTGACCAGGAGCTCTTTTCCAGACGCCGCTGAGAAATCTGAGCAAGACAGTGAGTGAGTACCCACTGTGTGTCTGTCAGCTTCTCTGTCGCACTGGCCACATTTCAGTGTTGGGTAGCCATGTTTGGCAGTGTATATGGAGAATATGAACTCTATCACTTAGGAAGTTTTGTTGACAAGATTGTTCTAGATTGTTCTAGATTAGTGGAGATTGAGCGGGCAGGATTACTGAAGACATGAGAACCTGGAATGGATCTTGGATCAAAAAGCAAAAACAAACAAACAAAAGCGAACTGATTTTTTTTGGTGAAATTTGAATAAGATGTATATTGATAGTTTTAAATTAATACTGATGGTAATCATTGTGCTTTGACGGTAGGCATTCTAAATATTAGAAGGCCACAGTTGGTACTGTGGCAGCTATTACATATATCTGAGGTCATTTCAAAACGAAAAGGCAGAAATTTAAACACACAGTTCTCTAAAAGCGTGGCCACTTCTTGTAGATAGAACAGTGAGAATACTTTAAAAATATTTTATTGATTTGTTCATAAGCAGAAAGAGAGAAAGAGAGAGAGAGAGAGAGAGAGAGAGGAAGGATAGCCCGAGTGCCAGGGTCTCTAGCAGCTGCAAACTCCAGATAACATGCACCACTTTGTGCATATTGTAGACACACACACACACACACACACACACACACCGAACAAAACGACAAAAGGTTTCCAAGAAAAAATTTCCAAATTTACATGCAACCCTATGCACAAATTTTAAGTAGGTAATGTAACAAGTTATAAGAAGCCTAATCTTTGTCTGACTAGAAAAAGGTGTCTGTCCTAATATTAGACACTCACTCGCCTTTAGAACAGAATGCCTAGGATTCAGCATGACAGAAGGGAGACCTTCCAGAAAATGTTCCTGAGGTTTCCCTCAGCAGGGGGTCCTCTTAGAGGGGCTTCTCCTGTGCAGGCCCTGGTGGGCTTCATTTCGTTCTAAAGGCCCATTCTCTGCAGAATTGTGTGGACTGCTTAGTAGTGCCCCAGGTGACCGCCCCACTCCCTGTGTGTCTGCATGAACTTCCACCTACACCTGATAGAAACTTCTGTGCCAAGCGTGTGAGCACACTGGTGGCCTGGCTCATTGGTTTCCATGTCTGCCTGGAGGCCTTGCCAAACCCACCCATGTGGCTCTGCGTTATTGAAGCCTCTACTGAAAAGCACAAAGACACATCTCTTAGTGACAGAAACACATGGGACTCATTCTTGATTACACTGTCCCTCCCCCTGTCACCTTGGCTCCCTTTTTCCACCTGCCCTTCTCCCTCCCTGAGGGAGCAAATCTGCTTTCTGCTTCTAGGCCCATTGTCTCAGCTGCCACACGAAAGGAGGCTGAGCGATTGGCCCTTCTGAGGTGACACGGAAGTCACACAGCCCATGGATGGGGACATTCTGTCGGTTGCAAAGGGTAAAAAGTACAGATGAAGTGCGAGAGTGCATCATGGACACGCCACGCACCTGTCTTTCTCTTGGACTCTGCACCCACTGTGTCCACAGTGACATCTTCACCATAGAGCGCAGGGCTGCCACTCTAGGCTGGGTGACAACAGCAGAACAAGTTCCTTAGACATTTCCCAGTCCTTCTCATGGCTCTTCACAAGACTTGGCGCCAGCATGGGCTGTGTGAAGAGGTGCTGCTGTCACCCTGGGGGGCTGTGGGTGGTGAATCCCCAGGGACTGGCTGCTTTTCATTGACCTCTGGGGAGCTGCACTCATTCTCCTGTCAAATGGGGCTCCGGGAGCAAGCACCCTCAGGTAGCTGTGGGTGCCACAGGGTGGGAGGATCCTCTATGCTCAGCCCCTCTTCTTCCTCAATTTCCTACCCCTGCAGTGGCGAGTAGCAACCTGGCCAAGGTGGAAAGGCCAGGTGGGCTCAAGGCTCGCTTCAGTGAGGGAGGTGAAGAGGGACACTTCTCAGCCTGAAGTCCCTGCTCACTGCTGTCCCAGGGTCCATGGTGGTTCCTGATGAGAATCTCACTGTTGACTTTTTCTTGGAAACTGTGTACCACACCATGGGGCTTGCATCCTCCATGGCACATAGCCTGCTGAGTAAAGGGTTCAGGAGAGTCGGGAATCTGTCTGGGATGCAAAGTTGTGGATGTTCTTTCACCCACATGTGTGGTGTCTCCCCAGCGATGGAGCAGTTCTAGCAATGACACTGAGGAGGGCCCTCAGTGCAGTGGGGACAGGGAGGAGGGAAATGATCCTGCCAACACATGATGTGTCCATGCAAACTATGTGCTTAATAAAATATCTCTTTATGATAAAGAAAAGTTTTATGTTAAATGATGAAGTCATTTATACTCTACTTGTTTTTAATAGATTTACTGATATCTACTTCATTCCTGCTTTAAATCAAATGTGTTGTGAGGTTCAGGCAATCCTAGTTTTAAGTAAATATGTTGCAAAAGGCCCTGACAACAGTAAAAAAGATAGTCATTGGTGCTTTGCACTAATGACAAGAAACCAAAAAGCAAAATACTCCTAAGTCTAGATTTGAATGCCAAAAGCTAAAACACATTAGCTTTTGGAAATACGTATGATAAGGTAAAAGACAGAGATCTCCCCAAAAAGTAGAGTGTAAGAGGATTCCATCCTTTCTCTGTAAGATGGTCTCCAAAGAGATGGATAACATTTGTATTTTTAAAAAATATTTATTTATTTGAGAAAGAGGGGGCCAGGCAGAGATAGTGAGAGAATGGACGTGCCAGGGCCTCTAGCCAATGCAAACAAATGCTGTACCTCTGGCTTACATGGATACTGGGGAACTGAACCAGGATCCTTTGGATTTTCAGGCAAGTGCTTTAACCACCAAGCCGTCTCTCCAATCCTGACATTTGCATTTTAACATGGACTGGAGAGATGGCTTAGCAGTTAAGGCGTTTGCCTGTGAAGCATGAGGACCCAGGTTTGATTCCCTTGTAACCATATTAGCAAGATTCACAAGGTGGTGCACGCCTCTGGAATTTGTTTGCAGTGGCTAGAGGCCCTGGTGAGCCCATTCTCTCTCTGTGTCACTCCCTGATCTCTCTTGCTAATAAAAATAAAATATTTTGAAAAGAAAATACGCATGCGTACACATTCATGTGTGTTAGTGCCCATGTGCCACCTTGCACATGAGGTCAGAGGACAACTTCAGGTGTCCTCAGCTCCCGCCTTGTTTGAGGCACGGACTCTACTTGTGGATCACTGCATTCACCAGGCCAGCTGGCCCCTGAGCCTCAGGGGGACTCTCCTGTCTGCACCTCCCTTCTGGATGTAGGCACACTGGAATTACATATGCTCAGCATCCAACTTTAACATGGGTTCTGGGATCCAAACTCAGGTACCCTTGCTTGGGCCGCAAGCACTTTACTCACTGAGCTATATTCCCAGACCTAAAATATGTACGTTTCCATGAAGTTTTGTTTATATTTTTTGGAAAGTTTCATGGGTCCATTAGTTTGAAACATATTTAATTGTATGTTTGAGAATATTTTTATCTCTAAGAAATAAATCACAGGGCTGGAGAGATGGCTTAGCGGTTAAGGCGTTTGCCTGCAAAGCCAAAGGACCTCAGTTCGATTCCTCAGGACCCATGTAAGCCAGATGCACAAGGTGGTGCATGCGTCTGGAGTTCCTTTGCAGTAGCCCGAGGCCCTGGCGCACCCATTCTTCTCTCTCACTCTGTGTCTGCCTCTTTCTCTCTTGTGTTCTCTCAAATAAATAAATAAAAATATAAAAAAATAAATCACAAAGGTTTTACAGTTTAAGGCATTATGTATAGTATTTATGTTCACTAGCTAATGAGATCATGGTGTTATAAGACAAGGTTAGAACAAAACTATAAAAATAGCCAGTTTGGGAAAGCTTCACTCTTTCTGTAGCTGGGCCCATGTCATTGTAGTAAAAACCCACTGATGGCACTTTGGTCCATGGAATAAGTGTCTGCTGTCACACTGCGGCACTAGAGTATGAGAAATGACATTCCCTGTGTACCCTGTCACTGAAGACTGTGAAGAGGCATTTCTGAAAAATTCTGTTGGAAAACCGTGATTAATTTGCATCATCAGAGGATGTGGCCTACACTTTTGACTGTGTCCAGCAATTGATTGATCATGTTTCTAACCCAAAAAGCCAAGGGAAAACCCATGGGAGTTTTGAAGAACATACTTGGTAGAGAGAAAGTTGCAGGCACATGTGGGCGTGAGCCTTGGTGTGTGAAGATGGAAAGGTGGCTAGTTAGTGTGACTAGAGCAAGGATCCTGGTGTGTATGAAGAGGGAAAGGTGACGAGTGTGACTAGAGCAGGGATCCTGGTGTGTGTGAAGAGGGAAAGGTGGATAGTGTGACTAAGGCATTGATCCTGGTGTGTGAGAAGAGGGAAAGGTGACGAGTGTGACTAAGGCATTGATCCTGGTGTGTGAGAAGAGGGAAAGGTGGATAGTGTGACTAGAGTAGAAATCCTGGTGTGTGTGAAAAGGGCACGGTGGCTAGTGTGAGTAGAGCATTGATCCTAGTGTGTGTGAGGAGGGAAAGTTTGCGTTGAACATTACTGCAGAACTGGGCAGTGCCAGTCAGGGCAGGGGCCTAGGCTGGGGCAGGGCCTAGATAATGGCTCTGGGTGCTCTGTGCTAGGGTCCCTGAGCTGAGCTGGGTGGGGCCTGGATCGCTGCGGGCAGAACATGCAGAGAGGGTGGATCTTGGAGATGGGGCGGGGTCTCTACAAGGGCTGGGCCACAGCAATGGGGAGTGCCTGGAGAATTGGCAGGAGCCAGGAGATGGGGCAGAACAGGTGGAGAGGGCCAGGCGATGCAGGAGGACGGGGAGAAAGGAGGGTTGGAGTTAATTAAGACAGTGGAACAGGGTGGATTAGAGCAAGGGGACTGGTGGCTACAGTTGGTCTTCAGGAAGTGGCTGAAGAGTTGGGCTTGGACAGGCTTGGTGGGTGGGGTGGAAGGGTTTAGGAGGGCGGAGCAGAGTAAGCAGCTGAGAAGGGACCAGTTTCAGACTAGAGAGGGGTGGGGGGGGGGGCGGAGGGATGGGAATGTGGGCGGAGTTGGGGGAGAATTTTCTTCCCTCCTCCTCTGCCCCAGCTCCCAGCTGCTCCCTCTCTGCTGATGCTGTCTCCATCAACTGGCTCTTTGCACATACTAGGGCTGAATTACAAGATCCGCCCCCCAGTCACACCTCCTCCTTCAGGCCCTTTGGAGGCTCAAATTGCAAGTTCAATCTTAAAAAAAAAAAATTATTTATTTGCAAGTGGAGTCAAAGAGAGAGAGAGAGAGAGAGAGAAAGAGAGAGAGAGAGAGAGAGAGAGAGAGAGAAAAAGAAAGAGAAAGAGAATAGATGCACCAGGGCCTCTTGCCATTGTATGCCTCACTTGGTGCATCTGACTTTGTGCGGGTTCTTGGGACTGGAACCTGGGCTCTGCATGCTTTAAACCCTGAGCCATCTCTCCAGCCCTGCAAGGCCCATCTTATTCAACAATCCCTGAGGCTATGGGAGACATACGTTCACATTCAAACCGCCACACTTGGTGAGGATCAGAGTCTCACATGCCATCGCGGATCTACTTCGTTTCCACATAGAGATGAAGTGAAGCCCTCCACAATGATTTGAATTTGCATTTGCATTTGTGAAACACTGCTGGAGAATTAATCTTAGTTTTAGCCACATATTTAAAAAAAATCAGCCAGAGAACTTGAAAACATGAAGACCTATTAGATTAGGCTGCGGTCTGACCACCGTTCTTATAAGCTCCACAGAGAACTTACTTCAGTAGTCAAGGTTGGAAACGAGTAGTTTCACCTCTGCCATCTGTCCCTTTCTTGTCCACAGGTGAGCAGTCCCCTTTGCAGAACATCTCAGCGTGTGTCTGAGTGCATCCTGATTCCTGTCCAAGTCTTCATTTTCATCAGCTCCTGATGTGGAAATTTGATGCTGTCAACAGCATAGCACATCCACCTTACGATGTACATACACAGCATCACACATTTCTTAATGCCCCACAGAAAATGCAGCCCCTATCAGTTGAAAATGCTCCCTTGAATCTTTGAAGAGAAAGAGATTGTGGAAGGAAGAAATTCTAGCTCTTTCAGGTCGCTTATTCTTGCTCGTTGAGTGAACTCTGACTTTTGAAGCCCCTTTACAAAATCCGGCAAGATGACTCCAATTAGAGAATTAATTAACAAATAGAAGACAGGCAAATGATTCGCTTGCACACTTGTAATTAAACCCGTCTACCACTAGGTGTCAGCAGAACTTTGGAAAACAGTAATTTCGCTGGTAACTTGCATGAAGAGCTGAAGATCATCTTTCTGAAGTGCAGATGACTGTAAAGAATTCAGCCGAGGTATTGTTGCATTTATTAATGACGAGGTTACCTTACTTGGAGCCCATAATAATTCATAACATACAATTAGTTATGAAACAGATGAGAGTGGTGCTCCACAAGCTTTGTCTATAAAGGACCAGATACTTGAATCCTTTAGGGTCATATGGTAAATGTCACATCAGTTCCATTTTGCCATCACATCACAAAATTACCCTACTCAACATATAGGAATAGCATGTCTACCTACCCTGAACTGGACAGAGAAAAATAGTTATCAAATCTGGATAATTTTCATAATTATGTATGATACGTATTGAAATCCAGAGTTGTAACACAGCAAACCCACTAACTTAAAATACTTATCACTGGAGCTCATGTATCTGAATATTTAAAAACCCGCTTCTGTTTCTGAAGTGAATGCTGCCTTTGGAGCCATTAAGCCAAAAAGAAGTTAACTGTCCTTATTAGGGCACCCTAACTATACAAGCTCCACCTTGGTATAACTTCAGTATCTGACGAACTACTCATAACATAAAAGATATCATGTCAATCCGAGTTCATATTGCAGGTCATGTCAGGGTACATCAGAACAAGGCTCATTTGGACTTGGGGTGCAGCTCAGTTGGTAAAGTGTTTGCCTACCAGGCACAAAGCCTGGGTTTGAACCTTGGCACTAATCAAGCCAGGTGTGGTGTCACATGCCTGGAATCCCAGCACTCCTGAGGTAAAGGCAAGAGGATCAGAAGTACAAGGTCACTGTCGGATACAGAGTGAGATCAGTGCCAGCCTGGGATATATGACGGCCTGGTTCAGAAAAGAGAACAAGAAAAGGGTTTGTTCCTCTGTATATGCCTGTATTAAGGCAGGTCTTGGGGAATTTTTTTTTTTTTTCCGAGGTAGGGTCTCACTCTAGCTCAGACTGATCTGGAATTCACTATGTAGTCTCAGGGTGGCCTCGAACTCATGGTGATCCTCATACCTCTGCCTCCCGAGTGCTGGTATTAAAGGCATGCGCCACCACGCCCAGCTGGGAATTTGTTTTTTTACAACTGCACAACATGGCCCATCCTGAAGGATCCCTGGGGCAAGTTGAAGTACTTTGAGCATGGGATGGGAGGGGACTGGAGAAAGCTGCACAGGAGAAGGGAAAGAGATTGGCTACCACCAGGCAGTATTTTATTTTAAGTGCCCCTCAGGCCTTCCTTAATTTACAAACTCAGCAAACTCATGGTGCACTTACATGTTTTTCATCAATTAATGAAGGAGAGGGCGGGGTGTCGTGCCAAAGTATATCCAAGAGAAAATGAAGTGCACATCACAAATGTAGTGGGTAGAGACATGGAGTGAGGCGACTTTAAATATGAGGTGTCTCTTCCTCACGAAGTGTGTACCATAAAGATAGGAGTGCCCTAGGCTGTTTCCCCCGAGTCTAAGTAAATGTATGGACATAAATAAAGCCAGGCTTTAAAAAGAGAGCTCCTAGGATTTGCTAAGAATATGACAATAAATGTATTCATCTGTCACCATGTCTGAAACATACTGTTCATTTAGGATATTTGTCTTAACAAGTAAAGCAGCTTTATTTCCCTGCAGCAGAGGCAGCCTTAGGAGGCAAGAAGCACTCACTGCTTTCTTGGTGTGGAATGTGCCTTCGTTTCTCCAATTCGGGATTATTCTCTCACCTCCTGCTCCCTCTGCCGTGGACGCCCAGCTGTGAAGTTGAATAGATCCTTAATTTCTTCCATGGGATCCTCATCCCCACACTGGTGACTAGAGCCACTGCAGGCTTTGCTTAGTGGCTCTGCTGTTCTCTTATGACACTCAGTGTCCACATGCCAGCTGGCAAGTCAGGGGCAGGTGTTACCGCCTCTGCAGAGGACAGTGAAGCCCCTTGCTGCCCAGTGAACTGGAGAAAGAACATGCCAAAGACGCAGTCAATGCCTCTGTCTCAAGAAAAACACTGTTTCCAAGTAATATGTATTTTAAAAATCTTTTGTTTATTTGAGAGAGAGAGAGAGAGAGAGAGAGAGAGAGACAGACAGACAGACAGACACAGAGACAGGGCACACACACACATGTAAAGGCCAGAGAACAGGCTCAAGCGTCATCCTTCAGTCTTCAGACACCATCTGCCTGTTTTGAAACAGGGTCTCTCAATGGCCTGGAGCTCACCAAGCAGGCTTGCCTTGCTACCAGTGAGCACTAGGGGTCCCTCTGTCTTTCTTTATTTCCCCAGTGAGCACTAGGGGTCCCTCTGTCTTTATTTCCCCAGCCATGATATTACAAGCTTGTTTTTGTTTGTTTGTTTATATTTTCTTTTTTAAAAAAAAGTTTTAGTGACAACTTCCTACATATAGACAATATACCACGATCATAGTCCCCTCCCAGCACTCTCCTTTCACCTCCTGCAGAGCCCCCTCCTCCATGAATCTCTTCTTTCCAACAAGTTTCTCTTTCACTTTGATGTCACCATTCTTTTTTCTTTTATGTTTGTTTTGTATTTCGAGGTAGGGTCTCACTGTAGGCCAGGCTGACCTGGAATTCACTATGGAGTCCTAGGGTGGCCTTGAACTCAGGGTGATCCTCCTACCTCTGCCTCTTGAGTGCTGGGATTAAAGGCCTGCACCACCACACCCAGCACAATGTCATCAGTTTTTTAAAACTGTGGTTCTGGGTGTGCTATTTGGGTCCTCATGCTTCAAGCTCTTTACCAACTAAACTATCTCTTCAGCTCCTGACAGGGTATGACTTTTAGTCCTAATTTATAAATGAACTGTGTTGCAGCAGAAAATTTAAGTATTTTTGTTTTGTCTTGTTTTTCGAGGTAGGGTCTCGCTCTAGCCCAGGCTGACCTGGAATTCTCTATGTAGTCTCAGGGTGGCCTCGAACTCACAGCAATCCTCCTACCTCTGCCTCCCGAGTGCTGGGATTAAAGGTATGCAATGCCACACCCAATAGTTAACTGTTTTTTATTTAGCATGTACAGCATATTTTCCAAAGTTCAGCAAGGTAGCTGGTGGATCAACTCAACATATTGGCAGTGACTGCAGAATTCAAGCTGTTGAGACACCCCAGTGGCGTTCACTGCACACACACACACACACACACACACACACACACACACACACACTTTCAGCAGATTAACCCGCATCATCCAGGGGTGCATCTTGCGTGGGTTATGAAATCATGTCACCCTGGCTGTGTGCTTGCTGGCTGCTCTGGAAGAGGATGTCTCACCTGAGCAGGGCATGGAGGCATGCGCATGTAAGCTCAGTCCTGGAGAGGTTAGTCAGCAGGAGTGAAAGGCTGTTTCCATTTAATAGAGACTTTGAGAGACTTTTTCATTTAATAGAGCCTGGGTTGAGATCCTGTTTTTTTTTGGTTGTTGTTGTTGTTTGTTTGTTTTTTAAGAAACAGACAGAAGAAAGAGGAGGAGGACACGAGGCAGGAGGAGGAGAAGAAGATGGTGAAGAATTAAAAAAATCACTGAAGATGCAAGAAGGACACCTGCAGTCACAGGTCAAGGTGAGTTCATCCCGGTGGTCTGTTGCAGGGCGGGGCCTTGAGGACAGGAAGGGAACAAGTTCCCCTAGAGTTCCCACCCCCCATTGCTGGTGAGAGCGCGGGAAGATTATTCGGCTTCTTGCCCTGTAGTTTGATCTGAAATTGGAGATGATGACGGCTCATCGCAACTGTAGGCAGCCAGACCAGCTAACTGGGCAGTTTGTTCCACAAGGAAGCAGAAAAGACATCATTTAATTTAGCTATATTCTTTTCTCTGTGTAGCATAGTAGGGTGACCCCAAAGAAGGCTGGACAACTCTCACGGATGTGCTTCATCCTAGAAAGCTGAAGGATGCTTTGATTGACAGTCTAGCCAGAATCAGCCTGCGGCAGATACCACTGACGTGTCTGCATCCTCAGGTCCACACCATTGTCCCAAGAATAGTGTTTCTTCACTGGTTTTCCTGGCTATTCCATTTTGAACATGAGGCATACCATTCCACAGAGACAGATTCTGAGGTTAAAAGGGAGAAAATACCTTCTTGTCCTTAATCTTTAACTCACAAATAAAAATTGTGTATATTGTGGGTATGGGTATGTCAATTTGCTTAACATATACAGTCATACTTTCTGGTGAGAACATTTGAAATCTATCTCCTTGGACATTTTCAAGACTCTCATATGTTGTTAACTACGGACATCATGACATACAACAGATCTTTTAAAGCTATCACTCCTGTTTTACTGAGATTTTGTTTGTTGAACAGCACCTCTCTAGTTCCCACCCATGCCCTACGTTCTAATAATGATATGGGAATATCGGGTGTCTTTGAGGGTAAGGGAGCCTTTCACAGCTCTGGAGTGGTCAGTAACTCAGGGGCTTTGGTGTGTGATCCTCACAGGCACACAGCGCTTCCACTGCTTCAGGTTATTGTTGTATGAATTTCTACGAGTGAAACCCACAGACCAAAAGATAAAGATTTTATTTATTTGAGAGAGAGAGAGAGAGAGAGAGAGAGAGAGAGAGAGAGAGGTGGAGAGAGAATGGGTACACTGCAAACAAACTCCAGACACATGCACCACCTTGTGCATCTGACTTACGTTGGTCCTGGGGAATTGAACATGGGTTCATTGGCTTTGAAAGCAAGTGCCTCAACCACTAAGCAACCTCTCCAGCCCCTAGAAAGATTTTATTACAGAGTTTACAGAGATAGGGCTTATGGAGCTTAATCGAAGGAAAGACTGCAGAGCTCTTGCCCAAAGTGGGGTTGGAGTGGGATTCCCAGAAATGGCAAAGCTCACACAAAGACCCCAGATGGGGAAATGCACTGCTCAGTCCAGTCCTGATGCCAGGTGTCTGGACGCTGCCAGGTTCTTAGGAATGGAGTGATCCCTTTACATTCCTTTCACTTCTAAGGTAGGAAGAGATAAGACCAGAGGCACTTATTCAACTCTGCTGCTGAGGTGCTAGGGGAAGAGAGATAAGAAAAAACCAAAACAAAACTGATTCTCCATTATAGGCTCAAAGAACATTCCTTATTTTTATTCTCAGGGCCCTGTAACCCCTAAACCATCTCTATAATCCCATCTTGCTCTTTGCTTCTAAAACTTTTCCTTTTTTCAGATTTCACATATAAGTTGGATTGTGTAATGTTTGTCATTCTGTACCTGCCTTTTTTCACTCAGCAAAGTCATTTGCAATTCTATTTATGTTGTCACAAATGACAGAATTTCCTTCATTTTAAAGGATGAATAGTATTCTGCTGCAGATATATGTAGATATGTGTGTCATATTTTCTTTGTCATGCCACCCACTGATGGACACTTAGCCTATTCCATTTCACAGCTATTGCTAATAATGTTGCCATAAACATACGGGTGCAGATGTCTGTTTGAGATACTGATTTCATTTCCTTTGGGTATATACCTAGTGGTGGGTTTGTTAGATCATATGGCATTTCTATTTTAATTTTTGAGAAGTCTCACACAGTCTTCCATAATGGTGGAACTAATTTACATTCCTACCAACAGTGTGCAAGTGTCCTCTTTCTTCCACACAATACTTATTGTCCATCTTTTCTATAACAACCAACCTAAGAGGTATGAGATGATACACACTGTAGCTTTGGTTTGCTTTTCCCTCATGACTAGTGATATGGATTTTTTTTTTAATGTGCCTCTTGACTATTCATGTCTTCTTTTGAGCAAAATCTATTTAGGTTGGTTGCCAATGTGGTAGTTTGAATTTTTGTCCCCACCTCCCCTGCCAAAGACTCAGGTGTTTGACTAAAGCTTGTAACTTGGATTTCCAGCCCCCTGGCTGGAAGAGGCACCACTGGGGACAGATCTTTATCTCCAGTCTAAAGACAGGCAGAGAGGTTTGTGCTTAGTTCCCTGCTGTTTGCTGTTCATTGTGCTTGCTTGTGGTCCTGGCTGGTGCTCGTTTCTCTCTCTGCTTGGACCTATGAAAGGCAGGCAGCCTCTTCTGCCATGGGTGCAACCTTCCCCTGCATCTGTAAGCTTGATACAAGTCCCTTCCTCCCATTACCTGGTTCTGCTTGGAAGGTCATCAAGGCAAGGTGGGGCTGACTGCAACCCCCATCGAGAATCACGTTAGCTGTTGTCCTGCTTCTGAGCTCCGTATTTGTTTAGGCTTCTTCTTTCGCCTGTGTACACATGTGGCATGTGTGTGTGTACAGGTTCCTTTGCGTGCACTTGTGAGGAGACAGCAGAACAGATATTAGTGTCTTCTTCACTCATTCTCCATTATGTATGTATGTATATGTTTATGTATTTGAGACAGGGTCTTACTGAGTCTGGAGTTCTTGAATTCAGTGAGACAATCCAGACAGCTAGCTTCGGTGATCTTCCTGTTTCTGCCTCCTTCTTAAGCCCTGGGATTGTGGGCAGGCACCGTCACTAAAGGCAGGCTTTGACGTGTGTGCTGGGGACCCGCATTCCTGTCCTCATGCTTCCGCTGCAAGCACTACGCTGAGCTACCTCCACGCCCTCTGTTTGGGGCACTAGCTCCTTACAGACATGAGTTTGCAGATCTGTTCTCATCTGTGGTCTGTCTCTTCACACTGTTGACCACTTCCTTTGCTGTGCAGAGTCCTGTTGACATGGAGGGCAGAACGCTCACCTCAGAGGGGATAACAGGTATTTCACTCTGGAGTCAAGTATGAGTGACTATGGCCTGGGAACACAGATTTAGGTTACCCCAAATTCCATGTTCCAATGTGTTAACAATTTCATGAAGGTTGCATAGTTACAGAACAGAAGAAAGTCATAAGTCAAGGCCCTTTTCAAATACATTGACTGACCCTCAGGTTCTTGCAAAACAGGGAATCTCCACCATAGGCCTCAGGTGCTGTCTGATGACATTCTTAGCCCTTGGGTGGTGGAAGCTGGTGGTATACTAGCACATTCCAAAAGGATGCTTGACGAACTGATAGTCACCTGTATGGTAGGTCAGACACAACGGAGGGCAATAATTACCTATTAAGGGGCTAAAGGTAGCCCAAGGTAATTTGGCTCTGAGCTGGTAACAGTTATCTCTCTCTGGTCACGGGAGTTTCATCCGTGCTGTCAGCCTTGGTGGGAGTAGGTGCAGCAGAGGCAGCGCTCTTCTGAGACTTGAGTTCGCGGCCTCTTCCTGCTGTGGTCACGTGTCCACTTTGGCTTCCACTGCCCGTGCCTTGCCCAAAGCGTCGCTGCCTAGAGCAGTGGCACAGAGCGCTCCTCTGATGTTTCCTGTAGCTGTTGAATAATTTCAGGATTATATTGCAGTCTTTGCCACTTTTGAGTTGGTGTTGTGCATGAGGTGTGTTAAGGGCCAATTTCACCACTTCCTGTGTTGACATCCAGTCTCGCTAGCCTCATTGTTAAAGTGACAGTCCTTTCCCTATTGTGTTCTTGACATTTGTATTAACCATTAGTACTGTAGGCTCATGGATTGATTCCTTGCTTCTCCATTCTGTTCTATTGGTCTGTGTCCCCATTTTAATGCTAGCACCAAGCTGCCTTAATGAAAATCCTCATGGCAGATTTTGAAAACAGCTTTGTTTATTTTGTTCAAGATGGCCGTATTAGTTACCTGTCACATCGCTGTGACAAGTGAACTTAAGGATGGAAGGAAGGGTTTACTTCAGCTTATACTCGGAGGGGACACAGTCCATAGGCAAGGCAGCGGGGGCATGAAGCAGCTGGTCACATTGTACTCACAGCGACGAAGCAGAGAGAGATGTGTGCTGGTGCTCAGATAGCATTCTCCATTTTGGTATTTTTAAATGTATTTTTATTTATTTGTTTGAGAGATAGAGAGAAAGAGAGAGAGAGAGAGAGAGAATGGGTGTACCACTGCAAACAAACTTGCATTGCTTGTGCCACTTTGAGTGTCTGGCTTAATGTAGGTACTGGGGAATCAAACGTGGGTCATTAGGCTTCTTAGGCAAATGCCTTAACTGCCGAGCCATCTTTCCAGCCAATTTGATTTCTTTCCTTTTTTTTTTTTTTTTTTTTTGAGGTAGTGTCTCACTCACTCTGGCTCAGGCTGACCTGGAATCCTCTATGTAGTCTCAGGGTGGCCTTGAACTCATGGTGATCCTCCTACCTCTGCCTCCCCAGCACTGGGTTTAAAGTATGCACTACCACATCTGGCTTGATTTCTTTTTAATAGTACCCGAGTTGATTCCTATTTATGAATTTATTAGAGGATAAAACCCTGTTGTAGTTTAAATGTCAAATATTCCCCATGGGATCATGTGTTTGAACTTGATCTCCAGCTAGTGGCGCTGTTTAGAAGGTTGCAGGAAGGAATGGGTCACTGAGGATGGGCATTGAGTTTCTATAGGCCAGCCCAAATCCTGTCTGTTCTGTTTCCCGACTAAGGACACAATGTGACCAGCTGCCTCACCTTCCTGATCCCATGCCTTCCCCACCGTAACGGGCTGTACTTTCTTAAACTGTGAGCCAAAAGAAATCCTTCCTTCTTTCAGTTGCTTCTTGTTAAGTACTTGGCACAGCAACAAAAACATAACTAATATACAGACTAATAAACCAAATTTAATCCAAACAAAATCTATGGAAGAAAAGCACCCTAAATCAGGCCAAAGCGATGCATGCTAATTTTGCATGCTAATTTCAGCATTCCGGAGGCTGAGGCAGGAGGATTTCTAGTAGGGCAGCCTGAGCTACAATGTGAAACCCTCAAAATGTAAAACAAAACAAACACTGCCCCTCCACACAAACCCTTCCCCGAAAGTTGAAGGGAAGGTTAGTTTCCATGGTGTAGGAGACATAACTAGAATACAATGCGGTTTTAGTCTTGAAGGAGCATTAATTGGTAGTGCACAATTACAGGGTGCAGCACAGAACCAATAGTCTGCTTAATCTCTTTTAATATCTATAATTAAAGCTTTATCTACTCGGTGGCTCTCTGGACTCTCCCCAAGATTATGCCCTGTGATTTTCTTCCAGTGTCTCTGGGCTTCGAGTGGCTGTGAGGGAGGGAGCTTGCCTGCGTATGTACATGTGCCATTGGAGCCCAGCCTCCTACCACTACTTCAGCCCTCTGTCCATTTTTAAAACTTTTATTTGTTTATTTGTAAAGAGAAAAGGGGGTGCTCCGGTGCATCCAGCTACTGCAAATGAATTCCAGATGTATGTGCCACTCTATGCATCTGGCTTTACATGGACGCTGGGGAATTGAACCTTGGTTGTTAGGCTTTGCAGGCATATGCCTTAACCCCTGACGCATCTCTCCAGCCCCCCTCTGTCCCTTTTTATACTGCTCTTTGTCAAATACTCTTCTACATGACATCCATTCAGCAACTCAAATTCTACCTGACAAAATCGCATCTTCAGCTTTTTTTTTTTTCTTAGGAAGAGTAGCCACAATCTTTCCCCCAAAATCTGGCGACCTGGCCAATTTTGTGACTTTCCAGCAGGGTCATATCACCCCCTTCAAGCAAGTTTACGCAAATTTTATGTTTCCTAGTTACTCAAACAAGTTTTAGAGATTCAAGTTCACAGGCCTTGCCTCATCCAGTGCCTCACTCAGGTTTTCTTTCGTCGTTGATGATTACGCACAATTCTGTGCAGGGCAGTTTAAATAGCAGCTCAGTAGAAACTTCATTTAGAACCTATCCCTGCTCTTCCTGCACACATGCTATTTGCTGCTCAGGGTGGTTTGCTATCTACTGACAGGATGGTCCGTTATTATGTTATCTTTTCTCTCAGTGCCATTTCAGTGCCACTGCTATTATGGCCCAATGTTTCAGCAAAGTTTCCACAAGAGTACACTCCCCTGTACTGCCTCTTTCCAGTGAATCCTGACACCTGACAAACTAGTGACATGGAGGACATTCCAAAAGGAGGCAGTGATGTGACCTTTGGCACGCTTCTTTACCTGTCTGTGGATTTTCTTGACTTGTTCTGTTCTCGTTCTTCCCACCCCTTAACTGTTATATGGGGTTGGCACTGTGTATCCCAAAGGCCACTCATGAAAATCAGATGAAGGAGGCCAGTGGAGACTCAGTTTTTCCCAGCAGGACCCTAACAGTGACTCGGCAGTGGCAGCTCCCAACTCCTCAGCTTCTCCCCATCCCATCCTCCCATCGCCTTGCTTTCAGGACCTGAAAGAAACCAATTTGCTGGCAGTCAAAGGGTTGAAATTGAGACTGAGGTAGGGTATGAAGCCACATGCATCATTGAAGGTCAACAAACAAATGTTACTTCCATGTAACTGACTTGTAAGGAAACTTCAGCTTTATGAAATCAGACCAAAGGTTTGCAAATAGAAGAGGGCTATGGGAGAGGGAGAAGTAGAAAAGGAGAAAAGACTTCCATAAATGTCTGTGTGTCTTCTATGACCAGCATTCACTCCAAGATCTCAGACATCCTTGAGAGTCCTATGCACTAGGTATTGGATACTGGCTTCCAGTAGATTAGAAAGTCTGGACCAGTCAGGATGATGAAAAGTGGTCGAAGGAACAGCTGCAGCTCAGGTCAAGAGAAGAAACAGGAAAAGTACAAAAATAAAAAAGGGGAATTATAAAAGAATTAAAGATAAAAGAGAAGTCTAAATTCCCCTGGCATGCATATATTATCGAGAACATTGTAGGATAGGATGATAATATGTATGCGGAGTAATTATCATTTCATAAGACACTTACTGGTGCATATGTTATATATCTTTTTTTTTTTTTGTGAGGTAGGATCTCACGCTAGCGCAGGCTGGCCTCGAACTCTTGGTGATCCTCCTACCTCTGTCTCTGAGTGCTGGTATTAAAGGCGTGCATGACCACACCCGGCTTGTTATATATCTTACAGTTGGCTGAAGCATACTGAGAAATATACAGTGTTTTAAATATATATATATTATACACATGTGTATATATATACACATATATATTACACATATATTATATATTTGAGTTAGAGTCTCACTGTTTAGGCCAGACTGATCTGGAATTCACTATGTAGCCACAGCCACTCTGGCTCCCACTTTGTGGCAATCTTCTTGCCTCAGCTTTCCATCTGCTTGGATTATAGGCACCACGCTTGGCTACATTTTATTTAAAAATATGTTAATGGACCCTCATTATAAAAGCCTTAGTTTCCCTGAAGTTTCAATATGTGTAACATCTGTGATGTCCACTACTTCCACTCATGTGTACATGCATACAGACACAAAACCCTCTCTAAGAGATGTTGCTGTAAGTATTGAAGTGAAAACATTGCCTTTCAACTCTATGGTAAGAGATTCAATAACTAAGATATAAACTAGTTAATTCTACTATGGTTTCATAGAACATTGCTATAGGGAGGCCTCAAAGGGGAAAAGCACTTCTATCATATACTGTTAGTGTGGATTAGGAATAAACATCCTTTGAGTAAATTAGATCCTTCTTCACTTTAAGAGATAAAACTGCTGGAACAGAATTTTGTTATTCTCCCCACCACATGGAATTACTATGAATATTTCCGCTTAGTGCAAACTGGCTTCCCAGAATTCACTGATTTTGAAATTCTTTTTCTTTTCTTATAAATAATTTCCATGTATTACTGAACCCTGTTACAAAGTTTCTACCTCAGGTAATCTTTCTTCTGTAGTTTCATGAATTTCAATTTGATAGTTATAAAAGCCAATATGCTAGCATATTTAAATATTTACTATCAACACAATCTCTCTCACATTCCTGTAACTAAAAATTCTCAAGTTCTGCTTCCATTGAAAAAGAAAAAAGATACATGCATCTTACCTTCCTTTACATTAATCAAGTAAGCTAAAGTATTATTTCACCTCTGCATATTAGTATGTTACACATTTCTGTTTTCATGATTCTTTAAAACCTTTCAGAATTTTTGTTGACTTGTTAGAGTTTAGCCATGAAGTAGACCTTCAAACCCTTGTCAGCAGTGGTAGAATTTTAAAACTTAAACTTCATTCATCCACGTTGAATTGACATGCTTTTGTGCCTCTGCATTTTAAGTCTTTAATAATCTTCAACCGACAGCACCAGTGTCTTCATATGGTGAAGGCTCCTTCATTTCCATGTCCCCCTTGGCCCCCTCTGTTCCTCTTACCCCTCTGTTACTCTTTTTTCATTGCTGCATTTCCCTGCTTTCATTTGAGGTCACTTTTACATACTTTAAAATGTACTGTAGTGGTCCAGTCAAAGCCTACAGGTAGGTCTTAATGTCTCTTTATTTTACTTACTTTTCTTGAGGAGTATTTTTTGCTGACTGTAGGAATCTAGGCTGGCAGGTTTTGTTTTTAATCTCTAGTGTCTTAAACATGCTGTGTCATTGATCCCAAAGCTTTCAACACTTTTTTAGAATTGCCACCTGTGGGCTGGGGTGATGGCTGTCATAAAGTGCTTGTTCTGAATGCATCAGGACCTGAGCTTGACCCTCACAAGCCACGTGAAATGCTGTGCATGGTGATGGTGTGCCAAATCCCAGTATTTGGGAAGGCAAGATGACTGGGTCTGACTGGCCAGCCAGTCTAGTTTAACTGATGAGTTCAATATCAACAAGAAACCCT
Source organism: Dipus sagitta (assembly GCA_036346955.1). Lineage (NCBI taxonomy): Eukaryota > Metazoa > Chordata > Mammalia > Rodentia > Dipodidae > Dipus > Dipus sagitta. Next base: position 24,062,702 of record CM070786.1, read on the forward strand.
GTCTCAAATGTTGATAGCCCCCGAGGGACAGCACCTTGACGCTGTCCCCTGGTCTCCACACACATATGCATCCATATACACGCGAGCGTGCAGACACCCCCTCCACACACACCTATGTCATACTGGTCTTTTTGTTGAGTCCCTGAAAATAGTGTTTCTGGTTTTTTCTTCTGTATGCTTTTGTTTTCTCTTTATTTCTCATCTCAGACTACGAGGCTTCATTTTCTTCATCCTGTCTGGAATTTTGGAATTAGTTTTAGCCTAAAGCTTGATGTCTTAGTGTGATAACTTGTACATTCATAGCCAGTCCTTCTTCAAATATTGTCTTGGCCTGATTTTCTATCTCTTTCTATTCTAGTACAAGCAAATATATGTGTAACCTTTTTATTCTACCGTACGTGTCTATGCTTTATGCATTTTCTATTGTACTTCACTCTGAATATTTTACAATGACCCCTCTTTACTTCAGGAACGCTTCTTTGAGTTTTACTGGTCTTTGGTAAACTCCATTTGATCATACACTATAGTTTATACATAATTTTTATTTAATGCCTTGAAATAGAGTCTTTTCCTTTCATAAAACTCTCCGTGTCATCATCTTTAGCAGTTACGTTCTTGTTGCTGGGGCAAAGCACCCAACAAGGAGCAGCTTGTGGTTAGGGGAAGACTCATCACAGGGGAGAACAGCACAGCAGGAGAAGGAAGCTGGTTCATCTCTGCATACATCAGCACGAGAGAGAGAGAGAGAGAGAGAGAGAGAGAGAGAGAGAGAGAGAGGGAGAGGGAGGGAGAGAAGTCTGAAGTGAGCTAATTCTGAATATCCAGGAGGGCTGGATTCAGTGTCTGCCCTCAATGACACACCTCCTGCAGGAGGGCTTCACCTACTGGGGACTGAAATCTCACCTGACCAAAAGATTTTATTAAAAAAACAAATCTGCTAGAAGATGAGTGGGCTACCATGGCCTATTGAATCTTATTTCAACAAGTAAGAACCATAAACCAAAAGGTACAGGTGAAAAGTCATTACCATTACATGTGGCAAACGACAAACAGACATGAGTTTATGGTCTAAAACCAAATGATTATAGAATCTGAATGCAGAATAGGACTTTGATTATTGTGGTGGTTTGAATATAAAATGTCCCCCATAGCCTCCTGCCTAGTCTTCAGCTAGAGGAGCCGTTGGGGAGTAGGTGAAGTCTTGCTGGAGGAGGTGTGTCACTGGGGGTGAGCCTCAAGATTGTGTAGTCCAGCCCAGCTTGTCAGTGCTGGCTCGCTCACTCTTTCTGCCTACTCCCTGCTGATGTGTGACTATGTGAGCCTCTTCCTGCCCCTGCTGTGCTTTCCCTGTCATGATGACACTTCACCTGAAGCTGTGGGATGGAAATCAGTCCTTCCCTTCCTTAAACTTCTTCATGTCAGGCATTTTATCCCACCATGAGGCGGTAACTACTAATGCGATCATGTGAGCAAACACCGGAGTGCCTAGCATGAACATTTCATATCTCTGTATGGTAAATAATCTTCCTAAGCAGGTTAATCGTGCCCAGAAGGTGTCCTGCCCAAGATGCACACTACACATGGAGCTCATATTGAGCTTCATTCACAGAATGACACACACACTTTGATTCTCTTCCTAGAAAGTATAGTCCACCAATATATGCCAGTTTTATTTCTTTACTCTTTGCTTTGCTTTGAAGTAGGATCTCACTCTAGCCTAGGCTGTCCTGGAACTTACTCTGTAGCCCAGGCTGGCCAAATCCTTCTGGTTATTCTCTGACCTCAGCCTTCTGAGTGCTGACATTAAATGTGTGTCAAAATGCCTGGCACTATTCTTCTTCATACTTATTTATTCACTCATTTATTTATGAGAGAGAGAGAGAGAGAGAGAAAATGGGCACTTCATACATTTTGACTACAGTATTTCCTTTTGATTTTTAATGTCATTAGTGCATCCAGTAAAAATTTTTGTCAGTGCTATAAAGATGCTCAGAAATATTTGGTAGCAAATATTCCAAGGTGGGAGAAGGGAGTAGAGATGAGTGAAGCTATTGTCTCCCACTAGGATGACGGAGTGATGATTTTCCTTTCTTGTCTGCTCAGGGACTACTATGTATTCATGAGTCAGTCCTGTGTTTATTATGTGCTTGTTTCCTTACATATAAAATACAGATCAGTATTAAAAGTTTACGCAAATCCTCAATGAAAGCCAGTATAATTGAATGCAAAGCGTTATGCCTGTAAGCTATTTTAGAATGCATATTGTGTGGTAGGTAGAGACCCATTTTCTTTCTTTTTACATATTTGTAGGAGATAACAAAGTGAGAGATATGCATATTATCATTTCACTTTTATGGAAAAGTGAATTTATTGTATTTAAGAAAAACAATTCCCAAAAGAGAAAAGATAAATCATTGAAAACAGATACAAATGCCATTAGATGTAATACTCTTGGGAAATTAAGGAAAAAAGATAAGTCTTATTGAAAGGTGCATTCTAAAGCCATCCTTTGCTATTGGACACAGCTATGCTCTTTGAAACCTTACCTTGAAAACTATTCCTGCTGGTATTGTATCAGAATTCATTATTCATATAAACCAATTTGCTTATATACATCATTCACTTTGGAATGTGAAGTTATAATTTATTGGAGAGTTGAAAGAATTGAAGAATAACTTTGCTTAGTTTTACAGTTCTTTTTGTGGAAGCTTCAAGGTAGGGTCTCACTTTGGTCCAGGCTGATATGGAGTTTACTATGTAGTCTCAGGGTAGCCTCGAACTCATGGCGATCCTCCTACTTCTGCCTCCTGAGTGCTGGAATTAAAGGTGTGTGCCACTGCACCTGGTTTTAGTTTTATAGTTCTGTGAAGGGAGTCCTGAAGAGCCTTAGTATTTTCTCAAAAGCTAGCTTTATCCTAAAATCTAATGCCTGGGGTCCAGATCACAGCTCTGAATTTTCTGCTATCTACCAGGCCTGACTCTTAGATCTACATTGCATAAGGGAAGTTAGTATAAGTTGGAAGCACAGCAATTCAAATAATAGGTGTGGTGGTTTTATTCAGGTATCCCCCATAAACTTAGGTGTTATGAATGCTAGGACCCCAGCCAATGGCAATTTGGAAATTAGAGCCTCCTGGAGGCAGTGTATTGTGTGGCGGGGGCAGGATATTATAGCCATCTTCCCCTTACAAGTGTTTGGCACACTCTCCTGTTGCTATGTCCACCCAGTGTTGGTGAGGAGGTGATGTTCACCCTCTGTTCATGCCATTGTTTTCACTGCCATCATGGAGCTTCCCCTCCAGTCTGTAAACCAAAATAAACCTTTTATCCCTTTAGCTGTTCTTGGTCAGGTATTTTTTTGCCAGTAATGTGAACCTGACTGCAATAGTAAAGTTCATACTGAGGAGTGGTGCCATTTGCTGCTAGATACCTGACTGTGTGGCTTTGGCCCTTTGGAGCTGATTTTCAAGAGGAATGTGGATGAATTTGAAACCTTGGCCTAAGAGATGGGTTGCAGTGCTTTAAGTACAGCTTGATGGACTGTTCTGGTCAGAGTTGAAGGACCTGAATGCAGTAATAACTATGGACTGTGAGGTTGGCTTGTGAGGGTGAGAAAGCTTTGCCTGGACTGGGCTAGAGGCAGTTTGTGTGAGAGGCTTGCTGTTATGCCCATGTCTGAGAACTTGTGCAGGGTTACTTTGCATAGAAATGGACTAGTGTGAGCAGAGGAATATGGCACAGAAATGAAATATTTAGGCTGAAACTTCTGCCTGATCAGCTGCAATTATATGAGAGATTACAACCTTTGAGACTGGGCCAGCTGACCTGCACTGGGGCAACAGGAACAATGTAGATGCTTTTGAAGGGGCCTGAGTGCTCGGAGTGTCTTGTTCTTCAAAGTTTGCTTTATTCCCCCTGGATTAACAAATTGGCACTCTACCTGGTATTGTGGCGTATAAGAAATGCAGGAAAGAGAGGGTCCTTGAGTTTGCAACATGATTTTGTGCTTTGGAAATGGCCATGGGCAGTGTGAAGCAGGATTGCTGCGTGGACACTGGCTGGAGCTGTAAGGATGAACCCTGGGTTGCAGTGGAGATGCTGGGATGATGAGATGGCTGCCAAGGAGAGCTGCTGGCCCCAGATGAAGTCTTCCAGGACTGTGAGAAGCTTAGCTGGAGGGGTGGAATTGGAACTCCAGAGACTTATTTCTGGCTAGAATGATCAGACTTGGAGATTTGTCATAGACTAGAGTTGTTGGACTTGGAGCTATAGAGTTTCATATTTGCCCTGGTTGTTTTAAATCTTGTCTTGGTTGGATATATCTTTGCTATCATTAATGCCATCTTTTGCAGTGTGAATGTTTATTCTGTGCCATTATTATTAATTTTCTTTGGTATTATGGCTTACTTAAAAGACCTTTAATTATGAGGCTATTTGGACATCACTGGGATTGACAAAACTGTGGGGACTTTTAAGTTGAACTGAATGCATTGTATTTTAAGTCATGTATAGTTATCAGTTTATGGGGGCCAGGGGCAGAATGTGGTGGGTTGATTCAGGTGTCCCCCATAAACTTAGGTGTACTGAATGCTAGGTTCCCCAGCTGATGGGCAATTTGGAAATTAAAGCTTCCTGCAGGCAGTGTATTGCTGGGGGCAGGCTTAAGGGTATTATAGCCAGTTTCCCTTTGCTAGTGTTTAGCACACTCTTCTGTTGCTACTGTCCACTTGATGTTGATGAGGGAGTGATGTCCTGTGCTCATGCCATCGTTTTCTTTTCCATGATGGAGCTTCCCCTCCAGTCTGTAAGCCAAAATATACCTTTGTTCCCTCAAGCTACTCTTGGTCAAGTGTTTTTTTTTTTTTTTTTTTGAGGTAGGGTCTCACTGTACCCCAGGCTCACCTGGAGTTCACTATAGTGTCTCAGGGTGGCCTCAAACTCACGATGATCCTCCTACCTCTGCCTCCAAAGTGCTGGGATTAAAGGCATGTGCCACCATGCCTGGCTGTGTTCCCCTCCCCCCACCACCAGCAATGTGAACCTGACTGCAACAATAGGCCACTTCAAAATGTGTACGTTTTAGTATCTAATACCTTAGTCCAAGAGTTACCATACCTTTTATGTTCTAGAACAGTGATTTATCTGGCTGTAGAGAATCATGCCTACAATCATGGAATTTGGGAGGCTGAGACAGGTGGACTGCCATGAGTTCAAGGCTGGTCAGGGTTGCTTGATTCAAAAGACAAGCAAGCAAGCAAGCAGACCGAACGACAAAGCGATGATTTGATCACTTTTCCAGTACAACAGGACAGAAGCTATCAACCCCTAGCACATGAGGAACTGTGTGTTTATAAAGGGACACAAAGGATGACTCTCAGAGAGTTTGTCAGTTGTCTACAGACTGGATCTGGCTTTATCTATCTTTCTACCAGATGTCAGAAAGCAAAAACTTGGGGAAATATCTTCCATTTGCTACTTAAGAAAAGATATAAATACATCCCCAAACCCTTCCAAATTTACTTCAAAGGAAAATAATATTTGCTGCAAAACATCTTCAGCTTATTTGCGAGAAATGAGTTGTCATTTCATTTTAGAACAAGGTAAACAAAGCCATAAAAAGCCCTGCTCAGAACTGTCAGAGACACATTTTGCTTTTAACTCAGACAGGGAGCTCTTTCCTTCAGCATTTTAATCCAGTGCTGTGTTCTGTAAAACTGAGTAAGTAGCTGGAATGATGAATGAAAAAAAAAAAAAAAACCAACATTCTATTCTAGCATGTACAGTGACTACCACAGGCCCTGAGGAATGGAGCAGACCCACTGACCTGTGATTCACCCACTTTCTGTGAGCTGCATAGTGAGCTTATTATCTCCGCATATTTTAAGGTAGATGAACTGTTTTTGGGTAACATGTGGTCCTAGTAGCTATCAATAAAAGTATCTCAACCATATGCTATCAGTTGAGTGACACATTTCACCCACATAGACATTATCGGCATAGATTTACCAGAAGACGAGGGAGTCTAAAATTCTTTGAGAATCTTTATGAACATTAATCAAGAAGCAAGACATTGCATGAAAGGTTTGAAAAGTATATTCATTATCTTTAACTCAGTGATCTCAGCTTAGCAAAGATTCTCATTTTTTTTCTGTCACACTCCCTTACAGCATAGTAAAGCATTCCAATTAGATTCTCATGAAATGAACAATCATGCCAGTACTGGAAGCTTCTTTGGACATTTTATTAAATTGTCTATTTAAAATTTTTATTTATTTATATATATGTTCATTTTTATTTAAATGCAGGACAGAGGGGTGGGACTGAGAGAGAAAGAGAAAGAGGGCAAGCATGGACACACCAGGGCCTCTTACATCTGTAAATGAACTCCAGATGCATGTGCTACTTGGTGCACTTAAATTTAATGGGTATTTTGAGGCTTTGAGGGCAAGTGCCTTTAACCAGTGAGTCCTATCTCCAGCTTGTGTTTAGTTTTTAAACACTTGAAATCCATGGCAATTCAAAAAAAATATTTTATTCATTTATTTATTTATTAGGGAGGGGGAGAGAGAGAGAGAGGAGGGAAAGAGGGAAAGGGAAAGAGAGAATGGACACACTACAGCCTCTAGCCACTGCAAACGAACTCCAGGTGCACGTGTCACCATGTACATCTTTCTTATGTGGGTTTCGGGAAGTTGAACCTTGCTCCTTAGGCTTCATAGGCAAGTACCTTAACTGTTAAGCCATCTCTCCAGCTCCGCATGGCTATTTTTGTGGATGAAAACGATGAGTTGTTATAGGCTTTCATGCCCCAAGCCCATTTCAAAGGTGGAGAAGCTCAGCTGTGAGGGAGGGTGCCTACTTGCTCCTTAGTAGGTGAAAAAAGAGAATGGCAAAGTACAACGTCTAGAATTCAGTTCATAGTTGGTCCTGTGACCCAAAGCAAAGAAAGAATTCCATATACGAAAGCACCATGCAAGGTCAAACTTGGTATTTTCTGTTCACCACATTTTTCTTCATGAAAATGGATACAGAGATGTTGTTCAACAACTAAATATACCAAACAGTTCTTTTTTTTTCCAGGGATTTAATTCAGTAGGAGACCTATTATAGTGTCCTTTTTCTAGGCCACAAGGAAAATACTGCAGTAGCACTCAGGGGATTTTAAAGCAATCATAGGAGAGAATTATAAAATCAGAACTATGACTGTTTAACTGATGATTAAAGAAATACAGGCTACATTGGAACATTCTAGTGCCTTTCCAGTCTCACTTTGATAATAGCTTGACATGTGTGTCAGGTTGGCAGAGCTGATCCCACAGAATTACTTCTTGACAATAGGCTTTATACTGCTTCAAGAAAAGAATGAATGGTCCTGGCTGTACCAAGAATAGCGACTAAGGGCTTGCTTCTACAGGACAGCTGAGTAGGGCCAGGGCACACTCTCTATAGGCTTAAAGATGCTCCCTGACAACTACTGAGATAGTGCACCTACTCTGTGAGTATTACCTCACAACTCTTCCCCCAAGTGGAACATTTTGGAAAAATTAGGAAAGAATGAAGTATCCAGCAAAGGACTGTGTCAGAGTTTAAGCAAACTTCAAGGGGAAACAGAAGGCAGAGTGGCGACTGTCGCCCAACGTTTTGATGATTGAATCTATTCCTGCTGAATTTTACATGTGTAATCCCAGACAGACCACACCGCTGGAACCAATCCAGATGCTTCCAGAACATTAATCAGAGACCAAGTTAAAATTTATTCACAAAAAACTATTACTTGATATTTTCTGCAGGGTTCTTTTTTGAGCCTTTGAATGATAATTATACAAGGTGAGAAACACGGGAGTCTATTTGGGATGTAAAGGATGATGTGTCAGTCTGCATCTTGTTCGTTCTGTACTTACTTCCTCCTCTCGGTCCTTGGTATTTTAGGTCACTGCGCATATGTGTGGATGGAAACTCAAGCCCTCATTGACTTTAAAATCAATCAGCAGTCAACATTTTAATTCATACATATGTTAGTTGTTCCATCTCAGACTAACCTGTTTAATCAAGGTTATTGACCCTTAATGGATATTGGACAACTTTTTGATACTTTTAAGCCTTACTATTTTGTCAGAATTTTTAAAAAAATAAGATGACAAAATGGGAACAGAAATAGAAGCTGCTTCACAGTGTTGCCGTCGTGGTAGGGTGTAGTGTCCCAGGAGTGTTCAAGCAGAGCCTCGCACATAGTCAGCATTCATGCAACGAGATTCCTTAGTATTATTGGTGATGTATTAGAGCCATGAGTGTGTATGTGTGTGTATGAGAGTGTGCATGTGTTGCCCATCAATCATGTCTGTTTTTCAATAGTTTTGTTGGTTTAATACAGGACCTTTGGGAGTTTCTGAAACAGGTTAACAAGAGCAGTCTGTAGCATAACGAACAGATACTGGTTCCAAAAGTAGAGTAGGGGTCTGGAGAGATGGCTCAGTGGTTACAAGCACTTGCTATACAAGCCCAAAGACCAAAGTTCAGGTCGCCAGAATGCACATGTTGCTGGATGCAGTAGCATACGGGCCTGGAATCCCAACATGCTTACGACAATGCAGGCCGGGTCAGGAGAATCTCTGGAAGCGTGCAGACCAGCTAGTCTGGTGTTTGCAGAGGCAAACAGTGAGAAAGATGGCGGAAGACAAAGGCCGACGCCTGAAGTTGTAACTGTGACCGCCACGTGTGCAGTGTGGCGTGTGCATGTCCACATAGATACACACATTATTCATACACACACCACACATACACATGCATACACACATACACAGTGTTTTTTAAAAAGTAAGAGGTAGAATAGCTACATATTTTAAATATTTATTCTGGGTTAGCTGAAAGTTCTATATTAAATCTGAGCACTTAGAAGGTTTGGGTCTGAGCCATGAACATAGGTGAAATAAAGTATACAGGGCACGTGACTCCTTACCTCTGCTCTTCTTGAATTGTTAAGTTGGAAACTTAAAAATTTCTAGCCTAACCATAAATATATGCAGGTATCACATTCAATCAAGAATTATTTTGAAGACAATGATTCTTCAACATTATTTCATTAATAGGATCTTTTTCTATTTTTTTATTTTTAATAATTAAGTTAGTGTATAAAATAATGGGTTTCATTGTGACATTGTCATAGAAACAGATCATGTCACAGTGTTCAGCCTCACCCTCCTATTACTCCACTATCCCACTACTCACCCCACAAGGTCAAAAAAGTCAAAATACTTTTTGTTTTCATTTCTAGCTCAAAATGATAAACTAAAACAACTATCACAAGATATTTTTTTCCTGTTGTCTTATGCTTTAAAATGTTTAAAGTCTCAACATCTCAAAAATGTGCTGTCAGTTAAATTATATTTATAGAGAGGGAAAAAATCTTCATTTCGTTAATGAAACCTAAAGATGCTGAGCACATAGTGCTTGGAGCCTTGTCTCCTTATTGAATTAGAAGCGGGGCCTCACCCTCTGCAGTCAAATCTTAGGTTGTCTGCCAAGCCTTCCTGAGCTATGGAGCAATGTCTGGCAGAATAAGCCACGCCTTTGACTTATTCCTAGTTCTAACAAAGAAACCAGCATCAGGAAGCTGGGGCTCCCTGCCTCTCTTCATGGCGTCCGTTGCTGTCTCACTTGTTCATTTAGCTTTCAACAGCACTTGTTGGCCTTTTTTTCTTTCACCTTCTAACACCGGGGATCCAGTGCTCGTAGAAACACACTCTTGTATTCATACAATTTAGGGAGCCTAGGAGAAACACTAGTAGCAATCAAAGTGTTGTGATTTGAATGTGCACTGTCCCGCGTAGGCTCGTGTGTTTGAACACTTGGTCCTCAGTGGGAAGTGCTGTTTTGACAAGCACACACCTTTAATCATTTGGTTGAGCTATCTCCCCAGCCATTGTGAATGTTTTTGGTTGTGAAACTTTTGGGAGGTGGAGCCTCACTAAAGGAAGTGAGTCACTGGGGGCAGACCTTGAGCTTTTAAAACCTGTCCTGGTTTCCTGTCCTTTCTCTGCTTCCTGGCTGGGGATATGTTGTGACCTGCTGCCTCACATCTTTCCATCATGCCTTCTCCATGGTGCTGGACCACACCCCTTTTTAAGCCATAAACCAATATATAAACTCTTCCTCCTTCAAGTTCTTTTAAATATATATTTTATTTATTTATTTATTGGAGAGAGAGAGAGAGAGAGAGAGAGAGAGAGGGAGAGAGAGAGAGAGAGAGAGAGAGAGAGAGAGAGGGAGAGAGAGACTGGCAGACAGTGAAGCTGAGAGACAGACACAGAGAGAGAGAAAGAGCATGTCAGGGCCTCCAGTTACTGCAAATGAACTCCAGATGCATGTGCTACCTTGTGCATCTGGCTTTTGTGGGCATTGGGGAATCCAACCTGGGCCCTTAGGCTTCACAGGCAAGTGTGTTAACCACAAAGCTGTCTTTCCAGACCCTTCAAGTTATTTTTGTCATGTATTTTGTCACAGTGACAAGAAAAGTAAGTCAAAAAGTAAATTATGGCTAGGTGTGGTGACACATGGCTTTATTCCCAGTACTTGAGAGGATGAGAGGTAGAAGGATCACTGTGAATTCGAGGTCAGCCTGAGACTACATAGTAAGTTCAAGGTTAGCCTGTGAGAGAGGGAGACCCTAATTTAAAAAAAAAAAGTGGATTCTCAGTAATAGAGCAGATGGCTTAGCAGTTAAAGGCACTTGTCTACAATGCATAGTGGCTTGGGTTTGATTCCCCAGTACCTATGTAAAGCCAGATGCACAAAGTGGTACATACCTTTGGGAATTCGTTTATAGTAGCAAGAATCCCTGACATGCCCATACTCACTGTTTTTTTTCTCTTTTGCTCTCAAATAAATAAAGAAAAAATATTTTTTAAAAAAATGTGGATTCTGGGGATCAAATTCAGGTCCTTAGGATTGTAAGGCCAGTACTTTATTGACTGACCAATCTCTTCAACACCTCAATGTAATTTTATTTTTTTAAATTGTGTGTAATTTACTTGTGTGTGTGTGTGTGTGTGTGTGTGTGTGTGTGTGTGTGTGATATGTGCATCAGGGTTTCTTGCCACTGCAAATGAATGTCCATCTCGCTTTACATGGATGGCTGAGGATTTGAACCTGGGCCAACAGGCTTTGCAAGCAAGTGCCTTTAACTGCTGAGCCATCTCCCAGCCCCCAACAATGTAATTTTGTTATTCATTCCCCTGATAGCTAAGAACTTTGACCATTTTCACATATTTATTGACCATTTGCACTTCTCTTAAGAGCTGTCTGCTCGGTTCATTTATCCATTTATTGATTTGATTGTTTTTCCTGGTGAGTTTATTTGATAGACATTTCCTAGGCCCCTTCTAGGTGGGATGTTTCCTTGTCTGTCTTTCACTTAGGACATGGTCAAGGAAATAAAAAAACTAAATAATTTAGATTCTCCTGGCCCCAATTGGGTTAATTAATGTTGACCCAATTTTTCAAAAATCAAATTCCCAGAAGAAAAAAAAGAAAGCTCTTATTTGCTTGCTAGAAACACCTCACTGATTTATTTCTCAACATCTCACTCCTGGAACATGCAGAATGTTCCCTGAAATGTTTAAAAACTTGTAAGCTTCATTCACAATTCTGTGTGAACCTACCTTGTCATGAGAGTTTTATTTTTGTCTGCCTCGAGTTTAGAATGCAGACATCATTTGGCTCACTGTACCATCTTTTAAGATACGAGTGTGTATGATTGATAATTGAATGCAAAACTTCACCTCCAAGAACTCGTCCTTGGTGATTCTGTAATTCTTTTGCCTTATTTTGAGCTTCCTTCTTTCAGTCAAGCATGGACAGTCTTCACATTTTAACTTGTTTAATTTGTTTAAAATTGTCTTAACCTATGTGTGGGCATGTAATATAGTATGTTTGTGTATGCACGTGTATGTGTTAACATGTGTTAAGAGCAGTGGGTACACTCAACTATGGTGGCTGGAGGGGAATGTCAGGTGTGCCACTCCATTGTCTCTTCCTGCCCTTATTAGAGCTGGAGTCCCTCTTACTGACCCCAAAGCTTGCCATATTTTTTGCAAGCTCAGGAGAGTCTTGAATCTCTGATTCCTTATGGGACTGGGGTTATAGACTCATGTGGCCATGTCGCTGTTTATATGGCTCCTGGGGAAGGAACTCAGGCCTCCTTAGGCTCTCATGCTTGCATAGGATATGCTCTTTTTAAAAACTATTTTTATTTATGAGAGAGAAAGAGAGAGAGAAACACACACACACACACACACACACACAGTATGAACATGCTAGGGCCCCCTGCCACTGTAACTGAACTTCAGATGCATGTGCCACCTTGTATATTTAGCTTTAAATAGGTACTGGGGAATTGAACGGGCATCAGGAGGCTTTTCAAGTATGTGCCCGTAACTGCTGAGCCATCTTCCCAGTCCCAGGAAGTACTCTTAGTTGCAGAGCCATCTTTTCACGCTATGTGTGGTTTTTGACATATATTGTTTGCTAGAGAGCAAAGGCCTTTATGTTCAGATGGTCAGAGCAGAGAGATAAGAACAATCTATTTTAGGTTGTACATTTGAAAACCTAATGTGTCATGACTTTATGTGGTATCCTGACTTCAAATGCCGTGCTTTGCCTAGTTGCTTCTTTGTTTATGTGTAAGTGTGCATGTGTGTTTGGGTATGTGTAGATGCATGTGTGTGCACATCTGTGTGTGCATGTGAATGGGGAAGACGGAGGACAACTCAAGGTTCATTCCTTAGGAATGCTGTCCACCTGTTTTGAGACAGGGTGTTTCACTGGCCTGAAGCTTGCCAATTAGTGTAGACTGGGTGGCCAGGGACCCTCCTGGCTCTGCTTTCTCAGCACTAGGATTACAACATGGGCCTCCATGCCCAGCATTTTTGTGTGGAAACTGGGTAGTGCACTCATGTTCTCATTATTGTGAGGCAAGTACTTTGCCTCCTGAGCTAACCATCCAGCCTCTGTTTATTTGTTTCTTTAGAACTACAAAGCATGAAGGCATGGTGGCACATGCCTGTAAATTTTGGTCGTATGGGAGGGTAAAGCAGGAGGATCTTGGGTTCAAGAGCAGTCTGTCAAAATATATAATATAGCAAAAGTCAATATCAGAACCAAACAACAAAGCTTACCACAAGATAAAGCATTTGGGATAGCGGATAATTACTCAAATATATGGTATATATTTTCAGCTATTAAAATCAAGAAATGGAAGGTGAAGAGATAGCTTTGTGGTTAAGGCACTTGCCTGAGAAGCCTTAAGGACCCATGTTTGACCCTCCATATCCCACATAAGCCCAACACACAAAGGTGAGGCAAATGCAAGGTCGCACATGCCCACTAGGTTGGTGCAAGCATCTGAAGTTGCAGTGGCTGATGCTATGGTGCACCAATTCTCTCTCTCCATTTCCCTCCCTGTCTCTCTCTCCCTCTCCTTCTAAAATAATAAAAAAGAAACGGGCAAGCAACATACTTACGTATATTGCAATTAAGTTTTAAAAAAATCATCCATCTTCACTCAAATGTATTTGCCACTCAATGACTTTCACATGAATATTCATTGCAGATTTCATCAGGGTAAGCCAAAACTATACATCACTCAAATGTGAACCAAGTGAACTGATAACCACAAGTTATGGTTTATCTCTGCAATGGACTTTGAGAAAGAACAGATCAATGATTCAGTTTAAGAATGTAAATACCCTACTGCTGAAAATACTACATGTGTCTGTTGTTAGACGCTGAGAATTCAAGCTGGTATTGAGCTGGAAGCCTCCCTCTGCCTGTTAGCCACCATTGTACTGGAAAGTGCTATGTGGGTTGCTGGGGGAGAAAAGTCGTCATCAGTCTTAACCAGCAGTGGAACCTGCAAACTATACAACTGGCCCGCCAGGCGAGATGAGCCCACTGGTGCAGCAGTGACATGACTGCTCTCTGATTGGATTTGGAGCATGCTTCACGGGAGGAGATTTATGCCTGGTACTGAAAACCTACTCAAAGACCCATGGCTTGGAAAATCACAGGTGCTAGGGGTGAAGCTACTACTGTTGTTTTGCTAAATGAATATGTTGTACCTATCAGCCTCCCCCTTAAATACTTATGTTTATGCTCACATAGCATAGTCCAACTCTCACTTTTGATCAGAAAAGCCTCTTTCAGCAGATGGTAGTAACTACTGGGAAGGCTCAGACTTGTCAAAATACTGAGAAGTAGAAGTAGTTAAACACTCAGAATTAAGTGAGATCTCCATCACACTCACCACAGCTCAGGGAACATTGCGGAAGAGGTGGTAGAAACAATGTAAGAGCAAGATGGGGAGGTGTGCTTTAGAATATTGTATTCTGGACACATGGTCATTGCATTCATGACCTCCTAGTGGCTGTTGTTGCCTGCATAATTTTAGGCCCTCAACATGTCCTCATGGATAATGAAGGAAGGCAAAAGAAAAAAAGATGTCAAAATAGTAGCGGGACTGGTTGGAGGGAGGACATGGTTCAATGGAAGAGGTTCAGGGGAAGGAGGGCAAGAGCGAGTAATGGGAGGAGTGTATGATCAAAATACCTTGTGGACATATGTAAGAATTGTCCATAAAAAGTTGTAAAACCTCAGTTTATAATTTAGTTGATATTTTATCTGTTTTCCAACAGATAAATGCAACAGCATGAATGAATGTCAAAATCATTATTCTTAATGAAAGAATCTGACATAAAAGATGGTATACTGCATGAAGGGTATATACAATCCTAGAAAATGTGAACTAATTTATACTGACAGGACACATATAACTGATTTGGTGCCTGGTGTCAAAGTTGGAGAATGTGATAAACATGTTCTGTATCTTCTTTGTATTCCTGATTTCCCAGTTGTATACTTATGTTAAAATGTACCCACTGGGGCTGGAGAGATGGCTTAGTGGTTAAGGTGCTTGCCTTCAAAGCCAAAAGATCCAGGTTTGATTCCCCAGGATCCACGTAAACCAGATGCACCAGGTGATGCATGCATTTGGAGTTAAAACAGTAAATCAGAATCAGTACTGGGACCCACCCCTATAGGATGGAGACTCCCTGGTGTCCATGTTTTGGGGTCCATGAGGCTAGTTCTGCAAGAGTGGCAGCAGCCGAAGTCTGGATCTCTGGCTGCCGATGCTTGGTGATAGGGCCTTCTTAGGACAGTTCTTATAGGACAAGGAAGCAAAGAGGAAAAGCACACCCTTCCCCATCCATCACTCTACCTCTGGTGATTTGATTAGCGGACCTCAGCACCTGGAGAAACAGAATATGGGTTGTGGAGCCCCAGTTCCAGCACCATAAAGCATTGGTAGAAGAGGTGAGGGGAAATTTGAAGTTGAGACTGGGCCTTGAACTGTTTTGTTGTGGGAATTTCCCTGGAATGATTACTCCAGCACCAATGAGAGTAGAAGAGAGGAGTTTATTTACCTGGGGGCCAAACCTGGGATCACTCCCAAAGAAACCTGCATTTTCATTTTATATGCTAGCTTGTTGAGTCAGTGTCGGCAAACTCAGGACCATCAGATATCTGTGTTAACAAATCTTGTAGAACAGTTTTTCCCAGATGAGTTGCTTCATGGGCTTGCCAGACTAGCCTGGGTGCTGTTGCCTGTGGGACTATTATTTTTCCATCGGTGGTAACTAACCAGCCCTCCTGATTTTCAATGGCTGCTTAAGCAGTTGCTCTTTATTCTCCCTCTTAAAGCTCTATATCTGAATTAGGGAGTGTGGCTCATTGGGTCTGGCCATGAGGAGAAAATGTTCTTTATGACCTCTTTGCAAGTGTGAAGGGGCTCTCCCTCCTCTTCTGGTAGGCATGTGTCTGGGTTTAGGGCTTGAGTGGCTTCCAGGAAAATTTCATATCGTCTCTGCCTAAACAGGGTGGCACCACTTGGCAGAAGGGAAATAACAGCAGTGAAAAGGGTCTCCAGCTACCGTTCTGCTCAGCTGGGGGGCCAGCCCACCCTGCTCTGCCTGGAGGGTGTGTCCCCAAGTCCTCAACATCAGACAGTCATCTGGTCCTCTCTTGCTCACCATCCCACGGCCACACGGTCCAGGCAAGCCCAGTGGAGCTTTTCCAGCAGCGCTGCTGGCAGCAGTGACGTGGACGGCCTCCCTGAGCATGAAGCCAGATGTTGGCCAGTGTCTTTTCAGTGGTGTGCACTGATTTGAGCTCTGTCAGCTAACCAAGCATGCCAATGACACAATATTGGCTCCTCAGGACCAGGTGACAATTCATCTTCAAAGTGGACAGCTGCCGGAGCTGCTGCCTGAGTCACCAGCCCCACCTGTGATGGACTCTGCAAGCAGTTGCCCACACAGTGCTGGCCTCAGTGACGGGCATTGGCTTCAGAGGAAGAGACAGGTGTGGGCTTGGCCCTGGGGAACCTGCTAGGGCGCCTGATCAGCTGAGTCCTGGGTTGGGCAGTGGTGGCCTTGGCTTTGTAGGTTCAGGTTTGTAGGTTTGGGGACAGTAGCCCTCCCTTGACCAATGGGGGTTGTGATGAAGGACAATCTCGCTGGGACCTCCAGACATGTTGTGGGAATTTCTCTGGAATGATTACTCCAACACCAGTGAGAGTGGAAGAGAAGAGGTTATTTACCCAGGAACTGAAGCTGGTATCACTTCCAAAGAAACTCTGACCCAGAGCTCAACTTGCACTTCCATTTTATACTTGAGCAGCAAGGTGGATTCCATGGCAACAGGCTAGATACCGTAGCCCCAAGGTGGGGTGAGCAAGCAAGTGGGGGCTTTCTGAAAGCATATGTGGCAGTCAGCTATGCAGTTCCATGGTAACCAACTCTGTGGTAAGGCTGCCAAGGGAAGTCTCTATTTTGTCTTGACTATTTCTTCCTTTTGACCATTCTAGGGGAGGGGTCCCTTGTCCATAACTTTTTGCTCCATTGAGCAGAAAGGGTTGGGTCTATCAACAGTCAGCACCTACCATAATTCAGCACTTTGCAAGTAGTCTTTTTTTTTTTTTAACCTGAGTTTTGTTTTAAAGCCTTGGCTTTGCTCCTGAATCATTGTATGACCTGAAGCACATAACCGAACTTCTGCAAGGCTCAGATCTACCACTCAAAAAATGAAGGTTTTGTACCCTGTGTTTAAGCTTGTGTTAATGAATCCATTTAGTACATGACTTCTGAAATTCATTTCTATTGTGTGTATGTTTATGAATGTTTGTGTGTACACTGATGTGCTGTGTGTATAGGTATGTGTGATATATGTGTGCATATGCGAACGTGACAGAGGATGACTTTGAGTGTTGTTCCTCAGGTGCCTCCCATTGTCTTTGAGATAAGGTCTGTCATAGGCCTGAAGCTTACCTAGTAGTTTAGACTACACAGCCAGTGAGTCCCAGGGAACCACCCGTCTCTGTATTCCCAGTGCTGGAATTACAAGCATGCATCACCATGGCCAGCTTCTACATGGGCTCGAGGGATCAACCTTGAGTCCTGTACTTGTACAGCAAGCACTGAGCCATCTCCTCAGCTCCTCTGATACTCATTTTGAGCACTGGTTCCCCTTCTCGCTCTCTTTCTCAAGTTGCCTGACCCTTGGATACCTGAGATCAGAGGGACCTTTCAGCCCCCTCAGTGGCTAGAGTTACAAGGAGCTAACATATGGCATGGATGGATGGTGAGCCACAGTGTCTAGATTAGATTTCAGTCCTGGGCTGAGGACAGAATTGGAATAGCTGACCTGTGATCCAGTTCTCTTCTGTTACCCAGACAACAGTCTTAGGAGACAAAGAAAAGAAGTGATTGGATATAATTTTCATATTAATGCATGGAGGATCATTGACTTTCTGGAAAATATACTAGTGAGATTTCCTAGGAGGGGGCTCCATTTATGGAAAGCTTTTAGCAACAATGACTGTGGATATGGATTGCTTTTAGGAAATTAACCTAAAATCTTCGGATTTATGAGGCAGGTTTCCTTGGAAAATTTGAAGCCATAGCGTGATCTGGGTATAAGACAGAGATGGATCATGATCTAAAATCTTTCTCCTGCACACAGGAACACCAGAGTCACTGGTGACCCCATCATTGCTCTGGATTTCAATGTGCATGTCCAACACAGGACATGATATGTGAAGTCTCATGTCTTATCCTGAGTCTGTCTGTCTGGTTCACCAGCAGCTCTTGTCATAGTCAGAGTTCTCCATGGAAACAGCATCAAATACAGAGGCATTGATAGGTAAATTCATTAAAAAGAATTGGTACATGTCTGCTCCCACTCTTGGCTAGAGAATCTGCTTTTGACAGATGGCAGTGAATACCAGGGTGGTCCAAGATCCATCATCATGACAAGAAAGGAAATCCAAACTGTCCAGCATAAGACATGTCATCCCTCTCACACCTGCCAGAGTCCAAGGAACATTACAGAGGTGATCTCACAGCTAGCCTGAGAACCTCTTCCAGGGAGATGGCAGTAGACACTGAGGAGACTCAAAACTCATCATAGCAGAAAATCAAAGGCTACAGAGTGCTTAAAATTAATGGAGACTTATAACACATCCTGTAAGAATCAGGGAATCTTGTGGAGGGGTTGTGTGAAGGAGTGTAACAACCATGGGGTAAGAAGGAGTATTCTGAGGCATTGGATTCCCACAGAAACTGGCTGGTGTATTTATAATCCCACAGTGAATATCAATAACCCCATTGAGAAGGGCCTTCAGGGAATGGGGTTTGAGGAAGAATCATAAGAGTCCAACCTAGTGGGAATATAACCAATATGCAATATGTTCATACAATAAAGTTCTGAGTAAAAAATGGTTCATGCAAATATGGAGGATGATAGTGATGAGTTCTAAGATTCATGGACAACCTGGAGACCCAGGAGGATCAATGGTGCTGTTGCATGAGAAACAGGAGTGGGCCTTAAAGCCAGACACAACCCAAGGCTGTCAGACAGGAGGTAATTTCTCTTCCTTGGAGAAGGGTCAGCCTTTTGTACTTTTAGGTCTTCTACTGATTGAGGTTCCTTTAGAAAATGGACATTTTGGGCTGGAGAGATGGCTCAGTGGTTAAGGCACTTGCCTGTGAAATCTAAGGACCCAGCTTCGATTCCCCAGGACCCACATAAGCCAGGTGCACAAAGTGGTACATGTGTCTGGAGTTCATCTGCAGTGGCTAGAAGCCCCACTAGTGCCCGTTCTCTCTCTGCCTCTTTCTCTCTGTGTCAAATAAATAAATAAATAAACAGATACTTGGAAAATGGACATTTTATTCCCAATTCTGCTTGAGTCTCTCACACAGGAGGAAAGAAAGTTGCCATGTTCAGCAGATTAATGCACATAATCTAGGAAAGGAGGCATCACTGTAATCCCCATCCCTCCAGTGTTCATCTCACCCAGAAGCACGCTCACAGACACGTCCAGATAATGTTTGACCCAATGTCTGGCCACCGATGGCCCAGTCAAGTCACCCCTTACATACATGTATCCTTATTAGTAACCTTGTCACTGAGTCACAGAAAAATGTTAATACAAGGGTGCTCAGTGCTGGCTAGTTGAGCTTTGTCAGGGCACAGATTATTCTTGAGCCCTAGACACCAGGCTCTGAGGATTCTCAACACTGTGTACCAGTTCCTCGGGATTTTTAATTCATTACATAATATGTATATTCTAGAATTGTAACTCCATTACTTTCCTTTAGCTAATATAACCTTTTCTTTTCTAAAAGAAGACATGTAAAATGAATGTGCTATGGTCTTAAGACCTGTGTTCCTCCACATTTATATATTGAAACCCTAACTATCTACGTACTGGTCCTAGCCTGGGTGACTTTTGGGACATGATTAGGAAGGCAGAGCCCTCATGGGGTGCATTAATGACCTTGTAAAAGACCCTGTACAGCTGCTTGTCTCTTCTGACTATGTGAGGATTGAGTGAGAGGACACTGGGCATGAGCCACAGTGGGGACCCTTCCCAACAATGAATCTGTCAGTACATTGGACTTCTCAACTTCCAAACTGTAAGAAATAAATTTGTATTGTTTACAGGCTACCTGGTCTATGATATTTTGTTGTAAAAGCCTTAAAGGACTACAACAGACAAGTAATATTCACATAGAAATCAAAGTTCTTAGTTCCACATTCTACACTGCCCTTAATGGCCTTGGGTATAGCTTCTTGCCTCTATGAGCTTCAGTTTTTCCAGATGTACCAGGAGGCATGATTGCGTGGCTTCCTTCATGGTTTATGAGGGACCCAAATGGGAGACACAGGAAAATAACAAATAAATTACACAGCAGTACAAAGTCATGTTTCTACTAATGGAACCATCCGTTTTGTTAACCTATAGCTACACACATATAATGTCTCCATGGTTTTAAGTAAAACACTCTTGCAACATCTCCAAGTGCTTTCACCAATATATGCCTAAACCTATATTTAAAAATAAGTATACTTGAGGATGTAGCTCAGTGGTAGAGTTCTTGTCGGATACACACAAGAACTGAGTTTCAATCCCCAACTCCAAAACAAACAAACAAATAAACAAAATTAAGAATTCTCTGATACCTATAATTCTCCAGGTCATACACTTTCTAAAATAAGTTATTTTAACTTTTATTTCATAAGGTCCATGAGGCATAAGCACATAGTGTAGTCAGTTTTGACATGTATACCCTTACCTGGTATACAACAAAGTATGAGTCACCTGCATCATTCTGGAAAGATCCATGTGCCTCCATGTAGTCCATCAGAGGTATACCCTCAGAGGTAACCATTGTTTTGATGAGTTTGGCCTGTTATGAAATGTCTTGTTTTCATGTGTCTGACTTGCATTCTCTGTAACAGTTTTGAAATTCAAGCATATTGCTGGGGATGGAAATAACCCTTCTTAAATTTTTCTCTCTATCCTTCCAATATGTATGTATCCCACAGTATGTGTGTATCCACACTTCCACCTGGGTTGGGTTTAGATTTTAGCTGCTCTGAATATGGTTAAAAGCAGCCATATATGTCTTTGTATAAACACATATTTTTGATAGATACCTATGAGAACATTTTCTCATCCAGGGGATATATATATATATATATATATATATATATATATATATATATATGTATATACACACACACATATATATGTATGTATGTATGTATGTGTATATATATATATATATATGTGTGTGTGTGTGTGTGTGTGTACCAATATATATAACACCATATATATATATGGTGTTTCCAGTTACTTAAAGTTAAAATAATTCCAGTTTCTACTATTTTTCTTACCATTGCCAATATTGGAAGTGTCAGTTTTTCACTGGCCATAGTGAATCATGGTACATCTAGGTCTTTACAAAAGTTCCTTTGGATTATTTTTTAAAAATAGTTTATTTTTTTGAAAAAGAGATAAATAAAGACAGAGAGAGGGGGAGAGAGAGATAATGAATCAACATACCATGGCCTCCAGCTGCTCCAAAGAAACTCCAGACGCATGCACCACCTTGTGCATGTGGTTTACGTGGATCTTGGGAATTGAACCTGGGTCCTTTTGCTTTGCATGCAAGTGCCTTAACCACTAAGCCATGTCACCAGGCCTCCCTTGGATTCTTAACCTGGTATCTTTGGAATCCCCTTGGGATATGTTCTTGAAGTTGCATGCAAGAAGTTTTGCCTGGTTACATATTTATGAGGACAGAATCTAAACATTTTAGCTTCTTGATGATGTCCCTCAGCCACTCAAATATTAAAATTATGCAAAGAACATCTCTAAAAACGTGATTTCTGGTCAGCCTGATAGTGTAAACAATAATAAGCTAGCAGGAATAAACTATTTATGCACTCATTTCTTAACAATTTTATTTTACTGTAATGTACATTTAAGTATAATACAAATACCAGCTCTTGATGTCTTAAAATACTATTTGGCCCAGATTTATAGAATGTTCTCATGCATCCACAGTCTTTTGTATAATGAAAATCATATCCTCTGGCTCTGTGCTATTAGAGAAGGAAAATTTACATTTCTGATTTGATTAAGGAAAAATTAGACATGGAGCCTTTCATAATGAATATCATTGGTCTACCTGAAGCTTGAGCAAATAAAAAATGTGTGGGTAAGTGCTGCAGACAGGCAGAGTGCTTTCCAAGTCCCAGGTTATGATTGAGATCAGCCCCGTCATTACTGCCCTTTGGAAATGAGCTTCCTAGATTTCATTGATTTTCATGTGAATAATTTAGGAAAGGGTTTCAAACAATGTGTGTGCATGTGTGCGTGTGATTTAAAAAGCCAGTGAGTTTCATAACAGATAGTTCCTTTTCTTTTTTAGTTTACAAACTATTACAATAACTTTTAGAATTTACATCGCATGGCTTTAAAGAGTAGAGAAAAACTGGGAAAAATATTTGCTCATTTTGTGGCTTTATAATTTATTCCCAATTTGTAGTGTGTAATTAACTGGCAATGGTCATTTCTATTATAATTATAAGAAATAGCCAGTTTCCAGAATTCAACTTAGTATATTTCTATTAGGAGATTGGATTGGAATGAAAACAGCATTCAAGTTTGTTCTGGCCACATTGCAGCCAAGTTACTTGAATAATGAATGAAATAGCATAGAATTTCCTATCATTCATTATAGTCATGAAGACATTTGTCCAGCATTTTTCTGGTGATAGTTGAATATGATTATGAAGGTGTGGAGCAGGAGAGAAAGTTCTGATATGGCGTTGTTCTTTGTTTAATTTTTTAAATACATTGTTTAATTGCAAGGAGAGAGAGAGAGAGGGAGAGGGAGAGGGAGAGGGAGGGAGAGAGAGAAAGAGAGAGAGAAGACAGAGAGTATGGGTGCATCAGGGTGTCCAGCTGCTACAAGTGAACTTCAGATGCAAATGTACCATTTTGTGCATCTGGCTTTTCATACGTACTGGTGAACTGAACCAGGGTTGTTAGGCTTTGCAGGCAAGTGCCTTAACTACAGAGGCAAATCTCCAGCCCTGGCCTTATTTTGAGATTTATTTTATCGATAATTTCACACAATATACATACACACCCCCCACAAACACAAATACACACACAAATACAATATTTTAATCGTAATCAAAGTCCATTCTTTTCTCTTTTTCCCCTCCCACTCCCATGGAACACTTTCTTCCCAACTAGCACCCCTTCCATTGTGTGTGTGTGTGTGTGTGTGTGTGTGGTCTACTGAGTCTAATTAGGATTGATTGCATGAGTATGGTTGGGAGTTTTTTACCGGAGCATGGGTGAATTACCAGTGGACACAGAACTGAGAAAATTTCTTTCCCTTCTCCGGCAACCATTAACCACTAATAGCTCCTCAGGGAGGGTTAAGGCCCCATAAGCCCCTCCCCTGTCCATGATGGAGTACTGATGAGCTCAGTCCTGTGCAGGTCTTGTGTAGGAAACCACAGGTACTGTGAGTTTGTGAGTTCAGTAGCCATGTCATGTCCAAAAGAGAACACTTCACAGCATACTTACCCATCCTCTTGCTCCATCACTCTTTCCACCCCTTCTTTCACTATGTTCCTTAACTCATGATATAAATGTCTCTTTAGGGTGACATTGGTTTTTGTAATAGTTTTACTGAGAGTGATGGTTAATGTTAATTGCCAACTTCATGGGATTTAAAATCATCCATGAGACCCTGTGAGGGTGTTTCCAGAGAGGTTTAATCCAGGAAAGGCTCATCCCCGATGTAGGTGGCGTTGTCCCATGTGCTGGGTCCCAGACTTAGTAAGAAGAAAGCAAACGGAGCGCTCGCGTTCATCTCTTTCTGCTTCCCGACTGCAGGCACGGCGTGACCAGCTGCCTCAGTTTCTGCTGCCGGACCTCCACATCCCGATACACTGTATCCCCTCACACTGTGCGCCAAACTAACAGTTCCTTCCTTAACTTGCTTTTCTCAAGTATTTTGTCACAGTATTGAGAAAAAGTAACGCATACACTGAGATATTCATGTACTGAAGAATTCATCCATTTAAAAGGTACAATTTTCTTGGTTTCAGTATATTCAGAGTTCCGTAACTGTCACACAATCACGGTCAGAACATTTTTTCATCCTTCCAAAGAAACACTGTATGTAGAGGCAGTCACATGCTGCCTCATTTTTTCCCACTCTTTTCAGCCGTGAGTCTACTTTCTGTCTCTCTGGGTTTTTATGGATTGACTTATTTTAGATACTTACATACACAGAATCATGATTGTGTAGTCTTTTTCAATATATCTATTTGTTTTTTTGAGGTAGGGTCTCAACTCTATCCCAGACTGACTTGGAAGTCACTAGCTAGTCTCAGGCTGGCCTTGAACTCACAGTGATCCTCCTACCTCTGCCTCAAAGTGTTGGGATTAAAGGCATGTGCTACCATGCCTGGCCTAAAAATATTATTTATTTCTTTGACAGTGAGAGAGAGAGAGAGAGAGAAAGAGGGAGAAAGAATATGAAGAGAATGGTCATGTCAGGGCCTCTAGCCACTGCAAACCTTATCTATCTGGCTTTATGTGGATACTGGGGAACTGAACCTAGGTCCTTAGGCTTTGTAGGCAAGCACTGTAACCACTGAGCCATCTATCCAGCCTGTAATTTTATAATATTTTGTGACTATGTTTCTAAATAGCATAGTATTTTGGAGGTTTATCCATGATATACCTTATATGTATACATTATTCCTTTTATTGTTGAGAAATATTCCATTTTGTGGACTATCCCATGTAGCATTTTACTTATTTAGTGCTTATGGATATTTGTATTGTTTCTAATTTTAAAAATATTTATTTATTTATGAGAGACACCAAGAAAGAGACAGTTGGCGGTGGGAGAGAAAGAAAGAGAAGAAGAGAGAGTATGGGCATGCCTGGGCATCCTGCCACTGTAAATGAACTCCAGGTGCATATGCCACTTTGTGCATCTGACTTCATGTGTAAACTGGGAATTTGAACCTGGGCCACCAGGCTTTGCAAGCAAGTACTTCAGGCATTGAGGCATCTCTCCAGCCCCTTGTTTGTACTTTTTTGCTATTGGGAATAATGTTTCTATGAGCATTTGTGCAGAACGTTGCGACCTTGTTTTCACTTGTCTTGGAAATAAGCCTAGGAGAATTATGGGTCAAATGGAATGTATATGCCTGTTGCATTTGTTTTATTATGAGGTACTGGGTTTTAACGTGGACATAGTAGGCAATCACTGTTCTGCTGAGCTATATTCCAAACTCTGTGTCTGTTTAAGGTTCTGC
Source organism: Dipus sagitta (assembly GCA_036346955.1). Classification (NCBI taxonomy): domain Eukaryota; kingdom Metazoa; phylum Chordata; class Mammalia; order Rodentia; family Dipodidae; genus Dipus; species Dipus sagitta. The sequence goes on from CM070786.1 coordinate 24,087,959, forward strand.
CAAAAGGCTTTCCAAAGAGCTGTACCATTTTACAGTCTTAACCAGCTGTTTAGCATGGTTCTGATGTATCCATATCCTGGTAACATTTCTTATAATCAATATTTTAAATTTTTGTTGTTTTAATTCCTCACTGTGGGTTTGAATTGGGTTTCTTTCATGGCTAAGGACACTGAGCATCTTTTCATGTACTTACTGGCCTTTAGTATATACTTTATTTTAGAGAATACAAGAGAGAGAGAGAGAGAGACAGAGTGGAGAGATAGAGAATTGGTGAGCCAGGGCCGCCTCAGCCATTGAAATCGAACTCCAGATGCTTGTGTCACCTAGTGGGCATGTGCGACCTGGTGCCTACCTCACCTTCGTGCTTCTGGCTTATGTGGCATCTGGAGAACGATTGAACATGGTTCCTTAGCCTTCACAGGCAAGCGCCTTAACCGCTAAGTCATCTCTCCAGCCCAGTATATACTTTTTGCCTAAACAGATCCATTACTTGGTTTCTATTTGTATTGTCTTCTTCCTGAATTATAGTGTGTGTATGTGATATCACATGAACTCAAGCACTCACATAGAAATCTCCAAGACAAGGCTCTTCTTCTTACAGGAAACAAAATGATGATGAAGATTAAATGGCTTCCTCTGACACTATAGCCAAAAGGTTGAAGAACAGGACCTCTCTTCACAGCCCTATGTTGCTTGTACAGTATTTATGACTCTATCTGAGGCTCTTGGTTGTTTAAATGTGCAACAAGACCCTTGCATAACTCTTGTTCTTAGGTGATGGGTGCAATGTTTCTATTCATTACTACAGGTTACACAGGTTTTTGTTTGGAGCAGGAATAGTGGATAATGAGTTGGAGGATTGCTTTTGAAACTTGAGAAATCAATAGAACCAAATAGCAAGCTCATAAAAATACAGTTTTGCCAACCATACATAACATGTGACTGCATATAAATACATATTTAAAAAAGACTATATATGATGTATACGTGCTGTTGGCAAAGGTTGAATGATTATTACCTGACCCTAGGTAAACATTTCCTGAATGAAAATTGAAAAATGGAATTTAGTATGTAATCAGTTTCACACTTGAGCATCCATCAAAATTCTCTGGAGGTGTTTCAACACACACGTTGCCTGAGTTTCTGAAATAGTAGAATTGGAAAAGGAACCAATAATTTGCATTTCTAACCAGGTCCCCGGAGGTCCTGATGTCTGCTGTTCTGAACATCATGATATGAGAACCAGTACACTAGAGGAAAGAAAACATTTCAGTATCTCAGGCAGGAATCACGTGGTGGAGGGCAGACAAAAATTATAATAGAATGCCATACATATGATAAATCTCTCCTTGTATCCTTCAGTAATCTCAGTCATGTTCAGTGTACACTTTGAAGCACATGGCTTGCTTTTATTTTCACAATAACTTAAAAGAGAGAGGACAAAAAATGCTAGTATTTTTGCATTCCCTAAACACAAATTGTAGAATCTTATAGCTTCCAAATATTAGATAATACTTTTATAAAAATATTTGACTAGAACATTGGCCTCCTAAGTTATGTAGAATGGTTGCTTGCTCTCACACAAGCCAGCAAGAATGTACTACTTAAAAAAAATAAGTTTATTTGCAGGAAGAGAGAAAAAATAAAAAAGAGAGAGGGAGGGCGGGAGAGAGAATGGACATGCCTGGGCTTGGAGCTACTATAAACGACGCCAGATACATGTGCCACCTTGGGCATCTGGCTTTACATGGGTACTGGGCAACCAAACCTGGGTCATTAGGCTTTGCTGGCAAGTGTCTTGACCATTGAGTCATCTCCGCAGCCCCAGAATGTGTTACTTTAATGCAACTAGAAAAATAATCAAATTTCTCCAAAAGAGTTAGGTTGTGGCTGGGATGATATTTATAATACATACCTCCATTCCTTGCTTCCTGTAGGTCCTCTGTAATTATTTGTAGAATAAGTAAATTCTGTATCTGCTTGGATTTTATTTTGGCTCAGCCAGGACAACTTTTCAGTTGACTAACATAGTTCATAGGTTTAGTTAAATGTTTCCGACTTGATGTTTCCAACAAGAGGAGAGTCATATGTATTTTCATTAATGTTTCCTGAGTCCCTGTACATTTTTCCTCTTGAGAGTTCTGAACCAGGATTCATCCTTCAGCAGTAGGCTCCTCATAATCAAATATATTTAAATGTGAGTTTGACACATCTGACATGAGTTATGCTATTCAATTATTTCTTAATTCTAGGATGAAGTATTTGGAAGCTATTTGTTGAGTCAGACTTCATAGAGCACGTGTTGACAAAATATTTGCAATGGGGGGAAGGGTTGTGTGTGTGTGTGAGAGAGAGAGAGAGAGAGAGAGAGAGAGAGAATAGATGCACGCAAGGGCATCTAACCACTGCAAACAACTCCAGATTCATGTACCAATTTGTACATCTGGCTTTATGTGGGTACTGGGTAGTCAAACCTGGGTCGTTAGGCATTGCAGAAGAGCCCTTAACTACGGAGCAATCTCTTCAGCCACATATGTTAAGTCTCTATAGTATATTTATTGTTTTGATTGAATCTGATATAGAAAACACAGGAAAATTTTTGGATAACTTTGCAGAAAAAGTGTTCATTATTTCAAAAAAGTGGTTAACAGATCCACAGTTGAATCAGTTATGTAAAATTGATCTCATGACATCAGGCTATAGATCGAGAACCAGAATGCAAGCTATTCTTTTTCTTTTTTTTAACCATTTCTTTAAAAAAACAAAAGGTAAGATGCATAGATACTCAAGTGCTTGGTTGCCTTTTGGAGGAAGCGAGTGGAAACATATGTGGGCATGGGTGCCCAGCTCTTTTCCTACTCTAGTTTGTTACTTCTGGGTGGGTGACTGTACTATGAGTCTATTGCTTAGGTCCCTGTTCATGATGAAAGAACAGACTTCCTCCAGCAGTTTATTCTTTTATTTATTTATTTATTTATTTTTTTGAGGTAGGGTCTCACTCTAGCCCAGGCTGACCTGGAATTCACTCTGTAGTCCCATGCTGACCTCAAATTCATAGTGATTCTCCTACCTGTACCTCCTGAGTGCTGAGATTAAAGGTGTGTGCCACCACCCCTAGTAACCTTGCATAACTTTGGAGAGCCATCATAGCTCAAGAGGTCCCTGTGAGATCACTTAAGGCTTTTCTGAGACAGCCTTCAAGTCCCCTGTCTGTCGACCAGCCCTGCTTCTCGCCCATCCCAGTAACTGATGCTCAGCGTACTTGTCACACATTTCGGTCTCACACTCTGCTTCCAAGAAACCCAACATTGTGAAATGTTCATTTGTCACTTTTCTTTAACCATAAAATGTTACTTATCACAATGTTTCTCATTAAAGATTTTTATTAGAATTTAAATCAGATAATGTACTTGAATAGCTTTAGAAATGTCACACACAGAACAGATGGCCAGTAATGTCAAATTCCTCCCTAGCCCCCAGCTAGATTTTCTTATGTTGGGTTACATCTATCTTCCTGAAACTACTCATCTTGTGTATGCACAAACAACATGAAGAATCTTGAATGAATAGATATTATGAATAGTTTCCCAAGATATGCACAATGTTAGGGAATCATATCCATTCCAGGACAAGTTATAAAGAAAGGTAGTTTATATAAGTTATTACATATTTGTGTTGGCTGGGTTATAGGTCCCATTGGCTTCTTCTGCACTAGATTTCCTCTGATTGCTGAGGAAATGGATGACAAACATTTTTTTATATGACACTTTTTTGGTTTTTTTTTTGGTTTGTGTGCTTCTTTGTTTTTTCTTTTTACTTATTTATTTGCAGGAGAGAGAAAAAGGGAGAGAGAGAGAAAATAGGCATGCCAGGAGCTCTAGCCAATGTAGATGAACACCAGATGCATGCACCACCTTGTGCATCTGGCTTATGTGGGTCCTGGGGAATTGAATCAAGGTCCTTTGGCTTTGCAGGCAAACACCTTAACTGCTGAGCCATCTCTCCAGTCCGACAAACATTTTTAAGTTAACAGCCTTTTGTTTGATTTAAACTCTCAGCTTGATGAGATGATCCTGCTTTGGGAGCCAGCTTTGAAAAAGCATTTCTCTCTTCTCCTAAAAATAATTACTACATAGCAAGAACCTGCTAAAGGGTGCCACTGTGCAGCCTGTCAGAACGTATGGTCAGCATAGCCAGTCTGTGTGCTGTGGGGGTTTGAATGAGATGTCCGCCATAGACACATGTGTTTCCAGTGCTTGGTGGTCAGATGGTGGTGGGTTTGGAGGTGGTGCCTTTTCAGTGTGTGTTTGAGGGTAAGCTTAGGGGTGTTACAGCCAGCTCCCTGTTGGGAGAATTTGGCTCATTCTCCTGCTGCTATTTTCCACCTGCTATGGCAAAGTTGATGTCCAGCCTCTGCTCATGCCATGCTTTCTCCTGCCAACATAAAACTTCTCTCACAAGTCTCTAAACCAAGTAAAAACCTTTCTTCCCATCAGTGGTTTTTGGCCAGGTATTTAGTCCCAGCAAAGAGAAGGTAATTACAACGCAAGGCACAGCACATTTCCTTAACATACTGCAAGCTTTGCTGGGAAGATGATTCATTGGGAAAGTGCTTACTACTCAAACATTAGGACTCAAGTTTGTATTCCAAGTACCCATATAAAAGCCCCATGAATCAGTGTGTAGATATGATTCCAGAGCTGGGTTCACAGAGAAAGGAGGATCCCTGGATAACCCTGGGGAGCTAGTCTAGCCTAACTGGTGAGCTCCAAGTTCAGTGAGAGATTGTGTTTCAAAAATAAGGTGGGTAGGGCTTGGAAGATGGCTCAATGAGGGAAGCATTTGTCCTGTAAGCATGAACACCTGAGGTCGTATTCACAAGCCTCACATGAAAGTCAGAAACTATGATGGATTTCTGTAATTCCATTGCATCCGCAGCAAGAAGGGAGACAAAGTCAGGAGAATTTCCTAGTGGCTCAAAAAGAAAGGTGAACTACAAGAGATCCTATGTGAAAACAACATGGAAGGTGAGGACTGACCCAAAAGCTGTCCTCTGATGTCCTCGCGTGCACCCTGGCATGCACATGCTGACACACATACTTGTGAACATGCACACCCATACACACCCACATACATACACTAAAGAAAATTCAGAATTCTTAAAAATAAGGTGGGGAGTGATTGAGGAAGACACCAAAGATTGTCTTTGCATACACACGTGTGTGTGCACCTGCATACAAATGTGTACTCCCCCCACACAGGAACACAGCATACACATACACCACACACATATACCTGTGCAAAAAAATATAGAGAGTCTATATAATACTTAGGAACTAAAGGAGTTTAATCCAAGGAGGACTCTGGGAATGCTTGTAATTATTCACACTGGGGAACATTTGTTCAAAGTAGTTGCTTTAGTTTGGGGGGATGTAAGTGTAAATAAGGTGTGGTGTTCTGTACTCATCCTCTGGTTCTTAAAGATACTGGCTGGGGGGGGTTTCATCAGAAGCAAGTGGATCATGAATAAAACCCCAAATTTCTTTTATGACATAAATTTATGCAACAAGAAGTGAGTAGCTAATACATTTTCTTTTTTGGTTTTCATTGCCAGATATTAGTCACTATTCTTTTCTTCCTTGGAGTCAGTGACCACTTCTCTTTCAATTTTATCTGTGCTTATGGTCATCTACATTGAGACTTCATTCCAGTCTTCTTTGCTGCTAGATGTGACCATGTGACCACATTGTTTCCAATGTGACTTAGCTACAGATAGCGTCATGTGTGGTTCCTGGATTCTATCTTAAAAAGGACCTCAGTGCCACCACTGTCGCCTCCTGCTGTGCTGCTGACTGGCGGTGGGGGGGGGGGACAACCTATGCACAAATGAAAGCCATGGATTAAAAATGCACAGGCACCTGCAGTCCTGAAGTGCCTTCTACCTCCGGAATATTACATAGGAATGAGATTTTTTTGTGTGTGTTTGTGTGATGTACATGCATGTGTATATATACATATATGTGTGTGCACGTGTTTGTATGTGTGAGTGTTTACTTGTATTAGTGTGCATGTGAGATCAGAGGATTCAGGTGGTATCCTTTGCTATACCATCTGTGGTAGTTTGAGTGGATGTCCCCCAATGGATTCAGCAGCTCATTAAAGCTTGTTACTTATGGATTTCCAGATGCCTGGCTGGAGGAGGTGTCACTGTGGGTGGATCCTAGGGTCCAGCCCTAAGGTGTGTTTGGGGCAGATCTGAACTCCAGCCTGTGGCATGCAAAGTGCTTGAGCTCTGCCTAGGGTTCCTGGAGTGGGCCTGCTTGTGGTGCTGGTGCTGGGATTTGTCTGTGTGGACCTGTGAAAGGGCCCAGCTTCTTCTGCCATTACGGAACTTCCCTTGGATCTCTAAGCTTCAATAAATCCTGTTCTCCCCTAAATTGTGCCTGGTTTAGAAGATCATTCCAGCAATATGAAGCTGGCTATTACACCGTACCCTCCCCCTTTCTTGAGACAAGGTCTCTCATTAATCCTGGAGCTCACCAATTGGGTTAACCTGACAGCCTGTGAACTCTAGGGATCTGTCTCCCTCTCCTATCACTGTGATTACACATACACACAATGACTGTTATTTATGGTAATTAATGAGTACTGGAAATCACACAGATCTTCATGCTTGTGAGTTCTCTCACGAGGCACAATATTATTTAAACCCCAATATTACATTTTTTCTCAATTTTTATTAACATTTTCCTTGATTATAAAAAAATATTTCCATGGTAATACCCTCCCTCCCCCCACTTTCCCCTTGAAATTCCATTCTCCATCATATCCCCTCCCCTTCTCAGTCAGTCTCTCTTTCATTTTGATGTCATGATCTTTTCCTCCTCTTATGATGGTCTTGTGTAGGTAGTGTCAGGCACTGTGAGGTCATGGATATCCAGGCCGTTTTATGTCTGAAGGGAGCACGTTGTAAGGAGTCCTACCCTTCCTTTGGCTCTTACATTCTTTCCGCCACCTCTTCCGCATTAGACCCTGAGCCTTGGAAGGTGTGATCGAGATGTTACTCAGTATTCCAGTCACTTCTTTCCAGCACTATGATACCTTCTGAGTTGTCCCAAGGTCACTGCCATCTAAAAAGAGAAGATTCTCTACCCAACGTGAGAGTAGTATTAATATAAGGGTATAAATATTACGAGAAGTGCTTACTGGGCAGTTTGATAAGCATAGTATATATATTTTTCCAGACGTCAGCAGATGTTACACCCCTAGGGCTCATGACTACCCCTGTTTTAAGTTTTTGGTATCAGGGATGTATTCCCTCCCATGGAGCAGGCCTCCAGTCCAATTGGAGGGCGGTTGGTTTCCACCATGACAGACATGCCACTATTGCACCCGTTGCCTGTTTTGGCCTGGCTGGCCAATTATAAGGCTTGCAGTGTCCACTGTTGAGTATCTTCACTGGTGGTATCTCTTTCTCCCATTGAACTACATGTAGAATGGCTTCTTCCAGCTTTCTGTCAGCTGGTATACATGGAGGAGGTTATCAGCTCAGTTCCAGCAGGATTTCTCAGTGGCCTTACAGCCCAAGTATGTGGAGTCTTCAGCAATTGGACCTTACCATCTATTCCTGGTGGGAAACCAAGGGCCTCGACAATGGCCTATAATGCTTTGGGGGCATCAGGGACCTCCCTGGCCAACAACTCACTGGAAGGTATCCCATCCCTGGCACTGAAAATTTTCTAACAATGATCTATGGCTCCTGAGTGTTCCATTGTCTGAAACTGGAGGATTCCATATGATTTATTTGTATCCTCTTAGATTTTGATTAGCCCTCCCTCCACCTTTCCTTTACTCAAACTCTTCCCCTGACCTCACTTTGGGCCTATTCACCCCTGTTAATCTATTCTTCTACATATATATATATATATATATATATATATATATATATATAATACCAACCTATTAAGTAGCCTCCTCCCTTCCTTTCTCTTCCCTTTATATCTCCTTTTTAACTTACTGGCCTCTGCTACTGAGTTTTTTCCTTTTCACACAGAAGCCAATATTACATTTTTTAAATATTTAAAAAATATTTTATTTATTGGGATGGAGAGATGGCTTAACTGTTAAGGCACTAGGCTGCAAAGCCTAAGGACCCATGTTTGACTCTCTACATCCCACATAAGTCAGATGCACAAGATGGTGCAAGCACGCAAGGTTGCACATGCACATGCTAGCCTGGTTAGCCATCAAGCACTGGTCTCCTCCTGTCTCTGCCTCCCAGCACTAGTATTATAGGCACATATTACTGCAACTGGCTTTCACACAGGTGCTGGGGTGTGAACTCAAGTCTTCATGTTGCTTGGAAAGCACTTTACCCACTGAGCTATCTCCCAAGCCTCACTTCACCCAGTTTTAAAGTTTTATTTAAAACCTTATCAGTTACATTTTCTCCTTCACTAATTAATTAATTTTATTGTATTAAAATTATTTATTTATTCATTTGCAAGCAGAGAGATAGAAAGGAGAGAGAGAGAGCAAGAGAGAGAAAGAGAGAGAATGTGGGTGCCCCAGGGCCTCTAATGGCCAAAAGGAACTCCATATGTTACATGCTCTAGTTTGTGCATCTGGCTTTACATGGGCACTGGGAAATTGAACCCAGGTCATTAAACATTGCAGTCAAGTGCCTTAATCACTAAGCCATCTCTTCAGCCCTAATTTGCTTTTTGAGACAGAGTCTAGCTATGTGCCCCAGGCTGGCCTTGAACTGGAGACCTCCCTGCCTCTACCTTCTGAGTGCTAGAATTCCAAGTGTGGCCACCACACATGGCCATTTAGCTTACTCTCTTCTTTTCCATCCCTCTTTGTCTAATGCTCCATGAACGCAAGAATCTTGTATAAAGAATGATATTTGAACTTGATCTACAAGCAAACCAGTTTATTGGAGGGGACTATACAAAAGAAGGTATCTCTCCTTCCTCATAAAAGTCCAGGCTGTTGTATGTGATTAACAGTGTCTCCTTCATTTTCCATGGTATGGTTGGATTGTCCCTCCCCCGCCCCCTTGTGAAGCAGAGGAGCCCGTGAGTGAGTAAAGATCTGGCCCTGTCATTTGAGGGATGGTATGGAGCCCATTGTGTTGGGATGGTGGGACTCTGTGGTGAAATGTGGACAGGTGGTGAAGTCGGCGAGTTGGATTGTGATAATTATTAAAGGTCTTGTTCCTTTCGCCAAACAGAATTATGACTGAGATGAAGTGTCTGCCTTGAATGCTTATGAAAAGCCTCTTTGTTGTTTTTCACTTTGAAGAGATTTGGAGCAGTGATTTCCCAGATGGAAATATTTGTGTTTTGCATATTAAAATATAATGAGACTATTTAAGCTTAAATTTTGGTCAACTAAAATTAAAAATTAAAATGTCAGTTTCCCTGTTTCACTAGCCACATTTCAAAGTGTTCAGTAGCCATGTTTGGCTATATATAAAATATTTGGAGAATCTAAAGTCTTTCTATCACCACAGGAAGTTTTATTGAAAAACAGTGCTGTATATTTCTCTAGATTAATGGAGATTGAGCAGGCAAGATCAATGAAAACAACATGAGATCCTGGATTGGATCTTGGACCAAAAAGGAAAAAGAAAGAAAAAAAGCACATCAGTGATCTATAATAATATAAGATCTATAATGATAATATTAAACTGATAATGATGTTGATATTTATGTTTTGATGAGACACTATATATTAGAAGGTCAGACTTTGAACTCTGGAGGGTTTTGCATCTATGTGAAATTATTTCAAAGTGAAAAGTTAGAAATTTAGGGCTGGAGAGATGGCTTAGCAGCTAAGGCGCTTGCCTGTGAAGCCTAAGGACCCATGTTCTACTCCAGATCCCACATTAGCCAAATGCACAAAGATGAGGAAAGTGCAAAGTCACACATGCCCCCTAGGTGGCCCAAACTTCTGGAGTAGGATTTCAGTGGCTGAGGACCTGGTATGCCAATTCTCTTATCTCCTCTCTCTCTCTCTCTCTTTCTCTCTTTCTAAAATTAAAAAAAATAAAAAGTTAGAAATTTAGACACACTAACACACTTCTCTGAAAGCACGGCCATTGCCTGTAGGTAGGACCAGGAGGATACTTTTAAGCAGTTGCCATCCAGGGATCTTATTTTTTCATGTGTGTATGTTTTTGTGAAATGCATTTCTGTGTGTATGGGTGCACATGCATAAATGAATATGTGGGTGATGAGGTCAGAGAACAACTTCAGCTGTTGTTACTTAGAAATGCCTCTTACCTTTTTAAAAAATTTCATTATTTTTTTCTGAAAATTTATTTATTTATTTGTATGGAGAGAGAGAGAGAGAGAGGGAGGGAGGGGGGGGGAGGGAGGGAGGGAGGGAGAGAATGGGCACAGCAGAGTCACAAACCATTGCAAAAAAAGTTCGATGCATGCACCACTTTGTTCATCTGGCTTTGTGTAGGTACTAGGGAATAGAATTCTGGTCTCAGGCTTTGCAGGCAAGTACCTTAACTGGTGATCCATCTCTCCAGCTCTCCCCCCTTTTTTATTTTTTGAGGAAAGGTCTCTCATTGGCCAGAACTTGACAAATTGGGCATATGTCTGGCTACTAGGCTGTGGAATCCTTCTGTCTCCATCTCCCCCATGATGGGATTTTAAGTATGTACCACCTACTGTCTTTTGATGTGAGTGCTAGCGATCTGAATGCAAGTCCTCATGCTTGCCAACAAAGCAAGCCCTTTACTTACCCACCTCTGCACTGGGAAGCTCTTTTTTCTTTCTTTGTTTCTTTTTTGTTTGTTTGTTTTTGAGGTAGGGGCTCACTCTAGTCCAGGCTGACCTGAAATTCACTATGTAATCTCAGGGTGGCCTTGAACTCATGGCGATCCTCCTACCTCTGCCTCAAGTGCTGGGATTAAAGGTGTGTGCCACCACGCCTGGCTTTTTTTTTTTTTGAGGATTTATTATTATTTATTTTGAGAGAGAGAGAATGGACATGCCAGGGACTTCAGTCACTGTGAATGAACTCTAGGTGCATGCATCTCCTTGTGTGCATGTGTGACATTGTGCACTTGAGTCACTGTATGTCTGGCTACATGGGATCTGGAGATTCAGACATGAGTCCTTAGGCTTCGCAGGCAAGTGCCTTAGCCACTAAACCATTCCTCCTGCCCTGGAAGCTATTTTTAGATAAAGATTCTAGGTCCACGGGTATGAGTTCATCTCTAACATTTTACATTTCTAACAAATCACCAGCAGGTGCTTACACTGAGGGTCTCTGAATATTCCTTGAGCAGTGAGGACTCAGGGAACTGGGAAGGTTGTGACTCACATCTATAATCCCAACAGTGAGCTGTCAACACTGTAGTACCATCCAGTAAGAATGTAATTGACCTTCCTCTCTGGATAAGTCACATTCAATCCACAGAGTACACATGTGATCACCGATGCTCGGAACTATCTACCCATTACCATTGGATCCTGGTAACTCTGTTTGGCCTTCTCACTTTGGTTTTGTGAACTCATGAGGGAAAATGTTAAGAAATTGCATTTCTCAATTTCAACACATATCAGCTAATATTTTTCTTATGAAAGCCTAATTGTAGGGCTGGAGAGATGGCTCAGTAGTTAAGGTGCTTGCCTGAAAAGCCTAATGACCAGAGTTTGATTCCCCAGTACCCACATAAAGCCAGATGCATAAAGTGGTGCATGTGCCTGGAGGTCTTATCTATGGGGAATGAGTTGATGGACTTGTTGATGAATATATATATATTGTATGTATATATGATACAAACCTCTGTGTGCTCCTAATTATTTAAGTGTTTTCTTTCCTCTCCTTTGAGGTTTCAACCACAGATGGAGAGAGGAGGAATGACCTTTCTCAGATCTTTGTGTCAGTAACAATCTGTGTTTCTTATATTTTCGAGCCTTTCTTTTGTCCTTTAAATATATTATCAAACTTACATACTACCTCTAACTTTGAAGGCTTTATATAGGTTTGATTTTTTCTTTTTCTTTTGAATATTTTATTTATTTATTTTACACACAGAAAAATAGAAAGGAAAGAGAGAAAGAGAGAGAATGGGCACAATAGGTCCTCTAGCCACTGCAAATGAACAAACTCCAGATGTATGTGCCACCTTGTGCATCTGGCTTGCATGGGTATTGGGGGATCACACCTGAGTCCTTGGGCTTCACAGTCAAGTGCCTTAACTGCTAAGCTATTTCTGTACCACTAGGTTTCATTTTTGTTGCTGATTTTATTTTCAGTTCTCTCACATGGTGCCTTGTTTCCTTGTGTATTTCGTTTTGTTTTGTTTAATTGTGAGTTGGTGATTTTGGTTGGAATTTGATCTGGGGAACCTTTTGAAGCCCAGGGCAAAGATGAGCTCCTCTGTAAAGGGTCTCTCTTTGCCCCACTGGGTCTCTTGGCACTATTACTGGTCTTGTGGGACAGCTATGAATTAGAGTCCACAGGGCACCTGTTGAGATCTAGGCTCTTGTATCATGGAACAAAGAACTGGACCAGGGGACATGCAGATAAGGATAAAAAACAGAGGCAGTTTATTAGGAAACAGACGGGAAAGTCACTTCTGAGAATGGGTAAGTCCTAGAAAGCTGGGCCAGGTCAAAGGCTCAAAAGCCTTTCGTGTGCGATCTGGTCATTTCTTGGTCAGTCGTGCACACAGCATCTACCTTCTTCCACATTCACATTGCAGGGCTCTTCTCCCACCTGCGTTACAGGTAGCCCTGTGGGAAGGGTTTCAATATTCCAATGTCAATTGCCTTCTTTCATATGTTAATCTTAATGCGTTTATTGCCCTGCCTTACACTCTTCCCACACTGGGACTATTGCAAAGTATTGACTTTACATGTTTTTGGAATTTGGCTTTAAACTCCTAACAGGTTTTCAATTAAGAATTCTTTCTCTTTAATTTATTTTTATTTTATTTATTTATTTATTTTGCTTTTCAAGGTAGGGTCTCACTCTAGCCCAGGCTGACCTGGAATTCACTATGTAGTCTCAGGGTGCCCTCGAACCCATGGTGATCCTCCTACCTCTGCCTCCCAAGTGCTATTATTAAAGGCGAGTGCCACCATGCCCGGCTTATTTTATTTTTAGATGTATGTGCATATGATGTGTTTATGCAGTGTGCATGCATGTTCATGTGTGTGAGAGTACACATGAACATGCACTCACATGCCATGACACACATGTGGAGGTCAGAGGACAACTTCTAGTGTGAGCCCGAGTCTCCTAGCTTGTTTGAGGCAGGTTCTTTCATTCTAGTTGCTCACTGTTACATGCTCCAGCCTAGCCAGCCCATGAGCTTCTGGGTAATTCCTCTATTTCTACTTCCCTTCTTGCTTTAGGTACACTGGGATTACAGATGCCCACTGCAGTGTCCAGCCTTTGTGTGAGTATTTGGGATCCAAACTCAGATACTCAAGCTTGTGAGGACAGCATGTTATCCACTGAGCCATCTCCTTCGTCCCTGTGAGTTCTTACATCTGTTGATCTCCTTCCTTTTACCATCAAGGTCTGAGAGTGAGTCACTTTCTTTCATGTCACTTTAGAAAGGAGCTGGGAGGGTTTATTTCTAGTTTCCCATTGTATTGAAAGTCCATCCCTTTGGAGACCATCTTGCTGTGGAAGGCGGGGAATCCTGTTACACTCTCCTTTTGAGATTTGATACTAAAATTCACCAAGTTTAACAAGGGTCTTCAGGGTGAAATCACCTTTTACTACCCATTAATATCTGAGTTCTTCATTCATTTAACTTTTCAGCCACATAAGTTCATGGGTTAATCAAAGACAATAGGTTAATCTTATCATGCATATGTCCAAAAGCTAGTGTTACCTTCTGGCATTCAAACCTAGACTTATGAGGAGTGTTTTGCTTTTGGTCTCTTGTCTTTACTGCACAGGACCAATAGTTATCTTTTTTTTTTCTAGCCAGTGCTTTGTGAATAATAAAAATCAAACATATCTTCCTGAAACTATGAAGGCCTGAGCCTAAAAAATTTTTTTGATTTAAAGCAGAGATAGAGTAGATATCATAGATCTACTGATAACAAGCAGAGTGTAAATGAAGCCACAGCAGTTAATATAAACCTTTTCTCCATCATAAAGAGTTGATGATACTTAGTAATTGCATAGTACTCCACTATATAGATGACTGAATCTTTTTAAACCACCACTCATTTTTGCTTACCAAGTTTAATGCATGCATCTTAATTTTGTTTAGCTTTTCTATTTTTCAATGTTATTTTTCAATCTATGGTATGGTGGTGAGTTAAAATATGGGTTCATTTAACCATCTTAACTGGAACTGTCTGTGACTATGTGCAGAGGTAAGAGGATTGCCATGAGTTCAAGGCCACCCTGAGACTACATAGTGAATTCCATGTCAGCCTGAGCTAGAGTGAGACACTACTTTGAAAAACCAAAAATAAAATAAAAAAATAAAAATTAAAAAAAGGTTCAGGGCCAGAGAGATGGCTTAGCATTTAAGGCGCTTTCCTGCAAAGCCTAAGGACCCTGGTTCAATTCCTCAGGGCCAATGTAAGTCAGATACACATGGTGGCACATGCGTCTGGAGTTTGTTTGCAGTGGCTGGAGGCCTGGTGCGCCCATTCTCTCTCTTTGTCTCTTTCTCCCTCTCTCTGTCTCCAATAAATACATAAGTAAAAATAAATCTTTTTTAAAAAAGAGTATTCACTTGTTTAAATGATACATTTTCAATGCATGTTTAAATGAGCTAGTATGCTGCTAATGTTATAACTTATTAGTTCTTTGTCTATTCCTTTGGGTAAACATCAAATAACATAATATTTTCCAAGCTACAAGTTTTGAATATGGAAAGACTGTTGCATCTTGAGCATTTAGAATTATAATTTTCATGTTCTTAATTTTGTGTATAAAGAGTAAGTGGAAAACTTCACTGATATATTCAGTTTCAGATAGCAGTGAAAGCAGCAATTGGAATATAACTGCAGTGTTGTACAAGGGTTATGAGCATGTCCCATAGGAGACAGTGAAGAATGAAAGAATAGAACACTGCGAATTGAACTCTGGCCTTGTCAGCAAACAGGTGTAAGCACTGAAAAAAAAAAATCCCGAAATCTTCCTTGAAGCTTGCTTTTTTTATTTGTAAAAGTGATATCTTTGTATATAAAACTCTTAAGAGTTTTTCAAATCTAATATCATATATTCCAATGTTCTAGTGGAGATTGTTTTTCTGAGATTTCATATAAAATTTTCAAGTTGCTTTAATCAACCCATAATCATTTTTTAAGGGAATACTACTATAGTGCTATAAGGGAAATAAATTCCAATTGCAGAATTGATTGCATAAAGACAAAAAAAAAATACCTGGTAATCAGGCACAGTTAGAAAAGTAACTCATGGCAGAAAAGAAAATAACAGTAGTAACACAAAAGTTCAAATTCTGAAGAGCTCATTTTTTTTTTCCCTGGAAAAGAATATTTTACCTGGGCAGTTGAAAAGTATAAGACTGTAGTTTCAATTTTCAAGTTTGAAAATTACTTAAATCTCTTGCTTAGTTTCTATTTGAGCTGTGACGAAAAAAAGTGCACAGAATTCAAATAAGCAAAAAGATGCCACCAGCATTTCCTAGTTCTTGCCTCTAAAACACCCTGAGTTTTATACAGATAGAATGAAATTGGAAAATGTGCACCCATTTTCTAGGATATCAGAGGACACCACTCCCAGAATTTCATGCCTTGAATGCTTAAAATCATCAATATTTTATAAACCTGGGTAACTACATAATGACAGTTTATACTTCTTTCTTATTTTGGAATGTGTGTGTGTTTGCATTTGTGTGGGTGCATATATCTATGCACATGCGTGCTTCTGCACATATGTGTGGAGACCACAAGTCAGCACTGGAAATTCTCCTCAGTAGTGCTCTCCTTAACTTAGAGACAGGGTTTCTCACTGAACTCATAGCTCATTGATTCATCTAGACATGTGTGGTGGTTTGATTCAGGTGTCCCCCATAAACTTTGGTGCTCTGAATGCTAGGTTTCCCAACTGATGGAGATTTGGGAACTAACATCTCCTGGAGGCAGTGTATTGTTGGAGGCGGGCTTATGGGTATTATAGCCAGTTTCCCCTTGCTAGTGTTTGGCACACTCTCCTGTTGCTATTGTCCACCTTGTGTTGGCCAGTGGGTGATGTCCACCCTCTGCTCATGCTGTTGTTTTCCCCTGCCATCATGAAGCTTCCCCTCAAGTGAGTAAAGTCGGTCTTAAGAGTGGCATTGCTGCCACTTGTGGCTTTGGCCTTTTGGAGATGATTTTTAAGGGCAATGTGGAAGGATTTGAAACCTTTTCCTAAGAGATGCCTTGCAATGCTGTAAGTACAGCTTGATGGACTATTCTGGTCAGAGTTGAAAGACCTGAATGCAGTAAGAACTATGGACTGTGAGGTTGGGTTGTGAGGGTGAGAAAGAGCTTTGCTTGGACTAGGCTAGAAGCAGTTTATGTGAGAGGCTTGCTGTTATTCCAGTGTCCTGAGAACTTGTGCAGGGTTTCTTTGAGTAGAAATGGACTGGTGTGAGCAGAGGGATGTGGCACAGAAGTGAAATCTTTGGACTGAAACTTCTGCCTGTTCAGCTGCAATTGAGAGATTACAATGGTTGAGACTGGACCAGCTGACCTGCACTGGGACAACAGAAAGAATGCAGAGTCTTTTGAAGGAACCTGAATGCTAAAGGAGTTTCCTGATCTTCAAAGTCTGCTTTATTAACCCTGGATTAACAAATTGGCACCTGATTTGGTATTATGGAGTATAAGAAATGCAGGAAAGAGAGGGTCATTGAATTTGCAATGAGGTTTTGTGTTTTGGAAATGGCCATGGGCAGTGTGAAGCAGGTTTGATGGATGCCTGTGTGGAGACCCGATAGAGCATTGAGGATGAACTGTGGATTGCAGTGGAGACTCAGTGGAAATGCCAGGATCACAAGGTGGCTGCCAAGGAGAGCTGCTAGTCCAGATGACATTTTCCAGGACTGTGAATAACCGAGCTGGAGGGGCGCAATTGGAACTCCAGAGACTTGTTGCTGGTTAGAATTATCGGATTTATAGACTTCTCACTGACTAGACTTGTTGGACTTGTAACTATAGAGTTTGATGTTTGTCCAATTTAAATGTTGTATTGGTTGAATATTTCTTTGGTATGTCCAATGCTATCTTTTGCAGTGTGAGTGTTTATTCCATGTGATTATGAGTGCTTTTTTGGGGGGGTACTTTTTGTATTATGGCTCAGTTAAAAAGATCTTGGATTATGCGGATGTTTGAACATCATTGGGATTGATAAAATTATGAAGACTTTTAAATTGGGATGAATGCCTTGTATTTTATATCATCTGCCGGGCTCCCCCCGCAGGTAGTGCTGAGGAAGGACCAGGCCCGCTGGTTCCTCCCAAGGGGCTGAGGAGGAGGGTGAGTGTCCACGGTCAGGAACAAACCACCTAGCTGGGAGTCTTGTTGAAGCAGGAACTTGCTTTATTGTAACGGGCAGGTGTTTATATAATGTTGAGAACGAAGGTGGGGATTTTAAGATGGGGAGAGATGTAAGGGCCAATAGCATACCGCGACCTCTGAGATGATTGGTTCTAAGCGCGCACGGGCTGGGACTCTAACCTCCTGTGCGGAAGTAGCAGGCCAGAGGCCATTTGGTCCCCTGCTGAGTCATAGCTGGCCGGAGGCAGTTCGCCAAACTTTAGCTAGGCTCAGGAAGTTCCACTAGGCCTCAGGTCCAGGCCTCTCAAGGCCCAACAATCATGTATGGTTATCAGTTTGTGGGGATCAGGGATGGAATGTGATGGTTTGATTCATGTGTCCCCCATAAACTTAGGTGTTCTGAATGCTAGGTTCTCAGCTGATGGAAATTTGGGAATTAGTCCTTCTTGGAGGCAATTTGTTGTTGGGGGCAGTCTTATGGGTATTGTACCCAGTTTCCCCTTGCCAGTGTTTGGCACACTCTCCTTTTGCTATTGTCCACTTTTTGTTGGCCAAGGGATGATGTTCACCCTCTGCTCATACCATCGTTTCCTCCTGCCATCATGGAGATTCCCCTCGAGTCTGTGAGCCAAAATAAACCCATTTTCCCAAAAGCTCTTTTGGTCAGGTGGTTTCTGCCAGCGGTGTGAACCTGACTGCAACAGGCTAGCCAGTAAGCCCCCGGAATTCTCTCTCTTGGCCTTCCCTGAGCTGGGAGTATGACACGTACCATTCTGCCTGGAATTTTACTTGGATACTGAGGATATGAACTAATGTCTTCATGCTTGTGTGGGATGTACTCTTACGCACTGAGCCATCTATGACAGTTTTCTTTTATTACTTTAGTGTTTTGTGCAAAGTGCTTTATTTTGTTTCATGGTTGGAGCCTTAGAACGGACTCTCCTAATTACATGTATTCTTTGGTTCATGAATGAGAAAGACTCACAAACTTCAGCATTAACTTACCTGAAGGCTAGAATTACATGCAGACTCCATGTAGGTAATCAATACCTGTTGTGAAGTTCACTTCCTGTAACTTACATGCTGTTTACATGTTGTTTGCCGAACTGGTTTTAAACAGATTTAAACTTTTGACAGTACAGTCTAGGAGTTGACATGTTCATCCATCTAACAAAACCACAGCAACCTGAGTATTGCTAGAGTTTTCTAAACATTATATAGGGTTTGAAATCCCTTATGTAAAGCTTCTGGGTTTGAGAATTTAAAATATTTTATACTTTTGAAAAATTATTTTGTATATTATCTATTACCCATTGACATGACT
Organism: Dipus sagitta; assembly: GCA_036346955.1. Lineage (NCBI taxonomy): Eukaryota > Metazoa > Chordata > Mammalia > Rodentia > Dipodidae > Dipus > Dipus sagitta. The sequence goes on from CM070786.1 coordinate 24,106,790, forward strand.
AGAGCAGAACACAATAACTAAATGCAAGATTTCTGTGGAAAGAGCATATTAAGTGGCACATTGGATCAGATTTTGCTCCAAATGCATTGTTTGAACAAAATGAAGTTTTTGCATCCCTGTGTTATGCAGCTAGTGCAGAAGTTCTGGAGAGTACTAGGACATGGGGGAGTATGCTTTGTCCTATCCTAAGAGAGATCCTTAGTAATAAAATCAATAGAAATAGAAATAGCTGCATTACAACATTAGTGGTTAGGGAGACACTGCTTAGTGGGTAAGAGCACTGGTGTGCCAAGCACTAGTGCCCGAAGCCACCAGAGTTTAATACCCCAGAACCCACATAAACAGCTAGGCATGGCCACACATGTTGGCAACCCCAGTCATGTGGGGAGCTGAGGCTGAAGAATCATGTGAATTTGTGAAACAGCAAGCTCAGGGATCAGTGAGACCCTTGAGAAAGGAAACAGGCAGGTACGCGCTAGACAAAGGACACCTGATGGTCACCTCCAGCCTCAGCTTTTTTCTGCTGGCCATGGACCAGTGCATACATATGGATAACTACACACACACACACACACACACAGTACTACACATGGAAAACATTCAAATCAAAATAGTAAATTTGTTGATTTATTAAAACACTAGACCATTCTGAGTACTTTGGGTATTCATGTAGCCCAGAAAGTCATTCAAGAAAATTCAAATAAGGGCCTGGAGAGATGGCTTAGCTGTTAAGGCATTTACCAGCAAAGCTGAAGGACCCAGGTTCAATTCCCCAGGACCCACATAAATGAGATGCACAAGGTACTTCATGTGGCTGGAATTCATTTGCGGTGGCTAGAGGCCCTGGTGCACCCATTCTCTATGTTCCTCTTTCTCTCTCACTATTCAAATAAGGAAAAAATACAGTGCTTTAAGTGTAAGAGATATTTTCTAGGTCAGTAAAGTGAATAAATTAAGATCAAACAAGTACAATTGGTATATAAACTTTTCAACAACTAAAGGAAGTTGGTTAAGCTACGTAGACAATAAGAGCTTCTGAACATTCATTTTGTTTTCTGCATACAATTACAAAATGCTTAATAAGTAGTAATTAATATAAGCAGAGTCATTATATTTAAAGTCAATCCAAGAAATCAGGAAATATAAGGAAATGAGGGTCATGATGGTGCATATCTTAGAAGACAGAGGCAGGAGTATTGCAGTTTAAAGCAGGTTGGGCTGTGTAGGAAATTGCAATCAGGCCTAGGATGAGGAAAAACAAGAAGTATGGAGAATAATTTATTGTGGAAAACAACCTCTGTGGAGTTGAATTAAAGCATAAGAAACCACATGTGGTACTGTGTGTGTTACTGAGGTTATAGTACATTAAAAAAAAAACATTTTATTTACCTATTTTATTTATTTATCTGAGACAGAGAGCGGGAGAGAGAGTGTGAGAATGGGTGCACTAGGGCCTCCAGCCATTGCAAACAAACTCCAGTTGCATGCACCACCATGTGCATATGGCTTACATGGGTTGTGGAGAATCAAGCCTGGATCCTTAGGATTCACAGGCAAGTGCCTTAACCACTAAGACATCTCTCCAGCCCTAGTACATTTTTTTTTAATCCAAAGAATAAACATTGCTATCACCGTAATTTCCCTCAGATTTATCATGTGTTCCCTGTGGCCATTTGTACACATGTGCACATGTCCTTTTCACCTTAAGTAGATGAGTTTGTATTGCGCAGAAATGTGCTCTTTTCACTTACAACCTTTCCTGGACAAATGTCCGTGCCATTTCCTTCAGGCTTTGCATCTTGTTTCCTTTTTGTTTTTGGAGATGAGTCTTGCTCTGTAGCCTAGGGTGGCCTTAAACTCTCAATCCTTCTGCCAAGTGCTGGGTCTGGTGGCACCTGTGATACCTGCACTCAGGAAAAATAAACCGGTGGATCACCCATGAGACAAAGGCTGGCACTTCCATAAAGAGTTATAATAATTCAGTCAGGACCCAAACCGAGGCACTCTCAAATGAAAAAAATAAATGGGGGGAGGGAGGGAGAAATATAGAAAGAAAGAAAGAAAAAAAGAAAGAAGGAAAGAAAGAAAGAAAGAAAGAGAGACAAAAGGAGAGAACAGAAAAAGAAACTAGAAATCTATGTCTGTTTTTTCAGGTTAAGTATAGTATAGGTAGACTGATAGATTTTCCTCATTTCCAGATTAGGACTGAAATATGAACAAAATTGCCAGAATTGTTAGAGCTCTCTTTTCATGCAAAGGCAAAGGAAGCCATTTTTGTTATTGCAAAGGCAGACAAAATTGAAAACAATGATGGGAGTAAACAAAGGATCTGAGATGCAACAGAGTGCTAGATAGAAACAGAAGAAAATAGTGTTTAAAAGCTAGAGGGGCTCTTAGCTCTAAACCAGTACCAGATATGCAGGGGGCGTCCTCTAGGTGAAGGTTTGTAGGCCACAGGCAGGAGTATCAGACATGCTTCCAGCTCTGAGCCTATTTCTTAGTGTCCTCTGGGGATGCTTTTCAAAATAGTGATTCAATCTAAACTCCTCTTGTATCAGATGTTCTTTTCTCTCCTTTCTCCTCAATACCCCTTCTATTCTGTCCCCTCCCCTCTTCTCTCTCTCTCCGTCTCCTGACATCCTCTCATGGGCTGTAGCCCTTTCATTACATCTGCATAGGCATCCTATGGATACCTCAAACTCAACATTTCACATTTTCACTTCAACTCTACTTGTTTAGCCGGGGCCCTTTTGAGGTATGATGGGGTGGCTCTCCTTAGGATCTACATCTATCTGAAAAAGAGAAGCAGATTCTCCAACGGAGAGTAAGTTAGCACCAGGACAAGTGAGATAACCCTTACTTTTTTTTTTTTATAGAGAATTTAATACGTGTAGGCCCTCTTGTAGCCCACAATTGATGGTAGCTTGATATTGGAGAGTGGGCTTATATTTGGATATGGTTCTGACTTGTTTCCCAGCTCCAGCTATGGGTCCCATACCAGTGTGTCGCGACCGCCTCGACCAGCAAGGAAGACGCAACGCTCTGACTCTTCTTTATGCAGTTTATTCAGGAACCTTGAACAATCTTCTGACCCCGGGGAAAGCCAGCCCATCGTATATAAGGCCCTTGGGTAGCCAACCCCAGTACGTCACGTGATGAATGCAGATAGGTCCACATACGAGGAAGCAAGCCAGATTCTCAGCCTTAGCCATATATGGAGTTGTTTACGACAGAGAGCGCTCACCATCGGGGAGGTGGAAGGCGGAAGCCAGCGCCCTCTTTAAGGCGCGGCACTTCGCAGCTCTCTACACCACTGAGGGGATCAGTTAGCCAAATTGAGAGCAGTTGGTTCCCCACCATGGCTGTGTGCCACCACTGCACTTCTGTGGGCATCACAACAAGTTATTTGCTGCTAAGTATATATTCATTTTCTGGTTCCCATACCAGTCACACAATGACCAAGCAATACAGATTTTTCTAGAAAAAAAATTCTTCTGGATTATTTTGTGTGCACATGTGAACTAGGTGGTGTCTGTGCATTTGTCCTGCAGTGCACAGGTAAAGTCAGAGGGCAACTTTAAGCTAGCCCCTGCCTTCCCACTTCCACCTCATTTGGGAAAGGGGCTCTCTTTGTTGTTAACCCTTCTATTTTCCAGATTCTGGCAATTCCTCCTGTCTTGGCATCTCTTTCTCCCAGGAGAAGCACTGAGCTAAGGGAAGCCTACCACTGCATCAGGCTCTGACATGAGGTCTGAGCTAAGGACTCAGAGGTGCTTGGCAAGCACTTTACCCACCTGGCCCTCTCCCGAGTCCACTCATGGAAATCTACAAATGGCTCAGTGAACAAGGGGTCTTGTGGGCAGAGCTTGCTGACCCATTTTCCATTTCCAAGCAAATCCACATAATCTGGACACAAAGTGACACAAGAGTCTGGTGTTTGTTTGCAATAGCAAGAGGCTCTACAGAGTCTAGACACACACACATTCACAAAAAATTGAAACAGTTAAAACAAAAGTTTGTTGATATGAAAATTTCAAATGTATATAGTTACATGCACACAATTAGTCATGTAATATGATAAGATATAGAGTTTAATCATTTTATGAAAAGCAAAGACATCTTCCCTCATACTAGCCATCCCTTAGCCCAGCACACCAAGGGGGCGAGAACTCAGGATGAGGGAAGGGAGCCTTTCCAGAAAGTACTCCTGATGTTTCCCCAATAGGGGTCAGAGGGGCTTCTCCTGGCCAGGCCATGGTGGGCTTTATTTGGTCTCAAAGACCCACTCGCTGCAGTAGCTTAGTGTGGACCCCTATTTCCTCGCCACTCCAGGTATGGAGGCATGGACTTCCTGCCACGCTTGATGGAAACTTCCTTTTGTGGCGTGGAAACACACTGCCAGCCTGGTGTCTGTGTCTTCCTGGAGACCTCGCCAAACACACCCATGTGACTCAGGATCACAAATGCATCTCCACTAAAAGACACAAAGACACGTCTCTTAGTGACAGAAACACATGGGACTCATTCTTGATTACGCTGTCCCTGCAGTGCCACAGCCCCCCCTGTCACCTTGGCTCCCTTTTTCCACCTGCCCTCCTCCTTCCCTGAGGGAGCAAATCTGCTTTCTGCTTCTAGGCCCATTGTCTCAGCTGCCACAGGAAAGAGAACAAACACGTCCACAGCCCTCCTACATGGTCACTGTTACCCTGGTGCCTACATGGTATCACAGTAAGGTAAACAGAGAAAACAAATACCCAAATTCCTTGATGAATCAGGTGAGAGTGTCGCACACTCCCACCACACAGAGCAAAAGCCACTCTCCATGATGGAATAGGCTCCCACAGAGAGTCAAAGGACAATGGCAACATACAGATGATAGAAGCAAGACAGCACAGGATCAGCAGACCCAAGGCACGAATCACACGCTCCGCCATGAAGTGTGAGGCCTGTCATTTTCATGTTATATGTGACAAGCTTTTCTCACAAAGACAGACATGCCTGTGTTATCCCATGATGGGGGAGGGCTAGTGAGACAAGTGAATGGAAAAGCGGAGGATTGGGCATGTGGGAGGGTCAGGGCGGGTAAGAGAGCGATGAGCACCGTCAGAGCACGTGTGGAGCAAGGGTCCGCGTGGAATGCACCTTGAGTCGGGTCATCTGTGGTAACAAAGTAAAATAAGAAAAACAAAACAAAGTAAAAAGTGGCCAAAAAGTGAAAAGCTTAAAGAATGAGAAATGTTAATAATTAAAAAAATAAAATGTTCAGCACAGAGCGATCCCTAAAGCAAATGAATGCCAGATACTGGGCCTAGCACACTTTGCACAGACGTGCCTTCAACCACTAGACTGAGCCATCTCCACAGCCTCTGGACAAGGGTCCTGAAATTCTCATCATGGCCCTTCAGGAGGTCGTAGGAATACAGGGACCAACCATGCTTGGGCAAAGCCCCCAGTGGTTTTTCCCACTCTTTGACCCCTAGGACTACACTACTTCCTTTTCTTTTCCTTGTGACAAGGTACCCGACAAGAGTAACTTTTGGGAGAAAAGGTTTATTTTGGCAGCTGTCTTGAGGGGAAAGAGGAGGTATTGTGGTGGACAGCTCGCAAGGAAGCAGATTGTCCCCTACTGACAGGGCCTGATCCCCCACCTTGACCTTGACCCGCTTCCTCCAGCTGGGACTCCCTAGCACAACTTTACAGAACAGCGCCACCTGCTGGGAAGGAAGTGTTCAAACCCATAAGCCAGTAGGGGGCATTTCACATCCAAACAGGGACCTTTCCCACTTTCACAACAAACAAAGCCATAGTAACCATGGCGATGAGAAGCTCAGGAAGCTTAATGCTTCTCCACTGGGCTATGGACACTGAAAAATGTTTGCCCACTAAAACTCTACTACTGCTTGCC